>CM017916.1:12257074-13511173 GCA_008369825.1 Triplophysa tibetana
CTGTTTTCATAAAGATGAATAAAGTCTCATTGCATTATTAACATCCATGTAATGGTAATGGTGTGTTTGTGACCTATGGAGGATTTTCATATGAATTTAATGGAAACCCTCTGCCCCTCCCTTGCTGACTCTTCAGCATGCTTGTTCACACTGAAACATAGACACATACACACCCGACATCACCCACAATCTCACACTCTCCCCGCTCTCTCAACTCAGTGTCAGTACAGAATGATCCATAAAGATCTCGGTTCTTCAGACCAGCTTACAGCAGCTTCACGCGGATGGGTAAGCCAACAGACCTTTAAACTTTACTGCATGAATTTAACCCCATTGAATATGGTGCTTGCAAATATGGCCACGTGCATGAATTTTTGGTGCATTTATTATCTGATTTTAGATTTTACAGTCTTTCATGTGATGATGTCATGAAAGAAACAATTTGAATTTGTGTAAATGATTGTTTTTAAATAATTGATTTAATATTGATGTCTGCGTATTTGTTTAATTTGTAAGTGTAATTATTATCTTATTAGATTGGTATAAAAGGTTTGCCTCTACACTGAATTACAGTATCAAGCATTTGATCCATTTTTGTTGAACATGATTTGGTTATCTGTCAATCAGTTATTGCCAATGGCTAAGCATAGTCCTTAGAAAACACATGCAGCTCATACAGCTCAAGCACATGAAGGTGTAACTTTATGATAGCACAGAAACCGGATTAGACTGACATTGGAATGATAAGAGAATCTAACCGCAGACATCCCATAATGTCAGATCCAACTGAAAAACAAAACTGTAATACCTGTTGGGGTACATAATGTATCCAGGCTGAAATCCACATATAACTGAGTAAGGTTCATGAATGGATTTGTAACGGACAAATTTTCAATGAAGTTTGGAGTTATGGAGTTAACCAATACAGTGGGTTTGGCAGTGTATTAAAGCTCCCAAGATAAACCTTCTAATAATGGAAAGGCAACAGATGTGTCTGTACATCTCAGTGAAAATGTTTGCTTTTTCTTTTAAACAAGCGCTGAGAATGAGGGCATTTTAAAATAGAATATAAAAATCTCTGGACAAGAGAAATTTCTGATCATTCATAACAGTTCCTCAAATTAATTTATTGGTTTCTGGGTTTAAAGCACTAATATACAGTATATTAGAGATTTAAAAAAACTTGTTTCTGAAACTTTAAATTGAGTTTGGAGTAAGTCTGATTTGGTTTGTTTCATGTTTTTTTTGTATAGGCGATGATGTCAAAAGTGGCAATAGCTTTATCCGCTTTCTTTCTGCTGGCTAGTATAGCGGTCATCATTAGTATAGCGGTTGTACAAAATCAAAGAAGACCCACCTCTCCCCTGGACTGAAGGTAACATTATTTATCAAAAAAATTGCACAATATTGATTGTGTACACAATACCAAATACCATATGTATATTCTTTGCAATTCTATATTTTCCACATAACATGATTTGCCTCAAAGATGACTCCCCAATGTGGTTTCCGGTACGGTTCACTGCCTGTCCTATACATCTCGGTAACCCCCAGATACTTAAAGCGGGTTTCGTTGGTAACATGTTCATATGACAGTTTTTTAATCAAGGGATTTTTCATATTTGAGTCCAGACTCTCTTCCTAATTTTGGATTTCTATTTGTATTTTCTTATGTAACTTCTTAATGTGTTTCCAAACAATGACATAAAAAAACACATTTTGTTGTGTCATTGAGTAACATTATTGAGTGATGAATGGCAAGTTAAATGCGGGACATGACTACACATGACATGGCTTTCTCATACTGCTGCTTACATATATTTCTTAAGATTAATAAAAACACCGTTTTTTAACAGTTAATCAGTTTTTCTCTTTATCCTGAAAGGATCTTAAATGATAATCACTGTTGATGTAATTATTTATTACACTATAATGCTGAATCTTTCACCAGGAAGCCACTCCTAAATCTTAAAATACCTGATCGATTTGATGACTCATAAAGTCAATCCTCCATCACTTTCCCAAGGAAGTATGTTAATTTTGCTTGTTTCAGAAGAGCTTCAGGCAGCTATACAATTCTGTTCTTGAGTGCTTCTGTCAGTCCAACACCGTGACAAATTGTTATTCACTATAATGTATCTTACAGCCAATATAAATGAACAAGCTCTTTATCACTTTGTGATACCCAGCGTTTTACCAGATTCTTTCTTTGAAGATGAATAATGTTCATCTTTGCTTGCTTCTCTGCAGTATGGTATTGTATTGATGCAGGCTCCTCCAGGACTACTATATATCTCTATGAGTGGCCCGCTGAGAAAGAAAACGACACTGGAGTTGTGACAGAGACAATGAAGTGTCAGGTTAAAGGTAAAAATCTATTATTTTAAAACTCATATTCGGACACGGTAGCCCAAATATTTTGTGAGACCTTACAATGAATATGATTTTATGACTTTACAGTTTCTTTTTATTCTTCAAATATTAGAGAAACAAACCTGCTAAAATCCCAATTAGATATGTTACATTAATGCAATAAGCCCAAAGAAGTCCTGGTGTACTTCTGATGATTTTAGCTACACACGCCACACATGAAGGAGCAAACTAACCGTTTTAACTTAAGCTAACATTTAAATATATCAGCATGAAAAGTAGCTGTAAAACATCATGTCTCTATCCCCCAGCCCAAGAAATAAACTGTGATTTAACTTTTTTCACCGTAGAGGCCTTGATCATCTTAACTGTATCTAAAAATGTCATTATTTTAAAACAATCTGGTAAATTAAAAGAAAATAATCAATTTGAACCTATTTTTAGTCATATGATTATTTTAGTTGCCAAAAAATCTACTTTATATGTTCTGTCAGGTTATTCCAGTCTTGGGGCAGGATCATTACAGTATCACGTGTTTTGTGTGGAGAGAAACACATTATTGTCAGTAAAAACATATGTGCTTTCTCTCCGGTCTCGTGTATGTCCCCGCCCTCTCGTTACCTCATTAATTATCTTATTACGGTTCATGTCCCTCACCTGTCCCCTGCTTGATTACTTTCTTATTAATGCCCTTGTATTTTATGTCCTGTGCTCGTTTGTTTTGTATTACCTTACATTGCTCGTCTGAGTGTTTATGCTTGGCGAAGCTTTTGGATATCGTTCCTGTTCTTCAGTCTAGTCTAGTCTAGTCTAGTCTAGTCTAGTCTAGTGTAGTGTAGTCTACTCTAGTCTAGTCCAGTCAGTCTATGTCAAGAGATAGTGTTAGTAAGTAGTATCTATTAGTTTAGTCAGTCTATTGTTATGTTCCTGTTTAGTCTGTGATATTATTTCTGTCGTTTCTATTTTACCCCACCGTGGGTTTTGTTTTGTGTTTATTTACTTATATTAAAGTCTCATTTGTTACCGTTCCTCTGTCTGCGTTTGGTTCTGTCCACGTATCGTGACAAGTTCTGAATTTGTTTGGAATTCTGTTATTCTGTTTTAATGCTCCTTTTTTCACATTTATTTTTACAAACATTTAATAAAATGGTGACCGACAAAAACAGCACAATTTGCATTGCCTTGGCAAGAAACATTTTTTTTAACTAAAAAGTATGATAATTTAACCCAAAATGTATATGTGAATAATTGTATAATGTCTTTTGAAGGCCCTGGAATTTCAGATCTACGTTTAGACTCTGCTAAGGACAAGATGACGTGGGAAAGTTTTAATCATTGCATGTCGGAGATAACCAAGGCCATTCCAGCCAAACAGCACATTCAGACGCCTGTGTTTCTCGGAGCAACAGCAGGAATGAGACTTCTTCAGTAAGAGTGACTTCAACATCATCTCTTCTTCATGGTCACTGTATATATATATTACTTTTAAAAATAAAATGGTGAAGCCATTAACCATGACATTAAGTGATATAACAGCATTATGTGAGAGTTAAATGATTAAAAATATTGCATTAGATAAAAAAAACGATGATACCAAGCATACAGGCAGCATACCATTTAGAAGTATAGGCTCATTTAACTTTAGGAGCATTCAAATATTATGAAGTATTTCTCTTGATCATAAAACCTAACCAATGCTTGAACATTATACTGAAATTAGTTTTGAAGCCTGAAATTAAACAAAACAATTTTAATAATAGTGCAAACATGTTAGTTTCCAAAAATAAAAAGTATATGTATAGACAAAATATAAATAAGTGAGAAACAAATTAAGGTGCATCACAATGCCATAGATTAAGAACCATTTTGGTCTTAATGGTTCCATAAATAATGATTATCCACTGCTCTCCATGCATTAAAGGATTTTAGAGCATGACGTGGAGGCCAAGTACTGCCGGACACAATGCTAGTTTCGTCAGCAGGTTTCAAACATTGATCAAACTGACTGGAACTAAACGATTTCAATGCACAACTTCCATCAGAATCAAGCATTCAACAGACCATGGTATAAAGAACCTTACCAAAGAAACCTTCTATTTCACAAGAGGTTAGTTGTGGTGTATAGGTGTTCTTCAGATTATAAAAAGGTAAGAAAGAGATGGTTCTATAAAGAATCTTTGACTAAATGGTTCTTTGTGAAAACAAAATGGTTCTTCTATTGCATCACGGTGAAACACGCTTTTATGCACCTTAATTTTTAAGAGTAAAGTGACTTGCAGACAGTAGTCTAAGTGTACTTTTTTTTACAAAGACAAAAAAATCCAGAAAGGTCCAACACTATCCTGAGAAAGATGCAAAACTACCTCATGGGTTATCCTTTCATCTTCCGTAATGCTTCCATCATGTCCGGGCTGGAAGAAGGTCTTTACGGCTGGATCACGGTCAACTACCTGATGGGTAATTTTCTCGAGGTCAGTTCTCTGACTGCTTCACCAGCTTTTATCATTTTATTACTCACAGTGATCGAGATTCTGAGATCTCTCATATTTTTTGATCAGAGCTTGACTATTCTTACAGTTTTGTGACAAGATCAAACCAGATTTTAGCTCAATGATGGAGCGTAATTGAAACATTCCATTTTTTAAACTTTAGTCTGTTTTATAGAAAACTCTATGGATGCCTGGGTACATCCTCATGGAGCTAAGACCGTTGGCTCATTGGATTTAGGTGGAGCCTCCACCCAGATTGCCTTTGCCATCCCTGATGATGCTGAAGGAGAAGACATTATCAAGGTTTCACTCTATGGCTATGACTACAACATCTACACACACAGTTTTCTCTGCTATGGGAAAAATGAAGCTGAAAAGAGAGTTTTGGCCAAACTTTCAAAGGTACATCACAATCATGTTTTCATATGAATTATCTTTCTTATGTTCCTGCTTTATATTAACATCATTAACACATATTAACATTAAACTACCCATTGGTTGCCATTGGAACCTTAAATAAATTCATGGGCTACATAAATATATATAAATTATTATTAATGATACTAAAGGATGCATGAATGTTGTGTGTCTGTGCTTTGAAATAAAAATTATAGCTTCTCCATCTCGATTTAATACCCTCTGTAATTATGTGGAGACAAATACTGTTTAACCTGTCTAAAAAAACATAACTGCTGATGCTGAGAGATGCATTTAACCCCTTTATTTTGGTTTAATACTGCCCCGAACAAGCCACGTCATGCTTTTACGGCTACATTGTCATCAGTTATTCAATGTAGGTTGAAATGGAGGGATGGATTACATTATGATTTTTGTATTTGCTTTTAGGTGAAAGTATGACAAGAAAATTGCTTACTGGATGTCTTCAGAGTTTTCAGTCAGCTTATTTCATTAAAGCTCATTTACAGTGACGTCTAGACTTGAGATGGTCATTAACGGTGTCAATTACTGTAGTCCATGACCTGGCTGAATTTGCACAGCAGCCATTTTGTGGCAAGGGGAATCTCATATATTTCATCCAACCGTAATTGTTTAAAACTGCGCATGCTGGATCATTAGCATCATTGCCTCTAACAGACATCTCTCTTTTCAGGAATCAAGTAACTGGTCTAATGTAAAGAATCCGTGTTATCCTGCTGGCTACAACATCACAATGACTGCAGAAGATATTTTTGGCAGCGAGTGCACAAAGAACCAAATTACTTCGAAGTACACCCCCACACGAAATATCACTTTCTATGGACAGAGTAACGCAGAACAGTGCAAACTCCTGGTCAGGAGCATCTTTAACCTGACTTCCTGCCAGGAAGGCGAAAACTGCTCTTTTGATGGAGTTTCTCAACCACAACTTAGTGGAGACTTCATGGTAGGTCCTATAATGTCTCCCTAAATACTGTCTAATATCTTAAAGGTTTTAAGTGAAATTCTGGGGTGAACTTAAAGTTCAAGTTTGTAAAATTTAGCAGTAGCCTAGAGGTGAGGTTACAGTTCCCTTTCTGTCGGTCTCTCGACATTGTGTCGAGAACGACAGATGGGGTTCTCCCTTGAGAACCAATCAACTCTGACTACTATAGAAAAGGCCAATGAAATTTGGCGAATGAAATTTGCATGCCGGGCTCCGCCCCCGGATATCCGTATAAAACAAAGCCGGCGTGCAGCATTCATTTACCTTTTGTTCTTCAGAGCCTTCGCTCATGACTACGAACAGAAGGAATTCAATGAATTCTTCCTCTTCTACATTGCCGGATCTACGAAGTAGAGCAGCGGATCGTCCCTACCTGCAGCGACCTTCCCCTGGGTGTCTCGGCGGTTCCGGAGGTGTTAGAGATTTTTTCTAAAAAGTCCTTTTCAGGACTGAATGAGCATTCTCCAGCGCGGCATGTCCCACTGTTCTCCTGGCTGCGGCACCCTCATCGAGGAGGGGGATGGACACGATCGCTGCATTAGGTGTCTGGGCGTCCAGCATGCTAAAGCAGTGTTCGTGGACACAATCTGCCCGCACTTCGGGCAGATTGTCATTCAGAAGTTGCGGTCACGGGTGGCTGTCTTCCTACGGGAACCAGCCACCATTTCGTTTGCTACCTGTGCTGTCACATCTGTGGCTATGGCCCCAATGACCACCCACATTAGCAGCGTTAGTGATATGAGGAACTCTGCGAACGTAAACCCGCCAGCCAAGTGCTCACGGGCCGATTGCACCCCGATTCGCTCTTCTAAACGTCCCCAACCGGCGGTGGTATACCATCCGGATCCTCACGCACACACTCGGAAACGATGTGGACGTAGATGAGATGTCGCTCGCAGCATCGGAGGGAGACTGCCATCCGACTCTGACGAATCCAAGCTCCACCCCCAGCGGTCGAGTTCAGGAGGAAGCAGAAGTGATGTCATCCGTGCCAACCCAGGGATACGTGGTTCCTGAGATCGGAGTGCGGTGCAAACCACGCCCACCCCGGGTGCCATGTTTTTCCCTGAGGTACATGAGGAGCTGTGTAAAACTTGGAACGCTCCACTCATGGACCGTTTCAGTGAAACCAGCTCCGGCTCCCTTACTTCCCTCGATGGTGGGGCAGCCAAGGACTACGTCGAGGTCCCATGGTGGAACATCCGCCCCCTGTGCACCTGTGCCTGGGACGGCTACCACCTGGGGGGAACAAGCATTCTCTGTGTCCCCGGATTGCCTTGAATTCGGCCCTGGTAACTCTCACGTTATCCTGAGACTGGTCAGAAGCGCCTCTCTAGCAGACATATGTGGAGCTGCGGGTTGGGCTACGCCCAAAAACCTTCGCAAGGGTTAACAACCTTGCCGTAAACCTGGTGTCAGCCCACGTCCTGCGTGGCGACATGTAGGACTGGCATCCGGGGGGCGTATGCCTGTGAAAGCACCTTCCCACCCTCCAAGAGGTTGGGTCAGTGTGCTATCTACCTTTGCTTCTTACCCAAACACATGGCTAAGAAAATTGGTACCTCACCTTCCTCTTACCCAGACACTGGTTAAGAACAGGCATTCCATCCATCACTAAGCAAGCACCCCCTGGGGTTGGCTGGGCAGAGCAGCCTTCCCCCTTAGGCCTGGATACCATATGACCTATCACAGATAGTTCTAACTGGACCTGGTGCTATCAGACGAAGTAACACCCCACCGTGGGCTGTTCCGTCTGCTATACCCTCATGACAGTGGTTCCCACACCCATGAGCTTCCCAGGTGGACTTCCACCTCGCGGTTAACTACCCAGTCCGCACGTTCCATGCGTTCTCCTCCAAGGACGAGACCATACCTATATCCACCATATTTCCCCTACTGGTAGGAGGTGGCCTCTGCAGCGCTTCTCTGATTAAGAGTCGTGCTCACCGGTGTAAGCCCGAGCCGGACGGCCTCTCACCAGTAGAGAGCTTAGCCCCGTCTGTGAAAGGTTACCGGTCAGGGCTGTACGCATCTTTCTCCAAGAAAGCTCTGGGACACCACGACACTGGAAAGTTACAGTTTCACGAAGCTTCGAGCTGACATGCCCATGCTTGTTACCGTCGCTTCGCTGAGATTATGACGCGATACAGCGTTGTGGCGTTTCCATAGGCAACCCCATCTGTCGTTCTCGACACAACGTTGAGAGACCGACAGATAGGGAACGTCTTGGTTACGTATGTAACCTCTTTCCCTGATGGAGGGAACGAGACGTTGTGTCCCTTATGCCATGAAAACGTATCGTATTCTGCTGCAGTCGTGAGAGGCTCTCAGGCTCTTCAGAACAAGCGGTAAATGAATGCTGCACGCTGGCTTCTTTTATACGGATATCCGGGGGCGGAGCCCGGCATGCAAATTTCATTCGCCTTATTTCATTGGCCTTTTCTATAATAGTCAGAGTTGATTAGTTCTCAAGGGCTAACCCCATCTGTCGTTCTCGACACAACGTCTTGTTCCCTCCATCAGGGAACGTAACCAAGATGATTTCCCCTCCCTTTCGATGCACTATGGTGGATGACAGGAAATATATGAAGACACATTTTTGCTGACGGAGATAACGTAAAAAACATGGTGAATTCCATCAAGCGGACCTGAGGTGTTTATAGATAGAAATAGCTTATTTTAAGGTAATAAAATATAACACTTTATTGTGTAAGGTCTTTATACACCTCTGAAGACATAGTTATGTATATTATGTTGCATTTATGTCCTTAATAAAACACATTGCACCCTTAATAATGGTAGCAGTAAGGCAGATCTATTAATTTACATTGACCATTTAATACTTTTTAAATGATCTTTTTAACAAACTAATTTGTTATTTTGTTCAGGCCTATGCAGGGTTTTACTATGCTGCCTTTTCGCTTAATGTGACGGGTTCAAAGAGTATGGAGTCATTTAATGATAACAGGATGGAGCTCTGCTCAAACAATTGGAAAACTGTGAGTGTCAACCATCTGTAACATTACATAAAGCAGAACCTTTATTGTGTTCCATTTATGGATGTGTGAAAAAACAGGCATGTTTCCTTTTTTCCATTTAGCTAAAAGAAAAGCATCAGGGCAAGGACATCCATGTGAAGTCCTATTGCTTCTCAGCAAACTATGTGCACACTATCCTGGATGATGGATACAAGTTCAACACTGACAACTGGAAAAGTCTCAATTTTCAGAAAGAGGTACATAACGTTTTCCGTGTTAAATATGAGCTATTTCTTGTCTGTTCATTTTATTAAAAAAACAATTTGTTGAATGTTTCTTTGTCGCTTTTAATTTTAGCCAAGTAACGGTTCTTCTACTGGTAACCCAAAATAATACTGACTAGACATACTTTTAACTCGCTAGCTAATATTATTTACTCGTTATTTCTTTTGCTTGTTATCAAAAATAATCTGCAGGGACTCTTTGCAGATATGAACCGGAAGTTAAGTTTGGGCTAGAAAAGCGTGCAAATAAGCACGCAATAACGTTTGCTTACGTTGTTGCTTTTAGACCATCTATAACCAATTTAGGACCAGCTTAAACTGGCTCAAACCGGGTGCCATGCTTCAAATTATACCTCCTCAACATTTTTCAACAGCAAAATAGAAAGAAAATACTTTTTAATTGGAGAGAGAGAGAGTTACAAAGAAAGTATTTCACAAGCAATTTTATTTAATGGATTCTGCTAGTTTACAACATATGGCTGTTTATCAACTTAACACATCTTATCGGCCTGTCATGAAATTCTAACTTACTGTAAATCAGTTTTGCCTGTAAATACCTTGAAACCTCCTCAATTTACGTTATAAGACAACTAAATTATTTGTTAATATATTTTACAAGTGAACATGCGCAAGTCTATAATATTTTGAAAAGTAAACTTCACCTGAAATAATTGTGGAATTGAAGTAAATAAATTTGGTCATAGACAAGGATTTGAGCTAAAGAATGAGATTACAATCTCCATTGCTAGTGACTTGCTGTGTTTCATAGGTGAACAAGACCAGCATAGCCTGGTCCCTGGGCTACATGCTCAAACTTTCCAGC
Source organism: Triplophysa tibetana (assembly GCA_008369825.1). Lineage (NCBI taxonomy): Eukaryota > Metazoa > Chordata > Actinopteri > Cypriniformes > Nemacheilidae > Triplophysa > Triplophysa tibetana. The sequence goes on from CM017916.1 coordinate 12,267,442, forward strand.
ATGATTCCAGCAGAAGGGAAAATCCTCAAGCTACCCATAGATAATGTTCTCTTCACTGGACTGCTTCTCGCGTTCTCGGCTCTGACCATTATCACCCTCATGTACCTTCTCATCGCACTGGCACGCTACTGTTAGCATGAAGTTTGTGACCTGACCTCTGCTTCTTCTTTACTGAGTTCTCATCTGATGGACTTGTGTCCTGCATAGGCAGGTTTTGTAAGTAAGGTGAGATCCTGATGTGTTGCTGCAGATGAACCTGCTAGAGATGGATCTTTAATTTTTGGAGCCCGGAGGCACTGTTTTGAAGGTCCAGCAGTGCCGAGGTTTAAAAATACCTGAATGTTATTCAGTGTGATGGCTATTTAAAGAGATGTGTGTTATCTGTAATAAATGTAAAAAGAATCCGAACTTTAAGAGGGAGTGTACAGGTATTCAAGCCTTTGCTGTGAATTTAAATGAAAACTACAGAGTAAACTGTTTTATCTTAGAGAAAAAAACTAGAATGGTCGTGACGTTGTTTGTGTATTGTAATGTTTGTCTCACTGCACTGCATCATTGCCTTCATATCTAATACAAATTGTATTTCTGCATGTGCTCTTCAGAACATGTTGTCTTTGGATGAAATCTGTCATTGTACTCTAAATAAATGTTATGGCTATTAATTGACAGTGAAGTCTGAACTGTTGATTTTTTTCCATTAAAGCTACAGCCGTCATACACAAACACTATAAATAAAAAATATAATAACATAAAGAACCAGTAATCTCCTAAAATGTATACACATTATCTGAAATGTATAAAGTGCACTTTCTGTGACTACCTGAAGAGAAGAGCATTATTCACTGCCATTTTAATGACAAAAACCAGCATAACATCCGTGTTTTGCTTTCAAAAGAATAAACTTGAAAAATAAAATGTTGTTAGAAAGTTTTTATTTTTTTCCCCAAAACCATGTGAAATATTTTTCGAAAGGCAGTTTCTATTCAGAATAAAATACTCTGTAACAAATGTACATCAAAAATCAGGCACAACAAAAAAATGTTAGTACTAATTTCCCCTTGCTTTATCTTGTTGGCTCAACTTATTGGAATAGAAGTTGTATCGATTTAAAACAAATAGGAGATAAAAAAATATTTAATTAAGGTAATTTAGTATTATCGGTTTTCTGGAGAGGTACAAAAAATTATACTAAAGTCATTAGCTGTCACAACATTTACCTAATGAACAGAAAAAAAGAACATAAAATAGATATTTTAAAATAAACAAATATCATTGTCTTTTACTACAATTGTAGGCTACTTACCAAAACTTGAGAATCTAAATCCAGTCAACAAAATAATCTTCGTTAAAAACATGTTTGGACTAATTTTGTTCCTTTGTGTTACTTATTTATCCTTGAACGTTTTAAAAGTTGACATTTTTTTAAGTATTAGGCCTACATTGATGTAACTACATTTTTTACATTTATAGAGGTCTTTTTGAGTTAAATTGCTCATATTTTTGGTATGTATATAAGGGATTTTTAAAATTTCGCTTTGGTTTATGGAGTTTCCAACAACAAGTTTATGCACATAAGGTGTACAAACACGATTATTTCATAATAATAGGCAGTTATTCTTACCTTACTTCTTGCCTGATCCCCTCCTTTCCGCTAGTCTGCTGTGATTGGTCTACCATGAATGAGGCTCAATAGCTACAGTGTTTGGGGAAAAAGAGTGAAGTTTTTGCCGGTGTTCTGCCAATGTATGCTACCCATAAAATTGCGCTATCCTCGTGTCGAGATTGGTCTGGGGGAGGCTCCAAGCAAAACGTATGCGGGGACTATATTGTAGTGACTTAAATCCGCGGTGGTTCGCGAATCGGTTTAGGGTCGACTTGTTTGCATGATTCACTGTCGACTCCTTTTTTTCCAAGCCACTAACGTTGTTATTCATTCACCTTCGGATTTACATCCTGGCATACTATTTACTTTCGAACACGGCAACATTACACACTGCATGAAATGTTATTTTCATGATCTCATGTTTTGTACTACTCTTTACGTTAATGAGGAAAATGCTTGGTTACAAAGAATTAATTTATTAAAAGAAGTTCTGTGAACTTTTTCCGAGACTTTTGCTCAACAAACAAAATTAGTTGTTTGAACATTTTTTGATTGTTTTTTACAGTGTAATAATAGTAATGTCTGGCACTGATGATCGATGCACAGGGCCAGGCCATTTTCTTTTTTAAGAAATTGCTGTCTAAGATGCTAAAAAAATAAAACTTGTATATCAGAACTTTTAGAGTGCAAGCCGTGTATATTGCAATGTGATCATGTTGATGTTGCTAATAAACTTGTGTACATGACCAATAAAACATTTAGGGTCAATAACTCATTATTAATTGATATATTGTAACATTTTGATTTTAGAATAATAATTCATTGTCCGTGATATATTAATGATAAGTGATCAAATAAAACAAAACTTGGAGTTATGTTAAAATTGACATAAACTAACATTTAAACATGAATAATAACAAGGCACCATTGCCTATAGAATTTATCCACTATCATCTTGAAATGCTTTTGAATGAGCTTATTATAGACTCTTATTTAAACTATAATTTGTTTAGTAATGAAAGACATTTATACGCAGACACATCTTTCCATATTACTAATTTCAAATATTTAGTGCTTGTATTTGTGCTTACATGTTAAAAGCTCTTTAAAATCGTATAAGATGTACTAGTCATGTGACCCAACTTGTGTGTATGGTAGGCCTATATGTATAAATGAAAGGAATAATAAAGGAGGCATAAAATACGTATAAATACATATTGTATGTTGAATAAGAATAAGTCTTCATACATCTAAATATATTTAAATACATTTAAACATAAAATGTAGGCTCTTACAAATTACCATCCTACCAGAAGAGGCCAGTATAGACCTAAAAAGATCGAGATGAGTTAAATGATTTCCAGACAAATGTCAAATGTTATTTGAATTTTTTTTTAAATAGCACAACTTTCAAACGCTCCACATTCCCATAAAATTACTAATAGACGTATAGGCTAATAATCATAGGCTAATATTAATAACTATGTAGGCTAAGTCTTTTTTTAAAATAGAGACCTTCACTATTAGGCTACTTCCCTATTTTTTTTATTGGTCAAACTTTGAAATGATCAACGAAAGGTTATTGAGCAAATTTAGCCTAGTCCAGAATGTATTCATGTATTTTCAACACAATCTATCAGAAGTTTTTTTAATGAACTTCAAGGCATTTTTCTATAACATTAAACACTTGTGCAAATCTTTTAACCTGTCTCTTTTTTGTTTTGTATTAATATAAAACAAATTTTGTAGGCTTTTATAGTGCGGCAAACTCTTCACGTGCTCGAGCCCAGAACAATAAATCACCTCAGTATGTTTTTTTCAAGTCTCTTCTCATGTTACACAGCGCATTCCTCCTCAAACCTCAACTCAAGTCCACCATCCTCCTGCAACGTGTTGCTGGAGATCAGACATTTGTTTTCAGACTTTTGGAGACTTTGCGTTAGAAACTGAAGAATAAACCAAAGTAACTCACTGAACAATGTGACTTTGGGTGCATCTCGTGAGTGCAGTGGTTCATGTTAATTGTAGTTATATGCAGGAATAACAGTGTGTGTGTGGATGGGAGCACAGCAGGAATGAAGATGATGTGGCGATAGTCTGATGCTGCGAGACGCATTTAAAAAACAAACGGTGCTGTTTGTGATGGTAAGTGTCCTGTTGAGAAGATTTTATTAGTGTACCTACTAGCTCAAGCTAGATTGCAATACACATGGAGTGTTTTCACAGAGTTTGCATTATGCTGTTTGAACCACGTATTCGGTTTCACATCATTGTTTAGACATCACTACTGAATCTAATGTGAAATTGGGGTTGAAGTTTTGATTAACTCACAATGCATTGATGTAGCACTATCAAATACTCTAAAATAAAATAAAATTGCTGTGAGAATCTAAGTGCATTGATTTGTAAGACTGATTTCTAAATTCAGTGGGAGACAAAGAGTTTGCTTCACTGCTTGATATCTTTGCAAGTTAAACAAATGAAGCAAACTCAGTGTATTAAGATTAGAACTATGAGAAGCACTTATGCCCTGCAGAAAAGCGCAAGACTATGAATTACACTGAACTGAACCGTCCAAGACTTGTCCAATGATGTGTAGGATTTTTCAGCAAAGAGAATTCTATGTAGCATTCAGACCAGCTCCAGCGCTCCAGTCAGCAAAGACCCCATTAAAATCCCTGACTCAGCCGACTCAAACCTCACTGCGTTCTGCCAGTGAAGGGTTGCTTGCAGTTGTCATGCATTGTGTAATGTTTAGAAAGTAATGGAAAACAATTTGTGCAGTCTTCATCAATTGGTTTTAACTTATTTTCTAGACTCATTATAAAAATGCTTGGTTACTCGTACAATTAGGTTGTATTTGTTGACATTAGTACATGCATTAACTAACAATTAGAAATGTAGTTTTCAGCATTTATTAGTCCTTGGTGTTAGTTTTTGTCAATACAGTTACTCATGTTAGTGCATGGTGCATTTTCTAATATAAAGGTTTACGTTTCATTTAAAACATTTATTGGTAGCCTAAATTATGAAATACACAAACTAGGATTAATAAATGATGTGTAGTTCATTGTAAATTCATTTTAGCTATTGTTAACACATAGGCTACAACCTTATTGTAAAGTGTGAGGTAAATACTTTATTGGAATCTAAAAGAATGAAATGTGTCTCAACTTTTGGTATTTTAACCACTTATTTTGAACAAGAAAAACCCTTCATCACATTTATTGTTTTTGTTGTGAATCACTTTTCACATCAAACCTACCTATGACATTTGCTGTCAACGCTGTTTTTTGTTGTCTGTACAGTTGATCTGAATGTGGTCTCTATGCACTTTCGACCATGTAACGGTTTGTTGGAATGGATGTTACATCAAATTGATGGATTTAGCATTGTTGACACTAAGATGTTAGACATCAAGAACCATTTTTTTTTACAAAGAACCTGTATGGACAGACACCGTCTTTTAAATTGTCCGTGTAAGACTACACAGCCAATGTAAAAAATAATTTTCTATGCTCATTTTAACAGAGCGCTCTAGTAATGGTGGTGGGTCCTGCTTCCGTGTCTATATCTTTGTTCCTCTGTAAGTGACAGCTGGCATGGCTTTTCAAAGAGATTGGAAAATCAAAACCAGGTGTGTACGTCAGTTACAGGACGTCTGGAGAGATTTTGTGATCCTGGATAACTGTGCAGATCATTCAAAACATTCCAAGTTTTTACATATTTATGGATTATAAACATAACCATGGGAATATGTTGAAAACATTTTTGGAAAATGCACTTAAAATCCCTGTCATCATGATTTAATTTTAAGGATGTTTTATGTAGCAAATGAGTTTAGCTGGTTCAAAGCTGTGAGATTTCTTAATCAAGCTGTAACATCTGCTAAGTGTGGCTCATTGGTGAACATTTTGAATTCACTTGTAAGAAGGGAGCCATGTTTGAAAATACTTCATACTGCCATCTATTCTAGACCAGTTTGCCAGTTACTGCTTGGCTGCCTCGTTCACTCCTGAGAGAGCATTATTTCCTACTGAAAGCAGTAAGTATTGTCCCAGATTCCCAAGCAAGCGTTAACAACATCAGACTTTATTTTTATAACATCTGTATGTGTTCGGAATTTATTATAGGTGCAACGTGGAAGATTAAAGATTGCGTATCACAGGTAGTTTCTGCCAATCTCATATTAATCCTGAGTGCCTATACAGTAGTATTGCATACCCCGTATCTTCGAAGAATATTTAGTTTGATCAGATTTATAAAAGAGAGATACAGCTGTATGATTATTTCTGGAAAAACACGAGCTGCTAGAGGTGAGACTAGTGGGGAGGGTGGGATGGAACTACAGCACGAGCAAGCAGCACATCATGACATTAACCCCTTCTGTTTTGTACATTATACACGTACATGCGATGAGGGGCGTGTCTGAAAAGGGTGATACAGGGTGGCACAGGTCCCCCACAAAGTTTGCTTTTCCCCCTTTGTGTCCCCCCAACAGCTCAGACTGTTCAGAGTATAACATCTGCAAGAGCAATTCGGGTGCATTTAAAATCTAGCACGCCTTACTGATGTCATAATCTGCAGCACCGCTTAAAGTAGAACACACCTAGACGCTGTCTGGTTCACTACCAATGATTTCCCATATATTTACGACACCATTTGATTAGAGTGCTGTCAATTTTACATTGGTCAACGCCATTGGATTAAAGAGCTGTCAATTTTACAATACTCAACGCCATTGGATTAGAGTGCTGTCAATATCACAACCAATGCGCAACACCATTGCATACGCTATACACACTGGTGATGGGGAATACACACAGGTCAAACAGGAGAAGATCAATTTTGCAGGCTGTAGACCACGTCTATGTTCCTGTTAGTATTAAATGAATTATGAAATACGTTAATGTATGTTGAAAGCTTGGTTGTGTTATTCAGCCACGATGCATCAGCACCGCTTAAAATAGAAATAGTTATGTTACGTTTCCTTTTGTTTCCAAGATTTAAGGCACAATCACTGGAGAAATGTGGTAAAGGCTAAAATTCTTAGGGTTTTAAGAATGTTAGGATTCTGACACTTGGAATTTTAAGGTGTAGAATAGTAAATTTAAATAAACAAACTTTATTGCGTGGTAGAGTCTTTATTTTTTCCGTTTGCAATTTCCAAGACCAGCTTCACATGTTAATGATTTTGTATTTAATCAGATGTAAATATGCTATTAAATAATCTATGTGTGTAGTGTTGATGGATTAGGATTTTCATTTTGAGACAGTTTTGTTGAAAAAATTAAACGGCATAAAGTCAGGCACAGCGGAAGGATATTCAAGGTTTCTTCAAGAAGAAACTATGTCAAAGACAGGCAGATGCAGTGCAGTGCAGTGCAATACAGTGCAGAGCCAATCTACCAGCAAGGGCCAAGTTGGCCTGCAAATTAGGAGCCCTAAACCTGAACATGGCAGCCCGGATCAGAGCCAGCCAGAGAGGGCCAGTAAGGGCTACACCAGAAGCTATCTCTGTAGCAACAGTCAGAACAAGAGTATTTTTTTCAAACAGGTCACACGATACAACTTGATAATCATAAATAAACTAAGAAGTTAGAACTATACGTTGAGAACAATTATTGTCTGTTTAATGTATTATTTTATAAAATGTGTAGTCCAGGCGCTTGTGCAGTGCCATTTTTTATGTAATCCAAATTTTCCCATGCCCCCCCGACTGGTTCTTGGTTCCCCCTGTGCCACCCCATTAAAAAAGTCCTAGAATTTCCCCTACACGCGATGGCCAACAAAACACAGTATGACTTAGTTTGACTTACCGCGTGCAGTTCATGCATCCAACATCCATCACTGAATGCCGTGAACAAACAGACACACCTAAACATAAAGAGTAACGAGCTGCAGCGCAGCCCATCCTGATGCAGAGCAGATAATCTTGATTGTAATCAAGTCTCGCTCGTCGGTTGGCTTGTGGGCAAGCTCTTTCTTTCTTTCGCCTTGCTTTTCTTTTCCAGAAGAGTGGCCAATAAAAGGAATAGGATCCTCTGACGATACAGGGATCCAGAATTATAAAAAAACGTTCCGAAACAAGTTGGAGTGCAGGGGGAGTGTATCAATTATAGAAATACTACGAAATAAATCCAACTAGTTTTTTAAGGAGTTGACCATGTTAAGCAAAAGTAGCCTGCACGTTTAAAGGCCCTGTTTTTTCACTGTTTTCAAAGCTTTGATGGTGTTTTGGGGTGTTTAACAATGGATGTTCATGTTTCTAGTTTAAAAAAAAACTTTATATTTAACATATTTACAGTCTTTGTCCACCGCTGTCTCTCTTCTCATGTAAAGACTAGATTTCTTCCGGTTTCTTCAAATGTGTTGGTTGGATCCCTGCTTTGAGTGTCTGAAGATGTCCCAGCCACACCATATGAGTTCCGCTTCTCAAGCTGTTGTGATTGGTCGGTCCCCATCTCAGTGCACGTAAATTCATAAGTTTTGACTTTTAGCAATAAACAGTAATAATGGCGTCAACTTCACTTGATCAGTTAAAAATATGCGGATCGATCGAAGTGTAACGTAGGTCTGCTAATGCATCCTCAAACGTCAATATTTGTCAGAGATCATGTTTTTTTCTACTATGGCAAGGGAAATGACACCGACCGAATGTCGTCAGACCGGTTGTCACTAATAACATAGTTGGATAATAAAACAAGAAGATTGACTAGGAGACTGCAAGCAGGACTTCAGAGGACGTTTCATAGAAGTGTTTTAGACAGAGGTATGTGAGCACAATATTAGTGTATTACACAGAAAAGCTTTCACAGCCGATGTTAAAGTCATGGAAACTGTTATTTGACAGTTGGTTATCTTAGAATATGTGTAGCTGAATTCTTATGACCAGACTGTGATGAAAGTGAAAGTGGTTAAGCGTAGCTCAGTCAAATGTATACAATCTCTGATAACCAAACACTACTCCAACAGCTCTTCCTCTTCTCTAAGGAAGACCTCGCCCCATTTTTGGCGTATTCCTTTGGGCGGAGGTTATTACTCAACTCAACTCAACTTTATTTATATAGAGCTTTTTATAATTTAAATTTTAAAAGCATTTGGAATGGTGACATAATGTACCCGGGAATTAGAGGGCTGTAGTCTGAACCAGCCGTTCTTTGTAGTCCTTGAAAAGTGAATTTTGTTAAAGACAATATCTTGTTTGGCCCTGAACTTTGAGCTTCATCATTTTGCAGGTATTATTAATACTCTAACAGCAACATTACACACTAACTATAGGTTGAAAAATGGGATTGCGGGGAACGTGCCCTTTAAAAGTTTTAAGAAGTCAGAATGCATGACATTGCATGAGACCCGATCTTTAAGGAGTATCTATTGGCAGACATGCAATATAATATACATAACTATGTGTTAAGTTAGGGATTATGTACAGGCAGCCATTCCGGAATATTCACGTTGTTTCTACGGTAGCCCTAAAAGGACAAACTGCTCGACAGAGCACTTTTTGTGAATACAGTATTTCCTTCGGCAAAGAAGCGTAAACTTGACGACATCTTAGATCTGTATCGACCACCATAGTGCTTTGAAAGAAAGAAGTGAGCGGAGTGAGCCGTTAGTTGCAATCCGCAACCTCATGCCTCTTAAATTCATACACGGGAGCGTTAAAATAAGGACGGAAAAAAGCAGCATTCCTTAGTTTTAACAAAACCCCCACTGCAACTATTCACAATATAACAGAACACATTTTATGATGTTTCTTTGTGTAGTTTTTTTTATCACTGCTTGTGTCACAAGAGTCTGTTATGCAGGTTATGCTGTGTGCTGTATTCTGTGTCTGACTTCTGATTGTGTGTGAATATAAATTGCTGCAGCAGAATGTTGTGACACACACATAAAACAAGATGACAAAGGTGTCAAAAGCATCTGTAACATGACAAAGACACACCACTGATGATACAGTGAGGTAGAACAAACACAGCATGCGGGTGATCCCTCCGTTTAAATCATTCGCCTTCTGCCTGCAATGGTTAATATCGCTGATCCTTCTATATGGATGATAAGTATTGCTGACCTTTGCAGAACGCAGAAAAGATCACATATCACACAAAAGGTTTTTTGCCAGACATGTTATGAAGCATTCATATATAACATATTCATATTTTATATACAACAAAACTAACAAGAAGCATCAATTCCTTCATAAATTCAACAAATAAATTATGCAGTCTATTTGTTATATTTGTTAATTGTCTAATTTTTCAGATAAGCTTTTGAACATAAACCATACAGACTTCTCAGATCATTAGGATCAAGTCAGTTAGATATAACAAAGGTTCACTCAAAACAGGCCGTAGCTGGAATCTGCTTCCAGAAAACATCAGATGTTCACCAACAGTAGCTACTTTTAAATCCAGAATAAAAACACACTTGCTTATCCGTACATTTACAACCTGAGCACTGTGCTTGTTTACATCAACTGCATTTCTATTTCTAATTTCTTTTTCTTTTGCTCTTATTCTTTTTATATATACACTCACATTTTTTATAAATTTTACTGCTGTTTTATTGTTTCTTAAAATCTTAAGTTGTGTTTGTTATCTTAAATCATTTGCATTTTAAAGTTTTATTTCTCTCTGTTAATCATTTTTGCAAAACACTTTGATTTGCCATTGTGTATGAAATGTGCTTTATAAATAAACTTGCCTGGCCTTGCCTTTATATGGTATGATTCAGAACTATTTTAAAACTGTATTAAATACAAAGCATGCTTTTGCTGCTCACACATTCTTGACTGAGCGCAATGCTGTGAAACAGAATGCAGGGGTCTTAACATTACAACTTTTAAATAAATTCTTTGCCGATTTCAGGAGGCTATACTCAGAATATCATGTTTTTATGTTATTTTAAAGGGGATCATATGACACGGCTAAGACAAATATTATCCTTTGTTTTAGATGTAATGCAATGTGTATACATGATTTAAGGTCCAAAAACGCTGTATTTTCCACATACCATGTTTGTATCTCCTCTTTGCCCTGCCTCTCTGAAATGCGCAGTTTCTGAAAAAAGCTCATTCCTCTGAAGAGCGAGGTGTGCTATGATTGGCCAGTTAACCAGTGCTTAGTGATTAGTCGAATACTGCAAGCGTGTGACGGAAATGTAAGGCCATTTACCATAACTGTAACATCATAAATTGTACTGACAGTAACTCCCACCTTACTTGTGTATACATTTGAGCATTCGCTGTTAGATAGAATGCATCTTTTGTTCCGATACTTTAATTTTTGCAATTTTAAGTCTCTAATACATGCGTGGGCAACTTATAACACACCTAAGACAGAAAAACACGTATTCGTGCCTTATGACCGCTTTAACATTTGTCTCTAATCAAAATATATTTGACAATTCATTACAAAATATTTTTAACTTTCACTCAGTACAATTCACCGATCACTTACCCACAATCCTTTGTTACATCAGTAGTGAAGGATCTCAGTGCATCATATGCCATAAATTGACGGGCTGAGAAAGACAGACAGACACTGTTGCAGCTGTTGGAGCCCAGAGCTCCATCCTGCCCAATTATATCTCAGAACTGAGCGAGTCTTTGTTCTTTGAGGTCATGAAAAGGAAATCCTTCACATCTCTATTTCACCCATCATAAACAAACATTCAGCTGCTAGCAATTCATTTGTTTTCTTTCTCTTTCTCTTCAGAGATAAATGTTGTCAAATAGTTTGGCATTTCTATACACTCCTGATTTAAAGTTAGAATAAATGTAAAGAAGACTTGGCTCGTTCAGATAGCCATCCATCCAAATCCTCCTTTCTTATGTGTATACTGGACTGATGGGCATTCAAGTATGATAAGAATACGACAGTATGGGTCCAATATCTTTTTGGCCTTTTATGTAACTCTAGACTTTTTATAATGACTTTTTATAACAGTCCCCCGGGTTCATAAAAACAGTGTTTACATTGATGTTGTAAAATACTTCTTGTTTTTTATATATGAAAAGTACAGATACAGAGACGACATATTAATTCCCATTGAAGTGAAATCACTCAACCTAAACATAGGAAGAAATAATAAATAATAATAAAAAACCCCGCTCATTTTAGAAGATAATTTCAAATGGAACTTAGAGGCTTTTGCATCACATACAGTATATGTTTACTGTTTTACAACTGTTAATGAATAAACGTATGGCTATGTGTTACTGACATTTTGTATAGTAACCATATTCATCGGTTTTCTTATGACTATGATCACTAGCATTGAAGCCAAAACATTCCTTTAAGTCTGGGTCTCATCTTGTCATGTGTTTGAAAAAGTGTTGAAAACAGCTTTCTCAGAGCGCTATTCAAAATTTCCGTTTTGGTGCATGATTAAGGGCACATTTTTCCACTCTTGAATTAGCCAGAATTGTTAGAAATAACAGTGAAAACGCAGCTGCACTTCCCCATCACCCAAGAACTGCTTGATAAATATATCTTTCAGAGAGCAATCTTCCTCAAACGTCAACATTGTGTAGTTTACAGTAACAATGAAAGCCCTATTTCATCTAGCACTTGATTAGAATGTTCATTTCAGATGTTGTCATGGTTCCACTATCATGTCATGTTTTATTCCTGTCTCAAGTGGAGCCATGGCATTGCCTGATGGTTTTATGTGGGAAAGACATTGTTCTTTCTCGTGTCTCGTCATTGTTCCCTACATCTCGTTCCTCGTCAGCCTCTCCTTAGTGCTAATCCCCAGCACCTGTTTCTCGTTATGACCCTGTGTTTGTTCCCTATAAAGAGTCCTCATGTTTCATTGTCCTTTGCTCGTGCATTGTACTTGTTCATGTATCTGTACCCGTTGTCATACCTCGTTCCTTGTTCCTGTTTACCTGTAAATAGTAAGTGTCAGTTTAGTGTTTGTTTCAAGTGTTTGTTTTCTTAGTTTAGTTGTAAGTCAGTGTCCTAGTCCTTGTTATAGTTTATATATTATCCTGTCCTGTTTTCCCCCTCGTGGGTTTTGTTTTGCCTGTTTGTATAGTCTTGGTATTTGTTTAATAAACATCCCTGTTACCCCTACCGTCTGTGTCTGCCTGCAGTTGGGTTCCCATGCCATGTCTCCTGTGAGATTCATGACAGATGTAGGAAAAATAACCTAAGTCAAATTTGATGTTATCTTTTTTCACATGCGTTTCAATATACATTCTAATAAAGCGTTTCATTGGCATTCCTGGTGTAGAGATCCATCCCTGCAGAGTTAAATGAAGAGATCACCCAAAAATGAAAATGCTGTCATGTTACAATACAATGCATGTTAGAAACCTGTCTAAATGCCTTGGTTTTGTTAAACACACAGGAAGAAATTTGAAAGATTGTCAAATCTCACCCACCATTTATTGCCATAGTATAGAAGATAAATTGGGAGTCAATGGGATGTTATTTGACAATCTTCCATATACTGTATCTTGCTGTGTGTTCAGCAGAACAAAGACATCTATACATGTTTGGAACAATCTAAGGGTGAGTAAATAATGACTTGAAATGGCATAATGTGACACTGTTTTGAATGCAGACAACATGTGTTTCGTCCAGTGATTGCTTGTACTTTTTTGGTGTTTTTATTTCCCCACATTTGTTTCTCCAGACTCTGATTTACTGTATAAACAATATTTCATTAAAGCATAGTGAGCGATAGAAGACCTTCTTCAAAAAGTGTGTGACTGATGCCTCCTCATGTTCTTCAGTCTGTCTCTGTATTTGCTGTGCTTGGATTGTTGCCTCAAAAAAGTGCGATGTCTTTGCCATACGTGCTTGTGTTGTCTGTGTATGTTTGCTTAACACACCGTGATGTCAGTATGTTTACTTTTAGCAGAAACACAATCTTAACAGCTTAACACAAGGCAGATCATTTGCAAGGTTTCTCTAAACCACTGAGGCAACAACTTTCAAAGTGTAGTTCAGCCTATTTTTTACTTTACCTACTGTACAACTTCTTTCTTTAACCATAAGAAATCATCAATATTACAAGAGATGTATGTTTGTAGATTTGTATTATTTGGTTTGGCCAATGCTCCGTGTCTGTAATATGGGTGAGAGACAGACTCCTAATAGATTGTTTAGATAAAGTTATTGCTCAGGGGTTTGGGATCTGACTGGATGCTAATATATTGTGTCAGCTCTCAGGATTTACGATATAAAGCTTAACTGTTTGCTTCTTTAAAGTCAATGTCAAAAATGTTTGTGACTGATTGTGAGAACCAGAGCCGGCCCTCCCTATGAGCGAACTAAGCGGCAGCTTAGGGCCTCGTCGTCACTAGGGGGCCCCCAAGAGCACATGAAAACACAGCTTTTTTGTGATCTTTTCACAACACACACCCAGTTTTTCACGTAGGGCAGAACAGAGTGTCAACATTTGTGAAATTACTGACTAAAAACAACATTGCAATATCAAAATAAGTGAGGTGGCCAATAAAATGAAAGGAGGCGGGAGATACTGGTTACTTAGCCGAGCAGTGACCAATCAAATTAAAGAAGACTGAGCTACTGTCACCTCTTCAGATGTTCAGAAAGACGCTTCAGTTTTAAAGTTGAAAGAGTGCTATGCAACACACAACATACTGTATGTGTTTAACGAAAAAATCTTGAGCATCCGACAGTATTCACTGACGCAAATGAAAAAATGGTGATTAAGACGAAATATACATAATTTATGTGATTCGTGTCATTTATAATGATCTGTCAATTCAGAGTTTTATTTGGGATAAGGGTAAGAATAATTGTGTGCATTTTGGAAATGAATGTAATATCTATCAAGGAAACACACAAAAAAAATAATAATCATTCTCAAAGGCTGTTGGGCTTTAAAAGGGTGTTTATAGGTTGTGGATAAAATAAAAAAATATATATATAACAAAATCTTTATAAAAAATAGTTAAATGCATTGAACATTAAATCCCATAACCTTTGTATGGTCTTAGCTCAACATTTAAAGGGACAGTTCACCTAAAATTGGAATTAATAAAATTATCAATTGTTTTGACAACACTTGTAATCCAAGGTTTATGTTTTTTTTGTTTTATCACATCCCTACATAACAAACATAGCTACAACGAATATAATTGGGGGAATGCAAATAATCAAACATTGACTATAGACGATTGTATTGGGGACAGGGGGACCAAAATAAAATTCTGCTTAGGGCCCCGTAAAGGCTTGGGCCAGATTGGTAGAAATGCTGCCTGTAATTAAAAAGAAATACTCTTTCTCTTGAGGCATACAGTACTCTTCGGTATAACCAAATTATCTAGTTAACAGAACTCATGTCCCCCCTAATAGACCTCCATATCAGTTTGAGCCCATTTGCCTAAACAACTGCAATCGAAACATGGCAACAACTTACACACTGAACCTAGCAACAATAACAAATAAACACAAGACATGTATGTCAGACTTATCATGCATTCTTTTAGTATAGATCAAGCAGGTCCTAACCTGTTGCGGGTCCTATTTTAGCTCTGCAGCTCCACTTTTGAGATTTTTCGCTTGGAACAACTGCATGCAAGACATTCTTTGACCTGAAGCATAATGAAAGCCTTTCACAGGTGCTGTCTACAAAGTCATAAAAATGTCAGCCAGTAGTGAGAGATCTCACAGTATTGAAACATTTTTCTCCCACTCACCACACAGGTAGTGAATAATATTATTATAAATAATAAATCGCAAGCGCATTCATATTATTATTATTGTTTAATGTATTTAGAGATATAGATTATTGGGAAACTAAAGAGAAAGTAAACAAAATAAGTTATGTTTTAAAATGTAATGTAAATGTAAAGAAGCATACCCAAATCCAGCGGTTGTGTTAAATTAGGCCAGGAATTTTTTTTATTTTTTTACCCAAAAATAGGTTAGAACAACCCAGAATTTTGGGTTAAAACAAGTGTAATGATTTACACCCTGGTCAAATGCTTACGAATGAGATGTCAACAGTCTTTTCAGCTATACTTGTAAATGTGTGTATCATTTCAAGATGATTGGTACCTCTTCTAACCTCAAATGACAGACTTTTCCCATTTTAGCATAGTTCATGGCCGGGGCTGGAAAATTGGAGAATGAAACTTAAAACAGGCTAAATTCAGCAACTTCCTCCTGATGGTGTTTACTTAGTCACATATTTTTAAGATCTAAGTGGGTACGAATAAGTGGGTTGAATATCACTTCAAAAGTCAACGTAAAAAAAAATTGTACAGAGAAAATAAAGCCTATTTTTTTAAGAGCATTTCTTTAACCAGATGCATATGAATGTTTTTTGCTTTGTGTCAAATGTTTGATTTTCATAAAAAAAATATTTCTTATCATTTTAATTAAAGTGGTTACATCAAGTACCCCTACTAAATAAATAATTATATATAATAAACATGAAAATGATATATTTTCACATTGAATTATGATTTTAGGGACACTGTGCTTAGTTCTCTAAAAAAAGTAATGGTACTTTATAACTTAACCAATTAAATAATCTAAATAAGCAGTCATTTTCTTAAAGCACATTTCTTTTTATCACTCTTTTTATTTTCAGGAGAAATATAGCCATGAATTCTTGACAGATTTTGTGAGATTTATCAATGTTTTGTATGATGTTAAGTAATGTATAACCGTACAACAAAGGCGATGCAGATGTTAAATTCTCTGTTAACGCACAGCTGTGAAAGATCTCATCTACATTCCACTTTGATGCTGTGTACGAGTCATAATGGAAAGGATGCATATAGAAAATCTCAAGCCTACAGGCCTAATATAAATCCTTACCACATATGGAAAACAGTGAGACTAATTTTAATCATGTTTAAAATCACTACCTCCGATTGGAATTTCCTCAAATAAATGACTTTTTACCTGCATTTTTATCTCATTGTGATGTACATGTGTTAGCATGGATGTATGTTTTGTATGATTTTCTGGACCAAACGTTTTGATACAACTTGCTTGCAGGTGTAATTGTACTCTGCTCTGTGTCTGACAGGCTTCAAGACTGTGGATAAAACTCACACTGAAACGCTGTTCTGTGGTGGCCTTCCTGTCTGTCTTCACTCTGTCAGTGGTGATGATATACACCCTTCCTCCCTTCCCATCTGACAGGAGCGATGTGCACCTACTGGGCCCCCGCAATAACAAACCCAGCAGACTGGTGGGGAGGCGTTCTCTGAGACCCCATCTACCATTACACAGCAGAACAAGGAGTGACCCTGAAATGAAGGATTCCACCAAACGTCTCCTGATGGTCAACCATCAGCAACTACCATTTTCAGTGGAAGAAATTGTTTATATATCAGCCAAAAAGTCTCTGAGGTCAAGCAAGCATCAAAGAGTTTCACATGACATAAACAAACATTCATTTAGTGCCAAAAGAGGGCAAGCCGTTGATGCAGTCAACAGTAGAGAGCCAACCATCCATCTTCTCCGGTCCAGACATGACCCATCATTGCCTCAGTCTGCCAGTATGCAAGGCCTCCACCCAAAAATCACGACACGCAGGCACAAATGCGCACCAGATGGGGCCAAAGCGAAGGAGCTCGGGGGGAATTTCACTCACAAACAGCAGGTGCTAAAACTGAAACAGGCGCCTGAAAAGAAAAGGACACATGAAAGACTATCAGAACCTCATTCTGGAGCGGGAAATAAGGGTGGGGCCAGCATGATAGAGTCTACTGAATGGTGTGAGACTGTACCCGATGAGGCTGTTGTTGAAGACTGGAACCAGACCAAAGCTGAGTCTCTGCCCTGGCTCAGTGAGGACGATGTGAAAAAGATGAGGCTTCTCTCCAGTGGCGCCGTGATGAGTAAAGATAGACTTTCAGGCCACGGACAAGTGCTTCGTGTTGGATTAAATGACACAAATGACATCTTTGCTCCCGCTGGGGCTGATCATATCAAACGCTGCCAGACAGGAAGCTGTGCTCTCATCAAACGCCCCAGTGACTGGTTTGAAGTGTTTGCCTTTCACCTGGACAGAGTTCTGGGGCTCAATAGGAGCTTGCCCACGGTTTCGAGGACATTTCATAGTGATATTCTACCGTACAGGTACACCAATGGGTCTCCCAGACCTGTGGTGTGGTGGGATCCCAGCATCCAGCATCTGTCTGATGCTGACAATGACCAGAATTCATTCACGCTCACGTGGCCACAATATCAGATTTTACTGCAGAGTAGATGTGGCTCTCAGGTGCCCTTAAATTTCACAAACTGTGTGGGAGTGCATCACTCAGAATGGGGACGACTGGCATTGTTTGACTTCCTGTTGCAGGTAAGGTACACTGAGAAAAGATATAAGACAATACAGGTAATACAAGCTGCCAATGAGTTTAATATATAAAGTTATGTTACAAAATAAATAGTGTATTATAGAATATAGAATTATGATCTAACAGTATACAGATAAAGAGTCAAACAGAAAGATTCCTCATTTAAAAGTTTCGCAAGGCTTTTTGAGGGGCTTTATGACTTGTTATTGTGCAGTAGAACAGAATTTTGTTGTTACTGTTAAACCCTTTTTATTAAAGGTATTATGTCTTCTATTTTCAGCTTTGACATTTTTCATCTTAGAGTTGAGGTGTAAACCTTCTGTGCAAAAATGTCAAACTCACACCTTTGGTAAATTTCACACTTCATCTGTAGGTAAATTTGTGTAATGAGACTCGTAGAATATGCAGACCAGGCAGGAATAGAACTAAGTCTCACAATTGCATTTCAATAATAAATGTCAATAAATTCATGACACTGTAGTTATCATAATAAATAATTATAATTATTGACCAGCAGTTCCTTAGTGAATCACATATAGGTTCAAATAGGTGGGTTCGCTGTGTCTATTTACTGTAATAATAATATACTGTATGTGTTTTTTTTAATGAAAGAATGTAATCTTCCCTTTATTGCCCTTATATGGGATTTTGGAAGTAAGCACTGTATCAAAAGATCTTTTAAATTTGGTTCTACAATTTACAAAATCCAGAATTAACCCAGAAAGAGTTTGTCTGTAAATTGACCATTGCTATCATAAACATTAAAGTTCCCTCAATATATATGATGATAATAATTAATAAGTAAAAAAATCTATCAATTCCTGATATTTTTTGACATAATTGAGTCAGTTTCTGGGAAATATGTAATGTTGTCAAAGTTTGAAATTCCACAACAATTCCCACAGCACCCTTTACATATTAGGTTGTGAAAGAGTACATCTGTTATGTTGAAGAGCATGTGAGGATCATTGATTTGTGCCTCATTAGCAAGTTTAAAAGTGAAGATATTATTAACTAATTCTTTTCTTACACTTCTTGTTCCTCTGTTCTTCTTCTACTTTTTGCTCCCATGGTTGGAGCTTTTTTTCACAGGAAGCTCTGTTGCCATGGTGACACTTAATTAAAATTGTGAACATATGTAACAGAGATTTGAAAAGCTTTGTTATGAATAGGCTTAAGTGATGGAAAGAGTGAAAAAGTTTATTTGTTTTTTGAACCAATAATGTATTAATACTTGCACTTATCTGATAGCCTTAAACAGATTAATCCAGTGTTCTGGTTTCTAGTAATCCATACAGAACAGCTGTCATATGCTATGATGCACACATATTATTTGGATTATCCACACTGCCTTAACATTCATTTACATTAGTCATAGGTGTGGGGTGGACTTTACACACAGAGGCCCAATCTTATTGCAGTATCGCAATGTGTAAGGCAATCAGAAGGAAACTGGTAGCCCCACCCTTTATGGCTGAATCAAGCATGAACTAATCTGGCAGATATAGTTTTGTGCCCTCATGCATGTTCAAGTGTAATTGCATTTGTTCATGAATTTCATGTGTGGATTTGCGAGAACAATATGTGTGTGTTTGTATACTTTGAACGTGCCAATGAATAATACATTACATCTCAGAAGAAAAGTCAATAGATGTAACATGGCCAACAGCTAATAGCTTTGTATTGATTCGATGGAATTGCTGACTGGGACCCTTGAACACTTGTTCCTATCTATTCATTTAGCACCTCTGATGGCGCTGATGTGAAACCTCACACCCATGAGCACAGAACAGTGTGAAGGACACACTTACTATCACCACACGACCTTCTGTGCGCAACTCTGAAATCTACACGAGAAAATTGTCGCTGTCCTTCTGAAACCTTGCATGTCAATATTCACTGGTTTTCAGGAAATGGAAAGAACACTGTACTTTTAAATTATTAAATACTGTGTTGTCAAAGTTGACATGCACTTTTTAGTGCTTTTAATTGGTTAGATATTTGTAAAACCCATTGCCAAACAGAAAACATTGATTAATAGCCTTATAGAGATTTATGTCAAAATATGAAGTTACAAGGTTTAAGAAGGACAGCAGCGATATGCTATGATACAACTTTTTGCCTTTATTTTATAGAAGACAGTCTTAACAAACCGAAGAGGGAGAGAGAAGGGGGTGGGAAATGACCTCATGCCAGAAATCAAACTCGGGTCGCCTGAAGCGCAGTTGCGCTACATGTCCACACGGCCACAGGCTCCGACATGATACAACTTTTAACACTTCCAATGAACTAATTTTAACAATCTGAGCAGGTTAATAAATGTCATTGGGTTTCATTGCCACACACTTTGTCATATAATAGCAATTAAAGGGATAGTCCACTTCAGTCAGGCTTATTTAATTCTTTCTTTCTTTGTCTTCTGGATGGAAAGCATGAATAACGGTTTATACACTCACCATAAGGATTATTAGGAACACCACACTCAGACTGTGTTTGACCCCCTTTCGCATTCAGAACTGCCTTAATTCTACGTGGCATTGATTCAACAAGGTGATGAAAGCATTCTTTAGAAATGTTGGCCCATATTTATAGGATAGCATCTTGTAGTTGATGGAGATCCGTTCCACCACATCTCAAAGATGCTCTATTGGGTTGAGATCTGGTGACTGTGGGGGCCATTTTAGTACAGTGAACTCATTGTCATGTTCAAGAAACCAATTTGAAATGATTCAAGCTTTGTGACATGGTGCATTATCCTGCTGGAAGTAGCCATCAGAGGATGAGTACATGGTGGACATAAAGGGATGGACATGGTCAGAAACAATGCTCAGGTAGGCCGTGGAATTTAAACGATGCCCAATTGGCACTAAGGGTTCTAAAGTGTGCCAAGAAAACATCCCCCACACCATTACACCACCACCATAATTGCATTAATGAGAAATTGAACAGGTGTTCCTAATAATCCTTTAGGTGAATGTATACAGTATTTAATCTTCAGCGAAGTGATTGGTTTGATTAAATTTGCGTTTTACTTGAGACTGCATTTTGAGTTAATTGTATCCTTGTTAGGCCAGATGTGTTATTTGTGTACAGTGATTCTGAGATACTTATGTAAACCAGGAATAATTCCCAGAGAAAGATATCTGTAAGTATTCTCATTCATCTCTATGACTAATCGCTTTAGAGCCCCAGGAAAGTCATGTCCTGACAGCACTGATTGTACACAAAAATGAGCACAGTCCCAAAAACCTTTACCAGCAACAATCCTACTGGTGTACAAGCTGTGACATCAGCAGACATAATGTATAAGATAATGTATGAATAAAGTTAAACATGCTTTTAAGAGTCAAAAATCAAACACTGGTAAAAACATATAAAAATATAAAAAAAGTGATTTAAATATTGCTTGCAAAAAAATGTATTCGCTTGCGAACACCATTAAATAGCCATACATATTATCAATCAGTCCTTTTCCTCCCATAGATTTTATAAAAAATTATCGTCATTGTGCAGAGTACTAATGCTGAAGCAATAGAATGCCGTTTTGACAATAAAGTACACCGTAAAAAAATCCCAGAAAAAGTGGTACAATTCTGGCAATTGGGGCACCTGTGAAGTAAAATTACAAGGTTTTCTACACTATTTTACAGGAAACTTGTAAACTTGTGGTACATTTTACTGTTAAAATAAAACATTCCATGAAATTACATTTTTTTTACAATGCGATAATGGTGTAGTAAACCGTGCTAATCAGCTGTAAATATTTACAAATAATGTAGAATGTACCTGTATAAAAACTACCCAATGTATTGACGATGATGATTCCCTAGTTGCAGTAAGGTCACGTTGTTCAGAATACAACATGCAGGGGCTGTGAGATGGAAATATCTTCAGCAGAAATGCTCTGTGGCATACACTAGGGCTGGGTAAAAAATATCGATTCTTCGATATTAATCGATTTTCAATTTAACAAAACAATATCGATTCGGGAAATCCCGAAACGATTCTTAATGCGTGTGCTTTAGTTCAAGGATATCTGTATTTCGCCTTCCTGAAGATGTCGCAATCACTCGTGCTGATACAAATAAAACAAAATAAATTCAAATAAAAGTGGGAGAGGAAATAAGGATCATGGCGGAAGCTCGCGGTAGCCAATGGACCCCAGCGCCTGCAAATTAATGTCAGATTCACCTCGCGCTAAGACTACACGATAGTTGAGAACGAGGGATTTCACAATCTAATCAATGTTTTGGAGCCGAGATACGTAATGGTGACAAGCAAGTACTTCAGTGAAAGGCATAACATGTCACTATATCCTGGGATGCACATAGGTGATGCGCGTGCGTGACCAAAATTAAAATTGCGCTCTCTCAATAAGTTTGGACCGCTCATCTGCGTACTGACATGGTTGAAACCTTTTGATGCAGAATCACTGTTTTAGACCGACTAACTGTAATACTGGAAAAGATTTCCATTTGAACTGAATGCTGCTAAAACTACTGCTATCTCGTTAGTTCCCCGTGTTAAATGGGACCTGGGTGTAAGTTATGAAAAACGGAGTATCGGTAGCTCCGCCTTCGTTGGTTCTGTGAATGTCTGGATCTGCACTGCGCTTTAGATCCATGTGCGCTCGCAAGTGCACTTCCCAGCAACCTGCCCAAAACCAAAAAGGTTGGCGTTTTAGGTTTCAAATTTGATGTTGAAAATTAATATGTACTAATTTAAAATGAAAAACAAGAATAAATACAATACCATTGTATTTTTAGTGTACTTTAAAGCAATATAAATATAGTATTATCCCACTTTATTATTTTGTTTATTGTTCATTAAAAAAGCATCTACTTTTATTTTTAATAGGTAAACCAAACAGAATCTCCACGTGCTCTCTTGAGAACCAGATAGAAAAACGTATGTGCAACCCTGACTATATTGCAAGCATATACTTAAATGTGGATTCCATGCCTGCAAAACTAGCATTGTAATTGAAGTACTAATAACTAATCGATATTGAATCGAATCGAAAATCGAATCGAATCGAAACCATTAAAACAAGAATCGAATCGAATCGCCAATTTGGTCGCAAAACCCAGCCCTAGCATACACTGTGGTTCTCTGGCAGCGCTGGGTAAGAACGTTACATAATCAGAGCCTACGGTTATCACAGAGCTGGCAGTGTGAGGACAGAGAGGGCTGATTTTAGTCGGATGTGCGGGAGGAACATGATGTGTGTTGATGTCTTCTGCTGATATCGTTGACTGACAGCAGCTGTCACAGACACTGAACGTTAAAAATATTATTCTTAGTACACTATCAGCATATAAACAAGACTCTGCCGCATCCTTTCTGCAGATACCTGAGGCATTTTCTATATAGTGTACACTTTGAATTCAGTCACTTATAAGCTATCATTCAGACTTGGAATTCAAACATGCTTCATATAATGGTCAATGACAAGCACTGGTCTTTTTTTAACAGGTCTTCTTCAGATGCTCATCTAAGAACATCATTTCACTAATAACTTCAACTATCATCAGTGGATAAAGAGAGCTGTTCTGAAATCAGTTCATCACATAGTGTGAAATACAGCAGTGATGTGTCAGTTCGGTCAGTGTTCAACAGCAACATGAGATGTGCGCTGGTATCCACAGCACCACAGGGTCACGTTTTCACCTTAACTCCAAACTCACTGCCTCACAACACACAGGAACCCAACAACGTTTTTAAAAGTAAACCACAATATTCCACAGCTTGACTTGTGTTGGTGTCAAAATGGAACATTTTATTTTGTGGTGTCAACTGAATGCATTTCTATATTAACTGATAAAAAGTGATGTTTATTTACTGATGTGTGTTAATTATTAGGCTTTCTATTATCGTAATTATATAACAAATATGTTTTTATAGGTAAATGACAGACTGGACCGGTACTGTTGTGGATTCAAACCAGATCCCTCAGAGCTGTGTGTGGAAAACCTTCTACATGTCAAATGCGGAAACCCAAAGGACTTGAATCTGGTGCACATCCTGGTAAAAACTGCTTATATCTGTCAATAAATAATATATTGTCTATCAGATATTCAAAGCAGGACTTTGAATCCAAGAGGCGAACTGACCGTTCTAACATATTTACCCAAATCAATGAAACGGTAATCATTTAATCACTCTCCAGTTGTTGCAAATCTGTCTAAATGCTTTGATCTGATGTACACAGAGAAAGACATTTGAAAGAATGCTTGTAACCAAACAGTTCTTGGCCACCATTGACTGCCATGTAGGAGAAATGTTTTTATAAATGTATTTGTTCTGTTGAACACAACATAAGATATTTTGAAGAATCTAGGAAAGCAAACAGTTCTCGGAGCCCTTTTGACTACCATTGTAATTTTCCCTACTATGGTAGTCAATGGTGGCCAAGAACTGTTTGTTTACCAGCATTCTTTCAGATATCTTTCACTGATTGTATAAGAACAAAGAAATGTATTCAGATTTGGAACAACTCAAGGGTGAGTAAATGATGAGAGAATTTTCATTTTCAGGTGAACTGTCCCTTTAAGGGTGAGACTAGTGAGGTGAAGATGATTGGTCTTGTTTTTAAACCAGAGCGAGTTACCATGCATACGTAATGACACTATGGATTTATTGACTTGAAGCAGTTTATTTTCAATAAAAGATACATTGACTGACATCACAGCAAGGTCACACAGATAGGATAAGTTTACTATCAGGAGAGTGAGGTGAAAACTTTCTTTCATTCGTCGGGTAGCTTTCTAATATCAAAAGTTATATCTTTCCAACAGCTCTTGAAATCAACGTGAGGTTTGAGGTCCCATTCAAACTGTGAGGTAAAAACCCAAGTCAATTACGTGTGGCAGCCAAAATCGAGTCGAGACGATGGGAGCTCTTAGATTGGTTCTGCAGTCATTATCTGATAGTGTTTTGGAGAACTGGAGAAATTGGGCTCCAAAGTAGTTTTGGGTTTTAGAGTCAGTCTGCTAAAGTCATCTGTTTTAATATAACTTGCCCGCAAGAACATTCCACAGCTCAGAAATCTCTCTCTCTCTCTCTCTCTCTCTCTCTCTCTATGCCCTCTGGAAACGGTCTAATTCATACAAGATGTATATTTCATTAATCCTAACCCTGAAATTAACCTGAAGCATATTTTGTGCAGGTCTGAACTTCTGTCAGGCCAGATATTGCAGTTCTTCTAACACGTTGTGGACATCACGTATTATGTGCTGGAATATGTGATTTAATCAAACCAGAAAAACTAGATCTATAAAGAGTTAGAAAGAGCAGCAGAATCTTTACATTTTAATATGTATAGAAAATGTATGGAATATCTTCATTATATGACTGGCATATAAAGAAATACAACTTCGACACACTGTGGTGTATATACACAGTGTACATCCACACAAATCTCAGCCGGCTAGGTCTCTAGTAAGTGCAAAAGTTCACTTTGCTTTTAATGTTTGCTTTTAATATTTGTTGATGTACCTTGAAACAGATAGCCTGAAATGCTTCTCCTTTTTGGTTGTCGGCGTATGGCGAAGTGTTTGAATAATTAGACTCAAGTTGTTGATTGTAATCCTATGTGCATCCTGAAGCGAAACGGCATTGTTCCCTATGGTGCCGGATGTAACAGCCTGGCTGAGAAGTATTATCGACTGGTATGCATATAACCCATTTACAGGCTAAACATCTCACAAACAGATTTCAAATTGAAATGATAAAACAATGTATATCTTTGAAATTAAGACCACAGTAAATGTATTTGAACACTTTCTGGTTGTTAAATAAACTAAGCATGTCAGTTGTTAATGTCACTGTCTTAAATTCAGTTGAGTAAAAGCAATTGAATGCTTAAAAAATGTTTGCCTTATTCATAATTAAGTACCATTTGGTTTAATATTATCCATTTAATTCAATACTAATGACATTCATACATTTTAAAGTGTGAATAAAGTGTCCAAATACATTTGGGAGCCACTGTTTTTACATATTTTTTGCACAATATGCTGTAGATAAACTGAATAACCTTCCTCCATAGGTTCGTAAGACAGATCCATCCAGACTGGTCTTTATTGACAATGCAGGCAGACCTTATCAAGCACAAGACAACCTTAACTTCAGACTGGTTGAAGGTGTTGATGAGTAAGTATTCAAAGTTTTGAAAATTATTTTGGTACCAAGCAGACCATTTACAGTTTTATTGCATGTACTTACTGTCAATACTGCCATTCATTCATAATGTATGTTTTCTCTAGTCTTGCAGTTGTGGTTCTTGTGTTTTGTGTTTATTGTGTGTCCTTTGCACTTTTAAAAAAACTGTAATTTTACTGAATGTTTCTGTTATTTTTAAAGATTTTCCGCGTAAAATGAATAACATTTTTTTACGGGTTTTACAGATTTTTTTATGTTTTTTTTTCAAATATGGTCAAAACCTGTAAAATTACAGATAAATACAGCAAATTTACAAGAAAAACAAAGGAAGTGAACTTTTTTTAGGGAAATCCTGTTATTTCACAGTTTATTTATGGCGGCCCAGCGACCCGATTTCAAAAACTATTAAATAACAAAACAAGAAAACACACTTACAAGAAGAATGGGGGAAACTATTTAATATACATCCATGTATCCTATAATTTTACAGAAAAAAATATATATATTTCAGTTTTTCCAGTTTACAAAAAAGATTTGTTTTTTGTATCAATTTTCTACTGTGTATGTTTTGCATTCATGTGTTTTAGGTTGCATCACACATCTCATGATCTGTTGTTGCCATGTGCTCTTCTGTGTTGGAAGCACACGGTTCTAAATGTCATGCTTTCCTGTCTTGAGTCTTGACCCTGTCTCCTTGTTTCCTGGTGTTTCTTTCAATCATTGGTTTATGCAACTCACCTGTTGCCCAACTTTTCCGTGTTGAGGCGATTCACTTTTTAATGCCCTTTGTTTGCTGTCTTGTGCTGGTTTGGTGTGTTAGTCAAGTCAATTCCAGTTAAGTCAATTTAAAGTCAAATATGAGTCTGTTTAGTATTTAGTGTGATTTGTGTCCATCTTTGCAAATTGTGATGCTTGTATACCTGTGACTAACAGGTTGTAGGTTTGAACCCAACAAGGATGATTTTTGGACATCACACCATTGTGTCTCTGAATAAGATATACAGTATACCCAAGTTGAATCAGAGGGACTGCTCTTGGTAAAAATATTTTATTTCCCTTTGAATAAATGTGACAATCAAATGAGAAAAAAGTAAAATTATGCAAGGGGATACTGTAGCGTGCATGCAATACAATTCTCGCCCTGCCTCATTCTGATTGGTCAGCTGTTTTGAAACTTACGTTGATGAGCTGCTCTGTGACAAAAAGATGAAATTCAGACACATTCGCTGTGTCCGAAATCGTATACTATAACAGTCTACTGATTTAAATGAAGTACCTATAGTATGTCTGGGGGTAGAATAGATTTTGAACATACTAGAGACTGCATCAACCTGTGCCTTCGCGTCGGTACGAACATTATTTATTCACGAGAAATTAATTGTTCTGTACTTACATAAAAAAAAATGACACCTGCTTTGAAGTTTCATTTGTTAAAATTTTGAAATTTGACCGTTGATCAGCCCTCGTTGCATCATTGGATAGACCATTGTGCATCCGATCCACACTCAAAAATCTCTGCGGAAGGCCATCCTGGTATTTTTCGCCTACTGTTTTGTGCATACTGGGGATTCCGACATAGTACTCCTGACTCATACTCATTTTCACCTACTATATAGTATGGAAGTAGGCGATTTCGGATGCACACAATGTGATAAAAACACATCTTCATATATACGGCTAACTGCTTTAGACCATCTGTCTAGTAGTGCATGTGTATGTAGAACAACATGCTTTTTGTAAGCCAGACCTTCTTTTTTTTACTGATCAGAAACAGAATAAATAGTCTAGCTTTTAAATGTCATTCTAAGGATTATTTGAGCTCTGTTTCATTAAAAATAAGTCTTTGTCGATTGACAGGTTTCCAGAGCGGGCCGTTTCTGTGCTGCTGTCAGGATGTCTAGAAAAGATGCTTCTACGGTCTCTGTCTTTGGATCGGGAATTCTGGGTGAGCAGAGGAGGCCTGTCTGGATTTAAACCTCTAATCCACCATGTGGAGCAAAGAGCCAAGGCCTTGCTGCAGCATATACGAGAGAAGAAATTGAGACTCAACAGAGACCTTTGAAATGAATCAGTTACTGAAGGCCTGTGGAAATCCCTTGCTTTCATTGATTTACATTGAACAAATGTATTTATGTTTGTCTGTGTGTGTGTGTGTGTGTGTGTGTGTGTGTGTGTTTGGTTCGAAAGTCAAGACAATTACACAAGATGGCTAAAATGAGTGGAGGCAGTGAGTGTTCATGGATTTTTGAGTCTTTTTTTACCTAATAAGGGTTGACAATCCTTGAACTGTGATTAACTTATGAGATGCTCTCAACATCTGAGAAAAGAGATTCCAGATGGTCATTTGCAAAGCAGGACTCATGCAGGGGCTTATTACTGTGAAGAGACCTCAGACGTGATGTGATAACCAGACGTGATGTGATAAGTCACATGACGACAAGCAATTTGTCTGCTGAAATTGAATGTGAAACTGAAGCACGATGTGATATCACAGCCAAATAGAAGGTTTGTTTTGTAATTTACAAAACCAATAAGAATCCAGAAGAACTTTCTTAAGTTAAACACACATCTCTTTATATTAAAATGCTGTCATATATATTTTTTTTAAATCATGTTGTTATTTCTATTATCAAAATGGTGAAGCTTCAAAAAGCACATCCATCCATCATTAATTGAATTAAAATGACTCCGGTGGGTTAATACCTACCTTCTTAAGTGAAAAGATATCTTTGTGAGAGAAAACAATTCATGTTGAAATGTATAGTAATATAGCAGATAAAATATAGCAAAACATCGAAAATTTCAAATAGCATTGGTTGACATGTCTCGTGACAATTTGACACATAAGTGTTATGTCATGAGACACGTAGTAGTCGTTGAGATCTGGAGTTCTAGACGTATCGTCATAAGTGGTGGAGCTAGAGATTTATAACTGGGTGGCCTGGAGGTGGCCAAGGCTACACTGTAAAAATTAACTTTAGGTTGTTGCAGGTTTGCCAGTAATTTACTGAAGATTTAATTAACAGTTTTAAACATTAACTTACCCAGTTCTTTCATGAAACAAGACTAAATATCTTAGATCACTTTTCTTGATATGTAAATGTATCGCAACTTAAGAAGTTTCAAATATTTTTTCTGAGAAACAAGACAAAAATGCTTAGGAAGAATGTCATTTTTTCCAGTGTTTCTGTGCTAGTGCCAGTCTCTTCTTGCTCATTTTGAATCTCGAAAGTCAAAGTGTTTTAATTCTAGTTAAACAGTATGAATAGGAAAGTAGTTAAATCTACAGCAAGTTACTGGAAAACCTGCTGAAAATCTTCACAAAAGTTTTACAGTGTAGACCTACTTTAGGGGGTCCACGGACCATGACAGAAAACTATAAGCTCTCTTAGAAGAACCTCAGCTGGGTAGTGGCTGGCAAAGCTCACAGTTGAGCACAAAGACTCTTTATGCTGTCATGTGTTGTGTTTATCATTATGTAACTCTAGGCTCTAAACAAAGTTTCTTTTGTTAACTAAACTACATTTCTTTGTTGTGCCTGATCTCAGTCGTTTCATGCATAAAAGTCATTTATTTAAAAAATTAATTACAAAGGTTTCAAACTTTAGGTACTTTAATTGTTAAAATAGAACCTGCTGGATTTTTCCTAAATAAATCTGCTTATCTGAGATATAACTTTTTAAGTTTATTCATTTTGTAGAAATTAATGTTTAAATCAAATCACTCTGTGTAAAGCACATCTGTTTAATAAAAGCCAGACGTTGTTGGCTTTATTTCTTGGGAGAGCACAATTAAAAACGTAATCATCCAAAGCTATGCATCAGATTTCGATTGCTAAAATGAAATGAAGGGAGACTTTTGAAGCAGATTGTAGAGTGGCTATATCAAGCCCATCTGCTCACGAGCTGATCTTGTCACTTTCTATAAGTCAAACGCTGATCACACGTTTGAAGATTGCGATCATGCCGAGGAGAGAAGAATGAAACAAATGATATCAGTGAAACATTAAATCTCAATTTTATCCAGTTTGAAATCCCACAAGCCTCATTTTCATTTGCCTGATGTGGGCCAGAAGCTCTCGCCTGTGTTCTGCATCCAATTTCAAAATCAACTTTTTTTAGATTTGCAGAATAACAGGTTTCTAACACTTGCAACTTTTACTTACATGAATGCTGAATGCCCCGATACCCTTATAAAAGCATTGAGGTGGTTTTATATTTCAAATTGTAGTCAAATTGTATAATGCACAAGTTGTGTCGTGTTATTGAGGCTCAGGCACCAGAGTCATGAGGGATTCTACGGCATTCAATATAAACGGTTTCAGATCAGCAGTACTCTTGAGATTGTCTGGTACACATCGCTCTCTTGATGTCATGTGAAAGCATCTCAGTCGGGTTGAGGTCAGGACTCTGATTGGGCCGCTCCAGAAGGCAAAATTTTCTACTGTTAAAGTCATTCTTGTCTAGTTGTTAATTTACTGCTGTGCTCTGGTTCATTGTCCGGGTGCCTCGCCCTACTTATGCCAAGCTTCAGTTGGTGGACAGATGGCTCAATATTTTCCAGCAAAATGTCCAGATAAACTGTGGAATTATTTTTGTCCTGTAGCAAGCGGGCTAGGCTCAGAGGAGCTCCAAACCATGATGACCTCTCCTCTGTTGGTTTTATTGGTGGTACTGTGAAACATAAAGGGGCTCTTTTTAAACTTCAGACATGCAGCAATGATATTTTGCACAGCATTGTTTTATATATATATTTTGGTGTGTCTAATATTATGTTCTAGATTTTGTTTTTGGTGGAGACCTTAGGATTCATGAGAACTAGTATCAGACAACATCCATCCATCCATCTATTCTCTGAAACTGCTTCTCCTCTTCAAGGTCGCTGGGAAACTGGAGCACATTCGAGCTTGTGAATAACAATATCCAGATGTATTAGTGCTGACTGCAGAAGAATGTGGGTCAGAATCATAAAGGTTTTCAAAAAGCACATTTTATTTTCTGTGGATGGTCTTGCTATGAACTATTTAATGAAGTCCAGTCCATTTCCTTCTGTTGTCTTTTATTGACCTTATTTGCGAGACTTAAACCACACTGGTTCAAAAGCACATTCTGTTTCAGTTTTCTAGTGCTAGACACACGTTAACAAAATACAACCAACGGAAAATGTATGACTGAATCTTAATATTCAACTTAACTATATATGTGAAAGTAAAATAAACAAATAAACGCTGAGTGCTTCTATACCTGTGTGTTGCCTATGTCTTGCAAACAGGTCTATAGGACATTTAATCTCATTTGTCTTTAGTAATGCTAAAGTATTATTTGTTTAAAAAAATATTTATTTTCTCATTGCTAGATTAAATAATACTGGTACCTTAAATAATATAATTGCCTTCCTATGTTTAATAAACAAATCAAATTACCAAAAAAATGCCAGGATCAATGTGATCCACTTCTCAAAAACTCTACTGCGTATTTTGTCATTTATAAATGGGTGCAACTTGAGCTCCTTGTCTTACAAGGTCATGATAAAAAGGCAAAAAATATAATACTTTAGCTCTCCCACCATTATACACTAGTGGACAAAGTCATAATGTTTGAACAGAGAGCATGCAGGGGGGTCCTCAGAAGACTCTCTGAGTGAAGCAGAATACATGGGTTAAATTCGGGCTGCATCTGTTTGAGGAAAAGATTTTAATTAATCACAACCGAGGGAGTGATTAAAGTAAATGTAATGAGAGAGAGAGAAACAGAAGAGACTGAGAAGGTTATTATCCAGATGAAAGTTTGCTCCTTTCTAACCCTTTGCTGACAAGCGAGTGTTTCATGCATTCTGCCCCCTGGGCCTAGATAAAAGCTTGATCAATGGCTCATACAGAAAACCTACAGACATGTTTCTGCACATGTTTCTTAGAGTAATGATGGCTTGTTAGTGCCACATTGTTATCTTAACGTGTGTCAAAGGACATATTACAGCATAACCCAGAGTGCCTTTTCATAATGTCACACACTCCAATCCATAAACCAATATAAAGAGTGCTTGTTATAGCATTCGCTAGGGCCTAGTATCACCGCTCATGTTTAGGGTAAGGATTTGCAACAAGCTTCTGATTCTGAAATACACAAATGATACCTCAGATTGTTGGGCTTGTTGGATAGGTTTTTTCTATTTCTGCTCCTACAGACTCACCACCCTGCAGAGAGCATCCTGAATCTTAAAGTTAATCCAAACATTGATCAACTAAATTCTGTACTAGTAAGATGACAACATAGTAGTGGCTTTACACAGCACTGTGATGTCATTGTTTGAGAATGAATGATCTCATTGCTTGACAACAACATTTAAACAGTTTAGCTTACTCAGAAACTAAAGTTGTCTTAACCAATAAGAATTTCAACATGTCGCCATACTGGAAACTGAGTGGTTAGTGTTTTTGTTTTGAAAAATGTTTTTTATATATATTTTTTAAGAAGACATACATACACTATTGATGGCTGTATGTCTCATTTTCATTCATCAAAGCCTTTGTTTGTGCTAAGAAAGGATTTTATATTCACCTTGGATGAAACGGGGGAGAGTAAACAATAAACAAATAAAAAAAAATAAGTGAACTATACCTCTGTTAGTTTTGTTTTTCGTCCCTGCATTAGAGCCCAAAGTCCTGCAACAGCCAAAAGTGATTGGATAAAATAAAAATTATTTATGCCTATGCTTTATATGCACAGTGTTGAGAATGACTTTGGAAAATGCTGGGAAAAAGCATGTTGTTTCCATAAGCAGTGCAGGCCCATTAAGTCCTAGACTCAATGCTCTCTGGAAAGAATGAACTAACTCTTATTAATTTGCCAACTTGGAGGCAAAAAGCAGTGCTTAACATCAACCATTGCCCAGGCGAAAATGCATTCCTGCTTTTCCTGCTTTTCATCTTACTTTAAATTAGATATTTATGATTAAGTCATTTTTATATACGAACATTCAATTATGTAATATGCTATTTAAAATACATGTAAATACTCAACAATATTTGTAAGGACAGTCAATTTCTATGCACTGCCAACTAATTTGTGTAGCTAATCAGAACCATTCTTAAAGTGACAGTGCACCCAAAAATAAAAATTCCATCAAACTTTACTCACCCTCATATCATTTCAAACCTGTGTGACTTTCTTCCGCAGAGAACAGAAGAAGATATTTCGAAGAATGTTATTAACTGGCCCCCATTCACTTTTATTGTTTTTGTGTCAATACAATAGAAGTGAATGGGTGCCAGCGCAGTTCAGCTACCAACTTTCTTCAAAATATCTTCTTTCGTGTTGTGCGGAAGAAAAAGTCATACAGGTTTGTTGAGTAGATGATGACAGAATTTTTGGGTGAACTTATCCTTTAAGCTTAATGACAGTATGATTTTGCTGACCAACAGTTCTGCAGTATAAGCAATCAGTATTCTGGTTTGTTCCTGCTAAACACACGAGGAAGCTTTCTCTCTGGTGTCCACTTTCCTTGTTGCTGGTGATTTATTTAAGACACTGTTATCCTATTAACCCTCGTCTGGAGAAACATTGAGCACAGACAGCAGTAGACAGACTACAGGGTACTGTTCAGAGAACCCTCAATATTTCCTAAAACAGCGTGGAAACCTTATTTCATGAAAATGCAGAATATAAACAGTGCCAAATATATTAGACCACCACCCAATGTAAGGTTAATGCCACAGCTGCAGTTATCAAATGTTTTTTATGTTTCTATAATGGTAATCAGTGTGTAGCTTTAGTCACAGTAGTATTTGTAATGCTAAAATTCAATTGTCACTATCCAGATATTTTACCAGAAAGGTAGCAAAACATTAAAGCACTTTCCTGTAGCTCAGTTGTAAGAGCATTGCAAGTATGTGGGTTCGATCCCAAGGGATTGCAAATACCTATGTAAATGTATAGGATAAAGCAATTTAAGTCGCTTTGGATAAAAGCGTCTGTCAAATGCCTAACTGTAAATTTAATTTATTTTTAATTCAGTTGACAGTTATTTACTCGCAGTCCTTCAAAGATAAGTTTTAATGGCATGCTTGTCTAATTTCACACTTATGAGAGAAGTTGAATGTGCCGGCTTAGATTTAGGTATAAAAGCGTGAATAAACACGATATATTGTTGTTGTCGGTTTGTTATTTGGTTAAAAATGAAAACACAATTTATTTTTGACAGCTTTCTAAAACATCATGACAGGCGGTCAAAAGAAGTAATTAAGCACTTTATTGACATTTTCCAGATGCTTTTCTCTAAAGCTGTGCCGCTACGCCAATGCTCTACTACTGTTACTTTAATGTGTAGGTTGATTTCTTCCAAAAGAGTACAGACGGCTCTGTGGTGCTATTGAAACAATGCTCTGTTTGTTTGAGAAAAAACATGTTGGCTAAACCAGTTGATGTTACAAACTTCAGACTTAAAATAGTTTGATCCAGCCACTTCACTCTGACAAGCCAGGTCCCATAGTTAATGGCTGTTTAACTGTATAAACAGTTTATTTGGAATACATGAAGCTCATAGACAAGCTCTTTAGAGACAAAGACTATATTGCAGAGGTATGAATAAGATGTTTTTAAGAAAGGATGCTGTCTTCTGAAAGTGTACCGAGAGCTCTACCCTCTGGTGAATCTCTGTGACGCAAATGAGAGTCCTTTAAGTCCTCACCTTAGAGTGTTGCCATGACAATAAGCAGCCAGCTTCCAGCTCCCTCTCGGGTTCATTGTAACAGAGTGATTGGCAGATCCCACTTGAGGCCGTTGTCTCAGGTGTCCAGATGTAACAGTACAGGAGAGAGTGCCTTTCGTCTACTTTCCTTCCACGGCTTAATAAAGGTTTATATGGATGTGGATATTAAAGATAATGTAGAGGATATGTGAGAAGGGAAGCTCGTAGCTCTGTAAAACAATGAAGAGACTACTCCCAATTTGCATTTAATCAGTATTTCTACATGTTGTCCAGGTTTAAAGGGGTCATGTATTAGACATGTAAAATTGCAAAAATAAACAGATGCATTCTATCTTAAAGCGAATGCTCACTCAGGCCTTCCTGAAAGGTCTTGTGAAACCACAACCCCACAAATCTACGTCAATTTGTGGTACAATTGTTTGGAACCTGATGTTGCAGCGTTTTTTAACATTAAATTGATAATACACATTGCATTACATCTTAAACAAACAGTAATATTTGTTTTAGACATGTCATGTGACCGCTTTAATTTTTTACACATAAATGCAAAGAAGTAGTAGTTCACAAAATGAAACAAAAAATACTTTTTCAAAACACATACGTATAAAAAGTAGGTTCAGAAAAAAACCTAAATATTTTCAGAGTGGTTACAATTTTTTTTCCAGAGCTTTCTTCGTCTATGTCAAAGTGTTTTTCTAACTAGTGAAAAATGGATTTTTATTTCGATTTACTGCTCCATCCACCCGTTTTTTTCTTCTGGTGTTTTTTCTTAATTTGATGTTGTTAATACAAGGGTCGGGGCTTCCTTGTTCCATTTTTTAAATAATTGTATATTTTTTATGTGATTTGACATGATAATAAATACACAAAAACATTCAGGCATATTTTAAACCCATCGGTATAATATGGACTCATCAAAAAAAAAAAAAGTTCTGTTTCAACCCATACTGTATTACAGTGTACAGAATCACCATGTCGTAAATTAGTTACATGTTCCCATGAGACCAGGTGAGTGGTCCAGAAATTCATACAATATTCACCTATAATGTATGTATGTATTAATATATATATAAAAACATACAAACTAAAATGTGGCAAATCAATCTTTGGTATGCACAGGCTTTTTTGTGTGTGTGTTTTCTGTACACTGCAGTGTTTTCTGTACACTAATTCTGTGACACTGTTTCTGAAGTTTAGCGATGCTCTATTTCCATTACACTTAAAACACAAAAACCAAAATGCAACAAAAACTGCCCTGAGTTCAAAGTGTGAACAAAGGATTGCAACCGTTGAAGTCACCGAAACCAAATCCGACTTCAAAGCCGTGAGCTTCACCTTCTCCCACTCTATCTTCAATTGGGTTATTTCTGAAAACAAAGATCCAATTAAAGAGTCACATTTCCTTTTGAAAGAAAGAAGATTGCTGTCAAAGCATTGTAATGTGCATCTAAGAAATCTCCACTGATGAATAATTCCAGCTCTTTAAGGGATAGTTCATCATTTACTCACTCTCAGGTTCTTTCAAACCTGTATAAATTGTCCCGGAACTAAAAATGTCTAACATTCTTCCAGATGTCTTTCTTTGTGTTCATCGGATCAAATTTTTAACTTTCATTTTTGGATGAACTATCCCTTAAGCATTACATTCCTTACTACGGAGGTCAGATAAATTTGCGATTTGCCGACACACTCTGTTATTTTACCAAACGCCTGTTTTTCCGTGCAACCTCAAAAAATTAGGAAGCAAACTATCTACTGTTTTTCAGGTGACCTCCTGAGAAATCTAAGGGATGCTGTATTGTAACGCTTCATTTATTTTGACCTTTATTGCACACTGTAACTCAAGTTAATTTCTTGTTGCGCCTGGCGCACCTACATTCTGGATTTTAACCCTTTGGCGAAAGCAAACTGATGTGAGAAATTAAATCAATAAGAAGACCCATATCCTGGTGATAGCAGCGTAACAGGAGATTATCTTATTCCATGAGGAGATAGAAACCTTGCCATGCTTTGCACATAAAAAAATCATGTAATCTAATAATAACAGGGGAGTTTGTTTACTTTTGATCTACATGATGGCATGTGGGCCAGTTCAAATTTTGTCCAACTTTTTTCAGAACCACTACAATGCACCCCAAAATACTCTCTTTCCTTGCTACACAGTAGTGCATACCCTTGCCTATATGTGAAACCTTGAATTGACACTGCCCTACATGGAGATGTTCAGCATTTTATCGGACTCACTATTCTTTGAACTATCATTCTGCAGCATTCAGCTCTCTGGATCGTCATCTCTTAAAGGACAAAAAAGCAGAGGATATATGGGTTCTGCTGTCCTCCAGCATACAGAAGTCTCATAAAAAACATCATCACACTTTTTCATACTCTCATCATCTTTAAAGTCCCAGTGAAACTAAATACAACAATACTTATTTTTTCATGAAATATTGCCTCGTTTATAGTAAATAGTAGTGCCAGTTTCATTTTAAATTCTATGTAACAGCTGTTTTTACACATCCAATCATTGCGCAGTGAAAATGTGGCCACGCCCATTCCTTTTTTCTTTTGAAATACCTTCTCACTTGGTAATGTGTAACTGTGTGTTCCCACCAAACGCGAATGAAGCGTTAAGCGGGAGTGATTTACATGTTTAGTTTAACTGAAGATTATGAGGGGACATGAATAAAAAAAAGACCCACATTGATAAGCTATTTACTATGAACACTGAATTTAATTTTAATTTTTAATTTCACTGGGACCTAAAAATTAGTGTAATTTCATTTGTCAGAGAAAAATAGTGGGTTAAAAGCTATGCATTTAATCTCAAATGCATGTTTTAAACATTACAACACAGAGACCACAAGTTCTGAATATAAAGTAAAGAACATTTTTCACGTTTCTGGGTTTCTCAGCAAACTTCTATAGCTGTGAATGGGAGACTACCACAAATATGATTTTTGCATTCTCATTCGCTCAAAAATAAGAGAATTGAGAGTCTGATAAATGCATTCAAAAGAAAGAAAGATGTCAAATTTACCGTGACTTCCAAAGACGCTGTGTAAGAAACACCCTAGCATTGGCGTTATCTATTCTTTGTCATTTGTTACATAGGTAATGTAATATAAAGTATGGTGTTACAAACGTACATGCATTTAAAAAAAAAAATATATAGAAAACTTTGGAGGATTGACATTGCTGTGAAAAAGTTCCATTTCTCCCCCCAAAAATGGAATCATCTTATTTGTTATTGACCAGTCAATATCCTAGCGATTTTAGTTTAATAATATGTGTTCACAAATCAAAAACAAAAAGTCCAAATATGAATATAAATAATAATTCAAAAACTTCAACCAACAAATATTAAGGATGTAAGCAGTGAGACATTTAGATAATAATAATCACACACATCTGAGAAAGCGTACATTTAATAAAAGTAAAAGCGGCACATAAAGGTAAATGCTCTAAAGTGGCATTAGGAACAAGAGGGCTTAAAGGAACTCCAGCTCTACACATCTTTCCATTTTAAACTCCCATCTAATGATTGAAATGAGAGAATGAGAAACCAGAGAAGCGTCCAACCATGACCAATTCTTAACTCAGGGTGCTGGTAAAAATAGAGACTATGATGCTAGCTGGCTCTTCTTTCTTATTATATGCAGTTTTGTATTACAAACAGAACAAATTTATTATCCTCATACTTTACAATAAAATTACCATGAAAACACAGAGTTATGCTAATAGACTGCATGGCTGAGGTTTCCGAATTTCAATTAGAAACGTTCTTGGTGTAATCTGTTCAAGTGTCAGTTGAATTGATTTCCATGTGAACCAGAAAGTCCTCAAACTGAAGGACAGGGTTAAAACTATGAACTCAGTGATTTAAAAACACAGTATAATACCGTAAATTTGTTAATGCACTCGTAAACGTTAACTTATACATTATGAATTAGTATGAATCAACGTTGTAAATGTATTGTTCATTGTTAGTTCGTGCAGCATTTACTAATACATTTTAATCGTTTATTAGTTGCATTAGTTATTGCAAAATGAATTAACATGAACAATTGTATTTGCATTAACATTAACAAAGAAAAGTAAAGTCAGGGAAACTATATGCTATTGCTCATCAAATAACCTTATTGTAAAGTGTTACCAAAAATACAGACCCCTTGAGGTCTTTATAAACTGAAATGAAGGGAGAAGGATGTGTTTTTGATGATTCTTTTTTGTTTCATTCTTTGATCACAGCAGTGAAACTGCACCAACTGAAATACAATTTAAAACAGTGCAACCCTTATCAAACCTGTGCTAAAAGCTGTATAACTCTCAAAGTCTACCTCAAATAATTCTCACAGATAAGGACGTTTTCCATTTTATAAATAATCCACCAGTCATCATAACAGAGCTCATCCTTATTGAACTGCAGATGAAGGACATGCACAACAGCATTTAAAGAATAAAAATAAAACACATGTCTAGTCTTTTTCTACAGCAGTCTGTGATATAACTATTATATGTTTATTACTTTCTTAAATGACAGGAAAGCAAATCTCGCACACAGCATATGAAATAACTACTTGTTAAGTACATCTTCAATATTGCATTACTTAAGGCTTGTGCAGTCACAGGTGGCGATGTTCAGTTACTCAAATTTACATTTAATGAATACTTTTTACCCCAAACCAGCTATCAGTAACCACAGTATATAGCTGCAGTATTATTTCATCCAAGGTTTGAACCTATTTCCTTAAACAAATGGTTTACCTTTATGCTGCTACTACCAACCAAACTATAACTGCACCATTACTCCGTATAAATCTAACTGCTGATATGCTGACAGTAAAGTTGTAAATAAAATTACTAAAATTCTGAATGCAGTATGTCAAACTATGTCACATAAAAGATTAAAGGGACTGCAGACTAAAACATCTATCTGTAATGGGATTCTCTAAACAATCTAACAAACAGCAGTTTATTTTCACTGGCAAACAATATTGATCAGGTAAACAATAACAAATGGTTTTGAGGCTGGCTGAAAAACTACAATAAACAAACTGCAGATAAACTACAGTCAATTTAAACAAAAACAACAACAGCGTAGTTTAAAAACAGTAGAAAGTCAGTATATCTTGAAACTCAGTTATTTTGTTTACTTGCTTTTACTTCACACTACACTTTCTAATAA
This sequence comes from Triplophysa tibetana, assembly GCA_008369825.1. Taxonomy (NCBI): domain Eukaryota; kingdom Metazoa; phylum Chordata; class Actinopteri; order Cypriniformes; family Nemacheilidae; genus Triplophysa; species Triplophysa tibetana. The sequence continues at coordinate 12,307,402 of CM017916.1, forward strand.
AAAGGCTAAAATCAACGCAAAAATACAATGCAAAACATTGGAGAGTGCACACTCACAAAGTCACAAAGAGTACAATTCAGATCATTGTCAGCTAAACCATAGAAATGCTTGCAGTCTCGCAATCACAACAAAAGCAGATATCAGACAACACCAGTGTCTTTGCTTACAGTATAAATACAAACGTAGACGACATAATACATTTCTAATAAATAAAGTCATTGAGGGCTTTTAAACGGACCGGCAGTCCAGTAAATTGTGCATTTTCTGCAGACCTTTATTCTTCACAACATAATGGCACTCCATAAGGAACAATCAAAAGACCTCAACAGTGACATCCGATGTTAAAAACTATGTTTTTCAATCTCAATGAATCCACATACTATTCTTCACCAGCTCTGTGAATAACAGTGTTGAATTTAACCTGAATCAAGTTTTACATATAAGAACATCTGCGAATGGGCCCAAGAGGTTCTTGTTAAAGATGCAGCGCACCCACACTAGATATGTGGTAAAGGGTTTGATGTTCTCTGTGAAGGTGTAGTTCTGATGGGGCAGAATATAAGGCATATACGTGTTCTCTCCCTGCTCCTGAATCCAAACCTCATATTTCACCTCTTTAACTTTCAGGTACTTCAGGTTCCAAGGGATCTGCCATGAAACCGAGAGCTTTGCTTCCTTTGTGGCCTGTACCGACGTCTGGCACTTGGGCTCTCTGACTCGACCAGGGTGTACAGTGCTGGCCACCTTATACTTTTTGAGATTAGGCTTGGTGTTCAAAGTCTCTCGGAGTATATCTAGAAAAGAGGCAATGTTCACAGTAGTGTCCTGGTAAATGCGGAAAAGCCACTCTGGATTACGACAGCAAAGATGTCTCGGCACTTCTTTGCTGGCAAGGATCCGTTCTTGCTCCTCTTTTTCCAAGTGGATGATGCCGCCCTGGTCCCAAGGGCGATCAGGGAATGTAACCGTGTTCTCCTTTATGGTATTTCTCCATGCAACATACTGCAGGTCCATGCCGGGTAAGGAGGCCAAGGTTTTGTAAGGGGTGTACTGCTCTGGGTTTACAGCATAGGGAAAAAGTTCGACCACAGCAGCGCCACGGGGCAAGAACATGGAGGTGATCATCTGGGCTCCGTGCATGCTGACCAACATGGAAGCTCCACTAATAATTTGGATGATGCTATCGAATGACTGCTCCTCCAGGGATACAGTGACAGTCCTCATCTGGAACTCTTGAGCTAAAGCCAGAATAAGCTCAGCCTCATTAAGGATTAGCCTATTACTGCTACGTTTGAAAACAACAATGTATCCATCGTCCTCCATCTTCTCCACTCGCGTGATGTTGAGCCTCTGCATCAAAAATGAAGTAAACTGACGAATCTCATTACCCGATACCAAAACGTTGGCTTTGGGTCCTTGCGGTTGTACAAAGCCATATTGATACCAAGTCGTCATCTTTGACAGTCCAACGTAGGATTTAGTGAAGCACATGAGTTTCCCAAAAGTCTTCAATTGCTCCTTGAGTAGTGGTTGCTTAGTGCTGAGCAAGCGGTAGAGATCGAAGTAAGCCCCCTCGCTCCAGCCCTCCATGAAGACGAGCCTGGCTTCATCGTCTAAGTCTGAATACTGCTTCATGGTGTAGTAGATTGGCAGAAGGTCATCGTGGAAGATGTGCATGAGGTTGTCGGGGTTAAAGCGGTTCAGAATAAGGGTTACATCTGGCACGAACACAGGTTTTGGCATGAACTTCAGAGCTGCAGCTGGGAGCTCGAGAAAGTTGAAGTACTGAGTGTTGTGGTCCTCTACAGACGAGAGGTCCAGCAGGGCGGGCTGGAAGCGTCGAGGGCCGAGGTTAGGCAGCATCACGGAAGCATTGCTGTGGAAGAATACAAACTCATCTGCTTCTGAGCAGTAGCAGAGGTAGTCAAAGCGACAGATGCGGTCTGTGTGCATCTTGCCAGTGCAGACCATTCTAGTGCCATGCTCCTGGAGCGCTAACAGGGCGGCATGGTAGTCGATATGCACCTGCGAGAACTCCTGTGACTGGCGTGTGAGCTGCAGCTCCTCCTCTAGTTGGGACGAGTGTTCAATCAGGCGAACATACTTCCAAAGTAAGGCTGCCACCACTGACACTAGCAGGCCATTCAGCACTGCAGGCAGGTTCATCCTACAGCCAATAGCACACATTGCAGCAGGACCCCCGCACCATACTCATGCTCCACCTGCAATGATCACAAAGACAGTCAGATTGCATAGTCTCAACAAGTTACTCTGCCAACTAAGGGTACTACACTTTGGGTGTAGAGCAGTTTTTTTGTAAAGTAGAATAGAAAAAAAGGGTAGAATTCTCCAAGAATTTACATTTACATTTACATTTGGGCATTTGGCAGATGCTTTTATCCGAAGCGACTTACATTGCTTTATCCTATACATTTTACATAGGTATTTGTAATCCCCTGGGATCGAACCCACAACCTTGCGTGGTTAACGCAATGCTCTTACCGCTGAGCTACAGGAAAACATTTGTATTTTATTTTTTTCCGATTAATCTAAATATACTATATTTTGAATGACTTCTGGATGATTGTCCACTGTCCCAGTTTGATTTGATCCCACTTGTCTCTTTCCATAATTTTAAACTCAAATCAATATATTAATTTTTATATGGAAATTAGCTTTTATTTACTAATCTAGCAAGCATACATGAAATTAGCATGATGTACAGAAAGCTGGTCCTGATTGCCCAAAAAATGACATACAAGACTGCTTCTTATCTGGCTACAGGGATTTAATTGTGATAATGACCTTCTAAGTAAAGTCTACCATTCCTTACAAATTACGAATACATTTACAGCATAACTGAAATCAAAAGTTTTTTTACTTTTTTTTATTAGGTCTAGCCATTAAAAAATAAAAGTCATCTCAACACAACTGAGTTTCTGGCATTGTAGGCAAGCCAGAACATCCATGTAGGCCACAGAGAGTCCAAAGGTGACCGGCTGGATTGCACACATTCACAGAATTTGGCACTGCAAACTTTTCGAGCAAGTGCATTCTGGAGGTGTGAACCTACACTGGTGTCACGGTTCAATACGATTACGGTTATCACGGTGCATTGACGACTCAAATTTCAATTTTACTAGTTAATTTGTATACTATTTTGTCAATAAATACAAGCAGTCAGATATATGAACTGAACCTTTAATTTTACCTACTCTTCTTCCATGTATCAAAAATCACACAAAACTCAAGTCCGGGCATGAGCAAATACACAAAAGTAAATAGTGGATAATGCAAGGAGGAGTGTTCTTGAGTACTTATATAGTACAAAGTACTTGTAAAACATTTAAATGTAAACAAATGTATAAACATTAAATTACATAATACACCAAAATAAACAAGAGGCCACACCTACTTGTGAATAGTCAATCTTCAAAAAACTAAATTTGCAACTTCATCAGTATTTTATATAACAAATATAAAAAAATCTGAGCAATTGCAATAGGTTTCTAGCGCTTCGCACTCGAACCCTAATAACAGCACAGGACACAGGGAACTTCCTAAAACATCACAAACTGGTCAGCATGAATCACTGCTCAGCAGCATTAGGGAATTTGTAGGTTTTTCATAAAGAACACGTCCAAAAAGAGTGGTTCTTTTAGAAGTCACCAACTGTACTGCAGAGAAAACGCGCTCTGCAGACACTCTTGTCCACCTTGGCAGTTGCATTGCTCAGGGTGAAAGCGGCTAACGTGGTTTTTCAAATTCTCTGCGTATTTTATTTTTGCGTGACGAGATTTACACATAGCTTATTTCTAGGGATGCACCGAATATTCGGCCAGCAAAATTTTCGGCCGAAAATGGCCCAAAAGTGCATTTTCGGTTTTCGGCCGAAAGACTTTTATCACCGAAACAATACCCGAAGTTGTATTTTCGGCCGAAATGTTGTGATGACACAAACACACAAATACACATTGACAGATTATTTTTTACCAGTGATGGAAAAATCTGATGGCCGCCCGTCATTCCGGCAGATTACAATGAGGGCAATTTGTAAACCCCCGTTTCCCTTCAGTGTGATATGCTCGCGAAGCGACCTACGTGTCGTTTTCATTTTTACTGACTAGACATTTGATGCGATTTGGGAAAACCCGTCGGATGTCGCGCTGGGACGCGGAAAAAACAGTTCACCTATCAAAGTTAACCACATAACATGAAGAATGAAGAAGTATTAATGCACATTTCCCGCCAGTCTTTTGTAAACTATTGCATGCAAAATTTTCATAAAATGTTTTCGTGAGTTGACAGAGCTCCCCGTCTACAGCACCAGGAGTTATCGCCCCTCCGCTGCTCACGCGAGCCGGACCGCGATCGCAAAACATACAAGTGATGATCAAAAGTCCAGACACTATTCACATGATAAACAGCGTAAAACTTGCTTCACTCTTTATTAATTGTCGTCTGTAATGTTTCTTTGTGTAGTGTTTCTTTGTGCGCTGCACCATTTTCCTTACGATCGTTTTATTCCAACAGTTTTGTACAGTATTTTTATAGACTTCAACACTAAGAAATGTTTTTTTTACTAAATTGTTATAAGAGTAAGTCTCTTACCACTGTAAAGTGTTTTTTACTTGTGATACTGAATTTTAAACACGTTTTTTCCAAATTCCGTTGCTGAACATCATAGCGCTTCAGACGACCTCAGGCATAACTTTAGTTACATACAAATTATATAAATTTGAACCATGTGTTGGGTTTTCCCAGATCCAATCACATATTAACGTAAACATTAAAAGATTAAATATAATAATGAAAATAAATAACAAAGGCTTTATTGTGCATTGGGTTGTATTAAAATACAACAAGTCCTGGGACGCAAGTAGGCCTACAGCGTGATGACGTCCGAACAAACTTATTACCAAATAATGCCACCTTGTACCATAGCAACAGGTAATAATAGATTATGACGGATTTTTACGAGCCTGTCAGTCAAAATGACGGACAGTAAAAAAGTGTATCCAGATTGTTAGTTAATCATTGACAAGTAATTTTTGCCTCTATGGACATTTAAAACAAAGTGAACTGGTAAAACCAGTTAAATGTTAAATGCGTTAAATTCGATGCGGTCAAAAATTTGGGTGCACCTAACTTTTGTGCTGGTGCACCTAAGAAAAAAAGTTAGGCACACCAGTCTAACCAGTGCAAAAAGTTAGTCTAGAGCCCTGACCCTCGTTGTCTGATATGTTCAGTGAAATCCTGCAAGAAAGTGCCTCAAACAATAAGTAGGTTATTCTATTCTTAGGCTACTATATATGTGACTATAATATCAAAATATAGTGTTTAAATATTTATTATTCACTTTGCACATCTGCAATTCTTTGTGCATTTGTTGTTGTTAAAGTTCTACAGTTAACATATGGGCTATGGGTGTCTTTGTTTTGATACACTACTATGTTGAAGGCCTACAGAGAAAATATTGTTGTATCTTTAAGCAGTTGCGCTTGTTCTGAATGCACTTTCTTGTAGTAGTCCTACAGAGAAAATATTAAAATGCACTTTGTTTTCATTAGAGAACATTTAATTGTACAACTTTTCAGCAGGCCAGTAGGCCTGTACATTATTATTTAATATGCAGATGAATGGGGTCAAGTTAAACATTTTAGTTGAATTTAATTTTGTACTGTGCATTTTGCAATGTGCTAAATAAATATTTGCATAATCTGTAATTGATTTAAAATATTTGTGCAATTGCAATGCCTTGATTTTAGTAAAGTTAGTACACAGTCATAGCCAAAAATGCAAGGGTACTAATAATTGGCATAATTTCTTTCGGTGTTTCGGCCTTGGTTTCCTCTTTTTCGGTTTCGGCCAAGAATTTTCCTTTCGGTGCATCCCTACTTATTTCCTGTCCAGGTCGTGCTTACCTGGTTTTTCATAAAAGTCAAAAGTGCAAAGATGTCGTTTTTTAAAGTAGTTGAAGCATTTTTAATTACTCGCGTGTCGTCTACCTCCGCCATTGTATGCTAAAGCCGTGTGTCCACCGAGGCGTTTACGCCTGAGGCCGGCGTGTTTTTTCAATTGTTTTCAACGGTTACGACCCGCTTTTAAAAAAAGCCACCAGTTGACGATTTTTATCCTCTCAGCGCTGGTGCTATGCGTTTTTCCCACGATTAACCCCGCATTCGACAGGGGTCCCAGAGTTGAAAAATGCTCAACTTTGGGCAGAACGCTGCGCCTACAGAAGGCATTTTCAGCCGCATAAATGCTCCTCGGTAGACACAGAATGACGTCAGAAAAACTTAAGGACATAATAACCGGTTATGGTCCGTTACTGAACAGATACCTTATTGTCCTCGTTTGCATCGCGATGCATCGAAAAAACTATTAATTTCAACACCTCTAGTGTATTCATCAGCTGCCATCAGTTCACCATACTTTAACTATGCCTGCTGGTTCATGACAACAAACAGACGCCTTTTCAGAAGGAGGTAAGAAAATGAGGAAACACATAAAGGAGCAGTTATCTCAAAAAGTGTCAGCCTTTCCTACTGAGATGTGCTCATAATGACTGCAACAAATCAAGGGGGAAAACATTCTAGCTATGTTACAAGCATTAGGAAGCAGGCAGAGCTTCTTGCTGTCGCATCACGTGGATGAAAAATGCAAATCTCCAGAAAGCAAAGGACAATCTTCCATTTTAATCCATTGCTTTTCCGTATTTTGATATTTAAGCGGCATAAACATTGAATCCAGCAGGATGGGAACATCAGCAGCAACAGCAGTGTTGCCAGTTGTGCACTTAATTCCCCTCACTGATTAGGCAACCCGGGGGGGATACATAAAAAACTCTGCCTACTAATGAAAGCATGCAAAATGTCAGCTATGTATTTAAATAACGGGTAGAAACCTTAGTGGCACCATCAGTTACCATTATTGTTTAAGACCGAATATCTCTGATGCCTGCTTGGAAAATTTTAGATATAAACTACAGAATTACCAGTTACAAACCCTTAACAGCTTTGCAGATACACCCCTGGGGTGCATTGCTACAGACACTAACACAATTTTGCATTTTCTTTCAACACACCCAAATTAGATCTAGCCATGATTAGCTTTCATGTAATGCTATTTTTTCATTGATAATCTTAAATACTTTCCAAATAATTATCAATTGAAAAACACTGTACATGTCCCTAGATAATCAATAAAACTGAAAATGATGTCTTCCAGGTGATAATCAGATCAGTGTTGTATTGCATTTTTTTTTCAGGAAAATTATTTTAAAAAATGCACATGGAGAGCATGAACAACACTGAACACGGAGAGCATGAGAAAGCTATTCAAGAACTGACATAAGCTCCAATTGAGCCCATTTCTAATTGACTCTATTTTGGTCTGAGGAATTATTTACATCCATTTCAACATTCAGTCTGTCTCTCCTAGGATTTAACACCCACAGTGCTTCAGTGATGATTCGCCTACACCATCTTGCCAGTGATCATTATGAATAACTTCGCTCAACTCAATGACTCTGCAAGCTCATGCCTTGCCTTGATTAAAAAACACCAAAACATCTTTCCACACATCTGTGCGAACACATTTTCATCTTTTCAGAGGAAACAATGTGCATTATTCACATAAACACTACCGCTGTGGCTTAACCTGATGCAATGTGGTAAAGTAGTAGTGATGGAAGCTATCTCCTCCATGATAATTCAAGTTTCTGCTGTAAACAAGAAGCAATGGCAGCAAAGAAAGAGTGACACTAAATTTTGTTGGTCGCATTGTGCTTGGTAGTTTCACCCACGCTGACTGAATCTAAATCAAGATCCATCTATATAAACATTAAACATGGATGAGAAATGGGAGTTACTCGCTGGTTTCACGTTCCACCAAGAAAACCATAAAAAACAATGAAAACACAAGAAATGTGCTATAAGTTTTACACACTCTAGCTACACAGTGCATTGAGTGTGATCGAGCGTGCAAACAAAGAGAAATTTTTGATTGGCTGTGATGTTGGTGTCACAGCTTTTTAGCTTTTAATGTTAACATTTTCTTATTACTAAAATCTATATACATCTGCAACTTGAATGGTTTGTGTCTTAATATTCTGGTTCCTTATATAGGGAAATTTGAAGTGACCCAAAAAAAATCCGTCATCATTTATAGGGGTGTAACGATAAACTCAGCTGTGTGGAACCGAAAAGATATTTTGTACAATAAAAGTTAATGGGGTCTAATGTCGTTTTGTTTCCAATGTTCTTCAAACCTGGTCTGCAGAAGAAAGTCTTACAGGTTTACAACGACATGAGGGTGAATAAATAAAGAGAGATTTTTTGGGGTAAGCTACATTTAATTCAGCCATTATCAATTAACTTTGGAACTTCTATCTTCTATCTCTCTGTAAGTCGTATTGGAGAAAAGCATCTGCTAAATAGCTAAATGTAAATCTCCGGTTAGATATTTTTCGGTGACACAAGTTCGATATAAGTTCAATCTACTTGAATTGGGAAAGACTTCTGTGTCATAATAAATGGCTACGGTCATGATAAAGCAACTTTTTCTTACCAACAAATAAATCCACTGTACTCTAAGTTATGTTTATTAAACTTAAATTCTACAAATAAAATGCATGCATGCCTGGCAAGTCCCTCCCCTAGAAAATCATCTGTCGTTAAAGATTGATGATTGGCTTTTATTGGAAGGCGGGGCTTTTAGCACTGCAAGCATTTTTCACATTCACAGAAGTGGCATCTTTTTAATATGTTTTGTCTTTGATTCGGCCACAGGGCTAAAACTTGTGTTAACAGCTGATATGGCTCATTTGTTCCTTTTATAGACCACGGCTGATATCATTCTGCTATCCAAGCTTTAAGTTGAGAATCTTATGATTGTGAGTGAGGACATGTGCTTTACATACTTCGACGTTTTGTTATCATTTAGATCTTGTATGTGTTTGTTAGCGGCTATGAACTAAACTGACTCCAAAACCCAGTGGGAAGATGTTCAACTGCCTGCATGTAATGCGTTGTGATTTGGAACAGATTATTAATGGTTTATTTGTTGCCACACAAAAAAACACGCCAAATCCAGTACATTCATGCATATTGACCTTTCTGAGCTCTTATCACGGATAATATGCATTAAAACTGATTTGTTTGGCAAAGAGATGGCAAAAACATTAAAGAGAGGCAGGCTGTCCAAATCTAAATCTCTTGGCAGTGGAAGAGCTCGGCGAGCAGAGCTCACGTCCTTGAAACGCTGTCCTTTCAGTACATATGATGAGTGAAAGCAAGGGGTGACATCATGCAAGAGAGGGTTTTCGGAGGGAACGAGAGTCAATGAGATGTGTGCGTGTGAGTGAGTGAGTGGGAATACGGCCTGGCTGACGGGGCTCGCGTAGCTCCCTTGTGTACAGCTGGGCTGTTTGCTATGTGGATGATAAGCACCACGATGATGGGGGAAGGCAGCCTAGTGCTTCTAATGCATTTTAATAAGGTTCCTGGAAAGACAACGCTCTCAGTCTTTCAGTGGCTTTCTTCTCCGACGAGTCCCTTCAGGACAAGCAAGGAGATTCCCTGCCCACGACAGGAGACTCTGGGGCTGAGGAGACACAATAATTTCCTAGGTCAGAAACACCTCCATTCTATATTGTAGGCGAAAAATAAGTATGATCCACGAATAGTATGTCCATAACCTCAGTATGCAAAAAAAAACGTAGGCGAGAAATCCCCGCATGGTCTACTGCTTCCGCCGCGATTCGTGAGTGCGGATCGGATGGACACTTCACTATCCCATGATGCCACGGGAGCTGAGGAGCGATTTATAGAATACGAAATATTTTGAAGTAAATCAAACAAAAATAGCGGAAACCTTTAAGGCGAATGTCCTGTTTTAATGTAAGAGCCAATAAATAAATTTCTCGTGACTAAATTATGTTTTTAACAGGTATTATGTACAGGTTGTTGTTAATATGCCCTAGGTCGAAGAGCATACAGGTCACATGACCTTAAACATGGCGGATGCAGTATGTCCGAAAATATTAGGGATGCACCGAAAGGAAAATTCTTGGCCGAAACCGAAAAAGAGGGAACCAAGGCCGAAAACCGACACACCGAAAGAAATTATGCCAATTATTAGTACCCTTGCATTTATGGATATGACTGTGTACTAACTTTACTAAAATCAAGGCATTGCAATTGAATAAATATTAAAGTTGCAAAGAATAAATCAATTACAAATTATGCAAATATTTATTTAGCACATTGCAACAATGCACAGTATTAAATACAATTTAATTAGATGTTTAACTTGACCCCATTCATGTGTATATTAAATAATAATGTACAGGCCTACTGGCCTGCTGAAAAGTTGTACAATAAATTGTTCTCTCATGAAAAAAAGTGCATTTAGGTCAAGTGCATTTAAAAAAAAATTCTGTAGGACTACTACAAGAAAGTGCATTCAGAACAAGTGCAACTGCTTAAAGATACAACAAAATTTTCTCTGTAGCCATCAACATAATAGTGTATCAAAACAAAGACTCCCATAGCCCATATGTTAACTGTAGAACTTTAACAACAACAAATGCACCAAGAATTGCAGATGTGCAAAGTTGATAATAAGTAGCCTAAGAATAGAATAACCTACTTATTCTGTCGTCTAAAGCGCTTAATGTTCAGGAACGGAATTTGGAGAAAAACGTGTTTAAAGTTAAGTTATGAAAATAAAAGCCCAACAGTCCAGTATCACAAGTAAAAAACACTTTACAGTGGTAAGAGACTTACTCTAATAACAATTTAGTAAAAAAATATTTCCTAGTGTTGAAGTCTATAAAAATACTGTACAAAACCGTTAGAATAAAACGAAAGTAAGGAAAATGGTGCAGCGCACATTTAAAGAACGAGAGCTCTGCCTTTATCACTACACGAGGAAACATTACGGACAACAACTACTAAAGAGTGAAGCAAGTTTTACGTTGTTTATCATGTGAATAGTGTCTGGACTTTTGATCATCTCTTGTATGTTTTGCGATCGCGGTCCGGCTCGCGTGAGCAGTGGAGCGGGCATAACTCCCGATGCTGCAGACTGGGAGCTCTGTCAACTCACGAAAACATTGTATAAAAAACTTTGCATGCCATAGTTTACACAGGACTGGCGGGATATGTGCATTAATACTTCTTCATTCTTCATGTTATGTGGTTTTCTTTGATAGGTGAACTGTCTTTCCCGCGTCCCGACATCCGACGGGTTTTCCCAAATCGCATCACATGTCTAGTCAGTACAAATGACAACTGTCAGGATCGGGGATCAAACTTAGGTCTCTGGTGTGACAAGTCCCCGACTCCACCACTGAGCCACAGGAGAGGCACGACAGACAGTGCGGGAGAACCCAAATGCAGGCAGGCACAGACGTAGGGGTTACCACGGGTATTTATTATAAATAAAAAAACAGGAACAAAAAAAGCAAAACAAAAACCCACAAGGGGGAAAACAAGACAGAATACCTTTAACAAAAACAAGAACACGGACTGACTGAACTAAGAAAACAAACACTTGATATAAACACTTACAATAACTAAACTAGATTTACTAACACGAACTTGGAGGACTCGGAGGAAACAGGACTTGGCAAACAAGGCAACAGGATACAGACGCAAAGCACAACAGCTACAGACAAAGTACAACGTACAATGAACCAGCACAAGACAGTGAAACATGAGGACTTTTTATAGGGAAGGTAATTAACACAAACTAGGAAACAGGAGGGTAGGAACGATGACGCGACTCGGGGAGAGTATGGAAGGCCACAAGGTCCAAAACGTCTCTCCCCACATGAAACAGAGGATCCTGTATGATTCCACATCTAGACTAAGAAATACCTGACAAGATGAGGTGGAATCATGACAACAACGACACGTAGGTCGCTTCGCGAGCATATCACGCTGAAGGGAAACGGGGGTTTACAAATTGCCCTCATTGTAATCTGCCAGAATGACGGGCGGCCATCAGATTTTTCCGTCACTGGTAAAAAAAATCTGTCAATGACAAGAATTTTTCGGATTACGCGACCTCTGGTTCACACACGTAAAGGAATATTGGTCGAACTCTAGAGCCCTGAAGGTGCATGCAATTTAGGAGACGCTTTAGTGCTGCAATTAAAGGAATAACATCCGCTACAGATGCATCAAAGGAGCGGTATCTGTTTATGTCATCCCAACATTTCGGCTGAATATTCGGTGAATCCCTAGAAAATATTCATACTACTTCAACTCATACTATATAGAACGTACTGCTTTAATGGTCAATTGATAGGTAAATTCAGTACGTACTCATAATATCTCTTGCTAAATGTTTTTGTTTTTTATAGGTTATAGGTTTTTTATTTGTATTATTTAAAATAAAACAGCAGAGTACTTGAATTCTTAATCTGTGTTTGTTACTATTTGTAAGTCTATTTATGTGTTGAAAAACATGCTGCTTTAACAGCACTTTGCACCATGAACATTTTACAGTTTTTCAGCCTCTTCAGTTTTAAAGAAGCCATATCAAATTCTAAATCATATGATTTGCAAAACTCATCTCATGACCTCTTCATGTATCTGCGTTAAAGCCTAGCTGTTTTAAAGACAATAACGCATCCTGTGTCAACACCCTTTGATCACATCCAACAGTGTTGCTCTATCGCACTTAAGTTCTAAACGAATATTGAAAAGCCTAAACATTTAGTACTGCCAATCGCCATTGCAACAATTTTTCCTGCATCCCTCCTCCTCCCCATTTCCTACTTCACTAATCTTGTTCTTCTGATGTGCAGATCTGTAATAAGAGGGGTTTAGCTGAATGAGCAGATGAAAAAAGGTAAAGCAACGTCTGATGAATCAGAAGCTAGGTGTCGTCGAAAAAACGACCCTGAAGCCAATCCAAAGTCTAAATTTCGTCAGTTGTGTCGACACTGGACCTCAGTTGGTGTGAAAATTAAAAAACGTACCGTGTTAAAAAAAAAGTCTCAGAATTATAGTATTCATGATCAGTCATGCTATCTCATCTCTGCTAACAGCATGTCGGTTGAATGAACCAATTTAGATTTTGTTCCACACTTTTTTACGCTGGTTTTCTGACATACACTTTTATTATGAACTACAATGAACATTTTAATCCAATCCGCTATTTTTTATATAATTTAAATAATATAGAACAATGTTAAATGTTATAGGCATTCATTCTTTTGCGTATGTATGCAAATAAATGTTTAAAAATTAGTACCTTCAGTTTATTTTGACAAACCTTAATAAGTGACTCTAGATTACACAACTTGTAATTGAAAAAGTGTCCACACAACAGCCACATGTCTTCTCTTATTTGTCCTATGTCCTTTATCTGTCTTGTAACCTTAAGGCCCATTCACACCAACAACAATATAAAGCTATAAATATATCAATTGTAGGCTAATTGTTCTTAATGCAAGAGAATAGCAGAGTCATCACCACCTATAATACTACTAATAACTATAATGCGAAACTGCACTGCGCAATCTTAGAATAAACATAACGTTATTGTCCATTGGTGTATAGATGCGAATATATATTGTTCATTATCTTGAAAGTTATTGTTCTTGATGTGAACGGACTTTAAAGGAATGTCCCATTATCTGCTTATGACTATTAACCCTAATAAGCGGCATGCTGATCGACTACAGGAAGCATTGAAGCATGCAAATGTCTTCAGCATGCCTCTGTTCCTAAGGGACATATGAAGAATAGGTCTGAAGAAGCCTTTCAGTGGGGGTTACAGGAAACAATGTCAGCCTGCCTCTGGGGAGAAAGACTCTACGTAACACTGCAGAGCTTTGGGTTGAGGACAGCAAAATGACAGAACACTGGACCAGAAAAAAATGAATTGATAAATAAAATGCACCATCATTCACTACCGATAACTACCGTCTGTTCAGTGTTATCTTTGTTAATGATAGAAATTAATACTTTTGCTCATTATTTCAATGATTAAAATGCAATCAAAAATATGATTTATGTTATGAATGCAAAATTGTTATTACTATTTGAAATAAACATTTTATAACAAAATGATAACCCAGTACAGCAAGTAATTATTTAAAAATGAGTAAAAATAAGAAACTGCTTTCTCTGAAAACTCATCACCCTACTGTTCTTCTGAGATGAAGGCTAGGCTATACTTCAGCTGTTTTAAAAGAGGACAGCAAACTGGCTTTAATCAGGACAGAAAACGGGAAGACAGCAACAGTACGAGGACAAGTACATCTGAGTCTCTAGTTTGAGAAATAAAGACCTCACAGGTCCTGAACTGGCAGCTTCAATAAACAGTACATGTCAAAAACCTCGGATATTGGCGGTCTATGCAGAACTTCACAAAAACAACATTTTAGCAAAAAAGTACTAAATAATTAAAGTGGCTGGACACAGTAGACAAGAAAAAAAGTTTTTTGAACTGTCATTGGTGAAATTGGAAGATTTTTAATTGTACCTAATCTGTTAAAATAAATACCTTGACATGTTTTGGGGTTTCACTTTTTTTGAGAACCACCAGCTTATATTAAATGGCTGCAGTTCATGCACTGATCATAATTCCTTATTTTAGCATTTTGCATAATTTCACAGAACTACAGTAGAGCCAAATGTGCAAGTTCAAAAAATACAGTAAAAGCTAATTACAATAGAAAAATGAATGGGTTGAGATGGATGTTTTTGTGGCTTATGATTCACACAGGTCTAAGTAACTTTAAGAGTGACATCTGGCAGTAATTTAACCCAGTGTAACTTCTATTCATTCTGCTCAGGCTGACTGCATTCATGTGCCTTGACTCTACAGTAATAAACAATGATCAAAATAATGTTGAGTTTATTCAGATTTTGCATGCAGCTTGATATCTATTCTAAAGACCTATGCATCACAATGGCAGCATGACACCCAGGGTTGTCTCTCTACTCTTGCTCCTGTTTTATTTCTGATATTGACAGATTATGCTCTTTTAATAGTCCCTGTTTGCAATATTCAGGCAAGGTTATTACTGCAAAATATTTCACTCCAACGGTTCAGAGAGATCCGACTAATGAGTATAGATCCCTCATACAGTTAAATAAAAGCACTAAAGACTGTGCAATATACATATCCTCCTCTGTGACCTCGTCATCACAACAGGTAACAAGTTAGCAATTCAATGCGGATTTTGATCTTGAATGCAATTAGATTCATATGTTTTAGTTAAGAGTGCCAAATCAAGATGAGATCTGTTGTGATGTCTCTAAGATATAGATCGTGTGGATGATCTATAGAGTTTAAATGAATAGATATATTTTAATGTCAACTGGCGAAAAAAACTTTGAAGCAAGTTTCTCAGAACAGACACAAATAAACGCATCGCAAACAACATGCAAGAAGCAGATGTGTATCATACCTGTGTAGAAAGGTGAGAGAGGACGAGGTGATGTGAATCTAACGTTACTGCGGATACAATGTTTCAATAGCAGCTCCAGAAAAACAGTGCCAATGATCATTTACAACTTTACAGCACCCAAGTGCGGCGTTTTGTGAATTATTGCGCTTAATACACGAAGGGTTCATTCACCACAGTGTCTAACGGTTATCGTTTCGGTTCAATTTAATCGGTATGTAGCGCAAATTTGACTCCGTCGGACGTTTTCGGCGAGCATTACACAGCTGCGGGATAAATCTCCACCCACAGTGATGACGGAGCGCAGAAGACGAAATGTCGCGAGATCTTATCATCGCTTACTAGTCTGACGAATGCCTCTGGGTTTTATCGCGAGAATAACACGGCTCAACTGAGATCCGCCAAATGAACCGAGCTGCACATTTGAATGAACAAAATGAAGTGCAATAGCCCTGTTATATTAAAGACTTCATTATATTTAACTAAAATAAAAATAAGATTTGACTTGACTGAACAAATGTTTTTCTTGGTGTCCATTTTTACTAAAGTAACCATAAAATATGGCATTTGGGGTAAAAGCACAGTGATCACAATTTACTGTCTCGCTCCAAGAACAATAGCCCTATTTAATCATTATATTTCTTGTAAAAAAAGATTAATCAATCTAACAAAAAGCAGGGCTATTGCGTTTTTATTATGGGTGCTTATTATAGGCTACATTAGTGGAAGGCAGCAGCTTTTCACAATGAAATGTTTTGCTCAAACTACAACTCATAACAATGAGCTACTACTTATGCTAATAGAATTTAGAGTTTGAAAAAATATTATTGTCTTATTATTCTCCACGACATCACATTTCTTGTTCACTGTAAGCGGTAACACAACGCCCTCTAGAGCACATTTGTCGAAAAAAATAAGCGTTTATTAAAAAACGACAATGTGTAATTGTGACACCACGACATCCCAAAATGTGTCTTTAAAGCACACGCACTGCCTATCGACACACACGTTCGCATATGTTTTCGAATACTGTATTTATCTGAAAATAATTGCGCTGTGTAAAGATATTTAACAGTGCAACTTGTGCCCACCAGATGTCAGTCGAATCATTTAAAGACATTCAGTGTTTTAAATGAGACATTGGCCTGTATGTCTTTTTTCTAGTGAAGTGTACAATATATGTAGAAAAAGCTATTGCAACTGATCACATTCTGTAAAACTCTTATTCCTCAGCATTGATATTAGAAAGTGCCATTACAGTGATTATCCGGAGTTTACTGGAAAGATAAGAAGTTGACGTTTACACGTAAACTGTCTTTACCCAACTAAAAATTACGTCTCATACAACACACGCGTATAAATAGAAACAGGTCTGTGAAGAGGATACGGCGTTTAAAGACAAACAAACTGATCTATTGCTAAACTGAAAAGTTTAGATGAATAATCTCCCGTATGCACGTGGATGCATTTAACTGCACGCTTTGGTGAAATATTTTTTATTTAACATGAATGCGCTGACAGTGAAAGCTCTTGCAGAATGCAACATCTTTCACACTATAATAGCGCTCCATTGACGTACAAGAATGCGGTCGTTTAAATATTAGAAGTAGACGGTAGACCTAGAAAAGACAAGCATGTCTAATAAAACGCCATTTCCGGCTTATTTAAATGACATGTGATTGGTTAAATAGGGGTCACGTGTTATTAAAAAACCTGTCTCCAACAGAGTACCGTCAAACTGTAGGGGATGCGCCATATTGCGCCCCTGCTGGTGTAATATGGACTGCAGTCTGGTTGAGCGTTAATAACTGATCCAGTGTTTCCTTGCAGCTTACTGGTTTCAGGGCGGAGAGCGAGAAGCGCTGAGAGTCGCACTTCCACCAGTCTTTACACATACACACACACTATAGATTACTAACATCACACACAGGGCTTGACTCACACTCAGCCAGGCCTTATTCTCTGTCGTCTTCAGCTCTACTACTCCCGGGATATATAGGACTTTTAAAGCGGTTTAAATGTTCGTCGGAGCGAGCGGTAAGTCAAAGCTTTGGCTGATAGTGCCGTTAAATGCTAACATAGTTAGCTGGCTAGCATATGTACTGAGACACAATAAACGTGCATTAAAGGTCTATTATTAACGTTACCTTAGATATGATCTGACAGCTATGTGCATGTTCCGTGGTGACTTTAAGGTTATATGCTGGATCGCTTTTGTTTCTGTTTATATGTGCTGTGTTAATGGTCTGTAACGTTTGCGAGTTCGCTTTTATTTACTGTCTTCCTCTCAATGGATGTTTAGGGCTTATAAGCAGCTTATGGGCCAGATCAGGCCTGCCGTGCAAAGGTATAACTTATCAGTTCCCTACATGCTTCCACATGATGTGCCCACCATTAGCTTTCCTGTCAGGTGAAAGCAGATACACAGATGCTGTATCCGTATTACAGCCTCGCAGTGTCAGAGGATTTTAGTCGATGGATTTGGGTTCATATCTGGGATTTTACCCGATGCATGTTGGTTAATATCTAGAAGATAAATGTGAGTTCACTTGGATGCTCGATTTTGATACGAATATGTGGAGCTCGGTGTATCTCGGTAACTGTAGTTCTATTATCTGCTATGCAACATTTAATACTGACAGTTTTTATTGTCATTACATTCATGACCCATGGCTACTTGCCAATGTTTACAGCTATGATTTGTATAATGGCACTATGAGCTATGAAAGGCTCTAATGTGTTGTTGTCCTGATGCTTAAGGCAACTTGATGGTTTCCTGTGATCCTAAAAAGCTTCACTTTTGAGCTTCGGTCCATTATGAGTATTATAATGCACAATATTACAAGTGAGTGGTGATTACGGTACTGTAGTCTGATCAATGCAAACTTCAAACCTTTTAGTCATGCTGGAATGCTTAAGGTGTGTAAAACGTTCCTTCAGTCGAGTGTCCTGTAATTACATTACTCAACCTTTGAAAGGTTAAACTCTTGCCAGATTATTGTTGATTTTTTATGGTTGTTTTATCATTTTTGAGATTAGTATGTTGTTTTTTAAATTTGAGAAATAACCAAGTTCTACTGATTTAAAACTGAGAGAATGAGTCAAGCACAGGGCATGGACCTTAGCCCTGATCTAACCTGATCTGTAATCAGAGAGACTGTAATATTATTACACAACACTACAGGGCATTCTTGGTTATGAACAGCATTTCACTGGAAGTTTGTGGGCTCACATCTTGTGTAGCAGGAATTCTCTGACAACATGAACTTTCTAGTTTGTAATTGCGAAAAAGTCTGTGAATGTATTCTGTGTTTATATTTTCGACATTGAATATTTAAGGTATCCATTACAGTGCATGGTAATTGGTGGCCAGCCAGTGTTAGACATTACGGTGTAATTTGATTTATTAAAGCTCGATGGCCGGGCTGAAGTGCTGAATTCCCTTGTATATGTGCGGTATCATTATTCTCGCACACCGGCCGGGGTTTGAGCATCTCCATGTTTGCAAAAATACAGGCTTATTAGTGCATTCACTGATATTACCTTCAAAATCTCACTTCTTGAATATGAGCTTAGGTGTTTATATCAATAATAACCTGCTTTTAGTACAATAGACAGAATAACAATCCAGATCCATAAATTAATGCTCCTCTTTAACCCCAACAATCACTCTTTTATGAAAAGAACACCCCTTTTTGTTAACAGCTATCATGGCCTGTAGTGTTTATTGTTAATGAACCTTGTTTTTATTCTCGTGCTTTTGTATATGAAGGCACTTTGGAAAAGTAGTGGCCTGTACAGGGTTTTTGCTAAAGCAAGCATCTCTAGTACTCATTGCACAGTGCTGGTGTAAGGGTTTTGTAAATACACCCCTGCTTCTAAATTTTAAACTCTTTCTGTATCTTGAACACCACCGTGGACATGAATTCTGACAGATTGTGTAGCTTTTTAAGACATACGTACGTACATAGTGTGGAAAAAAACAGGCCATGCTCATTGATCGGCCATATTAGATTAGATTAGATTAGATTCAACTTTATTGTCATTACACATATACAAGTACAGTGTAACGAAATGTAGTTTAGGTCTAAACAGAAGTGCAATTAGCAAGTGCAGATATACAGTGTGAATAAATACAGAATACAATATTAGGAAAATACTTTACAATGGGCAATATCTGAGTAGTAAGAAATCACCTACCAACTAACTCCCCATGAACACCCTGGTAATGTACCGAAGAAGCTTAAAGGGATAGTTCACTCAAAAAGTTTTTTTTTTTCATGAATTACTCACTCTGTAATTGTTCCAAATCTGTATAAATGTCTATGTTCTGTTGAGCACTAAGATTATTGAAAGAATGTTAGCAACTGACATTTCTGGGATATCATTGACTACCATTGTAGAAAAAATCTAATTGGTAGTCAAAGGTGCCTCAGAACTTCTTGCTTTTCTGGATTCCTCAAATTATTATTATTAAATTATATGAATAATTATTTTTGTGTTAAACAGAACACATTTTTGCCTTCAATGGTGGTCAATGATTCCTAAAAAATGTCAGTTGCTAGGAGGATTCCATATATCTTTCTTTGTTTAACCAAGCAAAGAAATGTATACAGGTTTTAATGCCACTCAATCAATCAGCCCTTCTGGAAAAACAGCCTCTCCTCTTGAGCACCAGTTCACCAGCTGGACCTGTGGCTTTTATTTTTTTCACTAACTAAAGGAAATCAATAAAAATCTGCGCTGGTGCATGTTAAGGGCCTGTGGCACTGAAACAGCTCTGTAGCTTCATTTCAGTATTCAGATTTTTTGGGAAATCCACTGGTGGTTTGAAAATGTCTGTGTTTATATTAGAGATGCACCGATAAATCAGACAATCATCAGTATTGGTTGATAAAAGCAATTTTCACACTATCAGCTATCGGCAAATAAATACAGGCGATGATCAGGACCGTCGATATATCCAGTCAATCAAAAGAAGACACGAAAATCCAATGAATTTGTGCTCTGTTTATAGAAAAATGTTAAGAAACATCACCAGTTTGATGTTCGATATTAATAATCATATGAACGAATAACATTCAGCAAGTTAAGAAATATTAATTTCAGAATCGGGATCGGCAGATATCACTGAAAAATCGTCGGATAAATTTTGTATCGATCCATCTCTATTTTGTATTGTTAATATCTTTAGGGTTTCTAGATTAAACATTATAACTTCTATTTATTTATTACTGTTTTGTGTTTGTTTGTCTCTGAATGACAGGAGCCAGCCATCATGGGTTTGCTGTTACCAGCCAGCGTGTTAAAGTGAGCTGGATTTTACCTCCGGTTTAAGCCCCACCCCTCCCCCAGGGGCCACTCCCCCCTCCATCCCACCGGAGGACCGGCAATCATGGCGGGAATCAAGCGCGGGTACGATGGCAAGATCGCCGGGCTGTACGACCTGGACAAGACGCTCGGCCGTGGCCATTTCGCCGTGGTCAAACTAGCACGTCACGTCTTCACCGGCGAAAAAGTAGCAGTCAAGGTGATCGACAAGACCAAACTGGACACGGTAGCGACCGGTCACCTCTTCCAGGAGGTACGCTGTATGAAACTGGTCCAGCACCCCAACATCGTTCGACTTTATGAGGTCATCGACACGCAGACCAAACTGTACCTGATCCTTGAGCTCGGCGACGGGGGCGACATGTTCGATTACATCATGAAACACGAGGAGGGGCTGAGCGAGGAACTGGCCAAGAAATATTTTGCGCAGATCGTGCACGCCATCTCATACTGTCATCGGCTGCATGTGGTCCACCGTGACCTGAAGCCTGAGAATGTGGTGTTCTTCGAGAAGCAGGGCTTGGTCAAACTCACCGACTTTGGCTTCAGTAATAAGTTTCAGCCGGGGAAGAAGCTGACCACCAGTTGCGGTTCGCTGGCTTACTCAGCCCCAGAGATCCTGCTGGGGGACGAGTATGATGCACCTGCTGTGGGTGAGTGTCTGTGTACTTGCATAACTACCGGGTAATAGTAACTTAGCTCTGTAATTCACACACGAGAGTACAAAGCAAAGTGCCAAGGTCAGTAAACCAAGCACTGTTTCTTTTCTTTGTGTAATCATAGTGTATAAAAATGTTTTAGTAATGTGTTTTCCATGAGTGGGTGTATAATACAGTGATACTACAAATAAGAGGATGTTGATAGGCAAAATGATTATGTTGCAAAAATAACAAAATCTCAATTCATTATTAATTGACATGGAGGTTAATCTAATGAAATTCTATAATCTTATTAGTTTTACTAGTCGAGATTGGAGTGGAGCTTCCATTCTTTTTTTTTTAATAAATGTTGTTTTTGTTATATTCTCAACATACAAATTCATACGAAATTGCCACCTCATAAAATATTAAAGTTTTCCAGGCAGATTAGGTTTACAAAAATGTATTTGTGTTGCGTATACTGTTTGCCACAGTAAGAAATTGATTTTTAAGGTTGCTAAGGGCCATATTTAACAGTCTTGGAAGACTTCGGTCGAATGGTTTTACTGGCCGTTTGCGTTGGGAAGTTGGTTACGTGTGTAAGAAGGAGCAACGGCTTGCTTGATTTTATGGTATTGTTTTAGTTTTCCTTGTAACTTTGTATACTCTTGACAGGCATCATTGACACACAATAGAATAGCAACGCATTTCCCAGTTTTACTGTAAGCTGTCTGTGGCTCCCAGCAATGTAGCAATTTGATATGGTTTTCTACACATAGATAATGAATATTAACAAGATGCGTCACCACCATTATAATGAATGGGGAGGAATGCAACGCTCCGTATGGCCGCTTTAGCGGAGAAAGGTCCCGGCTTCTGATAAAAAGATCCAATCGTCAGTCGATTAAATAGAGTTGATTCTCTGGGGCAAGGCACTTGTGAGGTGCTTGCCAGTATGTGCGCATGCGCAGTAGTTGAAGCAACTTCGAAAAAGAAGATTTTTGCACAATTTAAGCTTAGCAAAGCAAAGTTTAAGTACAATATCACGTTTTAATTATTGGTCGGAAATATGCTGTTTAATTGTCATTTTTGGAGATGACTCCATTCAAGGAGATAGGACTGTTGACTTGCAGTGACGTAAATAGCTACCCAGAAGCAATGCACACCTGGCTGCCGAGTGACACAACTTCTGTAAACGGACTTTGTTTCTGCATCAGAACTGGATGTTTGTCTTACCATGTAGCCTCTAAAACACTTCTGAACATAAATGCATGTCCCAGCGTGAGCAGGACTGATAGGCGGTTTAACAGAATATCTATTGATTTTATCGAGCTGTCTGTCGCTTTAAGGCTTCTCCACACTGCTGTCAAAAACACGGCTCAGCCTCTTTATCTGACATGTCACAGCAGGAACCAAATGAGGTTCTTCTCATCAGTTGAGCAGAGGAACTGTCATTTGACTGCCCCAAGTTCTGGGTCATTAGGCCATGGAATCCTGAAGTGGCTCGGAAGCGGATTCTTTTCATCATTGTCGCATTTACTCCTCGTGATAACATACACAAGTGTGCATGTTGATGCAGGTTGAGGCCTGGCCTTTTTTAAGGGGAAGAGGTGGTGGATGGTTGTGCCTGTCAGGGCATGAAACTATTCCAGTGTATTGATGGGGCAATGCACAAAAATTAGTGCTGGACACAAACTGCGTGCTGTTGTTTCCCATCTTGAGAGATGATTTTGAGTTTTAGGTTGTGAGAGGTATGACTGGGATTGTACAGCATCACTTGGCTAAAATTTAAGTTCACTTTATTTTTATATACATGGAAATGTCAAACCAAATGTACAGCTCAAATTGAAATAAAAAGTCACAATAAAAGTTAAAAGCAGGTGTTTGGCCAAATATTGTTTTACTTCTTTTACATCCTAACAGGATAAAATCATAGATTAAATACTGCCTTTTAATTCCAATAGCATCTGGTTGAATTGGGTCAAGTTAAAATGCAAGACCAAAAAGTGCAGTGAAGGATATTTTTCTGAATTGATGCTGTGCATCTGGGTTCAGTTCCGTAACTGTCTGTGGGTGTCATCACACAGCAATCCTGGAGCCGGCGGCCTGTTTAATTGTATTTTCAGACCTTATACAGGCAGGTGGTGGGACGGTTAATCCTCTGTATGTTTGAGCTGAGCTTCTCCGCTGGAGCCCTGATTAAACATTTTTTATAGACACTGTCAGGGTGATCAAATAGACATTGTGCTGCGATGCCGACGGCGTTCCTGCCGAGATGATTCCTGGTTCCTCTTTCCAATCGATAACACGAATGTTCGGTTTGCACTTCTGGGCAGATTTTGGACCCCAGAGCTGGCCAGATTTTGGACCATGACTGTCAGAGCCTTTTATCATGTATTATCGATTTATTGTTCTGGTCATGATGTGTGGTTAAACGCATTAGGAGAGGTATAGTTTAATACCTAGAGGAATTACACCTGTGCTTTTATAAAAAATCTGGTTTGGTTAATGCTTCATTTTGTTAAAAGTAATAAAATGGAAGTTATATTTTGATTCGGAAGAGCTTATAGCTTGCTGGGATCGTTCAGCACCAGGGCTGTCAAACGACTTTTCATATCCAGAATAAAAGATTGTGTTAACATATAATATGTCTGTGTAATGTGCATATTTATTTTGTATTTATAAACACACAAATGTAAATATTTCCTATACATGTATATTTATTTCTATTTACCAATAATTAAAATTATAAGTGTTAATTTTATTAATATTTAAAAAAATATTTTTCTTTAAAATTTGCATGTGTGTGTTTTTATGAATAGAAAATTAATATGCACAGTTAACTGATGTACTGTATATTATGTAAACAAAATCCTTCATTCTAGATGCGATTAATCGTTTGATAGCCCTATTCAGCACATTTCACATGTGTTGTGATTATAGCATGGGCCTAATTCATTCTGAGAGTCAGAGAGAGTGTGGCCATGAAACAATATACAGGCACCTTGGGTGAAAAACAAACATGTATGAAATGACAGAATTTTGTGTAATTATCTTCATTAATTAAAGTTTAATTAATTGTGGTTATTCCAAGAAAACGCAAATAACCTACGGCTGATACAGACCCTATTTGAAATTGCTTGTTTCTGGAATGACTGTTAAGGAGAAATGTGAAACAGGCCCAGGCTTAATGGACACTAAGCTCAGTGCAGTAATGGAAACACATGTCACGATGTCCTAACCTTGCTCTCTCAATCTTAATAATGATGTTAAGCAGGCTTCATTTTCAACGTAATTGCATCTTTTTCAAGGTTCCTTTGGATACTCAAGAAAGGGGTCAATTCAGTTTTATTTGCACGTTTTTTCCTAAGTATATATTTTAGCCTATTCCGCTTAATAAAGTAAATATGTACTATTCTGGTACTTATCTTTTGTAATTTTACTTTAGACAAGTCTAGACTTAAATCAAGCATCTCATGATGATTCCTCTTATCTATGATGTTGCACACTTGTATTCTGTTTGGGTTGAAGTGTTTGTTGTAAACAGATGAAACTTTTATGATGTATGGAAATTAATGGGAACATAGATTTCAGCCTGTTAATAATGAACAATGACATTTTCCAATTAAATACATTTACATTTAGGCATTTGGCAGACGCTTTTATCCAAAGCGACTTACTTTGCTTTATCCTATACATTTTACATGGGTATTTGCAATCCCCTGGGATCGAACCCACAACCTTGCGTTGTTAACGCAATGCTCTTACCACTGAGCTACAGGAAAGCATATAGTTAATTGCACAACTAGTTCATAAGAAAAGAGGCTTGTACATTTTTTAGACAATGACGGCTCTGAAAGGAATGTGGGCTTTGTTTCAATTAAATGATTGACTGCATGATGCTGCTATTTGTAACCACAACGCTGCAAGAAGTCAAATGTGAACACGGCCTTAGCCTGTTCACACCCGAACAAGGGTTGTTGCCACGACAACAAAATAATACACAATAGCTTTTCTCACAACCGTTTCCAAATATCGTGCTGTGATGAATTCAGCGATTAGGTTCACATTTTTTGTTTGTAAATCACAAAGTTTGGATCAGGTTTGGTCTGCAGCATTTTTTTGTGAGTTGATAATTATATTTATGATGTGTTGAAGAGTCTTTACGGGTGTTAGGCTAAGAATAGATTTTAATATTTGCCTCATGCTGTTTGTGTTCAGACATTTTTTCACAGTTTCAAATCTGTAGCCTCAGGCAGAAACTATGTGATCATAAGTCCAACATCTATTTATTTTCATAGAATTTCATGTAATTGCAGTGAAGGGTTTATATGTTGGAGGGAGCTTAACAGGGCTTCATCAGAAAACAAACCAACGCATCTCATCTGTCTAAAATTTTGGCTTCTCAAACAGATTTGTTTTTTTCTTCTAACTGTATATCATATAGCAAACAGTAAGTTTTGTGCTTAGGTACCGTTAATTAGAAATTGTCCGGATTAAGTGTCCTTATTATGTGATGACAAACCGTGAAGAGCGCACTGCTGGCTTCACTGCCTCAGCCTGCTCTTGTCCTATTAAATATGTATTATTAATTGTGTCGTTCATATTTCTCGTGCTTTCTCTAGACTCTGATTTGATACGGTTCAGTCTGTTATAAAATTATTTAAATGCTGACTAAATTTTGGAACTTGATCGTTGATATCTCTTTTCACTCTTCAGTCAGACCTACTTGGTCTTGTTTGTTGTTGGTGCTGTGACCGTAGAAGATATTCGTGCATTATTCTGACCTCAGAATTTAGATCTTAAGATTCATATTGGACAGGATCCATTTAACAAGACCGTACCAGACACTTAAAGGGATAGTTAATCCGAAAACGAAAAATCTGTCATCATTAACTCATCCACAGGTTGTTTCAAACCTGTATACATTTCTTTATTCCAACGATCAGAGAGAGATATTTGGAAGAATGTTAGCCGTTTTCAGCTCTGGGGCATACCGTACCTGTATAAAAATATGAATTGTTGTATATCATTATTCTAAAAATCTCAGACTGTTTTTTGCATCAGCCACATCATGTGTGCCCTGTCCATCTGCAGCGCTGTTCATTCAGTCATCTGAAACTATCTCAGAGGGCTGACATCCAGCATGTGTTTGAATGTTGTTACCATCCTCACCTCCAGCAGATCCCTCAGCTCATGTCCACATCCCAGCAGGGCATCTCTCACACCTGATAAAAATGACTTTAACTCAAACTCGCTCCTCTCAGAGCTGCAAAACACAGTGTATTATATCTACTGTACTTCATATAGTGTTGATTTAAAGCAAATCCTGTGCACAGATTTATGAAGCAGGAGAATGGGGCTGCTGAGGTCTGCAGTGGTTAATGTTATCATCAACCATGGCTTTTTACTAAACCGAGAATCGTATATGCTGACAGCACATAATGCTGCAGAGAATTATCCATGTGTGATTTTAAGGGTTTTCATACAATATAGGCATGCTTGGGTTATAGTTCATGCAGCAGTCCTAAGCTCCCATGTATTTGTAAGCTATGCTTGTAGGGCTGGGTATTGGGACCAAATTGGCGATTCGATTCGATTCTTATTTTTATGGTTTCGATTCGATTCGATTTCGATTCGATTCAATTCAATATCGATTAGTTATCAGTACGTAGAATAAAATGCTAGTTTTGCAGGCATGGAATCCACATTTAAGTATACATGCTGGTAACTGAAACTCTTATTCTCTTACATTAGTTAAAATACACATATAAATTGACAGTAAGCCCACACAATTATGTTTGGAATATTTTTTTATTTTTACTTGGGGTAACCAAACAACAAGTAACCTACATTCAGATTTTAACTTTTTATTTAAGTTAAATTAAGTTTTATTTAAGTTAAATTCATAACAAAATATAACAGATTCATTCTAACATTCAAAACAGGCCCATGAAACCTTTTGTCTGGACATTGTGCATATTAAACATAGTAACTGTCCAAAAAACAAAAATTTCTTTACTAGCACTAACTCATTTTTTGATTGCCAGATTTTTCTGCAAAAAAAGTAGCTGATCAACATGGTCTGACCTAAGGCAGCTTCTTTGTGCTGTGATAATATCACCAGCAGTTGAAAAAACTCGCTCAGCAGGAACACTTGTTCCCGGCACACAGAGATACCTCTTTGCTTGTTGGGTTAAAAGAGGATACTCTTCTGCATGCATCTTCCACCAGATTAGTGGGTTTTCAGAGAGTATGACAGGCTTGGCTTCCCTGTACCTTGCCACTTCCTCTTTTGCCATTTCAGTGACAGTTTTCTTTGATGCTGGAGCTGCTGTTTTGTAGGCTGCTCCAAGGAGACCCATCAGTGCAGACATCTTTGTCTTCTTGGCTGCTGTCGGGTCTTCTGCATCTCCCACCTCATCATGAGGACCCAGGGAGGTGGCGTTCTGGTGAACAGGCACAGTGTCTTCCACACAAGCACTGTCACTTTCTTGCTGCTTAAATATGAAACAAATACAAATTACATTTAAAATATAATAAGAATAAAGGATCACAAAGAGAATTCAATTTGGAAGTTCTGATCAAAATATACCAAAAGCACAGTTTTCATTCTATGCTTACGTTCTGTATTTTCCTTTGGTCCAGACTAACAATCTCCCTCATCAGTCTTGAAAATGTGTTGTCACGGTCCTCTTCAGACAAAAAGGGAAGGGCCTTAAAACGAGGATCTAATGCTGAAGCTGTGTACAACGTTTCCTTCAGGCCATGATATCTAAAGGAGATTCAACAAATTTCAATTAATTTTTGTCATGTGCAGTTATACATCCATACACAAAATTCTTATTCACATAATAATGTATTTCAAAGTGTTTGCTGATTACATTGAACTTAAGTTTAGTTATCTTTGTACATGTATTTAA
This sequence comes from Triplophysa tibetana, assembly GCA_008369825.1. Classification (NCBI taxonomy): domain Eukaryota; kingdom Metazoa; phylum Chordata; class Actinopteri; order Cypriniformes; family Nemacheilidae; genus Triplophysa; species Triplophysa tibetana. Next base: position 12,335,727 of record CM017916.1, read on the forward strand.
AATATGTAATTTATATTTAATTTATATAGGGTCTTTAAATAAACACTACTACAGAATAATAGTTCTGTAAACATACCTTGACATTAGGTTGTCATGTATAGTGGATTTTAAGTCCTTGATGATTGTGGAGTCGCTGGGTCCAATATTCATCTCCTGTAACAGCTGTGCATGCAGAGGACCAATAACTGATAAAGTTGGTGTGCACTCTTCAGACATGGCTAGTGTGGCAGCTTTCATGGGATTCAGAGCTTTCACTACATCTTCTGCAGTAGTTATGTCTGTCTCCGACAAAGTGAAGATATCTTTCTCACTTCTTCGAACTTCAGGTGAGAGTAGCGCTGCAGATATGGCTGGCTGTTGCTCCAGGAACCGCTCTAGCATCTCCAATGCGCTGTTCCATCGAGTTACAACGTCAGTCTTCAGCTTATGTGAGGGTAGATCTAGTAGCTTTTGTTTGACTTTCAGAGTATGGCTGGCAATGCTGCTTCGATGAAAGAAGCCAGTGATTCGTCTGATTTTGCCAAGCAACTGGGCCATTTTAGGGAGTTTGAGTGCCGCTTGCGACGCTAAATTCAGCGTATGCGCGTAGCAACCAAAGTGAAGCACATTCATTAGCGCCGCCGCACGGACCATGTTTGCTGCATTGTCGGTTACGAGAGCCGGTTCTTTCTCAGCAATGTTCCATTCAATTAAGGCCTCGTTCAACAATGCTGCGATGTTACTTGCTGTGTGGCTGGTGTGGACAGCCCGTGTTTGCAAAACATGTGACGCGAGTGTCCAGTCGCTTGTGATATAGTGACATGTTATGGTGACATACGAGTCAGTCGCCCTGGAGGTCCAGCCGTCACAGGTAAGGGCAACTCTTTCTGCTGACTGGAGAGATGCTGCGACATTGATCTTAACCTCGGCATACTTTTTCGGTATTGCCTTTTCACTGAGGTACTTTCTTGTCACCATTGCGTATCTGGGCTCCATAACACCGATTAGATTGTGAAATCCCTCGTTCTCAACTATCGCGTATGGGCGTAAATCCTTGCAAATCATCATCAATATAGCATCAGTAATTTTCTTCGCGCGAGGTGAATCTGATTGTAATTTGCAGGCTAAAGCAACCTCTAGCCGTTGCTGTCCAGAATCGCATGAACCAGATATCGCGTCAGGGTGACGCCTCGACAGGTGGTTTCGTAAGTTTGTGGTATTGTTGCAAAATCGTAGCTCTTGCGGGCACAACTTGCAAACAACAGTTTTGTTGACCTCACCTTTGCCGTAATTGCCTTTAAACATAAAGTGCTTCCACACATCAGACTTTAATTTAGCCGGCGCTGGGGTCAATTGGCTACCCTGAGCTTCCGCCATGATCCTTTCTCCCTCTCCCACTTTTTATTTGTATTTATTTTGTTTAATTGTATCAGCACGTCTGATTGCGACATCTACAGGAAGATATGCGAAATACAGATATCCTTGAACTAAAGCACACGCATTAAGAATCGATTCGGGGTTTCCCGAATCGATATTGTTTCGTAAAATTGAAAATCGATTAAAATCGAAGAATCGATATTTTTTACCCAGCCCTATATGCTTGTGTTGTGTAGTTCGTCTTTTGCTTGCCATACATTCAAGATAAATTCAAATTCAGGGGTTCATTTGAATGTAGCTGTTTTGTATTTAACGTTCGCTACATCAAACTGCAGTCTAGTTTCAGCTTCAGTTGTTCAGTGCAGTAATGTATTGACACAGTGGTCAAAGCTTCAGACGGCAAACGATTAAACAGATAAATGTCATTCTCAGAAAACTGTCAGTTTTTTTCTTTTAACCAACGTTTACCAGAGACTGATCAAAAGAAGTGCTATAGCTGCATTTACACATTAGACAGACGATTTCATCCAAAACAACTTTAAGTGTGTTCACGGAATGTTTTGTAAGTTTGTGTGTTTTTTGCGTAGTAATTGGACCCATGACCTTTTATGTGTCATATCAATGTTCTACAAATTGATCTACACGAGTCATTTCTCAAGATTTTTCTTTTGTGTTTCAAAGACGAAAGAGTCATGTACACTTTAAAATGACATGAGGATGAACAAATGATGATAGAATATCTTTTTTTAGGCGAACAATTCCTTTAACAAAATACTTTATATATGACTATATCGTTTTTTTATACAATTATTTTTGAACAATACAACGGTATCGTTTTGAATCCATTTCAAGATAGTATTATCTATCAGATAGTGTTGGGAGATATTCTCTATAGTCAGCTCTCGAGCCTATTGATGAAATTTTTTGACGTGCACCATCAGTCCACGGTACGTGTTTCATTGATTTTAAACGCATACAAAAGTTTTGTTAGAGTTTACAATGCCGAAGAAACTTGGTGTGATTTGATAGTCAAATTAGAGCTTTACAGCTTTAACAAATTTTTACAGAAGTTACGAAATAGATGAGAATGCACTTTATTTGCATGCAATTCCTTTCATGCTCACTCTGAACTTATCGAAAGGGAGATGATGAAGCAGATCTAACATTTCTTCTATTGTTTCTACTGCCTAATTGGATGTTTTTGTCCGCACGCAGGTTAAATTCGCAATGCCCGGTAGGGCTGCTCGATTATGACAAAAAACATAATCACGATTATTTTGGCCATTAATGAGATCCCGATTATTTAACACGATTACTCATTAACTTTTAAACTGTGAAATTAATGAAAAGAAATAGCACAGCTGAACCCCTATAAAGGAATGGGGTGCGCTGTGGACTTATACCACAAGAAAAGAGAGGATCCTGGCCAAATGGAATGTGGCACAATAATCATTTTACCTCGCTTATTTTGTTTTCGTAATTGTTGAAGGCTAACTTTGACGATTACGATTAATTTTAGATTAATTGCACAGCCCTAATGCACAGGAGCTTTAATGAGTCCACGCGCCCGGGCACGTGCGCAGCTAAAAGAGAACATTGTTTGTAATATTTCTGTACCCATGCTTTACATTTTCTAAAAAAAGTTGCCTGTGAGTAAACAATGTTAGCGGACCGCTTTTAGTTCCACCGAGGGTGGACCCCAGGTTGAAGACCCATTATGTAAACAGCTAAAGCACTGCATTTAAACTATCCTCTAGTTAGTAGTCTAAAGACGGTTGCTGGGCATGAGCCCGTGCAGTGAGCTCACAATTGAAAGTTGCCAAGTGACTATTTCCCTAATCACTAATTAAAGCCGAAGTGAGGCACATGCTGCCGGCATGCTTGCGCAAGTCCTGTCACTTCTTCTGCACTTGCACCCCTGCGAGAGGATGTGGCCATGAGGTGTATCTCTTACCCTCCACCTGGGTTTCTGCTTGCTCCAACACAGACAATAACTTTGTGTGTCAAACAAATACTGATCTATAATTTGCTCTGGTGGCACCATTGGGACCAGCTTTGTCAGATGATTTAGAACTCTTGCGATGGTCCCAGGCCGTTGGAACATCTCAGTTATCGCTCTTTAGCGCTGAAGATTAAGAGCAGAGAGAAAGAGAGAGAGGACAAAGCGAATGTGAGCGATTGAAAGTAGAGGCTATTAAAGGAAATGGGGGAGCTATGTTTAGAGTAGCGTCTTCCTGATCTTGTCTAAAACAGGTTCACAACAAGTCCACCCCGAGGGCCATTAATCCTGCTTGTTGCTATGACAACACCTGCTTTTGTTGTCGAGCCAGGTGCGGCCAGCACACGTGAGGTTTTCCAGAGTTCCAAAGTTCCGATCGGTCACTCATCAGATTTAACACCAGCTCGAATGAACTGTCCAGGTGCTGCACAACCGATGCATCTTACTCTTATGATGTCAGGTTTTTTCTGTAATGATTGTTTTTCCAGATATTTTTGCATATGCAAATGTTTTTATTGAACAGTGAAGCCTCACAGGTTATATCAGTCAACATCAGCTAGGGTTTGACTGTTTGAGCCAAGATCTACATTCAGTGTTTCCGGCAGGAATTTTGTAAAACTGTGGCGCTTGATAACGTCACACGCTAATTAACATATTCGGGACATCATCGCGTAGATTTAATACCTAGATCAAGACACCTCAGAAGTGAGATATTTCCCACCAAAAAAGTGAAAGTAACGTCTGGATTTGAAGGATAATTTATAAGTAGCATTATAACATTACAAGTATCTTTTAACATTAAAAGAGCACTGTTCCATGAATTATTTCTTGGTTGAAGTGGGAATTATCAAATTTCCGTGAGTGACCAGTTTCCATTTTACTCCCTGAACATTACATACAGCTTATTGCCCAATAAAGCTGTTGTCATTTACGTATTTATTGTTTCTTTGTCAGTTCTGTTTTACAACCAAGACACAGTGTCTGATGAAATCACCACACACGTGGAAGCAAGGGTATTTGTATTAGCCATTAAAGGTGTAATGAACTGGCCTTGTTTATTGTTTTATACTGTTGTATGAGGTCTAGTCATGTCCTTTGCGTGATTTTTACATTAAAAAACAAAAAAATCAATAAGCAATAGGCTATTTTCTACACAGGTTTTGAGACCAGCTCTGCAAAAGCTCGGTTTTAATGGATGTGCCGCATTGATGACTTTATAAGTAAACACCCACCGCTTTGACTGGATAACAGTTTGTGTAGTTGGAGGCTTCTGCGAATTTGGTTAGAGACGTAACGTTAGGTTACACATTAACACCATTGACAGTTTACGCACGGCATTAGTATTGTTGTATTGCATTTAATGATATATGACCGTACCTGTCTACCGTTTGTTTATTTATCAGGAAAACTCTCGTAACATTTGAGATCCGCGATCACGGGGATCTTTTGTCCGGTTACCAATCACGGGTCTCAAATGTTACAAGAGTTTCCCTGATAAATAAACAAACGGGAGACTCCCAGTAATATATGGATATCACCCAGCACCCGAAATAATACCAAAGCACTTCAAAACAGCCTCCATTGTTTGCAAACGGTGGATAAAACCTTAAAAAAATGATATATGAGCCCGCCATATCACAGAGATGCCGATACGCACTGTCTCAAGATCACAGACAACCTCTTCAAGTACTACAAATGACAAGAGGTCCCCAGGTAATACTAATCTCGTGCCAATAATGCTCAGGGTACATCAGGCGATCTCTAACAAAGCAATAGTGACGCATGTCACTGATGTCAATGATGTTTTACTCGCATAATTTTGCTGCACCATTCCTATCAGATCCAATATTGACGACACAGCACTGCCTTTTAATTTTAGTCATTTTACAAATCCATTGTTGATCTCTGTCTTGTTCACGAAGGAATTTTGAGGCGGCTGACCCGGCACATAACATACGTCATATCCAAACGTTAAATGATTGGCTTACAGGTACACCAATGAGTTTAAACTTCAGACATGCCCCCCCCCCTAGCAAGAAAGTAAATGTCAATTATGCCCTTCCAGACTCAGCAGAGTTTGGTATTACCAGGCTGGCTAAATCTAGTGAAAGATTTGCAAACTTTGCAACAATGGCCGGACAAATTGTGAATGAATGGAAACAGTGCGTAACTGTAGTCATGGCGGGAAGGATTTTGCCACGGTAAAATGTATGTAGCGGAAACACTGACATTCGTTGTCAAGCATCATGTTAAGCAACCTTCTCATACCTAACATAACACAAGATTATCCCCTTTGTGTTCTGTGTGCATGCATACAGCTTTGCACGCGACATTTCTTAGTCTCGCACACACCTTGAGCCCTCGGTGAGCTTTCAGTAGCTGCCAGAGCTGTGATTATATATTTTGTGTAAACACACGGAAGGAGTGCACACAATAATCAGAAGTGCTGGTACAAATGAACTGAGCTTTCATCTTCACAGTAAACTTTTTACCCACATATAAGGATGTAGCTACAAATATGTCCCTTTCGGTTTCTGCTGAAAGGTCAGTTTGATGAAGTATACTCCAAAAATACAGAAACTCTTTATGTCCTGCTATGAAGCATGAATAAATTTCGTTGTTTTATGTCCTTTAGATTCAGGTTAGCAGTCACAGAATGTTATTAGACCATCGGATGGCTTCACTATGGGTGTCAGTGAACTAAAACACAGGACCTTTGTTAAAAAGTAGTTATTTTTAAGTGTTGTTACATATTAATATTAAACAGCCTAGTTCAATATCTGAATTAAATTGTAAAGGAAGTAAATGTCATATACTGTGGTGGTGGCACATTTACATCAGAAAATGTAAAACAACATCTGTTTTGCCACCACAACCTGATCTCACAGAATTGTATTCCTGTTTTACAAGCTGGCTAATTCGTATGTATTCGCATGTAACGTAATTTGAAAAAGAAAACATGATTATAAGGAAAAAAGAAATACTGAGGCCGCTCCCCTAGCCCCACCCTATACCTAACATCAGGGTGGCAAAAACAAATCATACTAAAATCTGCAAATAAGATCGTACACATTCATATGAATCAGCCACCTCATAAAGTAGTAATGAATTCCCATGAGATTGTGTTCTCCAGCCTGATGTATCTATGTTGCTTTAGATGTAATAACCCCTCACTGGGCATGGCAGAGAATTCAACTATTTTCCTGGTTTCTTTGTTTTGCAGAGTTCAACTTTTTGACACAATTTTTTGAGAATAGGCCACTTTAGTTTTCCACACATTTTCAGCATTGGAATTATGGAAAGCTCTAGTTTACCACAAACCCCAGAGGTGTAACGTGCTGATTTTCACTGGAATTATGCATATATGGAGTAGTGCAGAACAGCATGTTAAGACTGCAGGAGATATGAGGGCTTGTGCATTCATGCAGGGTTGAATCTTAAAAATCTGCATCGACATCTATGAGTTTATGATGGAAATTGAGATTGTTGGCACATTTTCTTTAGGATGAATTCCAAAAATGTTCAATGTTTAAGCGCGATTAATTCCATGCACCCAGAATAAAAGTTTGTGTTTGCATAATTAGGGCTGAAACGATTAGTCGACATTGTCGACAACGTCGACGATAAAAATTTGTCGACAAATATTCATGTTGTCGAGTAGTCGTTTGATTACGTGACTTAATTGAAGGGCCTGCAATATCACAATTTGACCGCTACGGCACTGTAGCGCTAGAGTGTCATGCAGTCTTCCCGAATGCTATCGCAGTAGAACGAAACGCAGCGAGAATTATGGCGGAGTAAAAACGAATGCGAACAAGCAAAGTGTGAAAAAGCTTTACCAAATTGAAAAAAAAAATGCGGTTGTGTGCTATGCATGCAAGGCGGAACTTGGCTTTCACGGCAGCACAACGTGCATGCTGGAGCATTTAGAAAGGAAACATCCGGAGCAGGAGAGAGGTGACTGTTCTCCATCTAGAGCTAACTAATGTTGTGTTCAGACCAAATGCGAATGGCGCGTTAAGCGCTAGTGATTTACATGTTATGTCAATGCAAAGCCGCGATAGACCTACTTGCGGCGCGATTCGCGCGAATGAGGCGGCGCGAATGACGCGAATCGCATGATCGAGCGTTCGCATGATCCGCGGGAGGTAAGAAAATTGAACTTTGGTGAAAATTCGCGCCTCGTTAACTAGTCAGGCGATGGCTCTAGTAGTGACGTGATTATCACGTTGCGCGAGCGGAGGCAGGAATCCCAAACAGCAATGGAGGAAAAAAAAACAACAGCAATGGAGGACAAAATCATCGCTGCTGTATATGGAAACCTGGAGCTGTACGATACATCTTACTTTTATCGAAACAGAAATAAAACGGATCTTGCTTGGAAGAAAGTGAGTGAGGAGGTCGGATAATCTGGCATGTGGTCAAAAACGATCTTTACACAATTTGAGCAATATATATATATACGAGATGGAGCCGCCTGGCAGAAGCCCCTCCCATGACGCGAATTCGCGTCTGTGGTGAAGTGAATTTGACGCGCGAATGAAGCGAGTAAACTCAAAATGTTCAATCGTCCAACTACGCACGAATAGCGGGATTCATTCAACTAACTAAGCGGTAAATCTTTTTGTGAGAGAATGCAATAATAATAGTAATGATAATAACAACAATAATCATATAATGACAGTAATGTTATTATTTGTTTCGCAAAGTATAAATCTTTGATGGAGCTTAGGAGTCAAGCCTATTTTGATTATTATGACACTATTAGGTTTTACATGAGAGGAAAATAATTATAAGAGAGGGACGTTAAATGATAGGAGTCTTGTATATTGCCTTTATTTTTTAAATATTTTCTTCTGTTACTTGCTCTTTTTCATTAAACTGAACTGATGTCACAGAAATGCTGCCTAATGCTTCTGTCAAGAGATTTGTTTACATTTAATAAAGAAAATTGATTTTCAAAATTTTGAATCAGAATTATTTATTTATTTTTATTTAAAATTTTGTAGAGAGTATTTGTGTGATTCGAGTTTGACAGAATCATCAGACTTAAAGAGAGAAACCAGTTGGTTCAAGTTCATTCAAACAAATTTCAAAAGCCGAATTGATTTCATTCATTACGTAAATGATGTATAACTCAATGTTTTAACTAGTTGCAAAAGCTGAATAATCATTAAAAACGTACCGATTAGTCGTTGAAATAATAACCGATTAGTCGATTAATCGACCTAATAATCGTTGGATTAGTCGACTATCAAAATAATCGTTTGTTGCAGCCCTATGCATAATATATGTCTGTGCGCTGTGCATATTTATTTTGGATATATAAACATACACATGTATGTATATATTAAGAAAGTATTTGTGTGTATATAATTTAAATTATAAATAAACATTTATAATTTTTTTTCCTGAAATATATACATGTATATGAATGTGTTAAATACAAAACTAATATGCACACTGCACAGACATATATTATTATAAACACAAACTTCACGATTAATTGTTGAACAGCCCTATCTTACCGTTTGCAAAAATTTGCATATCTACCGCGTCATAGCTCATTACCATAAAGTTGACCTGATTTCAACTCTCCTTGACGCCCTCAACGGCCAAGCTGCGCCGCTACCAGCTCGCATTGAAAATGAAAGAGTTCCGGCCACATTGACGCTCTCGACGGCGGCTTTGTGTAGGGTGCATTGGCTTTGCTGCCCCCCAAATAGAGACATATAATCTTAAACTTATAATAGAAATCAAACCAAATATGTATAAAGTATGCAGTTATTCAATGCTGGAACATCAGTTATTTTGGTTGGTGGGCTTATTTTCCTGATGTTTGATTGCATAAAATGTATAATCAAAAATGCCACAAAATCTGTTGTCCCCTGGATCCATCATGGGGCCCCAAGTTTGAGAACCACTGGTGTAGCCTGCAGGTCATAGTAATAACTCAGGATTTGTATTATGACTATATAACCTATTGTGAATAGAGCTGCATCTGACAGCTTGACACAGAGAACACCCCTTCAGTCAGTCAGCGAGGGCCTTAGTGGTCCCAGTATCTGTCTGTGAGTTGCTAGCACCCACAGATCTACTGTAGCCTTCACAGACTGAGCCTTTGTTTCTTTACAAAGGAATTGCATTTGAAGTTCATCCGCAGCTGACAGACAGAGTGCCACAGATGGACTCGTACACTAAAAGCGGCCCTTTTTTTATCTACGACCCATTAGTATTTTGTCTGGAACTGGTGAGAGAGAGTCTTTGAGGCATTGTTGTGCCGCCAGATGCATTTATGTTTGAAGTACTCGGGCGATGAAATGTGTTGTGTCTGATTTATTTTGCTTGGGTTGGCCTTTGTGATGTGTTGGAGCTGTGAAAAGCAGTAATGTCATGTCTGAACGTCTTCATAACATTTCAATAAAAGTTTTAATCCTCTCATTTGCGGCTTTTTGTTGCGATTCATATTCTCAAAAGAAATCACTACGGTTCCAAAATGTTGTCTGACGCTAGGCCTGGGCGATATATATCACGGTTCACGCTTATTATACATGTTTAAATCGATTCTGAAATCGATTCGATATTTTCAAAGCTCTTTCGTGAACTACGGCAGGTTGTACTGCTCGGTCTAAAATCACTACGAGATTGAGTCGTTTATAACGCACATTTGAAAAGCAACACTCGTCAAACATCATCACTATAAAAATACTTTATTATCAAGGAAATACCTGAAAAGGTTTGAAGAACAGCGATAGAATATGACCACTGGGATTTCCTGAAACTAGTTGTTCTTCTTCTGCTTCCCATATTCGGAGTTTCTGCGCAATAGAGAGGTGGCGGCATTTCACCGTAAGTCATTGAGAAACTGAGAGTATAAGATTCACACAATATATCGCCCAGCACTACCTGACACATTGTAGTCTGGGAGTAAAGCTTTCAGCTAGTGTTACTTTTTGTACTAGTTTGCAAGCAGGTCAAATGTTTTATAGGTTAAACCGTTTCAACTACAACATTTTTGTAGATACTATATACTTGTATTATTACACTGCTCGTTGAAATGCTTGATTCTGATTGGCCAGTCGCCGGTTCCTTATTCCCATATAACAACTCTCAAACTTGTAAAACACGGTAACCCAGATGCAGCTAATGATTTTGACAGGTATTTTTGACAAATTAACTATAATGTGTCTTTATATATATGACATTATATTTATAAATGATTAAACTAAATTGCCTATTCGTGACATATGAATGTCGTTTCTTACCTTAAAAATGACAGTAAACAGCTTTTCCTTGCGGAAGGTCTACATTCTGTAAAAATTAGCTAATAAAATATTTCAAATTCACATTTCATGTCCTGTTTTTTTCTCATGTGGGAAGTAGCCGTGTAATAAGTGGGATAATGTACAAGCAGGCGGCTGTTATCGCGAAATAAGCTCCTTCAGTGTGATACAAGACCCTCCGCTTCATGTCGTGACTTATTTCTTTAAGAACAACCGGCTGCCTGTTTATTATCCCTACTTATTATTAATCTTTACAGCATCTTAGTGTCAGAGTAATGCCATTGAATTGTGCCCCATTTTGAGGCTCTAAAAAGCACATATACCCATCAAAAAATTAATCTGAATGACTCCAGGGGGTTAATACATGTCTTCTGAAGCCAATCCGAAGACATCATTTTTAAGTAAAATGATTAATATGTTGAACTTATTTATCCAAGAAACGTTAGAATTTGAACCTTAATAGATAAAAGTGCAAGAATTGCATCTGTAACAACGGCATACCAACTTCATTTATCTCTTAGATGGTACATGTTTATTGGACCTGCCAAGTGGGACAGAAAATCGTATCATCTCAATACAGAATGCAACTTGCTCTTTGATCCAAAGTGATCAAGTACTTTTTTTGAAAACATTTAAGTGTCTTGTCAATCAGGACAGTGTGTTGTCTGGATTCTTTCTCAAGTTGTGCTTTGTGGAGACTGGAGAGGCTTGTAAAACATGTCTTTTTGAAGTTATTCTACTAAAATGTGCCCCAAGGGTTTTTTAAGCGTTTAGGTTGTCACGTTCAGGACACATGAGGTCAACCTGCTCAGAAATCCCAAACATTTGCCTTTAACTCTTTAAGTTGAGCCTCAGACATTAAAGAGTGAACCACTCCTTGATTGTCAGATGAATTTACATCCACAGGCCACGAGATCTATTCTAATACTTTTCAATTTTATAATTGCCAGAGATTCTTGATTCCCAGCTTTTTTTCAGCAAGACTTTAGGGAAATAAAGTTTTGTGTTAACAAATAAACAGGGAATAACCAAAAGGTTTGCTAGATTTAAAGAGTATGTAGCATGAGATCATGAAAATGACATTTCATCCAGTCTGTTATGTTGCCATGTTTGAAAATAAGCTGTCTGCCAAGTTGTAAGTCCGATGGTGAATAAATAACAAAATTATTAGCTACTAAAAAAGGGAGTCGACTCTGAATCACACAAACGAGACGTGGACTAGTTCACCCGCGCTAGATCACTAGACATAGTCCCCGCCTACGTTTTGCTCAGACTGCCGGGGAAAATGTATTTCTCCTCCCCCAAGCACTGTTGCTTGTTCGTGATGCGTGTGTATCATGTCTAGAGCCTGTGTTCTATGGTGTGACAGCACTTACTTATTTAACCTACCAAAGGAAGAATGTCTGAGGGAAAAATGGTCACAATTCATTTTTCAAACGATACCAAAGGAGGTAATTATTTCACCGAAGATTGGTTTAATAATCTTGGCGCGTTCACTGCAGGATATGTGAAACGACTATCATTGAAAGTATGGGCAATACCAACTTTATTTGCACATGTTAGCTCCACCGAATCCCAACCTGTACGTGTGACTTTTGATTTTTGTCTTAACTTCAAGACGTATTTTCGTACCTTTTGTCTGTTTTTAGCTAATGCATATAACGCTAACATTAGCATGTACCGTTATATCCGGGGTGTTACAGTTTGTTTATCTTGCTATTAACTTAGCATTTTGACACATTTGCCGCACGTGCACGTATATAGATATATTTGGGTGAAACTACAATCATTTTTCATTACGTCGACTTTCTGAAATGCTCTATATACCATGACAACGCACAGTAAGACGAAATAATAGTATTACTAACGTATTAGCAGTATTTTAAAGATTTTTTATTTTTATTTCGTTGATGAGCAAAAGCACAACATGCATGATGTCACACTGGGAGATTTTATGACAAGAGTTGTGACTTGCCACTGACAAACATCCTGCTCCAGTAGTGGTGGAGTTTGTTGTGGATCGGCGTCTTCTGATGCTTCCTCGTCAGACTCGGGCTCAAATTGGTACAGTAAAATCGCCGCCATCTCTAGCTACACATATAATATAAATTACATCCAACCGCATGTAAACCGTTATCCTGTAATGATGGTAGGCGTTCCATTTGCAACAAATGATGAACACGTTTGACCAATAACAACAGACTACATCATCTGACCAATCACATGACACAAGGTTAGCGGGTAGGACGTGCCAAGACGGATGAATCGCGGAACGAATCATTTGAGAGTCAGTCAAGAAGTAAGGTACAAATAACTGCCTATTATTGCGACATTGTAGTGTTTTTACACATTGTATTTACATCAACTTGTTGTCGGAAACTCCATAAACCAAAGTAGGACCTTAAAAACCATATGCTACGTACTCTTTAATGCCAGTGGCTACTGTTCAGACAGTTTGTTGTACACACTACAATGTCCAATACAAAATAAAAAATCGGTTTATCAAATCTGCTCTTAAATGCTGGATTTGTAGTAGAGCATGTTATTTGTTCACTCTACTGTGATCAAACTGAGGTTAACAGACTGGAATATTTCTGCTCATATAATGACCTCCTACCGGCCCAGATTTGTTTCTGATCTATCTGAGCAGTCATTCGCCGGTCCATAAAGAACCCGTGGATGTACAGGTCATCCACAGTCGCAGATGGGTGGCTGGTCAAGAGCCACTGGCACAGAACATAACCACATCTGCTGGATGCCTCAAGTAATGGGACTATTATCAGATAAAGCATATCTCATTTCCTCCTGGAAATACACGTCTGCTGTCTACGCCTCTTTCGCATTTTCTGCAGTGGTCACGTTGAAGCGGTTTTCTTCATACGACTGCAAACTGTTGCCAGAGTCAGGATCCTCAGAGACTGAATGCCTAATGAAAGTTTTGCTTAAACGTTCCCATTCATTTCATTTACAGCTGTGCATACGATTTCCATCTTAGAGTAATTAAATACACGTCACTGAAATTACAGGGGGTTGTGTACAATGTTTCACACAGATAAGCCTTTTATTAAATTTGTTTACAGTCTCACCAGAGGCGTTTGTGTAAACATTTGTTGTTGTTAAGTCTTGTTTGTATTTTAGTTAAGCATTACATAAGTCGTGTTAATTACTTCCCACGTGTTTAGGCATCCAGTGCTCGTGGAGCAAAGTTTGGCTGTATCAGACAAATTTCACTCCGCTTGTTGCCACCCACGCGGCAAAATTGATTTAATGTTTGCTAACTGGAATGCCCACTTTCCCAAACTCTTCCCTTCTGCTGTTCACCACCAGAGCGCAAAGTGACTGAGCAAATCGATAGAAATCGATAGAAAAATACATTTAAAGCTACAACACAAGATGTGCAGATTTAACACTAATCAAAAGAACCAAACATTAATGTCATTGAAAATTGTTTCCCTGCCATATTGTACAGTGTGAAAGCAACGTAAATGCAGTGTGGCTGTATAGAATAAACAAGTGTCTGAAAGACGTGTTAAATTAAACAAAGAAACCATACTGAACATGAACTCATATGAAAGGGTGTGCGCCAGTAAGATCTAGTCAGTGCAGGTATGTTTGCCTTCACACGCCCGATCGATTCACTCATGCTCATCTTAAACTGGTTTAAGGTTGTAACCACAAGTATTTGTGTTATGCACTTTTTACTTCTTGCTTTGTGCTTGCTGAACTAATAATTGCATTCGTGTCTGGTGAAGAAAATGCGACACTTGGTATTCAGGGTAACCTGCTCAAACATCTCCATGTAAAGGCTTTCGACAGTCATTCTTTGGTACGTGTGAATGTTTGTACACTCTATAGATGCTCGTGCAGTAAGACTTAAGCAAATTCAAGTGTGCCATCATTAAAACCTGAGATTGAGATTTTTACTTGAACTGAAGTGATCATAATGATAGTTATCCTGATAAAAAAAATTGTTCAAGTTCTTTCCGAGTTTGCAAGGCCACTAGGATTTCGTTTTCTAAATGCATCAAAAATATAGAAAATATTGTAGTTTTACTTTATTGATGAATCATGTTTTTCTATGATTTTTTTATGCAAAAATATTTCCTTACAATGCTATGTTTTTTTCTTTTAACTGCTCTAATGACTTAAACTTACTTAAACCTTCTCCCTGCAGATATCTGGAGTCTGGGAGTCATTCTCTTCATGCTGGTTTGTGGTCAGCCCCCCTTCCAAGAGGCCAACGACAGTGAGACCCTCACTATGATCATGGACTGTAAATACACTGTACCTGCCCATGTCTCCAACGCCTGCAAGGAGTAAGTCACTGCCGTAACCTTAGACCCTGTCGCATCATCTCTGGCATTTTCTGCATCTTGAATATCCACATTTTTTCTTATGGGCTGAAACGCGGTGGCTTTGTGTGGCTTTTCACTGTACATTCATGACAAAGAGAAGCAGACGCAGCAATGTGGACATGGAAGGTAATAAGGTACCTGACACAGACTTGGAATGACCTTCTCTGAATCTGATTATCTGTCAGGGTTGACATTTTTCCTGTCCGAGAATTGGTAAAGGTCTCATGCATGTGCTGTGATAATTATAACATTTTGCTTAGTGATGAATTGCCATACAAATAATTATGATTAATGATATAATTGTTTTGTTTATGTCAGTTGCAAATCTAATGCAATGCGGATCAACAGTATAGTGCGTAATGATGAAAACCACGAACAGCCTATTGGATTTGGATCGAAACATCAGTCACATTAAATGTATCATTGGAGATCGTAAATATGACGTTGTGATCTGGCCATTTAATGGTAATTAAAGATGTGCCTGGTACATGGCAGATATGTTGCTAGATAGTAAGTCATGAGATTACCAAAAAGAAAGAATTAATGACGTGGTTGTTGTGTGTCAGCTAGGTATTTGTTACACTTTTGATCCACAGTGTCGATATCTTTGATTTAAATGAGAGTGCATCATTTGACAGAAATCTAAAGATATTAATATTAACAAGATGCGCCACTGGCATTACAATGAATGGGGAGGTATGCAACGCTCAATATGGCACTAATATGTCGCGCCTTCCAGTAAAACGAGCAAATTGTCAATCAGTGATGAAACCGGTACCGAAATTTAGTTAAAAAAAACTTTGAAATAGTTTTTATTGCAATCAATTAATAACACTGCCTGAAACAACAGAATTTAAGGAGAACATATTTTTAAACAATACAACAAATATAATTTTCCTTGTCATTTTTTACCCATCATCCAAACATTGTAGTTCTAGAATTATTATGCCTATATGCATAACAGTAGTGAATTCAAAGTCAAACTTAAACTCATATAAGAAGTTTACATATGGTGCACAATCATTTTAATAAAAATAACAGGCAGAACACAAAGGGGCAGTGAATCTTTTCAACATGAACTACATCATCAGTTACTGACAGTTGGTTCCAATGATCATTCAAGTCTGTGAAGACTCTGTTGCGTTTAAAGTTCGGCTTTAAAACAAGCACGAGTCAATGCCTGTGATCACCAACAATTAAGAAACATAAAGCCGATCAAGCGCAGTCACGCGTAGTTTTGAGCTTTTATTGTTAAATGTTTTAGTTTTAGACTTTATGGCGAGCTTACATCATCCTTTGGTAACATCTAGTTAGAAAGTATATGCGACAACTGAAGGGAAGCGTGGGCGCTAGATATTTTGCCTTTTATTTCGGCCAGTGTCTTTCTTTCACCCGAAACCAATAATGCCATTTTCGGCCAAAAAATGGTGGCAGCCGAAATTTCGGTGCATCCCTAGTTTATAGGGTTTTCGTTTAATGCGATAGGCTGCCGCAGACAGATTGATCGTAATTCATGAAGCGGCATGGTTATGTAACTATTACCAACTTTGAAGCAGCTAAAATTTGTCTGTGGTAATATTAAAGCATAAATTAAAAGTCTGTTTGATAAGAAACAGCGTAGACATGTACACATGCTCACCTCCAGCTGGTGGACATGCTCCAAGCTGTGTTCAAAACTCTTTATTTTAGTTTGCCTGCAGAAATGTATCTTGGAGCTGTCCTCAGAAAGGTCTCTCTAGCTCTAACAAATATTTTTCTTCTTGTATCAAGTGCTGATAACGTTATTTGCACACCCTTAACGACAAGGTCTTTTCGTGCCTGCTTTTGATATTCACAGGAACATCAATATTTACAGAAACGCATTCAAGCGCCTCAAGTACCTTGTGATGTGTTGTCTCCTCCATCCTGTCATTATCACTTTCGGGGAGGAGCGGAAATTGTGCTGTGGGGTAAGGAAATGTGTTGGGTCTTGACGTCTGTTCTCCGCAGGACGCCATTGTTAGGCTGTTGAAAGCATCACGCAATGCTTGCATGGAAATTGATGAACGGTGGAGGCAGTTTAGCTTTGAAAACAAATCCTGTTTAACCTGTGCCAAATATTTTAGTTCATGTCTTATTACTCATAGATATGTGCAAAAGAGTGTTGGAATGAACGGTATTTTTTCCTTTGAAAAGGTGATGGAATGCGACCTATTACAAAGCTGTTGAATTGAATGAAGTTGTGTCAGCATAACTTATGGGCAGCCTGGTTTAGTTTAGTTAGCCTGTTACATTGTATGAGTGGTATTTTAAAATTGTAAGACTTGAAAGCAATGTTCATGGGGATTTTCACAGCACCAATACAGCTAAAACATGTTTGGGTGTTTCCTCAGCTATTGTTAGTGGGAAATTGTTGGTCATGATGTAAATGATAATAATTGAAGGACACATATTTGCACAAAATTGTTAGACATAGTTTCACACATTCATTTTCTTTTTTATCCTCTGTCAAATAAAGGCACAAAATGGCCAAAAATAACAAAAAACATTAAAATAGGGTTAATTGTTACCCCTGCTGTAAACAGTAGAAACCCTTTAGAAATCATTGTAATTGTTTCTGCTTAAATACCTTTATGAACCATTCTCTTTTTACATCAACACATTACAAAACTTCTTTTGTAGTGTTTTGGGAATTATTTGAGATAAATCTACCAGATAACCCCACACCAACAGAATACATCACATACCAGTAGACACCAGTATAGTTTTCATTAAAATCGATACAATTCCCATTATAACCATTACATCTCCATTTAATTTTTCTATGTTTTGGGCAGGAGCCTATTGTTTTATCAGCAGGGACGATACACGATAATATAGATAAAACACAAATGTTGTATATTACCTTTAGAGTCACAATGGTTGCAAACTGATTCAAAAGTGATTCATTGAAAATAAAGAAAAGACCAAATAGATCACATTAAAGATGAATTTAACTGACAGAATTAATTGTTTAGTTTTCATTTCAACAAACATTGCGATAAAAGTATTGTAAATTCTTTTGGCCATGATAATCGTAAAACCTTATATGTTAGAGCTCTAATAAAAAAATAAATTGCTTTGCTTTTTAAATTTTCATGTTTTATTACTGAATATCTATATCTTGGACTAGTGTAAAAGATAAGCTGACCTAAATATAACAGAGAATAAAGTTGAAGAATGTTAGTTTAACATAAAACCCACTATAAAAGAGTTACAGGACTGTAAAATAAAGTGCTGCGAAGAGCCAACAATGTAATTGCTTGTCCAAGCCCTGAATCGAACCCTAAACCTAACCCGTATTAAGTACATGTAGATACCAGTATATTGGTGGCTAAATGCACATACTTGAAAATTGAATTTACACTTTATTTTACACTGCCCGATAGGGTTGGGCGATGTCTACCAAATTGGCATCAGTTGATGCCTACAGTGAAACATTGTGATGGAAGATGACATCGGGGGGGCGGGGCGAGGCATGGTTTTATCCGTTGCTAGAAGGCCATCTGCCAACACAATAAAAACAATTATATAAGAGTGTGCATTTTTAAAAGTAACTTGCGAATGTATTACCTGCAAATTTGGAATTTATTCCAGTGGTTATTTCATGTGGAAAGACATGTAGATCTTGGGGTCACTCACTTAGTTGCGCAGCTTGGAAATCATATTCGACCATGGGAAAGCGCGAATGGACGAGCTATACACATGTGCAGAATGTCATACTGGACTCGGCTGCCAACATTTGTCGTGCTGTCGGCATCCACGGACGCGATGTGCGGACGCCCGCAGACCCTCGTAATTTTGCAAAAATTGCGTCATGCAGTGGAATCACGATGCCAGACCAACTTTGTGATCGCTGTCAGCCATCGGCGATGGACGATGTCATCGTCTATTGACCCAACCCTACTGCCCGTATAACAGTGTAATTATACATTTAAGTACTGAGTAATAATAAATAACTACTTGTGCTTAGTATACGGTTGGGGTTAGGATTAGGGTGTGGTTTAAGGGTAACATGTGTTACAAAGTGTCTGTAGTTGATGAAACATGTTTTTCTAGAGTGGTTATGGTAAAGCCCACGTTTTTTTCATATGTTAATAAGGTAAACAACAAGCTGAATAAATGCTAAATTGGAGAGCTTTGTGTTAATTGGCTCTTGGCATGTGCTTGAACTTTCTGTGGGAGTCCACTCAGCTCCAGTGATCTGAATCTCCATAACACAACAGCCCCTGAGTCTCACTTTTATGTCGTTCTCTATGTTTCGCTGTTTGTAATTTGTGCTCCTTTATATTAAGATTTATTACAATATTATTTCTTCCAATGAAAAAAAACCTTGCGTTTTATGTATTTATCGCTTTAACATTTCATAGTTCCCACAACCCTTTTCTTATTCTGGTAGTTTAATAATTATGATTATATTGGGGAGGCTGGGGTAGTATTGTTTAGTCCTGCAGTCCTCAGCGTGTAAAAATGCAAGTTAGAGATCCATTAAATGTTCTGTCGTTTCTTTATTTCTCTCAATTATTTTCTTCTTTCCTCCTATGCTTTGCCCTGATTGGTTTGGGTCATTGTGATATCGCCGTAGTCTTGAATCTGCTGGACAAATGTGAAGAGTGAATGTGTTTACATTATGCGTTTCCATTTTACAGCTATTTCCTTTAATAACCCGCCAACATGCAAGATCGTGTAAACGTCTAAAACCATTTATGACCATCCTTTAAACCAAACAATTAACCAAGTCTGATTGGCAGACATTGATTTTTCCCTATATTTTCCTCGGCTTGTGAACAGTTTTGCTGGGTCATTAAATGTGAGTGTAGTGGTGTAAATGTTCAGCATGGCTTCAAAACAAAGTACTTCAAAACACAAACCTGTATTTCATTGCAAAAAGATATGTGGTGCAAACAACCCAAGAATAAAGTTACAAAAAACATGTTGCAACGTTTGTGACACAAATGGCTTCCTTCTTACAAAATAAAAACTTTTAATTGGATAGTTCACCCAAAAGAAAAATTTGATAATTTTTTATCCTCATAACATTCAAAATCTGTATTTTACTCGTTCTTCAGTGGAACACAACAGAATATATTTGGAGAAATGTCAAAGAGGTTCAGTGTTGTTTTGTTACCAATGTTCTTCAAAATATCTTCGGTAACACTTTCCTTGAAACATGTATGTATAATGTATGAAAATTATTTGTGTCAACACAAGAAGATGTGGATCATCTGTGGAGCACCTTGCTTTATCTTATCTGTTGTCTGTTGTGATGTCCTCATATCTCCTATCATCAGGGTGTGCCTCTTTCTGGTGTAACCCCGCTGGGCACTTCTGCAAATTCCTATGCCTCTATGTGTTAGTTTGGCCCGTCCATTGTAAACAATCAGTGGTTTGGACACCACTGTGTATTTAGCTGTTCTATTAGATCTGTAGGTTCTGTCACTGTGTATTCTGTCCCAAAATACAACCAGCTGTCTGATTCACCTTGTGATGGCCGGCAGGTTGCTTTCTCTCTCAGAGCTGCTGAATCACAGTTGATTTTGATAGGCATTGCACCACACCATGTGGTTAATGCGTGTACAAGCGCTAGTTGGCTCATCAACATTGCTGTGCTTCCATCTGCCATCGTTCTCACGTCAGTCATCCTCATAGTGAATTATTCATCACCGTTTAGTGTAAATATAGACTCCCTACCTCATATTCTTTTATTCCGAGAGCTGGCGGTGGGTGTTGATGTCGCTTCCTGACGATTTCTGCCACATATTTCCAGCAGGTTAGACTACACAAAAAGAAAAAGCTAGAGCTAATCTTCAGCCTACATTTGTGTGGTGAATGTTGCGTCTTAAAGTGTCAGTAACTAAGACCGTTTTTGCATATCGCACATTAATCTTGAGTATGTACAGAACAGTGTCGCACCCTTCAAATATACGTAGAGTCTTTAGTTTGATCACATTCATTAAAGACAGACTCAGCTGTGCGATTATTTTCGGAAACATACTGTGCGTGAGGGCGAAACTAAAGCATGTGCGCACTCATTGCCAACAAAACACAGACATGTGACTCAGTTTCACCTACTGCGTGCGGTTCATGTCCTGCATCTTTAACCGCTTGGACCGCTTCATCTATCAGTTTCAAATGATCTCCAAATCCAGCGTTATATCCACTGTTTATATTAGGGATGCACCGAATATTCGGCCACCGAAAAGTTTCGGCCGAAAGATTTTTATCACCGAAACAATAAGGCCGAAATGTTGTGATGACACAAACAGATACCGCTCCTTTGATGCATCTGTAGCGGACGTTATTCCTTTAATCGCAGCACTAAAGCGTCTCCTAAATTGCATGCACCCTCAGGGCTCTAGAATGCGACCAATTCTTTGTCATTGAAAGATTTTTTTACCAGTGACGGAAAAATCTGATTGCCGCCCCTCATTCTGGCAGATTACAATGAGGGCAATTTGTAAACCCCCGTTTCCCTTCAGCGTGATAAGCGACTTTCGTGTCGTTGTCATTTGTACTGACTAGACATGTGATGCGATTTGGAAAAACCCATCGGATGTCACGCTGGGACGCGGGAAAGACAGTTCACCTACATAACATGAAGAATGAAGAAGTATTAATGCAGATTTCCCGCCAGTCCTGTGTAAACTAAGGCATGCAAAGTTTTTTTATACCATGTTTTCGTGAGTTGACAGAGCTCCCCGTCTACAGCACCAGGAGTTATGTCCGCTCCACTGCTCACGCGAGCCGGACCGCGATCGCAAAACATACAAGTGATGATCAAAAGTCCAGACACTATTCACATGATAAACAACGTAAAACGTCACTGCTTATTAGTTGTTGTCCGTAATGTTTCCTATGTAGTGATAACAGCAGAGCTCTCGTTCTTTAAGTGTGCGCTGCACAATTTTCCTTACTTTCGTTTTATTCGAACGGTTTTGTACAGTATTTTTATAGACTTCAACACTAGGAAATGTTTTTTATACTAAATTGTTATAAGAGTAAGTCTCTTACCACTGTAAAGTGTTTTTTACTTGTGAAACTGGACTGTTGTGCTTTTATTTTCATAACTGAACTTTAAACACGTTTTTCTCCAAATTCCGTTGCTGAACATCATAGCGCTTCAGACGACCTCAGACATAACTTTAGTTACATACAAAATATATAAATTTGAACCATGTGTTGGGTTTTCCCAGATCGAATCACATATGAACATAAACATTAAAAGATTAAATATATTAATGAAAATAAATAACAACGGCTTTATTGGGCATTCGGTTGTATTAAATTCAACAAGTTCCGGGACGCAAGTACAGCGTGATGACATCCGAATATACTTATTACCAAATAACGCCACCTTGTACCATAGTGAAGGGTAATAATAGATTATGACGGATTTATAAGAGCCGGTCAGTCAAAATGATGGACAATAAAAAAGTGTAGCCAGATTGTTAGTTAATCATTGACAAGTAATTTTTGCCATATGGACATTTAAACAAAGTGAACTGGTAAAACCAGTTAAATGTTAAATGCGTTAAATTCGATCACTTTGTTTTCATGAGAGAACATTTAATTCTACAACTTTTCAGCAGGCCTGTACATTATTATTTAATATACACATGAGTGGGGTCAAGTTAAACATTTTAGTTTAATTTTTTTAATTTATACTGTGCATTGTTGCAATGTGCTAAATAAATATTTGCATAATTTGTAATTGATTTATTCTTTGAAACTTTAATATTTATGCAATTGCAATGCCTTGATTTTAGTCAAGTTAGTACACAGTCATAGCCATAAATGCAAGGGCACTAATAATTGGCATAATTTCTTTCGGTGTTTCGGTTTTCGGCCTTGATTTCCTCTTTTTCGTTTTCGGCCAAGAATTTTCCTTTCGGTGCATCCCTAGTTTATATAACATCCATCAATGAAATGCTGTGAACAAACAAACACACCTCAACTTCTCTCACTATCGCAAGAGTTACAAGCTGCAGCTGCAGGCACACAGCACAGCCAATCTTGATGTAAGCGAGTCTTTCTGTCGCTGGTCGGTTGACGCATGGGTGGGCCTTTTCTGTCATCTTGCCTTTGGGAGAGTTGCCCAATAAGGGACTAAGTAAAGTTGTAACGTAACGGTTTTTCATGTTCAAAAAATACTTTCCAAAACATATACGAGCCTTGGGGGGGAGTTTATCGAGAACAGAAATACTACGTAATACTGTACTTCCAACTCCTTTTTTTGACAAGTTAACCATGTCGAGCATGAGAAGACAACATGTTTTACATTGTATTTAAACTTGTTTTCTATCTAGCATTTGAGGTCTGAAAAAACACAGAGGATCTTTTATTTTATTTTGACATGTTTCTCCAGTTTTCATTTTCTGCAAATTGAAACAGTATTCTGATTTGAAATTTGGTAGAAACGTTGTAAGAAGTTCACAGAAGGAAAAAAAAAAGATCATTTTACTTAGACACATACATATGAATAGTAATTTTAGAAAAACTGAAAATGGTATATTTGGGTTCTTTTCTTTCATCTGATAGTAGCTCCAACAACAAAGTTACAGGTTGGGTTCCCAGGTTACACTCGTTGATAAATACGAACGGCATTGATTCACTGTAATTTGATTATGAAATGTGTAAATACTGTAAATGTTGATCTCTTGCCGCTGAACTGTTTGGTCATCCCGATTCTTGAGTCTTGACCTTCAGATAGTCTGTGACAAAGTGAAGGCTAGCAGCATCAGCCTGGACTGTTTAGCAATGATAGAGTGATTATAAGGATTGAGCTGCAGTCTTATCACGGCTCTCTGCCATGCTGGAGACGCGAGCGGTGTGGAGTCCCTGGGGAAGTGGTTGCTGACAGCAGTCTGGCAGCGGAAAGAGAAGAAGTCGGTGCATGAACTCGACGTTTCAGCTTCAACACACCCAAAGCAACTGCACCGAGACAACAAATCAGACTGTGAAAATGACATGTTAGTTGATTCATGTTTCACTAACGCTAAAATGATAAAAGTTTAAGTGGATAGTTCACCACAAAATGAAAATTATTTTATTTATTCACTCTCTATTTCAAAGAGATTTTGAAGAATGTTGGTAACCAAACAACACTGGACCCCATAGACTTCCATTGTATATGGAAACTAAACCACTGAGACATTTCTCAAAGTATCTTCTTTTGTTTTACACAGAATAAAGAGTGGCAGATTTTCATAATGCCACCTCGTTTACTCGTATAGTTAAGATATAAACCTACACATAGTGTACTTATAGTTAAGTCGTGAAAGACAAAGCATTCACAATTTTATCTCCCTCTGCATTGACAGCGTTTTGTGTAATGTTTCAGTATTTTTAGCATTTATTTGATTCATTCATGTTTTCAAATATTAGCCTGTCAGAGTCTCTTTTGATGTCTGCTTTAAACCCTTTTGTCTGGATCGGGTTATTATCTTCAGAGCTTTTCATAGGGTATTTTAAGGCGACTCTGTCAAGCAGATTAATATAGTCACCGCCTGGTTGCATAATTTTCTCACTCTCATTAAACAACTACCTCAGTTTTCACACATTCGATTTGCATGTGAAATTCAAGCTATTGAGACGCAGCCCTCCGACGTCAAGGCACTCAAACCTCAAGCTGTTGTGAAATCTCGGCTTGTCGTCAGCTGATAAGAATAATTTAAGCAATAAAATGCCCTTTTTCAAGAGGCCATGATGTAGTTAGCGACTACCTAAGGCGTGATTGTCATCCCCAGGTTGCGGGAAGCACGTACATCTTCACAGAGAAGAAATAAATGTTTAGCCCTACAGCCGTTTCTTTCTTCAGCTGATTCCGTTTTCTACTGTGAAGTGCAGAAACGGAAAGCTCCATCATATCATGAATATTTCATGAGTGTTGAGCGGTAAAATTGATGGTGGGTTGAAAATAAATACTTGCCTGTAACCTGAAGTGCGCAAGTTTTGTCCTACTAGTGGCAGAATACATGTTATATCTAGGTTGTGTTTCGTCACAGTCTCTCTTCGTGTCCTGCAGATTACCATCATTTTCCTAAATAAGCGTTCCCGGCTATTTCCGTCACAGCTGGTTCGACTGGATTTTCAATTTGGCTTAAACGCGTTGCGCTTTTAATATGGCGTGTCATGTATAAAATGGCTCTTTTAAAAAATGTCTAAAAACATAGCCTGTTCCTTTGAGTTGTGCTTTGTATAACTGTTTGAAGGGATAAAAATAGTGTTTTCATGCTCGATCACTGCTTTCAGGATTAATCATTGCTGTACTTTGCAAGTACTTGAGTTCCCAAACATTCCTTCCATCGCTTCACTTTCCATCTGACAATGTACGGGACATTTGCAGGTAGTCCCACCTCAACTTCACACAATTGGTTGATATTTTCAGAGCACCGTAATATTAAAAAAATCTGGAACAATGATCTGGAATTATTCAGCTCATAAAATGAGGTGTAAAAATTTGGTATGAAATTATTTTAGTATTTAAAAGAAATCTGGCCGGTTTTACGGACACATAATTGTTTCGGATGTCATACACAGTGTGTAGTTTGTTCTTCTGGTCTTTGTAAGTTGTCATTGAAAGGTTACATCTGGACTTCATTGCTTTTGATAATTACAGTCTTATTATGTTACTCTAATGACAGCTGTTGTTACCAGGCCTTCCAATGACTGTGGTTATGTATGAGAGGAAGCAAAGTCATTGACAGCATGCCGTCTCTTCTGCTATCCAAATGTGACAACGGGAAATTGTGGCTTTAATCCCTTCAGTTCTGTTCTAAAAGAGTCCCGTTCTTCCCCATCCCATTTTTAGCACCGTAATGGAAATTTGAGATAATTTGTCTGATGATAAGAGTCTGGCAGTGTATTCAAGATGAGGCAAACAGGCTCATTATCTTTTCACGTATCTATTTATTCTCTTAAGAAATTTCTTGCTTGCTGATAATAGCTGAAGCAGGCTGGCCGTTTCTGCATCTCCCCAGCAATGATTTCAGACTGCTTCTGTAAGCTCGCCCAATCTCCTCTGCTCTTTCATGGTGGCTGGGCTGCAATTTTGCCGCGTGCGTGCGCTGAATGCTGATGTGCCTGTTCGAACTTGGTTTCAAACAGCAGCCGGAGTTGTTTTTCCTGGGCTAATATGAGCTTCATTGGCTTCTCTTCAGCTGATAATAGAAATGCTACCACCTTCGCTTTGAAAAGAAAGTATCTATGACCGTATACAAACGGTTTGAGTGACTGCAAGAACATTAGTAATATAAAGGGGACAAAAAGTTTGAGCGACAATATAGTCACACTTAGTGAATTTCGAAATCAAATGGGCAATTGACCCTTCGTGTTCAGTTTGATTGACAGATATTATTCGCCCCTGTTGCTATTCGCCATTTTGTCTGACAATCAAACCATAGAGTTTAACCGGCTACGCACTTTTAAAAAGTCCTTTGCGATTGTTGCTGGCCGTCAAACTGTAGGAACATGATCCCAGCTGAAAGTAATGTCACTTTGGAATCTTAGTTATCATAATGTACAACAATAAAGGCTTCGTAAAACAGAGTCATAAAAGAAGACCTGTGTAGAGTTTTACCTCCACAGACTGTCATACGATACGCGCTGAAGGACTGCATCTCATCAACACTGCCAGAAGTTTATCGGAGGTCAAATTTGATCTTTAGGGTCATAATCACAGTTTCAAAAGTTGCCTTAACGTGTCAGAAACCAGTGGTGCTATCTAGACGTTATGTCCTTACAGCAAACACAGTCCGTTGGAGCTTCGATCTAAATTTTGCTTACTTTATTCCGAGTCACTTTCACATACTGAATATATAATTCAAATCCATATTGCGGACTTCCATATTGCTTTTGGCTGAATTTAATTATTTTACAGAAATCATTATTTCATGTAAATATTCTTTAGTGCAGTGGGATCGCTTTGGCTGATGTCTGGGAGGACTTTGCGAAGGGTGTATTATGGATGAATCATTCTGCGTCATGGATTTGACATATAAACTCTTAGAAAATGTGTTTGTTGACAGGATACTGAACCATCTGTTTACATTTTACTAAACTCTTGTTGATAGTGTCTAAATATCAGAAAAATATCTGTCAAGTTTTCTATTATCTAAATAAGGAAAATAATCATGTTTTATGTTTAATCACCTTTTGAGAGTCGACATACTTTGCAGGATTTCTGTGAGGTAAAATGCATAAACCAGAAGCAAAAAGACCCAACAAATGGAGAAGGAATGGCGCTTCATTGATCATAAAGTAGTTATTTTTACTTTCATGTTCCCATTTATGGGGAATATGGACCTTTATGGATGTTAAAATTCTACCTTCCAGACTATGAAAAATCATCCTTTAATAATACGAAATGCTTTAAAAACTTTAAGAGCGACTTCACATGGGTATTTAATTATTATAATCTATAAGTATGGTGAAAACCTTTGGTAAAAACTTAATTTTCATGATGTGATTGACATTTGCATGGAATTGGCCAAATAAGGTATTAAAATATTTGAGTTAGGGCTGTAAATTGATTACATGTTTTAATTGCGATAAACCACACCCTTTTCTTGAGATAAACTGCGATTGATTGCACACATACGGTGAAATTAAACATTTCACAGTTTAACGTTATTTAAGGGCTATTTTAGTGCTGTCAATCACAACTAACTAATCACACACAGCTTTATGTTTTTAATCAACTTATACATTCTAATAATTTCACATTTTATCTCCAAATGAATGTAGAAACAACACATTTCTTCAACGGCACAATTTTATGAATGAAAACCAACATTCTAATATTATTGGTATTATAACTGATGTCTTTATTAAATATATTTATTTTTCTAAAAACACATTATAATAAGTATAATTCTGAGATAATAATAATATCTATAAAAACAGGTAGGAAATATAGAGAAAATAAATGAAGTTCTCAAACAGGCAGTCTTTACTGCTAAATACATGAAATAAAGAAGAATCCTCATTAAAGCTACAAAATCACATTTTTTTTTTTGTTCTTTGATGAACTTTAGTGACAGGAATCACAACAGTACTTTTATAAACGAAGTCGCTTTAGGAGCTGCCGCTCTAAGAAGGTCTAATGCACTTCCTATTTTCACTACTTTTTGCATTCAATAAGACTTTATTTAACCCGTTGACAACTTCATTAACGTTGAGTAGAATTAAATTCATTTGAAACTTGCTGTAGAGAAAGAGAGTATGTATCGTGACTGGAAAGATATGTTCTAATCTTATCTGACTTCAAAATCAGGCTAACCAGACAAATGTTGGCACGATAGGAACACCAGTATACCGTTCATGACTAATGTCTACACTGCAAGTTATTTTTAACACTGAAACCTCAACTTGACAGAATGAAATCACTCACATCGTTCCATGCAGAGCTGTCTTAACTGCAAGCTTTGTTACATCAGTTTGTTGAGCACTATACTGTTAGACTCCCAGCTTAGCATTTGGTGAGTTAGGACTTTGAGTTATAAAGCCAATGAAACATGAGAACTTAATGAGCTGAATTAAAGGTTGTTTTCTCAGATCGATAAGTGGAGTAGCTCGGGGTTTCCAGCCGAGAATCACCTATTAAACCCTGACCGGCGTCTAGAGGTGTACTTGCATGTTCAAGTCACTTTTTTCATCATCTCTTCTTTCCGTTCCTTACAGCCTTATAAACCGGATGCTTCAAAGGGATCCGAAGAGGCGAGCATCACTGGAGGAGATCGAGGGGCACGCGTGGCTTCAAGGCGTCGATCCATCTCCAGCCACGAAATATAGCACCCCATTGGTGTCTCACAAGAACTTGTCAGAGGAAGAACACAACAGCATCATCCAACGGATGGTGCTGGGCGATATCGCAGATAGAGAAACCATCATCGAGTAAGTTCGAGTGAAGATGTGCGACTAAGCATTTGTATTTGCGTATCTTCCTGGCCTCATTTTACCCCACACCAGTCCTGTTTCTGTCATTTCAAGTGTTCAGATTGAAAAATAAGCTTGTCTATATGTCATAATATAAGATGAATTTGACTGGAAGCATACCTCCGTCGCATTTGTAAACTGTCACTAAAAAGGATTGCATGTTTTTTTTAAGTACCAAAAAAGTTCATACCACTGCCAGTGGAGCATGAGATGAACAGTCTGCAGAAGATTCCCGCTGTAAAAACTTGTCGAGAGAGATGCATGCTGGGAGACGGTTCAAAGCAGTCATCAGTCTCTGCTCTCTGTCTTTGATAGTATTCGCTGGCAGCTGGGAAACCCCACTGAGAGTAGTCGGTCACCTCAAAGGGTCCCTCAGTGTACTGTAATCATGTGATAAAATACAGTGTACAAGCGTCTTGCATAATGCAGATGGAAGCTATTTGAAACAGATTTGTGATTGTAACTTCTCTCTCCATGCTTAACACTTATTTCATTCAGAAAACTAAGCCAACATTTTTTCAATGTATCTACACCGGCCTCGACCAATCCGACACGACAACGGATTGTTTTTAATGGCCCTGAAGCCACACTCCATCCAGCAGACGTCTATTTGACACCTGCATTTACATCTGCAAGCATCTGTTAGACATAGTTTGCTCATCTCCAATAAGTCTGTTGTCAGATGTCATAAAGACATCTAGGGGACGTCTGTAAGATGTTTTTGATTTAGAAGGGATGTAAAACTGCTCTTTCTAAGATGTTTAGCGGATGTATTTTACATGGATGTTTTCCAGATCTCGAGCAGACATTTTACAGACGTACGTGTGCTAGTTGGGGGGTATGTCATGTCGCGTCGTGCCGCATCCAGTGTGGACAAAATGTAAAATTATAATGGGTTCTAATGCGTTTTATTGTCTCAGGCGTTGCAGTGCGTCCTGTATAGACACTGTGTTAAAACAATAGTTTACACAACCTCTTTTCATTTCAAACCTGTATGACTTTCTTCTCCCAAACCCAAGAGAAGATATTGAGAAAAAATTTAGGAACCAAACAATGGTGGTACCCATTCACTTCTATTGTTAGAACACAAAACCAATCCAAGTGAGTGGGTACCGCCATTGTTTGGTTCCTCATTTTTTCTAAATATCTGTCTATTGGGGTTAGAAAAATAAAATTGAATTAGTACTCGAGGAAAAATGTCAAGTCAACTTTATTTTCTAAAGTATGGCTTTGCAGGTTGACAAGTTTAATTAACAATTAAATTAAGGATATTTTATTTATGGGTTCAAACCCCCTCTTTTTTTTTTTTAAGTACAATTACCAATTCCTTACATTACAGATAATAACTTTTGTAATGCAACTAAAAGGCTTTTGACATTTACATAATCACAGCATGTTACAAAAAAGTTGTGTTTTTAAACAATAATGTCAAGTTTATGGTTAAGAAAGTCAGTTATTTTGAAATAAACAGTATTGAAGTTGTACAGAGACTGGAGCCCTCAAATGGATTAAGACTCACAGTCATTGAGTTGCTTATGCCTCCCTTCTCTGATTAAAGCTGAAAGCAACCACTTGTTTCTGGAGGTCCTGGAGGTCTGCTTGTAGCTGACATGTTGAATTGTGTTGTCTGAACTAGTGTTTCGCTCAGACAGTCTGTATTTTCTCCTCATTTGTCCACTTTCTTTGCTCCCGCTCTCTCTCTTTCTGTCTCTCTCTCTCTAGGGCCCTTGAGACAAACAAGTATAACCACATCACTGCTACTTACTTTCTGTTGGCTGAACGCATCCTAAGGGAAAAGCAGGAGAAAGAGGTGCAACCTCGATCCTCCAGCCCCAGTAACATCAAGGCCCACTTCAGGTACTTCTATCCAACTGGGGGTTTATTCTTTCTCTTCTATGTTTCATGTTGAGGGTCATATCTTGTCTTGAGGCCCAGAAGACAAAATGCAACACTTAAAGACCAGCCTAGTTCTCTTATAAGTCCCAATACTTACAACCAATTTTTTTTTAAATGTTTTGTCCTCTTGGATACAAAGCAAAATCAGAGAGGAATGTTATAAAGAATGTCTTTAGATCGCTCTCAGCAGAAGGTGAAAACATTCATCTCCAGTGAGATGTTAACTTTTGTTCAGAATGTCATGGTCATTCTTTGGCACGTCTTAAGCTCGTTTTGTTTTAATCAGATGTATTATTTTAGAAAGGTCAGACACAGTGAGGATTTCGTTGAATGAGGCCTTTGCAAACCTAAGCTTAAGTTTTTGAACTTTAGAAGTCTGGGATGTTATTCACGATGGAAATTTAGGTATACGTAAAAAAATACAAGTACAGTAACAAACTTAATGTCAACTAATACGTTATAAAACGGTAGCACAAGAAATAACTTTTGATTCAAAGTCTTTTTCTAAGTTATATTCACAGGATGTGAGAGACGAGATGTCAGGATCTCTGTCTGTTCTGTATTTGGATAACCAGCACATCCTCTGAACCCAGCACGAGGTGACAAATGCGTTTGAGACGATGCTGAAATCGTTTCAGACTGACCCAGAAAGGCCATGAGATTGCGAATGCTTTCTGAGAGCAGCATGAGAAGAAATGAGAGGATGTGGAGGGATAGAAGCTGAAGGGAGAATGGAGAAAATTGTCTGCAGGTTTAGTTTGGCTCATTTTGGTATTGTACTTGTCTGACTTCTGCCGTCAAACATTCTGTGACTCATGGGATCATGCGAGAGGGTAACAAACACTTTTCTGGGAATCTAAACAGAAATATTAGCAGAATGGAAAAGCACTTAAAATCTCAGAGAGCTTTTTGGCTAGTGTGACCCTGGGTATGTCCAGGTGTCCTCTGAGGATAAGAGTTTGTAAGCTTAGGTTTTAAGGTATATACCCAGAATCTTGAAGTATTTTTCCTCCTGATTTTATTGGGATCACAGTAGATTTATTTTGTTAATTTTGAAGTAATCAGGTAGACAAAATCTTGCTTTTCTTTTACTAACAATGTGGAATAACCTTATTCGGTTCATTTCCTTATGATAATAGATGTGGAAATGTTTACCATCCTTTCTCATCAAACTTGTAAACAAAGCTGAAGCTTCATAAATTTGACTTGGCCTTACTCCCATATCATTATAGCCCAGAAATAATATCAAGCATCATGCCAATGTAAATGTATAAACAAGTTTAGTAGACATTTTTCTTCCAAACAAAATAAATGCAGACATGTTTTATTTTGTGGTGGTCTTTCTGGGCAGAAGCTTGTTTGAAAGTAGCAGTGTGTGGTTTTAAGAGAAATTTACTACATTTGTGTTTGTATTGTTCTCCATATTGTTGTAATCTGGGCACTGTTGTGCCGTGTCTGTTTCGTTTGTTGTCATAACAACATGAAGTTTATGTAGTGTTTGTGTGATTATGACAACCACAGTGAACATCCTGGAACTCTGTTTACTGCTACTAAAGCGTAATGTATCATCTTGGCATATTTTTTTTCGTTCCATACCGACTTGCAAGAAAGCAGACATGTTGTGTAAATGGGAGCCCCGCAGGAAGCTAAGGAGACAAGTTGATACATTAAAAGCAAGTAGTAGCACCAGGTTGGAATTATCTTGCGAATCCCCATGTTCCTTTGTTGCGTGTTAGGCACAAGAAGCAAATCTGTCTTTTGTCAAGGATCGGCATGAACGCAAGGGTTGTCTTCATAAGGCACTCTCCAGAGCTTCTATGTTTAAAAGTTATTTCTAGTTTACTGTATCCTGACTTAACTTAAAGGAACAGTTCAACTAAAAATTAACATTCTTAGTAGATCCAGATCTGTATAAATTTTTCAGCTCTGATGAATACAGAGAAAGACATTTGGACGAATGCTTGTTACCAAACAGTTCTTTACCACCGTTGACTACCATAGTAGGAAAAATTGCTTTGTAAATTTATTTTGTTCACAAACAGTTTGGGGGCACTTTCGACCACCAGTTTTCCTACTATGGTTGTCAGTGGTGGCCAAGAACTGTTTGGTTACAAGCATTCTTTCAAATATCTTTCTTTGTTTTCATCAAAACAAAGAATATTATACAGATTTGGAACAACGCGTTGGTGACAGATTTCTTTGGATAAACTGTTCCTTTGAAGCGTCAAACTAAGAATGTACTTTGTTTGATACAGAATCTATTTACTGATGTCAAGCTACATGTCCCTTTCTCTTTTGCAGGCAGTCATGGCCAACCCAAAAAATCGGCATGCTTCAGGACATCGAGGACAGTATAGCCTCTCACACTGGGGGTCCACAATCTCCGGCTCGCAGCACTGAAAACCTGTTGAACGGCCACCGCAGTAAAGGACTTCTAGAAGTGGGGCATAGGGAGGAGACCAGCGAAGCCTCCAGCAGCTCCGCTGCGCCCGTCGCTCTGCTCCAAAACCCTCTCAAGGCTGGCGTCAAGGCACCTCTCGCTCCGGCGAGGCAACGTCCCTGCCTTTTTCCCGTGGAAGAGGACGAGGAAGAAGAGGAAGAACAGGAGCCTCCACTGTTCCACAACCAAGTGGTTTTGCGACGCAAGCCACAGTCCATCACCAACCGGCTCACGTCCCGCAAAAGCGCCCCGGTGCTCAAACAAATCTTTGAGGAGGGCGAATCTGATGATGACTTCGACATGGATGAGAGTCTTCCGCCTAAGCTTAGCCGATTGAAGATGAACATGACGTCTCCGGGCACTGCCCAGAAGCGTTACCACCGGCCAAAGAGTCAAGGCCGTGGATCGAGCTGTTCCAGCTCGGAAACCAGTGACGATGATTCGGAGAGCCACCGCAGGCGCTTAGATAAAGACACAGGGTTTACCTACAGCTGGAACCGTAGGGACAGTAGCGAGGGTCCGCCTGGAAGCTCAGGGGGCAATGGGGGTGGAAGCAGCGGAGGGCAAAATAAACCACCTGGGGAGGGTAACTCCGGACCAGACAAGGGGAGTCCTCCAGGTGGAGGAGGAGGGAGTAGTGGTGGTACTGGAGGAGGCGGAGGGGGTTCAAAAGGACAAGGAGGCCCTTCCAGCTGTTCCCGAAGCAACAACAACAACGCTTCATCTGGCTCGAAGCGTAGCGCAGCTCGCAGCGCCGGAGAACTGGTGGAGAGTCTGAAACTCATGAGTTTGTGCTTGAGCTCTCAGTTTCAGCATCGCAGTTCGGGAGGAGGAGGACGGTTTATTCTGGATCCTCAGAGCCTGTCCAGCGTCAAAGTCCAGGAGAAGTCCTCCTGGAAGATGTGCATTGGTTCCAACAGCAGTCTAGAAAAAGTCATCAACCCTGCCGGGGTCGGGGCAACGGAGCGATATCCCGATCAAACGGCTGTCATGCTGAACGAACTGGGCCTGGTCAAGGAGAATCACATGAACTTGAAAAACAACGTTCTCCAGCTACCTCTGTGCGAGAAAACCATCTCGGTGAACATCCAGCGAAGCCCCAGGGATGGGCTCCTCTGTGCCTCGGCTCAGGCCAGCTGCTGCCAGGTCATATGACTCCATTGTTCCTGTTGCCACATTTGTAGCGTAACGATGAGTTGACCACCAGTAGCTGTATATGACCTCTTGACCCCAACCTGACCTTTGAACCTGCCTTCTGTGTCATCTTAATCATTCTCACAACTTATTTATTCAGTTTCCTCTGTTTGACCCATTGGTTTTAATGAAGTGAATGCTGCTAGCCTTTACTTTCCTGTGTGTGTGTCTGTGTCTGTGTGCGCGTGTGTGCGTGTTCGGTTCCATTCGAATGATGGAATTTGATGTTTTCAAGTCTTGTTTTTGCTTTTATTCCCTTAAAATGCTCTTACCGTGAATTCCATGGTTCCAACTTGGCCCAATCAATCAAACGATGTGGAAACTGTGTATGTATAAACAGTTGAATAAAGTGAGATATTTACATTAAGACCAAAAGTATGACAGAGCAGAACATGGCAATTCAGAAAACTAGCACTTAAAGTGGCTCAAAGTAAATTTAAGTATAAAAATTTATTTTGTAGATTAAGCCTCAGTGTCACTGCAGTATCAAAGACAAATTGAATGATAATAAAGTAAAAGCAATAGTGAAGAAGTCATAGCGCTCACTTGTGAGTCTTAAAGTTAATAACTGTCTGGCACGCAGCCGGTTTTTATTCGCCAACAGTGCTGTCGACTGTTTTCATTTCACTGTTAAAACTGTTTCAGTTTAACTAAACTTGAGGTTACTGACAATCATTTGCAATATCTTATTAAGGGAAATTCTTAATAGAAATTTTCCTAGAGTGGCTTACGGGCTAAACCAGAAAACATACTTTTCATTGTTTGGTTTGAATTGTCACGTGTACATTTGCATCACACCTCACCATAAGTTTTCATATTTGTGTGCATTCAAGAAACGTTTTTTCAGATTTAAGTGCAATTTATTCAAGTCAAAACTGGCGAATTTTTTAACCCCCCATTAAATGCCCATCTGAGTTGCCAAATTTGCATCCCAGACCTAGATGCGTTTATCATTGAACAAATGATAAAAGGAAAATTACACTACGGTGTAAGTCCACAGTGAGGACGACATACAAATCACAGCGGGCATAATTAGATATGAGCTGTTTGTGCTGGAGTAAAAGCCTGCAGACTTCAGCTGTGTTGTACTGAATAGTAAATGAGAACCGCTGAGCCACTGCCCTTCTTTTTCAATGTCATTACCACAAGACACAATCTGAAAACAGAATTCATTTTCGGTTGCAGATCCCGATGTTGGCCATCTCACTCCTTTTGTTCTTGTACTGTTCAGCTCTGATTTACTGTATATACCAGTCTCCGATTGGACTGGACTTACGGGCTGTTTCTAAGTATGTACATACACGTTTTTGTTTTTTTTAAGGACTGCTGTTTTAATGCTGTGTCGAATGTGAGCGTCGTCTGCTTCCAGATGGGATAAAACAGGGCTGTTTTGTCACCCATGTGACTGGCCACTCTTTCAGGATTTGTTGGCCATCACCTGATATAGATAAAGTCAAAGGTCTGCTGTGAGTGTACAAGAGGATTGGTAGTGAGAAACTTAAAGGGCATTTGCAATAAGCTATAAGTTGCAGCTATATGTAAATATAATTTCTGTTTCATTTTTATATTTCAAACCTGTACGTTCTTCAAATGGCACACTTGACCCATCTTAAGTATTTCCATACGTTTCGTCTTTTTGTTTTAAGAATAAAGTCTGTAAATAAAGGTGTAAATATGGTGCTCTATACTTAGAAATGCAGTGTTGGACTTCTTGTTCATAGCTGTAATATAGCCTTATTAGATATGAGTGTCAAATACAGAGCAAGGGAGGTTGAAAAGAAGAAAACAGTGCTGTATGCATCATGTCAGTCTCTGACTTTGTCCTACCCTAATGTAAACAACTTAACGACATGTGCATGTGTTGTGCGTTTGACATTATTGATCCACGTCCATTCAGAGGAGAAGAACCAACTCGAGATGTTACAGGACCAAACCATGTACTGACGTTAAAAAAAATGACTTCAAAGAAGCAAAACGAATAAATGTTCTGTTGCTGAAACTTGTCCTTAATAGTTACATATAGCTATGGTGATGTCCAAAATTAAATGTGAAATATGTTGTCTTCAAACTTTGAGTGGTCATTTTTTGTGTTTGTTTGTTTGTGGTGTGTGTATTATTATTATTAAAAGGTGTTGCATAAAATGAAGGTTTTGAACATTTGCGGACAAGCTTATAAATTGCAAGCTGCATTATATTTTGGGTAAATACATAAAAATCGTATTAATGTGACCCGTTCTGTGAAAATCCAGTGATTTTTATGGTTTTCTAAATAGGCCTATGTTGTGTGAAAAGTATTCAAATCAAGCTCATGCTTTACTATCTAAATATTACATTGAGAATTAACTTGATTACTGTCATGTATGTGAAGAATGGCGCATGAAAGAGGAAGGTTTCAGTACTTAGCTCCTTAAATCCCCAGCCCAATACGGTGAATATTCTGTTCAATCCCAGAACAGTTTATTTCTCTTTGAGCTTCCTTTTACAACTGGAAAGAAGATGGTTTAATGCTTCATTGGACACTTGCTGTAAAGAAGTTAAACACGACAGGGTACTGCTCAAGGCTCATGGGCCCCTGCTGTTGAAAGCTATTTTCTTCTGATTTACTGCCTGCTTGTGCTGCCAAGGTATCTCAAGTAACGGAGAGCTTTTCAGGGGCATCTCAAGTATATGTACACCATCAGTTAGTCAAACACACACCACGCATGTTGTCAGTAAAGCACCTTGAGTATACTAAACACGCAGACATGTTGTGAATATTGTCAGTGGAAACTGCTGAGACCGCATCGGTGTCAGAAAGTGTGACAAGCCGTTCTTTAATTAGTCTTTTGACGTGACTGTGTTTGCTAGTCACACCGCTCTACTGCACTAATACTGTACTCAATCCTCAGCTTAAAGTCACCATGAAGTCAAAACAGACGATTCTATTTTTTTTCGGAATATTGCAGTGTTTATAAGTGTATTCATTAATATCTGAAATTAGTTTAAGAGACAAAAATAAAGTTTGGCAAAAAAAAATACAAAAACATTGTATTTAATATTTAAAAAAAATCTATATCTGAAATTAGTTTCGTAGACAAAAATAAAAATTCACATAAACAAATTTCATCACAAAACTTGTTTTTTATGGATGACGGAATGATGAAGAGCAGCCAAAAAAAACCTCAGAAAAGATGGGAACTCTTGCTTGATTAAAAACCATGAGAACATTTCTGCTAACTTCAGGCTAATGTGTCGGTCACACTTCAGTATAGGGGCTATTCTCGCTATTAACAAACAAATAACTATGACTTTTTCCACAATACATTCTTAATGTATTGCTTATTAATAGTTAATAAGGTAGTTGTTAGGTTTAGGTATTGGGTAGGATTAGGAATGTAGTGTATGGTCATCCAGAATATGTGCTTTATAAGTACTAATAAACATCTAATAATAGTCATGCTAATCACAACTAGTTAATAGTGAGAATTTCCCCCTATACTGAAGTGTAACCAATGTGTCTACACAGAATATGCTCCAATATAACTTCTATTATAATTACTTTTAAATATATGTTTTCATATTTTTTTGTTACAGCATAATTACCATAGTTTTCTTCGTTATATTTCATTATATGATGAGTTTAGTATTATTCTCAAGTATAGGGTAAATATGAATTTAAAAAATAAAAAGGTACAAAGTTGGTTAGTTGTTCTAACACTTTTGACTGGTAGTGTCTCGGTCACGCTTCCCATTTCTAATGATCCAGTCAATTCATGAAGTATGTACAGTAATCGAGCCCAACCCTACATTTTCTACAGCCTTTGCACTCACAGATACAGTATGTAACACTACAAAAATAATCACCATCATAACTTCCATCTCATGTCGACTTGAAACTGGTTTCCAATATAAAAAAACGATTGGGCATATGCCTGCATTTAAGATTCTATATGTAAATTATTCAGCATATTGGCTGTGGGGAAACTATTGAAAAAATACATTTTTGCAGCAAGAACTTTCTAATAAACGCAGTGTAAATCAATATGCAGAAGGGCAAAATCATCCTAAGTGTCTCTTATTTTGCTCTTGTGTTGTCAAGGACATGAATGTGAATTGATTTGATTAAATTACTCTGCAGAATGATTTATAATCATAATTGTAAGAGCATCTTCAGTATTTCCAGACCAGAATGGAAGTCGCACGTTGTCTGACACCTTCTGAAAACCTGAAGAACATCTCATTACCATTTCCAAAGGAAATGTCAAAGACAAGGAACACGTGATAACTGAGATTTTTATTTTCAGCCAGAGATTATTGAATATCTTCAAGTACAGAATAGGGTGGACTTGATATCAGTTAACAAAAGCTGTAACAGTTAAATGTGATGCAGTGATGTAAAAAGGCACAGCTCAATCTTTGGTAGAGATGTAAGTGAATGAAAGCAGTCAGTATCTATTGCTCCAAAAATTATAATACATCATCTTTTGTTGGATTTTTAGGCCCCACATCGGATAACTAATTTCTCTGTACAAATCGATTATAGACAGATTCAGACAGTGATAAAAATGCAGCATTCTTTGAAGCACTGTTTAATGGGTTCAGGATTGCTCACTTGCATTGTTTTCAATTACATTCCCACCTGTCCATCATCATGTCAATAACCGTTACACTGAATGAAAAAAATCCTGAAATATGTGCATGCTTTAATAACAAATAACAAAAAAATCATTTAAAAATACTCTGTGTCATATTCAGATGTGTAGAGTATGTTTGGAGTCAATATGCCATTTATGCAAATAACAGGTCAAGGAGTGCATTTTACAGTATCTAAGGTACATGTAATACTTGACTGTGTACAGCATGTGCAGACCTTAAGCAGTTGTATAATTATAGTTTGTTCAATTCCTCTGTTGTCACATGTCAAACCGTGTCTCAAGTCTCCGCGGCTTCCAGTATTTTCTGAAAAGATAAAAAAAAACATTTTTGAATGCCGACAAGAATAGTAAGGTAAGAAACATATGATGGGTGTATACAAATTCTTGAAAATGTACAAATCCAGTGTTTATGATTCTTAACGTAAATATCCTTAAAATTTTGCAGGTTATAGTCTAAAAGGACTACATAAAGCTGTTATGCTGTTTAAACATATAATGTTGGACAGACAGATTTATAAATGTTTAAATTCAGATGAACCAACACTGTTGTTAGAGGACTTCCACTATGCCATCATGAGAGGTTTTTAAAAAGACAAGTACATTACAGCAAGAGACTTCTTCAAAAAATGAAGCCTTATGAAGAGATTTTCTAGAGCGTGCACATTCTGCAGAAAGTAGGGTATGCCGAGCTTCATTTAATCAAATCATTTCACTGCCTCCAGCAAACCAGAGCAAATTACATTCTCTGTGAAAAGTGTTAGGTGCAATTAACATTTTAGTCCAAAAGAGAGATCAATAGGGTCGGAGCTGCTGACATTGTGATTCTGTACGTGTGGTTCATAGGGTCCAAATGATCGAAACCCTCCGAGAGGATTCTACAATGGTTATTATTCAGCCCCAAGTATAAAGGCCATTAGACTGATGTGAAAGAAAAACTTCATTAAATAATTGAAGAGGTCTGTGTTTTCATACTGCCGTCTTTATTCAACTGATTTATTTTTCAATCTGGGCCAGTCATAACTCGAGCTTGTGTAATGAATCAGCTGCTGTTTGGATTGACTAGTCGTTCATTTAGTTCAAATTTAACGCCCCCCCCAAAAAAAACTTTTCTTTTATTCTACTATCTGGACATTGTTTTTTCTGTGGGGAGAGGGGTCAATCATTTCTATAGCATAGTTTAGTAATTTAGTAGTATTTTATATAGTATCATTTAGAGATGCACCGATATATCGGCCAATTATCGGTTTCTAGTGATAAAAGCTAAATCACACAAAGGTAAGAAAATAGGTGTGACATAAAACGCTCAGAGAAAATATGTGTTACAAATATTCAGAACCATTGTTTATATTTGAACAAACCCTTTGTTAATACAGTTTAACATCAGAAAATTTTCAGTTTATGCTGCGCACAAGTTTTCTATAAGAAAAAGGGAAATAAAGATGCTATGGATGTGACAGAAATTGACAGTTTTTGGGAGACGACAAACTTTGTAGGATTTCTGTCCATTTAAATGCACAAATCTGAAGCAATAATACCCAACAAATGCCAAAGGAATGCCTCTTCATAGAGCATCATATTTACTTTATTTATTTATTTTTCACGTGCCCAATTATGAAGAATATGTACCGTTATGGATGTGACAATCCTGAAAATGTCATTTACATGATTATGGAAAATCATACTCAAAAATTGAATGCCTTAAAATGCTTTAAACTTGAAGATAGACCTCACATGGGTATTTGAACCACACAATTTTAATATCTTTGCTGTAAGTATAACAAAAACCCTTGGTATTTTATCACATGCCAGTCAGTACTACACGTCTAAGCAAAGTTAATTTTCTGGATTTCAGGGGATGTCTTGATGGACGTTCTGGAATAATTGAGTGGACATGTCAGTATTGATTATTTGAGAAGGAGGATGGGGATTTAAAGGCTTTAAAGCTTTTGCAACACCAACATACTATCAGTCATGTTAACAACTGCACTCAAATCAAGAGCAAGCTCAGGGTCAATGAATCATTACAGACTGAACAGCTTGGTGGGATCCTTTGATTTGACAAAATCAGACATCAGTGTGTCGAGAGCTGACTGATTCAGATTTTGTTGGCTGTGACGACTTCACTTCCCCCAACATCACCAAAGGTCAGCGTGGGACATGTCACACTCTCACTGACTTTAGAAAGTTGACATATTCTCAGAGGACCGGCTTGTACCACTTGTGACTCTGGTCGACCAATGACGTAAAAGCCATGTTAATGAACAATCCTATAATTTCTTTTTCTTTCCAAAACTTCAAATTTACGATAATCCTACAAGCTTTTGTAGTTTGATAGCTTATGGATCACCCATGGATGGGAAGACTCCAGAATCTCTTCACTTCACCATCTCTAAACCATCACCATGGGAACGCTTCGATCGAGCTGTTGACATAAAGTGAGCTAATATGCAGATGTTTATTAACACCCCTTACAGTTTCCAATCATAGCTCCTGTCTTCATGCGAGATGTTTTCAGCCATAAAACGCAATGTGACAAACTGGAAATAAATACAGGGAGTTTCCACCGTAAACCAAACAAAAATTTGATCAACATTTTGTTACAAATTATAAGTAGAGATGCTTATCTCCACCGATACCGTTTATTCAGAGTAATATCTTCCAGGAGTTAACCTTTTTGACTCCAAGGCCCCGCACTGTTTTCAACAATATTCAAAGCCCCTACCCTCCACTCACAAAAACTCAAAATGTCTATCGAATAAAATATTTCAGAACTTGATATTAACTGGAAAACTGTTTCTTTAATGAAAAAATTACAAAAATGAGACTTTTATTTTTAGTTGTTTTAAGTTGTAATTCAATGCTCCTTTTGTCTCATTTCAATTAATTAATCATCCTGATGCCCCCCTGTTGAGAACCACTGTGATAGTCTTTTGATTGACATAATAAATCGGCCCTGATCATCGTCTCTTTTTAAACTACCGGCCGATAGTGTGAAAAATTGCTTTTTCGGTGCATCTCTTCATATAAACATACCTCAAGATACCTTGAGGAAACCTTCAGTCGATTTCAGAACTTTATAGAATTTTCGCTTTCTTCCTGCTTACGCCTTAGTAATGATGAACATTAAAATGAGCATGACAAGATTGTATGAACCCTAATGATCCATCTCATCCCTTCCTGATCTGAGAAGCTTGCAAAGTTGAATGTTTAATGTCTTTAACAGAAGCAAGAAAATCTAATCTTTGCAATGCTGACCTATGGTTGGTCAAGATTACAAATGTGCTTACATTTGATTAGTGTTCTATAAATGATTCAGGACAGTCTCAAACATTATTTCATATTAGATCATAAAGATTCTTTGCCTAAAATCTTTTAAAACCCTAAACCTTGGATTCAGCTATTTCTCTGCTTTTTTATCTCTATGATCGCATCTCTAATCTTCAACGGCAATCTTTTTTCCATTCCCAGCCACTCATATAGCTGTTGGGGGTTAAACTGAGATCCTTCAAGAAAATGTAAAGGCTAAAATCGGCAGTTGTCGTAATGGTTCCCTGCTAGGGCTGGCAGCTTGGCCTTTTCCTGGGTCTTTTCCAAACACTGACCACTAACAGGGGGGTTTCCACTGGCACCGCAAGTTTTTTACTGTCTATTTTCAGAGTCCCTTTGCCCAAGAGCGGCACAAGCTTTCCTCCCAACAGCTGTCTTCACCTCCTCTGACCTGCTGAACACATGGAAATACAGCTAATCGCCGTCATTTGATGCTAGCTCATCACTAGCGCTCTCAAACCGCCGGACCAAGCGTCTTCCCTATATCACCGACCAAACGTGCCGTTTAACCGCAGTCGGCACTTTTGTGCTTGAACAGTCCCGGACGTAGCAGTTGGAACG
Source organism: Triplophysa tibetana (assembly GCA_008369825.1). NCBI lineage: Eukaryota > Metazoa > Chordata > Actinopteri > Cypriniformes > Nemacheilidae > Triplophysa > Triplophysa tibetana. The sequence goes on from CM017916.1 coordinate 12,378,725, forward strand.
ATTAGCTGACCTCCATCATGCTGATGAAGAAGCTTCGGTGAAGACGCATGGCCAGCGCTGGCAGAGGGACGAGATGGTGTCGGGTGAAATTTGTGAAAGAGAAGCGGACGGGCCGGAGCCCAGCAACATCACGTCTTCAGTCATCCTGAAATATAATCGATATGTGTTTTACGACCCGCGTCTCTCGGCTAAATTAAAAGAAATGTTAGACGGATGAACCTTCGATGGAGTCACGCCTTCATCGCAGCTCATTGCCCAAGTCCTCCATCACAGCTTTACATGTGCGGCATTGAATTTGTCGTGAGAATGTACTACACCAACACAATCTCATGAGAATTTGTAACCATTTTACCAGATGTCTACCAAGAGTTAGAAAATACAACGTTTAGTTGAATATGATTAGTTATCAACATTTAAGTCTCCTTCATAATTCTTCACGTTTCACAGCAATCGCTGCATTGATGAACGCTACAAAGTCCGTCAGCAGTTGTTTTGTTCGTATATATCACTGCTGCGATTGGCTAGTGCAAATCCAGTGCTCAAAATGTGGCCAGATCAATTTGTAACATTATAATCCACAGAAATTATAAGGCGAGGGAGACCATATCGCACATATCTTATCTGCTGTTAGTACAGGGAGTAAACACAAGGCCACGTTAAAGATAACGCTGATGCCAACAGCACACTCCAGCTCATTGTCATTCACAATCCAACTGTGCCATATCACCAGAGCCATGGCAACAGACTTACCGACCGACGGCTCGGCTCTGCTGAAATAAAGCCATCATATCTGTTAAAAGTCAAGCAGTGCTGTCGCTCTGACACACATGAACAATACTCTACATAATATATCACAACCTTTTGTCTTGTAAAAGAGGGACAGTTGTATGAATTTATTATAAAAAATAAATACTTGGTTTTATTGAGGAATCATTCAAGCTATGGTGCAATTACTACTGGTACCACCTATCCTGATCATTGTATAACAGTACAAATCTATCCATAGATAGACTGATGACAAATAAACAATATTTATATTAAAACAGTATATAGACAGTTTCCATGCAACAACATAAACAAATGTTACTGCGCATGCACGCTTTTGTGGCACGAATTAAACTTCCGGTAACATCCTCGAAAGAGAGTCCCTATAGATTATTACTGATAAGCCAAAAAAGTTAATGACAAAAGTTAGCAGGTAAAAACTATGTCTAGCCAGTATTATTTTGGGTTACCATAAAAAAACTGTTACTTGGCTAAACGCGACAAAGTTTCACGACCCATTCAACAATTTTTTTATTTAAAACATTTACTATACAATGAAATATTAATATTAATCAATAATAATACATATATTATAAATAAAATAAAATATTAAATATATTATGAGCCACAAGCCAGACTGATCAACAAACACAGACTGGAAGTTAATTTCAGACCAGGCGCGTGCGTCCGATGAAATCGTCTATATTCTATATTTATTCTATATTATAACTTTAGGTATTCTTTGGACACCTGGATAGATTTGCAGAAATGTGCATTACACGGTATCCCACAATGCAATGCACTCTTTCCTCCGTTACAAATGAACAGGAAGTATCAACTGCTAATTTAATCATAGTTTCAAATTGTTATTAAATTAAAAAACTTGAAATAAAGATTAAAAATAGAAAATCATGTTTATTTTCAAGATAAAGCCGATTCGCAAAATTGATCAATTGACCACATTATCGCATAAAACTATTTTTTTTGCATAACGCCAGTTATCGCAAAAAACTGTGTATACTACACAACATTTACAGTGGTACACAAGTACTTCATAATGAATGCAGTCTCGGCCTTTAATGGAAAACACAGCATTGTTTTTTATCCATCATTAAGTCTGCTTGTCTGATAACGGCAGACCGTGGTGTGTGAGAGTGGCCTATTTTTGTGCTATATAAAAGGTGATAAACATCTGTCTAAATAACTGATCCTCATTAGCAAACACTACCTGAGCACACACTATGGAAGTCAGCACAGCATGTGCAAAGGTCTCTCTTGATCATTTACTGATCAGAATGCGTGTTAAAGCTGAGCTGATAATGCTTCCTGCACGCAGACCAGACCAAAGCTGTTGACTCTGTCATGTCCACAGAGGCTTATAAACACTTCAAACGTCTAAATACATAGGTATAAAAAGCATGTATACTCACCCTTTTCTTAAGAGCTTCTAGAGACTCAAAGTCCAGCTTGGCAAGTTGGATTTGGATGTGTTTGGGAACATCCGGAATGACGAAGGCCAGGATGAACTTGAAGGCCAGGAGAACATGCTAAAACAGACAAAATGGGACAGCTTTACAGCACATCCATCATGAACTCCTATAATCTCGATGTAATTGAAATGAATCGCTCATTAGTTTTTATAATGTGTTTGAGGTTTTATTTGGACAGCAGCACCAACACACATCTTAGAAAAAAAGGAAAAATAACTTGGCTATGGTAGGCTATACAAGACCAGTTTTATTGCACTTATGCTTTTTGTTGTCCTTATGTTGTTCCAATTGCTTCCATAGTTTACCTCATTTATAAGTCGCTTTGGATAAAAGCTGCTAAATGAATAAATGTGAATGTAGATTGATAGATGTAAGCGGAGAAGTTTTTTTGCATAATTTAACTCCACCTAACCTCTCTCCAAAACCTATACACACCCTCACGCATATTAATGGAGACATATGGACTAGAAAGGAAGATATTTTAGCCGCATTAAACGGCTGGGTGATCTTTATGGTGCTCTATGAGTTCAAAGGCCACATTTATGAGATATGTTGTTGGCAGAGTGCCATTGCACCATTTTACTGACTCACCAATAGCCGCAGACCAACGGCTTCTGAAAGCACTCGATATTCATCGATGTATGTGTTTGTCAACCCAAAAGGATATATTCGATCAGTCTGTGTTTTCATGACCATGACATGACTAACGCAATGCTTTACGCAGTTACAATACACAGTATAATTATTTATGTTACATAGTTATTAATATACAAAAAGATAGATTGAAAGTTTAAGTTTATATTTATTTTACCTAATATATTACATATTTTTGCAAACTGTATTAGATAGACATTTCGCGCTACATCACGGAATCAAATCCAAAGTTGTTTTGCTCGTCCAAATCAATAATGGAATTATTTTGATCGTCACTCAACTTGGACTATTACAGTAACAGTAATAATTCAGTCAATTCCTATCCCGCCATCCTTTTCGGAGTTGCCAACTCAAATTCATAAAACTGAAAGGGAACCCATTTAAAAAGCTGCTATTTGACCAATCATGGATATAATTTTTTGGTAATTTACATTATCCATCAGTTTTAAACAAACACCCATTCTGTTTTACTCACTTATAACTCATTTACAATCATATTATGCCATTTAACCGGTCCAAATGTTTCCTCCCCACTGCAAATACGACAGGGATTCGTTCTAGATTAGTTTAATACCCAGGCGGGAAGCAGTGAGTAAAATTTTTACAAATGAACTCCATAAACTCTGCCTCATGCTGCGCTAGACACAAGTACAGTAATTATTTAAGACCCGTGTAACCTAGATCCAAAAATGTCTCTGTGAGATCTGAGGATATAGTCCAAAGCATCAGACACACCACAAAGCTGTAGTGCAAAGAAAACCCGAGGTGAACTGTAATTCTGAACTATAAATTCATTCACCTTCGGATTTGCAACTTGACAGACTGCTTACTTACAAACACGGCAACATTACACACGGCATGAAATGTCATTTTCATGATCTCATGTTATGTACTCTTTAATAACATAACAGATTATTTTCTCTAGGGCTTTTCAAAATGGATACTGTTGGAATTAAATTCAAGTTTCTTTATATAGCACATTTTACAATGTTGCATTGCTTCAAAGTAGCTTTACATTAAAAAGAGGAAAATCAAGTCTAAAGAGTACAAACAATGAGGACCATCCTAAAAAAAGCAATGTTAATGGAATCAAAGCATTTACAGAAAACGCATGTTTCTATGTTACCAAGCAAAACCAGATTTTTTTTATAAGGGGTGATGTTAGGAGTGATTTGTTAGGTATAAGCAAGTATAAGTTATAGCATTTAAATGATATTTAATGCAATAATATGCATTTTAAAGAAATGGTAATATGATCATAGAGATATGCTGCATGTGCAATTTGACAGTTTTGAACATCTAGCACAATGCTATGGTATAGCACACTCGGTGCCACATTTAATTAGGGACCTTGAATAAATGGATAAATAAATATTGCTAACATATTTGTGACCCTGCCTGTGAAAACCAAGTCATTCATTTGTGATTTACTGTTTTCTACATAAAATCATCCTACATAATGTAAAGAACATTCTGTGAAAATATAACCCTGGTATCTATAAACTTTGACTCTGACAAAGATTGAAATCTGTCATTGAACGTCATTCGATTCTGGTTTTTACAGGCAGGGTGACCAATACAAGAATACGAGAATTAAAACTAAAGCCATACTGAAAGAGACGAGAGGATAAAGGCTGAGAATTGTTAGGTCTGTTGATGACCGATCTCATGTGTGACCAGTGAACTGAATGAAAAAGCTTGTCAGGGAGGTGTCAGAGCGATTTCAGGCTAGCCGTCATCAGAGATAGAGAGAGCGAGAGAGCGAGAGAGAGAGAGAGAGAGAGAGAGAGCAAGGACATATCTGATCTTGCAGCATGTCAGACATGGTTAGAGAGTCATGCAAGAGCACATAGACTCAGTTAAACAGTCCTGTTAGAGCCTTTCTGCCTGTTAACATAAACTCAAACTAAGAACACACACACATTGTAAAGAACTGCTAATTTAGTCACTGACGCCTTCAAAATAGATTATATGAAGTTTTAGATATCGCCGAAGATTGGTTCAGACAGATTTTCAGATAAAGTCCCACAATTTCAGATTATGAGAGCATCATCATCTTTCCAGTATGCTACAACGTTGTTGGGGATACAACCGACGTCTACAATACTACAACAACAGAGTCAGCTACTTAAAATGGTAGATATGTGCTTGACTACAACCCACAAGATGACTGATAAAACGTCAACAAATCTTTCTGAAAAGATTCCTGTAATACACAATGCAAGTAGTGCTGGGTTTTGTAACTAAGGCTTATTCCACAATTCATTTATTTTATGCCATTTTACCATGTTCAACTGTTAAACTTGGTAAAAGAGTATTCAGGGAATAATTTCCCGCTGAATTATTGCTTGCTGTAGAGACAAAACAGTCTGAAGCTGCTAAATATTTGCAAAATCATTGCTTAGCATCATTTCTTGTGTCCGTCTGTACGCATTACTCTCTTTTTCAGAGGTCCCTGCCATCAAGCTTTTCAGTTCTTTCCAATCCTCCGCCGTCTCCTGTCACCGTGGCTACACTGTTGCCTGGTTACTGCTCTCTGAGGCATGTCATGGTGTAATTACCTGAGTATCGAATGGCCCAAAAATAGGCGCAGTCGCGGCTCTGAGAAATAACAGCAATGACACACTTGTGCACACATTCACAAAGTTTTCTGATTCATTTCACCAGGAGCCCATGACAGAGCACAAAATGGCAAGGAGAGAGAGACATAGAGAGATTTGCATTATTTATCTTCATAAAACGACCTGTGAGGACAGATTATTTCTGTATAAGATTATTAATAGATTTTAATTTTTTACCCATTTACACAACAAATGCCCATTTAAGCACGAGGGGACTATATAATAAACTACGAAAAAAAACTCTACAATATTTCCAACCATAAAAACATTTACATTTAGTCCATTAGCAGACGCGATTTAGGGAGCAATAAGCGATCTGTCATACAGGAGCAATAACACATTAGGTGCCAATACAAAGTTACTGGTTTCAACAAAAGCTAGACCACTACCTGTTGAGAGAAAGAGAGAGGGTTGGTGTTGGTGTTTTTTTCTTAATTTATCTGTCAAGTATTCACAGAAGAGATGGTTTTTAAGTAGTTTTTTTAATGTTATAAGAGATGTGGTTGACCGGACAGAGTTAGGAAGAATGTTCCACCAGGAAGGAGTTGTGAATGAGAATGAGCAAGAAAGCGAATTACTGCCCTTATGCGAATGCAATACAAGACACCGCTGGTTTGATGAACGCAGGGATCTTGATGGGGTGTACGAGTGTAGTAGGGTGTGAAAGTATGCCGGTGCAGAACCAGTGATAGTCCTGTAGGCAAGCATTAGTGACTTGAATCTGATACAGGCTTCAACTGGTAGCCAGTGGAGAGAGATGAAAAGGGGTGTCACAGGGCCCTATTGGGCTGTTGGAAGATGTGCTGACGAGTTCTGAACCAGCTGGAGCAAGAGCATAGGATGAGTCCAACCTCGAGATTACCAGGGCCTGGACAAGGAGTTGTGCCGCATTGCTCAGTGAGATAGGGTCACACCTTTCTAATGTTGAATAAGGCATATCGGCATGACCGCGTTTCCTTTGCAATGTGATCATTGAAGGACAGCAGTTCATCGAAAATAGACATTTTATTCCGAGATCTTCCCATAAAATCAATGCACGCAATACAATGCTGTAATAATGTAAACTTTTCAATTCCCTGTTTTCTTCTCTGTTTTCTTCTCTGTTGTTATTGATGGTATAGATCAAACTGTGTGATATTGCATTACAGATTCTGAAAGCAATCCATACAGCACACACCCTGCAGATCCAGAATCAGACCCTTCCCCCAACACCAATCCATACTCACTTCACTTAATGAACTAACCGAGTCAATATAAAATATGAAGACAGCCTTGAGAAGCACATTGCATAACTGAGCTCTATTTAACAGACACAAAATGTGCACATACAGAGTGTTAATTATGAAGAACTTCTATGATGAAAATGAGAATCGTTATAGCTATTGAACAATTCTGACTCATTCTGACACCGCTTTCTTGCCGATTGAATTCTTCCAATGCATTGAATAAGTCTTACAGATCTATGGATTTGTTTCGTCTGTCACAGAAAAAGGTTTTGTTAAATGCACCAAAAGCTCTCTTTTCAATGCAGTTGCAATGAATGAAGTGCTTTCACCACAGTCAGATGATCAGAATTTCTCCCTTCTGACTTGTAACCGATTCAAACCAATTCACAGAATTTGTGCAAGTCTGATTGACCGATCTGTTTACATTCACTATAATGCATATACTCTTATGTAAATCAACATATGAATAGTTTACGTACGGTGGTCTCTGCACATTTAACTGGAGTAGGTAAGAGTATATACTTTGAAACACTACACATCCTTCCTTTCAACAACTTTTTCTAGTTGGACTTGCAGGGATTAATAGAGCAAATATGCTATTAAAGAGTAAATATTTTGTGATTTATAAGGTCCTACTTTGGTTTATGGAGTGTCCAACAACAACTTTACCTACATACACAGTGTTAAAACACTTTGATTTTCTAATAATAGGCCGTTATTTTTACCTTACTTCATGACTGACTCTAAAATGATTCGTGCCGCCATTCATCTAATTCCCTCTCTTCTGTCAGCCCACTCTGATCTGATTGGCCAGATGGTCTAGTCTGCTTTGATTGGTATATTGCGTCAAATGGCGCAAATGGAATGTAGGAGGGCATGACACAGAGTGCCGTGACTCTGAACCAGAACTGAAATTAGAACAACAGACGACTCGTTCCTGTGATTCAGAGTCGACTCCTTTTCCCAAGCCAATAACTAGTTATTAGTTCACTTTCAGCTTTTCAACTTGGCAGACTGCTTCCATCCACACACGGCAACATTACACATTCCATGAAAAGGACATAGTAATAGTTACTCTTTAAGCTACCAATGACTCAAAGGACAATGAGAGTTCTCAGAAAATAAGTGGACACATCAGAGATACATTATGACTGACAACATACAAGCTCGCCCTCAAACAAGCTAATCTGTAACACTGAGGTGAGCTGTTGTGAACAGACTTTAAACCAATGTCCTCCAGTATGCCCAACACAACCATGCTGTATCAGTCATCATAAACAAATCTATTCACACAAACCAGCAAACTCAATCATATCAATCTGAATTAAGACTGAAATCACATGCAGTGTTCATGAGGTTTAACGCTTCTGTTCTGTTAAGATTTTCTCGCTGTTTGGGGTCACTATTATCCCAGTGATGAAAGTCTGAAACTTTTTTAGCTGAAATGTTCCTTTCCATTTATCCCGAAATTATTAAAGTGATAAAAGAATTGAAATAAGGGTTTCATTTACATTTATTGAAGTAAGAATTTGATGTTCAGAGAAGCAACTAAATACAGAAAAAAAACAAATAATTTACAAAATGAAATGAAAAACGTATAACTGTATATATTCTATAGATTGTATTAAACAAATATAAAAAATGTTTTATCAAATAGTAATATATGTTTGGGGTTAATTTGACCTTTGGTCAGATATCATTCATGTGAACTTTTGTCATAGAAATTCATAGATCCCGGTTTTGATCATGTTAAAAATCAGCAGTGTTCAGAGAAACATGCATTAAAGTATGCCAGCTACTGGTGGTAGTGCTTCTTAATCAAATCATTTAACATGGATTGAATTCATAAAGAGAGCCACAAAGTAACATAAACTCATATTTGACTTATTATAGAACATAACATTTCTTTAACAAACTCATTAACAAACAAGGCTTCCAGTTCTTTTGCTTTACATATCAGCTACTGTATATAGGTACTTTGGTGGGAAAAAAGCAGTCAATCCTTTTCTAAAGTTATTGTTTGTTAAATCTTCCTTGTTATAGCTGATATCCTGATGGTTTTAAATAAATAGAAAGCACACAGATAAATACAAGCGGTGGTTACATCAGTGCATCTCTAACATTTCCTCCATAGGAAGTAATCTTGCAGAACAAAACAACAGTAACAGACAGACCTGAACAACCGCAGCTTCTGCTTTTGAGGTTTAAAAGACTCTTTTTATATTCCCACAAGTTTTATTTTTCAATTCTGTCACGGTACAATTAAATCATTGTGGCCTAATTACAACTCGAGCGATTACGCTGTTTAATTAGTCAAAAACAAGACATGGCACAATGACGTTCTCCCCATATCCCCTTCAGATTCACACCCAGTATCTGCACTTCTATTATTTCCCCTCCCAAAAACTCAAGTCTCTGGTGCGTTTGTGTCTGTGCATCTCCGTGTATGTGCTTTGGGTCTGTTATTTTGAGTGAATCTCCTGAGGCCGGCAGCATGGCTTATCCCTCACTGAACCTTCTGTTTATTTCTGAAGCTAACACGTATGGACTGAAGCGTCCCGGTGGTGAATTTTCAAGGTTCTACGCTGTTACACAAACTGACAAGGTCCAGCACACTCTATTTCCGGAATTATCCAAACCACCAGGATGGAGGTTCGTGAAACGAGCGCTACAGCCAAGGCTAGCACCCTTTAACATTCACATGATGTGTACACATGGAGCAAAAAAAAGCTCACTGGTGCCATCTAATGGAACATTTAGGGCATTGCAACAGGGGGTTAGAGATGATAATACTTGTTTGAGGAGAAAACATATGATTACCTCGATAGCCACAATAGTGAAGATGAGCTGAGTCTCCGATTCAGGGAAGTACGCTTGCACTTGAGGGGACAAACCGATTAAGGCACAGTTGGTCACAACGGCTATAATGCTCATGGTTTCGAACGCCAGCTGGAAGTCAAATTGACAAAGAATTGTAATGCTGAATAGGTGAAAATACAGTAAACATTGGTAAACTTGACTGTATGTTTGTTATACTGTAATCCTAAAGACTTTTTAATAAACAAATGATAAATATAACTGCTTTAATTTTTTTCTGTGTACAAAAATTTAATATCACATTTCATTAAAACTTCTGCAAGAGCTATGTGAAATGCCAAAATTTCTTATATTGACAATGACATGAAAATTTACTTAAATGTGTTTCTCTTTGTATCACAAACTTCCAGTTGACCGATTCCAGTCTTATTTTTATTCAACTGGGCATTTTTTATTTATATCTTGTATTTATCGGTTTTCATTGCACTGTAAATTTGGTAACACTCTACAATAAGGTGGTATTTGTTAACAATTATTTAATGAATAATAAATTGAATGTTAATTTCAGCATTTACTAAAACGTTATTAAAATTAAACGTTGTGTCTGTTGACATTAGTTAATGCACCATGAACTAACAAGAATAATTGTACTGACATTAACTAACATTAACAAGGATTAATTCATGCTAAAAAACTAAATTTTTCATTGTTAGCTAATGTCAGCTAATGCATTTACTACTGTTAACAAATACCACCTTATTGTAAAGGTTTATCATACATTTCTTTATTTTTGTCAGTGTCTCTTTCTTAAGTCATTTATCAGCTATTCTAGATGCGTCTCTCTCTCACAAAGTTTTCTCACCTGCCACACCCCGATGTTTGCAGCTGGTTCTGAGAAGGGACGCTTGAAGACGTGGCACATTTTAAAGGCGTCAGAATAAACCTCAGTAACGTTGTTCAGTACCACCAGTACAGCGGCCAGCGGGTACACACAAGAGAACAGACTCACATAGCCAAACAGCAGGAACTGCTCAAGGTAGTCATCAAATGTGCCCTGGTGATCAAAATGATTTCAGAGGTTAGCCTTTATGCTCTTCACAAACACTTTATAAAAATACTTTTTAAAAAAAAAAACGGTTCCTATTTATAGTTTATTTAACCTGCAAGTCCCAACTTTTTCCTCTTTAATTCATTTTATTCATTTTTTTAACCTTGGGAAAACCGTTATTTCCTAACCTATATACATTTCCATACATTCAGTTGAAAGTGGATATACCAGATATGTGTTCATGTCTGTCTCTAGCTGAACTTGTTCCAGCAGGGGGAGCTCTTTATCACCCATCAGCTTCCTCATTCTCTTATTGACCTTCTTGTTCCTTCTCTTCTGCAGCCAGTAGGGCAGGAAGGCCTCCATCACTTGGTTGAGGATTTGAGAGGTGATGAGCAGGGTGGCCAGACTCTAAGAGTCCACAGACAGACCAAATACAACATTACTTCTATTTGAAAACTCAAAACAACATTGCTTTTTATAAACCCTTTAATAAAGTAAATCCCCAGAGGCAAGCTTCAGAGATGCACAGCTTTATTACATTTGTTCTTTAGCAGCTGAGCTCAAAACACTCACCTGTCTCAGAAGCACCATGTCTTGCATGACGAAGGCAATATAGAATAGAGAGGCAAAGCAGTTCACGAAGTTAAACTGGAAACAAGAAAACATAACATAACGCAGCTCTCATTAAATGTGCACTTGGAAAAGACAATTTTCTTATAGCCAGAACTTTTAATTGGAATTATTCGATGAGAATTTTGTTAAAAATCATTGCATATAGTTTGCATTTATACGCAGTATTATATGTATATTTATGGAGTTGAGTTTAAATCGACAAATTTAAATAGACAAAAAAATGTATCACTTTTGTTAATTTCCATTACGTTTACAAATTCTTTTCGCCTGTATTTCAGGACAAAATACATTACTTGTACAATTATTTGCTAAATTATTATTGTTCTTAGACACAGTAAACATTAAAATTGAAAACATGTTACGCCCGATCTATGTAGATCGGTTGGACTAACAAACAGGAACCAAAAAGGGACCTAAGAACACTCCAAGAAAACTTTAAAACGTACCACCAAGACCTTAAGCACCAGATGATTCTGAAAGGAAGACTCAAGTCTGTGGTTTTCTGCAAATAACAAAAAAACAGCCAATAAGATTCATTCATTCACTGTGATGTGAGAAAATCGCAGTACAAGCATTTTTTTATGTCAAAGAAATTTTTAAGTATTCCTTGATTTTTTGGTTTATTTCCTGGTAAAGATACAGTTATAGCTTGGACAATAAACTAATATCACTTTAAATAAATCTGTGAAAAGATGAAGGCAGAGAGAAAGAAGTATAGAGAAAAGCTTCATACCCCAGTGTGTGAGAAACTCTGCTGCATGGCGGTACAATAAGTTCATGATTTCAATGACCACAGCGTAGATAATACTTGGAACAAACAGCAGGATGCCGGTCAAAATGTTTGGACTGTCATTGTATATGCTTATAGCCCATGTCTCCATGTCAAAGTAGATCATCATCACGTAAAAAGACAGATACAAGCACAGCAGCACGAAAGGAACCGACACTAGATAAATCCTCAACTGCCGCCTGTCAGGGAAAAACAAATGTTGTCAAAAACAATCTTGTAAGCAGATGCAATATCTTTTGGGTGTCATGCTCATATTGAATGACTTAAATTTATATAAGTGCATCTACGCCTCATCAGTTAATTTATCAACCAAAATACCTAAGCCCTTTAAAGAAATCTCCATTATTTTATGGAGCTAGCCTACAAAACAAATGAACCCAATGATTTTTTGTGTGTTTATGCATATGTTGCATGATATGGTCAGCTTAAAAATGTGCTAGCCCAATGTTTCTTCTTCATCTACTCTCTCGGTTTCACAGCTTTGAACTATTATGTATCATGAACAGCACTATAAAAAATCAATATACGAATTAACTAAATTAAATCATAAATGAAAATTTCAAAACAGGTACTTGGAGCTGGGGTAGACCGGCTCCTCTCGTCCTGTGACTGGATTGAACCCCAGTTCTCCGTGGAATCCAGGCCTCGGTTCTTCGAACGCTTTCTTGCGACACAACGTGCCCCATCTGTACGCTAACGTAGCGCTGCATCTCTTCCACACCTCCAGGAAAACCGTAGACCACACCAGGTTGAAGACAGCGAACAGCACATACTTATCATAGTCCTCCCAGTCAAAGAGGTAGTATGGAATACCGATGACAGCCATGGGTACCAAGGCAAATGTAAAATACTCTAGAAACCCAAAGTAGAGTGCCAGACCCTCACCGAAGTAACGTCTTATGTCATCTACATCATGAGTACAAAGAGAACATCTTCAGTTAATATCATATTGACTTCTATAATACATCCAGCAAATATGATTCATTCTATATCTATTCATCACATCATACAGTATACAGCCCAGTGTTTTTAATTTTTTTATTACAGTAAATTATCTCAAAAGAACTAATATAGGAGCCAGTGCTGGATTTAAAGTTCATGCTTCCAGCACACAGGGAGAGTGACTCACCCAGTGGCTGGAAGGACAGTTTGATCTGTTTGTACCAAGAGAAGGAGAGTCTCTTAAGATCCTCTTTTTCGTGGAGAGGAAAATACTGGATTAAGACACCTTTGGACTGCAATCTCCGCACTGGAAAAGAGTTTATAAATCAAACTACAGCATTAAAAAGCATTTAAATCATATGAGCATGAATACTAAATCAAGCTAGTTTTGTAAAACATTCTGTAAAGTGGCTGACCAAGGAATGTCACTCAAATTTGCAGGGCCTGGAACATTTATTTGGGTTGGTACACAAAATGATTACAAAAGCTACATGGGTATGGGACATGTTTGGGTCTAATGACCTGCTGAATGCTACTTTGAAGAAAAAATGAACATCATATTTGATAAACAGCTGTCCTTCATGATCACATTGCAAAGACAACGAGGTCATGCTGATATGCCTTATTCAACATTAGAAAGGTTAGACCCTATCTCACTGAGCATGCGCCACAACTCCTTTGTCCAGGCCCTGGTAATCTCGAGGTTTGACTACTGCAATGTTCTTCTTGCTGGTATTCCTGCAAAGTCTATCAAACCGTTCCAGCTGGTTCAGAACGCAGCAGCACGGCCCATCTTCCAACAGCCCAAAAGGGCTCATGTGACACCCCTTTTTATCTCTCTCCACTGGCTACCAGTCGAAGCCCGTATCAGATTCAAGTCACTAATACTTGCCTACAGAGCTATTACTGGATCTGCACCGGCATACTTTCACATCCTACTACACCCCATCAAGAACCCTACGTTCATCAAACGAGCGGCGAATTGTATTGCCTTCTCAAAAGGGCAGTATATCGCTTTCCCACTTATTATCCTTCACAATTCCTTCCTGGTGGAACATTCTTCCTTACTCAGTCCGGTCAACCACACCTCTCATAACACTCAAAAAACATCAAAAAAAACATCTCTTCTGTGAATACTTGAAAGACAAATGAGAGAGAAAGAAAAGTAACCCTCTCTCTTTCTTTTAACACATAATGGTCTGGCTTTTGCTGAAACTAGTAACTTTGTATTAGCACGTATTGTAATTTTGCTCCTGTATGGCATATATGGCTTATTGCTCCCTGAACTCTCTGTGAGTTGCTTTGGATAAAAGCATCTGCTAAATGACTAAATGTAAATGTAATAATACCATTGGGTAATTTCCGTTTTTTTATTTTGAGCATATAGCCATGGGAAAATTAAGAGACCATTTTAAATGTTTAAGTTTTTCTGAATTTACTATGTATAGGTATGGGTTAAGGTAAATCATCCTTTTTGTTTTATTCTGTGAACTACAAACAATATTTCTTCCAAATTTCAAATAAAAACGATTGAACTAAATCGCAGAAAATTAAGAAACAGTTCAAAATAACAGAAAAGATGCTCTGTATTTTATCAGATCTCTAATACTGCAAATACACGTATTTATTTAAAGTTCAGAAATATTTTCTATTTGTGACCTTCTCTATTTCTATCACAGTTGTGATGTGTCTTGTCATGCTGTCACTCTTTTACATTGCTATTGAATGTTGAAATCCATCAGACACTGGACTGGAATGACCACAATACATCTAGAAACGCTGATTAAATGAAATATGGAATGGTCTTTTAATTTTTTCAGTGGCTGCAAGTCAATATTCAAAGAGACACTAAGTAAATTGCCCAAACTCACAATGCTGGTTATTTCAGTCCTATTCATGTACACCATAAAGCCACAGGGTCCATACGAAGGGGAAACAACCTAAAAATGGCTCACGTATAGCTGTTGCTACACACTATGATATAAGAAAGCACACACTTACTAACTGATTTTCCAGGATAGAGTTTAAGTTTAGGATATCCTGGAACATGATCTTCATTCTTTGCCCTCAGTGTGTCCAGCTCATGTTTGACGATGTATTGACACTCCGCAACGCTGAGAAACCCTTCTCCATCTCCTAAATGCACAGAATCATAAAAACAGTTTTGTAAGCACAATGCAACCGTGTCAGAATCAAATCTGTGTTCAATGCCTTAACGAATTAATTTAAAATACTATATACCTTGTGAGAACAATCTCCTTACTAACTAGTCCTTTATCTGTTAGATGCTAATAGGAAGATTTAATGCATTTCACAAAAAAGGATAAAATCAAGGATTTTATGAAAATAACAATTTAGCCAGAAAACACGCCATAACTGAATCTCACCTTCAAAGTCTTTGAAGCTTTCTCTGTTGGCGTAGGTGAACCCTCGCATCGTGCCGTCTTGAAACTCTTTAAACAGCCCAACGTCTTCAGCTCCATTTAAGAGCCTCTGTAACGTGGAGCCCACCACCAAGATGTTTGGGTTGGGCTTCTGACCATCCTGAGCTGGAAACAAGACCTGCTCCATCAACAACTCAGCTCCTGAAAGAGGAATCAAAGTGGGTATTTCACAAGTCCTGAAAAATAATAAACATGCCTTCAATTTTTTTATCATGGTCTCTATACAAGGAATAAGTAGACAAATAGGAACTATAAAAAGGAAACATTTATGCTTCTCCGACAAGCAAAATGTGAGATTCTGTGTCCCAATCCCGGTGAAGGACTGTCTCACACATTCATTCACACAAAGAATGAACTTCAAACACAGACGACCTCAGAAAGAGCTCCTGTCAACCTCTGTCCATAGATGTAACATGCCTGGGGTCTCACCTCCATTTTGCTGTTTGCCTCTGATCCTGTTTAGTAACCAAGCGGTGGCCTCTGTTTTCGTGTCGGCAGCCAGCTCGAGGACCACCAGAGGGGTGAACGAAACATCACTGTCAAAAAACGACAAGCCGCTTTGCATTTTTCCTGATCCCTGTGTAAAATACGAAAAAATGTCTAAATAAGTAATTTCTCTCTTCTTCCCAGTGGCAACGGGTTGAAATTTCCCTTCAGATCTTATAAAACAGTTCCAGTAAACCTACCATGTTATTGGGATTAAAATAGAAAGATATTTTTAATAAAGTTTTAATAAGTATAACTGAGTATAACAAGACTTAATGTTTAGACTGAAAATAGCAAACAAAACATCCTATTTACATGTGCAGGAATTATGTTTTTTGTAAGTAGAGATCATGCAGGTCACCTTATAATTCACAGTAAACATATGAGGACGTTCAAACAGAAGTATTTGAAACATGTTTAATACACATAGTATTTAATATTGCTAAATATGTGCTACATGATATCAACCAGTTAACTTGGCTTCAAACATGTACCACTGAGAGAAAAAACCTGAAAAGTAACATTGCATGAATAGGTGTGGTAAAGTGTCAGAGGACCATAGTTAACACAAGCATATTAAGGGTTGAGCCAGAAATAGCTGTGACATATGGACATGGCTCAAGAAACTGTATTACTTATTACAGTAAACATATAAACAAGCAATCAAGTCTCCGTGCAGACACTGGGCGGAGCTAAGCACGCATGCCCAATAAGGAAACATATAAGACATGATACACATGATCCTAGTTACTTTTCTACAAGAACATACACTCGCGCTGCCACGTTATAATGTCTTAATACTATTGAAACACGTGTAAAAGGCCTTTTTTCAGGCCTGGAGAGATCACTGACAGTGTGTGTGTTACTCACAGGGTTGCGCGGTCGATCAGCTGTCCGGAAAGCGAATGAAACGTCAGCGATGCACTTTAGATAGCCATTCAAAACAGATTATTTAAAAACCTAAGATGGGTTTGTGCTCACCTCAAGTGTAAGAGGCAGAGAGGTGTAAACTTAAGGCTTGACTTTAGTTCGACCACGTCATCGACATGACAAAGCCTTGAGTCTCAAGATGTATGCGACTTCATGCGGCGCAGCGCAGACCGATCTGTATATGACATTAAAGTGCCGCGAGAGCGGTTTTAGAGCATTGCTTTCGATTCGCTCTCGCGGTTTCTCGATGTCATGCGTCGATCAATCTGTGCAGCACCTCATCAAGTCGCATACATCTTTGATCCCACCCACCCGCTGAAAACAAACCACAGCAGAGATAATACGCAGCTAGAGGATTTATTCATATTTATATTCATATTTAAAACCATAAAACCCAAATGTCACTACATTCAGTTATAAAAACCTAGAGTGTATACCCTATTATAATTTAAATTATTCTATAAACCAACACATAAAAAACATATGCTTTAAACAACGTGTACACGTGTACAGGAAAATGACAAGTGAATAAATGATAATGGTAAAGGCATTTTGCGCTGATATAAAATCTATAGATAGCAATGATGTCAGGATCAAAGTTCATTGGTGACGTTCAGTCACGTGATAAATGATACAGCCGACTGAATCACCTTTTTGAGTCGGTGCCCATTTTGTGAATCGATCCGATTTGATTCGCGTATTAACCTGCTAAAACGGATGGGAAACGATTCGCGAATCAGTTTAAATGAATCTAACTCCTTGAATCAGAAGCAACAACAGCAAACTGGAGTCATGGCAGAGCAAAATGTGTCAGCGGAGACGGGGTAAGAGTCACCTTTTAAAAACAATTTAGCTTGTTCTACCTTGTTAATAACAGTGCAGATATTGTGTTCTGTCAGTTTTGTTATTGCGAGTTGTATTGACGTAAACTTCACGCTGGAGTACAACTGTTTGTTTACATGTTACGTTATAATTGTTTGTTTTGATCAAGAAAATCGAATATTGATTACATCATTACTCTTTGTTTTGTTTTACTTTTTGAGAAAAATTGTGTCTTTATGCTGACAATCGCAATGGAATACTAACATTTGTGCACCTGTCAAATCCTCCTACCGCGCAGTAATAAACCTTCTAATATCTAACGTGTGATGATTAATTGTCTGTTTGATTCTCTTGACTTTAGATTGGCACAACGTGTACTGATGTTTCTCGGTATTCATAGTCTCTTCAACAATGTTTTCAGTTTCTTGGACAAGACAGTGAGGTAATCTGTGTCCAGTTGTGTTTAACAGACACAGTGCATGGGTTCATGCATTCACAGTTCATCATGACTGAGTTAAACAACAAGTCTTGTATGCATGTGTCTATTGTACACTGCCATTCAAAAGCTTAGGGTCTCTTACTCATTGTTTATTTATATTCTTCCACACATTTTAGAATTATAGTAAACTCATCAAAACTATGGAATAACACACATTTTAAATAACTATAGGAATGTTGTGATGAAATAAATAGATAAAAACGTGTTATTGTTATTTTATTTTATATATTTTCTCATACATTTTATAATAATAGTATACTAATCGAAACTATTTAATAACACAATACAAATTTAAAATAACTCTAGAAATTGTGTTGTGACAAAATAAAAATGTGTCATTACTTTAGTAGATTTTTTTTTTTTACACATTTTATAATAACAGTATAAGAATCAAAAACGTGTTGTTCTTATTTAATTTTTTAATAATAGTACACTCATCAATACTATATAATAACACAAATTTAAAGTAACTATGGGAATTATGTTACGACAAAATTTATTTTTTACATTTTAATGTGGCATTATTTTAGGTTAGTTTAATTTGATCAATTATATTGTATGTTTCTGCATACAACATAATTATTTAGAAATTTTTCTTCAGTTCATGTGAAAAATAATTTCAGTCAAGTGACCCTAAACATTTAAATGGTACATTTTATGAACAGTTGTGTTAAAACAACATATTTTGTGTTTCAGCTTTTGTGTTTGAACACATTTGTTATTTCTTGGGATAACATGATTTTTGTTACTTTTAACAAAACTTGTGTTCAAAAACAACACATGATGTGTTACAAAGGGTTACACAAATAATGTATTAAAATTCACAAATTTATTTTAAGAGTGCAGTTGTGTATATCTAGTTATTAGTTTTTAATCACAGTGTCACGTAAAGTGTTGTGAAAGTATGTACAGGCGTTTGTCATTTTAGAAAGCATTTGAAAAGGTGCAAAATGTGCAAGATAAGTCATTTGAGTATAGTTATCTCTGTAAACTCTTAGAAGTACAGTAGGCATACAATAGTTGGTGGCCTCAAAGCTAACAAACATTGAATAAAACCCACAGAATTCCATACAGACAGACATGCATAAACAATGTGGCTGGTGTGTTAGTTGTCCCTGGACTAAAATTTACAGTATCTACTCGTTTGTTTAGTTTAGTCATTGGTTGTGAGGAACTTTCAATGAACTAGATGTGTTGTACATGTAGGTCATGGTGGATAACCAATTGGCTGCCTTCATGGTCTCCGACATCTCAAAGACAACTGAAGGAGGCTGAGGAGAGGATGCTGCAGTGTAAGTTACTGTTCTCATGTCAATTTACAATATATATCAATATTCTTTGAGTCATTATGGTGCAGATCACAGTTGCTAATGAATCCCTGATTACTGACAAGTCTTTGAATAATTCTTATATATTATGTCAGTAAATGTTGCACATAAATAGTGCAGTAAGTGCACTTAATAAAGATTAACCCCTTATTCTGTCTAGACAATCCATGCATTGAAAAAACATTTTGGGTCTCAATACTAGAGCTATTTGATGCAAAGTGACACTACTTGTATACCTCAATAAATAATGAAAAAGGTAAATACAGGACAACAGCTGTTAAATACAGGTCAAAATTGTTAAGCTGCATTGTAATGGAGGCTGAATTTAGCTTGAAATCAATTGACCATATTTTTTCTCTTCAAAGTTACTGCTCATATTGTGCATGGTATTGCAGAAAAACAAAATGAATGTTCACTGTGGCATCTTAAATGAGTCACTTTGACTACAAAAACTATTTCTGATAGATAAAATCCTGCCTTTCACTTTTTTCTTGTTGAATATTTCACTCTAAAATAAGTTAATTTACAGATATTAAGTAAAATCACTACCATTCCCTGTTCCACACTGAGTTAAAAATATAAATCTATTGACTTTTACTGTTAATAAGACTAAAAGAGAAACCTTTCTCCCTTTTGACCCTCAATTCTTATCAGACATCAAAAGCAAGTTCTTCAAACAGTTTGTCCGCATAACTGACAACAACATGTTGTGGACCCTGGTGTTTAAGGGGCCCATGGAAAGTAAAACACCTCTGGTGCTGCTGCATGGATTCGGGGGCGGCGTTGGTCTTTGGGCCCTGAACCTGGACTGTCTCTCTCAGCAGAGGTCCGTTTACGCCCTTGACCTACTTGGCTTTGGCGAGAGCAGCAGACCTCACTTCAGCACAGAGGCCCAGGAGGCTGAGCTTCAGTTTGTGGACTCCATTGAACAGTGGAGAGAGAAGATGGGCCTGGAGAGCATGATAATGCTGGGTCACAACCTAGGTGGATATTTGGCTGCCTCCTACGCTATCAAATACCCAACCAGGTTTGTAAGTCAGGAGAATGGAAATAATTCAAGCTTTAGTTAATTAAAGTGAAATACACCATATTTGTTATAAATTGTCTATCATTATTATTTATAATTGAGTTATAAGGTAAAATAGTAAGAAATGTTCAACCCTAGTAAATGATTATGCATGTATGTTATTAAATTTGTAGAGATGCATCGATATGTACATTTTGGCTGATAACAATAACCGGTCATTCTTGAACATTGGAAGCCGATAACCAATATATTGGCTGATATACAGTATCTGAATTATTCTATAATTCTACTATTATAACATTTTCTGACACTGAAATTAATTTTTTCTCCTGAATATCATGTACCAAGCCTACTTTACACTAATTCACGATTCTTAAACTTTTGAGAAACATTTTAAACAATATATGTTTTTTTTCACTATAATATATACATTCATAAATATCTACACTACATACTACTTCACCAATGTTTTGCTATTCTCAGTAAGTGAATGATCAGGACAAAAAGACAGTACTGTACTGGAATTTAAATGAGTAGCGTGCAGGTGAAGTGGTTCAACCTGAAGAAATTATTATAATTTATTGGATATAGTATATTGGCCTTAATTATACTATCGGCAAAACGGATAACATTAAAAATTAACATTTATATGCTGGTACCGATATGGCCGATAATTGATCATGCATCCCCATAAATTTGATTACCAAACAAAAACAAACGATTTATCTAACAATCTGATGTGTAATTTAAAGAAAAAAAACAGGTGATTGCTAATAACATAAAATAACAAGATAACATTTCATAGGCTGGCTGCTGATTATTTTTCTGATAGCAGGGTTAATAAATAGTTAAAGGTGCAGTATGTGAGTTATGTTGGAGCTATCGAAAGAAGTGCTATATAAAATATATTTTTTTAGGGTTTGTTGGATCAAACATTTATTGCTTGTGTCACTTGAGACACCCATGTAGCAAATAAACGCATCATTTGTAGCAAGTGTACAGTATATTCCACTTTGTGTACAGAGTTGGTGAGGTAATCAGTTATTACTTTTGGACTGCTTATTACTGGCTGTCAACAAAGTCTGGACACATTTTCTATTTTCCCTTATCAACTCTTCTTGGAGACTTACAGTATCAAATTGTGTGTTATCACTTTGTTATGTGCGATATTCACCCATCCGAAATATCTCGTTAAGAAGAACCAAATGTGATTGGTCATTATAAGTGTTAATTTGCAAATAGGCCACAGCATTGTCTTTGTTCCCACTTCTTGTTTTCTAGAGTAAAGCATTTGATTCTGGTGGAGCCATGGGGTTTTCCAGAGCGTCCTGACACAGGAGACCAGGACAGACCTATTCCTGTGTGGATCAAAGCTCTGGGGGCAATGCTGATCCCATTCAACCCTCTCGCTGGTCTTCGTCTGGCAGGACCTTTAGGTAGGATTAACCCCATTCTAGTAAAATAGGTATTAATTATACAGCCATAATTTTCGCCGGCTCTGTTTGAAGCATGAAATCTTTACGTGAGTTGAAGTCAGATTATTTCAAATTGATGTTTTTTACAAAATGGTATCTGACAGCTCTTTATAATAAGCTTATTGTGAATCAAGGTAAGCAGTCAGTTTTTTAACACAGATTTTTTATTTACTTGTTCAATGACTGATTTTTGTTTATTTTAAAGCGGTGGTAACATGCAGTTTCTGCTAATATCATATTAATCTTGAGTACATATAGAGTTGTATGGCATACTTCATATCCTAGAAGAATATTTAGTTTGATCACATTTGTAAAAGACAGATACAGGAGGACCATTATTTCCGAAAAAAGTCGACCTTCTGAAGGCGTGCAGTGCAGTGGGCGTACTTCCAACTCGTATTTTGACAAGTTTACCATGTTGAGCATTAGAAGACAGCATGTTTAACAGTAAAAAGAAGTCAGAATGCATGAAATAGCTTTAACCAGATAGTTGCCCAAATTTTTGTTTTAATGAGACCATTTGAAATTGTAGCTTAAGGTTTTAGATCTGTATCTTAAAATGAAAAGCTCCATTTGATCAAGACTGTCATTAATGAAACGCAGAGATAGATTAAGTCATCCTTTGCAATTTCACTGATATAATTGACTCAATAATTGGAGCATGGGTCTTATCGCAAACCTCATATCAGCCATGTATCTAAAAGTCAATCACACATGCCCTTTGTGATTCCACTTCAGAAAAATGGTTTTGCAAGAACAAATAGATTTTGTAAAGTCCCTAGATTTTGAAAGTATTTCATATTTGTGTTTATATTTAAATAAAATCACTTGATCACAGATAAGCAGCATTTTTTTCAAAAATCATGTTTTTTTATTATGTTATCACATTTTTCTTGTGTTTTATTGTTATGGTTTGCTTTCTTGTTTGTTATTATTCCTTAATCGAAAGAAACCAACTGCATTGAGTGATATTAATTTGGAATGCATAACAAAAAATATTTTTGAAAATGATGCAAGTTATCTGTTTTTGCAAATGAACTCTTCACTTATAATATTAGTCTTTAATGGGATAGTTCGCATAAAAATAAAATTGTGTTATTATTTACTCATTAAAGCTGAATGACTTTATTTCTTTTACGGAACAAAAAAGAAGATATTTTGAAGGATGTTTTGAAGAACAGCAATACCCATTGACTTCTAATGTATGAACGCAAAACAAGTCAAAGTCAATGGTTACCTGCATTGTTTTGTTACCAACATTCTTCAAAATATATATTTTTGGCTTCTGCACAAGTAAGAAACTCATTCAGCTTTAAAATGACAAAGGGGTGAGTAAATGATGAAAGAATGATGACAGAATTTTTATTTTCGAGAGAACTTTCTCTTTAATGCCAAATCTCAGCTCCCATAAGTGCCAGTTCATTACACGGGAAGGAAAGTACCCAGTAATTTGGGAGTGTTATATACCCAGAATTCCCCTGACTTCAGTTAGTTCTAAAATAGAGGCAATCAAACATTAGTCATGTGGACATCAATGAAGAATTAATAATAGGATTAAAAATGTATTGGCGATCCATAATTTTTAGAAGAATGAATTTCAGGTGGTTTTTACTTGTGAGATGTGTGTTTGCATTGCCCTGTAGGTCCCACTCTTGTGCAGACTCTGAGACCAGACTTCAGAAAGAAATTTGCTTCTATGTTTGATGACAATAGAGTCACAGAATATATCTACCATCTAAATGTTCAATCCCCAAGGTATCCTATCTGTGTTTCTTTACATCTGTCTTTTTTCCTCTTTCTCTCTCTCTAAGTCACTAGCCTTGTGAATTATGTTATACAAGATATAAGTCTGCATATTAAAACGCTCTCTTTCATTACATTCTGTTTTTTCTTATTATAATGTTTTAGTGGAGAAACAGCCTTCAAAAACATGACCATTCCATATGGCTGGGCAAAGAGGCCTATGCTGCAGAGAATTGGCCTGGTTCACAGCGACATCCCCATTACGGTGATCTATGGCTCACGCTCCAGCATAGATGGCCACTCAGGCAATTCAATCAAAGAAATGAGGCCAAACTCCCATGTAGAGATCATTGTGAGTTCTCCATTCACCGCTCACCACAAACTGTCATTGACACAGGGCTTCATATAGACTTTTTGCATTTTCTTAAAGTGGTGATTTCCCCTGAAGTATATCATATTTATTATGGATTATCATCAGTGCACATTCACACATGTATGACTTCTGTAGGGCACAAAAGATAAACTGCATAATCTCCCGGCTAATATTATGCATATAAAGAAAGTGAAAGGAGACAGATACAGTACTTCTAAAATGATAAAAACATACATCATAGAAGTTGTCCAAGACTTGTGTTTAATGTGTCAAAGATTTACAGGAAATTTAACTGTGGTAAAAAGGGAATTTTTATGGATCAGTGGCAAAAAAATGCTGATTTTGAGATGTTTCTCACATAAATCTTTTATATATCTTCACAAAACTTGTAATACTGCACACAAGTTATATTAATGGCTGTTAATGGTGTTTTTATTCAACCAACTGAAACGTTGATCTAAACCTACATATTATAATTGCCTGTAAACAAAGGTCTCTATACAATGAACATCTGCTCTCTTACTCTTTTCCCCATGAAAACTGAGCTAATGAGTATAATTTTGAGGACTAGATTTGTAATTAAGAAAGTTACAAGAGCCAGTGGAAATCTTGCAGCTTTTTTCATGTTATTATATGGTAGAGCTTTAATAATCACCAATGTTTTATTACTGCACTTGTAACATACCCTTTCTTTACTTATTCCTGCTCAATGTCTTTTGTTCTATCAAACTTATTATTGACATTTGTTGTTTTTAGGCCATACGTGGTGCGGGACACTACGTGTATGCTGACCAGCCAGAGGATTTTAACCAGAAGGTACTTCAAATCTGTGAAACACTGAGCTGAAGGCTGATAATAAATGTCCTTCCCTATTGTGTAAAGCTGAACGTGGCATTCTGCAGACCTGCAGTCAGGGAATGTTCCAGCGCATGTGCTTTTAGGATGCCAGTGTCAGCTCAACAGGTTGATTTCTGTTGTATACTGTATTTACAGAAGTGTTATACAGATGTGTGTTTTACACTACTACTTAATGTCATTTAAGGTTTCGATGCCACAAACAGTACTTCTGGATGTCGTGCAATTGTGATTTTATTATAGGTATATTTTTTGATATATGCCACTTGTTGTTATATAGTGTGAATTCAGGATGATTGGGACACTTTTTGACATTGAGAAAAATGGGGGGAAAAATCATCGATTCAACATGAAACCGATTCCTACATTTTGCAACAAACTGATAACAGACCTGATCATATTTATTTTGTGGCATTCAGCTTTTTGTGCATATGAGCTTATTTGAAATTAAACTTAAATACAAGGAATGGATAATATGAAGTAAATAAGAGCTATACGGCTTGTTAATTATACTATAATTTTAAACAACTTCAATGATCTAACTGTCATTTTAATATTTAAAAAAAAATACAACATTATAAACGGTTTCAGCTGCAACAGCAAAAACAAACTTTATTTGACCCAAACTTAACTTCCGGTAGACCTATGCAAAGAAACAATAATTGTTGAGTAGTTTTGATACAATTTATATACAATGAAATATTCAGATAAATTAAATGTCAAATAAATTGTTTTGTGTCAGGATGAAACCGTTGATATATGTTTTCTCCAGTATTTAGTGTTTTTAAATTTAAAGACATTTATAAGGAATTTGATGCAGCATTAATAATTTTTGTAGGCTTTTGAAGCTTTGTTGTTTCCTACCTCATAAAACTGTCAGGATCATAAGGGAGGCAGAAAATATGCAGCTCACGTGTTTCACTGTAACTTGAATGACATGAGGAAGATTCACAGTTCTTTAAAAGGATACTCAACCCAAAAATGTAAGTTCTGTCATCATTCACTAACATTCGAGTTGTTCCGAATGTGTATCAATGTCTTTGTTCTGATGAACACAGAGAAAGATATTTGTAATAATGCTTATTACCAAGCAGATCTCAACCCCATTGATTCACGAAGGTGAGTAAATGATGAAAGAATTTTCATTTTTGGGTAAAGTATCACAAGTGCCTCATAATGTTTCTAAAGCCTCCAATGTTCATGTTTGCATAGTATTGTGTGATTTAGATTAACATGTTCTCATCTTCAGCTGAAAACTGAAGGCACATTTCTCAATTTCCTATAAATATTTTATTAAGCCTCTAATCATGATCTGTTAATTCTTTAAACAGAGTAAAAACTCCAGTGTCATAGTTTATATTATGTCAAACCATTAAGTGCTTATAGACTATTTTTTATAAATTCCAATGCTGCAATTGGTTGTTAATCCTCAAACATTCTAAATAGGGTTTGATCTTAATTTCCTGACAAACTTGTACAATGAATTCAGCCTGGAGATTTAAGCAGCACCGATATCTAAAACTGTTATGTTGCCTTGTTGCAAGCACTGATCACATTTTTTTCTTTAGGAAATGCATATCTAGCTTCAAATTGAATGGATTTTAATTTAAATGGAATATATGAAATAATACTTGTGAAATAATGTGGAATGTGTAATATATTACAATAAATAAATCTTTCTTACGAGTCAACTGAATAAAGCAGCTGAGTTGTTGCCCCCTGCCCTCTCAATATATGACTCATTTTGGCCAGACTGTTGCCTGGCGACCATCATGTCACAGCGGGCGGAGAACAGTCTCAAGATTTCCAGGTCATAATTTACATGTGAGATTAAATGTCCTTTTTTTTGTGATGTTGATAAATCTTAAAGTAACTCCTGCGTTTCTAACTCAACTATCACTTTGCAAAACAAATATTTTAGACTGCTATCAGAAAATATTGACACAGATCTTCATATGTTTCGTAAGATTCCTACTAGATAAAATAGTCGTTCAGAAGGTCTGCACATAATATCTGTTTGTTTCCACAAGAGGGCACAGTGTCACGCTGCAGGAAAGTTAGCGCCCTGCACCCCCCCTCCCCAAATGCTCACTATAGAGTCAATGCAGTTAACTTACACACGCTCACTTACACTGCCTATAGCGTGAAAGCAGTACAGCATCAAGGGCAATGTTACGCCATCACAACATCCGCTTCATCAACATTAGACTCCCTGTCTCAACCCACAGGAAACACTTTAAGCTCAATTCCTGTGCGTGCGGTTATACTGAAGGACCAAAAGTGCTAATAAAAGCACTTTCATTACTCTATGGCCTGATCTATAGAAAACTAGCTAAGATATACTGCAGATAAGGAATCTCAAGTAACCGCTGATAATTGGGGTTTGGTCTGGAAGTATCTGGAAATAGTATTTCAGTGTTTCTGGCTAAGGCTAGCATTAGTGTTATTGCTATACTTTGATGTTTACATGAAATAGTATGTTTGAGGTTTCATCGGGAAATACACCTTAGATACATCAAACTAAAAAATGTCATTGCATTGCGTTGTCCATACAAACAATGTGTGGTAATGACTTGTGTTATTTGAGGGAATGTGTGAGAACATATTGCAAGTTACAGGAGCTTTAAATGGAAATTGTTTCCCTATTTTATTAGAACAAGCCCTCTGTGTGTTAGAGAAGGTTGAGGGTTTGGTCGATAAGCTCTCTGTTGTATATAGATAAGTGCACATGCATAATGTACACAATGGTTAGTAAGTGTTCGTCCGGGCCTATATTGGAGAACTTAAAATATTGGGGAAACTGTGTGTGTGTGATGGAACTGTTGTGGACAAAGAATTCTTTATCTTCAGTGGCAAATTTCACTCCATAAGGAGTTGTTTACCATGGGTAACTAATCGTAGTTTAACCATAATACCTGTAGTAAAAAAATGGTTAAACAAATGGTAATCAATCCAACAAAAATCATCTAACACTCGAATAAACTAATTTTCCTGAGGGGTGGAGCAAAATTAATTGTATGGTGTTATTCCAAAAAGATCTTCCATTGCTCTATTATATTGTTTGTTAAGAATTTCCTTTAACAAGTTTAACGTCAATATACCTTTGGCTCCCAATTCAATAACAAATAAGTAATTCAACGCCATTGTCATGTGGTCCAAAAATGAATGTTTTTCCACTACTTTGCAAATTAAAATCCTTCTAAACAGAGCAGAACCGCTGTGTTTCTTTGAACAACTAAAAGCAGTGATTCGTTCTGTAATAAATCAGTTTTTTTGTACGAATCGATAAAGTCAATGATTCAGTGAGTGATTCAGTGAGGACAGTTGCTTCGATCTTGAATAAATTTGACATTTTGAACGCAACGGTTAAATGTTTATGATTCCCTGATAGATAGTAAAACACTGACACCACCTATCGTGTGCTTTGATTTAACCTAAGTTAGCCTAATAGTGTGTTCACACCAAGAGCGAATTTAACTATTTGTGCGAGTACGTGTGACATTCACTTCAAACGCATCTTCCATGCAAGTTGAAAAATGTAAATTTGAGCAGGCTATTCACATGAAAAGCTTGGTGACTACTGGTTTGACACGTCTGGATGTGTGAAGACATTCCCTATCGAATGAAGTATTCATACACGCAAATGAATTGTTGTACATTTAAAAAATGTCGCACATTGAAATATAGTGTAATATACAGTAAACTGTAGCAAAATTCCTAGACACTATAGTGTTTTTTAGTCTTGCCATAGTAAATAATAAGTATTTTACAATAGTTTATCCAATATAGTTAATCATACAAAATACTGTAGTGTAGATTAAACAAGTGTAATGATACTGTAACCAATTATTCATTCTCATAAATAAAGAATTCAAAATGATGGCTGTTTTCAAATAGATCTGTGTATTTATAAAAAGTTGGTTCATTTTGTAGATATGAACTACGAATCTCCACAACACTGTTACCACTCACAATATTGTGATACTACAGTACTTTAGCTTGTGTATTATCGAAAGATAAGGTATCGTTATAAGCCTGCTGCATACTACGTTTTAATATCTTAAAGTTGAATGGGTTGGCTAAAAATATCTATAAAACAGAACTGTGATATCAAAATACAGCGATTTGTAGTTGAATCTTTAGTGCTTTGCGTCATTTGAACATTCTGAAGTAAACTCTGCAGCGACCATGCAGTGATGCAGGATAAAAGTTGCCAAAAGGACATTTCTCTTAAGAAACTTGCCGGGTTTAGTCAAGCACTCTGGAATGCAAGACTGACAGGCACCATTGTAATGTGGCTATAACCACATTTACTCTAATGCTGTAAAGCATTGTCTCTCGACAGCGCGGAGTGGGGACAGTCTCTTTCCAAGATCACATTTGTAAAAACAACTTCTCTCCCAGTACACTAGCAGCGAGCAGCACCAGGTCAAGTCATGTGAGAGGATAGATTTTTTAATTTTTTTAAATTGTCTGCACCTAGGTCCACAGTCCATTTGCAAATTATTGGGGCTTAATTAACTCTAAGTGTTCTCCAAAGAAGCTTCCAGAACCAGGAGAGACTCTTGTACAGTTGCCATGAAAGAAACCCCATTTCATTTCCAAATGCTTCTGCTGACCAAGCGAAGAACGACAAGCGATAGAGGCTGGGGTGGGTGGGATGAGGGGGATGCAGGAGGAGAGAGCGATAGCAGAAGAGAAAGAGTCAGAAACCTCTTGCCGTGCCTGTGCAGTTTTTGGCTCTTCATCATAATCCAGAGTAAATCCTGCTGGTGGTATTGTACTCATCATTTGGTTTTCTCAACCTCCCCTGCCTGCAATCCCGCAAACCCACCCGCCAGCCCGACAATCCTTCAATCAAACTGACTTCTCATCTGTGGCTCCATAATGTTGCTATTTCAGAACAAAATACACCCGTTAGCTTTAGTCTCTCCCTCAGGGGGGGAGCTCATTGTAAAACAAACTGTCTGTCTGTCACAGACCCCGTGTAGGTGTAAACACACTCACACCGTCCAATCTGCATACATGAATATTTAAATACGGAAATTAGCCGGCGAATGTTACCGCGGAATATGGAGAGACGTAAAGATCAGATCCTCTTAGAAAGGAGAGATCAAATAAGGCTTTTCTCAGAGAGGTTGTGGGATTAAAAAGACTGATTTGAACTCTCAGTCGAGGACTTTTCCTTGCGTTCGATAATTACAGCAAGAAGAAAAGTCACACGTCTGTCATTTATGGTGATGATCATATGGCAAGGGTTTCTGTGTATTCCAAAAGGAACTGGCAATAAAATATATTGTAATTGAGAAATCAATTCACAATCCTTACAGACGCAAGGTTTAATCTCGTTTTTTACTATGGAATGCCGTTTTCACAATCTCACTGCGAAATTTATGCAGGCCTTGTTATTTTGTCAGACCACAAAAAATGCTACAAAGTAAAATAAATAATAAGAACAATACTAGAATTTCTATCATCATCAGTACTGTAGTAAGTCATAGCAAAGTATGCGTTTAAATGCACTGTAAAATAACACCGCAGAAAAAACCTGAAGTTTTCTGGCAGCTGCACAAATAAAGGTGCTTAAAAGGTTCTTCACAGCGATGCCATAGAAGCACCATTTTTGGTTCCACAAAGAACCATTTATTTCTTACATTTTTATGATTTGAAGTACATTTTTTGACAAAAAGAACCTTTCGTGACATAGAAAGGTTCTTTGTGTGTTACCAGTTTTTTATGGAACCATCTAGACAAAAATGGTTCTTCTATGGCATCGTGAAGCACTTTTATTTTTAAGGTGAGGTTTCCTGGACTGGGATTATCTTAAACCAGGACTAGGCCTTGGTTAAATTAGGATATATAAATCTCTTTTAAAATATACTTTACAAAGAAACATTACTGGTGTGAATCTTGAGACAAAACAATTGCACTGATTTATTTTAAATATGCCAGTTGTTTTCGATCAAGAAACCGGTTACATTTAAATTAGTCTTAGACTAGGCTTATACCCTGTCTGGGAAACCGCCCCTAAGAGTGTGGAGTGCCAGAAATATACTGTAAAATAAACAAATATTCATGTTGTGCTTGTGAATTTGTAACCTTTTTCTGTAATTTGACATTTTTGGGATTTATTTTAAATATGTGATTTTTTTGGGGACATTTGGCCTCATTCCCAAAATATTAGTAAATATATAAGTAAATTCTGAGTCTTTTGTGCATAAAACAGACTTTTCCAATAACTCTTTCAATTAGGGATAATATGTACATTTTGTATGATAACAATAACCGATTATTGTTGATCATTGGAGGCCGATATACAGTATCAAAATATTATCATTAATATTTTTTGAGACTGAAAATGATTTTTGTCCCCTGAAAATCATATACCAAGCCTACTTTACACTAGTTAAAGATTATTTAACTTTTAAACTTTTCTGGTATAACGTTTATTTAATTTTAGTCTAGCTAATATGTTTTGCTATTAGCAGTAAGTAAATGATCATGACAGAAAGACAGTACTCTACTGGATGTTAACTCTGATCAGCGTGCAGCTGAAGTCGTTTAACCTAAGGAAATTATTAATTATTTATAGGCTATAATATGGCTGCCTAAATTTTATTATCAGCCGATAACATTAAAAATGACAATTTACTGGCCAATACCGATATTGTTGTGTCATTAGTGTGGTAGTTAGACAATGTTGTGCTTGTCTCACCCCTCCTCCACTGTGATTGGACAGCTGTAATAGTGTAAATAGGGACAGTGACGAGCTCGGAGTAAAAAATAAAAAGATACAGGGCAAGGAAACTCCTGAAATACATTTATGATACAAAGTGCATCAAATACCGTATCATTACATAAAGAAATCATAACATTTTAATGTTTTGCTCACCATTTACACGTGGTAGGAAGCAAGTGTCAAGATTCTCAGGTGGAGACACAGCATGGGAACCCAATTGCAGGCAGACACAGACGGTAGAGGTAACAAGGATGTTTATTTAACATATAAACACCAACAAACAGGCAAACAAACCCACGAGGGGGAAAACAGGACAGGATATATATATAAATAAACAAGAACAATTACTAACTAAACTACAAAAACAAACACTTGAATATTAACACACTTACACTGACTAAAATAGACTTACTTGGCACAACAGCAATGACGAGGCACAACAGCTACAACAGCGAACAACTTCATACAAGGAACGAGGTATGACAACAGGTACAAGAACAATGCACGAGCACAGGACAGTGAAACATGAGGACTCTTTAAAGGGAACAAACACAGGATAATTAACAAGAAACAGGTGCTGGGGATTAAGCACTCAGGGAAAGCTGACGAGGAGTGAGAGGGGCGAGGCCAAAGACGAGACACGAGAAAGAACCATGTCTTTCTCACATAAAACAATCAGGCAATGCCATGGCTCCACTTGAGACAGGAATAAAGCATGACATGATAGTGGAACCATGACAGCAAGTGTACATTTATTTCGTACTTACTAACATCTTGAAAAAGCGAAAATATACATGAATCTGAAAATCTACGTCACAACGGCTTTGCGAACGATTTTGACAAATAATGTTCTCCTCCTGTTTCATACAAGAGGCCCTATATATGTAAAATTAACTTTTACATACTAGAAAAGTACTAAACAACTAATGTGTAGTATTATACCATGTACTGTACGCTGTGTAATTTTCACAAGTATTAAAAAATTCCTTTAAAATGGTAATATTCCAAGAGTAATAAACTGGGACTGTTCCTTTCCATAAAAGTAAATTTGGGAGGATGACATGAGAAAGTGTCTTGAAATAACATGCAGAGATATATTCAGTTATTTTGTGCTGTCTCTTGGGGTAGATGGTGTAGCTATGTACTGTATACGATCACTGAAGCAGCAATGGGAAGCTTTGCTGACACCAAAGGTTGCCGAGGTGCATATAGTGAATACAGCGCATAGTGATATTTACTATGAAAGTATAGCAACTAAAGCAGGACTGAAATGTTCTGTAAATTCACACATTTTTATCAGAACATCCTAAAGCTTTAAACTAAAACAATCATAAAGTTTACGTTTTTTCTTGTGGTTACTGTTAATATGCCACAACAATGCATATTGACCAATGGAATATGTTTCTATGTGACAGAAAATGTGTGTGTGTGGCAGGCAAAGGCATTTTGGCGTGTGTGAAGACGGCACTGGTGAGCTGGCTCAATCATAAAGCCATTAACGCAGCCTTATGCTCACTCCCCCTTCTTCACTCTCTCAAATTTTTCTAGAAATCAGATTTCAACTGATGTCATTAGTGTGTAATAGACAGTGTGTCTTTTAGCCCCAGCATGCCCTGCAGGGCTGTATAAATGGACACTTTACCACCTCTATAATCTACTGAGGGCTGGGAATGGGTGAGCCACATTGTGTTCTGGCCATTATATTGTACATTACTGTACATCAGGTATTTATCCAGTCGTGTAAAGTATGTTTGATGTTGAAGGCCGCAGAAATATCATTTATAAATATCACTTATACTTAAAAGAAATAATATTAATCCTCCTAATGATTTGTTTTAAATTCTATACATCATTTCATTTGTTTTTTTTTGTATTCTACAGTAAAAATCTTGTCGTCATGTATTCATCCTTGTGCTGTTCCAAACCTTATTGCCTTCTTTTCATGTGTAACACAAACATACGATATTTCTTTCATTTTATGCTTTTATCCTTACAGTGCATTTCCATTTCATAATTTTAACAGATTCCAGATGCTTTCTCTAGTATCAAAACTATTTCCTTTATGTGTCTAAAGCAATTCACTAAGCAATTCACAATTCTGTCATCATTTCAAACCTTAATGACTTTCTTTCTTCCGCAGAACACCAAAGAAGATATTTTGAAGAAAGTTGGTAACTGAACAGCACCGGACCCCAGTCACTTTTATTGTATGGACACAAAACCAATGCAAGTGAATGGGGTCCAGTTAACTAAGTTTTTCTAAATATCTTCTTTTGTGTTCTGCGGAAGAAAGAAAGTCATACAGGTTTGAAATGTAAATGATGACAGCATTCTTATTTTTGAGTTAACTATCACTTTAAAAATGTGTGAATAGTAGATCATTTAAAACATCATCTTTGTTCCACTAAAAACAAGGGAGTAATAAGAAATGTTACAATGGGAGTAAATGACGGCAAGGTTTGTTTTCCAAGAAAATGAAATCTACTGGACTAATGTAAAAACCAAGCTGCAAGCGACAGACAATTAAATCCACAAATACCTCAGAAAGTGAAGGAAAATAAAATTGCAAATTCAATTTGTCTTCTTTGAAAACGTTTTGTATTATTTTGCAACAAATCGGCAGCGTTTTCAGGGCAGAATTATGTTTAATTAAATTGCTGCTAATAGTGCCGATTTGTTATATAAAATTTAGCTTTCATGATCCTGGCACTAACAGATAAGACTCCATCTTCTGTTGCCACTCATGTGCCCCGTCATCTTTATCTTCTCACATGGAGAAGGGTCCAACGAGGGTTCAGTGTATGGAAATTTCACAAAGTGTTAAACTGCCACCGCTGACCTTATTAGCGATTGTCACCAGCACCTCTCCAGCTCCCGTGAGTCTAGCCGGCCTCACCGGCTAATGATTAACTATCTTTTCTCAACACAAACGGCAATTACTGCAGTGGAATTATGGTGCTATTGATTGTGGAGACGTCTGGCTTTTTACTGGAAGCACCAAAGGCTTGCGCTCTCAGCCAAAAGAAGACTCCTCCTTCATTAGCTTTACTCATCTTTCCCCCTCTCTTCTCCGAACATTTCGTTTCCTTTTATACTCTCTCTACTCCTTGCTTTTATTCTGTTAGTCCTCTGATAAGACGTCCATGGCTTTTTTTAGCTCTCTGAAAGCCTCCGGTAGCTGATTTGGAGCATTTTGTCTGTGGTGTATGAGACTGTTGTGTGTGTAAGGTATTGACAGAAGGTTAAGAATTACTGTGTGGGGTTTCATAGTTTTAGGATCTATCAGGGATCTCTGAATGAACTCAGCAAACTAAATGTCTAACCTAATGGGATTTTGGTTGTGCTTATTTAAACGGCAGAATGCATTCATATATTTCTCTTACTGACATTTGATGCTTTAAATGCCTGGATGATGTCGTATGAAATGTCTTGCATTTTTTACGGATGTGATGTTGCATGCAGTTTGGCTGCATATAAAGCCGCGGGGGGGAAAAAGACCATTCCAAATTTTCATTTAAGCAGCACACTCCAGTCCAGTGTCTGTTGAGTTTCAACCAAATCAAACCTCAGGAGTGACGTAAGGTCATCCAACAGCATTGTTAAAGACTGACTGCATTACAAGACACATGAAAATTGAGGTTATCACTTAGTTTTTTTTTACTTTTCCAAAATACATGCAAAAATATTACGTTTGTATTGCTTGAAAGTGAATATGAACTTATTTTATTTGCAGTATTTGAGGTCTGAAAAAAATACAGAGTATCTTTTCTGTTATTTTGACCTGTTTTTCTAGTTTTTACTTTTATGCAAATAAATGCAAATAGAAAGAATATTTTTATTTTAAATTTGGAGAAAATATTAAGTTCACAGAATGAAACAAAAGTAACAATATTGCCCAATAGGGTTGAACGGTGTACCGGTGTTACGGTAGCATCGCAATGCAAAAGCTGAAAAATTCATGCAATGCCGGTCTGTTTTTTAAACGGTAGTATCGTAGTGTCATAACTAATGTTGCATATGCGCATTAACATTAATTTTAACACTTTTAACACTTAATCTGTCTTTTTGCGGTGTTTCTCTCCTAAATAAAATCGTGTTTTGAACGAGTCATTCATCAAGACTCTACGCAAACACTTGCCCTGCGCTATAACTTGGAAATGTCGCCTTCCGAAGAGCACTTCGGAGTGACAACAATCATGGCCGGCATACTGAAGGGTTGTTCCAAACCGAAGTGCGCATAACTGGCCACTTCAAAGGGCCCTTCAGCATGAAGGAGTTCGAAGGGTACAACTGATGGTCATTTCGGGCTCCCATAATTCTTTCCGAAGATTCTTTGCGTGGTGACGCCGCCGACTTATGGGCGCGGGACGATGGCGCAGATGATAACAGTTGTTTGTAATACTACAAATATTTTAGTGTGCAGTATAATACAGTTCACTAAATTCAACATGTTTCATTTAGATCTGTGTATTAAGGAATTTTGGTATAATTTGTAGATTTTACTTGGTATCGTGATATTTCATAAGGTTTAGTATCTTAAGATATGTTTATGGTACCGTGACAACCCTATTGCCCGAACACACGCAAATGAAATGTAAATGCAAAAAATAAATAAAAAATTCCCTCTAAATTGTAAAATACACTACAAAACTTCTGCTCAGATTTTCAGTCTGAACATGTTGCAGAAAGTCTGTACCAATCTGCAGATTTGATCAGCTAGTGTGTTTCTATCTGAAACTTTCAAAAAGTCTTCAAGTCTATGATGTGTATGTACCTTGTTTAAAAAAAATCTGTTCAGATTTCAAAAGTCTTGTAGTCTATTCCAGCCATTACAAATGAGGTGAACAACCGAAGCAAGAACAACAGAAGGACAGCAATGCATAAGTGCAATAAAACTGGTCTCGGCAAGCATGTCGCATCCAAAGATAAGTACCAAAAAAATAGTAAAGAACTGAAAAGTAGAAAAAAAAAAGAAGTCTGTGTTAATGGGTCAGGTGTTGGCGAAAGAGATGTGATTTTTGTCCAATTCTTGAAGATGGCTACAGAATCTGCAGATCTTTTGTAACAAGCAGATCATTCCATAATCTTCTAGCAGATCCATAAAAGTTAGTGATTTTTTTCTCTTTTTGGGTTGGCACCACAAAAGTTGTGAAGTTCTTCTGGACCTGCGTTAAATCAGTGTTGTTAACCTCATCCGAAGAGGTCTATAGGACACCTTAACAACCGCATAGCAACACCCTGTCACCCACCCACCACTCCCTGCCACAGTGCCGGCATATCTTTTTGTGAGACCAACTCTAACATTAGAGTTACCCAAACACCTCTTGAAAGCGGGTAAGAGGTCCCCATTTCACCCCAAAAGTCAGATGATAGGAACTAAATAGCGTCTCCCACACGCTGTTATATAATGCAGAGCAGCTGGGGTTGAGAAAAAAGAGCCGGAGTAATTATCTCATCAGTCACAATGTGTCTCTCTTCTTAAATCTTTCACCCTCAAGCCTGCTCCCATCCCCAAAACCCCTTCTCTTCCTGTCTAATTCTATATCTCTGTATATCACTTTATAATGCTCTTCTCTGCCTCTCTCTCTTTCTCTCCCTGCATTACTCCATTATCATCCTCATGCAGCCTCTCCCATGAAACTTCAACAGATGCATTTCCGCCCTCAGTAATGCAGTAATGCACCGATTTACCTCGCGAGCGCCTTGGGTGTGGTGGCTGGTCTGAAGTCTGTCTACAGGAGTGGCGTTAGCTGAGACCTCATTACCCCTCCCTCCCCCTTCCAGAAAATGCACTCTCACCAGCTATAATTGCATTGGGGAGATAAGAGGCTTGGTTTGGGACAGGATGCCGCGTGTGTTCGAGAGTGCCGGGGCAGCTTCGGCCCGGCCTCTTAGCTCTAAATCAATGAGCCCATCCAGACCTAATGCGGAGCTGGACAACTCCTCCGGAAGCATTAGACCTATTATTGCTGGTTTGGCAGGAATTACCCATGCATACAAAGACACACACACACAGTTAGAAGATGCAAAATGTTAATGTGTGTTGTAAGATGTTTTCTAGATCTGCACACACGTGCAGATGAAAATCCCACATGTCAGTAGGGTGAACCGAGCCCACTCAGCAGTCTGCTCGTACCGTGGGGTCAGCACAGAGGAAATGTTTTGTTGTCTCTTGTCCTGTAGCTGTCTTAAAGTAGCTTTAACTCAGAGTTTGTCTGCCTGAACAGCACAGGCAGAGCCAAGATCTTTTCATTTCAATTAAAAAAAAAACTGAAGCTTGCGACTGTGCTGAGACTGCTGCTTTATTCGCTGGGGTAGAGGAGCACGCACATGCGCAATGACATGGATGCCGAACTGATCCAGATGCAGACATCAAATTAGCATTGATTTGTAATAAACAATGAAATACGAGGGGCCTTGTTCCAGTGATTTCAAGATGAAAACGTGTCCTTATAGCCCCCTTTAGTCTCATAATAATATTGTAATATGGTGATAACCGCACTGTGATCAAAGATCAACAAAAAGTGATATTTTTACTAGCAGTAATCATAATATTCGATTCTTTTATCAAGCAATAGTTCTTGGTTCAAACACCGAGGTGAGGCAACTTTGTGTTTGCGGTCAGACACGTTTATTTATTGTAATATCACAACACATCTAAAGTGGCTTTAAAAGCTATAATGAAACATTTTTACATAATAAACCGAAAGAAGGGTGTTTCCAAAACACAGTTTAGTGAAGTGCAACTGAGATGAAAGATAAAGTAGAGGTCAAAAGGGATGTCTGCCCCTGGACAATTGATGTATTTGCCTTTTATTATTATTACAGATGTATTAAAGGTGTAATGAACTGGCCAGTTTATTGTTTTATACTGTTGTTTGAGGTCTACTTATGACGTTGTATTTAAATTACAAAACATCAAAATCAGTAAGTCATAGTCTATTTTCTACCTGGGTTTTGAGAGCGGCTCATGCTCAGTTTGCAATGAAGACTTGAAAGTAAACGCCCACTCCTATGATTGGATAACAGTTTGCATAGTAGACTTAGTTTGAGCCTTCTCTGAATTTGGTTAGACACTTAATGTTAGGTTACACATTATCAGGACATATCAAGCGATCTCTAACAAAGCAATAGTGACACATAGTACAAATATGTTTTGATGCAATATTGACGACACAGCACTGCTTTTTAAATAAAGTCTCTCAGCAAATCCAGCCTTGGCCATGTGCCTTGTTCACAAAGCAATCCGCAGTGAAATGAAGCGAACAAACGTTCAATGTTTTTAAAAATAAACTTCAACCACGCATTAGTTATGTCGGAATCCAAAGTCAGGATATGCAGCGACTGTGTTCAACCAGGCATTGACTGCACATTTTTTTTGCTAACTTTGGTCTTTGTGTCAAATTGGGGTGCATTTCCCAAAAGCATCGTTAGCCAACTATGGTCGCAAGTTCCGTCGTTTCAGTTTAACGATTTAAGTGTTTTCCAAAACCAATGTTCCAACGATCAATCGCAAGCAGCATAGCAAAGTTGCTTGGTTGGAACTACAGGTCTAGAGCTGTGGTTAGAAGCATCGTTCCTTATTATTATGATAACTAGACTTACATGCATCAAGCTTTTGATCAAAGTAAACAAGCAACATGCACTGCATTCCATATCCATCACTCGAAATATATACAAATTTAAATGGACATCTTTAAGTTTGTCAATGAAAGCGCTGTTTTTTAAAAGTATGAAAGCACATGATCTGCGTGCGCTAGTACCCTGGGGATCCCTGGGCAGAATAACGTAGGAGGAAACTTAAATATAAATTCATTAAATATCGTGAATTAAACCAACAAAGAACAAAAATAGGATAACAAAAGTAGTCCATAAATGCAATGTATTTCATTTACAGTAAGAATTTGACATTAATTCGATCTGAACGTATTTAATAGAAGGAATCATTACTCAACATTACAATCAACTAGATTGCTGAACCAACTTGGTTCAAACCATTGATCTCCGACAGAGTTACAACCGTTTCGGGAAACAGTCGTAACTACATCATTAATTTCCCCAACGATGCATCGTGCAATGGTGGTTATACATTTACATTTAGTCATTTAGCAGATGCTTTTATCCAAAGTGACTTACAAAGAGTTTAAGGAGCAATAAGGAATGTGTCATACAGGAACAATAATACAATAGGTGCGAATGCAAAGTTACTGGTTTCAACAAAAGCTAGACCACTACCTGTTGAGAGAAAGAGAGAGGGTTAGTGTGAGAGGGTAAAAGAGTTTTTTTTAGTTTTAATCTTTTTCATTTGTCTGTCAAGTATTCACAGAAGAGATGGGTTTGAAGAGTTTTTTGTTTGTTTTAAGAGATGTGGTTGACCGGACAGAGTAAGGAAGAATGTTCCACCAGGAAGATGTCATGATTCCACCTCTTCTTGTTAGGTAATTCTTGGTCTTGAGGTGGAATCATACAGGATCCTTTGTTTCTCTAGTCTACGTCATCGTTCCTACCCTCCTGTTTCCTAGTTTGTGTTAATTAGATTCCCTTGAGTGTTCATCCCCTGCACCTGTTCCCTCTTTAGTTCTCTCCCTTTAAAACATCCTCGTGTTCATTGTCTTGTGCTGGTTCATTGTACGTTGTACTTTGTCTGTAGCTGTTGTGCTTTGCGTCTGTATCCTGTTTCCTTGTTTGCCAAGTCCTGTTTCCTCCGAGTCCTCCAAGTTCGTGCTAGTAAGTCTAGTTTAGTTATTGTAAGTGTTTATATCAAGTGTTTGTTTTCTTAGTTCAGTCAGCCCGTGTTCTTGTTTTTGTTAAAGGTATTCTGTCTTGTTTTCCCCCTCGTGGGTTTTTGTTTTGCTTTTTTGTTCCTGTTTTTTATTTATAATAAATACCCGTGTTAACCCCTACGTCTGTGCCTGCCTCCATTTGGGTTCTCCCGCACTGTCTGTCGTGCCTCTCCTGTGGCCTAGTGGGGTAGTCGGGGACTCGTCACACCAGAGACCCGAGTTCGATCCCCGATCCTGACAGAAGAGTTGTGAAAGAGAATGAAAGGAACCAGCAAGTCATGTCGTTGTTCGGGAAACCCACCTGGGCTAGGGAGGTAGTCGTTGATATTCTTCTGTGGAGGAAGTGTTCAACCTATCAATGATGTCATAGATAGGTGCATTCCAAGACCTGGCGTTCGCTGGGTCTGGTGTCAATAACAGTTGTTATTTCAGTTACAAGGTTACAGTTACAGTTTTCAATTCTGACACCTACGGGATGTTAGCTTGAATACGATAACCTCTTATATAACAAAAGGTCGGGTTAAAATTGATGTCTTAATTCATGAACCTTTAAAGATTTGGGGCCCTATCAGCGCGACAAAAGTATTTTTTTACTTGTTTCAGCCTGACGCAGTTATCATGTTCACGCCCTGCATCATGTTGTTTAAATAGCAAATGCATTTGCACCCATGGGCGTGCTGGTCAAATAACAATGTGTGTTCAGACTCATTGTCGGTCCTTTGCTATTTTTAGGACACTGAAATAGACTATTGACCAACTAAAACCTGGTCTAAGGTCAACGGCGGAATCATTTTTTTGGTTATTTAAAGATCGTGTTTGTAATTTGCGCCTATAGAACACATGTAAACTCTACTTATTACACACAGAGGGATGCAAAGTAGCGCACTAACAAACCAAAAATTTTAATCGAAAGGAGTAGAATATGAACAATTATTATTGTGTACATAAAATTGAAATTCTACTGTAGATGGTCTGCTTGTGCTTTGCTCTGGCGAGCTTAAAGCAGATTTTGATCTTTATGGACACAATAATAATGTGTGTCGTGTACTCGTTAGAGAAGCTTCTATGGTCTTGCAAATTCCGTCACATAAATAGCAAGTGTGCCATGGCAAGAGCGCAACTTTCTCTGAATGGTAGATGAGACTCTGATTGTTTTACTGCACGTTTTGCCCAAAACACAGCCATTACCCATTAAGAAAACACGGACAACCCTTTTAGACCATGCGCTGGGCCATTTTCCTGTCATTAAATCAGCTGCAACTGCCCAAAGTGCACCTGCGCCATGCGCTTTTTAACGATTTGCTTAGATCGCTAAAATAGGGCACTTATGTTGCAATGTTGTGTTTGGCATATAAACTGAGGCTTAGCATTGGTAAGTATTTAAGGAGTCTTGGCAAAAACTAAAA
This sequence comes from Triplophysa tibetana, assembly GCA_008369825.1. NCBI lineage: Eukaryota > Metazoa > Chordata > Actinopteri > Cypriniformes > Nemacheilidae > Triplophysa > Triplophysa tibetana. The sequence continues at coordinate 12,420,624 of CM017916.1, forward strand.
CCACAACATATGTGTCTACTTGAATAAACTTAAATTGTAATCAATTTATGCTTTAATCCTGTTAAACATTTTATTTGATCAATTATTTTATTTTATTACTCTACTTCATTGTTTTGCAGCTCATAATAAAACCATTTTTCCCTGATACATTGTAATATGCCCTAAAGTCATTAACCTAGTGTAGTGCAGTGTAGTGTAGTGTAGTGTAGTGTAGTATTATACGCCATGTATATTGACACTTGTTTGGTAACCTGTAGGGTCATTAAAAGCAAATATTGTGCCACTGTGGACATCACCTTGGCCACTACTTTGTCAGATTATGAGGCTTGTTGTTGAGAGGTATGACAATGTGCAAGATGATCAAATATTTTCAACTTTCATATGATAAAACAATAAAAATTACCACCATTTTTAACTATGTGCTCAAAAGCGCCACATAAATTTTATAATATGTAAAAATACACGTTTGTATTTGTAAGTCCTTAAAGATTCCAGTCATTGTCACTGATGTTTGAGTGCAGTGGAGATGCAGTCATTGAGTGTTGGGCTGTCAGGCATCACCAGGTCCTGGTCACCATGACAACGGCTGCGCTGTTGTCTCACCTGAGAGGTTTCAGACAGTCAGCAGTCGTGCAGCATTTCAGAAGTAGCGTGCGTGACTGGTGTATTGTATACTGCCCAACCTCCTGCTTATGATCCAAACAACAGCGGCTGGAATAACATACACAGAACACACACTCATCAGCTGTCATGCTTTGTAGAGCGCTCTCTTACTTTGCATACTGCTCAGATCTTCATATTCCACGAATGTAATTTTAGCACATTTTCAGTCAGTCCAGGGTTGACAGCGAGCATGAGGGAAAGGAGCGTGCACAGGGAAAAGAGAGGAAAAAGATAGATTGATTCCTCTCCTCTGTTTTTCTCCAGCTGTGGCCCGCTGTGTGTCATGAGCTGTGGAGGAAGCTGCGGCACATTGACGTAGAGAGACATTGTACCCGGGGGTCTGATCTCTCTTTCTTTGCAAACTGTTTTACTCTCTTTCTCTCTCATACCCTCCAGTGGTGTTTTCCTACTGAAAAAATACAGTATTTCTCCACCTTTTTATATCTGTGATATACTGTACTGTATGGGAGCACTGCGCTCACTTGCTGCACCAGCCTGCTTCTGTTCATTTCACCTTTACAGTTCCAGTTTAACAATGAGACAAGTTGTTATTTATTCATTTTTTCTTGTTTATGGTTTGTTTGACATTTTGATTGTATATAGAGTATAAGGTTATAAAATATTAATATTTAGGTTAAAGGGTTGAAATAACCGTGATTTAAATGTCAATTTTTTTAGAAAATCACAGTTTTCACAGTAACCCTTAAGACGGTGGAAGCGTGCATAAAAAAATGCATAAACAGCATATTTATATATTATATGTATATAATAAATTATACAAATATATAATTTAAATTTTAAATGTTTAATTTAAGCATTTTGTTACTGTACTCGTGCTCGTGGTTATTCGTGCGACAAATGTGTGTGTGTGTGTGTGTGTGTATAGGCTCAAAATCTGTCTATATAAATCTTTTCCACTTTGTAATACTTTTTTAATCCTCCATAAAATTTTAACCTGGATGTTAATGACTGACAGCCTTATTTCATTTTTTTTTGCAAACAATGTATAATAAATCTTCTTTTAAATTAACCCTCTCCACTTTTGGGTGAACTTAACCTTTGAAAAACAGAAGCTCTCCATCATCATACTATTAATATAATAAATACATTTCCATAATAATAACAATAGCAATAACCAGTCAAAGAAATAACAAAAACCCATGTGATTAAAATATTTATAATAAAAAACTAAAAGAGTTTTTTCAGCTTTTTATATATGAGAGCAGAATTCATTTGCAATTACAGCTGGTTTAATTTACACGATACATTCAGAAAACCTCATTCAGATTTATGATGATTGCTTCAGACAGAGGATCTGATGCAGCACAACGAATCTTGGCAGTGAATTGCCTACTAGTTAAACCTTACGAAACTGTTTGAAGCAGTTATAATAAGACTTATAGAATGGACTATAATGCATCATGCTGCATTTACTGCAATTTTGTTTTCTTGTTCCCTTCAAATAGTAAATATTTTTGAACAATAAAGTAAGTTGCATACAAGTTGCATACAGTTCAATGCTGTTCATTTCCTGTAATTTGTCTTGATCATGCTGTGAAAAGATGCAACATTACATACACTAATTCATTAATCAGCGTTAAAACTCCCTTATAATTTAGACAATCTGCACATAAGTTAGAGTAAAGAGATTTATCCTGTTTATGGAATACTAAAATGGTTATCCATACATTTTTGGTTTTTAAAGCCCCTCATGTGACTCCACATTCTGTCATTTCCTGCCTGTGATGCTTAATAATTGGCTCCTCAAGGACCATATGAAGCAACCACTGAGGCATTAACTAATGAGAGTCTAAATAAAAAAATAAACAATCCCAAGTCCTCACATATATCTGTCTCATTTCTCCTGTGGTCTTATTTTACAAACATTTTCCTTAAAAAAACAACATCGGCAGTTTGCTGTGTTTTGAAGGTAAATTTTGGCATTATATCTGCTTCCCACTGGGCAACATCTAGGCTTCATTTTTGCTTTAATTCCTAATGTACTTTACATTTATGCATTTTGCAGACGCTTTTATCCAAAGAGACTTACACTGCTTTATACTATACATTTGTTTCTGAGTATGTGCAATCCCTGAGATCAAACCCATGACCTTGCCGTTGCTAGCGCCATGCTTTAACCACTGAGCTTAAGGGAAAGCTTGTATGTATACGGTTTTATAATTCTTTAAGCATGTAAAAACAGGGTTAAAGGTATCTAGAATAATAAATAGTTTTTTAATACATGAAGCTTTTATATAAATACAGTAGCCTACATTACAAACATACAGTGTGGCTTGCAATCATTGTACTTTAAAACCAGAGGAAGTGATGTCATTACGTGCATTTTTTATTACTGTAAGTTTCGCGTATTTCAACTCTTTTCTCAACCTTTGCACAGTAAGCGAGTAATAGAGGGAGATGGCTGAAATATGGTGAGAAAGTGGCATGAGAGAAGGGGGAATTAAATAAATTAGATCCAATATAGGCAGCGGGCCGGTCTCCTAGCAACCCAGCAGAGCCCTGTCTGCCGAGGGCTGTGTGAAGACCTCCTCCGGCCATATGCTGAGACGACCCGCAAAGCTCTGCGTCTCCTCTCTCCCCACTGCTCTCACATAGATCTGGTGCTGTTCCTCACCAAAGCAAAACACTCCTACAGATCAGCCTCGTATATGTGTGTGACTAGTGAGAGACCAGACTATAATTTACTCTGAGGTTGAGCAATCTAAGGCGTGTGTGTGTGCGTTATGACACATCTCAGGTGTTCTTAAAGTAAATTGAATTGCTCACCACCTTGGATAAATACCAAAAGGTCTGGAGCTTAAAATAATATTGAAATTAAATAAAATTCCAGTTTCCCACACGAGCGAGCCTCTATTCTTGGAACGGCTGGGGTGAGAAGTGACTTACTACAGAAGAATGTTTTTTTTATTATAAAGGCCTGGATTTAGAGTTATTTGTTTATTGTAGACCACAAAAAACTGGTAACATTTTATAGTAAGGTTGTATTTGTTAATATTAATAAATGCATTGACTAACAACGAACTATAGTATTTCAACGTGTAGGCTATTAATTGTTGTTAATGTTAGGGAATGTCAAAACAGTTAAGCTGTGCTCACACTTGACTTTTCGTTCCATTGACTTTCATTCATAATCAGCAAACGCAAGCCCATCCGAAGATATTTCGCATTTCGCTGTGTAACAAAGTTAAAGTTTGGTGAACTCTGACCTTATTTTTATATTTGTATATATATTGTAAGGTTACTATAGTAATACCATGTTGAATTTGTAGGTCAGTGCAGTAAAACCACGCAACAGAACAATGATTACTTAAACTATGATTACTGAAACTATAGTGAATAATGAATTTTAAAAAAGTAGTTTACTACTTGTATGGTGTTTATTTTTGTGTGAGATTGACATCCTCTGCTCTCCTTCCGAAATCTTGGATGTCCACATTTTTCAGAAAGATTGAAAAATTATGAAATACTGTGTTGTCAAAGTTGACAAGCACTTTACAATACTTTGTATTGGTTAGATATTTTCAAAACCCATGATAAACATAAAGGGTGACTAATAATAATAATTTATAACTAAAAATAGGAAGGAGTTCCCATCTGTGTTTGACACTTGTTGCCTGTTTTATAATCACTGCTTTGTTGCCAGTCCAAGCGAAGCCAGCCATGTAAAAAAAGTGTGTTATGAAGCACATGCAAACATTCAAGCGCAAGCCTTTACATTTTCAAAATAAAATTAAATGTAAATTGAGTCAAGTGTATCCAAACTTTGACTGCTATACTGCATAAGTAAGCAGTTTGCTGTAATGGTTACGTTCAGCACAAATAGCAAGTGTTTTAATAGCTGCCACACCCATGAAAACTTTAGCTGACTATAAACCTTTTATTTTCAGTTTAATTGGCATTGCAATGCAAATATGTGTGCCACGCTTGTGGGGATACTTCAAAATCTTTCTGTGCGTGTTTGAATCTGAGTCTGTCGCCTGGCTAATGTGTCGTCTCAAAGGCGGCCGTCTAACATCATATTAACAAACAGAGCCCAGTTCAACCGGGCCGGGCTGAGTTGATCTGAGCTGTGCATGTGGGAGGAAAGGGACACGAAGGCCCTTATTTATAGCAATGAGATGCTACGCTGCTGTTCTCCTCTCCTGGAATTCTCTCCTTTCTTCTTCTGTCCTCTCCATCCCCCATTTCTCGCCTCATCCAATGTACGTACGCCACAAGCGATGTGCTGAAGCCACCAACACAGGGATCAATGCAGCCTATTGCACGAAGACTGTTTCACGTGTGTACGTTTAAAGCTCATTTATTGGTTGTCGGTTAGCAATGCTGTTTTTCATGTTGCACAGTGTTTATGGAGAACGGAAATCTACAGTGCACACTGTGTATGCTGCGTTTGGTGATTTTATCTGAGATGAATTGAGTTGAATCTCTTTATTTTCGTGCCGATGTCTTCTTACACACAGTGATCGCTGTTAATGCTGCTTCTGTGAAGCTTCTATCTTTTAACATAATCAATGACATGGGCCTAAATCCCAAAATAGCATTTCTCTGTCAGCTAAAAATAGTCTGAAATGAAGCCTAAAGGGAAACCAGAGGCTGGAAGACAGACCTGCCAGTGCTGTGCACAAAGAGATCTGCTGTTGCAATTGTCATCGTGTCTCTGCCTTTGTTCCAAAGAGGCTAACAATCCTTTAATGTTGAAGCTTTGTCGGTTTGAGCGCACACACACACACGCATTGACTATACAGATCAAATCTAAAAGCAGAAATGGCTTCTATAATTAATGAATACAATATTGAAAATGAAAGGGAAGAGCTAACACTAATAGACAAATACACACTTGCATAATGCCGGATCACATTCTATAATACATGTATATAAAATGAAAATAAAAAAATCCTGCAACTAAAATGCAATAATTTATACATAAGCTGGCCGTTAGCCTCAAGCAGCACACAGCCACAGACCGCCCACAGTCTATTCACTGACCGTCTGTTGTGTGTTGCACACAAACTGAAAAACAATTTCTTGATCTGGGCTGAGTTTCCCGAAACCTTCTTAACGCTACGTCGTTCTTAAGTTATACCTTAAGCTGTACCTTATCGTTAATGCGTGTTTCCCGAAACCTTCTTAGTTAAGTATACCTTCTGTAAGTCATACCTCCGTGAGATTGGTCCTCTCTTAGCTCTATCTTTTCGCTTTGAAGGGTCTTACCGCTATGCAAAAAGCTTTTCTACATCACAGTTTAATTTCACATATAGAAAAGACCTCGGTGTGGCGCTGGGTTCACTTAGTGTTAAACATCCTGATCCGTCATGCCACCGATTACATACGTATGCCTTTCACCAGGCACGATGTGATGAAGGCGTAACAAGGCTTCCATAACATTGCGGGTGTCCAGCGAGTGATTGGCATTCTGGATGGGACACTTCCTGTACACAAATGAGTGATTTACACAACTAATGTGAATCAATACAGATCGTGGAGAACATTAACACACGATGGCAAACTATGAGAGTTTAAATGACCCTTTCAAAAACAACCGAAGCCAAACAGCCAGTTAATGTAGCTGGTTAACGCAGAAAACGTATGGACGTGAGGGTGCGGGATCGGACACTTGCAAAATAAGAAGTACATACATAAACACACACACACACATTGCTTTCTTTACTTATGCTATTTCAGTGAGCCCTGATAAATCCAATTTCTACTATTTCTAAAGCGTTTCTTTATAATAAACATTGTTTTCTCAATACTTTACCCACTCTATAATCAAAGGTAGGGTGAACAATCGATTCTCGAGGCATCAATATCAAACTATTCAGCACCAATGCCTGGACAGCACCTGTTAACATCACACTTGAGGTAGAGTTCGGGGAACACGCCTAGAAAAGGTATATCTTGAGTTAGGGGTACCTTTAGAGTCTTCGTATAGCGCTAAGAGACAACGTTGTCGGGAAACGCAGCCCTGGCCAATTTTAATCTGATTGGATGACTTTACACTTTGGTGTTTAGGACAAATAGGTAACTTTTTATCAGTCTGAAACAAAGTAGTTTTTTCAAGGCAGCATAGTGCTGTTTTTGTTTGTATAGTAGCGAACTTGGCCAATTTGTGCTATAATCCATTTCAGGTACAGTTAATGCACCACTAAATGCTGTATAGTGCTTGTCACTTTCCTGTAGATGTCGGCCAGACAGTTTCTCCATGTCTAAACAGTTCTTAGAATAAAATGCAATGAAAGTTAAAAGTATCTGGCTTCATGAGCTAGTCAGACATAGCTATTATTAAAGTAAATTGAATCAATGACAGCTTTATATTTAGTTGATGTGTTTGTTTCTTAATAGAAGCTTTATTATTTTTGTTTTTGTTGATATTTTAATATAAACTAAACCTAATTCCCACTGGATGAATGAATATTTGGAATAATAAGATAACATAGACAGTTCAATCGGATGCACGTGATGAACCGAAGTTAATTTCCGATCTGTGTTATAATATAACAATTTACTTTCTATTTCATTTATATTCATTCATATTCATATTTTATTGTATATTCATTGTAATAAATATTTTTAAACCTACTCAACTATCACAGATTTTTTGTGGTGGTCTACTGGAACTGAAGTTTGTTACACACAACGTTTGTTTATTTTTTTGCCACTTAAACAATCTATAATATACAGTATTATATGTAAAGTCAGACGGTTGTTATCGCAGAAAAAACCCCGACAGTGTAAAACTCGAGGAGTTTAATTTGCCATAACAACCATCTGAATGTACATCATCCCTCTTATTATGCAGTTACGTGAGCTATTAAGCATGAAATATTGATAGGAAATATTTTTTTAGCTCATTTGTAACCATGCATTTTTTAATCACTAGTCAAACAGAATCAAGTATTTTCGATCACCATGTAATAAGAAGTAATATCTACTGGTATTCTCTATATTTTCTTCAGTGACACAGATGAGCAAGAGTGAATAAGGTGGTTTCCACACTGACCTTATTGATCTGTTATCGCTGAAGCTAGTTGCTCATGTACCTCAAATAGGTGAATACATTTGCAGAACTCCCTCTTTAAGTCTGTCTCTTCTTTTGTAACTTCCTCACCCCCCTTCTATCTCTAGTTGCTCTTTCTCTATCTCTCTGTCATTGCTTTGCCCTCTTGTGAGCATAGGGTGGAGCATGCCAAGTTGCTCTGCCAGGCTGCCATGTGCTTGGCACAGAGGAGAGCGCCAGTGAATCAGCCTTTTCTCTGAGCCGTACACCCAGCACTGCAGTGGGAAACTCACACACACACACATAGAAAGAGAAAAAGAGAGACAGAGAGTGGGGGAATTCAGGACAGTTCTGCATGTTCTTTTTCATGCTTTATATAGCAAAATCACATGCATAATGCTATGTCTACACATAGTAATTGATCTAAACAAAGTACATGTTGGATTAAATGATGTTTGCGGAATTTGTGTTATGGTGAGAAACATTATGTTGTTTTTGCTTAAAGGGTGTGTATGTGGTTAGGAGCATCGTGTAATGCAACATGGTCATTACATGTTTGTTTTACATGTATTGTGTTATGAACTCCATCTATTATAAAATCTTAATGAACATATTGGGCATATTTGCAAACATGTCACATTTTAGTAACCAGCCGATAAGATGTGATCTGTTACAGAGGCTGGAAAGTAAAATTATTGACATAAATGTGTGACTTATGACATAGTTATTACACTGTAACAATATTGTAACAAAATTATAAAGGGAAGTATGTGTATTTTTTATTCTGTCTATTGTTTAGTGTTTAAAAAATTTAAAGACAAAAGCCCTGAAAGTTATGCTCCTTTTAGCTGCCACGGTGCACCCTGCTGTAAGTCTGAAATCCATATTGATTTAATGTAATAAAGAGATTATGAGACTTCTATGCCCTCATGAATTACCACCCGCTAATAAGACACTCTTACCAACACTTTGTTTTATGTTTGAAATGAGCATTAATGCCTTTAATGATTTGTGGATAAATGAGCTGTATCAACATTTGTGGACCCTGCAAAATCCTGAGCAAATATTTTGATATTTGAGACGGACACTGAGCACGCTCAATTATTTGCCAGACTTACAGTAAGTGCTGAGAGAGAAAATTATGTTTACCAAATGACTCAGATTAATATTTGTAGTTACTGGAATGTTGAATCTGCAAGGTGTACTGAATGTGTAAAATGGTCTGTGGCTCCAGGGGAGAAATATCATGTTGTAACCATGAAATTGAAGGAGCTGGGATTAAGAGCACACACAGGTATACACGTTCATTAAAAACTAATGACACATTGTGCAGTAGTCACATTTGGTGATCTGTACTTGACTCACAGGGTAACTGGGTAATGGTTGATGTTGGGGGTTGCTGTCTGACTGCTCCTGTGGGAGCACTTGGCTCGGATCAGTCTGGTAACCTGCACGGGATTCTGGGAATGTGGCGGTGGTTGGGGAAGGGGGGTGGAAGGCTCAGGAGAAGTTATGACTCATTGTAGGGCTGATAAAGGGTAGCTGAGACTGGACACACGAGTGAATTGCAATTTCCTTCACGGCTCAGATATATCCCCGTTGGTTCAGGAAGGGTCAATAGGATAGCTGCCATTGAGATTGCACTTCCAGCCAAATCGAGGCTGGACAGTTAGACATTTACCAAACCCATCTTAGGCTGTAAGTGCTTCTGACCACCGATCCACTCCTCTCCTTTCAGAGACTTCCAAGTTTTCTTTATAATTAATGCAAATAGAACAGGAAGCGTGAAAACATTTACATGCCCTACGGACATATCAGCCTGTGTAAAGTGAAAGCGAGTCCACGTCTCTATTATGACTCTGAAGATCCAAAGCAAATGCTAATGGATGCGGCCTGTTATGTCATTTCAATGAAGCCACTATGCTGGAGGCAAAATGGACTCTGTTAAGGATATCATAGTCAAAAGAAACAAGCCGAGGGCACTGAATTAATATTTTATATCTGGTAGTCATGATTGATGTATGCTTGTATTGATTTGTAATAAAAAAATATTTTGATATGCTCTTAACACTGTTACATAAAGTCATATCTGTACAACATAATCCTATTAGAATTTGTAGGTATCCCTGAATAAATTTGAATACGGGTACTAGCAGGTTTTATGTGTTTGTACAGACGATAAAAATGTGTTAACATGTTTTCAAGTCTCAAATAAATTGGATTTAAATAGAAAAATGAATAAAATATGAATGAATTGTATAATAAATTTTGTCAATTCCCTTAAATGTATTCGTGTTGGGCTTTGATCATGATTAAATCCAGTAATACAAAGCATGCAAATTACTTTTATTAGCCTTTAATTGACTTTATAAATGAACTTCCCTTTAATTGCCAAAATGCCAAATCGCCATTAATGCATGAAAACTACACCTAAATCACAGATTTTACTATTTACAATAGTTTATAGAAGTCAAACATCTCTAGTTAAACTCCAACACTTCTCAAATTCTTCCTAGAACAAATAATCACTGCTCTCACTATAAACTTTCATTTCTGTACATATTCTTTTATTCTGCCCAAATCATTTTAGCAGAATCATTCAACATAGCATTGCTATGAAATGGAATGGAACTGAGAATATTGAAAGTATGTTTTTCCTTAAATCCAAAGCAAATATGTCAAACATTTTTGTCTTCAATGGATTCTCTGATTTCTACTGTTGTCTAATCTTCTTTCTGAACTGCAATGGAGTTTAGATTTAAATAGCGTAGCTTTGACAATTGTCTGTGTGCTGCCTACACACACACACACACACACACACATCCTCTCATCCTACTCAAGAGCAGCGGGTTGAGCTGGGTCTGAGACATCTGGGTGGATTCTCAAACAGTAGTGTGGGCAGCCATGCATTTCAAGAGCCAGAGAAACTGACAGCCTGCTCTTTACTTCTCAAACACACACAAACACACATACACACTCGTACTGGAAATCAGTTAATGTCTATATCAGACAGTGAGATGCATTTAACAAGCCCTCATTGTGTGATGAGCCTACCGTTTGTGCTGCCTTCAGCATCTTGTTGGGAATAAGGAGAATAAGTGGCTGTTATTTGATTATAAGATAAATTAACCAGCAGTGCTGGACCCTGACTCCAAACAAACCGTAAACAGTTTCAATGCTAATTCCGATGATACATCCATTCTACTCAGCCAGGTTACTGTTGATAACGCGTAAAGACGCATCTTTTTGGACAAGCTTTTACTTAATAAATACAGTGGGGCGGTTCTTGAATGTCTCAGACATTTGGTCTCTAATAGTTTTTTTGTTTTTGTTATGTTTTGGTTTATATTTGCCTATGTATGTTTGATTTGTTTTCTGATAGTGTTAAGCACTTTGTGATTCCTTGTCTGTGAAAGGTGCTATATAAAAACATTTTACTTACTAACTTACTTACACAAACAGTGTTGGGAAATCTACTTTGAAGCTAGCCAATGTAAAGCTTATCTTGGAAAAATGTATAGCTATAGCTACAGTACACTAAAAGATACCAACAAACAGAAGCTCATTTAAGCTACTTGAAGATACAGTTCGTAACATTGAATTGCAGGTTACTTTACAATTGAAGTCAAATGGTGTTTCATATTAAGTGAACTTACATTTACAGATATTGGTTGTTTCATTTTATTATTATTTTTGTTAATTTTACCTAAAAAATGTACAGATTGCAGTACTTATATACACATTTCTCTGCTAGAAGTTCTTTATTTTAACCAATAACAAAGTCAAAGCATGATGATGTGAAGGAGCGTGGAATCATGGGAGTTGTCATTTTATCTCCACAGCCGATGGAGTTTAATCACAAATCATGTACATGGACGGGGTAATGATTAAACGTTTTAGTAACGCTATATGGATGATCAACTAAATTTACATTATTCAGTAATATTCATACTTTATTTGTCGTACAGATTTGTTAAATGTTGTTATGGTATAACATCACTGTATACCTCGAGTCCTGACTTGAGACTTGAATGTTGAACGTAACACTAGATTGGTATTAGAATATCATATGAATCAAAGCTAGATGACTGTGTTGCTAAATGGGATGCAAATATTTAGTTTAAATATATTTTACGGTAAAGAAATTGTATTACTTGCATTACTGTCACTACAAATCGTTTCATAATCATTGGAAACGTTGGGGATAATGTAAGTGCACAAAATGCTTAGCGTTGTTTTTGTATATTTTGATGCAAGAAAATCTTCTGAACGCTACATATGAAACAAAAAAGGGATAGTCACATTATATAGGTTTACAACACAGCTTTACAGCTGAAGAAAGCAGCAGAGCAGAGAAAAGGCAAAACATCAAACACATTCTCTTGAAACATCATTGCTCCTTTAGAATTGGAAAGTCTGATTCATTTTACTTAATCACTTTATTTGGGTAGTTCATGTTAATGAAGCAGATCTAACAGGAAACGATTCACTGATTTGAGCTTTTGCACAGAAGTCCCTGCACAGCATCCAGTCTCTGGTGACATTTCTCTCTGATATATATTGTGACATATTAAGTTAAGGGCTCCTGTTCATTATTAAGTTCTCAGCTCAGTTACATTTTTTGTTTTGGTTGCAATGAAGTGTAAATTTATCTTTTGTAAAATGTACTCATATGTTTAGAATTATACGCCCTTTAAAGGAATAGTTCACCCACAAAGAAAATTATTTTGTGGTTCACAGACGAAAGTCATGCAGGTTTTGAACGACATGAGGGTGAAGAAATGATGACAGAATCTTTTAGGTGACTTATCCCTTCATGTAGCTTCAATGCAGTTAGCTTGCATTTTGCTAGTAGCCTGAAATGTCGTAGTGGTGTTTAAGGGTCACATCACTCTTCTGTGTTGTCTTCTGTGATATGGTATCATGACCCTGATGTCCAGTCTTTGAGAACGAGCACTGGGGGCCTCCATCTCTTCAGAGGTGTGAGTATAAACATTGATAGCAGGATCTCTGACTACTCGGTGGGGGCTTGTGGCAGACAGATGGACTCTATTAGAAAAATAGATGGTCTATGGAGCTTGTGATGGCTTTCACACACGCGCACATGCACTCAAAATATGCTCTATTTAGACTGTAACGTTTGCCGAAGGGGGATGTCACATGATGAAGTCAAATCAATGGAGCTTCCTCCTCCGCGATCACAGAAGGAAACATTCATAGCCACATTCTCTCTCCGTTTCCCTCCATCTGTCCATCTCACTGCTCTCACAATTACCTCCTTAATTATTTTTATGAAACATGTGACCTGACATGTTGTTTAAAAAAGAACTATGATCCTAAGAACCCAGTTCAACATTTTTTGGTTTAAACATACCTTTATTACACAAGTTCCCCTAGCTATAATTTATGCAAATAAAACTGTCTTCAAATGTTTCCAGAAATATATATATGAATATCGAAAAGCAGATATACTGTATGTGGTGTTGGAATAATATTTCTGGATATGTTTGAAGACACATAAAAAATCAATGCAAGAGAAAACTCTACCGTACTCTATGATAGTTATGTATGCTGAATGTTTTATGATGTTTAATCCTATTGCCAACATCTGACCTGCTTCTCTATACAGTATGTTTTTTGTTTTGTTTATGCTTAATGTTGTTCTTTTATAGTTTTATGAAGATCTTTCTTATAGGGGGTTCAGCTTTCTTAATTTTATGTTAAAATTTTGTTGAATTTTTAGTGACAGATAAATTCAGCTTTTATTCATTTTAATGCTCAGTTAAACCTTAAATATTGTCAATTCTAAAAAAGTTTTCAATAATTGAAAAAAATCAATTGGGAAAAGGTTTTGTTTGATTTAGAATTTCAGTTATATTTTTACATTTTATTCAAAGTATTGTGATAAAATCATAACCACAAACCCAGTATTGTGTGTTGGGGTACACCTGCATTTAAGAGGTATTGACAATAATCATGATATTAAAAACCATTTTTATACCGTGTTAGTTCTACACACATAAATAATAATAAAAAACATATTTGTTGCCATTAAATATTTTAGGAGCAACTTTAGTTACTCTCTGCCACCCTGCACTTGTTTTTTAAGTGTGATTCATTGGCCAAAAAAGAGAAAACACAAAACACACAAAATTAAAGATAGACTGACAGCATTAATGATTTATTGTCAAAATAATAACCAAATAGATATTGCAAAAATATTGTGGTGGTGAGTTCTTTCGACCACGATAATCATGTAGAAAAACATCTTATAATTTGACAACCTTAATCGTGTATCATATTGAATCATGAGGTGAGTGTATTATTACTAGGAATGGGCCATACCTTTTTTTTATTTACAATCTGATTCCTATACCAGAATGGGAAGTTTCGGCCAATTCCGATCCCTGGGTGATGCGCTTAAGACATCTTCCATGACGTGCTTAACACACCTTTTTCATGACAGTTACAACACAAAGGTAAGATATATGTTACATGGTTTACATTAAGTGCATTACTGAGCTTTTGAATCATAGGTTTAAAAACAGAGTTATTGTGTGCAAAGCGTTTAACTCAGACCTTTTCCAATGCTTTAATGGGGTTATGTGGCGCAAACATGTGTTTTTCTGTGTCTTTGGTGTGTAATAAGTTTCCCATGCATGTATTAGACATGTTAAATTGTAAAAATTAAAGTGTCGAAACAAAAGATGCATTATATCTAAATGCGAATGCTCACTCAGACCTGCCTGAGACGCCTCGTGTAACCACCCCCACAAATCTACCTCAGTTTGTGGTATTATTTGACTTAAACCGCCCAAATGTATATGGAACTAAGGTGGACGTACCTTACAGTACAATTTCTTTGGTTCCTAGTGTCCCAAAAGCAAAGAGGAGATACAAACATGCACGGAATGTGGAAAATTCAGCGTTTTTAAACAGTAAATTGTGCATATACATTGCATCACATCTAAAACAAACGATAATATTCATTTTTGATGTGTCATATGGCCCCTTTAATATAAGACACTGATCAGTGATTTCCAACTCCAGCAAAATACAATTATTTTAAACAAAACCTTGGAAAGAGTAGCGTCCTGACTGTCACTGAACACTAGAGTATACTGAACGGAGAGTGACAGATGACATTAGTAGCTGAGTTTTCATGTACTAAATGATCGTTTGTTTTCTCCTCACATAAATCTATTGCATGACATAAGAAAATGATCAAATTTAGCGCTTGAAACTCTTACAGCGGTTTCCTAATAGCTCTTACTTCTTAAAGCTTGATAAAATTATTCTGCACGGGATCAGATTTTGGATCGTACCACCACCTCCTATATCCGATCCTGCAAAAAGAATCTATATCGACGCGATACCGTTCCAGAGTATCTGGATCTGCCCACGCCTAATTGTTACACCCCTAAAAAACACATGTTTGAGTAACTGAACTCCATTTTGGACTCCAACAACCAGGACTATATGGTCTTTCTAGTCTCTTGACTTATTCTTCGTCTCTCTGTCCGTCTCTCCTCTGTTAATTCTCCTCCATCCAACTGTCTAACCTCACCACCGTCTCATGATACTTCGAAATCAATAGGACCATCACAAAGAAACGCATGTAAGGCCAATTTCCTGCCACCATCCCCCACATCCTTTTATTCTCCTCCATCCTCGCTTCAAACTCCAGTAGTGCTGGCTAATCATATCCCCTCTGTGGCACGACGGAAAGACCAGAGGCAGACATCCTATAGGGTGTGCCCTCTGCCAACCGCCATGTTTCTTCATTTAAGGATCACCACTTCAAGACGAGAAGATTCTAAAGATTGGAATCGGTGGGTACAGCGATTATGCACAAATGGACAAACATTTGTGTACAGATGCAAACAATTGCCCTGCATTACAACCAAACGTGGAGAGACAGAAAACGCATCTGTGTGATATTAACAAGGTTAATGACAGCAAAATGCATAAATATACAAATGCACACACGCTGTTATTATCAGTAACGGCAGGCGGTAGCGAAGCGTGTAAATGCTTTTGCTTTGTTGGGGGTAGGGAGTAGAAGCATCTTCACCATCTATTTTCGCACATGAGTATATTTGGTTCTCACAATGTAGACAAAATTGACCAATACACCTTAAGCACTAACACACATAAACACACATTTACATACACACACTTAAAAAGTGGAAAAATTATTGGTCACACCAAGATTGCCCGTTGTCAAACAACATTAGACAATTAAACGCACTGCATTAGCCCTCCCACGCCCACCAGTCAATCAAACAACCTGTCAATGCGCGCCATTATGGACTTTGGCTGTTTCACCACAGGGATTTCTGTCAATCAAATACGACACAATACGCCCATCCGACTCGCATCAAATTATCTTTAGCATGCTGCCCAGGGTGCTTGCAAATGTCATAACAACCGTGGTTTTATTTAATCCCGGGATCGCTTTCAAGGTCTATAATCCTGATTGCACACATGTAATTTAAGCCTTTTGGCTATTTCTATTCGACCTCTCGAGTTCGGATTCTATCGGCAGTGGATATGGAGATATGGCGTGAGGAACACTAGCTTTTGCGCAGATCTCCAGCGGCATATTTCTGCCATTGATTTTAGTGACTGCTGTAGACAGTGATGGGTGATGGAGCCCGCAGATGGAGCTATTTAAGCATATTCACACACAATTTGCAACACGAATAAATGTGAAACGCTTTTCCATGCAATAAGAAGGCACATTTAAGAATGATGTGGAAAACCCCACCCGATAAACTCAGATGCACGAATGCAGCTCAAACCCGTTGTGTACGGCGTGATGCCTTTAAAAGATATTTCCCGCACAACACAGTCATTGTGACATTAAGGCCGAGGTCGATGAGTAAATGAGATACTATAAGGCAAACCAATAGCATCGACCACTATGCATGCTCCTTCAATTTAGTCCCATTAGAACTGATTTATTCTTTATCAGCTGTAGTGATGCACCTTACTGACAAAATATAAGAAAACGTACTGCACGTGATTCACTCACTTTTAAGTGAATGTACAATACACAACCTCACGCATACTCATAGCATCGAGACAGCCCTGGTGTGACGGTAGCGTGCTCATTGTACCCTGTCTCAATGACTAATCCTAATGTCTTTGCAAATACCGATGGCTGAATCAACTCCAGTGTGAAGGCATTCCCCTCCGTTTCTTCTCTTTTTTGCTGGAATTCTCATGAAGACGAGGAAGGAGCACCAATCAGAAGATGGGAGAGACCACTGGCAGGGAGGCGGAGGGTGTCGGTGATGGTATAGATGGAGCATGGTCGTAGCTTCCTCTCTTTCCGTTCCCCCTCTCGTCGCGTTTTTTCGTGGGTGGTACAACCTGGCAGATTACAAAACACCCCTCCCATGTGTCTCTCCACTCTCTGTGCCAGGGTGAGCCTACAGATCTCCTTCTGCTGGAGCGCGTGAGTGTGAGAGCCGAGTTGGGAAGAGAGAAGCAAGGTAGAGACATAGACAGTTAACAAGAGAGAGAGGGAGAGAGAGAGAGAGAGAGAGAGAGAGAGAGAGAGAGAGAGAGAGAAGAGAGAGAGAGAGAGGAAGTATGAACGCATGTGTGTGTGAGAGAGAGCAGAGCTGGGAAGCTCAAGAAACAACTGGACCCACTCAGCTCTTCTGTCTGCAAAGATCATGAGAACATCTGATGGGTGAGTGCAAATACACACACTTGCTTGTTCTCATTGTGTGTGTTCTCATGCCTGAGACCCTGCAGACTTCAGATCCTCTATTTAAAGTGTGACACTTCTAAAGTGCATGTGTTCTCTGTCATTAAACTGTGCTAACCTGTCCACCATCGCTTGCGATCTACTAAGAACACTTTCTTCTCTGTCAAGATGTGCCGTGGTTGACAATCCTTCCCTTAAAACAATGAGACTTTTTCAAGATCCACACAGGACAGAAAAAAAACTCTAACTCTATTTCTAGACGACAGAAAACGCCAGAAGTCTGGAAGTCACTGCGCAATCCTAAAAGACAAAGAGCACCATTCACTGCGAAAGTGATCAATGCACAGACGGAATTGGTTCGCGACAAACACGTACACATGTGCACACGCGTGTTCGATTGCACACGCGCTGACAGGCGAACATCTCATGATCAGATAAGTATAGGATTCTCAGGACTCAACATATAAGCTGCCTTTTTATCCTCGAAAAGATGATAGACGGTTGGGCGACTTTAGATGCGAAACGCTTTAAGAAGCCTTGCCTAAGACTGTGCCATTAGGAATAAAGAAAAAGAAGGACATTTTTTAATTCAACAGATACATTTTAGCCTCTGTGTTGTAATGGCTGTGGTTTTAATGTGAGGAGTCCTGCAAGGCCAATGTCTCTATGATGGGAGCAGTCAGAGGTCAGGTGTGGTCTCTCTGTCATGGCACCGATTGAACCTTTCCTTGGTGTCAGCCAGGGACTAATGGTGACCTGCATTCAAATCAATCATCATTTTATTAGAATGCGGTGTATGTTAAAATTATTTTTAATTACAGTTGTGAATATTTCTATATTAACTTCTGTAGAAACGCACACATACAGTTCATGCACAAATCTATTTTATTTGTGCATGTGTGTGTATTGAAATATAAGACACGTTTAGCTAGGTGCGTACATGTGTGTTCTGTAGGAATGTCTTTGCTTCTGTGTACGTACATACAGGTGATGTATGTGCGCGATGTATTACTCTTTGTGTGTGTTTGTCAGCGGGGGGCTTCATTAGCGAGCTGAAAAAAGCGTGGTACACCAGCCTGTGTCTCTCACCCACGTCCATCCACGCAGGAGGCGTCCACCTGACATTTCCTGCTCTGAGCTTTACTATAACACAAAAGGCCATTTAGCACCCTAACGGCACACAATCCACAGATACCAGGCACATATGACGAAAAATCTGCCCTTGGGCGTATTTAGTGAAAATAAAAATTAGAAGCATGATTATAGGAATGGGTAACAAAGATTTACAGCTGGCAGCCTTAGACCATCACTATTGACAGATGAATGGTTCAAAATAAATAAAAAATGACATAGATTTAGGTTCCCACGTATACATGCGTATGTGTGGGGCTTGTATTTGATGCGTTCTTTTGAATAGAGTTGACGTAAGATAATTGCTACTTGATGATGTCGAATGAGAAACTGCCTCATAAAGAAATATGGTTCCGCCCCATCTGCAATATGGCTTCACATGATGCCTTGAATAAAAGCTCTTATTGTGATAAAAGCCATCTAGGTGTACTACAAACCAGGATAGGCTATGGTTGTGCATTAAACTCCACACATGCATTTTTATCATCACACCCTGACGAAAAACTTTCCAGCATATTGCGACTTTTTACACTTCCGTACGCTGTGTTGCGTTTAGGCCTGTTTTTCATTATCTTAATTGAAGAAAGCATCCGTCAAGGTTCATTTTAAGCCGTGTTTAAAAGTCACTTCACACAATCACTCGCTCATGTTTGCGGTATAGCATTTGTTATCACTTGCGCTCAATATGCTGACTGTGGCTTTGGGTGTGGTGCCGTATGCAACCAAATGCCGGTCTAGCCGTGAGGATTCACCTAAGCCGTATGTCTGCGTGCAGTTGTGTTACGCTGTTGGTTTTTCTTGTATGAGAGGCAATTAACGGCATTTGTAAATCCGATTCTGCGAGACGCCAAACATGCATGACTGACTGTATATTTTAAAATTTCATTGACCATTATTCCAATTCCTCCGAGCACCTGCAAGATTTATTCATATGGACTTTTTGCAAGCTGTGCTATACATACATCTGCTTCAGAGTGAGCAAAACAAATATGAAACATAAATGGGACTACAGTATTTCTGTATATATCTATACGTAACATATTGGAAGTACGTGCCGTCTTAAATGATACTAGCATTATTCGATCTCTATAATGCAAAGCCCTCCCTGTGGAGCCGCTCACAAAATGGCCGTAGACTCAGAGCTGCCCACAGGATCTGTGATTGACAGAAAATTCCTGCGAGGATGGATGTGGACTATATGGCGAGCAGCTCGGGAAGTGTGTGTGGGCAAGAATCAACGGCGTGCCAGAAAGGTTCCTCGTCTTTGTTCTCTAAACCCCAAACAGTAACAAAGGCAGTTAGAAAGCAATTAATTAGATTTTCTAACGAACGCGTTTCCATTTCGTTTGCATTTGTGCAATGCAAATCCCATCGGATGCGCGATATAGATGTGGGGAGATAAAGCCACATGTGCACGAAATTAAGTTTGTTGTGTGCTTTGTGTTCAATGTGTGGAGGTTTAATGATTGATTAATCACATTTATTAAATAATCACAATGTTAAACTCAACATGATTTCTACTAAGTAAACAGCTAAAATGGCTAATTTTTGTAGATGCCGCATAATCAATATTCGTAACTTTATAAAACATTATTTGATGATATATATAACTATATAATAGAACAAAAAGTGAATAAAAGTCATTTGTTTTTTATCTAGTAGCAATTGTTCACACATTTTATCACAGTCGACATTCAAAATTCTTAAAACAGAAAACTAAAGTGATTCAGCCTCCACATTCATTTTGTCCTGTGTGAAAGTATTCAACAATTGTATGAATTTATCTAGAAAAAATAATTAAATGCCAAAAATCTCATTCACTATAATCTTTAATACGACTATTCTGGTTAAGGTGGCAGCTGTGAAGAGTGTTTAGGCGACACAGTATGGAACGCCCCAATTGCATTCTCTGCTGCACAATATTGATTAGAGACAAGCTATTATTATTACTGTCAATGAAATTATTATGAATAAACCCCATACGTGCAAAAATGTATTGGCATGTATTATTCTTTCGGTTAATCCTCAGTTTAATACTGAGGCCCTCATTAATACAAAACTCTATTCAGAGGCACAATAACACAGATATCAGACAAAAGCTTCTCATCTTAGCAATTGCACAATACCAGCACTGATTAGTCTGTTAAAGAGATAACATGACTCCCATCCCCCTCCATACATCCCTATCTCACGCTCTCTCTCTCTCTCTGTGTATCTGTCTCTCGCTCATTTTTCTCATTGATTGGTTTCCCATGCCGGAATTAGCCTTCCATTTCCGTTCCTGAGCCGTGTTCCCTCCTACTCGATTTTCTCTACATCGCATTATCCGTAGCCATCCATATTTATCCGTGGACAAAGCAATGCAACATGTGACAGTTTGGAACGTTGTTATGAGTTTTTCTCTGTTTTATGGTTTGTTGTTGAATAAAGAAACATTGATGATACTATAAACTATAAAGAAACCCCTTTAGTCAGCTGATTGGGTGGGCGGGGGGCTTTCCTTTCATGAACCACTCCCGAGAATTCTGACATCCGTGTTAAAGCACTACAGCCAACATGTAATGGTGCCATTAAAAGTTATTAATAAAACAGGACGGGTGTGTTTGTGTGTAGCATCAGTGTTCCCCGAAGGGCTCGTAAAGCAGATGTGTTCTACATCCACATCTCTTTGATGCCTCTTTGTAGGGTTTTTCTATGTTCTTCCACATTCACGCACACACACACGGACCAGCGTGCGGATGCACGTACATGCTTGCGCTCAGGCACGCGCACACGTGTCATGTGACCGCACTGGTGTCTCTCTGGAGTTCTTTGTGTTGAGCCTCTCTCACTGTCATACACCACACACACGTGTTCCTGTGTGCGTGGATGCTCTATGTTGCTCTTGCATATCTGCACACACGCTCACACACACTGCGTGGGCTTTGTGTGGGTGGAGAAAGTGTAGAACAATGATGGGTGCTCTTGTCTGTCTGGTCGCCTGTATGAGGATGTGTGTACACACCTGTGCACGTGAGTGTCTGTGGGTCTCCAGTGCGATGCATAAAGGTAAGCACTTTCTTCTGATAGTTCTGCTTCTTGTTTTTACTCGTTCTTTCATTTTTTGGGTGACATTCTTTCACTCTTCGGGGAGGCTACAAATGCTTTGTGATTGAAATGTTCACATTATTTTATTATTCTTTAATATTCTTTGAAGATTAATCCAAATTCAGATTGAATTCACGATCGCTAAATGTCTACTGTCTGCCTTTGTCTTTTCACCACCCAGTTTCCACATGACCACGGGCTTCTCAAATACACAACAGAATATTTCTTAGATTTTTTCATCGTAAATTAAACTAAACATTTTTGTTTTAAGTCCTCCATTATTCACTATCCTCTCCGTTCCCCGTTTTCATGACTTCTCATTTATTCTTTACCGCAAGGTGGCAAGAACCCACATTCCATCACACACGTTTACTAAAGGACTCGCCAGGCTTTCCGCTCTCTCTCTCTTTCTTTCTCTCCTCCGCGTCTCCCTTCCCTCATTGTCCTCATCTGCTGCCTGACAGAAACGTGCCGTATCCGTGCTCGCCTATTTCCATATCAAAAGGTGAGATATCACCACAGACGTGTTTGGCGGGAAATTTCAGTAATTATTATGACAGCTCTTTTTCAAAACATGACCGGGTCCAAAGAATGGTTTCATGGAGATTTAATTGAGCTTTTTTATAGGTTTTAGCCTTTGTTTTATCTGCTCCTAGCTCTACCGGCAATAAGAGGCGTTATCATAGGCTTTTTTCCGCTTTTAGATGCCTGTGCCAGAATTGCTTTCAGCTGTGAGGAGATATTATGCACCCTTCTTATCACGAGAACACGACTGAATCTAGAACACTAGTGTGTACTGACACTTACAAATCCTGTTTTTGCTCCTATAGACTCTTACAAAATAGATATATTTATGTCTCGGATGATGTCAGTTTCTATGTAGTCTGTTTTTTGCAACTTAAAACTACCCAATATCCACCTATTTAACAGGGAACCCTTTTTGACAGATATTGAAAGCAATCAATCATAGTTTGTTTGCTTATGTAGCATTTAGGGGAGTGGTTTTAGGAAGAAATTATAGATTAAGACAAAATTAAATTAATATACATATAGAAAGTCCTTAAATAAAAAGGTGCACTGTACATTAAAGCATCTGTGTGCCCTTATTAGCAGACAGATGTTGTGTAAACTCAGTCAGATTCACGTTACTAAGTCTTTGTTTTGTGGGCAGTATGCAGTTGGTGAATGCCTGTTCTGCGGACATGTGAGGTTGTCTTTTGGAAGAGCAACCACAGGTGGGGTTCACCACATTAACTATTGACATGTTTCAATCAGAGGGTTACTGTAGTCTGAACCAACACTGAATATTTGGTCATAATAATGATACAAAACTAGTTTTCTAAATTATGTGACCTGTATTCATTTAATTATACCTGTTTGCCGTATAACATGAAAGGAATTCTATGTGGGGGTGAACGGGTCAAGCTGTCACATAGTTTAAGTAAGATTTCAAATTAGATAATGGAAACTTTCAAAATATGTCCTGGGTTTTGAGATGTCTTCAGGACCCTGGCTGAGAAACACAGCACTTCTTTTGTTTTTTGACCAGAAAAACAAAATGCAGGTCATTATAGCTTACTGTGGAAGTGATGTCGCTTTTGTCACCGAACAATAGACCTGTGTCGAGCAGGCTATTTAAAAATGTAGGTAGATTCTATTCATAAAAAAAATTCAGAGAACATAGCAAGTTTATATACAAATGCTACATGGTAGCTTTTTCATATTGGTTTTAAAAAAATGGTCAATTCAAATAATGAAATACCTGTCACAAATACATAATTATACCTTTTTTTTTTAACTGATGTTTGCTCATTACTTTCATGATGAAAATGAATCAAAACACTTTTTAACATCACAATTTAAAGGAAACATTTTGGTTTTCAGGATGTTTTGGGTAAATACACATATCATCTATCGCTTTTATTTGTTTCCTTCATTCAGTATTGTCTACCTCTCCATACGATTCAGTGAGCGAGAAAACGAGTAACATTATTCAAACTGAATCCTGATTCGATTAAATGTAGGGCTACATTTATTCTATTTTAGTATTTTACTAAAATTGCTATCCTTTAAAAGCGTGCTTTTACTGTGCTATTTTAATGCATTTTTAAGATTCTCAAACCTTTTCTAGTAAAGAAAAGTAAAGGTACTTTTGTTTATAGACGGTTTCAGCACCAACAGCATAAACAAACACTACAGTATGTGGCTCAGACTTAACTTCTGGTAGACCTCCGTAAACAGTCAATAACTGTTAAGTTGTTTTAATTTATACAATTAATATACCATTAAAATATGAATATATATGAATATTAATATAAGTTAAAATTCAAAAAATTTACCTTATAACCAAACACCAAGAGAAAGTTAACTTTG
The DNA here is from genome assembly GCA_008369825.1 of Triplophysa tibetana. Taxonomy (NCBI): domain Eukaryota; kingdom Metazoa; phylum Chordata; class Actinopteri; order Cypriniformes; family Nemacheilidae; genus Triplophysa; species Triplophysa tibetana. The sequence continues at coordinate 12,444,617 of CM017916.1, forward strand.
GGCCAGGCGTGTGCATCCCATGAAACCATCTAGTAACAGATATTTTCTGCTTTCTTTGCCGTAAAGTTTCACCACAAATTTACATTTGTCTCTCTATAGAAACCAACCTTGACATTTTAAAACATGTAAAAACATGTTTAAACACGTAAAACCATGGCAAATTTTCTAAGAGACTATTTACGTTTATAAATTCACATAACACGACTCTGTGCATGGACACAGCACAGAACTGTACCCTTTCATCATAGATCACAGATCTGACTAGTCAGTGCGCTGACGGCATCCACTTTTACCCAGTACCCAGAATCCTTTGCCATATTTCTCAATGCTTTGTAGTTCACACAGAGTCATCGGTTTTGTGTTCAGTGGAGTGGAAGAGTCTGGCATGAACTGTAGACTCATCCTCATGTGAACTCAGTCCCTCCCTCCCCTCTGTTCCTCTCTCTCCACTTCCATCCACTACCTGGACGTTCATTTCTGCAGCTTAACATACCACACAAGGGTCAACAGCATAAATAAATCTGTGTTCAATCTGCTTTAGATTTCTTGCTTTTCTTAAAGGAGCACATTTTGACCCAAAATGTGTCGAATTTTTTTAACAGTTTCTTTGTCGGCTATAGGAAATCTACAAATGCAGGATTTAGTGGAACATACATTTAGTGGTCTGTTTTTCATATTTGTAAATGTACCCTTTCATGAATGTCTGAGCCGTCATCTTAAGAAAACAGGTTAAAACTGTTTTCTTTAACACTACACCTGTCATTGACCAATCTATCAATGTCTAAGCATTGAAATTGCATTGCCAGTGTATAAGAGGATTAGTTACATAGCATTAGTGTGCTGTCTGCGGCGGGAGTGTGTCGAACTGGGATTATGACATGAGGATAATTGTCATTTTTCATGGAATTCCAAAAGACAAACAGTGATGGTAATAGTGACATTGTGGCCACTTAACAAAAAAAGACAAAGAAACACACATGTTGGCATTAGTAAGCCCTTAGTAAGTTAATATTGATATGCTTTTGAAATCATCCTGTGTGTTTGTACAGATCAGAAAAGATTTTAAAACCTTTAACCGTGAAGCCTCAATTGCCTTGACATGTATAATCCTGAGAAGAGCTCTTAGTATGTGTGCTTTAATAGAAGGCAAGACCTCCATAGCTGCTGATCCGAAGTCAACACTGCTGTCATCTTCATGGATCCTAAGTTTTTGTATTTGTCCAGCAAACATCCGTTCAGGCATCAAACACATTAGATGCTGCTCTGCACTGTACTGTACAGACATACAAAGGGCTTGTAGCACTAGTTTGCAGTGTCTGTGTTCAGGACGACATTGCTTGCGCCCATGGCAGTCTTTAAATGGATTTCACACCCCTACCTCCTCAGTGGGAGACTTTCTGCTGCTGGGCCCCAACTTAGCAGCAAACTGTCAGCAGTTTTAAATTCGCTGCTTGCAGATAACAGATGCTTGTATTCCATCAATTGAAACTGCAGGGATTAAAGAAAATATGTTGTGTACTCTTAAAGCACACTTTTATCTGTATATACATAAATCATCTGAGAATCTGTCGTTTTTTTCTTAGCATTATTTTTGACACATCTCAAATTATATTTGCTCCCAAAAATTGTTTGGCATTTAAATAACACTGAAAAACACATTTTCTTACCATGTAAATCATTTCACACTGGACACATATAATAGTTTTTGGTGATTAAGTTGTTTTCAGAATATATTTTAGTTTAGTTTGTCGATTTCATATTTTGCTCATTGATTTTTTGCATCAGTTCCCCCAATAATAAATATTCTGTTATCATTGACTCACCTTCGAGTTGTTCCATATCTGTAAAAAGTTATTTATTCTGATGAACACAAAGAAATATATTTGGAAGAATGCTTGTAACCAAATATTTCTTGGCCACCAGTCACTACCATATTAGGAAGCATTACAATGATAGTTAAAAGTGCCCCAAAACTGTTTGCTTTCCTACATTCTTCGACATATATTCAAAAGAACGAAGAAATGTACGAAGCAAGTACTGTTTGGTTACAAATATTCTTCCAAATATTTCAATCAATACAATGAAATCTACACAGATTTGAAACAGAATTTTCATTTTTGTGAGCTGTCCCTTTAAATTCAATTCCAGCAACTTTACTGTAACAGTTACTGTAATCTTTATATAACAGTAATATGAAATCTGTTACACACAGTATAATTATATCTAACTGCTACTGATGCGGAATTCAATATGATCCCCATATAGTGTACATATGGCCACTATATACGCTTTAGAAAAGTGGGGCCATTACATCAGCCATTTTGTTTATCTTTCACAAATTTCACACACTTACATACACACGTGATTTATACATTCAGGTTTTTATAATTCGCTTCCTCTAAGACAGACTCCACTAAAGCCCCGCCGGAGTGGAATTTAACAGCAGATATGAAATGAAAAATAATCCCTTGAGCTCCAGAAAGGGATGATCAAGGAGAGTCTGATCTGTGGAAGAAAGAAGCAGATTTAAAATGGTAATCGCGTCATTCTGCAACTGTTGTCTTTTAACATCTCACACCTTCTACACTGTCATGTGTCTCTTTATTTGTTTCCGTCCCTTTCTCAGTATTACTCTCCTCAGCAGAATACATCGCGCCGCATCGATCTGCCCACAGTGCAAAGGAGAAGAATCATGCCCTAAACACTGTTACATTCACAGTGGCACTGTATGTGGAGCAGCGTGTTGTTCTAGATAATAATACGTGTTGCCCCAGTAACTGCTGAGATGGCCTAGTCCGTACGGCAATCTATATTTTTACACACATTTATAACAGGCAGCAATCATTTGGTCCTTGCCCCCGGGCTTCACAATAATTCTGTAAAATTAAAGTCTCCTTTCTGGCTGCTCCAATTACCCATCCTTATTTTAAAAGGTTGCGGACGGATATTTCTTATCACCGTTCAGCGAGCTGTAGGCATTTCTATTATCTGTGAAAGCGGGATGGGAAGATCTACTGCCATCTCGATTCAAATGTGAATGTATTAATTGTGATTATCACCGTGGAAATGAGAAACAAGGACCGAGTCACAATTTCAACATCATTAGTCAAAAACATCAGACATGAATGTCTTTGCCCTTAATAATTATGTTAACAGTCATTTTTATAATCAACACTTTTGTACTATAATCAACATTATTGTACTCATAAATAAATCATAATGCTCCACAAAAACAATATCTGAAGAAGAAATACAATTTCCTGCAGTAAAAGTACTGAAGTCTCACAGATTAAATCAGCATGCTGGAAGCCGGCAATTATCTGAAAGAGAGAAGGTTAATGTACTGTACACTCAACCGTCTATCAGTCTCTAGACCACACCAGAAAGGATCTTTCAAAGTTAATAATGGGTTTCTGTGGAGTACTCATGTGCTAAGAAAGGGAAAAAACAGCTGTTTTAGACCCTCTAGCTGCTGAGAGTGTGATGTGCTCGGCTCTCTTCAGCTTCACTCTGTGTCCGTCTGTGTCTCTGAAGATTGTCCATCCTGCTATGCAGTCATCAATAGATTTAAAGCAATTGCGAAAATATAACCTGACAACACATTGCATGTGGTCAGGGTAATAAACAGTGTAAATGTTAAATATAAATGTTCATAAATATAAACTTTAGTAAAAATATATGCAAATAAAATTAATCCATCAATCTTTTCATCTAAGTGTTCATCTTTGTATATTAAAATGATCTCCCATTTCTCATAAACACTTCTATTTTACATTGAAGGGGTCATATGGTGCAAAAACTTGTTTTTCTAATCTTTGTTAAAGATCCCTGCGTTTGAGAGAGGCGGGGCAAAGAGGAGATACAAACATGCACGGTATGTGGTTTTAAAACAGCATATTTTAACCTTATATCTTGTACACATACATCATTACATCTAAAACAAACGATAATATTCGTTGGAGCCGTGTGACGCCTTTTAAAGCTTTCAGTATTTTAGGCCAAGTATCAACTATTAAAAAAACATTTTAGTGGGTCAAAAAAATACAATGTAGGCTACAGTACTTCATGCTTCCATCGAGGGAACTTTGTGGAAACACTGAACAATATTTCACATTCAAGCATGATAAGATGAATCATTGCAGCGTGCGATATCACATGCTCACAAATCATCAGTGCTTTGTTCGATAAAAGCGAATCTTTTTTCACGAACGTTACGGCCTGACTTATTCGTTCATTTGATCGCAGTACTTCTATTGAGCGGAGAATTATTCATGGTCCAGTTTGTCAGCTTTTGTCCTTGGACCGGTTAGTCAATTAATAAACACTCGGGCCGGAACAACAGCGAGTGGGCAGCGGCAGAAAGCCTTCGCTCAATCAATGAGTGTAATCATATGACTTGAATCTGATATCGAGCGCGGGTGCGAGCCAGGTGATTAATGACACTGTTAACTGTGAAAAATGACTCTGGCTGCTGGTGACCCAACCCCTCATGGACAAAGCCAGAAGTACACGCTTGTCTTCTCTAAAACTTGTCTTTTTCTCTGTTTCAATGTTCCAAGTCTCCCATCACTCTATATCTCTCTCTCTTATATGTTGACTTCCAATAAAAATTCAACTAGTGATTCAAAATTGTTCTTTGGGTGACCTATACTAAGGTTTTATGGCTTGTTTATTTAATTATACAAGGCCAAGCAGGACTTTTATTCTGTAGTTTGATAATGCAAATAGCAGGTTCAATTTTGACTTTTGGGTATATCTTTAGGGTGTAAGGATAATAGGAAACTATAAACTTTTACTATAATGAAATAAATACATTTATATTTTCATGTCCGTGTGTGTTTGTCCTCTGCAGACTTTTTTTTAGAAAGGAACAGCACAAACAAAGGTCACTGCGTATGCATGCTTTTGAATCCCAAACTTTACTTCCGGTACACATTCACAAACAATAGAGTCCCTGTAGATCATTTCTAATAACAAGCAAAAAACAAACATGTGAATGACATTAGCTAGTAGGTTAAAAGTTTGTATAGCCAGTATTATTTTGGGTTACCAGTAGATGAAACGTAACCTTGCTTAACTAGAATGTTTAACTAATTCAACTAATTGTTTTTCATAAATTAAAAAATACAATAAAATATTAACATAAATGTATATCAATAGAAGTTAAATAGAATAAAAATCATTATATTATTATCCACAAGCCAGACCGACCAACAAATGCAAGTTACCTTTGGGTCAGCCGCTTGCGTCTGATGAAACCGTCTAAAATCCAATTCAATTATGTTTAATTGGAAATGGAAAATGCTAAATGTTTGTGAGAGGTTTAATGATAGGTGAAGGGGAAACAATATATAGTTTGAACAGTATAAAATCATTAAGTTTATGGAAAGGCCTCATAAAACATGTAAACTCAATATGTGTGTGTGTGCGGTGTGCGTGCATGGGCGCAAATTGAAATTGTCCTTAAAATATTAAATTACAGCATTCACTCTTTAAAAACATTTCAAGTAGATGGTAACAGATTATTGGTTTTATCATTTTCCTTTCAATTTTTTATATTTCGGCCTTTTATTGTTGATTTTTTTTGTGATTTGATTAACAAATAGAAGCAGTTTGAAAAAAGAAATGTTAATAATAATGTATCATTTTTCTGTGTTTTTTTCAGCAGCAGCAGACGTCAGAAAGATTCTTCCTGAATGATGTTGATAAAGACCTTCTGAAGTGTAAGTTTAATACTGACATGATGTTTCGCATTCACATGATCTGATATAATACAATATAATGTCAACATATTATTTACCCATCTGAGTCGTTCTAAATGCATAAACAATAAACAAATAAATAATAAACTGTACTTTTACAATTTGTGTTTACATCATTATGAAGCACAGCTGGATCAGTATTAGTAGACACTCACATTCAAACTGAGTTTATTCTTCTGTGAGATTAGTGTGTCGACGTGACACTGAGTAAAAAATCACTATATCCTCTTTAATGTACGTAAAGACTTACACACCCTGCAAGAATATCAGAGCCTAAAATAAATGATTAAAAAAGCTTTTAGCAAAACACCTAAAATCATTTTTAACAGTATCACAAACACACTTTAAATTTTTTTGTGTTTACAAGTAAAAGAAAATTAGTCATTTTAATTAATATTCATTTGACTAAAAATCCTTATAATCCATGCATTACTGAAATCTAAAGTAGATACATTTTATATCCTAAGCTGCACTACAAAAACATTTACAATTGTAAAGAGGCATTTATGGTGTAGCTTGAATATACAAATGTGTGCAAAAAAGATGCACATGAAAGATGCTCCATATTAATATTCATCTTCATTCATATTCATTTTGAATAAATGACTCAGTTTCTGCATTGTCATCCCTTCCGTTCTTTTGGCTGTGAGGTACTAGTGTCCGTTATGTAGAACAGCTGTATTTCCTCTCCTCTCTTTGTTAAGAGTGACAGGTAGAAGAGTAGCCGCGTGCCCATTGTGTCACTTTGTGTGAAAGTGAGTGTGTGTCTTTGAATGCTGTGAAAGCAGCAGGCTGACATGCCAATAGCTCTTTTCAGCAAATGTAACCCCGACAGCATGCCGTCTCCCTTTTAGTTCTTTTATTCCCTCGTTCTCTCCTTCCCCCGCTCTAATCGTGCTGTGTTTTCTATGAATCTTTAAAGATTATCAATCTAAAAAATTCAGTCCTTTTAGTCCTCTTCTAAATCTTCCTGCATTCTTTGAATAATATTTTCTGTTTTGGTGTCTGTTTAGTTGATTCTAAACTGATAACTGTTTTATTTTTGTTATGTAGCCTATTTCAGTGCATTGCGTTTTGAACATTATTTATTTAGAATTATTCCATGTTGTGAGGTGAATAAATATGTTGGTGGCAAATGTTCAGTCAATGACAAAATATGAATCCCTTTAAAGCGCTTATTTTAGAAGGCCGACAATGTGAAATTTATGTCAGAGTGCATTTATGAGCTAAATAATTGTGGATGATTTTAGGGATTTAAAATGTATCTGACATTCAGAAAAAGCAAAGAAAATCTATCATGGTTCAAAATAACAATTGTAAATTTGCAAAGTGTAAATATATAATATGATATTAACTTTCAGATAATTTCACTATAGTTGTTAAGATAAAAACAATTCATTACACACATGAAAAGCACTAAAATGCTAGTGTTTTTATTCTAAAAATCATGATTTTACAAGAATTTATAATTTATAACTATTATAATTTAAAGCTAAGAAATATAATTTATCATTTGTTAACATACTACTTGCGTATTTTATTTTCTCTCTTTGCTTTTGAATGAGGTTGTTCAAAAATCTATTTTTCATTTCATTACTTGCAGTAAAAGTATTCACACATTTTTATTGTCTACTGTTCATTCATTTTTCATTAACTTTAAACTTTTTTTCATTCTCAAAACTCAATTTTGAACAAATGCTCTTTTGAACCAAAAATGTAATGGCCCTACAGTAAATTGAAACATGTTTTTTTAATCATTTAGCATCTTATTAGCCATTGTGGCTGTAACGGTTTATCATTACATTGTGGAGTTAATTTTATGTTTCTGTACATTATGTTAGACCCGAACTCTTCTGTTTCTCCTCAGTAATGTGTCTGCAATCTAATGTCAATCATTTACCTCAAAGACTGATTTTATAATGTACCGCGCAGCTCAATAGAGGTGTGTTGTATGGATTTTTTAATAGCAATGATGATTGGGCAAGGTCTTAATGGGAGGGGGGAGTGACCAGAAATCCTGCAGAATGACTTGCATTTTGTGGATCCTACAGGGAGCTCTGTAATCATAGCCGGACTAATGAGTAGATTTAATGGACTTTCTCAAGCATTCAATGAATGTCCGTCTGCTTAATTTGGGAAGAACATGAACAACTGTCTATACTTTAATGTAGGGAGTAAAACACATAGTATATTTTCCATTTCAGGGGGTATCCTTTCAATTAAATAGCAATCCATTTCCCTATTTCTACTGGACATGTCACATTTAAATGTAGACAATATCTTATTTTTATTTAACAACTCTGTGAATTTCTTCCTATTTAGATTCAATAGATAAAATCGAGTTTGCATGTTGTATTAATTTTCAAATTGCAATCTGACTGTTGTAAATAGTACAAACTATAATAATAATAACGTTCTGTGAAATTTCAACAGATATATATTTCTTTAGTCCTGTGATCTTTGCTTTCCTTGTCACTACCATAATACAGCTCAGTTTTATTTAAAACAAAACCCAGCTTTTCCAAGGGTTGTAGGCTTACTCTTTCTCTCACAGTTATTCTGTGTCTGCCTCTCATTCACATGGAAAGACAAACATATTTGTTTTCTCTCTGTCTCTCTCTATCCCTCTCTTTCTGACTGCAGTGCCACGCCTCTCAACATACAAATAAGCCCCAGCTTGCTATTAGAAAATAATTTCATAATTTATGAACTAAAATATATAAAGTTGTGTAGAAGTGGAACAATTGTAGCTTTAGTAAAATAAATATAGCGTTGTTCTTCTATAAATAAAGCAGAATGGAGCAAAGATGGCATTTAGCAATGCTTCAGTTATTGTGTAGGTTGATAAAGACGGCCATTTTGTCTCTTCTGGCTGTCCCTTTCTTTCTCAACTGCAGCAAGGAAAACAACCACATAGTATGGAGTAACAATAATTTACATTTCCTTTTTATATATAAATTAATGGTTTTAATTTATATTCTAAATCTTCAATAAAAACGATGTTTGTGTCCTTTGGAAAGACAGCATTGTTACACACTGAAATCTTTCTAGCAGACTATCATTGCCTGCCAAACCTTTGCTGTCCTACTGAAGATCACACAGCCATCAGAGAGGATGGTTTGTGTGTATGTTTGTGGTTTGTTTAGACAAAGCGGAACTGTTTAATCCATGCGGAAAGATCCAGCCCAGTAAACCGTCACAAGACTTTGCTAGTCTTTATAATAAGCAAACTGCCTTGAGGATAACAGAATTAAAATCTGCTGTAAAATCTCACTGTAATGTGAGAGTGTTTAAGTGTAGCTATCAGATTATTTACAAAGTTATTTCTCTCTTTTTTTAAGTACATGTTACACATTTTTGGGGGGTTGATTGGATTTCTGCCTATTGACGTGTTTGATTTTCAGTCAGAATCAAAAACGCTCAATGTATGTCAGTCAGTCTCAGGCACCGCTAGTATGTCTCGGCACGTTTTAAGTTCACCAATTAATGATTCGATGTTGAAAACGAAATTAAGCCATTAAGACATTAAGCAGTAAATAAGCAAATGTTAAATTATTAGAATATATGAAGTGTTGCAACATGGCTGGTCCCTAAAATGTCTGTCAACAGATACTTTTATCCCCAGAATGTCACATGGGAAGATGAACTGATCTTTTATACATTTCGCTTTTCTGCAATTGGTGCAGTTTGCCTTCGGCAGCTGTATAAGGTGTGATAAGAGTTGAAGTGTTATTTGCTGGCTTTAAAGAGGCCATCAAACACACACAGCATAGCTATCTAAATGAAGACATAACATAGACTTATTTTTATAAAAAAATATATATAATGCTAATTATACTATAAACTAATCCAAAAGATAATTAGACATATCCTACTATAAAAGACACATTTATTAATTTGAATAAAAAACAATGTTTTCTTTAGTATAATGATAATTCTGGGAGAATTTGCCCGTATACAGTTTTGCAAACCCACTTACAGTGTGCATACATATGTGGGTAGTTGACAAATAACCGTAAATGTGTCCTATGGTGTGACGGCAAAACTTTAGAAACGAAACTGACAATCAAGATAAATCTCCCTTATGCTATTTTAAATAAGAAATATAAATATTAATAATATAAAATAATATATTATTAACAGTTTTCAAAAAAATTGCTGTCACTCCTCAGGCCAAATGTACGGTTTAAACTAACCGTGTGCAAAATATAATGGAAGGAATATTTTTTTCTCTCATTAAAAAGGTAAAGTTTCGTTTTTGTGTGTGTTCATACTCTTCCATCTTACTGCCCATCACAACAAGAAGGAATAATGTTAAATAATATTTTGAACATGAAATGCATCTTATCTTCAAATTTTGTTTGATGTATTCATATCGCAGTTATATGTGCACCAGGCACTAGTTCGCCAACTGTAGTCTGACAATCTCAGACGCTCCTGTCTCCCTGCGTGTTGTTCTGACTGCATGATTGATTCTTCTGTTAGGTCACCTGCTGGGATCTGGAGATATGTTTAAACTGCTAAACAGAATCCCTGGATGTGGGCTGGGTGGGGCACCGTTCTGCTGAGTAAGCTTTGCTCTCAGAAGGGCTCGGGAGGAACGGGTCTTTCTATCAGAATTTCTATACAAACTCTCAGTGTTAGGAGAGAAACCTGACTGGGATTTTGCCATACCAACACACTCACACACCGACCTCCAGCTTAGAATAATTTTCTTGAGAGCTTTAATTAGGGCTAAAAGCCATTAATGTTTGAGCAAGCGTTTAGCAAGCAGACCGAGCACGACAAACTGCCTCTGTTTGCTGTCAGAGGGGCTGTTCGACTGACATTGGGTTTACCGTAGCAGAAATTCACACTGCTCGGCTAATTACGTTGATGGATGAAGAACAGTTATTTTTCCCAATATTCATAGCATTTTTACTATATCTGTGATAGCGTAATAGAGATGAATATAGAACCATTCATTTAATACGGTTTACTGTAAATTGTTAGATTCCAAAAAAATGTTTTGAGTGGTAAATCAAAAATGAGGCGAAAGGTTGAGAGGATCACATAAAAATGACTTAATAATAAGCTCCACATTTTTACAGTACATTATACTACTGTATACAAAATGTAAACATCAGACAACAAGATGGTGATGAGACAGTGACTTGGTTTTGTTGGAGAGCTGTGTGTGGGATGTGTGAGATAAATGAGTTGCTTCTGATGTACCAGACAGACTGTCAAAAGAACAGCTGGTGCTTCAAAAGTGGCCACAGCACAGTCTGTCAAGAGAACTGCGGTACAAACCCCACTGCAAAAAATATCACTTTCCAAAATCCAGACCACACGCATCAAAACAGTCATTAATGTGTTTGTCTTAGAACAATTTGGGCTTGAATTATTATTCTTACCCAAAGCAACTGAAAATAAAACTAACTTCAGACATATTTTTTGAAGAAGACCTGTTTTAAAGCATATTCTTTTATCATTTACTTGCTGTCATGTCATTCCAAACCAACATCACTTTCTTTCTCCTACAGAACACAAAATAAGATATTTTGAAGAAGGTCCCCCATGATTGACTTCAGTGTATTGACAGAAAACAACTGAGGCTTTCCTCAAAATATATTTTTTCTGTAACACAGAAGAGAGAGTCATTTACAGGTTTTGTACGACATTAGGGTGAATAAATGATAACAGAATTTTTATTTTAATGTGAGTTATCCCTTTAAGCATCAAGATCAAAGTCTGTGATGTAACCTCTGATTCATTTCTTGCCATTCTGTGCATTTAGAAAATGCCTTTATCCAAACCGGCCCACACATTCGAGGTATACAGTTTTTCAGTACAAGTGTGCTCCCTCTGATTCAAACCACGATCTTGCTCTTGCCAGCACTGTGCTCTACCATCTGAGCTATACACATTTCAAAAGATTAAAATGAGTATCTAAAACCCTTACGCTGTCAAGGTGAGAGCCGCAAGGTTCAAGATATCAGACTTAATGTAAGATGAACAGTGAATCAAAGAGGTCAATATGAAAATTAAACTCTGTGAGCTTCAATTAGGCTATTTTAATTCTGCTGGCACCCTGCAGAAGGAGAGCATTATCATTTCTGCCATCCTCAAAGATGGGTCATTATGTCTCATGTGTCACTTTTAAACATTCATCCTTTGAGTTCCCTCCCCACCTTGTGTGTGTTTCTTATATGACTTACTTGATAGTTTAAGTTGTGATATTGTGTGTTTGAAGAACACTGGCAGACATCCAGAGACCTCCTTCAGGCTTTCGCAGCCTTTGATTGAGACCATATTGAAGTTCTCTTATAGGTTTCGTCGCAATTAGATTGACCATGAAGGGCAGGCCAGCTGATGAAACAGGATTACAGGGAAATTTATTGCCTGGATATTATATGTGCTGTGACATGTCCATCCATGCAGGAATTAACAGGGATTAACCTGTGGTGGATAGTAAAGAAGACAAATAATAAAGTTACAGGAAATAGCCATTTTCCTGTTAAAAAGCTCCAGCGATTAGTTCAACTCATTTAAGTGTTTCAACTGAAATCATAAACATCAGTGAAGCCCTCATAAGACCTCTACCCCGAGGGCTTCTTTGTAACCAGGCCAGAATGATCAGGAAGTCAGGAAATGTGGTGAAAAGAGTCTCTACACATTTTGTTCTATGGGTTGTGCAGGGTGCTTTGTAATGTGAGTTCATTTTATATGTTGTGTTGGCAGTTCACATTAACAGTTATTAAAATATAGAAAAAAATAGGTTATTATGTTTATATAAGTAACAGATAAAGTAACATGTTTGAATTGTTAATAGAGTTCTCATATTTTATCTCCTGTGAAGAAAACCATAATTACAGTTATGAAAAATCATTCAACAACATCACTTTTGCTAAAATTTTGAAGATTTCTACATATTTCCATTCAACATCTCTGTGTAAATTGTTGTTTCATTCAAATCAGATGTAAATGCTGTGTATTTTGTCTTTTTTAGACAGATGAAGGATGTGCTCAGATCTCTATGGTGGGGCAGGGCAGCTGGTGTTGTGAATCAGGCCGCCGTGGTGTAAGGGTACGGCTTCTTCACAACACCAGGGTCTCACTTCACCACACACACCTGGGAACTGGCCGAGTACGCAGCTTTAATTTTACCAATCACAAACATACGTCAATAAAAGTCATCCTTTGCCCAATGATGACATCACGAGAGATGACTCGCCTGATTTTGTGTGTTACATTACATGACTGTGTATTTCATAGCAGTCTTTCAATCAGAGTTCATGCCAATGGAAAGAAATCTTATATCAGCAGGTAAGTCCTGTAAATTGAAGCCAGTTAAATCAAAATGATAGGCTGTTTTTGTGAGACTGGCACTATATTAAGTTATGTTTCTTTATTATTCAATAAGTAAATATAAATTTCATGTCATATGAATTTGTCGCATTGGAATTATAAGGTTCTGTTTGCATTCTGAATATATTGAGCATCAAAGTTTTTGCTTTCCATCTGAATTTGTAATACCTTTTGGTTTTCTAAAAAACCTTTCCAAAATGTTGACATTCTCAAGGCAAGAAATGTCACATGATTTAAAGACGTGTGAATATGTGAATAACTCAACTTTGAGTTGATGTCAGATAGAACCTTATAATTAGAACCGTATTCTTAGGCAAAGATTTTGAAACACAATAATGTATAGATGGATGGTCACTTATTTTGTATTTTGTAACAAAAATAAAAGTCATTACAACAACTGTGTTTATTTTTTTAATGAGAAAAAAAAGAACATTTTAACAATAATATTATATTATAGAATCAAACGAAAAATTATTCAGACACCAGATATAATTAAGTAAAATAAAGTAAACTGTGACATATTATACCCAAAAATTCTTCATACAGTGGACTACCAGTAAAATTTACAAACCTTTGGGACCAAATTAATCTGACACTTTAACCGGACAATAATGTGTGTTTTCTTTATTGCTAATGTGACTTCCACAGATTGAACAAAATGAAGCTTGCTTGATAATTGGTTGCCCTAAATTGTTATTCAACCTAATCCATTACATACATTTCTATCAAAGTAATCTGACATTATCAGAATGAATTTGTTCTGACACAGTTTAATTTATTTAATTTAATTTTGACATATTGAAGGTGGAAAGTACTGTAATTAGCCTACCTTTTTTATAAGATACAATCCTTATTACTGTTATCTAATATTATTTTCTGTTTAAATTTTCTTTTTATTGTTCTTCTTATTCCATACATTTAACAAAACATACATATTGGTAAAATCAAAGGAAATAAGTCTACTTGCTCCCTCTGGTGGAAACAGACCATTTCTCCAAAAAAGATTAATTGTTCTGTATTAATATTTCAGTATATATCACATCCAGTCTGCTCTCAATTACACAAAGCTGTTAACATTGTGCTACATCTATGGTTTGCCGGAAGGTGTGTTTCCTAGAGACATCAACACACCATTCACATAAAAACATCCAGAAAATGACCTGTAACCACTGCTGACAAATCCATCACAGGCTCCGTCTGGCTCAGGTCAGATGGAAATGAGAGTCAGGCGTAGCCTTAACAGCAATATGGAGTCTGTCCCTCAGGAAGGGTCTTGTCACACAAGCAGACATTGTTTCTGCTTGCTGTTTAAGCAGCTACACAATAGCCATACTTAATCTAAATGGATGTCTACGACTCCTTGGTTTCCACTGCGTGTTTTTCCAGAGACACTTGGTTTCTATGATTAGGAAAATCCACAACAGTAACATGTTACATTTTTTTATTTATTATTTATTTCAGAACGACATTGCGAACGATTTAAACAAAAATGTATTCTGCTCATGTTTCATGAATGAGGCCCTTTTTGGGAGAGAGATAGAGAGAGAGAGAGAGCTCTACTGACAGATCCAAATCAAGATTTTACCAAATGGGAAAAACATCCAATTGAGAGCCTGCATATTCAGAACTCTGTAAAAATATCTTACAAAACAAACAAAATATGCAGGGCAGTATAAGACAAATATCCACAGATCCTAAAGATAGAAAAAAAGGTGATCAAATTCTGGAAACATCTAAAACACAGTAACCCTCACTCTTATTATTATAAAGCCCTGAAACACACGAGATGAGCAAGTAATTGTATCCTCTCTGTCACCTGGTCCAGAGCTACAGTTCTTATGTTTCAGTCCTAACACCTACTGATGCTCTCAACCACAATGATACTGACAAAATCAGACAAAACCAAATTACAACACAAATTAAACAAAACTATACCACTCATTGGGAAACCCAAACAAAGTAAAGTGCAAAGTTATTTGCCCCTAAACAGAGAATACAGTATGGAAGACTATCTATACACAGTGACAGATAAAAAACTAAGAGCCATGTTGACAAGATACAGACTAGGTGGACATAAACTCACTAGAGACGGGCAGACAAACATAGCTGCCATAGGACCAGAGACTGTGTCCACACTGTCATCTCAACAAAATTGAGACGGAACTCCACCTCCTAACAAAATGCACAAGATACACGGATTAACGCACAATGTTTTATGGAAAAATCAAGTCTATACACCAGACGTTTAAAAGTCTGTAAAACCATGAGAAATTGCCTTATCTGTAAGGAGAACACAAAGGACTGCTTTGTGTGAGCTGTACAATATGTGTCTGCCTGTCACAACAAAAGAGAAATAAAAGGAGCTGCCCCGACCTGATGTTTCCAAATATACATAACATTATATCATTATGTCCCTTTATTTTGCTTCTTAAAAATATTTTGCTTTTGTAAATCCTTGTTTAAACTATAGTCTATTTCTGTTTTTATATATTTACATAAACCACTTAAAGTGGACTATACATCTACATCACACTTTATAACATGTTGTTTTATTTTATTACTATAATTATCTTTCTTCTCGTTTGTACACATACTTGCACTTTTCGTACGCAGCCCAGCTGCAAATGCTTTGGCAATACAATTGTACATTTTGTCATGCCAATGAAGCACAGTTAAATTGAAATGGAGAAAGAGAGAGAAAGAGAGATAGAGATAGAGACCGGTGATTTTTGCGTGATCTTTCTCTCAGCTTTTCCAATCTTTTTTCTTATATTTAGAATAAATTTCGAAAGTTTTAGTACATCGTGATAAAATGAAATAAAAAAATCAGAAAATTTAATTCTGAAAATAATTTAGAAAAACATAAACAAATTTGGAGTGATCTTGATTCAAATCATCTCAGGAAGAGATAAAAAGGTTAACTTTTCAATGTTCAGACAAATTTGATGAAGAAACATTTCTAGTTTGTAATATAAATAAAAACCACTATGTGTTTTTCACTTTTGTGTCATCATCCAAAAAGCACCTATAGAGGGCGCTAGAACACACAAATCGCACGTCAAGGCAAACGCACAGAAGCGTCGATCGATAGGCAGTCGATTAGTTCTGCCTGTATGTATCATTTGGCCTGATTTGAGTGCCTGAGTCAAGTACGTGAGTTTAGGCATACCAGCAGTGAACATGTAACGTTGCATAAACACAGGTAAAGCATGCTATGTTGTTGTCGACATTTTGATCTGTTATTCAGACACGAATAATGTGTTCGTGCGATGCATTCTGCGTCTGTTGTGGGTCTTTTTAGGGCGCACACAGTTTGTTTGTGCTTATTTACAGCGGATTATTGTCATTTACAGTGTAAAGAATGCTGTCAAACGTACACTTTAGATAGTCGACTGGTTGTAAGATCACTAGAGATAATATTTTGTTTTGTTGGAGCGGAAATGTTTGCGGTTATGTTGTTTGTTTGTTTGTAAATAGTCAAAATCGTTTACATCACGAACAGTAACGTTATAGGCCAAGATCATGTACATGTCTTAAACGTTACCTGTCCTGGTCCTGACGTTCTGGTCCTAACGTTTGTTTGATCAAAGTGACAAATTCTCCACACTTAGAAAATGTAACCATAGTAGTGGCTAATTTTTGGTGTATTGTTTACCATTTGTATTAGTATATATAGTTTATCTACAAATATCATAGTTAAATTACTATAACACACGCATTTTTTTGAAATGACTATGATTTTGTTGCAAATAAACTAAAAAGATATGGTAAGTTGAGTTGGGTGATTTTCACTATTTTGGTTTCAAATATGATTCATATTTTTAGGGCTGTCAAACGATTTATCGCATCCAGAATAAAAGTTTGTCTTTAGTACATAATATATGTCTTTGTACTGTTCATATTCATTTTGCATTTATAAACACATACATGTACATGCAAATATGATAAGAAAAAATTAAATATATGTAAACGTTTGTTTAACGTCTTGTATATAATATTTTATACACTGACTGACAGGTGTG
The DNA here is from genome assembly GCA_008369825.1 of Triplophysa tibetana. NCBI lineage: Eukaryota > Metazoa > Chordata > Actinopteri > Cypriniformes > Nemacheilidae > Triplophysa > Triplophysa tibetana. The sequence continues at coordinate 12,461,751 of CM017916.1, forward strand.
CTAATGCGAACAAAATCAAGATTTGTGTGCTGTGTAAACAGTCCTCTAAAAATGTTGTGGAGGTGGGGAGAACATAATGTAATTGTTTGTGATTTGAGAACATCTAGAAGAACATCCAATCATTGTTTTATCTTTTACTTTGTTAGACCGTATCATGCACTATCCTGCGGTAGTGAAATTTTAAGCAGAAAATGCTGGGAAAAAATATTAATGCATTAACAAAGTGTGAAAGGTTTGGTTTACATGAGACCCATTTCGTTTTATAAATAACTGTATAATATATTGTTCTTTGCTTCGTATATTATAATTTTCAAAATAACAGCATACATCAAAAACACTCATTTCCACCATACTTCCCAATTTCCGATTTATATAATTTTCCAAGTCTTTCCGAAATAATCTTGAATAGATTCAATGGTAAAACAAATGTAAAATTGTTTCTTTTTCAAAAAAAAACTTAATTTTGTTAAAAAACACAGAACTTATTCTGTATTTTTCAAACTTTCTTCCAAGTTGAAGACAACATATCCCATCATTCCACGCTTCTACACAGTGTCATCAAGCTACGAGATTGTTGTTGTTTTGATCGTGCGCTCTCTATTGGCGATTTCTACAAACTGTACCTTTAAATGTATTCTTTATGCAGGGTAGAGAACAGAATTATCTTTGATCATTTTCTACACCATGGTTAATTTTCATAAAGGCAGTAACACCTAGTGGTGCTACAGTTGCTTAAGACAGAAACATTTATGCTGGGAGACACAATAAAGCCTCTTAAAAAAGGGGCATCAAAATGTTCTTTGATAACATAGAACAGGGGTGTCCAAAGTCAGTCCTGGAGAAACGGTGTCCTGCAAAGTTTAGCTTCAACCCTCATCAAACACACCTGAACAGATAATCGAGGTCTAACAAAGCAGACTAGAAACTTTCAAACAAGTTTGTGGAGCCAAGTTGGAGCTAAACTCTGTAGCCCTCCAGTACCAACATTGGACACCCCTGCAATAGAGGAACCGTTTGGTTCCATAAAGAACCTTCAACATCTGAAGAACCTTTCTGTTTCAAAAAAGGTTCTTTGTGGTGAATAAGTGTTCTTTACATTATAAAACATTAAGAAAGAGTTGTTTCTTTAAAGAACCTTTGACTGAAGGGTTCATTGTGTAACCAAAAATGGTTCTTCTGTCCCATCGCTGTGAAGAACCTTTTAAGCTCCTTTATTTTTAACAGCGTACAGTGTCTACACAGGACTCTGTAAAACATCATGTGATGAAACATAAATCTCAGTTTGTGGAGTATTTTATTATACTGCTAAATAATAACAAATTTGCATATTGAATTAAGTATTGGTTAGGTATGCAAAAATTTAAATATTAAACTGATAGACAATTGTGTGAAGAACCTAGTTGTCACAGTATTATCCGGCACGTATATTAACATGATAACAGTGCTGAACATTTGAAACATTTAGTCCACCTCATTCTTGAATATTTGGTGACATATTTAAATGTAACCAGATCTCACGGATCCCTCAGACTTAATGGTGTAATCATTGTTTTGTACTATTGACCAGCTAAAGCATCTGATGTCTGTCATTGAGATTCATGTACTTTGATTTCTCTCTCCAGCATCTAGCGTGATGTATGGGACCACCTTCCTGGGATATATGAGGTTTGTTTAACAACTATGGTTAATGACAATATTCTGTTATGTTTCATGAAATAAAATGTATGCAAATAAGGTATATTGTATTCATGCGTTGTATCAAGTCTTCTCATTTTTCATTCCCTCTCACAGGTTTGGTGGTAGATTTTCTCTTCAGATCGTTCAGAAGAGAAATCTCACTGGAGCTGACACCATTAATGCCCTGCGCCCGTTTTACTTTGCAGTGCACCCTGATTTCTTTGGCCAGCATCCAAAAGAGAGAGTAATAATTAATTTGCATCTTTATTATATACATAAGCCCTTAATATAATTTTATGTTATCGCTAAGCCATAAAGATTTTATTGGCTGCAGAAAAATATTTAATTATAACTTGTGATGATTATATTTGAGTCTTGCAATCTACTGTAGCCCACAGCCCGATTCAAGTGTTTCAAATAATGTGTTCAAAAGTCCAAATTCTGTTCAAATTTCTGTGTCGCAGGAAGTGAATGAAAACTCCCTGAAAAGGCTAAATGGTTATCTGGAAAATCTTCAGAAGCCTGGTGTGAGATCCCCCCAACCCACAAACCTTATTTTTTATGTGAGGAACACAAAGGAAAGAACAGACTCCAATGAAAGTCTGCAAGGCTCAGGTAAAATCCTTCACCTTGGATTAAATGAATTCACCTTTAGTTGGTTAGTTACAACAAGACACGCCTCCTCAGCTTAAAGAAAAATTATCTATAAATAAGTGATTTAACGGTGTGTAAATTTCAGATCACAATTATAGTGATCAATATTATCACGTTTTTATTAACATGTTCTCGAAATGTCAAAAAAGTGCTGATGTAAACCAATTTAATATTGAGTTTACCTGTAAATGTACTTTTGTTTGATTTACATCGAATAAATAACATATTATTCACAGCATGTTGGGGGCATGAGTTAAAAGTTTCCTAGTTCAGATTAAACATAACTTTAAGTGAAACATAGCACCGTAATAAACATGTCAGATACTCATAGCAACTGTGAACTCGGCTTCGAAAAAATGTTTACACAGCCGGGTTAGTTACACAGTGTTACAATTAATCCAAATGTTCGAAAATGTATTTAAAGCAAGGAGATGAAAACATCTGTAAATTCCATTAATCAAAATCGTATCTGAAATTAAAACATAAGCAAGAGAAATTGACAATTATGATTTTTTTTGTTATAATTGTTCATCTTTTTCTCTTAAATCTATATACAGTGAGGAAATTTTGGCCCACTCCTCCACACAGATCTTCTCTAGATCAGTCAGGTTTCTAGCCTGTCGCTGAGAAACACGGAGTTTGAGCTACCTCCAAAGATTCTCTATTGGGTTTAGGTCTGGAGACTGGCTAGGCCACGCCAGAACCTTGATATGCTTCTTACAGAGCCACTCCTTGGTTATCCTGGCTGTGTGCTTCGGGTCATTGTCATGTTGGAAGACCCAGCCTCGACCCATCTTCAATGCTCTAACTGAGGGAAGGAGGTTGTTCCCCAAAATCTCGCAATACATGGCCCCTGTCATCCTCTACTTAATACTGTGCAGAACCCCCCCCCCCCAAAGCATGATGCTACCACCCCCATGCTTCACAGTAGGGATGGTGTTCTTGGGATGGTACTCATCATTCTTCTTCCTCCAAACACGTTTAGTGGAATTATGACCAAAAAGTTATATTTTGGTCTCATCTGACCACATGACTTTCTCCCATGACTCCTCTGGATCATCCAAATGGTCATTGGCAAACTTAAGACGGGCCTGGACATGTGCTGGTTTAAGCAGGGGAACCTTCCGTGCCATGCATGATTTCAAACCATGACGTCTTAGTGTATTATCAACAGTAACCTTGGAGACGGTGGTCCCAGCTCTTTTCAGGTCATCGACCAGCTCCTCCCGTGTAGTTCTGGGCTGATTTCTCACCTTTCTTAGGATCATTGAGACCCCACGAGGTGAGATCTTGCATGGAGCCCCAGTCCGAGGGAGATTGACAGTCATGTTTAGCTTCTTCCATTTTCTAATGATTGCTCCAGCAGTGGACCTTTTTTCACCAAGCTGCTTGGCAATTTCCCCGTAGCCCTTTCCAGCCTTTTGGATGTGTACATTTTTCCGTCTAGTGTCTTTGGACAGCTCTTTGGTCTTGGCCATGTTAGTAGTTGGATTCTTACTGATTGTATGGGGTGGACAGGTGTCTTTATGCAGCTAACGACCTCAAACAGATGCATCTAATTGATTTATAAAAGAAGGATGGTTAAATTAGTTGGCTGGATGATAGATGTGTAGATAGATGATAGATGTGTAGATATTTGTCTGTTATAGACAGAAGTACAAACAATATCAACCTGTAGTTTAAAGACAGATTAAAATTGAGTTATTTGGGTTTTAACATCATTTTCCAGCACGTTTTATAACACCCATGGGGTTATGCTGTAATAGTAAAAAAGTTAAAGTGTTCATTGGTAGCAGGGATGTGTATGTTGCTTGTGCAAAATCCTGATTACTCAAAGCTTAAATGATTTTTCAGTGATTGAGCAATAACCGAAAAGCGTTACGTTCAACCCTTATCATTTCTTTCTTAAAGGAGAAGGCTATTTGATTGATTTTAGTTTTAAATGTTTGAATGGTGATTTACTCCAGTATTCAAAACACCTCATGATCCAAATCTTCTGAATCCATATAAAAGCTTTGTGTAATGAAAATCACAGAAATTCACACAAAGTGATGTTTGACAAAGGGATTTTTAATGTATGATTTTAAAGGTTTTTGAGTGAATAACTGAATTTGACAGGCCTTCATTTACCAGGATTCCGCACAGTGAGCTTTACCCTTCAGTCTAAGGATGTTCTGACCACAGTTCTGGATGTTCTGAAGTCCTGTAGCCTCTCAGTTGAACATATGCAAGAGCTGCTTAAGGCTGAAACTAGACACACCCCATCACAACAGCCTGGGACATCTTTCTATCGACCAATCAAATGGGACAAGACTTACTACACTTTCACAGGGTTCAGAGACCCAGAGCAGGAGTTGGAACAAGCCAAAAGAGTGGATCCAACACTCAGGTACATACAGAGACTATTATTACTCTCAGTAAAGCTTATCTTGATGAAAATTCTCTGCCCACTTCTCCTTTTCAGAGTTTGCAAGCCATATTTGAACTTGTGTTGGACCTTTTACATTTTTGTTAAAACAAAGAAATACAATCCAAGATCATCGATTTCATCGATAATCCAACAGACAAGAATGCTCAGAAATGCATGATGTAAAACTAACAAGACTTAGCAATGAATGGGACAATAAACCTGGTATGACCAGACACAGTTAACAAGATACAGGTAAATGGAATTGGGACTAAGAGTGGTAAATGGGATTATGGGATGTGTAGTCCAGAATGTATACAGAGTCCAAGAGGGAGTGCCCTCTGGTGGACCATGAGGGCACTCGACCTGGCGGGTTTAACGCATCGATAAAGACTCAACAATGTTTTTTGTGCCATTTATTGTTAGAAGTAAGTTACGTGTATATACAACAGGTTCACTCAGGGCTGGAAGTCCTATTGAGCTGAATAGAAATCCCTTCACAGACCTTATAGCCTTGAGCTCTAAGCTCTGGATAAACAACATGTTTTTGTGTCTGAGGCTTTGGTTGTTCCACGAAAATGTTGTTATGTTCCAAAGAGTGACTGATCCTAAGCATTGTTTCTCTCTGTCTGTCCGTCTGTCTGTCTTTAGTTTATGGCTGAGGAACAATGAGCAAGAGGCCACAAAGAAACAAAACGCCAGCGTGTCAAGACGCGAAGAGCTGAACAGACTTAAAAGAGAACTGATCCAGAAGCTTGGCTTGCTAGACATCAGGTCAGCCCTAACTCAGCTTTACAGCTTTTATAGTCTTGTGGTTTTAGTAATTCAGGTAATATGAGGTGGGGTAGTGGAGCAGTGGTTTAAGCTCAGGGCTGGTTAATTGGTTTGATCCCATGAAGAGAGTCTTTGTTCTTCACTATTGTGCCCTTGAGAAAGAGAATAGATCCATGTCCCTGTTTGGTCGCATTGTACTAAAGTACATTTTTCCAGCACGAGCTCACAATACATCATCGCATTATCCCTTATTTTTCATGTATGCGCTGATTGCCAACAAAATACAGAAACATCACTAAGTTTAACTTACCGAGTGCAGTTCATATCAGGCATCTTTTAGCACTGGGACCGCGCCATCTATCAGTATTAAACCATCTCCAAATTCAGCAATATATCCATTGTATATATAACATCTATCACTGAAATGCCGTGAACAAACAAACACACAACTTCTCTCACTATCGCAAGAGTAACAAGCTGCAGTGAAACACAAAAATCAATTGTATGGGTCAAATTGATCGATTTTTCTTTTATGCAAAAAATCATTAGAATATTTAGTAAAGATCATGTTTCATGAAGACATTTTGTAAATGTCCTACCTTAAATATATAAAAAAAATATTTTTGCGAGTGGATGTTCTGCAACAGCAACACAGATTAACAACTTCAAAGGCAATTTTCTCAATATTTAGTTCCCTTTGCTCCCTAAGATTCCAGAGTGTAAACTGTTGTATCTCCGTCAGATATTGTCATGTCCCAACAACCCATACACCAATAGAAAGATTAATTTCGAAAAATTGACCCATAAGACTGGTTTTGTAGTCCAGGTATCACATATATTAAAAATCAATATAATATAATACAAAAATTGAATGTTCCACCATTAGAAAACGTGATTTAACAAAGGTTCCAGCCAAACACCCTGTTGTCAAAATGTCTCCTGTGATCATGTGCTCGTCTGTCCTGTAGGTGGCAGCGTAAATGGGGAGTTGCACACAAATGCTGTCAGCTTCAGAGTCTGAGTCGTCTCTTCACACAGAGCCCCGAAGCTCTGCACAACCTGAGAGGTAACCATGAAAATAAGATTATAGGGGATGCCACAAATGTTCAATATGTACATGTTTATTCCTTTATTTGTTATCTCTTTTCCAAATCACAGGATACATAATCGTGTTCACCGACCAATCAGGAATGAACGCCTCTGGTCATGTGATGCTGGGAACGATGGATGTTCACCACCAGTGGACACAGGTAAAACTCATTCATTCAAACTAATGTTTACTTCTAAACAGGATTAAAATGTCCCTACAAATCTTTATGCTAACTGTGATGGATAAAAATCTGTATGTTTTTTTTTTATCCGCTCATATCTGAGTTCAGTTCTTTGAAAGATTACCAAGCTACTGCAGGCTGTTTCAGCAGTCGGACTGGTTGAAGGAGCGCATCAGTAACCTGTTGGGAGAGATTCAGGTGATCCACATCGAGCGTTTGGGTCCAGCTCTGCCTCTAGAGGAACACTACAACACGCTCAACACCTTTCACAAGAGACTGATGCCCAAACGCCTCTCCCTCCATCCCCGCAGCCTGCAGGGCCTTTCTATGACCCTGGAGAAGTAAAGAATCTATAGTCAATACATCCATTTGTTTGTGTAACGGTTTTGAAATAAAATAGATAATTTCCTAAAAGTGCGGACAGTGCGTAAAATGCGGACAGCTTTTATACACTCTAATGCGGTGGTCGAACCTTTTTTTAAGCGAGGGCTACCTGAAGTCATCTAGAGGGCTACTTGTTGATAAATTACTTTCAAACTTTAAACATGTGATGCTTTATTTTTCCTCTCGTTAAAACATGTGCTAATAATAACATTTCCTGACGCTATAGCACTTGGTTGATCGCTATAGTCACAGATTCGTCAACTGTTCAGAGCAGTATTATTGAGCCCTGTGTTTAGCGGGCAACTTACAAAGCTCATGCGAGCACCACGTTGGAGACCACTGCTCTAATACAGTATATATATATATATCGTTATTGTCCTTCCAAAACCTTGGATGTCCAAATTTACTGTTTATCAGGAACACTGTACCTTTGAAATTATTTAATACTGTGTTATTAAAGTTGACGAGCACTTTTTAATTCCTTTCATTGGTTAAATATTTGCTAAACCTAGTGACAAACATAAAGGGTGACTTATAATAATGATTTATGTCAAAAAAATAAGAATCACAGAAAACAAGACATTTTGAGGAAGTCTCGGTGGTCCAAAGTTGTTCGGTTACCAACATTCTTCAAAATATATTCTTTTGTATTCTACAGAGGAAAGAAAGTCAGACAGGTTTGTAATGACATTGTGGGTGAGGAAAAACTTACATTTTTGGGTGAACTGGAACATGGTGACAAGGGGCTAGTTGCATAAACATGGCCGCTAATTTAAGACCGTGTCTTAACAATTAGTCTCATCGACTAGCAATTAGTAAGGACTAACATGTATTACTTTTTAGATTTTAATAAGATAAATCTACCTTTTCATGTGACTGAATTAAAAAAAGTTATGACCAGTTTTGAAGAAAAAAAGTCTTGGCAGTTTATGCAACCGGCTTTGGGTCTGTGTGCAGTTGTATATATCAAATGGACTGTTGACCCAAAAATGAAGATATGTTAGTGGAAAGAAAAGGCTAAAATGCACTTCCTTAAACAAAATCAAATTTAAAATTTGTCTATAAATGCCCCAGTATAATATGGGTGATGTAAAGGGCAATGGTTATAAAAATCTGAATGTTTGTTAACTTTGTACCAATGTTCCCATTCTTGTTTCATTTCATTTATCTTATTCTTATAGGAAATGTTTCATAAAGGAAGAGTATTGAGAAAAAAAAGATGGAAAGGAAATAAAGAAAGAACATGCTTGTCCAAGTTGAACAGATTGATGATGAATGGCATAGAGGTTTCAGACACTGAAAGTGTTTTTCCTGTCATTCTTCTGTTCTTTTCACATCTGTCTCATTTGGAGGATACTGACAGATGTTACTGTTGACCAGTAACAGTTCTATGAACTCTTTGTGCTGTTGAATGTCCAGTCCGTCATTGTGTTTTTTTTATTCTGTTCTGTTGCCATAGTGATCGCTCCACCCCCTTCCTCCATGAAATGGGGCACTTCATCATCCCCACCATGTGTGACATCCTACTGCTGCAGAACTTCCTACAGAGCCAGGCACAGGAGGCCCGGAGACGCATCCAACACAAGGACCAGTAAGCACTGAACTCTTATAGAACATCAAAATTCACTGTATTCACATTTTTAATTTATGTCCCTGATAATCATTCCTCAGAGCATGACATATTAGATATAAAAATGAATGCAAAGCTTTCTCCACCTCTAAAAATGAACCAATCGTGAGCCTTAAATACATTTATGTTATCACAATCCAGTCTAGTGGTCATTTATTAATTATTTTTTACCTAATTATTAAGCAATTATTTAGAAAAACGGGTATTATTATTCAAAAGATATTCATACACTCCGCTTTTTGCAGTTGTTTTACCAGTATTTTGCATTACATTAAGTTTTAGCATTAACGGAAATTCCAGTAATTTATCTGTTTTTTATGTTTTTTTTACAGTGTATCTATAACTACATAATCTCTATGTATAACTGTAAGGACAGTTTTATATTCACAGTTGCCATTAACTTAGCTTTCATACAGCCTTGGAAGCTTCCATTAAAATGGAAAGTATTCCCATGTGCACAGGTTGGAGGCAGAGGAAGAGAACATCATTTCAAGCTGTCGGCAGGATCTGTCTCTACGCAGTCTGTCGAAAGAGCCCAGCGTGTCGAGCAGTCAGATGATTCCCTGCTGTAGGCGTCTGATGGAAGAAAAATCTCCTCAGATGCAAGGCCTTCACCTCTGCGTTTCACATTTCTATTCCGTCATGCAGGACGGGGATCTGTTTATTCCCTGGGACTGGAAGGGCTGAAATAGACTGGAAGTGTTACTGATAGGTTTTCTACATGATAACCTATGTCTCTCAGGCTAATGTAGTTGTTATAATGGAAGCAGCCTAATGTATAGCTGCTATTATAAATGCACTTTGGTCCTAAAATACTAATGCATAGTGTCATGCTTTTAAGGCAATGGTTCCCAGTGATGTCATATTGTTGCTTGGCACAGAAAATGTGTTGACTACACTGCCAACCTTTAATATTTTATATATCTATATGTTTAACAGAACCTCTATTGTGCAAAGTAATTTTGGTTCAAAAGAAAGTCCAAAACCTGTGATTTTAATGCAATAAAACAGGGTCTGATGTTTTTTACCCTTAACGGCTGTAAGAGAGCTGATAGACCTCGATATTGCCTTTAAACAATCACTTTTAAAAAAGCATATTTATAATATCGTAATTCTTATTTTCTTGGCAGTTTTACATACAGTTGTGGAGCTTCTCAGTATTAAACGTTTCTTGTTTTTTTATTTTGCAAGTGGTGCTTAAGCGATACACCACATGAATGGCTGCTTTATCATTTCAAAATATCACTGCCTCACATTCACAAAAGGTTAACATTTAATTGTACCAACTGCCAAAAATAAAATGCAAAGACAATGTTCAAATGCTGAGTCATAATTTTTGAGGTTTCTGTATATTGGAATGGTATAATATCATTCTCATGATTTATTGTGTGTCCAAAGTATTCAGGATTGGCATATGTACCTTTCAGATATATTAAATTTACATCATCAATCTAACATGCTGTAATATTCTCTATCTTGAGATGTAGAGTGCAGTGTAATAATGTTGTTTTGCTGCTGTTGTTATTCAAAGTTTATAATGTGATGGCTGTACTCGGTTTCATAAATATCAAATTGTGTGACCACAGAGTTAAATAAATGTTAACAGTCATCTTTTATTAGAATTTCTTTGCTTATTTGTTTTTTGTGTTAAGTGTTTCCTTGGTTGTTGATTTATAAAGGTATATGTCCATGACTTTTTTGCTGTGACAAATATGAATAAATGTATAATGTTCAGTTGCATTATATATAAAAAAGTAAAATACTAACTGTTTATTTCATAATCTCTCAGTCATATTGGATTCATTGTGTCAAAGACAGCAAGCATGTGAACTTCAGATTTGAGACGAGACATGACTTAAATACAAATGATTATTGACTACATCTGTTTCTGTCCTTTAGAAGATAATTTCTACTCATATCTGTGTGTAAAATCAAAACACTGTATTGACAAAATTGCACCTCACATAACGTTCAGCTTTATGTTTTCAAAGTAACTAACGCCCGTTTCAACTTTTTATGTTTTTATAGCCTTTTGCGTGCATTAGCATGCTGTCCCAAACGTTTTCAATGTGGACTGCCATATAAGATGGTGCCCAAATATGTATATTTGACATTACATTATACTGTAGTATATAACGGTAAATAAGTGTACTACAGTATTCATGTGGGAAACCACAAATGATACCACAGCATATTCTGATGAGGATAAGATCTCAAAGATAGAACACACAATAATATTTAAAGCACAAATCTAATATCTATCACACATAATTTATAGATGTTACATACAATTTCCCATCCAGCTTAACTTTGAATTTTTTGATTTGGGTGTTTGTGAGATTTGCCATTAACCGTTGGCTATAAATGACAAAATCACAGAAAGTTGATATATGATAAGAGATTTGACAGCTGATATATGAGACTAGACAGCACTCTTTGAGATGATGAAACCACTGATCTGTAAAGAACTGTCTTTATGATATCATAAAATTGAAGTCACCGCACTACATGATGGTATGACCAACAATAAACAATTGATAAATTAATACAAAATAACATGATTTAAATGAATAAACAACCTATTTCTGAAGACTCTCTGTACATTCATTCAACACAAACACAGGTTAATAAGCAATTAAATTGATGTTTATTTAAAGTTGTGAAGTTTTAAACCTTACAGTAGCCTTGCACAGAGCTCCACAAAATACAGAAGAAAACAAACCAAAAGCTTCAGGGCCAATATATCCTTTGAAAATTTATTTCTTTATTTTGTGTTACATTAACAATTGTAAAATGCAGAAAAGTATATTGTTTGTATGGGTTTTATGTGAATTATGTGCACTCCCTCAGTTGTCCCCCGTTTTGCATTTACTAAGTAGACATTTGAGTCACAATTCAGTATAGGGGCAATTCTCGCTATTAACAAGCCATTAACAATGCAATGTAACTAAGGGTTTGTAAAGTGAAAAGTTTAGCTGTTTAATACAGAGATGCAATTTTAAAATATGTGTTTACGTTAATGTACATGCAGTACAAAAACAATCTTATGCGTGTGTTTATGAAACAGTGAAATGCTTAGTGGAAATTATTAAAACTATATGGTTGAATGTAATGAATCATTTTAAATGTAAAATAATTTAAGTTTTGCTGTCTAATACACAGTACAGAGAAGTGATTTTAAATTGTATTTGTATTTTTGCATAATAAAATGAATAAATATAAACTTTTAGAATTTTCTGGATTAGCTATAATTTCTTGTCAATATTAAATAACTCATAATAATAAAGAACCTTTAATGGTTCTATAAAGAACCTTTAATGGTTCTATAAAGAACCATTTAACTTAGATTCAAAGAACCACTTGGGGTTCTTTTAAATGAACCCATTAAGTCGGTTCAATATAGAACATTTTTGGGGTTCTATGAAGCAGGTGATAGAACCATTTCTGGTTATAAAAAGAACCATTTCCTTTAAGAGTGCACCAGCTTTTGTAAAGTTTCTATATACTAAATTAATTTTGAATATTACTATGGTAAATATAAAATGTTACAGTATTTACTACATCATACTACAATTTATTACAGTTTACTGCAGTAAATACTATAGTAAAGTACAGTATTCATGTTGGCTGCTACAAAATTCACTATGGCCCACCAGGGGGCCACGTTCCACCACTGTGAAGTAATGAATTAGTGAAATTAATCTTTGAATACCACAATTATATAAAGGTAGCACAATAGTCCTAGCCATAGGCCAACATATGAGTTTTGTGTGTCCTCAAAATTATAGGAAAAGTCTATAAGTCACCATGAAACAGTAGTTGAGGGACATTTAGCAGACTGAAATGGCTTCTGAAATTTGTAAAAATGTAGGGCGGGCTTTATTTTGCCTTTCCCTTTTTGATTGGTTTGTTGTAATGTGGACCTGGAATGCTAAAAATGCCTAGCCATTGGACTTTCAGGATAGTCCAACCTCTTTTTTGTTGCTGACATCATGTGGCGAAGAGTTGTTGTTGATAATGATGTGCACGGATAAATCATTTATAATAATCACTGCAACGCTGTGTTAAAAACTTTCCTGTTTGATTTCATGTTGACTTTAAGCACCTAAATACACAGCACCTAAATATACATGTTGCGTTTGCATACACGTATGTTTGTTTGTTCAAATATTATTTTATTCATATTTTAAGGAAGAACCCATATAGTGTTCCTATAGGCTGAACTTGCAGGCCCCCCTACATTGCTGAGCATTAGCGCTGAAATGAATGACATGTGAATCATCTCTTTGAGACATTACCTGTGTGTCTGTTCATGGCCTGACCGCTTGCACTGTCTGCTTTTAGACAGATTTACTCAAAGGCACAAGACATAGGGAATTAGAAACTGGTCACAGACCAGACCGCGTTTTTTTTTTCCCTCTGGGTAAAGAGCCCTGTCTGGTCTCCTTTTATTATACAACAAAAACTCTGGCAGAAGTTTAACACTTAACAATCAATTACATAGCATACGGTGTGTAAAAAATAAAGTAATTGAATCTACAACATTTGGCCTATGTAATTTAAATAACATTGTTTTTCTATTAAGCAGAAAATTATAATATTCTTCTAAACCTGAACCCTGACAGAGCATTAACAATTAGATCCATTCATAAATCCATTCAGGATATTAGGTTTTATTTTATACTGACCGATGGATCCAGTAGAACGACAAGTATACAGTTTAGACTACTGTAAAAAACTGTAATATACAGAATTTTTTTAATACAGTAACCCATCAAATTACAGAGCAGACTGCAAATTTACATGAAAAACATAATTTAATAGAAAAGAAACTGCCAGAAAATGTTTATAATTTATACAGTGTATAAATAATGTCTGTTGTTTTATATGTTAATCTAAAATTATATGTTAATCTAAAAATAGATAACAGAAGTGTAACCACACTATTGTTGTATTATTATCTTGAAAATTCCAACAAATTGGCATTTTTAGAACTTTACAGAATCAAGAATGTACACTGTTGGAAAATTTTAGAATTCTTCGGTAAAACGTTTATTTTAGCCATAAAAATAGCCATAATATATAAAAAACCATAAAGTAGCCATTATCTATTTTATATGAATGTACTCGCTCCAAACTTATATTCATATACAAACACATACAAATGGTTTGTGAAGATAATGAAACAATCAGTCACCTGAACTCTCACAGGCATTCTTCATTTCCTTCATTAGTTACCTTCGAGAAACCCTCTCATTACAATCAAAGATTTACAAAGAGATCAGCCAAATATCATTCATGAATGAAAGGCTAGGCTGCTGCAACACAGTTGGTTGACCCGGTTAACAACTTTAACAATTACGGGTCCTTTTGTTCATATTCAAGCAGTTCATTATTCAAACACCATTTTGCCGAAATCTGCCTGAATTCAGTTCTCTAGAAATAAACTAGAATATCCTTTCAGTGGTCCCTTAAATCAAATAACCTCTTTCTCTGAGTACTGAGTTGAGCGTATTTCATAACAATGTAAGCTATCGCACAAAGAAGTGGCTAATTATCAATTAGTCAGGGCAACAGTGATCAACAGGACAGGACTCTTTGTTCTATAAGTGGATATAAATGTAATCCCATGATTAAGACGAGTCTGTAGAAAACCCCACCGATAATGCATCTATCAGATGCATTGTTGAGGTGTAGACATGTTTTAAAGGCACTCAAAAATGCACAAAACCTCTCTCTTGGCACATCATACTTATATATATTTTAAGATTGGATGCTGGTATGTTTGTGTACATTCATAATGGCACACTGCAACTCCTGAATGAGAGTTGCCATCTCCAATCCTTACAAACTTTTTAAAACTAAATGGACAGAAATTTGATTTTTATAAAACAATCTTATAATTGCAGATGTTGATTAAAGGTGACAGTTTGAAAGACGAGCTATTTCCTGGGAATGAGAAAAAAACAGTCCTGATTACGTGCAAGCACACACGCACACAGTCATAGCCCTTGTCCACATGGCCTGTGGTCATTTCCACCATATGACATGACCCTTCCTTGCTTTGCTTTGTTTTGCTGAGCCTCTGCCCTCACCCAACCCCCGTTCCAGACTTTTCCTCATGCAGATCAATGGAATGTCCTTCGGATGGCCGGAGTGTGGGCAGCCTGCACAGCCCCTAATCCCAGCCCACAATAATGGGGTCAAAGGGTCCCTCCCAAAGCTCTGTCTTTCAGCCTGGCATCCCACTGCTTTATTGGGCAGCCTGCATCTGGAGCCTAAGCCCCACCGAGAAGCTTCCTCCCTTGTCACAAGAGCCACCCCAGCACCCCGTCCTAAGTGCCCATAAATGCGCACAAAAGCCCGTTCTACATGTGGTAGCTATCTATAACACAAGGGGCCCTTAGGAGGGGTAGCATCAATTACAAAGGGCTGAAATTGATTTCATAGTTTCAGGTGTGAGGGGGGGAATAATCGTGTACTGTTGAGAGATGATGGCTGTGAGAGATATAAGTAATGACAGAAGTGAGGGTCTTCATGTTCGAGGACACGGTTTGTCACCCTTTTTCTCCAATGTACTGCCACAGTACTGTGACTCCTATCAATAAACATATTTGCATCAAACTTAACAAGAAACGTGTTCCTTTTAACTCACATTCTGCTGAACATCATTTAGAATTATGATTATGAATGGCAGTAATTATAATAAAAATTGTACAGAAGGTGAAAAAACTGACCTAGCAAGTAGCACATATTTTCTGCATTGAGGGTCACCCACACAAAGGTATAAAATTACACTTTTAGCACACCCCATCACAAAAAACAACTTCCTAAGAAAAAAGAAAAGGAGTGATAGGATTTAAAAATCACTGTTCTGTAAGAACTGCTTGAGAAGAAATAAATAGATTTACTTCATATTAATAGTTATTTGTAGATTAAATTGGATAACCAGCTTTCGAAAAAAAAGAAAAAAAATTATTCCAACAATTTACCCGAATTAAACAATAAACAGAAAATGTATTTATTGTAAACAATGTCCCAAAAACACGTTCCCAGTAAAATATTGCCCCTTTGCAGAATATTATTGGTCGATTCCCTACCCGCCCCTCTCGTCCCTAAGGCCCCGCCCCTCCCGAGTGATCTCAGGCGGAAGTGTGCAAGAGCTTTCAGTACGGACGCATTCGATTGACGATCACGCGCTGTTGAATTGTTCGCGCGAGCGTTATTCAATATTGAAAATGAACGCGGATTAAAAAGGCGCGTTTGTTTTGCAACGAGACGAACATGGGCTGTGCGTGCATTTCCCATCGGATGTGCAGCTGAAAGCTTGGGAAAACAGCAACACTGCTTCGTTGCATAAAGTGGAATCGTCGTAACGTCGGACGGTTGCCATTTACTCTTCGCCAAACTGTACCGTAACTGGAATGAGAGAAGTTAAAATGGGCTTTCTTGCAATGAGACATCACCGTAATGAGAGCTTGAAGGCGTGCTAACGGGCTACATGGGACATACTTTAAATAATTTAATTGCGCCCTGCACGGGAGCGTAAACTGCATATCGAGAATAAAAGCGCGCAGATGGTCGACTGACGCGCGTTCATGGAAAACGGACATTTTTGCGTTCGGGAAGATAAAAAGTGACAGTGTATCGTGCACGTTTGCCCCTCTCGTCATGCGGCGGTGGGGGAGGATCGGAGCAGGGACCTTACAGCGGATTTCATGTTTCGCAACAATGTTAATGCCCCACACCGAGGGATTATAAGGCCTCGAAATGACACTTTGTTTCCAAATGGTTAAAGTGCACTAGAGAAGTTACGGCATAGAGTTTATTGTACGAGTGCGAGCATTATTGTAGATCAGGAAGATTATTTTAATTGAGCTTCCCTAATGCAACTGCATTCAAGTTAGTATCGAAAATAAAAACAGTGGCACCAAATTGGAAGTGGTAAATGTATATCTAAATAGGGGAATGTAGTTAACAGTAACGTAACAGCCTGTTCAATCTACATCCCCTTTGCTAAATTTAACAGCGAAATCTTTTCGCAAGCCGTCGTGTGTCTTAACGCATCTTTATGTCTGAAGTTATCCTCTGGTCCGCTGCGCAAATGGCGTCTTTCCCAGACTCCGACCTGCAAACATGTCCGCTGTGCAAGGAGCTGTGCGGATGCTCTGCTCCGATCTCCTCCAACTCCTCTACCTCCTCCTCTTCCTCCCACACCTCCAGCTCGTCATCTACCTCATCCACCAGGAGACTGCACGTCCTGCCCTGTTTGCACGCCTTCTGCCGGCAATGCTTGGAGGGCCACCGGAACCCCTGTGACCCTCTGAAGCTCAGATGCCCCACATGTGACCAAAAGGTATCATTATCCGAATCAGGCGTGGACGCCCTGCCCTCCTCCAACTTCCTCTTCAGCAACCTGCTGGATGTGGTGGTTTCCACTGAAGAGCAAGGCAAGAACGGGCGGTCTTCTTCGGTGGTCCACCACGGTGGTCTTCTGAGACCCCAGCACCTTGCGGATCCTCAGTGCAGCTCTTGTGATGAGGGTAACCCCGCTACCTCGCACTGCCTGGACTGCCAGGAGTACCTCTGTGATAACTGCGTGCGAGCCCACCTGAGGGTTCGCCTCACCAAAGATCACTTCATCGAGCGGCTGATGGAGAGCTTGCACCTGGCCAACCGCAACTCCAACACCCCAGTGAACCTGTCTCAGTCCTTCCATAACAGCTTCGCAATGCTGAACGTTTTCCAGGAGAGGTTGGACTTCTGCCAACAACATGACAATGCGGTGAGTTGGATGATAAATTATACCTCATGATAACTTGCCATAATTTCATGGTGAGTTATCTTTTGTAACAATTTGCATGGTGGTTATGGACCTGCCCTGCTGAAAAAAAACAATAGAAACCATCACGGATATAATGGAAATTGTATTGGTTTTAATAGAAACATATCATATGTTTGTGTTGTGTTCTATTTGTGGGATGTTATCGGGTGGATGGGAAACAGTCGAGAACCATACAATCGAGTGGTCCAAAATACTAAACTCACTACATTATGGAACTTTGTGATGGATTTAAAGGCAAATGAATACTTCCTTCAAGAAATTGTATTGTTGTTTTTCAGCAGGATGGGCTGCTACTGAAACCTTGTGTGTTCAAACCATCAGTATTGTACCTTTGGGCTTTAGTGTTTAATAGTAATAAGCGCAACACGGATACTGAAGCGCATTACACTGGGAGCACTTTGGATTGGATTTAATAATGCTTTCCAGAAATGTCTTTTTTTGTGGCATGGTCTATGCAACATCTGTACATTTTCTTAATTAATGCTAGAGTGCTGCTGTTTATGTGTGCTAATTATTTTTCTTCCGGAGCATTTCTATTACATACATCTGCATTCGCATCACATTTCTATTATTTTATGTATTGTATTTAGTATATTTGTCCACTGTGTATATACCAGTGGCCTGTAGAGCTAGAATTTTAAATGGCCATGTAAGGCCAGTAAAAGCCTGTTTTAGCTAACCAAGTTAAGATGACACCAAAATAACTTTGTAGTGTTAAATTAAGTTTTTTAAATACAGGTTTTCATATAAATAATAGATTTCATAGTGATGTGTAAATATAAGAATTTTCAAAACATTGAATATTACATTCATCCATTAATTTTAAATATGTATTTATATCATTTTGTTTCCATATTCATTCATGTTTTTTTAAAAAACTGATTAACTGTTCTTAAACAGAAACGCACCACACTGTGCAACCACATACTCACAACATGACTCCAGTTTCACAGTGTGTTTTTAAACTGCCTCTCTTATAAACAGCAGGAGACTGGCCATTTTTCTGAAATGAAGCAATTACATGTGATTTAATGTATATAATGCTGTTGAGTATGCAATTATCTTCATATATGACAACACTGGATCCTACTGATTCTTAAACTGAGACGTATACATTTTTGACAAAGTGATATCTATAGAGAGCCAAGCTGATGTCCAACCCGGTCTCGTCAATCTGCATATAAATAACACAAGTTAACGCTTTCCGATTGTGATTAATATAAAAGGCGAATGATACGCCAATATTTCCCATTAGCTTTGCTGGAGAGCAGACGCGTCCACAACACAACTAAATTTTATATTGTGGTGTAATTTTGCCATCGTGACATTTAGGGTGTGATTGTTGTTTTAATTGGACATCGTATTTTTTGCACGTTTATTATTTCGTTTGTGTATTTCATTTCATTCGTGTAGGTTTTAGCACGTAACCTGAACCCACCCCTAAAGCTAATAGTTTGTGTATTATGCAGTATAAAACACAACACATAACAGTAAGATAGGGCTAGATGCTATTCATTCCAAAAGTGCAATTCTTTTGAGCGTTTCAGATGCAGACGAACAGTCCCAGAACCGATCCCCTTCTTCATCCACCTCAAACTCCGACCCATATGTGTATGCAGGGATTTTAAATTGTTGCCCAAACGGACACGTTGCGCCAACTTCAATTGTGAGATGTCATTAGCTCTGGTCACTGGTTTACATTACGAAAAGGCATTGACTGCCCTGCTCCAATTGTCACACGCTAAGATAGAGTGTATTTTTGAACGCGAGGGGACTGCAGCAGCAGACATTCCCGAAGCATGATCGTCATCAGCAATTAAAACCTACTGTGCTCGCACAACGATAACGTATGCCTATAGAGGACTCGGAATGCAACACAACCTGTAATGCTTTTATACTGGTGTCAGTCAGTGATTTCAATAAATACCTGTGGATGACTTTTGTTTGCTTGTTGCATGTTTTATGTCTTTGGGAAGCGGGTGGGCTTAGGGTAGGAGTGGGGTTAGGTGCTCTAAAAAATCTTTATAGGTACGAATAAAAGTATTAATAAAATCATTCAGTTTTAGAAATGCAAAGAACCGAACTCGTCTCGTTATGACACCAGACAAACGACCGAAAGCAACGGAAGGATTGGCGTCCAATATTATTGGGCTTTGGCGTGTGTATTACACGCCATCGGAAAGCGTAAACTTGTGTTATATGCAGAATGAGGAGATCTGGTTTGATGCTCAGTGAGGGGGGAATAAAAAAGCTCTTGGTCCGAGACTGTGTCTATAGAAACCTATGACATCACTTCCCAGAATAACCCTGGGAGAGCTGTGGGATTCTCAATCACCATCTACATCTCAACCACCGTGTACATCTCGGTCTTTCTCTGTCTTATGGAGTTCTTTAGTAGAGTAAACAGATCTAGCCATTAGATGCTTTTTACATTCCTGCTACTCCGTGAGGAAAGCTGTGTGCGTGTGTTTGAGGTCAAGAAACCCCCCGAAGAAAGGTCAAACGGTAGTGTGTTAGAGCACGGGGTCGGTGAGGAATATCCAGTGCCATCCTGCTCCCAAAGTGATTCATAGCTTACGGTTAACAGCACTAGTCATCATGCACTGAACTCAGAACTAAACGCTTCAGTTTCCCGCTTAAATTAATGTACGGAGTAAAGCTGTGTGCATCTCTTTGTTTGAGAGTAATTGCCTTTGCATTATTTATGCACTGTCCACAGTTTACACTATTGACTTCTTTTGTTGTAGCGGAAGAGTTCTGTTACGCTGTAGTTACACAGAGATAGTCTAAATGATTGCTTCATTTAGAAAAAAGTCATCATTTGCTTAACATGCGTGATGATCTCTCCTTCTCGGAACAAAAATTAGACGTTTGGCTGAACTTTCGTAACTAACAGCCTCAGTCACCATAAACTTTCATTTTATGAACCGTAAATAGTGAATCTCTTTAGTTCCGAACATCCTGGCTTTTGTTTTATGCAGGAACGTTGAGGCAAGTATCATTGTAAGTAAAAAATGTCCGAAAATTTGCTTTGGGTAAAACATGGCTTTAATGAACAGGTGGCGTACAGTTTGGCAATCCCAACATTATGGATTATTTTCACTCAAAAATTTTAAAATAAATTCTCAGTTTTTATTACCTATATGTATATATATATATTAGCGGTGGGCTGTCATCGGCGTTAACATGCTGCGTTAAAGGTTCTGTGTGTAAGTTTCAGAGGCCACTATTGATGATGTAGGAAATTGCAAGCTATAGCTCCGCCACCCCCCTCCCAATAGAGAAGCTACGGTTACCGTCACAGGACAAAAGGGTTCCGTAAATGATAGCGGCCATTATCGGGGGTGTTAATAAATGCAATCTACGTCTCACAGACGAAACAACAGACTGAAGTTACGGACACAGGACAGAGACGTCGACAGCCGAGAGTAACCTTTGCAAGTCAAGTGACGAGGCTTATTTACAAAGAAAAATAAATTTACTTAATTCATCATTTACTCTAATCGTTATAGTGAATATTACATTCGTAATTTACAGCCTACTGAAACCGCTAGCTAATGCTAAGGGCGTGTAATCTAATCGCGAAAGTCTTGGCAGACGTTTTTCTCATCATCACAGAGTCAATCAGAGGACTTCACACAGTAAGTAAGAGGGAGAGGGCGGAGAGGTAGGGGTGTTGGAGATGCAGGCAGGGCGAGGAGAGACAGAGGAGCTTACGTTACCCGGGAGGACCGCACAAGAGAGGATGTGGAAGCTTAGCATTATTACAATATAACTTGCACCCGATTTCTGCAAATTATGATTTTAAACATGATTTCTAACTTGATTTGCACACGGCCATGTAACAAGGACTTGTAGTACAAGGAAAAACACTACTTTTCTTGATGTTCAGCTAATCTATTAGCTAAAGCTATCGAACAAATGGTCCCCTTATCTAGCAGAAATTAGACAAACTTAGCGGTCCAGCAGAAAGCTTGCAACTTCGGCGTCTCTTAGCAAACCCTTTTTCTGCTTCAGTGCCCTCCGTGGAAAAGCCACGCTGATGTTTATTAGGGCTTTCTGCCGTTTTTTTGCCTGGACTTCGCCTTGCTGCATCGTATTTTCTCTTTTTTGTCGACACAGGTTGACGCGCTGTCTGCTCTTGTGCGGAGTATGTGTGGTCCGCCATTAGCGCAAATTTCACTTCTTACTGCAACAAAGAACCGTTTCTATTTCTAATAAAAAACAAGACAAGTATATTTTGTTATTGCTCTTCCTCTTCTTCTGCTAATCCTTCTATGTAGTGGGTTTGCAAGCTGCTTCCTAAACAAATCTGAAGAAGAAGAACATAGTCCCGTGCATCCCTCGTTTTACGTAACGCACTCAGTTTGTCCGTGTAGTGCTACTATAGAAACATGGCTTGCAATTTGATATATTACATGTAAGGGTGTGCCCGCGGTGTATATACATAAAATGGCTCATTGTTAGGTAATATAAACATTTCGGTTCATTTTGTAAAGGAATCTATTAACCACTCACAACATAGTTTTGTATCATATATTACATTTTGGTAAATAAATCCTTCAAAATGCTATACACAAGTTGGGTTGGGAGCTGGGTCTATACTACGCAAGCTATGATGACTTTCACCTTGATATTTTAGCAGGGATGTATACTTAGCCGAATTGCACTGCAGGGGACGAGAACGAGTCTTCGAACCTGTATGCCTAACGTTACTGTGAAATTACCACATCAAACATGACATGCTAACACGGATGCAGCTATGAAGCCGCTGGGTTTGCTTCAGGGAAAATTTATTTTTAAGAAGCTTCCCAATGGAAACCTCGACGAGACTAAGGTTGTTTGCACCTTGTGCAATGCGGAATTGGTTTACTGTAGGAGTTCTTCCAGTCTCAAGTACCACCTAAACGCAAAGCATCCCTAAGCTAATGCGCAAGATGCCGGGCCAAGCACTGATGTAGTGCAGGAGAAAAGTCGTCGTCAAACAACCATGTTTGAGTGCAACTAGAGCTGCACGAGTAACCGTTAATAGATCCTGATCTCGATTCGAACACCCACGCGATCTCATTAATGAAAATCAACGATTCTCGTGTGTCTATTAACTTACACATCGGACTAAAATCATAACGCTTCAATATTTGCTGTTGCTGCAGCAGAAGTTAAAATTATTATATGAAGTAGGGGTGCTCCGATCAGGGTTTTTTGAGCCGATCCTCGATCACTGAAAGCTGTATCGGCCGATACCGATTATAGGAGCTAGGGCTGGGCGATATGGCTAAAAAATATATCAACGATATGATGCTTCATATCGTTCGATATCGATAATTATTGACCTTTTATTTTAAAGTAAAAATGACAAGAAGAACAGTTAGTATTTAACCACTGTATTTTAACTGACCCACATTATTAAGGCATACAGCAAATAAAATTAGTTTTACCATTAAAAAAAACTTAAGCAAAACTTAAACAAAACTTAAACAAAAAAAATTCTTTATGTCTTACTCTACTTATATTAAGATAAAAGTTTAAACAAACTTTAACTTTGAACTTAAAATGTTACAAAATGTGTTCACTTAATTTAATGTAAACATGGAACAATCAAGGCAAACTTTGAGGTAGATCAACAACAGCATCTGTAATAAGTAATACCAACAAACCTTTATAACCATAAACGAAAGTGTGACTTCTCCACCATGCTGAACGGCAGCATTTCTTTTGAAATGAAGTACGCTATTGAATGGGTTATGTCATTGTATCGCTTTTTTGACGTTTTTTTACATCGCTTGCACACTACGTTCTTCTGATGTAGGTCGGAAGAAAATAAATAAAAAATCTCGCTTTTTGTTTACAATTTCCTCGCTGACGGCAGGCACGGCACTCATCTTGCACCTGTTCTAATGTCAACATGGCGATGACGCAAACAAACTGAGACTAACGCAACCCGGAACATTAGATCTTATTGGTTGTTTGCTTGTCAATCGTAGCACGCTCATGTAACAAAACATCTTATTGGCTGTTTAAGATTTTCGGACGCCACGGGCGCGCACATTTTAAGGAAATTATCTAGCGCTATATCTTACTTTTTTTTATATTGATATCGACAATGTTGTGCCGTCGATAAATATCGATATCGTTTTATCGCCCAGCCCTAATAGGAGCTATTTGAAGCTTTCTCAGTACCAGAAGAGAAAGTGTCATGAATTAACAAATGAATATTAGTAAGTATCATATTTGGTAACGCTTTCCTTGAAGCATTTATGTATAATGCATTATAAAGAGTTATTAAAGGGTAAAATGCATTATTATTATTTATAATGTGTGTTATAATGCATTATATGTAGTTGTAAATAATTATAACCAATTTAAAATGTGTCGTTTTACAATGAATTGCTTAGTGTTATAATGTATTAACTGTAATAACAACTATCTATTAGACATAACAATGCATTAAAATGTGCATTACAATGCTTTAAAACTTCTTTTATAATAAATTAAACATGCATGCTACAAGGAAAGTGTCACCATATATTTTCATAAAACATAGCAAACTGTGACATGAATCCCAGAAACCCTTTGTCTTCCACAATATAAAGTGGCCGTGATGAAAGCTGATTTATTACATTATTTTATCTGATAATCTGATATTTTTTATGCTTCTTACTGTTCTTGCAGTTGGGTTGATGCTTCTAAAAATGTCTCTGTTACTGACAGCTGAGGAGAGGTTGCGCTATTGTCGGACATAAAATAATAATCTAATTACAAGCAAATGTTTATGTTCTTATGTCCATTCAATTACAGGTGCCTGTAAAAGGTGTTTTGTACTCACAAGAAAGCTGTGGTTTGGTCATATGTGACCCTGGATCACGAAACCAGTCTTAAGTAGCACGGGAATATTTTTTGTTGAAGTCAAAAATACATTGTATGGATCAAAATGATCAAATTTTCTTTTATACCAAAAAACATTAGGATATTAAGTAAAGATCATGTTCCATGAAGATATTTTGTAAATTCAACATGCTAAATATATCAAAACTTTATTTTTGTGAGTGGATGGCCTTTTATTAACAACTTAAAAGACAATTTTCTCAATATTTTGCACCCTCTGATTCCAGAGTTGTTAACGGGTATATCTCCGCAGATATGATCATATCATGACAACTTATACATCAATAGAAAGCTTAATTATTCAGCTTTCAAATTATGTAAAAATCTTAATTTCTAAAGATTTACCCATAAGACTTCTTTTATTGTCCCGGTTCACATATATGTGCTGCTTCACTGAACAGAGAAAACGCATTTAGAAATATTTTTCCACTCACTGAAAGCTATTATTAATACAAAAAGATGCTATTTTATGAGGTAAAAACTCTGTAAATCGCCTTTTAGAGACCGCCGATCATACTTCCCAAAGTGATTATCGGCCGATTATGATCGGCCACCGATCAATCGGAGCACCTCTAATATAAAGCATGTAACGACGTCCCAAACAGTCTTTTCAAAACACACACTATCATTATTTCTGTGTCAAATGATAACAGAAGTAACGTTACCGGGATTAATGCAGAGAGTTTCCCACCCACAAGCATGTGACACGTTTACAAGCTCCTGAACTGCCCATATCAATCTCACACCAAATAACAGACCAATATATAATGTAAATACAGCCTGACAACAAAGATGTTCTTATAAGTGTCTTTCAGGATTGTGATACATTGTTCTGATTATGTTTTACATCTTAACTGGACATGTTTGAAATGAAACTAACGATTGTAGTTTGTAGCGCGGACAAATCCGAGTGAGCGCTTATATCCGTCATTATGGTAAAACACGTCATCAGAGCGCCTATTACTGAACGCCTATCACTATTAACGCAAATTGAGAAGCTGCGCTATTACAGCTCTTCATCAAGTTGCCCATCATTTCATGTTTTCAGGTTATTTTAAACTGTTTCCAGGTGAAAATACTGCGTTATGTTTATCAGTAGTGTCTTTCTGTAAAGACCCCTTCAAGCGGTCTGTATATATCAGGCAAATGTATAACATAAAAAGTTTCACCTTATGAAATTGTTTTACTGAGAAATATTTCCTATACAAGTTACTTCACTGCATTTATAGTTTTAAGGGAGTTAAACTTTTTTATTTAAAGTAAAAAACCTTTAGTTTACTTATGGAATTTGTGGTTAAACATTTCTCACCATAGTTACTGTAGGTTAACCATGAAATAGGTAACATTTTTGAAGCAAAGTCTTACATATTACATGCCTAAATAAAGAATTTTTTGTCAGAACCACTTGTAATTTATGTATTACATGCAGAACAGCTAGATGACATTGAAAAAAGAGGGTTCCGGGTCAGCATTGACAAACAAGCACAACCACGACAAACACTCTGCTCTGTTTATATGTTGCACTAGGGCTGGGCGATAAAACGATATCGATATTTATCGACGGTACAACATTGTCGACATCAATATAAAATTCAGTTCGATATAGCGCTAGATAATTTCCTTAAAATGTGCGCGCCCGTGACGTCCAAAAATCTTAAAGAACCTATACGATGTTTTGTTACATGACCGTGTTACGATTGGCAAGCAAACAACCAATAAGATCTAATTTGCCGTGTTGCGTAAGTCTCAGTTTAGTTGCGTCATCGCCATGTTGACATTAGAACACGTCCAAGATGAGTTCCGTGCCTGCCGTCAGCGAAGAAATTGTTAAGTAAAAGGGAGATGTCAGCTCGCCAGTGTGGCAGTTTTTTTATTTATTTTCTTCCGACCAACATCAGAAGAACGTAGTGTGTAAGCCATGTAAAAAAAACGTCCCGGCTAAGCAAGGAAACACAAGCAATTTATTCCACCATCTAAACCGCCGCCACCCTTTGGAATATACATCATGTCGCCCATCTACCTCAAGTCAACAAACAACCCACAAGCAGTCCACGATGGAGAGGTACTCTGTAACAGTGCCATATGATAAATCTTCCAAACGATATAATGACATAACCCATGCATTAGCGTTCTTCATTACAAAAGAAATGCTGCCGTTCAGCATGCTGGAGAAGTCAGGCTTTTGTTTACTGTTATAAAGGTTTGTTGGTATTACTTATTACAGATGCTGTTGTTGATCTACCTCAAAGTTTGCCTTGATTGTTCCATGTTTACATTAAATTGAAGTGAACATATTTTGTAACATTTTAAGTTCAAAGTTAAAGTTTGTTTAAACTTTTATCTTAATATAAGTAGAGTAAGACATAAAGAAGATATTTTGTTTAAATTTTTGTACTGCTAAAACAAATTTTATTTGCTGTTTGCCTTAATAATGTGGGTCAGTTAAAATACAGTGGTTAAATACTAACTGTTCTACTTGTCATTTTTACTTTAAAAAAAAGGTCAATAATTATCGCTATCGAACGATAAGCATCATCATATCGTTGATATTTTTTTTGTCATATTGCACAGCCCTATGTTGCACTGTTTTTTTTCAAGTAACTTGTCCGGTCGGGCAAGTAAAATTCTCTCTCACTTGCCCATACAAAACATTCACTTGCCAAGCGTTAATGTCGAGCCCTGCTCTATATTATATAAAATCGAATAATTAAAAATAAAACACGGATAGCAAACAGAAACGCTTCAAAAAAGGGAAATTAAGCTATCTTAACATCACTTTTTCCATCCAATCTTTTTTTATATTACGCGTCAGAAACACCAGCTTGTCCACATTGTTGGGAAGAAGTGAGCTTGACTTAGGGCTGGGCGATATGGCTAAAAAATATATCAACGATATGATGCTTCATATCGTTCGATATCGATAATTATTGACCTTTTATTTTAAAGTAAAAATGACAAATAGAACAGTTAGTATTTAACCACTGTATTTTAACTGACCCACATTATTAAGGCATACAGCAAATAAAATTAGTTTTACCATTAAAAAAAACTTAAACCAAAAAAATTTTTTATGTCTTACTCTACTTATATTAAGATAAAAGTTTAAACAAACTTTAACTTTGAACTTAAAATGTTACAAAATGTTATCACTTAATTTAATGTAAACATGGAACAATCAAGGCAAACTTTGAGGTAGATCAACAACAGCATCTGTAATAAGTAATACCAACAAACCTTTATAACCATAAACGAAAGTGTGACTTCTCCACCATGCTGAACGGCAGCATTTCTTTTGAAATGAAGTACGCTATTGAATGGGTTATGTCATTGTATCGCTTTTTTGACGTTTTTTTACATCGCTTGCACACTACGTTCTTCTGATGTTGGTCGGAAGAAAAGAAATAAAAAATCTCGCTTTTTGTTTACAATTTCCTTGCTGACGGCAGGCACGGCACTCATCTTGCACCTGTTCTAATGTCAACATGGCGATGACGCAAACAAACTGAGACTAACGCAACCCGGAACATTAGATCTTATTGGTTGTTTGCTTGTCAATCGTAGCACGCTCATGTAACAAAACATCTTATTGGCTGTTTAAGATTTTCGGACGCCACGGGCGCGCACATTTTAAGGAAATTATCTAGCGCTATATCGAACTTTTTTTTATATTGATATCGACAATGTTGTGCCGTCGATAAATATCGATATCGTTTTATCGCCCAGCCCTAGCTTGACTTATTCGAAATGAATCTGGCCTTTGAAAAGTTGTGCTCTGATGGTGTGGATGAGGGGATATAGTGCAGTCGCTAACCTGGTTTAGCAAGCTTTGGCTATCATTCTTCATTTTTTGTCACCATGTCAAGGGTCCCGAACCCACCTATGTTTTGTCCGCAAAGTACATCTTATTTCATTCTTCTCTTCTGCATGCTCTCTTCTCGTTTGTCAGTGTTGAGGAATGACTAGCTCTCAAAACGTGGGTCTAAGTCTGCAGCTTGTGAGATGGTCGTGAGTTTTCCCGTCAATTACCATCTCTTGTCAATTTCTTCTGTGAATCATATCGTCAGTGCTTTTTTGGTCAGGCTGTCATCGTCACGCAACACTAAATGGCTCTCTTCATATTTATTAACATACAAAGGCACTGTTTGCGTTGATCTCGCATTGTTTGTTTTGATGTCATACACTGAACAAGCTGCGCAGCTCAGAGAAGTTTTAACGCGCATACCGACTGAGTGACGTCACGCGAGTTATTTTATTTTTTATTTTCTTTAAGTTGACTATTTGAGGGCAGCCCTACAACTGACTATGGCAAACAATGCTTAGAACCTCACATGGTTATTTAAACCACCAAATGCTGATATCTGAACAGTATGGTGAAAATTTTGGTAAAAACTAGATTTTTTCATCTGAAGGTTCACATTTGAATTGCCCATCTGTTTTTGTTTCAAAATTTTGTAATGTTTTACCATTCTAAACGTCAGTTGCTTGCTTGATATACAACAAAAGAAAGCATCACCTCTAAAAGCTTTCCGTCTCTTGCCTTAGGGTCTGGCTCGGGTTAGAGGTCGTCCCAAACTCCCAGTATGGATTCTATATGAGATTAGTTGGGTCAATGAAGTACCATAGAAAGTAGCCCTGACCCAGCTGTCTCTCATGAGCTATCCATCTTTTTCTGTGACAGTACTGCAGAGTTCCTTTTTCTTTTAGTTAATTTTCCAACTCTGAGCTGTTGCTGTCACAGATGGATGGATTGATTAGCTGGACATTGTCTCTTTAACTTCATATCTTCCTATTATTCGACTCTTAAGACTATTGCACGTTGCGTCCAAAATTTCAGCACATTAAAAAATAAATACGACCTAACATTGTGTCTATCACATTTACACACTGCCTCCAAAATTTTCGTCTGTGATTAAAAAAAATTACATCATTTAAAAATTTTGGGTGGCCTTTTTAACAGTTCAGAGACACTGTACAAATGAGAGCGAAATACGAAAAAAACGTATACGAAAATTTCGGACCGTATGTACAAAGACCATTACTTTAGCTGATATGATGTAAAATCACTTTTGGAAAAATGACAGTCTATGTTTGCAAAGAAATTTGTCAGACTTATAGCTTTGAAAAACAGTACATTTAGCCTCTGGATGTTTTTTGCGAGGTTTATTTTTAGTCTACGGTATATATTATTACCATATTAAACTATGGTTATAGCAATACTTTACTTTATTTGTGGTGACCATGTTTAACTATAGTTTTAATTATTTGCTAAGTGACCTCTGTTCATGTTAGTGTCCTGTTCTATCTTGGCCCAAACAAGTTGCCGTTAGACCATCATGTTGCACGTGCAACGTATGTGAAACAAGTTACGCAACAGGCCTCTGTCGTGGTCTTTGGTCGCTCTGAGAACTTTTTCATTGTATGTATCTGGCTTTGGCAGTGGGTCTTTCATGAATGCAGGCCAGAAGAGCTGTTCAGTGTGTGTTTTACAGCCTGTCTCTGGAACTCCATTACCCCGCGACTCTCTTGGTTTTAACCATGTTCATATGCACTCATCTTGCGGCTTTGATATAGAATATGCTGGGCCACACTTAAAACAAACTCCGCTCTAAGGAGCCGAGACGCAGGCCATCTGGAGGAGAGAGAAGCTTTCAGGGGTTAAGTGGAGTTTGCCAAGAGGGTTTTCCTCCGGTGAAGGCAACGTCCAAGAGGAATGTGAACATGTCAGCACTTTATACAGCAGATCTCTTGGTGATACAAAGCCCAGCCGTCTGTTGGACTCAAAATGATTCTCTATATTTGCTCAAAAACACTGAATCATTTCAATTCCGTTATTAACAGAAAGAGCTTTAAACATGGTTTTAACTGGGCTTACCACATTCCTTTCTCCCCCAAGCGTTTTAAACATGTGTCTGGCCTGTAGCTGTAAAGCAGGGTACAGTGCCGGAGGAACACTAGTCTGAACATTTAATCCTGTCGGAAGAAGAAAGGCAGATGTAGTCAGTCAGGATGGAGAAAGGACTGTACTCGGTAGGGGCCACAGTGGAAACTTTTACTGTTTCCACCAGTCAAAACACTCTGGTCCAAGTTTAACCAGACATTTGTCTCCATCGTCTAGACATGGGTTGTTTTGTTTCAGGTGTAAGCAGCCAGATTTTTATAACCAGAATTGAACAGGAAGTCATTTGTAACGTTAGAAAAGGAGGAAACGAACAGGCCATTTGGTGTCGACTCGTTGGCATTCAATCCTAGACAATGGATTAGTTTTGAAAAGATGTTCTTTCATAGACTCCGTACACAGTAAGAGTTATTAAAGCACATTAAACATTAAAAGCTTTTTTTGTAATGATTAATAAGTAATGTTTGATTTTCATCTAGAAAATAAAACCGTTGTCATCTATTTACTCATGTTATTCTAAATCTGTAAAAAAAAAATTCTCCTGTGGAATATTTTGAGGAATGTGTCTGTAAATTTTTGTTCCTACAATGGAAGTCAATGGAGTCCAACATGTTTGGTTACCAATGTTCATGTATCATTAATGTTCTGCAGAGGAAAGAAATTCATACAGGTTTCAGTGTATCCGCTAGGATTTTGTGAAACTGTTGCGCTTGATGACATCACATGCTAATTAACATAGTCGTGACATCATCACGTAGATTTAATACTGCATTCAAGACACCTAGGAAGTGGGATACTTCCCACCACAAAACCGAAAGTAATTTACTAACTTGGTTATTAAAAGTATTTAGTACGTGTTATGTTTTAAGGCTTCTAAATCATTAGCAACATTAAAGTGTATTTAAAAAGAAATGAGCACAGTTCCATGAATTATTTCTGGATTTAAGTTGGAATTATCAAATTTCCGAGAGCGCATGAGGGCAGCAAAAGTTGCAACTTCAGACCTGTTTGATCTTACTCTCTGAACATTAAAGACAGCTTTTTGCCCAATATAGCCGTTGTCATTGACATATTTTCTGTTGTCAGATCTGTTTTATAACCAAGACACATCGTCTGATAAAATAAGCACATGCACCTTAAAGAGCAGAAGGCAGGGCATTAGTATAAGCCAATACGTTTTTTGCGGCTAAAGGTAGTAGGCTTTCCATTAAGTGTCTTTGGTTTCTCCCTTCCGTCACTCACAGATGCGATTCCTGTCCCAGAAAAGCGAGACCTCGTGGATGTGGACAGTACTGTCAAAGTTTTCCCACTGAATGAGTGGTTTATTCAAATACCTATGTAACATGTATAGGATAAAGCAATGTAAGTCGCTTTGGATAAAAGCGTCTGCCAAATGCATAAATGTAAATGTAAAAAGACGCTAGGTTTGTCGTAATATATGTCTTCTGAACAAAAGCGGCTAAAGGGGTCGGAAAAGTTGCTAAATCTAATGAAAGATTTGCAAACTTGATCACAATGGCCGGACAAATTATAGATGATTGGGAAACAGTGCGTAACTTTAGTCATGGTGGGGAGGCTCTTTGGCATGGAGGCCGCCACGTTGGCGAAATGAATATAGTGGAAACACTGAGGTTTAAAATTACCTTTAATGATGAAAGATTTTTTATTTTTGGGTGAACTATCCCTGTAACCGGAAGTTTCTGCTGCATGTTGATGACCTGCTGCTGGGTCTACATGTTCCTCTTTACCCCCTTATATGCTGACATTAGATCTGTATGAGCTTGTGGAGGAAAACGGCTGCTTTGGTCATTGAGGTGCCAGCGATGCCATCCTGATATACCGCAGCATGTGGCAGAAGTGCATTGTGAGCAGTTTAGCCTCCGTCCAAGTGTGACTTCATCAGAACTGTTCAACCTTCACCTCTGACATTTTGACACATGTATGTGTCTGTGTTTGGCTTAGCAGCTCTCCAGATGGAGTTTCCTCTCCTCGTCCACATACACACAGCATTACCACATGGAAGTGCTTGTGGAATTTTATATAAGAAACATCTGGCAGCTCATCAAAGAGTCTGGTATGGGATGGATACCATGTTTTGAGGTGGTGATGGGTGTAGACGCTTGTCTTGGTGTGTTTAGGGTTTTTTCCTCCCATTGATGTGGATCATCAAAAGAGACGAAAGGTCTCTGTCGATTTATATTAACATTTATTCATTTGGCAGGCTCTTTTATTCAAAGTGACTTACAAATAGAAGTTTTTTGTCTACCGTCAGTCTTTTGTTTGGGCTGGGTGAGAAATGTTGTTTTGTTTAAAATATAGTGTAATGTAAGCTAGTGGGGGTCTTTTCAGTTTTATAAGGGGGTTAACAACAGTCAATTAAGACAACGTGTTAAATGTATTGTGCTGTTTGGGGCTGAGTTAATTTTAATATGCGATGATGTAATTGCTTTCTGGAAGGTTTTTATATCATAAGCCTTGTATTCAATGTAATGAAACTACAGGTTTTTTTGTGCAAATGTTGTGTATAATATACAAAGCTGTGGTAAAAGGTTAATATTTTGAGGTCATCACATGTTGGGAAACAAAACAAGAACATGTATTTGGATAGAAATTGCTCATTCTAAGGTAATAAAAAATATCTTCTTATCATTAAAGGCATAATGAACACCTCTGAACACATAGTTATTTATAGAATGTTGCATTTCTGTCAATAGATCCTCCAAAAAATACACATTTACAATGCTGAGTTGGAAAGGAAAAAGGGCTGATGCATTTCATTTTATTTGTATTGGTTGCATTAATTTAGTTATTTTCCTCTCTTTTATTGGAATTCATTGATGATTCTGTATTTTTAGCGCAAAAAACCTTTTTTAATAAAATAAAACCTTAAAAACCAAACCGGCACAGCATGTCTGTACAAACTCAATCACGCTTCACAAAACTCACACACGTGTGCGTGCGGAAGTCCAGTGTGTCAGGGGCCCAGCTGATTTTGTTTTTGCCTCTTTGTGAACAGCCAGTTATATTGTTAGAATAGGTAGGCAGTGGCACCTCCCTGCTGTAGAGCCATGTGGTAGTATGTGGAGAAAAAACGTCTGAGTAAATTTTGATGGTGTGTGTTGTGGGAAAAGAGAAAACCTCAAAGGGTTGTGTGACTTCCCAGAAAAGTTTGCCTTGCGGATAGTTCATAGTGCTTACATTAGTGTGACTGTGCTCTGCAAAGAAGGTTTCGCCCGGCTTTGTTTTTATTAAAGAATCTGATGTGGCTATCATTCCAGATTAAAGTACTATCATTTGACTAGAGCTGCAAATAATTTAAGGCACAATCTGGTCAGCATTGGGATTTCTGATGTTTTGTGAGGCGTTAAGTTCTGACATACTCCACAAGGAATTGTTTCTCTTATTTTGCCGGGGTATATATGGCATCACTTACAAAAGGATGTTTCACATCAAGCTAGCCCTCTGTTATGCCTAACTGCCAAAGTGAACCCATGTGCTCATCTGCACAAGATTGTGGCGTTCAGAATCCGGTCAGAACCGATAAGCGACTGATCTGATCTTGAAGAGTTCAAGCTGTTGGATTAAAATAACTCTTATTTGATCCATCTCAACCTTATAAAGGAATGGCTCGTTCCACAACCAAGTTTACTCACATTATACTTACCTTCCTAGCTGTATGTGACCTTTTTTCTTTAAACAAATCTGAGTGACCAATCATAGCAAAGCACCATAGTTTTTGAAGATCCAAAAGGGCATACTTCATCATAAATCATTCTTTCCAGTACAGGAGGTTAATACGAATACATTTTCTTTTACAAACAATAACCACAAGACGCATACAAACCAGTACACCTAGAAATTTGGATGAGTAAATTATGGGAAACGTTTAAGTTCTGGGTGAACTGTTCCTTCAAGGATGATGTCACTGACAGTGTGTATTGTTTTTTTGTTTTATATCAAGTTCTTCAACTACTGTTGCACTTGTGTATATGGTTGAGTGACAGTAAAGGGATTGGATATTGGGTTTTGCGGGATCACTGTTTTACAGTGCTGTTATAATAGAGATTATAAAACGGTCAGTTCTGGTTCTTGATTCTGATTGTCTGAGCCGAGTTCGAAGCAGTTATAAAATACCCAGATTTATAATGGCTGACCGCATTACATGGCCTAAATATAATTCAATTTACTATTTTTTATGAAACCTTGCTACGCATATGGAATAACCGTTTTATAAAAGCAATATGCCTTGCGAAGCAATGGGTTACAGTGCATTTTATAAACGCTAAGGGGGTTTTGATACAAGATGTACGGAGGACCGCGGAACCTCCTGATATCGAAAATTAGGTCATGCAGGGGAACCAGAATGCCTGCCCAACATTGTGACGGCTGTCATTCATCGGCGATGCACAATGTCATTGTCTATTGGCCCAACCCTAAAACCCACTGCTTTTTGGGGCTTATCGCTTCATGTAACAATATTTTCGATATTGTGTTATTGCAATAGCAGAATTCTCTCAATATTACCGTTGTCAGATGACTGTATGAAACGATAGGTCTTCCGTGCCTAACATACAGAAAAGGGATTTTTAGGTCATTTTACTCATCTCATACTATAAGTCAGAAACTTTTATCCAAAGCCATTTAAGGTATATTTGATCAACTATATTCACCTCCTAAATTGACAAGTGAGTAATATCAGCTGACTCTCATTTTACCTCAGACTGAGAAACAATATCTTCGCAAACATCCTTTAAAGAAAGACCCATCAGGCACAAGAAGAAGCTTGTGAACTTTTCTCAGTGTAAAAGTAAAAATGTTTCAATAATTATTGGGTCCATATATAGAGGCGGATCCGGTCCCTCTTTTATCAACCACCAGGTTGAGGATTCTGAGTATAAATGCATTGGAAAGTTTAAGCAGGGGTCAGGAACGCTAAAAGAGCCTTGATGTGTGATAAGCGGATGCACAGGCAAGAAAGAAACGCAGGTGCTTGCTCAAAGATTTATACCTGCAGTCATAGCAGTTTCTTTAGAGAAGCAGTTAACTTGAAAGTCAAGGAAGTTTGTGGGTCTGTGTTCCATGCTGGGGAAGAAAATTGTCTTTCCAAACAAGCCCAAGATTTGTAGTGAAATAAGGATGCAAAATTTGTATTTTATTTTGTTATGCATCACTATTATGCATAGAAACTAACAATTACATCATTGCAACGGTGTTTGGGCCTTTACCATGAAAATGGTGACACTAACATGGTTCATACAGTACCTAGGGGATGACAAACACCTTGTGTATTTTAGATAACCGTTCGTCTTTGTCATAGTCTAGTGGACCGGATCCGTTCGTCTGCATAGAGCCATTGGACATACAGCCGTGGAAAAATTTAACAGACCATTCCAAATTTTCATGTAATCCGTATTTGTAGATGTGTCGTGGCCATTTCAGTTCAGTGTCTGTTGAATTTCAACAAAATCAAACCTTATGAGTGACATTCAAGTCATTCAACAGCAATGTGAAACACTGACCGCATGACAAGACTCATGCAAACTGTGATAAAAATCTAGGATATCCCAAAAAGTTTTTTGATATGGATGTGCACGAAATATTCATATATTTAATAAACTGCTTCACCACAAGGCTAAGTTACAGCTACAGAAGACCTTAAAGTAGTCACTTCTTACTTAATGCTTCTTCACTTCATCAGGATTTTATTATATACAGAAAATATAAAAAATCATTTGTGTGTATTCCTAAATCTTTGTTCACCCAGATCACAAGCTAGTTTAAATATTTTCAGTTTACACACAGGATGCCCGGATCGCATTTTATTAAGTTCATAATTCCTGAACTTTCTTTAGATTAGTTATAAAAATAGCAACGTAATATTAAATGACTAACAATAATTAATTCATTACATAACTTGTTCGGGGCAGTTGTTGTTAGTAAATTCAGATTTGTTCGTTAAAAATATATTAAATAATGCTAAATTCAACAACCTGAAACATGAAAATGTAAATTTCACTGCAACTAATGCTAATGAATTTGGCCTTAATATAAGAATGGCACCTTTTTCAATACCTAAAAGCCTGAATTTTTCTTCTTGAAGTTCAAATAGGGTTGTGCCTTCAAGTTATAGCATGTAAATAAATTCGCTTGAATGCTTTTTTTGTTTGTTTTAAAACGCGCTGTGATTTCTCTCCTTAGTTGAAATAAATAAGCCCACCTTATTTATTGAAGCAAATGCAAAGCAAAACACCCTGACACTTACCGTGAAAAACAAACAAAAACAATATTTATATGCGGTGCTGATCAGCAGGAAATATCTTCCTTCGATGACGTTCACGTTAATAAACGGGGAAACAAGCACTACAATGGCTCCATCTTTGAGGCTTGTTTACCGTCAGCTTAATGAACAGTCTTTCACCTGAGTAAAATTGACCTTTATGCTTGTTTTTCTTATCAAGAACATGTAAAACAAAAAAAAACAGGATGACAGTGCAACATAGACTCTCAATAGGCATTGTGTTTGGTCAGTTTCGTTTCGTTTTGTCCGTTTTCTTTTTGTATTATACCATTCCACGCAGGTTTAAATGCACTTTTAATGTATTTTTCTTTTCTTTTTTCAACATTGAAAAACCTTTATTCTTGATAGGATATTAATGCGTTAGGAATATTTAATGATTATTAAAAGCTTGATGTTAAATTGTGACTAAATAAAAACTTAACAAATTACGTCATTATTAGCTTCATTTAAATAAGTGGAAATTCAAACCTGTTTTCGTTGCAGTATTTCTTTGCAATACTGTTGAATATAAAAAAAATACAGTTCATCTTTTCTGTTATTTTGAGCTGTTTCTTTATAAATTTTTATAAATGTGTAAATGGAAGCAAATAAACGTATAAATGTAAATAGAAGCTATAATTTTATTGGAGATTTGGGAGTTCACTGAATAAAACTAAAATAATAAATTTACCTCAACCCATACTTATATATATTAAAGTCAGAAAAACTGAAAATGGTCTTTGAAATGGTTCCTAATCTTCCACGGCTGTATAGTTATGTTGGTGAAACTTTGGTTTTGTTGACGGTACAATTATTAAGAATTGGCTACAGTTGAACATGCTACATTCCAACTGCACGAAAATGATGGTTGGTTACTCAAAGTTCAGTTTTTTCCCCTACCTCTGTGGGAGGCTTCCTGCTAATTCCTGTCACTCCGGAAGGCCGCTTCCAGGGCCCCGCTGCCACGTGACCTCTGCACACACAAGAGCGGATGTAGCATCTGGCCCACAGAGAGGGGACTCACTTTTACGAGCAGGTAACTCTAGTGGAATCACAACTCTAGATTTACGCGCAGCTGGCGAAGTCGTAATGCAGAGCGAGATATAATTAGCGTTTGATCTGGTCTTTGGTAAAACTATTAAGGTATGAGAAGGTGACCTTGTGGGGTTGAACAGTGAATACTGTACCTGACACTGAGCTTGACTCTGAGGTAGCTGGAGATTGTTTGACACAGATGGATTTAAGCTACTTACACGGTTTTTAATGTGTTAATCCCTGGTAGGGTTGTCACAAGCATGAATTTTTGCAAAAGTTCTTGAATGTGTGTAGCTTTATACATCCTTTGCAGAAACAAATCAGAATAAATGCATTCATGCAAAAAAAATTACAGTACAGTTTGATTTGTCCGGTTTAACATGAAAAAGTTGGATAAGAGATCTTTTAAGAGTCTAAGACAAAATACTGAATTATAACTATTTTCCTCCTTCAAAGTTTACATCTTCCAGGGAGGGGGCAGATTTACGAAACACTCTTAAGAAAATTCTTAACTGCCAGATTTTACTTAAACTTTAAGAAAAAGTTTTTACTGCCTTTGTACCACAAGATTGATTTAAAAAGCATACAACATTTTATTCTCATGAAAAAAATGTTCTCAAGACAATATTTCATAACTTCTTAAAAAGGAACATTCTTAATGAGCTTCCTTTACCTTAAGAACAATATTATATATTGTTATAAGAACAGTTTCGTACTGAAGGTTGTTATTGTTTATGGGGAATAGGAATGTATGGATTCACGATTATTGAAATTGTCTGGATTTATTCCAATTAAAAAAGAACAGTTTTGTAAATCCTGTCCCAGGTTCTTTGTGTTACCCAGGACAAGGCAGAGGCTGATGTCAAAAATGAAATGTGTGAATGTGTACTTCTGAAGAGGTACGAAGAAATAATATTTTTAATAATATAGTTTTATCTAAGTATATGTAATACCCTTGGGCACTTGTAAATAAAAATGCAATCTTTGATTTCTCTTGATTAAAAAATTTGTGTAAACGTACAAAGATAACTGTATCCAAATTGTAACAAATAATAAATATGTATATTATATAATAAATAAGTGAATTGCAATATTTCTTAAAATATAAATAAATTATACATTTCGGAATGTTTGAATTTAAAACCATTTTAAAAATGTTAATTATATATAATTGAATGGCTGTATGTTATTTTAAAGGGTGAATAACTTGTTTATCTGTTGATACTTTTTCAAAGATTTTTAATCATGTTAATACAAATGTATTATCTTTTTGTTTCATTTTTTGAAACCCGTCTCTCGTCATGAACAAAGCTGACATGGCTATAAAACGGAAAAGAATCACTGTAGTCAAACAATTCCCAATATTGCTTTATAAATGCCTTCGCCCAACTATAAACTCACCCCGAGTCTCACTCTAAAAATTATTTTATGGTTTGATTGATGGACGTGTCCTGTTTGACCAATGTATCAAAATACATTTAAAGAAACAAAGAAAAGACTTTTAAAGGGGTGAGGTGAGTGATGGAACAATAGACCTCAAGCAATCCGTCAGCAGACTGTCAGAGCACAGGAAACTGACAGTCTCCCATCATTTCCTCTGGCAAGTCGTTGAATAGATTCCACATTCAGTGTTTCGTGTCATGGTACAGATTTAAGACGTTCTATTGGTGACAAAATCAAAACTGCATGCTGAATATTGGAACAATGCAGGCCGACTCTGATGAAAGTGGCTATAAAGTGCACTTAAAAGTAGCTTTTCTAGCCATCATTGTTATCTTTCCTACAACATAAGTTTATAAAAGGTTCGCTTATTAGATTTCAAAGGAGTGAAATGTACTCTCTCTGAAGTGGATGTGTGCATATGCTTTTATTGGAACATATGTGATAAACACATCTCTCTCGTACATCTTACTGTAAACAATTATAGTCTTGGCAGTTGACCAACGTAACTATTTATGAGCTTTACATCACGGAGTCATTTTAGCACAAGCATGACCTTTGCCCTTAACGCACACAGACTGCCACTCATCAGTGTCTGGCTCTTAATGCTTCTTATGAGAAACCTTTTTTAGTTTCTTAAGCTGTAATGGTCTGTGTTGTAAGTTCATATTTGCAAATCAATCGATTTCAAACGCTTTCTCTCGCTTCCATTAACAGGTGCTGCGTTTTTACTGCGACAGCTGCGCCGTGCCGATCTGCAGGGAGTGCAGCGTGGGCCGACACGTGGGTCACAGTTTCACCTACCTGCAGGAAGCCCTGCAGGACTCCAGAGCTCTGACCATCCAGCTGCTCGCAGACGCACAGCAGGGCAGAGAGGCCGTGCAGGTTTGTGAACATCTTGGCTCTTTTTTCCCCTCATGTGACCTGTTTACACATGCTATTAAGATCCATCTCTGGTGGTATGATCATGTGTATTTCAGATGTGTCTACGGTGATCACATAAAATACAGATTTAATGGAGATTTTTTTGCATGACTGCTTCCATCACTGGCTGTATTCAATGATAGTTCATCCCAAAAGATAAAATTCTATCATCATTTACATAACCTCTTGTCACTTCACACATGTATGACTTAATTTTCAAAAGAAGAAAATTTGAAGAATGTTAATGATAAAACGGTCCCCATTCACTTCTATTGTACGGACACAAAACCTATGCAATTCAATGGGTTGTTCGGTTACCAACATTCTTTAAAATATCTTCTTCTTTGTACTTACACCTCCCTATGATCAGCAGGTATAAAAAGTGCATAATATGTAAGGGATAATGTACAGGCAGCCGGTTGTCATCGCAGAAATAAGCCCAGACAGTGTGGTCCGGACCTGAGGCGAACCGGAGGGTCTTGTATCACACTGAATGGGCGTATTTCGCCGAAACAGCCGGCTGCTTGTACATATCCAGCTTATTACACTGCTACTTGGTACATGAATTTGGAATATTTTCATTTTTAACAAAAGCAGACCTTCCGCGAAGTCTGTTTTAAGGTAAGAAACGACGTTAAAATGTCACAAACAGGCAATTTGGACTACTTATTGGTAAATATAATGTCATATGTCATTGAAAGATTATATATATATTTAGATTTAATTTTTCAAAAAACTTGTCAAAATGATTTGCTGCATCCGGGTTACTGGTGTTATTAGTTTTGAGAGGTTGTTATCTGGGAATGAGGAACCTGTAAATGTCGCGACTGGCCAATCCGAATGAGGCTATCAAACGAGCCGTGTAATAAAATACTATATGAGCTGCAGAACATATTCTGCTTTCATAAAACTCGATCTTGTCCATTTAAATTCAATTTCTACATTTACTAAATAGCTTGTTTCATATACATTCATTCTTTGCCTTGCCTGTCACCTATATAAACACAAGTCATGCACCTCTGCGTAGGGTCCTGATCTCTGCTTTGTCAAAGCTAAAGGTTTAAAACTCTGTAGAAATGTGCTTCCATTAGCATCAATGTGCGTGCTCGCCCCCACTCAGCCTTAATGAAGAGTATAAATGCAGAAGGAGAGGGGGTGGCCCAGTGCTCGCTTACTGCCTCTATTCAGCTCTCTGATGGCCCTTGCGGGGCGGATCATTAGTCACACACAGAGGAAATGTTTCAATCTCTGTCACTCTTTAAAGGGGAACCACGAGCGAAAGGTGGGGGTTAAAAAGCCCCCATTAGGGCCGTTCAGATCCATCCTTCTCCATTGACACAAGGCCGGTTGGCAAGGAAACCAGTAGTGAATTTGAAAGTGTATAGCACAAGAGATTGGTTTCATTTAGAGGAGGCCACTATAGAAAATGAATTCCAATGGGAGTTCATGCCCCTGAGCCCCGATTACATTTGAATAAGCCCCCAACCTGCTTCACGCGTGATCAGCCACCACTGTTTGTCTGGACTCACAACATTGCACACTCGTTTTCCCAGAACATTGCATTTTTTAAGTGGTATATATATTTTTCTGTTTCAAATCGTATACAAATGTGCTACTTAAATGTACTATTTCCATTCTAGTTTTCTGCTTGCATACTTGGTATGCAACATGCTGTGCTCTAGTTCTGGTCAGATTAATGTTAATAAAACACTTGAAATAATATCGGATGCAGTTGAAATTTGTTGAGGTCATGTGACAAGATCACTGGATTTTGTTTATTTGACTAAAATACTGTACATTGTATACTATAAAAAATACGAAATAATATGGGTAAACGCATCGCCTGTGTATCATGTTCAGCCCCATCACATCAACTGAATGATGCTGCCCTCTGCATTTATGCATTTGATAGGCCGCGTGTCCCAATATGTCTCTAATCCTGTTACTGGATGGTGTTAAATGAGAAGCCGCTAAACATTTATGGGTCTGAAAGCACACGCAGAGTTTGAACAGTGCTGAAGGCCTGGGGCCATAATCTCTATTCTGAAAGCACCCTGTTTAAAACACCACTCTATAAATGAGCCTCTGGCAGTGCAGGTTTTTGTAATGCTGTATAATCTCATTTACAGCATTTATGACGGCCATTTGCAGCTGCATTCTCTGTTTGCCAGGTTCCCATATCCGACTGTTGATTGGCCTGCTTTCTTTGATTAACAGCTTAATTATACAAAAGAGTTGTTGTGATTTTAATGGTAGGATGGATGTTTACAGGGAAAAGTAGTGAATTCCAATGATTAATGTGTTCATGGCGCTCATAGACTCCTGGACCTTTATAGATTCAGCTTAGACTCTGAATACTAAAGTTTTTTAATACTAAATAGTTTTCCTAAATAGTGAAACTCTTTGACCATAGGTCATAATATTGAAAGTGTGACAGAAGAGGCAAGGCGGCTAAAAAATCCTTTACATTTCAAATAGTTCTTATTGAAATGGGAGCAGCCAAGTTTCATGGTTTCAGGAAACTTCAGGAAAGGCTGATTTTGGTTTATATGAAGACTTTCCAATGGGTTGGTGGACAGTTTTGATGCTAGCTGGCAAGTGTGGGGCTGTGTACAGATCCAATCTGGTCTTAAGCAGATGTTAGGGGGCAGGGCACCAGAGATTGACCTTTATTCCTTCTTTGTGACACCTCACAATGGACGCCTTCGCGC
Source organism: Triplophysa tibetana (assembly GCA_008369825.1). Classification (NCBI taxonomy): domain Eukaryota; kingdom Metazoa; phylum Chordata; class Actinopteri; order Cypriniformes; family Nemacheilidae; genus Triplophysa; species Triplophysa tibetana. The sequence continues at coordinate 12,504,561 of CM017916.1, forward strand.
TTTCCTGCATCCTTTTAAATGAAGACATCTTTTGTTGTTTTGGTTGCTGTAAAAGGTTGTTGTCTTCATTCTTGTAACATTAAAGCTGTAATGTATCGGTAGAATTCTCTGAATCTATGAAATGCTAATTTAGTATGGTTAATGGATGAGAATGCATTCGGTCTAATTCACGATCCTTGAAATGTTTCAGCGGAGCATCGAGAAAGCACAGGCCATTGCTGAGCAGGTGGAGCTAAAGGCCAAGGTTGTGCAGTCAGAGGTGAAGACGATCACTCTCCGACATAAGAAAGCTCTAGAGGAACGCGAGTGTGAACTGCTCTGGAAGGTAAACAAACACAAGTACATGCTAAAAATAACCAGTAAATGAAACACCCTTAATATTTGCGGTGTTAGAATTGCACACTTTAGACTGTAGTATACTTAAGCATTCTTTCATGTCTGTAGTGCCAACTTCACCGTTATTGGTTGAATAAAGATGTCTTTTGGTTTCCTACACAGGTGGAAAAGATCCGACAGGTGAAGGCTAAATCACTTTACCTTCAGGTTGAGAAACTACACCAGAATCTCAGCAAGTTGGATAGCACAATCGCCACAGTGACACAGGTCCTAGAAGAGGGCCGGAGCATAGACATCCTGCTAGCACGCGAGCACATGTTAAATCAACTGCAGGAGCTCAAATCCCTTCGCTGCATCCTGCAGCCGCAAGAAGACGACCGCATCATGTTCACTCCACCGGATCAGGCTCTCCTGATCGCCATAAAGTCCATGGGCCTCATCAGCAGTGGAGCCTTCGGCACAGCTTCAAAAGCTCACGGCGAAGGCCTCAAAAGAGCGCTGCAGGGAAAGCTGGCTTCCTTTACCGTTGTGGGGTTCGATCACGACGGAGAGCCCCGCATGTCTGGCGGTGACTGCGTGTCTGTTGTGCTCATGAGTCCGGATGGTAATCTCTTCAGCGCCGATGTTTCTGACCACCAAGACGGAACATACACGGTCAGCTATCTTCCCAAGAGCGAAGGGGAGCATTTGCTATCAGTGCTCATATGTAATCAACACATCGAGGGAAGTCCCTTCAAGGTTATGGTCAAGTCTGGTCGCAGTTATGGTGGGGTTGGGTTGCCCATGGCTACGTTTGGAGGAGAGGGTGACGGGGATGGGCAACTGTGTAGACCTTGGGGCATCTGCGTGGATAAGGAAGGCTATGTGGTGGTGGCTGACAGAAGCAACAACCGAGTGCAGATCTTCAAACCGTGCGGCACGTTCCACCACAAGTTTGGAACTTTGGGCTCTCGTCCGGGTCAGTTCGACCGGCCTGCGGGGGTCGCCTGTGACAGCCAGAGAAGAATCATTGTGGCCGATAAGGACAATCACCGCATCCAGATCTTCAACTTCGATGGGCAGTTTCTTCTCAAATTTGGCGAGAAGGGCACCAAAAACGGGCAGTTCAACTACCCATGGGATGTAGCCGTCAACTCCGAGGGAAAGATCCTGGTTTCGGATACACGCAACCACCGCGTGCAACTCTTCGGGCCTGATGGGACGTTCCTCAACAAATATGGCTTTGAGGGTGCCCTCTGGAAACATTTTGATTCGCCGCGTGGTGTGGCCTTCAATCAGGAAGGCCATCTCGTGGTGACGGATTTCAACAATCATCGGCTGCTCGTCATCAGGCCCGACTGCCAGTCGGCACGCTTCCTCGGGTCCGAGGGAACGGGAGACGGTCAGTTTTTGCGCCCGCAAGGCGTAGCTGTGGACCAGGAAGATCGAATTATCGTCGCTGACTCGCGCAACCATCGCATTCAGGTGTTTGAACCCAACGGCAACTTTTTATGCAAGTTTGGGACTCACGGAAGCGGCTTCGGGCAGATGGACCGCCCCTCGGGTATAGCGGTTACCCCTGATGGAATGATCGTTGCTGTGGACTTTGGGAATAACCGAATCCTCATGTTCTGACCTTTAAGGTTCGAGACAGAACTGTAGATGTAGACGAATGGAAAAGAAGGTTTTGCACATCTATCAGGAGCAAATGCAGTTTATGATATTAAGGTGACTTAAGACGATACTGTCTTGCTTTGTACTATTCTCACTGATGGCCTACCACCAAATGCTTTTTTGGTTTTGGCTGCTGCACGCTGTAAGTGTTTTGCTCTTGGTATGTGTCTTCAAATCGTTCTTTTTCTTTTTTGTTTCTCAGGGAATTTCTTGCATTCTTGAAATAGTTTCTCTTTGCATTACACCTACCTCATCTAGCTTATGTATGAATGTACTTGCGTTTGTGCAGAGACCTAGTCCGTGAAGTTTTATAAAAAATATGTCTACCTCAATGTTGTTTTTTCATAGAATGCGAGGACAGGACAATTGAAAAAAATGAAGCAATGTTTGGTTATTTGCACAGTTCGCACAAAATTTACCTGATTGTTACTGTGCACAGAACGCAAGTGAAATCCCTGAATGTTTCTCAAAAAAGAGCCGCGTGTTTTGGCAGGAACATTAGGATGAGGTTTGATATATCTACTGCTATGTCCTTTGGAATTCTCATGTATATTTTAGATCGGACATTTATCGTGTACCTCATCTAAACCTTTTACCTCATTTACCGTACAATACCTCTGGGTCCGTGAGCCTCATTACACTTTTACCTCACTTTACGGTCATGTCCATTTGAATGTTATGCAATTGGAAGCGATTACCAAAAATGTATGTTATGGACGGAAATTCATTAGAACGTAGCCATTTCAAAGTTCCATCGTGATGTAATCAAGTCGTTTGCTGTGGCAAATGCAAAAAAAAAACATACCCATGATTATTTAAAATGTGTTAGGAGGGAAAAAGTTTAATGTTTATAGATGATCTTGAGATATTTTTGGCGGGCGGGCTATACAGACAGAATGTAGACACTAAATATCAAAGTCTATAAATGAGTAGGCCATTATCTTAGTGTTTGTTGTTTTTTCCCCCAGATGATTTTGTTGTAGTAAAAACCGTATAGGCACATGACTGAAACAGTTGGGAAAACGAGGATATAATCCAGTTTCACAAAAATGTTTTTGATTATATTATTATTATTACATTTTAATTGTATTCTTTGAAGATGTCTCAAAATTGGACATATATATAAATATATAAACACACACACACAGGCTCAGGACTTTTACCCAGCTTGCTTTGTTAGGGTCTCATTACAAACAGCTGCATTAGAACACAATTTGGTTTGTTGTTCTATTGATTTAAAAGGACACAGGAAGCATTGCAGGCTGTAAGAAGGATCTCCAAGGAGACCATTCAGTGTGAGCGTAACATCATTTGAAAACACTTAGAATCAATTGAGCCCGGTTAAAAATTGGATAGTTTGTGCCCGACTTGCAAGTAAGCGTTTGAAAGTGTTTGTTCTGTGCTCAATTGATTAAAGAGAAATTAAAAGCAAAGCATAGGGGGAAGGAAAATGAGAATTTATAGCACTGAACAAAAGCACACACGTCCCTCCCGGTTTTTAGTCTGCCCGGTGTGATAATATGGTACTGAGTGTGACCAAAAGGAAAGTCTTTTGTGATATGAATTTTTGGAAGTGGCATTGAGAATTAGGAGTTGTACCACCCCAATGCCCTTGAGTTTGGTTCATACATGTGAAGACCGCTCCCATAATGCAGTCCTATTAAACATAGACATTTATGTGCTGATGTTTCAGTTTTAGACAGTTAGATGACTGAACATTCAAATTCAGCAGGAACGTTGGATGACCTGTTTGCAAGTGATCGTAATGTTTTGTCTTGGCCTTGTTACTATTGGCTGCAGCTGTCCTGTGTCCACTCGGTCCAATCATAAGTATTGATGTGCTTGCTTGTAGTTAGCCGTGCCTTTTTGTGACGCTTAAAATCTTATTCCAATATCTTGCCAAAGGGTAACTTATAGGGAATGGACGTGTGCCAAAAAATTCTGATAGTCACAGTAGCGTTTCGTTCTCATTTATTACGCAGATCACCCTGTGATTCTGCAAATCTTTATTCTTAAATATATGACATTGTTGTTATAATAATATTTTGGTTGTGGATCATGGGGTAATTTATGTTGGATTTTGAAGAGATGTGGTAGTTATATAATTTCGTTTATAAACGCATTATTAATATGAACAGGAAGACATTCGATGACAGATGTTCCAAACAGAAAAATCGACAAGACCAGCAAGGCCTGTATTAAAAGAAAGCTTATGCAATAAAGAATGAAAGATGTGCTGCTTCCACCTAAACACAGATCCGCTCTGTCTTACAGTATTACGATCGCATTCAATCCATTATTAACTTTTAAATGTATATTTTTGCATGCTGAAATGGTCAGGTGGATGTAAGATATGGATGTGTAGGGGAGGAGGTAAACGGACACTTTTATGATATACCAAAAAATCTTTGCTGGGTTAGTGGTTGACTAAGATTGTACTCTTTAGCTTTACAGAATGAGGTACCTCACAGTACTGGAAAACTGCCAAAGACCTTCTTCAAATGAAAACGTGGAATAATGATGTTTTTATGATGAAAATCGTTTTCACGTTTGCCCAAAGATGAACAAAATTGACATAGAAGGTTCTTGTATCTCAACACGCTGTTGATGGCTTTAAAGATAGTAAAATGCCTGAAGATTGTTTACCACAAATCTCAGTGTATGTGCTGGTAGTGTTAGATTTGGTGAAGGAATCGGTCGTTTAATGCGTTGTTGTTCTTCTCGGGCGTGATCTAGTATTGGTAAACGCCACTCGAGCAGTGATTTTTTTTCACAGAAATCAGAGCATTACAGAGGTGAAGCTTTTACAGACAAATCACTTTTCAGAACTGATATGTCATCCAGATAATGTTGCTGTCTGTAAAATAGATTTTGCTCCGTTTAATAGAAAGACGCTGTTCAAACTCAGTTTGTGTTTTTGAATTTAACATTGTGTACTACTATTTTGTTTATCTTTTTTCATGTTTTTTTGTTTTGTTTTTGGACCTCTGGTCACTAATTGTACGGGTTTGTCACCATTTCTGGTGTATTCCAGCTTATGACCTCTTCCTTACCGGGGAAAAGACAGAAAATGTAACAGTTCAGAATTGTATGGTCATAGACCCTTTTTATGATTGTATTATCTTATGGAAAAAAATGTGTATACACACATTAAAACAACTCAGGTAGCTTTGTAGAGATTTGATTAAAATTCAATATTTGTTTTCCTACTGTTTGATAGTGAATCCTTGTTTAGTTTTTGTGTGTTATGATGGAAAGAAAATGTTGTTGTTGAATTTCACGGGATCCTTTTCAACCACTTAACAGTTAACAGTCAGGGAGGGGGTGAACTCGTAACATTTATACCAGCATGTCTCAACCTCATGATATTCACACAGTCCTGACTCGATTTTAAAGCTTTGACCTTGGAGGTAAATAAAACAGCTTGCCGTTTTCCTCTTTAATTGGATTTGCGTCTTGTACTACGGTGAATGTGCTCAAATGTAATGGCTGCTACACAATTCATTGCCTTGAGATGAATCAGAAATGCCTTAAAGCTCAAGAAATTGGTTTTCAAGAGCTTTCCAAGGCCAGCTGTTTATTTCGTAAATGTAATTGAGGCGACAAACATTTAGACCCGGTGTCCCTGGCACTGAAATTTGATATACATCGATATTTTTAATCTCTTAGTCACAGTGCTTGGCTGTGAGACGGGCAAAGCGAAGAGATGTGGGGAGAATTCACCCCGAAGCACAGACCTGGCATCAGTTTTGCCTTTTAAAATATAACGATGAAAGATGGATCAAAGTAAGAACTCTGGTGTCGGGTCCGTTTGGGAGGATGATGGCTTGGGTGCCCCTCCAAGAGGCCTGTGACTCTCTCCATCTCTCTTTGCCTTTAATATCAGCACTAGCCAGGCCTCCATCTGTCACCCCTTCAACCAAAGCAACAGAACCATCATGTTTCATTTTGAGAATATGGCTGATGAGACTGTCGAAAATACTCGGTGGTCTGCAATCTTGTTCTCTCGTCTTTTGTGGACTTTAAACATTTTCTATGCAGGTTTTTTATGTTTTGATGTTTACAAATAAATAAAGTTGTACCTCTTTGGATCCTGTATTTGTTCTGTGTTCTTTATTATTATTTTAAAATAAGAGTAGCTGAATAAAATAAAAAGTAACAAAACATTAAAGTTTGGGTGTTCTTTCATTGAAGCATTAACCGTTAGGTATGCATATGCAGTCATATAGACCACTTATGAAGACTTGAACAACACTGGTCTGGAACAACTTCCTGTTTTAGTTTTTTAACACCGCACAAGTGTTTGAACTGAATACAACCAACAGAACATTCTTAACTGAATCAATGTTAAAAGATTATCTACAGACCATTTTGCAAGATATAGACACTGGCCCAAAAGTCCTTACGGTAAAATTTTGTATTCGTTATTTTATCTTTCATATATAACTAAATCTAATAGACATTCGTTCACATATATTTAGTTATATTAGTAAGATAAAAAATAAATTTAAAAAATGAAACTAGAAGCGATGTTGGATCGGTATTTATTACATCTCGTGACGTGGTCTATATCCTTTCAGACAAGTACATTGTGTATGAACCAGGTATCCTACAACAGGCCCACAAACCACAAACCTGCGCATATAAAGTTGTGGTCAAGTCTATATACACCTAGCAAAATATAGAAAACTTGTTTGATACGTGTTGTAATTTTGTGCGCTCTGAAGTAATTTTACATAAATTCACAGTCAAATTAACCAGCTCAAATGCTTACATATACCTGATTCCTAATACTGCAAGTTGTAGGCAATCAATGATAATATTTGTTTTGTGACTGTTGTTAAATAGTTTCTTGTTAGTCCAGAGCCATTTCACATTCACTAGCCTTTAGAAAATCCTCCATGATCTTTGCTTATTCAGCATCTTCTGCATATATGACCCCTGTCCAGCAATGACTTCATAATGATGAACTCATGCACAACTATTACAAAATTTACAACGGACTTGACGGTTTGTTGCGTTGCGTCCAGTATGGACAAAATTTTTAATTATGGCTTCTAATATCTAATATTGGCTAAATGGTATCTAGATGTTATCTGGGTTTTCCTGATAACAATAACCAGCTGATTACACATTCTCATGTCAACAATCGTGAATATTACTTGTGAAGAACTAAAAAGATATTATAAAGAACAATGTAAACCAAACAATACTGTGTCCCACGGGCTTCCATTGTATGGACATCTTCTTTTGTGTTTCCCAGAAGAGTCATATAGGTTTTCCACAACATAAGGGTAAATAAACAATGTTAGAATATATTATATTTGCATGAACAGAAATTATGATATTTTGAGTAAGCTACCCATTAAGGAAACTGTCTTTAAAAGGAATCAATCAAGTGGGAAAGCAACACATCACTGGTGTACGGTGAACTGTGCAGCAAACAAGCAAGAAGCACACTGTAATAGAAAAGTTTAGCCAACTAAAAGCAAACTCGTGTGGGATGCTTATGTTTCAGATTAAGTTAGTTGTATTACTCTTTTCTTTGGAACTGTTTTTAAACAAAATCGAACGTTCACGCATGCTCTCATTCGAAATTTAAGTCTTACTTCTCCCACATCAGAGCTTTGCATTGCCCCTTTGAAATCTTTATCTCCCGTAGTGTCAGTTTTCGTCAGGAAAACACTAATTAACTCCGCGAGTAACATCACGTCATGACGCGGTCCACTGTGTGGTCGCGTGCCGAGCACCTCTGCATCCTGGACCATTTAAGAGCAGACAGACTGTTCAGTGAAAGTGCATGTGCAGTGCTTGACCAAAGTATTGCGAACACAGAGCGCTTCTTTCAGTGGAGCTTAAAAACGTGTGACATACTCGATAATAGGATTTAACACATCGTTACAACAAGATTTACGACATTATCGCGCACGATATATCTCGTACAGCCCTACATCCAATCAAATCGCAGAGAAAGACGCAGACACGCACACTTTTTCACTTGGAAATGCGTCTACATACAGAATTAAAAACGATCTCAACATCTGGTGTATGGTTTAATGGTAATTATTGTCAATTGTTATTACTTTTTCATCTGGGATACATGTATGCATTTTATAGCTTCTTAGGAGCAATAATGGAAGAATACATTCCATATCAAAATTAGCTTTAGTTTTGTGTAAGTATGTGTTTTGGTACAAATATTTAGTTTCATTCCGTGAACTTCTAATAATATTTCTCCCGCATTACGAATAAAAACTATTTCTATTTGCAAAAAACTCGGACCTCACATACATCAAAAAAAGTTCACATTCACTTTTAGGCAACACAACAGTAATATTTGTGCATGTATTTAGAAGTTCAAAAATTAGGTTTTTTTTGATAACCTTGATTTTTTAGTCCCTGTTAACCGGAAGTTGTTATAGCTTTTACTTCCGTATTCTGACACATTTCTGATTGAAAAGGAATTTCAAAGGAGAAAATGAGTGGGCGTGGCTTGCGTTTTTCACCGGGCCAAGCGTCTAATTTACATCATTTCAGGGCGGATGTGCATTTACAGATTTTAACTGAAGATTATAAGGGTACGTGAATTTTAAAAAGAAAGTTGTTGAGCTATCAACTACAAACGCTCCAATATTTCATTTGGAGTTTCACTGGGACTTCAATAGCATTCTGTCAATCGTTGTGTTGGTTGACTTAGTCACTCATGAGGTTTGATTTTGTTGAAATTCAACAGACACTGGAAAAATACTACAGTTTGGAATGGTCTCTTAATTGTTTCCACGCCCGTTTGTTTAAACAAAATAACAATTTACACTGGTCACCCCGTCCTGAAGTTGACATACACCTTTTAAATACACAAAGTATTATGTTGACCAATCATGATTAAATCAAGTTTTTTGTGACAATCCCTTTACAGTGATTACTGTTTCGGTATGTGGTAGCTGGTTTACATTGACCAGTTGATACATCAGAAGTGGGGAAATTGACCATCTTGTTCCAATAACATAAAAACTGCCATCTATTATGTTAGTATGCTTGTTTTTCCTAATAGGGGTCTTGACCAGGATGATCCACCAACTTATCCATGTACTTGCCAAATCGGGAGTCTGACTTGCAGCCACCACTACCTTGACAATCTAGAAACTCTCACATCCCCAAAACACTCCCAGGCAGCCTTTTGAGGTTTTGGAACAGAGCACTAGTTTCTGCAAATAGTCCATTTTCTGTGTTGTCTAGAAAAGCGTGTAATCCGACTGGCTGCGGCTGTTCTGAATGACAGGGGAAGATTTTACTGACAGCAAAGGAATTCCCCTCCAGCTCATGATGGATGTTAGAAGTCCCAAATGCTATATAAGGACAGTCTGAGACGCAGTCAACTGCTCATCACTGAGATCTGTATAAAGCAACTGTTTATTCTGTAACTTTAATGAAAGCGCTCACTCACTGAAATAAAACTTGGTGAAATACAAAGTTATCGTAACAACTCTCCTTAAACTGGATGAAAAATATTTCACACAGCAATTTAGAAAGTGTTATCACAAGGAGTCTTTGTTCTGTCTAAATTAGTTGATAAAAGCTTCTCGAAGGCACCAGTGCTGTTTGAGGAATGGGCGTCCCTGCATACCAGCAGGTCAAAGGTCTGAGCAGGGCGTAGCCCGCAAGGTCAGCAAAATACAGCTGGAGCCTGCATGAAAAGTTTGCGAGCTGGCAGATGGAACCGGCTGGGGTGTTGAACAACTGGTCTATAATTATATTATATTCAATTACTTAAATATTTATGTGTTGATGAATCGGGTTTTGATATAAATGAAACCACTCGTTACAAGGATGCTTGCAGTAGTTGGCTTCTTTCATTGACAAAACATGAACAATGATTGACAAACATGTCTGCAAATATAACATCCACACAATACATCTTAAAAGAATCAAATCAGCGATTAAGTTAACAATAATTTTTCTTTGAAGTTTTTCTTGTCGTGACAGTTAAAGGATTAAGAACCAATATCATGCATTGCCTCAAACGTTAGCATCAGATGGCTGCAGAACAAGATCCATTCCATCAAAGCTTAAAGAAGAGCTCTCTCAGATCCCTGACAGCACGTCAGAGAGGAGATCTGGGTAACAATGAAGAGAAATGTGAAAAACAGAGGGCGTGGGGTGGGGGGGCAGGGGATTTAGCATAAGAATGAGCCAGCTTTGGAAAGGTGATGGGCCAACCTTAGAAAAGAGGACAAAAAAGAAGAGACCACACATGAAAGCAAGCCGACATCTGTCCACCCACACCAGAGCACCAGACACGACACTTCAGTTATCAGTGCACATTTATTTCAATCTGTTTGCACCAGTAAAAGAGAAACGTTTACACGTTACAAAAGAAAATGTCATTCTTTTACAATTTAATATTTTCTTTTAGGACTTATGTCAAACAAGTGTTCATGATTTTATGCTAATAAGAAAGTAAACTTTGACCCATTGATTTTGTTGTCATATTGTCACATGATGTCATTCTCCTTTCAGGAGACCTGGTCTTCATATGTTATGCTTATGTGGCACCGCTCATAAACGTCACACCACTAAGTGTAAATAAAATTTATTTATCATTTCATAGACCCCAAACACAAAACAGTCTTTAACAGACAACCAGTCCACATGCGTTTTTCAATCCATCCATCTGTTGAGTTGCTGGAGCATCATAAATAATATCTTATATATGTTTCTGCATGTTTTTAGAGAGGGGGGCTGTGCCGGTGCATCACTTGCGCTGTACTTGCGTGAAGGGGAGCGGGTGTCTGTATGGGCTGTACGGGCTGGGATGAGTGGAAGGGAGGTGGTTTCTTGCGGAGGTCGGGTGAGGAGTCAGGCTTGACGGATGGGAGGAGCTGATTCCGTTTGATGATCTGTAGGGCTTGCTGTGTGTTTCCTGTAGGAGTATATACAATCACTCAGACATTCTGCTTACAGCACCTGATAGGTTTATTCAAGGTGAGAGAACCGGGAAGGTAATTATCTAACCCCAGGAAATTATGAGAACAGTTTTAAAAATTTTGACATGAATAAATTCAGTGTATTTAAAGTAGTCACAGTATCACCTTGGCCTATCTATCCTCGGCTCATACTAGCTTTTTTTCCCCCATTGTTTGTTTCAAGTCATCCACTAAAAACTGCTTATGTAAAATATTTTTTAATAATAAATGTAATTAATATAATTAATTAATGAAATGTGATTTAATGAAAGTAGTCAGTGAAAACAAAACAACAACATATTTCTCCACATAACTACTTTAAAAGGTTTTTAAGATAAACCAGAAGCAAAAAAATTCTCCTCCTGACTGAAGCCTGCGACTCACCATTTTGCAGTTCCAAGTAAACACCCAATAAAATGGCTTCTGGAGGAATCTCCTTCGTGTTCACCATTGAAGCAGCCTGCAAGTTAGAGTAAATCTAGTACACCTGCAATCTAGACACTTTCATGACTGTAACTCTGTGTTAACTATGTGCTCAGAAGACACTGAAGTGTTTCGCGTAAGATGTGTGCTTACCTGATGGAGGCACTTTCGGGCTTTTTCATACTCGCTTCTCAAACAATACGCACTGCCCAGGTTAAAGAGCATCGTGGCCCGAGCAGAGCTTACCGAGCTGGGGTAACATAACGGAGTCTGCTTCCCTGCTACAACACACACATCAGCAGATTATAATTTATGCAAAATATGACTGCACCCCACGCACAAAATGCTTCACTATTCAAATACTAAATAAAAAGAGCAATAGTAACTCAAAAAGAAATCTTGTCATTATTTACTCATCCTCATATATCAAATGCTGTTATTTTTGTTGAACACAAAAGGAGAACTTTGGAGCAATATTAACACGGTTTATTGTCTCAAATTACAATAGAAAAGCTGACAAAAGCAGGCCAGTTTTGGAAAAAAAAATTAATGTATGGTCTCAGAAGATTTGTAATACAGTGAACCAATCTTAGGGAATATGTTTTTCGTTCTTTAGAGCTATAAAGACATTAACTGTGAACCGGGTTCAAGGTAAAAGTTTTCCATTTGTCCCTTACAAAAAGAATTAACCGGCTTGGAAAAACGTTTTACTTTTTTAGGAGCACCATTCGGTCCAGAGTTAAAAATGTAAAATTTGAATATCAATGAGATGATGACATGTGGAGTTACTCACAGGACTCAACAGGATCCAGATCAGCTTTATCAGAACCTGTGGGGTCAGTACCAGCACAAACACACATCAAAGTTCAGAACCGACACATGATTTTTCCTCCTGCATGTTTGCTTTGTGTGTTGTAGTACCTTGGTCTTGTTCGCTGAGTGACACACCTAACGACACATCGGTCACGTTCTCTGGGTTGAGATGTGCGATGGCATCTGAGATTCTGTCAAGTGAGATCAGGGCTTCAGCAGCATATAGGTGACCCAGGAACCTGAGAGCACATCGCACAGCTCATCAAATATTGATTCCAGATACATTATTTAAACCCACTTCCCGAGACAAAGACTAAAGCTAAACTGACTAAATCATACTCGGAGTGGTGATTCACTACTTGTGTCTGGGAAATCCTGCCAGAAGTACGCACACTAACCAGAAACAGCAACCAAACAAGATACAGATGTGCTAATCTAGACTTTGTACACCAAGCATCCAGTCACTCAGGACTGGCCGGAGCAGCTGTCAATCAAAAGGGCATTGAAAGAGCTCAACTATTTTCTGTATGGTAATTTACGGAGTCTGACTGGACGACTGATAAAATATATGATTCAGAGAGTAAAGAGATGGACTTACTTGAGCGATCCTGACAGCTTTGTCTGATGTAGGAGCTTTTCAGCGTGGTTAAGAGCCATTAAGTTGTCCCCAAGAGCAAGAGCCACATACGCACTGCAGGCCAGAATCGAGCACCTGGAGAAGAAAGGATAAATTGAGACTTTAACCAGGACAAAATTTGACATTTGTATGCGAAAAGAAGCACACGTTACATGGAATAACAATGAGCATCAACGGGTAAGGCCGATTTCCACAATCAAACATTTCAAGTTGATCATTGCTGAATGAATGACATATTATTTTAGACAAAATTTTAAGAGTTTAATCTTATTGAAAAACGTGAACAATTAAACAAGCAAAAATTTGACGTTCGACAAAAACGTTTTTCAGCGAATGATGATTTTCACATCATGTTTGCTTGGTATACTCAATGCTATAATACCAAACACCCCATTACAGGGCAATGGAGAGCGAGGGCAAAAGAAAAGAGGAAATGCCAGTGACACAATAGCCTGCAGGATTCCAGGAAGAGGCGTTGGAGTAAATGGTGCTCGCTCTCGTAAAAGTATCACTGTATAAGGGTGTTAGCGCAGGGTCACACAATCCATACACCTTCCCTTCACTAGAGACCACATGCAGCCGGCCTGCTGGATCAAACGTGAGGGGGAGGGGAGAGAGAGAGTGGGGTGGAGGCTCTAATCAATCCCTAAAGCCAAAAAACAAGTGAAGTGGGGGCGTAAAATACTTGAGGTGTGTGTGGTATGAGTCAGGAAGAGGGTTATTCTCAATTAAAGGGCAGAAACGGTCCGCCCGAGGCAAACAGAGAAGCATAACAATCTTGGGTTCAAATAATGGACATTTAAGCATTTTACCAGTGACTCAATGTAATTATCAATTTTTGCATTGCATGTTATGAATGAAGAATGAATTAGTTTATGGAGTCATTCATGGATAAGCCATGTTTAGCCTTAATCTTGTCTATATTTTGAATAACAAAATGTTAATGCATTTGTTATGAGATTCAAATCACATAGCATTTGTTTTTGTTTTGAGACATATGTGTGCCAAATGGATGTGCCCTTCTGAGGAAGAGCCCTCAGTGTCTCGGAAAACGTATTAGCTGACAGCATTTGAGACCCAACAGGCTGAGCTGACTCACACCTCTAAAAACAGTCATTACAAAAGTCTTCCGGCAGTTTTCTCAACATTACGAAGGTAAACACATTCAATGGAGAACGGTCCAATGTAATCTCACCTGAGGTTCTCCACCTCTTGCTTTCTCAAGGGGGACGAGGGGGCGGCTGGAATGAACTTGTCTCCCTCCTGGGTTTTTCCGCTGTCAATCAAAGCAAAAGGTCAGCAGGTCGACTCACAAACAGCATCAATGATTGAACACAGATCGTCTAAATGCCTTAACTCAAAAGTCAGTTTATTTATGCGGTTGTTCATATTTCTGGTTAGCACATGAAGGAACCTGCAAAGAGTGCGGGTTGGTGGTACTGCAAGCACGTGCGGATACCTGGAGGTGTCGCTGGTCTCCCCGCAGCTCTCTGTGCTGACTGATTGGCTGCAGGTCTTGGAGCCGTTGTCTGATTTGCTGTCGTGCTGTAGGTGCTCTGGCAGCAGGAGTAAAGCGTTTCGTAGACAGATCGCTGCAAACTCCATACTGGCCACTGGGATTGCTGCTGACTGACCCTCACTACACACAAACAAAGACATGTTACAAGACAGCAAACCCATTAGAGATTTCTGATGTCATTTATTTGATCTCCATAAAGGTGGCGTAACTATATTTAAAGATCCAAAAGGCTAAAGGTTAAATTAAAGGGGTGATACGTGAACTGTTAACACTGTGCCAACACTGACCACTGGGTTGCTCTAGATCTGTACCTTGCTATTAAAATCACTGCCTTTGGACAGACTTTAAAGTTAAACCATCCTACTGTGTGGCTTCAGAACAAGTGGTACATTACATAATCTTTGTCAAATATTTTATGATATTAGAGCTTGCTTGATACCTTCTGGTGACTGTATACAAAACAAACAATGATTTAAAGCATGAGCATGACAGAGTTTACTTTTTGTATTAATCTTACACTTGGAAAGTAACTAGCCAACCATTTCTCAATAAATTCAAATGTCACTCTCTTCTATGAAGAGTAACAGGATGCCATCTACTGGAAAAACCATGACATTACACCTACTTACAGCAAGATTAACTCGGCCTTTCTAAAAACACACATTTTTATAACACATATTTGTGAGCAAAGTGATGTCCACACAACCTCAGCCCTAGTAAGGTATTAAAACATTGCTCACCTGTAGATGGTGTTTTGTGTGGACTGTGATGCTAACACAATCTTGCGGTGGTAGCCCTGGCCAACAACAGCCTGCACAATCCCCTTTTTACTAGGCAAGCCTTTTGTTTCTTGCTCTGAGCTCTAAAGAAAAAAAGAGGTTCAAAACTTTAAAACAAACCGAGCATTCTAAAAGATCAAGCATTTTAAAAATAATTTGTGGACAGGTTATAACAACTTCAGGACCCATTTTTTGTATGAAAGACATGCACATGATTTCAAACAATTGAACATACATGGTTCCCTGTCACATTGAAAAGCAGGAATATCACAAACACACAGAGGTTAAGATCTGTACCCCTTTATTGGCTGTGACGCAGCACTCTGCCAGTCTGAGCCACAGTCGAGGGTTGGAGTGATACACCTGCACCGCCTCCATCAGACACTCAAATGCTGCCAACGGCCGGCCGATATGAAGCAACTGAATGCCACAGTTATACAGCAGCTCATAGCGCTTATTGGCTAACAGAGCGCACATGGGGATACCGATAAACTTTTTAGCTCCTGTGGAAGAAATATTCTAACAATAAATAACAATCCCTTGAAGTCTTGAACATCTTAAAGGGATAGTTCACATAAAAATAAAAATTCTGTCATGAATTACTCACTCTCTAATTGTTCCAAACTTGTATAAATGTAGTTGATTGGTGAAACACACAGAAAGATATTTGGACGAATGCTTGTAACCAAACAGTTCAGGGAACCCACTACCATAGAAGGAAAATGACAATGGTGGTCAAAAGTGGCCCAGAACTGTTTGCTGTCCTACAATCTTCAATATATCTCCTTTTGTACTTAAAATAACACAAAATATATATAAAGTGATTTTCCCCACTATGGTAGTCAATGGGGTCCAATAACTGTTTGGTTATAAGCATTCTTCCAAATATCTTTCTCCGTGTTTATCAGAACAAAGAAATGCATACAGATTTGGAAAACTCGAAGGTGACAGATTTTTTTTTTGGGTGAACTGTCCCTTTGAAAATCTGTACAAAGATAATCCATTGCACTGACAGTGTTTTACTAGGTCCATTGAGATCTAAAGTAAAATCTGGTGTAATGGAGATTATGATTTGGTGTTTTTTCTCTCTCACCTTGTCCATTACTCCCATCCCCAATCTGAGCACATGTGTTGTCATTCTCCTGAAGAGCTTTCTTGAAGTAAAACAGACCCAGGTTGTGTTTCCCCATAGCAAAATGAATACAGCCTAGATTATTCCAGAACATACACCTCACACATTCACCTATGAGAGAAGAAAACTTTGCTCATAAATCTGAACAAACACATCCCAACACATATTTTTAGCTAGTAACATTGTTTAAGCAGAACAAACAAAATCACATAGATTGTTACACACAAACAAACAAGCTTTTTTGGCAAAGTGTGTTTACCTGTCTTCAAGGGCCCTGGATGCTCTGCAATGTTTGAGCTGTTGAGGAGTTTTACAGCTTTACGATAATTTCCCCTCAAATACTCAAAGTTACTCTTCAGGAAAAGAGAGGGTGGAGACTTGAGGGGGAATGCAAACATACATACAGTCAGCATAAACAGTATTTAAAAAAGCATACCTGGCCATCATCTTTGCAAGTGTCAAACTCACAGGGAATGTTAAAAAAATGTATATGAATACTGCGAAATAAATCTACTCACATTTCCAGATGTGTTCATCACAGATTTGATTTCTCGTTTGCAAGCTTTTAGTGACTTCATCTGAATATAGGCTCGCACTTTATACTGCGCACACATGGAAAAAATGTTGATTTTAGATTGATTTGCCTGTTCATGTTAACACATTTAACAGTCAGGATCTGATCATATTCTTTATGAAGCATTATGGATTTTGACTTCAGTCTCAATACAACCCATTTTCAATGCAAGTAATCTGCACAGTTTGACATTCATTTAAACTACTTTCTCACCTGATGCATCTTTGACTTGGCTGCCTCGATCAAAGCTGTGAACTCTGCTTTCTGAGCTGCAGATTCTTTATTTGTGCTGTTGGAGCTCTGTTAGAAACGCAGAATGAGAAAACAATAAAGCGATATGCGATAAGGCACACACTATAGTTTTAAAATTATAGTATGATCGAAAAAAATGTTTAGTTGACAGTTATGATCAACCATCTAAATCTTTAACATATATAAATTCAAATTATATTACCTCTCCTTTTCCATTCTTGTTGTTTCCTTCTTTAACAGTCACTTTCTCCAGCATGGCCAGCAGATGCAGGGCTTTTTCAGGTTGGAAGGTGAGCAGATAAAGATCCACCAACAGGAAACAAACAGCCTGAGCAAACTTTTCTTCTAGGACAGAGAGAATCATCAAGCCATGCCACACCAAGGCACAAGACATTAAAAAATCGTTTCATTCTTGCAACTGCTGGAAAAATTACAGATTTCATGAACATTCTTAAACGTACCAAAAGGTTCGAGAAACTGGTAGAGCTTCTCCCCGATGGATAAAGCTTCTGAATACTGTCGCAAGTGGTAATGAATCACCGCTTGGTTGTAGTAGAGGATACTGTTCTCGACGTCATCCAAACCATCAATCTCATCCACAGCTGTGTGCATCTGCATGCAATGATGAAATACCATCAGTACTCAGACAAAATTTTGATGGAACATTTGACTTTAATTATGACATTTCAATATTTAATGAACAGATCCATCAAAGACACAGATTTAGTGAAATAAGGCATGATCACGGGACAACATTCCTAACTATAACCACAGTCCAATTCTTAGCACTAAAGCAAACCATAAAATGTCACTAGCTGACAGGAATTTGGTTTCAGGACCAAAAAACATGTTTGTGGAGCTTATCAAAGCAGGCTCATCGACACATTCAACAAACTGGTTAGTAATAACTAACCTGATTCTTCAAGGTCAGTAAAGTATGCTTCAGTGTGCTGGTTGTTGTCTGGCCACTTTTATAGAAATCATTCACAGCTTTATTCATGGCAATCTTGTAATCCTCCTTGTTTAACTCCTGAAGGCAGTTAAGCTGTTTCAGAGACGCTTCGTAGCTTTCAGCCTACAAACACAACAAACCACAACTTGTCAACAATGAAAAGAAAACGATGAATAAATATCACCTGCTCCGGTGTGTGAATAAATATAAATGACCTTAAAGGCCTGAAAAGCACTGATGGCCATCTCTTTCTCTTGATCTGAGATCCCAGGAGACGAAGAGCTGTCATGTTTCACGTCACCAGCTTGTTCTGAAGAGAAAATAGGCGCAGTTGACAAATGTTTAACTCAGTTCATGCAGTTATGGCCATTATTTTATGACTGCCAACTATAAACACCATACCTTCAAACCGTTAAGACACAACATTTACAAAACGTGAATGACATTGTCTGCCAAACAATACTGAGAAAATTGAAGCGAATAAATTCAGTGATATCAGCTTGTCATTAAAACATGCACTGCAAACAAAATCGTTATTCACAAAACAAAACTATAAATTAAACTCAAAAGAAGAATACGTTTTCGACAAATCATCTGTTTACATTGGCAGCATCGTCAGTAAGTGCTGCAGTATTTATTCCTGTGAGTGAATATAAACACCGCTTACCTAAGCCTGTTTCAGCCATTCTCTTAAATTCGCCGATGTTAAATAACTTGCACAACACGGGAAATCGTAAATTAATCCAACTCTTTTGAGTTGTAAAGAGATAAAGCAAAAAGTCTATACTCCAAGAGCAGATTCAGATTTCCGCCATGTATATTACCCACAAACGCCGCGCGCGTAAGCGATGTTTCAACGGCTCTCTGTGCGCGCACTCGCCATCTGTCGGTCCGGAGTGAAAAACTGTAGACGACCTTTCTTTATTATACTTCAGAAATACAAATATATAAGGCATTTCAACTTAAATAAGAAGTTCTAAAGAAAACAGAGCATATTAAGAACAAACCAGAATACAGGTGTAATTCAGAGTGAAAATAAATAAATAAAACAAAGATAAATTAGACGACCTCTTATGAAGTCGTGCCACTCGGCGGCCATGTTTGCAACGCCTATTGGCAGGTATTTACGCCATTGCAAGTCCACCGTCCTATCTACTTGAATGGGGGAAGGCAGATATTTCTAATGTAGCTGGCAAAAATGACAATTAAACAGCGTATTTTCGAGCCACAATTAAACATCACATGAACTTTATCATAACTTTGGTTTGTTAGGCTTAAATTGCGCTTAAAATAAACATTTTTCGCAGTCGCCTCATCCCCTGCGCATGCGCAAAGACTGGCAAGCGCCTCACGAGAGCCACGCTTCCGTCTTTATTGATTGCCGATTGGCTGGTTGTACTGAAAGGCGGGAATTCCTTCGCTGGAACGTCCATATTGTAGGTTGACCCTATTTCAGCTTTCTAAAAAGAGGACAGTCAGTGGGGCAGGAGGCAGACGGACACCCACAACGGGTGGAAAGGTCGGGATGGGTGTAAATACTTGACAAATGCGTTAACAACCATGAAATTGTTACTGAACTTTAATTTATAAAGCAATACATCCTTTCCATTCAACTTTTGGCTAAAAAAGTTGATCATTTAAATGGCAACTTTTTTTAAAAAACACTGTCTTTTCAAGGCCATAGGTTAAATTAAAAATCACTTGCCATTAAAAAAAATGGGCATTGTTAACGCTATTCAGATGCCATGTGCCACCCACTGAAAAGCAAGCTGCTTCTCTCGCTATTGATTGTTGCCGTGGTGCTTGTCGGTACCCGACCCGATCCTGGAACACGATTTGTTCCGCGCATGCACGAAAGTGCGTCTACTTCCGGCCGAATTAAGATTTTTTTTAGATTCAACTCTATTGTCATTACACATATACAAGTACAGTGTAACTAAATGTAGTTTAGGTCTAACCAGAGGCGCAATTAGCAAGTGCAGGATATAGAGTGTGAATAAATAAAGAATACAATATTAGGAAAATACTTTACAATGGGCATGTTCTATGAACAGTATATACAGAAGGCTTTATACTGTGAACATTAATGTACAGGTGGTTTTGAATGGATAACAATATAGACTGTACAATAGTGCAAGTGACTTAAGTGTGCATTAATTACAGACATTAGCTATTAAAGTGGCAGTGTAATAGATGAATTAATGCGGTTATTAAAGGTACGGTGCAGTAGATGAGTTAGTGCAGTTATTGAAGTTACAGTGCAATGGATGAGTAGATCCAGTAAGATATGCAATAGATGAGTTACAGTGCAGTAGAAAGGTAGTGCAGTTATTGAAGTTATAGTGCAGTAGATGAGTTAATGCAGTTATGAAAGTAGTCCATTAGTGCAAATGAGCATTCGGTGTAATGTTCCTGGTGTGCAAGTGAGCAGTATAGAGTGCAAATGATGCTATGTGTGTGCAAACAGTCCGATAGAGCAGATAACATGAAGTACTGGTGTGTACAGTTCAGTCATGCATGGCAGCCCTGTGTTGCAATTTAAACAATGTAATAGCAGCATTAAAGTTACAGTTATGAGGGGTAGTGGAATCAGTGGGGAGCATAGTTCAATAATGATACAGTTCTGGGAAAAAGTCTGCTGGTTCTTGCCCGGAGGCACCTGAAGCGCCTACCGGAAGGCAGGAGAGTAAACAGTCTATGAGCGGGGTGAGAGGAGTCCTCGAGAATGCTGCGAGCTGGACGCAGACAGCGTTTCTTCTGGATGTCCTCAATGGAAGGGAGTGTAGTTCCTGTCATGCGCTGG
Organism: Triplophysa tibetana; assembly: GCA_008369825.1. Lineage (NCBI taxonomy): Eukaryota > Metazoa > Chordata > Actinopteri > Cypriniformes > Nemacheilidae > Triplophysa > Triplophysa tibetana. The sequence goes on from CM017916.1 coordinate 12,525,397, forward strand.
GCTGTTTTCACCAACCGCTGCAGTGCCTTGCGCTCAGCAACAGAACAGTTCGCGTACCACGCGACCAGGGATGCCATCAGGGCCAGCAGCCTTGCGCGCGTTTATCCGGCTTAGTGCAGTGTAAACATCTGTGGAGTTTAATTGGGTGGTCAGTAGAAGGTGTGAGCCTGGTGGTGGGTTCCTTATTGTCTCTCTCAAAGCGTGCATAATAGTCATCAAGCTCGTTCAGGAAGGCGGCATCTGTTGCTGTTGGGATGGAGTAGTTGGGTTTGTAGTCACTAATTGCCTGGATGCCCTGCCACATCCGTCGAGGGTCAGAATTGGTAAAATGCTCCTCTAGCTTCAACTTGTGGTGGTATTGATGTAGTCCAATACAGAGGAGGTGTAGCTGTCTGTGTCCGTGTGAGAGCCATTGGTGCCCTGAGAAGCATTCTACATCTCATTCTCATAACCTACGGCAGTTAAAAAAAATTAGTTTGACAACCGGAACCATACAAACCATACCAGAAATTATTTTATGTATAAAATCTTTATTGAAAATTGCATTTAACATCAGAAGACATTAAACAAATTACAATTTGTAATGGTTTGGAGAAATGTACTGAACGAGGTATAGGCTACACTGCCCTTTTAAGAGTGGAAAATAGTCTTATTTAAATTAATTTTGTTACTTTTTAATTTTATTTATTAATACCAACGAAACAATATAAGAAAAAGGATATGCCTCATAAGTGAGAAATATTTTTTATTTAAAAAAATGTATTTGTTTAATGTCGTTTGATGTTAAGTGACATTTTCTATAAAGAGTTTATAAAAAATATTTAAGGTATGAAACAACTTGTGTCAAACTACTTTTTAACTGCCGTAAATGGTTTCGGCTGGAAGTCGACGCACTTTCGCAAATGCGCGGAACAAATCGTGTTTCCGGGACGGATCGGGTAACGACAGTGCTGAGGGAATGAGATGCACTTTGTTTACGTACGTGCGTGCGTACGTGCTTACGTACGTACATTACCGACCAATGGTGGCTAGCAAGAAGTGGTTGCTTTGCAAAAATTGTAAAACGCATGCAATGAATGACAACTTTAGAACGCAAAACCCGAATCCCGGATATTTTAGGAAATTTAGAAATTGAAATCCCGCCCGGACACAGTTTTTTTGTCGCAAAAAGAGGACATGTCCGGGAAAAAGAGGACGTATGGTCACCCTAATCTATCCATCCACACTATCTGTCCATTCATTCATCTATCTATCCTCCAAGTTCCCTCACTCCTCCACTATTTCCTACATAGCGAATGACATTTGTGTCCACTATATGGGGAAGAAGTAAATGAAAATTAGTGGACGATTTAAGACAATGAAGTAATATAACCTGCGACTGAAAGTACTATAGCGACTTGCGGCATTCGACATAACGGTGCCCAGCACTTGATTAAATTTACATTTATGCATTTGGCAGACGCTTTTTTCCAAAGCGACTTACATTGCGTTATCCTATACATTTAAACATATGTAATTGCGATCCCCTAGGTTCGAACACACAACCTTTCAATGTTAACCCAATGCTCTTACCACTGAGCTACAGGAAAGTTTTCTTTATGTGACCTGACGCCAATCGACCACAAAATGGAGCGACTACGCCACCCTGGATACTAGCCAGGGACAGAAATAAAGATTCTTATAACTTAAAGCACACAGGTTTACTTCAGGAAGCGGCAGGAGACGTGAGCGTAGAAATATATATATACTTTTATTAAAAAGATTCGGACACACAATCACTTGGAAATAAAGAAATATAAAAATATAAACAAAGAAAAGACTAGGATGGAAGAGTACCACCCTAAGCCACCTGAGACAACAAGCCCATCAATATAGGCCAAACAAAGATAGAACAGGAGCTGAGATCCGACAGCGGGGTCTAGGGACACACTAGGTCACACCACACCTCACACTGGTTACACCGGGGAACACATGCTCACGCGCACACACACACCACAGCACTCGTGGGGAACACCACCACACCAAACTCCGCCCGCCTTCGGCACTCAGCTCCTGTGAAAAGATTAGATGGAGACAGGTTTGGCACAAACTTCGCGGGTACAGGCCCCCCACAGGTACGGGGCACTACAGTGAGATGTAGCAAGTAGGCGCTCTACTTGCCCACAACAATGCAGCTTCACAAAATACAAAAAAACAAATATGAAGAAAACAATATAATAGAATCAAATTAAATTAAATATGCCACTACTGCAATTAACCACACGAAAGCAAAACCATGAAAACAGTAATGCCAACCAGGCAAGGTAAGAATAAGAACAAAAAAAAGAAAAGAATAAAATAAACAGCAAACCCAACCAACAATTCAAATGAAACTAAAGAAAATTAAGAATAATATATGGTAAAGCAACAGCGCCTCCGGACGGCCAATCTGTTGGTAATGCAATAAATAGTTAGATCGATTAAACTAAATTACAATCCTGATAAAACTATCGCAGTACATACCATGAATAATCTCCCCACCCCCGATAAACAACAACAGATGAATGTCTGGACGGTTGCGGCTCGTTCAGTATATCTGGTACACATTCGATCTCGTGACTCCGCGGGTCAGGTAATCGTGCAAATGTGCGAGGGACAACTCGTTCAGTATATCTGGTACACACACAGCCAACCCCCAAAATATTCGTAACGGACACCCAAGCTCAATTCCAGCTCACTCAGCTTTCGCCTATAAACACAAAGCCTGTATGGTGTCAACCCTGGCACCATCTTACATCATCCCACCACCGCAAGTGCATTTACCTGTAGAGGGGCGACGCCAACCAAATGACAGTCACAAGGTTTCTCTCAACGCGCCGTTCTGCAAGGAATCGCTTACATAAGCTACCACATGCTATCCATAACACAGTCAACATCTCTACATACCTGTTGGACGACCGGATGTAACACCGAAGCAAAAGAAAGGGGCGGGACTAATAGAATCAGAGCCCCTTTAACACGGGATATATATACAACCCCATATCAACTGATAGGACAGCTAATGATCAGATCCACCAATCGGCGACATGAAGACGTATCAGCCCTACCACATTTACATTTACATTTAGTCGTTTGGCAGACGCTTTTATCCAAAGCGACTTACAGTGCACTTATTACAGGCACAATCCCCCTGGAGCAACATGGAGTAAAGTGTCTTGCTCAAGGACACACTGGTGGTGACTGCTGGGATCGAACCAGCAACCTTTTGATTTACCAGTTCATTGGTTTAACCCACTAGACCACCATCTCCATTTGGCAGACGCTTTAATGCCCTTTCAAAGAAAAAAGCTGTAGCAGTTGCCAGTTTTTTCAGTGAGCTAAGTGCCCTGTGTATACTTTAAATTAATTTAACTATTTAACTCTTTATTTTTTTGTTCTTCATTGCCCTTCGTGATTGTACATTTAATGTAAAACTTCACTGTTACATATTGTTATTGCAACTATGTCCACCTTTGGTCTACCTTTGAGAATTGTTCGTTGTTGGTAATGTTTGTTCAATGACTATTTTGTATGTACACTTGATTATTTGATACAACAACAAAAACGTACCGGCAACGTAATGTATTTGTCATTTTTGGTCATTTCATGACTTACCAGCTGGCAACGTAGCTGGCACGTCCCAGGCATGTCATTTCATTCCCAAATAAATAACCATTTCATGACGTCACCTGCACGAACTCTGCATGTTTTAAAGCAACGTGGTGTAATTAAAACAGGCATTAATTGCTGTAATCCTAAATATAAACAATCATGAAGAGTAAACAGAAAGCCTTGATAAAATATATAAAAAAATAAAATGGTAAATTGGGCTACATTCCTTAATTTGGCTTTTATTTTGATAACGGAAGTCTAGGGTTATCAGTGGTCAATATGCGTTTACATCACACGAAGAAGACCGCTGTATTCTGTTCTGTAATAAAACAGCTTTGTTTTGCACCCACTTCATTTGGAGCAAGCGCTTCCAAACCACAGCCTGTAAGTATTATTAAAACGTTATGCGTATTACACTTTCAAATAGTATAGTTTTGTGTTAATAAGCAACTTTTATAAGCTGTAATGTTTCAGCTGCCAGAAACTTTACCATTGTCGATTAATGTAGAGGGTGTCTTTTTATTACTAAGATTCATGATAAAAATATGTATTTTATTAGCTGTAAGGATTCAGCAGTCAGTTACGTTAGCTCTCGGCTAACGCATTTAACATTCTTTTTACTTGGCTGTCTTTACTGTTTAGCCGTGGGCCAGTTCGCATAAAATAAGTGTTATTAACGTTAGGTCACAAATCGATGGCATTTTCAACCTAACAGTATCTCAGTGTACCGATAAGCCTTCGAAGTAATGTTGCCGGGTGAGGTGGATAATTTTCCATCCCAAAGGATCACTAAAACCTGCCCACTCCAACAAAAACAAGCCCCAAATTTTAACTGCCAAATTAATGTGACAGCATTTTATTACAATTTCAGTCAACCCCGTTGACCATTTCTATCACTTTAAAACAGAGTATTACATGACAACATAAATAATAAAAAACAGGAAAAGGGTTCTGTGGAAAAAGTGCCGACTGTAATTAATCAGAAACCAGCGTGAATAAGCATTTTAAATTCATTCATGAACTGGATGGATACACCATGACAGCCGAAAATCTGCAATTCAGTGATGGCAGTTGCATACTGGATGATAATAAGAGACAACAAAAATGAACAAGAGCAACAATAATGCTTTATAGCTTTGAGAATTGCCTTAACGTCTGACAAAAGCAAAAGCATGTGCGCTCCCATTGTCAACAAAACACAGACATCCGTTTCACTCGCTGCATGTCCGACATCTTAGTGCTGGGACGGCTACAAACATTCACCTAAAGGATTATTAGGAACACCTGTTCAACTTCTCATTAATGCAATTATTGTGGTGGTGTAATGCTTTTGGGGAAGTTTTCTTGGCACACTTTAGGCCCCTTAGTGCCAATTGGGCATCGTTTAAATGCCACGGCCTCCCTGAGCATTGTTTCTGACCATGTCCATCCCTTTATGACCACCATGTACCCATCCTCTGATGGCTACTTCCAGCAGGATAATGCACCATGTCACAAAGCTCGAATCGTTTCAAATTGGTTTCTTGAACATGACAAAGAGTTCACTGTACTAAAATGGCCCCACAGTCACCAGATCTCAACCCAATAGAGCATCTTTGGGATGTGGTGGAACGGGAGCTTCGTGCATCCCACAAATCTCAATCAACTGCAAGATGCTATCTTATCAATATGGGCCAACATTTCTATAGAATGCTTTCAGCACCTTGTTGAATCAATGCCACGTAGAATTAAGGCAGTTCTGAAGGCGAAAGGGGGTCGAACACAGTATTAGTATGGTGGTCCTAATAATCCTTTAGGTGAGTGTATATCAGTTTGAAAAGATCTCCAAAATCCACAGTTTATATAACATTCATCACCCAAATGCAGTGAACAAACAAACACCTGAACTTCGCGAACGTATGCTCTCTCTTTCTCCTGCTTGCAAGTGTCTGTGCATGCTCCTTCTCCTGCTCCTGCTCTCCTGTGGCCGTGTCGCGTGCTTTTCCGGTAGAGTTGTCCAATAAGGGACCAAGAAAACTTGTTACAAAACAGTTTTATATGTTCGAAAAAACTTTCCGAAACCTGTATGATCGCTGGGGGAGTGTATCGATCACATAAATACTACGTTATACACCCAACTCGTTTTTTGACAAGTTGACCATGTTAAGTATGAGAAGACGGCACGTTTAACATTGTAAAGAAGTTAGAATGCATCGCCACATCTTTGCAGCACCCCTTTAATACTCCAGTAATTTTGGTCATACAAATAAGACTAATACATGATTCGAAACTGTAATTGGACTACTTTTATTTGTGTGTACTCATTATCTACAGGATGTTTTGCTTTTGTAACGGCTGTGCTTTCAGCCACCTCTCTCCACGTGCATCTTTCTGAAACGCCTCATTAAAGCAGATTTAAAACTCTGGGAGTAATCATCATAGAAGCTTAAAGCGCATGTCAAAAGGAAACTTGAAGTGTCTACTTTTAAATGATCCAATTAATATTTATATTTTCGGATTATATACCATGTATGAGAAGACAGATGCAGTTTCTCCCTCATCAGCTTGTTATGTGATCACATCCTTCCCAAACAATGACACAACAAAACAGCAATAATCCTTTGTTTTTTTTACCTTACTATTTACCATGGTGTTACTACAGTAAACGTAATCATGTTTTTTGGGCAACGTTTTTGTCAGAGCTCTTGTTATTCTTAATTTTGGACGTATTTAAATTTTTACACCTGACATATATATGTGTTCAAAATAACTGTTATTGGTCTACTTGACCTGTAATGATTGACATCGGCCCTTAGAAACGCATATGGTCAACCAACCATAAAACATGGCAGACTCAGTATGTCCGAATGTATTCATACTACTCCAACTCGTACTATATAGAGCGTAGTGTTTAAACGGGCAATTGCCAGGTACTTATTGAAATTCACTACGTACTGTCATATTATGCGATTTCGGACGCAGCCTTCGTCTTATTTATAAATCCTACAATTTTATACATCTACAATAAAAAATTGGAATCTTTTTTTATAACGTTTTTAGTAGTGTTTAATGTGAAAATGTTTTTTTTTGGCAGGTCTGTTTAACATACAACAGAGATGTTCAGTGCAACAGTTTTGTAAAAAATTAGAATGTCAGAAAGGAGGAGTGATCCAGACCCATGCAGAATGAAACATGAAGATATTGAGGAACTAAGAGGTTGGTGACCAATCTTGAATCTTCAGTAATGATTTGTAAGGAAGTTCATGAGGTTTTGCTGTTTAAATCTACATCCGTAGACTACTTAACGAAAGCAGAACCAACGAAGGCGGAGCTACCGATATTCCTTTTTTCATAATTTACACCCAGGTCCCATTTAACACCGGGAACAAACAAGATATCAGTAGTTTTAGCAGCATTAAGTTCATAGAAAAATCTTTTCCAGTATTACATTTAGTCAGTCTAAAACGGTGATAGTGCATCAAAAGGTTTCAATCATGTCAGTACGCAAATGAGCAGTCTAAACTTATTTAGAGAGTGCCTTTTTCATTTTGTTGATTAGATTGTGAATCCCTGTTCTCAACTATCGCGTATGGGCTTAAAACCTTGCAAATCATCATTACTATAGCATCAGTTATTTTCTTAGCGCAAGGTTAATCTGACTGTGATTTGCAGGCCAAATCAATGTTTAGCCGTTGCTGTCCAGAATCTCATGAACCAGATATCGCGTCAGGATGACGACTCGATAGGTGTTTTCGTAGGTTTGTTGTGTTGTTGCTAAATTGTAGCTCTTGCGGGCACAGTTGTTTTGTCGTCCTTACCTTTGCCGTCATGGCCTTTAAACATAAAGTGCTTCCACACATCAGACTTTAATTTAGTCGGCGCTGGGGTCCATTGGCTACTGCGAGGTTCAGCCATGATCCTTTTTTCCCTCTCCCACTTTTTATTTGAATTTATTTTGTTTTATCTTTATAAGCATGAGTGATTGCGACATCTTCAGGAAGAAAGGCGAAATACAGATATCCTTGAACTAAAGCACACGCATTAAGAATCGATTTCCCGAATCCATATTGTTTTGTTAAGTTTAAAATCGATTAATATCGAAGAATCAATATTTTTTGTACCCAGCCCTCTAGAGCTTTCTCACCTTTAGTTGGTCCGGACCAATGGCAAAAAAAGACACATGTAGCATTTTTCATCAGTGTTGGTTCCTTTTTCACAACACACTTATTGCTTTGGTCCGAACCAGATGAACCAAACCAAAATTCAATCACGGTATGACATCCACATCATCCGTTGGTGAGAGAACCTATTTCCTTAACTGATTATTTTAATGAAATTAACTCATCGTCAACAGTGCGTGTCAGCCCGGTCGGCTCTGCTAGCATCAGTCTCATCATTGTTAGCAGTGATGACAATCTCAAAAACATCCATCGGGGTCAACGTCCAGTTTTTTCCCAAGTAAATTATTGAGGTCATCATACTAGGGGAACTTGGACATCCCGTACTTAGATGTCCCTCTGGCGGAGTTTTTACCTTTGACCCGGCTTTGTTCCACAGATCTATTAAACTCTATCTTTTATTATTTATCTGAGTTTTTTGCTAAACAAAGAAAAAATTGCGCTGTTCTTGTGAGTTTTCGAAAGTTGGGATACAATATTGCCATCAGACAAAATTTCTACGGACTCCACACCTCCTCACAGCTGCAAGTTTGTCCGCGAGTTGCCATGCTAGTGGAAACTGTCAATTGACACTTGTCATCGTTCCATTATGCACAGGGCAGCTGATTTATTCCAAAAAAGTGCAGTATCTTTTTGCATTCGCGTCTGTTCAAGGTAGGATCACGTTCTCACCACAAAGAACCACTCCAGGGTTCAAAAGCGTACCGAGACCACCTCTTCAAGGAGATCTAGGTACGCTTATTTGGTTCACTTTTGGTGCACATTTTGGTGGGATTGAATTCACACGTGCCCAGACGAACCTCACCAAGAAGAAAAAATAACTAGTGCGATTCAACTGTACTAAATGAGTCCGGTGTGGGAGCACTCTTAGTGAAAACTTGGAACATTTTAACCCCGAAATAAGGTAAACTCTGCGTTTTGCATTTCAGAATGCTATGGATGTCAAGCCGAAGAGAGAGGGGTAACTTAAGCCTGTTTCTTAAACAGAGTTAACTTATACTCAGAGTCAGTAACCATAGAAAGTTATTCTGTGAACATAACCTGGTCGAGAGTAGGTTTTCTTTGGTAAACCCAGAGTTTCTGCGATCTCCTCCCCTTTTTAAAGCAGAAGTGGTGTACTTCATTCATTAACATTGTCATTCATGGCACACCTTTTGATCACACAGAGACCATCTCTGTGACCAATATGTCATATGTTGTTTTATAGAGGATCCAGTATGTGAAGAGGCCCCATTAATTCATAGGGTTGTACTTTGATTTCAGGGGAACAATTAAGGACCTGAGTGGAATTTTGTAATTTCCCTGTGCATTTTAATAAAAACTGTACCATTTTTCTTTACAGTGAATTAGATGTATCAAAACTTATCATACATCATTACATCAATAAAATCATTACATTACATTTAGTCAGTAAGCAGACGCTTTTATCCAAAGCGACTTACAAGTTGGGGTCAAACATTAGGACAACAAAAAGCATAAGAGCAATAAAAACATGTCTCACAAAGCCTGTGAGAGCGTTTATTTTTTTACATTTTTGGGATGGCACTATAAGACGTTGTTTGTTTGCAGAGCGTAAGGATCTGGCGGGTACATAAGTCTGCATAAGTTAATAAAGATAAGGGGGTTCCAAACCAGTGGTGGTCTTGTAGGCCAGGAGCAGAATCTTGAATTTGATGCGAGCAACTATAGTGAGCCAATGTAACTTAATGAAGAGAGGAGTGACGTGTGCTCTCTTCGGTTCATTGCAGGCCACTCTTGCCGCTGCATTCTGGATCAGCTGTAGAGGTTTGGTCGTGCAAGCAGGAAGTCCAGCTAGTAGAACATTGCAATAGTCCAGTCTGAACAGAACAAGAGCCTGGACTAGGACCTGCGTAGCATGCTCGTATATGATAGGTACAATTTTCCAATTTACCTATAGGATGAATCTACAGGACCGAGTTGTGCTAGCAACCTGATCTGTGAAGTTAAGCTGATTGATCCCCACTCCCAGGTTTCTGGCCGTTCTGGAAGATGTGATGGTTGATGAGACCAGGTGAATGGGGAAGTTTTGATGGAGTTTAGGGTCGGACGGGATTACCAGCAGTTCTGTTTTTGCAAGGTTCAGATGCAGGCGATGGTCCTTCATCCAGAGCAAAATGTCACTGAGGTATGCTGAAATGCGCGCAGAAACAGTCGGATCATCAGGCTGAAATGACAAGTGGAGTTGTGTATCATCCGCATAGCAGTGATAGGAAAAGCCATGTTTCTGAATGACAGAGCCAAGGGATGTCATGTATATGGAAAAGAGCAACGGCCCAAGCACTGAGCCCTGAGGCACCCCTGTATCAAAATGCTTGCAGTCCGAGACTTCACCTCTCCAGGATACTATAAATGACCTACCTTAAAGGTAAGACCTGAACCATTGAAGCACCATTACGGAGACACCCATAGCCTTGAGGTTCGACAGGAGGATGTGGTGGTTGACGGTGTCAAAGGCATCAGATAGATCCAGTAGGATGAGTACAGATGAGTTTGAAGCAGCTCTTGCCAGTCTCTGGGCTTCAATGACAGAGAGCAGCGCAGTCTCGGTGGAATGACCGCTCTTGAAACCTGACTGGTTGCTGTCCAGCAAGTTGTTCTGCGTGAGAAAGGAGGAGAGCTGGTTACATACAACATGCCCAAGAGGATACCGGTCTGTAGTTATCTAAAAGAGCAGGATTAAGAGTGGGTTTTTTCAGTAGTGGGGTGATACAGGCTTCTTTGAAGACCAATGAACCAACATCAGCCACTGTGCATTTATTACATCAGAGCATAGTTTTTAGTATAATAAATGTAAATGTAACGTCATATATGTTATTAAAAAATATTTTGTGCAATATTAAACTGTATCTGACAAAATGATTTGCCGCATCCTGGTTACTGCTTGTTATTATTTTTGTCTGCGGTTTTTATCTGGAAATAACAAACCTGCAAATATCGCGACATTTAAATCAAGCATTCCAACAAGCCGAGAAGTATAGCGTGTATCTAATATTTTGTTATTATTTTATGTTAATTATATGGAAATGACAGAAGAAAATCAAAAACATCAGAATGTAATCTATAATATTAAAAACCACAGTTCTTTTGATGCATTTCAGATTTGTTGAAGGATGAAAGTGATGAACTGAATGAAGTGAAGAAGAAACATCAGTGTCAGAAACCTCTGAATCCTGAAATGCTAGAAATTGCCTCTAGTAGTGTGCAAGAACAGAAGATCTTCTCTCAGAAAAGAAAGCAAAAAACAGAAGCAGGCACGTCTTTCAACTGTCCTCAGTGTGGAAAGAGTTTTAAACATAAACATCATCTTGAGGGGCACATGAGAATTCACACTGGAGAGCGCCCATACACATGTCCTCAGTGTGGAAAGAGTTTCACACACAAACATCATCTCGTGGTCCACATAAAAATTCACACTGGAGTGCAGCCCTACTCATGTGCTCACTGTGGAAAGAGTTTTATACGAAAATCAAGTCTTCATGGGCACATGAGAATTCACACTGGAGAGCGCCCATACACATGTCCCCAGTGTGGAAAGAGTATCAAACACAAATCAACCCTTGACAGTCACATGAAAATTCACACTGGAGAGCGTCCATATACATGTTTTCAATGTGGAAAGAGCTTTAGACTGAAAAGTTGTCTTGAAGTACACATGAGAATTCACACAGAAGAGCGCCCGTACACATGTCCTCAGTGTGGAAAGAGTTTCAAACACAAACAGAATCTTGTGGTGCATATGAAAATTCACAGTGGCGAGTGTCCATACGCATGTCTTCAGTGTGGAAAGAGTTTTAAACACAAAGCAACTCTCGAGGTACACAAGAGAATTCACACTGAAGAGTGCCCATACGCATGTCTTCAGTGTAAAAAGAATTTTGAACGGAAATCAAGTCTTGAGGTGCACATGAGAATTCACACTGAAGATCGCCCATACACATGTCCTCAGTGTGAAAAGAGGTTCACACACAAACAGAATCTTGTGGTGCACATAAAAATACACACTGGAGAGCATCCCTACTCATGTCCTCACTGTGGAAAGAGCTTTATACGAAAATCAAGTCTTCATGGGCATATGAGAATTCACACTGGAGAACATCCATATTCATGTCTTCAGTGTGGAAAGGGATTTGTACAGAAATCAAATCTTGAGGCACACAAGAAAATTCACACTGGAGAGCGCCCATACACATGTCCTCAGTGTGGAAAGAGTTTCACACAAAAATCTAATCTTAAAATACATATGAAAATTCACACTGGAGAGCATCCATATTCATGTCTTCAGTGTGGAAAGGGATTTGTACAGAAATCAAGTCTTGAGACGCATAAGAAAATTCACACTGGAGCACGCCCATACACATGTCCTCAGTGTGGAAAGAGTTTTAAACATAAGCATCATCTTGAGGGTCACACGAAAATTCACACTGGGGAGCGCCCATACACATGTACTCAGTGTGGAAAGAGTTTCATACAAAAATCAAGTCTTGACTGGCATACAAGAAATCACTCTGGAGAAGGCCTATAAGCATGTTGGAAAGGGATTCCAACAGGCCCTCTCAAAGAGACCTTGTGACTAGAGACTTTTATATATGTACAAAAAAGTACATAAATTAACGTAGAAATGTTCAATTCCATGTATGTATGCCTATGTCTTTTGATGATGTGTTGTTCTATTTGTACAAATCAATGTTCACAAAATAGTTTATTTTTATGCTACATTCAGCTAATGAGACAAAGGCACAACCCAACACAGGTTGATATATTTATTTGTTTTGAGGTCTACATATCGAATACACAAGCAAACAGTTTGTACTGTACTTACGTAATGGGTCATGTTTCCATGGTAAACTGTCAAAACAGGGATTATGTGTAAATGTCGCCATTTAACTCTCCCATTCCATTAAATGGCTTAGTTCAACAGTTTAGTTCAATGGGGGAATGTGTTTGGTGTTATTTTACTTATTGTATTGAAAATGTTTAATTTTGCATCATCTATAATACCTATGAAAATGTAGTTTAAAATGTTTATGAAATGCTAAAACAACTTTTTGTTGCTTCTATTCCTGGAATTATCATGCATTCAAATGACGCATTTTCAGGAAAATGCCCCCTTTTTTGTTGAAAAATCAAAATTTTGTAGTCATTTACTCACCATAAGGTTGTTCCAATCCTGTATAAATGTCTTTTTTCTACTGAACACAAAGGAAGATATTTGGAAGAATGTCCTATACCTGTGAAGTTTAAAGACAGCGCCTCCTAGCATTCATACGATTTTTTTCTAAAATTGATTATAACTGATTTATATTGATTATAAGGTCATTATTCACACTTGACGTCGATGTATCTGATGTCCACAAGATGTCCATCAATCATCCTCTGTGGTCTTCTTTTGATTTGCACTCGTTGCTGTAGTATATTCTTCATGGTTTGTGCGATTACTCTGTAACTTTGTGCATGTTTCCGCCTTTCTCTTATCTTAGCTTCCTAGATTGATGGTTCTGACGTCTCAACAGTGTTCGGCTCTCATTCTGAGCATGTGTTTAATTTGACCGTACAGATCCTCTTGGTAGAAAGGTTCAAAGAGGGTGGAAGAAAGGAGGCGGGAACCTGCAAACATTTTAACATTTAATCAAATAATAACAAAGTAAAAAGACAGCCGGTCGCCCCTCACGGTTGACGGTCGGCGAATAAAACATAAATACAAACATAAACATGTTCTCATCGACGGTCCAGTCGCTCGTTCTCTTATATGCTCCCGATCTCCTACGTGATACGAGACCGGTGCGCGCACACTCGAACCACGGTCTCGCCCCGCCTACTCCACTACACTCTTGTACATCATTCAGTTTCAGTTTTACAGCATTCTGTTTGGTTCTTTGCCCGCTGCTCTCTCTTGGGTCTTTTCCCTCCTTAATGGAATCTGATATATAAAGCTAATTTCATTGCATGCATCCAAAGCATTCACAAAGTTCTAATATTTCTATATATTAACATTATTTAACGCTCCTTAAATGTGTAAATTGTATTTTTTTTATTTAAAAATGTGCCGGGTCATTTTGACTGCATATATTTAAATAAATGAAAAAAAATGTTCAAATAGGAAGTTTTATGTGTTTTCATTCACTCACAATTTATGAGAAAAAACAATCTGATCATAATAACATCAAGAAACAATTATACAGTACACAGTATGTATCTTTTAGGTAAATGTATTTTTTCAAAGAGAAAAACAATGCATTAAAGCTATTTTTAACTTCTAACTTAATGTATGTGCCTCCTTGTGTTTTCGTATGGCAAACTTTTTCATTTATTATATTTGTTTTTGGATATTTTCTAAATATCAAAATATCTTTATTTTCATCATGTTTTAAAGCAACGTGGTATATAATTACGACAGGCATAATGTGCTTTAATCCTAAATATAAATAATCATGAAGAGTAAACAAAGCCTTGCTAAAATACAAAAAAATGTTAAGGGTTACATTGCTTGATGTGACTGCGTTAAAATCACATAAAAAGATGCTGTGTTCTGTGTAATAAATAAGTTTTGCTTTGTACCCACTTCATTTGGAGCAAGCGTCTCCGAACCACAGCCTGTAAGTATGATTAAGCGGCCCTGCAAGGGTGTGTCTCATGCATTCTGACTTCTTTACAATGTTAAACGTGTTGTCTTCTCATGCTTAACTTGGTCAACTGTTTTTTAACAATTTTGCTTAGTCCCTTATTGGACAATTCTCCTGGAAAAGGATGCAGCACCCCCACGCGGCAGCATGGGGGTGAGGAGTAGGAGCATGCACAGACATCACTTTCACTTGTGTACAGGAGAGAGAGAGAGCATACGTTCGTGAAGTTCAGGTGTTTGTTTGTTCACGGCATTAGGGTGATGAATGTGATATAAACTGTGGATATAACGCTGGATTTGGAGATCGTTTCAAACTGATATATGGAGCCGTCCAAGTGCTGAAAGATGCCAGACATGAACAGCATGCGTTGAGTGCAACTGATGTCTGTGTTTTGTTGGCAATGGGTGCGCATGTGCTTTAGTTCAGCCTAAACCCAAACATATCATATACAACCTCAAACAGTCTAAGGCCCCAAATCACCCGCTTTCCATGCCGGGCAACAAAATTGTATTCTCTTGCTCAGGGGTGGTCAAAAAGGAAGGCCATCATTCTTCTTTTTTTCATCATCAACAGTATTCACTCCAATTTTTGCAACCAAAGCAACCTAATGGAAAATAGGACTATCATTATTGGGGAGATAACAAAAAAGTAACCTGAATATAAAAAGCGAGGGAACTGTAAAAAGTTAATTAGCTAAATGGTTTAATGATTTACAGTTTTATCTCAATGTTTTTTATTAGAATGCAACCAGAAAATACAGACAATGTATAAGCAGTTTAAAAAAAAGAAAGAAACAAAATGATATCCGTGCAAAAACATTAACGTCAGTCCTGTGAACCAGCAAAATCATGTTGGAACATATACCACTTGTTTCTGGAGGGTGGGGTCTGCCAATTTCTGCTCCATTTCATCAACATCAGAGACCCTAATTTTGGCTCCCGAAAACACTTTATCACAATTGAAAACACTTGGATTTGCCTCAGGGATGCAACAAAATGTAAATTTGCATTATATCGATTACGATAACTGATCAATTTTTATTAACTTGCTGAATACAGAGAAAGCTATTTTGAAGGATGCTTAAAACATCCCCATTGACTCCCTTAGTAGGAAAAAATACTTTAAAATCTTTTTGTTCTGTAGATCACAAAAGATAATATTTTGAAGAATGTAGGAATGGTAGTCAATGGGTTCCAAAAACGGTTTGGTTGCCAATATTAATCCAATTAATGTTCATCAGAACAAAAAGATGTATACAGCTTTGGAACAATTAAAGATTGAGTAATTCATGACAGAAGTTTCATTTTTGGTTGATCTAACGCTTTACAAATTTACAGCAAGGGACGGGAGGGTCTGGGGATGTGCTTCACATAACAGAAAATGCTGTGCCAACTTGCTTCTGTAAAAAACTGCATAATTACATAAAAAAAGTGCTGCAATGTAATGGGAATAATGCATTCTTTGTGAGTTGGCTTTTACGGTCTCTCCCTTTAATTATTTTTGATAATAGAAGTAAGTGAATGACCACAACAGACACAAGACAGCTCTGAACTGTTTTTTTTTAACCGTCATCAGCGTGCATCTGAAGGACAGCTTTAATACATCCAATTATTGGACCAATACTGATAAAATGAAAACAACCCTTTATCAGTAGATTCTATGGCAAACAATTTATTGTTCATCCCTAATTAGCCTATTTAATGAATGATTATTAAGTAATAATCATTTTCAAATGCTTTTTGAATCTATGTATCCAGGAAATCTAGTCTTACATTCTTCTGGCCTCCCTTTTCCCATCTTTTATGACCTCTAGTCATTTGTATTAATTGCAGGTTGTTTGTGATCTTAAGTCTTAATTACCGGAGTCTCCCGTTTGTTTATTTATCATGGAAACTCTTGTAACATTTGAGACCCGTGGCCGTGATCACGGTGATCCCTGGGTGGTTCGGGATCACTTGTCTCAAATGCTGACAAGAACGGTCATATTTCATTAAACTCAATACAGCTATAGGCTATACAAATTATACGCAAAGCCTTGCCATCTCATCAAGGAAATAAGTCAGTAAATTTGAGGAAAATCAAAATCATCCTGTGCGAATGCGTCACATGAAATACTGATGTTGGGAGGTCATTTATAAATCACAGGAGGTCTCCAGATAATATTAAGGCCGTGAGAAAACTGTGAATGGTGCTAATGTGCAACCTAATGTTACGTCTAGAACCAAATTCACAGAATGCTCCAACTACGCAAACTGCTATCCAATCAAAGCGATGGGCGTTTACTTCCAAGTGTCTTCAATGCGGCAAGGCCATTAAAACCGAGCGTTTGCAGAGGTGGTCTCAAAACTTGGGTAGAAAATAGACTATTACTTATTGTGGTTAACATTACCTCATTACAAAATGGTACATTTTCTATTGTGTTTTGGTCAGGATTCTAAAGTTTTTTCGGGATGTCTTAATTTTGGCAAGATGGCATATTAATACTAGGGGAAATTATTGGGCTTTCTGGAAGGTTCATTTTTGACCGTTTTTAATACTGGTAAGTTGCATATTTTGGGAAAATGCATGTTAGTTAAATGTCCAAGTCACGTCTGTACCGGATATAGCCTTAAATATTTTTGATTTCTTGACAGTTAGCACTTCCATCTATGTAATACAGCCATAAAATATTAACAAAATGTAACACAAATTCAACATGATTACCATCTTGATTCTTACTGTTTTGTTCAGTAAAATAGAAGTTTACATTATTTATTTTCAATTATATAGTATTTTTATCTCCCTATTTTGGTTTGAATTTATATTTAATAAATCATTACTGCACTTGTGACACTGTAAAAATACACTTTTTAATGTATGTGTTGCGGTATCAGTACTTTATTATTAAGTACCCTTTTTTGTCATTTAGCTCTTGCCCTAGAGGCCCGAAACGTATCACTGGATATCATTGTTTTTGCAGTTACAAAAAAATTGTGAGAAAATGGGACAAAAAATCCTTTATTTGGGGATATCAACAAAACTCCATCCAGTTATTAAAATCATTAGTATTCTAGAATGTTTTAGTAGTGATACAGTGAGGGAAATAATTAATTGATCCCCTACTGATTTTGAAGTTTGCCTGCTTACAAAGAAATGAAGAGTCTATAATTTGTATGGTTTCCTTGAATCGATAAAGAAAAAATCAGGGGGAAAATACTATATCAAGGTTATAAATTGATTTGCATTTCGGTAAGTGAAATAAGTATTTGATCCCTGAGAAAAAAATTACTTTGTACTTGATGGAGAAACACGTGTTGGAAAGCACAGGTAAAACATTTCTGATAGTTGGTCATCAGGTTTGCACATGTGTCAGGATACAGTTTAGTCCTCTCCTCTGGAAATCTTGGAGTTTTAGCCTCCTTTACAGATTTTCTATAGGACTAGGGTCTAGAGACTTGCTAGGACATTTAGTATGCTTCTCCTTAAGCCACTCTTTGGTTGTCTTGGCAATATGTTTTGGGTCTTTGTCATGTTAAAGGCACATTCACGACCCACCTTCAGTGATCTAGTTAAAGGGAAGAATGTTCTCGTCCAAGATTCTACGGTACACTGGCCCGTCCCTCAGCCCCTCAAAACAGTGAAGTCATCCTGTACCCGTAGCAGAGAAAAAGCCCGAAAGTTTCCAACACTGTGCTTCTCTGTATGGATGTGATCTTGGGGTCATAGTCAACATTTCTCTCATATTCACATTTCTCTCCCTCCAAACACAGGAGTCAACTTTGGTTTCGAAGCAGTGCCAGCACTTTCTATAGAGCCTTTTTTTAATCATTTTGATATTCATTGTCAAACTTCAGACGGGCCAGGTGGGCCTTCTTGGGCAGGAGGATCTTGCGGGTGCTTCAGGATTTCAATCTATTTTGGCATAGCGTGTTACCAATGGTTTGCTTGCTAACTGTGGTCCCAGCTGTCTTAAAAAATCATTAACAAGCTTCTTCCTGGTAGTTCTGGGCTGATCTTTAACCTTTCTCATGATCATCTTTTCTAGTTATTTTGTTTACAAATAATCGCACCAACAGTTGTCTCCTTCTCACCTAGCTTCTGTCTCCAATCTTGTTCCTCACATCCTTTAAAACCTATTTGGTCTGGACCATGGTGGTGGAGAGGTTAAAATGGAAGATACAGATTCTGTTGGTGGGCATCTTTTATATATACACAACAAGCTGACTTAGGAGTACTTTCTTAAAGTGACAGGACTAATCTGTGGTGCATATAGCAACATTATCAATCTGTGGAGCCAGAATTCTTGCTAGTTGTTTGGGTATCAAATACTTATTTCACTTACTGAAATGAATATAAATGTATAACCTTTATATAACATTTTTCCACAGATTCTACAGATAATCAGTTTAAAATGCAATTTCACCTTCGCATAACCCTATGAGCAGGCAAAATTAAACTAAAGGAACATTTATATTCTGTCTCTATCAGTTAAAATAAACCTACCATAAAAATGATAGACCCTTCACTTCTTTTTAAGCAGGCAAACTTACAAAATCAGCATGGGATCAAATAATTATCTCTCTCACTGTATATGTGAGCTGTATGTTTTCTATTAGATACTTTCTGTCAGATGTGTGTCTGCTATTTGTGAGTATGTGTAACATAGTTAGGCCTAGTTATCTGTATAAACATAAAATGTTGAAAGTCTGATTAAGCTGTGCAAATTAATTATTGTGACCACTACCAAAACATTACAATCACCACTGAAAATGTGTGTATCACAACCGAAACATGGTATGTTTTGTCAAAAATAAAGTATATTAAATGATCAACAAAGATGTTATGATAGTGTTTCGTTCAATGTACATATAAACTAATGAATCCTTAACTTTGAAATCAGTATGATCCGAATATCCTGTGCCTTTTACAAAGAAAAATTTGATTCAAAATACAACAAATCTCATAAATTACATTTGAAATATTGTTAAAATTGTAACTGTTTACACATGAAAACATTTTAAAATATAGCAAAAAAATATATTTAAAAAGAAGATTTAAACAAAATCTTAATATGTTAATATAATCCCTCTTGTTAAATTATATACAGTATTTTTGTGTTTCGGAAGTGATAATTTGAGTTTGGTAGTGACAATTTGGGGAGAGAAAGAATATTCCAAAACTTTCTGAAATTACAATAAGAAATTTAACAGCACAATTACTAGAAATGTAGCACCTTTGGTATAATATATATTATAATGACATGCATAAAAAAATTATGGGACTTTTTTGTTTCAAAACGTTTCCAACTCCGCTTTTGCATAGCCCATATATGCACTGCGGTTTGCTCTCTCTCTACACCCACCAACATAAACGCACATGGTCCTAAAAGTTATTAGTAAAACATAGTAGTAGTACTAAATAGCAGTTTTTTTAAATAGAAAAAATGAATTAACAAAGGCCAAAGAAATGGCTCTTGGGTAAATTAAAGACACAATATTACTTTCTATCTAATTACATTTATGCAAGGACTCTTTGCGGATCGGAAATTAACCTAAAGTTTAATTAAAACATAATGGTAGACTTCCATTGTGGATGCAATATGCTTTGTTCTCTATGGAAGTCTATCATTAAGGTTTGGGGTTGAGTATTCAGTTCAAATTTGCTAATTTTACATAAATTAGAAGTTTTTGCTGAATTAAATCGTTTGTTTGTTTGATAAATTATCAGCAAAATAGGGATGTGAAGATGACTGATAGTGATAGCGTACAGCAGGGGGCGCTCTTCATCTACTTCAGATTTGAAATTGGATTCACTTATATAAGCAATTCTTCTTTGCATAGAGTTGCACAGAAATCTTACAGTGTCAAAGTAAGTGTGAAGAGCCCTTTTTTGATAAAGTACTAAAATGATCATAGGCCTATAAAATGTCCATTAAACTTCTTTAAACTTGTTTAAGAAAATTAATGTTGGTTAGGCGCTTCATAAGTATTGCCTGAATCATTGCAGCCTGAATTGTAACAGTTAGGAGCTGGACAGGCAGAACACCGAAGGAAAACACATCAGTTTTGAAAGAAGTTGTTTCTGTCTGCCTGCTGAATGGCTCTGGTACTCTTTTCAATCAGCTAAGAAGGAGCTTGTTGAATTAAGTTGTAACTTTTAATAACTGGTGAATGGTAAATTTGGCAAAATTAGTAAAAAGTGTTAGTCTGTACATAGCATTAGTAAGAAAAGGAAAACACTACATTTTCTTTATTAATAAAAATACCTAATTCATTGGCATTCATTATTCTATGAATTGATTTAACTATCACTAGAGATTACCTTGAATAAACAACCAAATGAGCTTTGTTACACATTATTTGTTTCACAAATATAAATGTTTGTTGACAAGTGTTGTTCCTGTCCAAATGATTTAGGGTGAGGTGTATTCATTTACCTTGATTACTAATATCTTATGTAATGTCCTCTTGGAATGTGGTACTTCTGTACAAATCATATTGTCAGTTTAATATCAATACGATTTTGCATATTCATTCCTCAATGTGACACAAGTGCACTTAAATCCCATTGTTTCTGAGATGAAAGAAAGCATTTTAGTTACATTTCAGCTGGCTAAAGCACCTGAAATCACAGATACTTTGACTACACCACATGCAGTCAACAGATTTATTGAATTGTTTTTCCACTACAACTTCAATTTGTCTAAATGAGTCTAGTACCCAGAGAGCCTGAAAGCTCCGCTCTAATTGACATGAAGAGGAAAGAAGCAGAAAGACTGACGAGCGGAGGGGAAAGTCTTGTGATTGATGGCCTGTGAATTCCGGGTTATTCAAAGAGCCTGTAACTATGACTGATCCTCTTCTTAGGAGACGGGGAAATTGAAGGAAGCATTCCAGAAAAAGAACTCGTTAGTCTTGAGTCAATTTTAGCAAAGGGAAATGAACTCTTAGAGAAACCTAGAGATTCTTCAATGCTTACCACCCGATCCAAGATTACTTAGGGGTCTGTTCATTTCCTTTGATAATGTGACGTAACTCTTCAACGCCTCAGGTGGTCTAATAACCAATTGCAACTGTCAACGCATTCATCCCTGTCAAAGTTTTGCCAAAGGGCCAGAAAAGTGACATCTCTGGGGACATACGGGTTACTTCTGCAGCTCCCCTGACAGCATTTAGAAAAACAAAGACTGCACATACTCACAGAAAAGTCGCCAGTGTTAAAAAAGGTCGCTGAACAACCACAGTGTATATATAATCCACATTTTTACCTTTTTAACATTGCCTATGTTGAACTAAAATGACAAGATGCTACATATTTATAATTGACCAAATTATAAACGGTTCATTATTTATTCAGCATTCTATTAAAATCCAATAACAGTTTTTTTATTGATCCAAATGATATTCCCTTCTATTCTCCTGGGTGTTTTGTTTTCTCTACCCTGCAAACAGTTCTCCTCAGACATTCAAAAACAACGCCAGATCCATTTGAGTTTAAACTTAGCAATTGTGTCACAGACATTGTAGAGATGTGATCTCACTACTCGTAATTTACAATCTGGACATTTAGCTTGACTGACTGTCATTTGCAATAGAGTAGGAAGTCATTATGAGATGCTTTTATTGGGCTCAGGTGGCATCCAGAGAGATGAGATGAGAACAAGGATGAGATGAGAGCAAGGATATGAATGCCGGCCGTTTTGATAAAGTGCTCCATTAAAGTTGTTCCTCTGTGGACAAACAGCATCTAACATCCTCAAGACCTGTGACTCTGCTACTGTAGTTACACCATCTGGTCTTATAATACGGGAGGGTTGTCTAATGTAAAGGGATAATTAAACAAAAAATGAAAATGTATCATTTACTCACCCTCAGGTTGATCCAAACCTGCAAAAAATGACTTTGTTCTGCTGAACACTGTAAGGTACCACCCGCTGGTCCAAAGACGGTATCCAGAGGCGTGGCGAAGGCTTCACACGTGTTCTTGTCTTTCCTTTGTTTGGTGAAAAAACCATTTGGATGAAAACATATTTCATTTAATTACCAACATTTTATCTGACTCCAATTAATAATATTTCGACTTCTCATTTAGTTTACTTTTACTTTTATCATTAATAATTATGTAATTTGGATTAATGTCTGATTCTTCTGCCTAATTCTAAATTACACTCCTTCATCCGATTCTCAGTGTCGCTTAGAGTCTCGCGCCGGCTGTTACACGCGGATCTCACGGCCACAAACTAGTCAGTCTTGGTCACTGCCAGAGGTTCTATGACTAGTAATACTCAGAAAGCATTATTTGATCTAGTCCCCTTAGACTATAAAAACTTAATTAAAGTAATGATTATTTCTAACCAGAGGTCATGACCACTCCATAGAGATAAATAGACCAATCTTACTTCCTCTGATGGTAGCTTTGTATAATCATGCCATAGTTTCCTATGTACACTTAGTTAGAATAATATTCCAATAACCAGAGGTTTGAGACTTACCTTATTTAGATTGGTCAGACAACATATGTGCTGTTCTAAACGGAAACTTGAACGTTTGCTAAATTATTATAAACATTGTTGTTACATTCTGTTGTTATGGAAGTGAGACCATTGTACCAGTTACACTGAGACCGTTTGGATGATACCAAACATGTGTACGTTTTGTGTGAATGTGTAGTGTTTTCTTGTAGCTTTTGGGTGTCCTGCGTTGAGTTAGAGGAAATGAACTGTAGGGGGTGCAGAGTGAGGTGTGCATTTGTGATTCACAGGGATGCGTCGTTTGATATGCAGATTGCATCTCACTAGGGAGTTTGTTGTACTGGAGGAAGTCCGTTGTTTCTCAAAGGAAGGTGCCCTTTTGGTTCAGGACTCCCACTGTACCGCGAGATGTTCTCTGTCTTTTCTCGAGAAGATTGTCTTTGATCAGGAGTGGGTGTGTTGTTTTCAGGAAGGGGCACCCTTTTGGGTTTAGGTTCCCCACTGTGCTTATCAACGTCCTCTGTTTCCAAGGAGAAGAATAATATCTCTGGTCGGGACATTTTGGCTCCGACCTTACAACACAAAGGAAGATATTTGGAAGAATGTCAGTGACGAAACAATATTAACACTATAGGAGTCAATGGGGGATGAGATCTCTTTTATGACATCCTCCCAAAAATATCCCTTTGTGTTTAGCAGAACAAAGATATGTATACAGGTTTGGAACAATCAGAGGGTTAATGACAAAAACATTTTTTTGTGCAAATTATTCCTTTAATATACAGTATAAGCTTCAAACGGTTATTTTTGGGACACAGCCAGTGAGGATGTATAACTTTTTTTCTTCTAATACACTGATTACAAGCGTATCCTTCAAAGACGTTCTCTTGCTAAACAAAAATAAATGAGAATATACTGGAAAATGTAATGTCATATACATTGAATATACGTTTCCTTGGAAACAATTGCTCATGTATATTATTAAAAAAACATTATTGCATGTATTGTGTGCATTCCAGTCCAGTACCTGTTGACTTTCAACAGAAACAAATCTCATATTTGATGTAAGGTCACAGATCAGCAATGAATTAGACTGAGAGAATGCAGAGACGCATAAAAGTTGTGAAATACATTGCATGTATAAATGTTTTTTTCTTTGCAGTAAAGAGGGACTGCGAGCATTGCATCTTTTTTTGCTATTTTGACCAAGGTGTTGCTATTTCTGCAAATAAAAAACATATTTTTGGGACGAAGTTCACAGAATGAAACAAAAACTATATTTTTACTTCAACACGTATCTATAAATAGTCAATTCAGAAAAACTGAAGATAATTTTGAGGTGGTCTCTTAATGTTCTCCGCAGGTGTATATTCTCCTTGCTTAAGGGTTAACTGTTATTTATATTTTGTGAGGGACAATTTTAGCGAAATGTCCCACTGATGCTTCATTCATGGAAAACCTGATTTGAAACCTCATATCAGCTTGATTTAAAAAGGCAACAAAAGAGCATCTTGTGTACTTCAAGTTGGACCCAACTCACGTTAGCAGACGTGTTGCTTAAATGAGATCCGTGAGAGCGATAATTGAATTAAAAATATTTGGCAGGGTTTAAGTCTGATTATTTTCTTTATCATCTCCGTCTCACAAAGGAGATGAAAGCTGCAGAACAGGGAAATCATTCTTAATTGCTTCAATTACTCTACAAACACACACATTTTTTTAGCTTAGCCTACTTGTCTTTTCTTATGAAACGATTTCAATATAAGATTACTAAATAATTTAAACTACTTGTATTTATTTAGTCTTTAGACGAAATGTATCTGATATTGATGAAACTACAAACTTCATCTGTGCAAGAAATTTTCTCAGAGATCTTACTTTGGAAGAATCATTTGTCAATGTCTGTGCTGCACTGTCCGTCTATAAGCTCGCAGCAAGGGCTTTATTTAATTCAGAGTCAATTAGCACTTATTCAACAGAGAAATCAATTCATAAATCTCACCTAAAGATTTTGTCAAATGAATTTAAAATCTTAAATGGATCCTCACCCGAAACACTCTCGGGGATGTACATTGAATAAAATGAAATGATAAGATGGAGTAATGAGCAGTCAGATCAGATATTACGCTATCTGCTCTTACGTAGGCATTTATATAGGCACTGTAAACTTGAGATAGAAGTGTTAGAACAATGTAATATATGAGTAATAAGAGTGAGAATGCTCTTTTGCTTGCATCACCTTCAACCAATTTACCTTAAATGATCAAAAATGTACGATAATAGGCCTATGTTATAAATGTTCTTCACACATCTTATAGCAGCAATATATATTTTTGTCCACTGTTGCTGTAATGACATGACAAATACCCAGCCGAGATGGAAAATTCACTTCACTGTTCTTATGACTGTTCATTTACTCATCTCTGCACATCTTAACATCTCCTAGGACTACTTGACATCCCTTAACCTAATGGATGTTTTAAGAAAGAGCATAAGATGTATCCAATCATGACTCTGATTTTGAACCAATGAGACATTTTTGCTATCCTATAGGAACTTACATGAGTCACTGGATAAATGTGTAAATAGAATTGAATGACTTTGAATAGAGAGTACAAAACAAATCGAAAATAAAACTCAATCAATCCAAAACTTAAACTAATATATATAACATAGTATGTGTTGAATGAGTAGTAGCATTTGGACTTTTTTGATCCATTTTAAGGCACCCCAAAATAAAAAGGATGTTGCCATTTACTTACCCTTATGTCTTTACAAACCTGTATGACTTTTTTTCTTCTGTTTAACACAAAAGAAGATATTTCGAGAAATGTCTCAGGGTTTCATATCAATATGATGATCAATAGTCAGTGGGGTCAAATGTTGTGTGGTTACCAACATTCTTCAAAATATCTTCTTCTGTGTTCTACAGAATAAAGTAAGTCAGGTTTGGAATAACTTCACGGTAAATATATTATGAAATAATTGTGAGGTTTAGGTAAACTATTCCTGTTAGTAGAATTATTTTGATTCTGCATCCAGCACAAAATCTTGAGAAAAATACATTTTCACTGGCTTAACCTCAGAATACATGCTCAGAATAAATAAATGAAGAGCACTTAGATTGTTAGATAGTTATAAATAATTTGTGTTATGAGACGACATTATTGTTTTTTTACAACAATCTTCAAGAGAACGGGGAATCAGGCATACAAAATTACTGACAAACAGACAGTTGTGAATGATTGCTAATCTCAAATTGGCACGCCAAACGTTAACATGCTATTGTCAAGAAATTAACAGAAATGCAATATAAGATATAATATAGGCCTAAATGACAAAAACACAGACAGATACTTACATACATACATACACATTTGCAAGAAAATAAAGCCATTTTTATTTCCCAATAATGCCCTTCATTTTGTGTGCTTAGTCTATGAATGAACACTTTGTTTCATGCACTCTAAGCACGCAGGCACATAGAAAAAAAAGAGTCTGATGTCAGAGGTTTATCCTCACCCACAGTTCGGTGGAGGCGAGACTGACAGACATGGAGTAGAGATGACAGATACATAAGTGTGTTCCATTATCCATCCAGCACAGATAAGCCCCATGTAAGCCCTTAACAAACTGTTTCATTTGCTTTGAATCTGCCATGACCTATAATAAGGTCAATGAATCACAAAATAAATATGTGAATGAAGGATTCAGTCAGAGATCAACATGGCACAAGGAGATGCTGTTAAACAACGTTTGTTATTTCAAACATTGTTGCTTGTATCATAAGCGTGTGGTAACAAATACATGGAATTCAATAAGTGTTGCATTTGAAACGAATGGAGATGTTGCCAAATATTCTGAAGTGTCTGACTAACTACGTTGGGCTGTTGAACAAAATAGAAAGGTTGAGATTGAAGTGAAGTGCACTCTGGGATAAATAAGGTTGGAGAACATGAGCTGTCCATGGTGCGTGTAAGCACATATTCATCCTGGAAAACATTATAACTTTTAAAACTTAATACAGAAAATAGAAGTACTAAACAGATTCATATTGATGATTATATAAAATAGATTTTATTTCTATTCTTTATTGTTGTTTAAGATTCCTTAATGACGTTGAGATGATGTACTGCGTTTACTTCTATTGCAATCCAGGGGTGGATTCTCATAATCCAGCTCATTAAATCTTACACACACCTCTCTCTTCTTCTAAAGACACAGCCTGACTCTTTTTATTGCCTTTCTCGCTCCTGGCACATTTTCATTCTAGTCATTGACTGAGAAAAGTGAAGGATATAATCAATTCATTACTCTACCTGTAAATTGTTCCAGTATTGTAGAAGAAACAAATAACAGTTTCTCTACATATTCCGCAATTGCAGTAAGAAGAATTTTCAATATTACTTTTAACAAAATTTTACATTGCAATTTAAATGTGCAAAATGTATCTGTACAATTAGAACTACTTCAAAACCGGCCAACTGTCTGCTAATTTACCCCAATGTGAAGTTGTGCACTACAGTATATGGACAAAGGGTTTGGGATGCCTCCTTCTATTAAACAAGTTTATCTTTTCCCGAAGTGTTTCACAATACAATACCATACTAAATAATTTTGTTTCTTCTTCATTGCAACAGTTTGAAAGGAGGATATTTTGGTGTTCAGCTAGGTTCAGGTCTGGGGCCACTCAAGTTCTTCCACACTACTCTGAATCAAACATTTCTTTTTTAGTCTGGCTTTGCTTTGTGCACAGGGAAATTGTCATATTGGAACAGAAAAGGGCCGTCCATAAACTGTTGCTATAAAATGAGAAGTACACAATTCTCTAGAATATCATTATTTGCTAAAGCATTAAGATTTGTGCTCACAGAAATAACTAAATATGTAAATGTGTTTGTAGTAGAGTAGGCGGGGCGAGACCGTGGTTCGAGTCCCGTGAGTAATTGCGAATGAGCGCCAGCTGTGCACGCACCGGGCTCGAATCACGGAGGAGATGGGAGCACATAAGAGAACGAGCGACCGGACCGTCAAAGAGAGAGGTCCGGGCCCGAAGTGTTTGTATATGTATTTATGTTTTACTCTGTTGTTGTTCGCCGGCGGTCGTCCGTGAGGGGCCGCCGGCTGTTATATTACTTTAGTAAATGTTTTAAAATTTCTTCCGGTTCCCGACTCCTTCCTTCCCTACTTGAATCTTTCTACAGTGTTCATTAGAAGGGATATATCAAAAATGGTTCGGATCTCTTTTAATCATTTGAATATAAAACATACACCTATGTTCAGAATTAAGTTGTTTCATCATTTCTATCATCCCCTTTTGTATTTCTCCTATTCTTCTTTTTGAACATATTATAACTTGTTCTCTGCTCAAGAAATAGTCACCAGTGATGGTCAAGACTACAAATTGCAGACGGAGCGATCTGGTGTTTGAGTCATTCTTGTAATTCCACCGGCTGTAATGAGTCATGGTCGTCTCCTTCACCCATGGCCTTATTTCCAGAACACTACAGTGACATGCTAGACCTCAGTCAGATATGGACACTGGTGATGTGAAGCTCAGTAATAACCACTATAGATGGAATTCTGTTTGAATTTAGGCAGCACTTAGAAAAAAGATAATTTACTTTGAAAAGCTATTTGATGCTGCTGGAAATTGTCTGTTGAAACGCACACAGATGGGACTTTGTTCAAAAGAATAAAAGAGTGAAAGAACAAACTTAAAAAAGAAAGAAAGACCCCAAAATGTAAACTCTTTGGCAAAGAGTTTGTTGGTACAGAGCTATTTGAAAGGCTGCTAAAGCAACTAAATTTATGCAAATCCTTATGCAGACAGAAGTATCATTCAAAAAAATGCCTGACTATGTCAGATCAGGCAAAACATCTTTTTAACGTGACTTTAACCACAAACACATTGTAAAGCTTACTTGCACTGGGTTTTGTCATTTCACCACTGTCATCATTAGCAGTGATCTGGAAGACAGCGTTCCACTTTATTTCAGAAGCTGCCTATCTCTCTTTAATAAGCAGAACCACTGAATGAAAATATTGCCAGATGAAACATTGTTGAAATGAATAGCTAATAGAAATACACTGACCAAAATTATGAACGCAACACTTTTGTTTTTTCCCCATTTTTCATGAGCTGAACTCAAAGATCTAAGACTTTTTTGTATGTACACAAAGACCCCTTTTCTCTCCAATAGAGAATTTGGCAGTACATCCAACCAGCCTCACAACCATAGACCTAGACCATGTGTAACCACACCAGCCCAGGACCTCCACATCCATCATCTTCACCTCCAAGATCGCCTGCGACCAGCCATCCAGACATCTGCTGCAACAATCGGTTTGCATAACCAAAGAATTTCTCCACACACTGTCAGCTCATCTGTATGCTTGTTGTCCTCATCTGGGTCTTGACCTGACTGCAGTTCATAGTCGTAACTGACTTGAGTGGGCACATGATCACGTTCGATGGTGTCTTGCAGTTTGGAGAGGTGTTCTCTTCACAGATAAATCCTGGTTTTCAGTATACAGGGCAGATGACAGACAGCACATATGGCGTCGTGTGGGTGAGCGGTTTGCTGATGTCAACGTGGTGGATCGAGTGGCCCATGGTGGCGGTGGGGTTATGGTTTGGGTAGGCGTATGTTATGGACAACGAACACAGGTGCATTTTATTGATGGCATTTTGAATTTACAGAGATACGGTGACGAGATTCAGAGGCCCATTGTTGTACCATTCATCCACGAGCATCACCTCACGTTGCAGCATGATAATGCACGGCCCCATGTTCCAAGGATCTATAAACAATTCCTGGAAGGTGAAAACATCCCAGTTCTTGAATGGCAAAAATACTCACCGGACATGTCACCCATTGAGCATGTTTGGGATGCTCCGGATCGGTGTATACGACAGCGTGTTCCAGTTCTTGCCAATATCCAGCAACTTTGCACAGCCATTGAAGAGGAGTGGACCAACATTCCACAAGCCCAAATCAACAACCTGATCAACTCTTTGCGAAGGAGATATGTGGCAATGCGTAGTCACACCAGATAGGATGCATATGGTGGTCACACCAGATAGTGACTGGTTTTCGGACCCCCACGGATTCCCCCAATACAGTAAAACTGCACATTGTCAGAGCTGCTTAAATGATTTAGAGACAGTGAGACAAATAAAACCCGCCTTTCATTCCAAGGGTGTGCCTTCAAATGTCATTCAGATGTTTTCAGATCAAATTAACACGGACAGAAAGTCTGACTAGACTTATGAATGTCAAGTTTTATGAATAAATTGGCCTGAATTTGTATCCAGTGGTTCCACCCATTTATAAGTTCTTCCCAGAACAAGTCTTCCTGACAAATTAAAGGGACAGTTCACCCAAAAATGAAAATTCTGTCATTTTTTACTCACACTCAAGTTGTTTCAAATCTGTATAAATTTCTTCATTTTGTTGAACACAAAAGAAGATATTTTGAAGAATGGATGAGCATGCAAACAGTACTGGGGCACTTTTGACAATTTTACAATGGTAGTTAATGGTGGCTGAAGCATTCTTACAAATTTCTTTCTCAGTGTTCAACAGAACAAAGACATTTCTACAAACAACCCGAAGGTGAGAAAATGTAGGAAAGGTAATTTTACCGTATAACATAAACCACCTTATATTTTATCATTCTCAAGTTGCTTATATCAAAGATCAACAATAGACAGAAAACTAAACCTTGACACAGTCAACACACAGTAATTTGTATAATGAATATTAAAAGATCTGGAGAAACACTAGGTGTGGAATATGTTGTTAACACTTAACAATAAGGTTATTTTTGTTTACATTAGTAAACGCAATAACTATCACAAATGTTGTTTTCCATCTTTGTTAGTGTTAGTTAATTTCAATACAATTATCCATGTTTGTGGTGCTTTATCTAATGAGAACAGGCACAATATTTGCTTTTTAAATGTGTCAATAAATCGTTAAGTTATCATAAAACTAAAAAATGCTATAGAAGCAATCTTCATTGTTAGTTCATGTTAGCCAATGCATTGACTATTTTGTAAACAAATACAACCTTACAAATGTATTCATTTTAACATTAAATTTAATATAGTGCAGCATTTAAATGTGAAACAAATCACTGTTTAAATGTTTCTCCTCCAGCACAATCACTCCTTCCAAAACAGCCAGAAAACCCCAGAGTCATATTTGATGAACAGATGTCCTTCAATGATCACATTGCAAAGACAGCGTGGTCATGCTGATATGCCTTATTTAACATTAGAAAGGTTAGACACTATCTCACTGAGCATGTGGCACAACTCCTTTTCCAGGCCCTGGTGATCTCAAGGTTGGACTCCTCATCTTCCAACAGCCCAATAGGGCTCCTGTGACACCCCTTTTCATCTCTCTCCACTGGCTACCAGTTGAAGCCCGTATAAGATTCAAGTCACTAATGCTTGCCTACAGGACTATCACTGGATGTGCATCGACATACTTTCACACCCTCCTTAACTCCTACACCCCTTCAAGAACCCTGCGTTCAGCAAACCAGCGGCGTCTTGTATTGCCTTGTCATAAGGGCAGTAATTCGCTTCCTCGAGGAACATTCTTCCTAACTCGATCCGGTCAACCACATCTCTCATAAGATTTAAAAACTTCTTATAACCCATCTATTCTGTGAATACTTGACAGACAAATGAAAAAAACTAAAACTAAAAAATACTCTCTTACCCTCTCACACTAACCCTCTCTCTTTCTCTCAACAGGTAGTGGTCTAGCTTTAGTTGAAACCAGTAACTTTGCATTGGCATCTTTTGTATTATTGCTCCTGTATGACATATCGTTTATTGCTCCCTAAACTCTTTGTAAGTCGCTTTGGATAAAAGCATCTGCTAAATGACTAAATGTCTAAAAGCATTTCAATCTAGCTGTGTTTGAATGGACTTACCTTCAGGATGAATAGATTCATTCTGATGAAATATAGACTTCCATCTTCACAGTCCATGCTCTTGGCCAACAATGCAGAAATAACACTGTATCTGATGAATAATGACATAAGCATTTGGACTGTAGACATTATAGTCAAGTTGTTTGTAGATGACTTTTGGACCCCTTTGTATTTCAAGCCACTGTATGTTTTTATGAAAAAATCTTAATGTTCCCCATCTAGCCTCTCAAAGGTGTATATGATATATTATCCTTTCAACCTTTAGATAATATGAGACTGTAAAAAAGAATTACCGAAAAAACATTAAAGACTCACTTAATCGCACAGCATTATTTAGTTTGATATTAAACTGAAAATGCAGGGAGAGCGAAACATATCGAGTGACTCCCTCTTTTAAAATAACCAATAGCGTTTATTTTACAGCACAGTCAGCCTGGCAAAGCTGAATTTAACAGCGTGATAGCCACAGTGACAGTGGTGTAAGTCTATTCAAAAGATTAGGAAGTTCAGTGATAGCTGTAATGTGCTTATATTTACCTTGAGGAGTGACTTTAAACACGCCAGATACGCTTCTAAGCATATTTGAATGTATGATCGGCGCATAGGATCATCTCTGTGCTATTGTGTCTCTGAAGCAGAGGACACTCACGTGCAACTGCTCGCGGGTCACAGTAACGCGAAATTAAGACTTTAATGGTAATGTTTACACTGTCTGGATCATCCCCTTTATCCCATCTAGTGCTAGTGCAATACGCATCATTCACCATGTAGGACATAATAAATGTGCGAACAAGTATGATGCGCTACTTCAGCAACTCTTATGGTGAAAGGGTGGGACTCTTCCGATTCAAAAGCGGATTTAATTGGACAAGAACTTTGACGTGAGGCTGATGTGTAGCGTGATGTCATGGAATTTCTAGATTTGTTTGAGCGCACGCGCCAGACTGTCAGTTTCGAGCGGTTATATGTCCTAAATGTGAATTCAGCGCTTAATAGCATATCAGTTTATTGACGTCCTTGAGGCTCACTCATTTTTAATAAAAGTAAAAAAACTTTCATTTTGATTTCATTGGGTCTTTAAGCCTTTCTTTTTCTGTCAAACAGGGTTTCATCACTGGTCAGGGGACGCACAAGAGATGCACTGCACGTAAGGCTTGTTTTCAGCAGTGATTTGATTCTCTTGGACATAGAAGGGAGGAAGTTTTGATGCTATCAATTTTCTGCATCACAAGCAAAGACTATATTTCTATTCTTGGCTAGTGAGAACATCAAGACCACCGTCACAAAGATTCCCTCTGTAGTGACTCAAATCGACCTCTTTCTTCACCTCAACCAATGCAGACAGAAAACACAGAACGTGTTCATTGTAATAGTTTATATTTCATCACAATAATGTGCTTGTAATCCCAAACAATTGAAATGAAAAGTATTTGTATTGTAATTATGATCGAATTTCTTGATCATAAAATAAATTCACACAGTATTTGACAACACGTGCCAGCACCATTGAGGAAACACATAGCATCTGGCATTACGTTTGAATAATCTCCAATAATAAAGCTTGATTGAAGGCAATTGATTGGAGGCAGTGAATCTTATTATAGCTCTTGGGTTATTGAAGTAATTGCTTCTTGTATTGGAGCTGAGGTTTGCGGTAATAAATCACACACCTGACACTAAACATATTTTTCATATAATTAAAGGTAAACAAGGTGATTCTAATAACAGTATTACAGAGTGTGATGTATTGAGACTCATTTAGACCGCTCACTGCAAAAAAAAGGTTGCATCACGTGGTAGCATCTTGCAGGGTTTTATTCAAGCCCAAAACATTTGGCATTTGACATAATTACAAAACCATCATCTGACTTAAAAAATAGGTTGAGTGTGTCATAATTTGGAGGATCTAGTAACAGAAATCCAATAAAATATACATAACTATTAGTTCAGAGGTGTATAAAGACCTTACATAATGAAACGTTATGATTTTATTACCTTAGAATGAGCTATTTCTATCTACATACACCGCGGGTCCACTTGCATGGAATTTGTCTGTGTTGTTTCAACAGTAGACCTAAACGGACAAACTGCTCTACAGAGCGTGTACATAAATACGTTAACTCCTTCAGTAAAGAACAGAAAACCTGACGAAATCTTAGTTCTGTATCAGCCACTGTAGTGCTTCGGAAAGGGCCATAGATGCCGCTAAATTTCATTCAATGGACCTTTACAATTTAAAATAGATTGCGGGTAAAGAGACACTGGTGGTAATCTTTATCACTGCAATTTGTAGCGTGTTTTTAAGAACATTTTAAACATTAAGCTGTAAGATTTGACAATACAGTAAACAAGCTTTACTGGATGAGAAAGAAGTGCCTAAAAATAAGCAAAGAACAATAGATCACAGGTTATACTTACAGGATATTCGACATTTGTAGAAATTATGTGCATTGAACGACACGTCATTTTTGTTTCGCTTTATTTTCATTATGATTGCACCATGATGGTAAATAATTTGCCTATGCTCAATAGAAGCCTATATTTTCATAAACATAAGCTTAAGTCAAAGGTTCTTGTTAAACATTAAATAAATATTTTAGAAACATTGATTCACTCCTGACATCGCTTTTCTTTTGGAAAACATTTGAAAAAGACAGAGAACGTAGCTTCTAGTCTCTCATCCATACATGTACATCTCAAAAGATTTGAATATCAAGTAATAGGTCAATATTTTCTGTCACTCATTTCAGAAAGTGAAACCCATATGTTATATAGATTCATTACACACAGAGTGAAATATTTCAAGCATTTATTTCTTGAAATTCTGATGAAAATGGCTTACTGATAATGAAAATCAAAATTCAGTGTCTCAGAAAATTTTAATTTTACATAAGATCAATTAAAAAGGATATTTTAAACAGAAATGTCAGGATTCTGAAAAGTAAGTTCATTTCTATGCACTTTTTGGTTGACTCTCCTTTTGCATGAATTATTGCATCAATGTGGCATGGAGGCAATCGGCCGGTGGCACAGTTCAGGTGTAATGGAAGCCCAGGTTGGTTTGATAGCAGCCTTCAGGTCATCTGCATTATTGGGTCTTGTGTAAATCATCTTCCTCTTGACAATATCTCATAGATTTTCAGGGTTCAAGTCAGGCGGGTTTGCTGGCCAATCTAGCAAAATACCACCATGGTCATTGAACCATCTTTTGGTACCTTTGGCAGTGTCGGAAGGTGCCAAGAAAATGAAATCAGCATCTCCATAAGGCTTGTCAGCAGAAAGAAGCATGGGGTGCTCAGAAGTGTCCTGGTAGATGGCTGTGTTGACTTTGGACTTCAGAAAACTGTATATTTATAAGACATCCCAACACGCACTATGCAAACTATGAGTGACTGTGACAAAACATTACTTCCGAAACGTTTTTTTTTCTAGAAGGTAACCTAGTTGACAATGTTTTTTGGACAAGAGAATAAGTTAAATCACAATAATGAAGTCTTTCATTCAACTTTAATAATTATCTCATCTAACTGAAGGCAAAATTATTAAATGAATTCATATCTGGTGTAGTTCAAATATAGAGCGGAAGAAGCAACCCCTTTTTCAAAAGACATTTTCTAGAAAAATAGCATTGATCCTTACATTGGTGATAGTATATTAAAAATAAATGGCACAGATGTGAGATGTACCCATAATTATACAATGACCCAATTTGTAAGATGCTATATCTTTAAACATTGTACATCCTCATTGTAAAACAAAATAGCCAATTTTAAAGTGATATAGTGTTATGAAAGACACAAATAGTATTTTAAGTCTCGTCTGACATACACACAAACATATTCATTTCCCGACTCATAGGAAGTGATCTGAGTCAGAAGCCTGATTAAACTCATATGACATATGTCCGCTCTGTACCAGAAATCATTGTCTTGTTATTCTCTCCTTCATATTTCCCCAGGCATTTTGCCATTTGTATGCCAGCATACACACGTTTCAGTCAACACATTTGCGCTGACGGAAACGTACCTGATTTTGGTGATGGTCATCTCTGCTTCTATCCAGGCAGACACACGCAAACGTTCAAAGCCCTCAGATTTTGAGTGTTATATTATGCTTTGATGCCCTGTAAAATGTCAAAGAGATCACGGGAACATACTGTAAATGAGCCTCCCGAACGAGAACGATCAAGTACTCATACCTCACCGATCTGACATCATGAGTGAAATGAGCTGTATGCGAGTGTTGCTTCACAGCGGAGGTGTCATGTGTGTCCCATTGGATTTTTGAGACGAGTGAGTTTTGGAGACAACTTTTATTCTAATATCGGAAACGTAAGTTGTGATTATGAAAGGTGCAAAATGTTTGTCTCAAGCACTGTTATAAAAAGGCATTCGCTGGTCCATTAATGTTTTGGCTTATACGGATATTTTTTATGTGCTTAATTTACCTGCTTTCATTTTATATCATTTTGCATTTCACACTCGCGAAAAACCAAGTAGTATACTTATTCTGCTAAAAGATATACTGTATGTATGATCAGTTTACAGAATATATATGAAGAAGAGTCACATAACTTTATTGATTCTAAATGACCTCAAGGTCAACGCAAGCATCACCAACTATTATTGTTTCATATTCAATCTTCCACATTCTTCTAGTAAAGCAAACCTATTGCAGCTCTTTCGTAACATATTTCAATATATTTGTTTTTTTTCCCTGGTCGAGAGCAGTTAGCAGTAAAATAAGTGGTACCACAAGCAGGGATGGATTACTGACCAGGCCAATGGGGCCAGTGCCTAGGGGCCCTTGAACCTGAGAGGGCCCAGAGCTTCAAGGTTGCGCCATCCAGCTTGGTATAGAAATCCCAACAACAATGTAAACAAATGTGTATATATGTTTCATATATGGAACCCACAGCCTATACAAGGCCTCTGCGGATACACTGAAAAAAATGATATGATCAACAAATCTTTGCAACACATGTTTTACCTTTTATGTGACTTTATCTTATTTTAAAATAAAACATATTATGTGGTAATTAAATGACAGCACATTTAAATAGCATTTTATGAATCTTTAGCTTGATGATTTGATGTTTACAGACATGCGTCACAGTGGCATTTTATGTTAAGAAATATTTATTTATTTATTTAATTTATGAAATACATGTATATTTGACTAATTTGGTCCATTGTGGATTTTTCCCTGTGTTGCTAATCTTTGCTAAACTTCTATATGTGCATTTGAGCGAGAATGGTTTTAATATTCATTATTGTCTTTACTTTTACTTTCTATAACTTTGGTGGGGGGGGGGGGGCTTGGAGGAAACTGGTCCCCGGGCCCTTTGAAAACATAATCCATCCCTAACCACAAGCGGTAAGAGACTGTGACATCACTTTGTGCTCCAAATTAGGTGGCTCTCATATTGTCAAAGAATTGTTTATTGCCAACCTCCAAACGCTCTCACTGCTCAAATGTTTGTCATGTAATTATTGCCGTTTAAATAAGGGTGCCTTCTCTAATTATGACTGGGATAAATGTTATTGTTAATAATAGTGTCAGACCACATGTGGCATCAGACTCTTCGCTTCAGGACACTATTAACATAAGGGTTAAAATACACACACGTTGGCCGGGCAAATCTGAGCACTCTTCACTTTCTACAGAAAACAAAAAAAACATAAAGACAAGATACATGCTGTACATTGTATAGGCATTATTAATTGAACACTAAGGGATATTTAGCTATGTTATGCAGTGTAGGTATCACTGGAAATTAAAATTATATGGATAAACAAAGAGGGAAACTGTCAAAAAATGAATCTTTTAGGTAGATGGGGCGCACAAAAAATTTGAATGAAATAAATTAATAGGACAAGTTCTTCGTGTTATTTTACATCAAACTTGTAAATTTGCAGTTTATTTCAGTAATTTCACATTTTTACCGCATTTCAAAAATACATAAAAAATCGGTCAAATAAAACAGTAAAACCAAAATGTATTTTAATTTTAATTAACCAATTGAGTTACTGATGTGATATTATAACCAAAACTAAATTATAAAGTTTGGTATTTATTTGGTAGCCTACTTCGCATACACACATTATACACTTCATGATAGGCCATGAGCAGGTCTGTATGATGTTGATGTATTGGTTGCTAAATGAGATTTTACATCACTGGTAGTTTTAAGCCCAGTTAAGACCACTTTATAATCTATCAAACCTTTCACGTTTTAATACCCCATTGTGTGTGGGTGGTTGTCCATGTCTCGTCCCTCAGGGGCAGATTGGCCCTTGTTTCACTGGAGTCACTCCATAACTTTATCGCCCAGCTGTGAGTGGCGGCTGGGAGACAATCTATACAGATGCGCATTTCAAGAGTGCTGTGTACTTCATTAGGCTTAATTATAGTCTTTCAATCCTCCAATTATGTCTTTTATTCTTTCTCAATAAAAATTCTTACAACAGAAACTATGGGGTCAACTACAGAACAGATGCAATACATGGTTATTTTTTTCCCAGTCTGTCTTTTTGGCATTATGAGTGTGGTAAGAGCATATTATTCATAATCCATTACATAATTGATCTGAATTATGATTGGCCGAAAGTCAATTTCAGGGCTGTATGAATCATTTACTTAGGATGTCTTTACGGCTAAGCGACAAAAGCCTACACTACTGTGCAAACAATGGGGTAAAGAATAAAAGCACTTACAGCGCTCTTAAAAAGGGCTCTACACTGTAAAAAAAATACAGAATTTTACCGTTTTATTTTTTGTAAATGGATTAAAAAATGACAGATTAGTTGTGTGGAAAAACTTACTTGAGGTATTTCATTACAGTGTAGGTTTTAAAAAACAATTAACAATTGAAACTGGCTTCGCATTCTACAGTACATGTAGTTTAAATTCATGATACAATTCCGACATTTCACAACAACTCACAACATTTGATCTTGCATTTAGAGATTCACAACATGCATGGAAATAACATTGGTAGTTGTTAGAATTGTAAATGTCAGACAGCAAGGCGGACTGCATTTATCACTTTATGTAAGTTCACTAAGTGCACTTTTACTCACTGTTACACATTTTAGTATGGCAATCACAATACAGCATGCGTATATGCACGACTATTAAACACATTTCCAAAAAACTCGACCTCTGAATCGGTTTGAAAGGTCACTGTAACAAGTTCGCTATGTATAGGAAGAAAGGAGTCGGGAACCGGAAGACATTCAAAAACATTTAATAAATAATATAACAGCCGACGGCCCCTCACGGACGACCGCCGGCTAACAAACAACCTAAACATAAAAAGACAGCCGGCCGCCCCTCACGGACGACGGCCGGCAAATAAAACATTAAAACAATACAAACACAAGCTCGGGCCCGGTCCTCTCTCCTCGACGGTCCGGTCGCGTGTTCCTTTTATATGCTCCAATCTCCTACGTGATGCGAGGCCGGTGTGCGCACCACTGGTGCTAATTAACAATTACTTACCGGCCTCGAACCGCGGTCTCGCCTCGCATACTCCACTACATACCCCCATCGCCCCTCACAGGCCGGGGGGTACCCCCGCGACTGTGCATGCTCCCTCCCTCGGGGGGGGGGTGGGGCGGGGGTATGCAGCGACGAGACGAGACAACGGAGACGGGAGCCCTCGGAGCGACCGGAAAGAGAGAGGGGAGAGAGGAAAGAAAAAAAAATTATAGTCCGGTTCCCTGACATGCTGCCGCTCGTTCCTCAACCAACCGGAGTACTCTCCTTCGCGGTGCCTTGCGGTGGCCCTGGGCCCTCGGTGGACGGCTCGACCGTCCGCCCCCTGGCGGCCG
This sequence comes from Triplophysa tibetana, assembly GCA_008369825.1. Taxonomy (NCBI): domain Eukaryota; kingdom Metazoa; phylum Chordata; class Actinopteri; order Cypriniformes; family Nemacheilidae; genus Triplophysa; species Triplophysa tibetana. Next base: position 12,565,061 of record CM017916.1, read on the forward strand.
GCGGTGGCTCCTCCTTTATCGGGGAGTCGGGGCGAGATCCCCGTCCCCTGCTCCTCCCCCTTGGGCGGACGGACGCAGGCTCCGGCCACTGGCAGGCGGTGGCCCACTCGGCACTCCCGCCCCCTGCTCCTCCCCCTCGGGGGACGGACGCAGGCTCCGGCCTCTGGCGGACGGCGGCATCTCCCCCGCTCCCGCTTGGACGTTAGCCACCCCACCTCGACCCAGGGGCGCGGCAGCACAGGTCGCCGTTCCACCGAGGCTTTAACGGTGGCCACAACTTGCACTTCCGTTTCCCCAGAGCCACCGCTTCGGGCAGCCACTGGCGGACGCCCTTCGTCCGCGCTGCCCGAACTCTCCGGCACCGCGAGGTCCCTCGGCGGCGAGGACTCTCCGACAGCATGTCTCTCCTTCCTCCCGGGTTTCGGCACCAATGTAACAAGTTCGCTATGTATAGGAAGAAAGGAGTCGGGAACCGGAAGACATTCAAAAACATTTAATAAATAATATAACAGCCGACGGCCCCTCACGGACGACCGCCGGCTAACAAACAACCTAAACATAAAAAGACAGCCGGCCGCCCCTCACGGACGACGGCCGGCAAATAAAACATTAAAACAATACAAACACAAGCTCGGGCCCGGTCCTCTCTCCTCGACGGTCCGGTCGCGTGTTCCTTTTATATGCTCCAATCTCCTACGTGATGCGAGGCCGGTGTGCGCACCACTGGTGCTAATTAACAATTACTTACCGGCCTCGAACCGCGGTCTCGCCTCGCATACTCCACTACAGTCACCTATTATTTTAAGGGACAGGTAATGTGTTGTTAAATGCGTTGAACCAGACAATTGATCTCGCCGTGTCACCAGGAAAGAGGGTACGTTGTTTGTCCGATAATTGCAAGACTAGCCAGCAGCATTTATGAAAAAAACTCAAAGCTGTACAAGTGGAAAATTACACATTGAAAGAACAAATATCATTGTGGAAGACAATCGATCAATGTTTGGTTGCAAAAAACGTTTTTTTTCTATTCATAATCAATATGTGAGGTTGATATCTTCCGCATATTTTTCTTTTAAATGATTGCATTGTTATGGTTAAATAAATTTAAGTTTGTATGTTTGACTTATAGAAAAGATAAAGAGAAGAGAGATAGAGAGAGAGAGAGAGAGAGAGAGAGAGAGACCTGAAGTCTAAAAAGGTGTTATAGTGTGAAGTGTGGTGAGTCCAGACTGTTAAATTGTGTCCCTTCTGCCATCGAAAAAACTGCTTAAAAACTCACAGAGAATCTTATAACAACCCATTTATATCTCAGAATGAGATTACAGTCCCACAAGGACTTTTGCCCTGAGAGAAAAGGTATGATTTTTTATTTTCTACCTTTAGGAGTTATACATTTGGATTATAGTTTTGAAGTTAGATTCAATTGTGTTGCTCATTGAAAATCTTACTTCCTTTCAAATCTTTCTTTGGGCTCAAATTAGACATCATATATCCCGAATGAAGGGAATTCTTCATGCATCAGTCTTAATGTCACTCCTGGGTCCAGGTACAGACTCAATTGCAGAAATGAAGAACAATAACTGTGACCTCAATTTGTTGTGCACCATGGGAATAGTGTGAATTGCACATACACTATCTTTACACACTGTCTGTTTGTCTGTCAGTGTAACAGCTCTGTTGAAGAAGAATGGGGAAACACCACAACACCTGAATCCTCTTTTCAACACAACAACATTGTATAGCATCCAGGTGCCCTGAAGCTTATGTTTTCATTCAGCGATGATTATTTATATATTAAGCCCAGCGGGTAAAGAAGAAACCAAACAAAAAACCATCCACGACTGAGACTGCATGAAAGATACTTGGACAAATGATTGATATTAAACTGAGTATGAAATATCAGAAGAAGCTGGAATCTGCCTTAAGTATCTGATTTTAATATGGTTTAGAAATCCTCTGAGCTTATACATATTAAGAAGCAGAGAAAACGCTGTAAGCAAATTTTATTGTAATGCTATTGTAACAGTGAAGACAACCTTCATAATCATAATGTCTTTATATTATCTTAGAGGCACTTTTCTTAGTTTATCTGCATGTGAATGGCAACATGTTATAGATAGACATTTACATACTATCTAAGCAATTAGCCACTTTTTTAGTAAATATAATTCCATATTGTAAATATAATGTACCATGAAGGTGTCCATTTCACTGATATGAAATACAGTGGATCCAGAACTCTCACAATGAGATTGATACAGTGTTACTTTACTATTAGTATCGTGTCTTGACTGATAAAAGCTGCAGATCTGCTTCCTGTCTCTTCTGCCTTGTCTTCTCATTGACTTACTGTAATATTGTTTGGGAACTCCCAATCCAAGAAACATTACACAAGTAATGCATTCTACTTGCCAATGAAGCCAGTCATATTTTCATTCGTTCACTGATGTTTTTGCAATTATTCAATCACCTAGTTAATATATAAGACATAGTCTCCATCTTTTTTGTACCATAACATAACATAACATAACATAACTTAACTTAAATTACTTTTATTTTACTTATTGTTTAAATATGTGAAATGTTGGCATCGCTCCCTATGGAAGTTTTATGAAATGAAAGAAAGAGTAAATGAAATATTGTTTAATTTATCAAATCTGCTTGGTGGATAACTTTCCGACTTCACAAGAGCACCATGTTGAAGACCACTGATGTAAGATCTATACAAATCATTTAGATGCTAGTACAGGCATGATTGCACTCTATTTTCATTCCGGTGTTGGTCAAAACATGTCAAACCCAGCGGTCAGGTTAAATTAACCCAGTAAATTCTTATGTTTGACCCAACAATGGGTAAAACAACACAGCATTTTGGGGTAAAACAACTCGGAATGGACCAATTCATCTAAACGGACTTTTATTGTTACATCATGACGCGTGGAGTGAATCTCTTGGGTGCGTACTCCAAACAAAGTAGGATGCAGTTGGACAGACAACTGTGTGACAAACAACTGTATGACTTTGCAGACTTCAGTGACAGTATGTAGTGCAGACAAACAGTGCTAAATATAAATTGACAGACTGTACGAAAAAGACAGTATACATTATACACATATGGACAGTATATACACAAGATATACAGAAGATATGCACATTAGACATTGAACATACACATTAAATATGCAGGTGTGCACATGAACTTGTTTGTATAATGGATCAACCATATCATGCACATAGTACAGATGTAGGTATGTTAGTTTGTTAATGGATGGTTATTGCATTAGGTGCAATGCATGATGCATTATAGTCCATGAAAATGAAAGCTCTCGCGCAAGTTCTATCAGGAAGACTCCTCGCATCATAATTAATTACCGGTTAGCCTATCATCCCTCAGCACGTAGTATATAAGGATGGTACTTACCCTCTCTTTCGTTCGCAGAAACTATCGCGTGTGTGAAACCTCCATCCTCCCCACCACCACCACCAGGTCAGGGTCCCGTCCTCAGTCCGGGGGTAGGCTCCGCCCTGCCTTATCTTCAGGCAGGAACATCGGAACCATATTCCATGATTCATTCATTGGACGGGGCCTATGCCCAAAGAACTATTATATTATGTTTAATAAATATCATCTATCGTTCTATGTTTCCTGAGTCTTTCTGATAGAACTGTAGTGCACAGCAAAAAGAAGTGTGAGCTTGTGGAGTGTATCAGTTTTTTGATGTTGAGCAGTCTAATAGCCTGAGGAAAAAGCTGTCCTTTAGCCGGTTGGTGCGGGACCGGATGCTCCGGTTTCGTCTGCCCGAAAGCAGCATGGAGAGCAGTCTGTGATTCAAGTGGCTGGAATCATTGACGATCTTCCTGGCTTTCCTCATACACCGCCTGGTGAAAATGTCTTGGAGAGAGGGAAGCTCATCTCCCACAACATGACGGGCAGTTTGCACAACCCTCTGCAGTGCTTTGGTGTCGCGGACGGGGCTTTTTTGCATACCAGGTGGTAATGCAGCCAGTTAGAATTATCTCAACAGTGCAGGTATAAAAAGGTTGAGGTTTATAACCCAGCTGGTTGGGTTTGTCCCATTTTGTGTGCCCTTATTAAGCTTTTGGGTTTATTCTAAACACTTTTTATGTGACCCCCATATTTTATCTATGGATATGAATAAAAGGTGTGGATTGTTGATCTGACCAACCATTTTAGCTTGACAGACACTAAAAATGAGTGGGAAAATCCCATAAACCAACATTTACTTTAAAGAAGCACTTGAGGCATAAACCTGGTGGGTTCTTTTCACTAGTGATAATACACTGCGAATAAACTGAAAAATACCGGCAGCTGTGGTTGCCAGCAAAATCCTGTAAAAAATACAGGAAAAACACATTAACAGTTTTGCCATGTAAAACTTCAGGGCAAAAACTTCAAGCTGTGTATGAACTAAATACATTTGAGTTGTTTATATTAAGAGCATGTATTTATACTGTATGTATATATAAATATTTTTTTTATGAAAAATGAAAACATGGATCTAATGCATAATGCATAAAAGTGAAAACACTACATTTACTTACTTTATTTCTTTAAACATCGAAGTTACTTTTAAACAAAGCAACATGCTGTATAGGGCTCTCCTGTTTTTGCCAAGTGGTTGATATCCTTAGGACAAAATCATGTTGAAATTAAATCAGAATTTAGAAATACGTTTACAGTTTATTTTTAGTCTAATCTTCCAACCAGTAAGAGGGCATCTAGACCATTGTTTTTCAATTATCATTTCCCTCTGATTTTAGGGGTAAGTTATGGTTAAGGGTTGGGGTTTGGTGTGGGTTTAAGGTTTTATTTATAAAAATGTTGTCCTTTTTACGGGAAAAATACCGGCAGCTGTGGTTGCCAGTAAACTACCGTGAAAATATGGAAACCTCCTGTTTTTATTCGTCCAATCAAGTCACAGCGGAAAACATGAGCCGCACCCACTATTCATCTTGGAAATATGTCAGAATGCTGAGGTCGATCACTACTTCTGCTTCACAGGGACTGCAGCATGACATCCATGACTTGATGTTTTATTGTAGTTTAAAGTCACCATTCTTGTGATCAATGTTCTGGTCACTGCTTTAGTTGGCCTCTTTCATCCCTCTCTTGCTAAACATCATCTTTCTCTTGGCTGCTCTGACAGTGTTTTAATAAAACATAGTTTTTATAGCAAATAATATTAAAAGACAATGTGATAAGATTTTGTTGTCTGATTTTCAGGCATTTTTTCTGATCTTGTTTAGTTTCTGAATGAGCTTACATTGGAGACCCACATTTCCAGCAACAATCCATAGCCTATAAAGAGTTTTTGAACAGTTCAAAGATCTGCAGTTGATTTTTTACTCAAACGTCAAGAATTAGTGAATGAATCTTAACACTGGAGACCAACAAATGAAAAGCTTACTGCAGCAACGCATGCTGGAAGTCATGGATGAGTTTTGTACTCTGATGGTACCCAGAATGCATTGTGTTAATCTTAAAAGATTTTTTGGTTGTTACAATTGTTGAGACGAACAGGTTAAATAGATCTGCATAGTCCAGGCGAATTGTGCTTTCGTTCTGCATTTTGGGGTAATACGAGGCTCGAAAACATTAAGAAATATTACATTACATTTAATCATTTGGCAGATGCTTTTATCCAAAGCGACTTACAAGTTGGGTAAACAATGGACGCAATTGGGTCAACATTAGGACAACAAAAAGCATAAGTGCAATAAAAACATGTCTCACAAAGCCTTCTACAGTGTACAGACCTAAGTTAAGTCATGCTTTTTATTTAGATATTGTAGTTAAGATATATAAATCACAAATTTGATGTTTTTCCAGCCGATTCTTAAAGATGGCCACAGAATCTGCTGATCTTGTAGCAGCAGGCAGATCATTCCACAAATGTTGAACCGATCCAGAGAAGGTTTGTGAGAATGTTTTTTTACCTTTTTGGGATGGCACTATAAGACGTTGTTTGTTTGCAGAGTGTAAGGATCTGGCGGGTACATAAGTCTGCATTAATGAATGAAGATAAGGGGGTGCCAAACCAGTGGTGGTCTTGTAGGCCAGGAGCAGAGTCTTGAATTTGATGCAAGCGACTATAGGGAGCCAATGTAACTTAACAAAGAGAGGAGTGATGTGTGCTATCTTCAGATCATTGAAGACCACTCTTGCCGCTGCATTAAACGGCATGGTGTTATTGAACAATCCAACAACCCTTTGTTTCTGGATGCGGGGTTATTGTTTTTTTTTGTTGAGCTTATCTGACCTCACCTCAGCTAAATAAAACGACGTGTTATTATCCCACAGACCGGTGGCGCTATATAAATACCTTATCTAAATAACCTTAGCAACTATACCTAGCAATTCCATTGAACAGCATTGCATTTTCCAGACATTCTTTGAATTGTATTGTCATGCAGTATTGTCTAGCGTTCTGGTTGATTACGACTCTTAAAAATCATTTTGTTCTGTAATCAGTCATGTCCTCGCTGTCAGTATTAGTGCGGCTCTCTTCTGCTGTCCTTCTAGGGATGTCAAGATCTGGCCCCCTTAATAGACCCTCACATTCTGCCCATTGACATCCAGCCAAAGGCCTCTGAGGTATTGCTGTGCTAAGAGACGTGTGGTGACAATAAAGCTGCTGTTTCTGTGACTCACACTCTCCATATAATTGCCGTACTCGTATGCCAGCATTCTCGTACCCACTCCAATCGTTGGGCTCTGCCATTGGTTTATTTAATGAATCGTCTTGTCCTGTTTTCAGAGATTGCTTTGGAGTGTTGAACGCATTTTGCACAACAGGACTGAGGGTCAACGCTATTCATTATGCTGTTGTTACTCTATTTCTATATGGAGAGATGTTGTAAGGCCAAAGACCTTGACCTCAAGTCAATCTAAGCCAAGTAGCAGAAGTCAAAAAGACAACATATTATTTTCTTTGCTTTTGAAGGATTTTTTCACAAAAAAAAACATGTGGGCTGCTTACTGTACATGGACATTAATGAAGCACCAATGCAGCTCAGTGGTTAGAGCAAGGCGCTAAAAACGCCAAGGTCATGGGTTTGATCCCAGGGACTGCACCTAGAAACAAATGTATATTATAATGCAATGTAAGTAATTTTGGATAAAAGCGTCTGCTAAATGCATGAATGTAAGTGTAAATACGTGTTGTCGGTGGGGACACCATGTAAAATTCAAAGGTTACAGAACATTTTTTTCTTTCCCAACTGCATTCATTTTCTATGACAAGCTTTCAGAATTCCTCAAATAATGAAAACTTTATCTGTAAATGTCTGAGGGGGTTGTGAATTTTTGCAGAGTTTGACCGACATCTGGGGTGCAGAAGGCACTCTTAAAAATAAAGGTGCCTAAAAGCTTCTTCGCAGCGATGGCATAGAACCATTTTTGGTTCCACAAAGAACCATTTAGTCATAGATTATTTAATGAACCATCTCTTTCTTACCTTTTTATAATCCAAAGAACCATTTTTTGCCATAAAGAACCTTTTGTTTCTGCTGTTAAAGGTTCTTTATGAAACCATTTAGACAAAAATGTTCTTAAATAGAATCCTGAAGCTCCTTTCGGTCAAGTGTGGGTGAAGGCAGAAAAAGAAATGCTCACAGAGAAAACACGTTGTTGCACAGAACTACACACAATAGACACACAATCTCATTAAGTCTGTGGGTTTGGTTCAATTGTGTTCGACTGAAATGTACTGCTTGAGGAAATGTTGCCATGTATGACTCAAAATGAAGTGCATCATTAACTGACAACAGATAGTTCAATCACATATGTCTAATCAGAATATAGTAAATGGTCTTTATGTAAAATAACAAAATTGCAATATTTTAAAACATAATAATAAATTGCTTAAACAATAGAATTGACGCTACTTTTTTAATTATGCAGAATTGATCATGTAGAAAATATGATAAGAACATGTGGTTGAACAATTGGCTCAGAGATCTGTAAATAAACCATTGACAATTTAAAACATTTATTTTGTTTTTTTAAAACCAAGATGAAAGGGGTCTGTGAAATATCCATAATGCAGAGGCACATTTTAAGCTGAAAGAAAATATATGCTTGAGCCGGCACGACTACATGCATCAGGTATTGCATTTACCTGCATTCTGATGATAGAGACAATCCTCTTGAAGACAGGCTGAGTGTCTGTCTTAACACTTGAGAACGAGTTATCTTCTCATAGCAGATGGTGAAGTGTGTTCAGAATTCAGAAAGTAAATAAAGTCAGGGTCGGAAGATCTTTATTCACCTTGATCGCAGCTTGATCTCTCTCATTTCTATCCGTATTATTATGCAACATTTTGGTTCTGTTATGGTTTTCTGTAGAAAAAGTACTAAAGCTGAACAATCAAGAAACCATCTGTGTATTAAAAACTTGTATCTGACACTTGGAGAAACCATAGACTAAATTAAACGGAACTGTATACATTATGCAGATCCCTTAAGAACCAAAGAGACATAAACAAATAATTAAAGGATTTTTTTGTATACTGCTGTACACAATCATAGACAACTTTGTGATAACATCACAGTATTATATTGAATATTGTGCATTGCACAATGTTAGACTTTGCCGAAAAGGAATTTACATTACAAGGAAGATGTTAGAAACTGTTTTGCAGGTGAATACGCGTAATAAAATTGGGCTCGACCGCTAGAGACCCTCCAGTCCCCTTGAGTGAAAATGTCACAATCTGTATCCTGTGACAATACCCTGTGCTCTCAGTTCTGCGTCAGGCTTGCGCAAACACACAAGCTCATCACATACACTGACAGCGGCATTGCGCGGGCCAGCCCACTTCAGAGCTGTATTTAAGGGCCCCTCTTGCACAGTGCACTGAAGTTACAGACACACGCACACACACTTGTTCTGCAGTCAGCGTGTGTTCTCCAAACGTCTCTGCGCTCCGCTCTGACACTGCAACTCTGAGTTTCATCTGAAGGTATGAATTTACTCTCAGTTTTATGTTCTGCGTGTTGTATCCTTGCATTCAGGGATAAGTGTCGGTGTATATACATTTCAAATGTTATATAATTATTGAGAATTATTGAGACTCATTTTATAATCCATGTATTGGTTTATTGCTAATTATTGAGACTCATGAGATTTTCTTAAAAATCTTAAAAAATATTTATCTATTACAATGGTGGCAAATTGGCACTTTAGAAGATCAATTTTGAATGGAGGACAGAATCTAATAAGACAACGCTGTTGGGAAAAGGGTTTTACTGGATGCGTGTGAACGTAATTGGCCGTAAAATAAAGATCATAAATATCCATATTACACATTTCAGCACAATTTGTTAGTCACCCGGTATTCTTTATAAACCTTTACATGCAAATTCTTTATAGCCTACAACTTGTGTTTCTCTGTACCGTGCTGCATAGCCTATTATGTCTTTTAGCATGAGGGACAGTTTTATTTTAACTTTAAGTCAGTCCAGTGCTCTTTATGGTTTCTTTTTAATTGATAAAATAAAAACTTACTTTTACAACCCCCTTCAAAAATCAACAAGTAAAACAATTTCAGCCCAAGTTTTTTTTGCAGGACACAATTTTGTATGTATATTAATGTATGTCTGTGTTCTTTTCAGTCATGAACGCTGGGATCTGTGTGTGTGTGCTGCTGGCTGCGCTCTCCACCAGCAATTGCTTTGCGCTCCCCACACACTCGCAGGAAGAGGGTCAATCCGACCTCGGCACGGTAGCAGATCACTACCGCCACACCCGCGCAGCGCCCCCTGGAGCACAACTCAAGCTGCTGTCTGACACATATGAGCGTGAAGACCCCCGCAGCAGCCTCACTGAACTCCTGGCAAGAATCATCACTGCCAAAGGTAGGATTACATTTTCCCCCCAATTTAACTTCTTTGGGCAAGGGTAGTGACAGGATGAAAATATAGGGTCGATTTTTAATAACTTAACAATTTTTTTATTTTCTAAAATGACTAAATTTCTGTCCATTCAGGTGCATACCGCAGAAGTCCATCACTTAACAGCAGGTCCACTTCTCACAGGATCAAAGACAGGGACTATCTGGGCTGGATGGACTTTGGGCGACGGAGCGCTGAGGAGTACGAATACGCTTCATAAGACCCATTAAACCAGTCACATCAAACAACTGATCTGTAAAGAAACAGAATATCACCTGTCCAGAGCTCTACTACCACTTCAGTCTGATGTAAATTTGTTTGTATAATGAAGAAAATACGATATGTGTCCACCTAAACATATTTATTTTGCAGAAAAAGGAGTGAGAATGTAGTCTTTATTGCTTTATACTCATAACTCGTGTATATATATTTTTTTCCTCATGTTAGACCGGTGTCTAAAAATAAATCATGCCTTAACTCACTCATTTAATCTCTCAATAGCGTTTGTAATTTTCTGTCTTATAAATGTACTTTAAATGCCTCCAAGTGGGTTGCAACACAAGTGCAATATAAAATAAAACCAAAGACACCACAGTTCTTTTACTTTAAATGGGGAAAAGTGCAACGCTCTTGTGACGGAAGTCCCACCTTTCAGTAAAAAAGAGCCAAACGTCTGGCGATAGTCCCTTAGTGGAGTTTTGTAGAGAGCGCAGTAACACACACACACACACACACACACACACACACACACACAAATGAGTAATGTTATTTTAGAAGAATGTATGGTACAGTTGATGTTTGGTTTAAGCGTTGAAGGGAAATATGTTGTTTTATTCTGACCTTAGAGAGCAATTTTATATTTCATGACTGAAATATCTGCCTGGAGACGGTGCAAACGCGGCCACCAAGCTCCACTTTCCGACCCCGAGTAATATTAGCTTTTGTTAGCATGTCTTCGGCGCTCCATCTTCTCCAAATCCATTAGAGTTTAGTCTTGCCATCTTCTGTACTTTATGTAGTGTTGAGGGACCGAGCTCACAGATTACAGTTAATGATCTTATTACAGACACTTTCTCTTATTCCCCCCGAAGCTGAACGTCTAACATTACAGCACCAGCCATCACCGCCAAACCACTTTCCGTTTCCCGAGGGACCAATTACAGTTCAGGCAATAACACCCGATTTTGCTGTCCCGAGAAACGGGGTGAGAAATGAAGCGTGACCGAGAAGCACGTCCAGACACAGTTAGACGGGAGCCGATGTTTTGTGGTTTATTACGCAAACACTCGAGTTAGCACATAATGGATGAATCGTAGGCAGATGACGAGTATAAGCATGAAGGGCTGCGCCAAACAAAAAGAACAATTATGCCACAGGTGTGCTTCAGTGAATGAGATTTCATCCTGTTAGACAATATAAAGTGAAGCAATAAATGCAAGCTAACAGACACTGTGCCTACAGCATGAAAAGGTTTGCTGCGAGGGCAATTAAATGTGTTCTGGCAATGTAGACTCATTGTCTGAGCCAACTCGTCAATTATCTCCCTCTCACCCCCTCCTCGCATACAAACGCATCTGCTTCCTACAAATGACTGTTACTAGGGTGTTTGTTTAGACACTTTTTAACACAGGTAACTTTAAACGCATTCTCTAAGTGGATTAAAATAAGTACACGTATGGGCTACACAGAAGTATTATTGATGGGCAGTATATCTATAAGTCTTGCGGTACATGAGCCATACATATTAATGAAAACTAATAAATAAAAACTAACAAAGACTTCAAAGTATACAAGAAATCAAAATGTAGCCTAGGTTTTTTCTTTTAGAAAGAAGCTTATCTTTAAAGTGGTTTGCTCCAAAACATTGACATAACATATCACTGCTATCTCTATTTTTTTCTGAAGTACCAGTTTCAAATTCAAATCAAAATTTGGGAATCTACATTAAACAAATGTATATAGCTGTGCCTAACACTGTCAACACTCGACGCGCCGTATCCAGCGTGGACAATATTTTAAGTTATAATGGATCGCGTCCGGTGTAGACACCTTGTTAAAATGCTATTGGCTATTTTAAAAAGGGGAGGGGCTACTTGATGTGTCAACGCTTTCCTTTATCCACATGAAATTACGTCAACACAACAAATTTGTGTGTTCCAAGGCACTTTAGTGACCCTTTAATTAGCCAAAAACTTAATCTACTATTATTTTGTCACCTAATCCGTGCATGAATTCATCAGTGGAATTATGAGGACGTTGCAGTTAATTGACAAATTAATTTTTATTTTAGCTGATAAAAGTGAATACTAGTGCTGGTCATTGCACAACATGGTATGGTGTACCGTGCGCTATTGTGTTGTGGTTAGATGTCAGGACATGCAACGTGGTTGCTAAGGTGTTCTGAGTGTTTAAATGTGTTGACATGCATTTTTAAGTGCTCTTGGTTGCTGCTAGATAAATGTTTACTAGCTAAAATGCCCCACCCTTAAATCTGTGACATTCAGGCCCTTAGATATTATTTAGGTTCTTTTTAGGAAATTTGATGTACACTAAAAGTCCATATAGGCTATCCTTGTGAAAATACATTTCCTATTAACCGTGACCTTAATAATTCACAAATTCATATTCTGTGACAATTTATTTACATTACGTGGTGTTTTCTTTACATTCTGTACATTTTGGGGCTTTTTTAAGAAAACAAAAAGTTCTTTGAGGAAAGAGTTTATCCACTACGTCGAATGGAAGGGAAATTTAGGTTTTGAAGCTCAATATCTCAAAACTGCTCAGAATAACAAAATAACTTTATATTTCCAAGGTGGCAAGCTTTCAACATATTAAATCATTTACTTCTCTATATATTCGAAAATCTATCAAGTCTATCATGGGTAGGTCAAACCAGGCCAGAATATTTGCATTGGAGTTTGGGTTAGAATTTGTTATACTATATTTATTTCTATATACAGAACCATAAAACCAATTCCATATGATTTAAACGCTACCGTGTTAAAATCATAAAACATTTACATTTACATTTAGGCATTTGGCAGACGCTTTTATCCAAAGCGACTTACATTGCTTTTATCCCTTACATTTTACATAGGTATTTGCAATCCCCTGGGATCGAGCCCACAACCTTGCGTTGTTAACGCAATGCTCTTACCACTGAGCTACAGGAAAGCTAAAAAGGAAAAAGTCATCCTTTAAGTATGTCTACACTAGGCCTTGCCTTTCAATGTCAGTCACATTTATTGGCCAAACCCTATGCAATGGAGTACTACGCAAGAATAATAATGAACACTTTGTAGAGACTTAACCATGTAATAAAAATGGGCTATCGAATACAATAACATGCAGTTTTTTACTTGTGCATCCACAATAAACTGCGGAGTCTCTATGGGCCCTCTCGTGTCAGAGAATATCATTCAAATTATAAATAAATAACCTGCTGCTCTTCAGTAACAAGTGGTGTGTTTATCATTCAGCAGTGATCTGGTCACAAGCATCCCTTCATGTTACATAGATCTGCAAAACAAGGACCGTAAACGGTTACTGTCAGCTTAATTTGAAATACAAAGACAACACAAATTCAGAAACATGAACTGGTACCCAGATTTGTGCAGTGCATCAGTAACATTCTATTGTGACTTATGCTGTTTAAAGCAAAAGGGATGCTAAACTAAAATGTAAGACAGAATATTGTAAGTCAGATGTGCTACATCTTCACTACTATGTCTTTATGGAGCTAAGAAAAGAACTGAATCGAAGATTTCTTGCACTAAAGATTGACATGATGATGCTGGTGAAGTATGCCCTCTAGTGTTAAACAATGCATGGGACGTATCAAAAAGAACTGAGAACATGTTTCTTAACTTTGAATTTGTTTGAAATATTTATACAGGGATAGTTCACCCCAAAATGAAAATTCTTCATAAATCATTTACTCACCCTTATGTCATTCCAAGAATTTTTTCCCCGCAGAGAACTAAAAAGGAATTTTAAGGAATAGTGGTAGCCACAGTGGTCCCCATTGACTTTCACTGCATAGACATAAAATCCTTGAGACATTTTTAAAATCCATTTTTTTGTGTTCCACATACAGATTTTTAGGTTGAACAAAATACCAATTGTTTATTTCCGTGTGCTATCACTTTAAAATGTACTTTAAGTATCAATAATAGAAAAAAACAAGAGTCACAAAATAATCTGACCCGGTTTATTGATGTAAATAGAAGCTTCTGAAATTCATGAAAACAAAAACTCCACATTTTAACCAGCATTTGGCCAGCTGTCATCACTTTCCTATTTTCTCATTTTTATAAGTTCAGTCTTTTTTGTTTGTTTTTCTTAAAAAGTTAGCATCTTCAAATCTTCTTTGCATATTTATAATTCACAATATACAACATCCTTTCAGTAATCTGATGAAATAAACACACCATTGAAATCAATGTTCAGTCATGGCAGAAACTGCTGTGGTTCTCAAACACATTCAACAGATGTCATACACTTCAACTGTATGTGCTTCCACACCAATACATCAAATGTAATATCCTTCAAAGTTTACATCCTATATTTGCATTGTCATCTAGGTTAAAACCGCTAGGAAGTCAACACACAACACAGTTACGGTGTTTACGGCAATCCATTCTGTAGCGTAGGCTAAGGATGACTGAAAAAGAGGAACAATAAAAGAATGAGGCACTATGACTTTGTTTCTATTGCACCCTTGAATTCTTTAAAGCTTACAGAATACACTTCATATCCTTCACATACGATCAGTCAGTGGGCTTAAAAGCCACAACAGATATACAGCATTTTATTCATCCCTTTGCAATTCCTGTCAGGTTTTTATACTGCAGTTCAACATATTAAGTCATACATCCACACACTTAAACAAATAAATAATGTTGGTCTGACACAAAAAAAACATTAAAAGCAACATGATTATGTTTCAATTTCAATCAGCAATAAAGTTTTTCCACACTGTGACCTCATAGCTGTCTGAGAGGATAACAAGTAGGCCTATAAAGGTGTGCTAATACGCAAAATACCTCCCTGTCAACAGCGCCCTCTATTGAAAGTCATTTCATTTAGCTGTTTTGTTACACTTTGATTTTGCATTTAACTTACAGGATAAGATGAAGCAAGGCTTCTGTAATAGTATCTGTACTTTTATAGATTTCTTGCACAATAAAGGGGCACAAAGCTAAATCAGACCAATGATGTATAATTGACAAGCTTTCATTGTTCATGTTTAGGCTAGCATTAGCATTAAGGTGCTATCAGTCATAGACATATATAACTAGATGCCGCATTCAAGCACTCCAGGCAAGTAGACTTGTCCGCTATCTTGGAACGTTCCATTGACATTACTCACTGTTGACTATAATGCCCAAACACCGCCCTGCGCAGCCAATTTTGTGAAAACCACCGGGATTAAATTCCTGAAAAATGGGATAACCTTTCGTTGTTGTCATGTGTAGTATAGTATCTTTGAGTTAACACAACAATACATATTTTCTCATAATCATACAGCTTGATTTTGAGTGTTAACGGACCGGATCGCCCCGTTCAAATAAGGTGTACAACCTACTTATAGCGGCCCATAGGAACAGATGATATCTATGCTATCAGTGCTCTTGCTAACCAATCTTGAAATACCACAAAGCAAAATAATAGTTGGGTTAGGAAGACCAGATTTACAACAAAAAAGCATGAAGTCAATTTCTGTAGTCAAAAAGTGCTTAAATTGAAAATGATCCTGACAAAGGAGCATGAATTTTCCACTCTGTTCATCTGCTACATTTTTTCCCAACTAGCAAGTGCAAAATGTCCATTTTTAAAACAAAAGGCTTGAAATTTACGATGACACTGCTGAATGCATTGTGCTGTAAATGTTGGTCAGACAAGTAAAGAAAATGGTTGGTATAGCTATCATTATAACAAAATAATCTATACAATTATCATCATCGTCATAACAGGCACTGTCGAGTTGTCACAAGGATGATATGCTGTTGAAGGGGGACGACAGAGGGGCAAGATTCACTTTTCGTTGAGGCTTGTTTGTCTATGTTGGCCAGGAGCCAACAGCAAATCCTCACTGGGAGGCCCCGGGCCCTTCATAGCCATACTAGCCCCGACCATAGCTGGGTAACTGCGGTTTCTTCTCATCCCTGAGTTCAGCACTGGCAGTCCCGCTATGGGGGACGTCATCACACCCTGGGCCCCAAACGGTGGTCCCGACCCTCCCATCCCCACCACAGACCCTGGGGTAAGAGTTCTGTGAGCCAGGCTAAACCTCTTCACCTTGTCCAGCAGTCGTAGATTCTGCACATTAACCTCAGTCTGAGACTGCAAGTCCGATCGAGCCCTTTCATCCGCCTCACGCACCTCCTTCAGGATAGAGCTGGCAGGCCTCGAAGCCAGGAACGTTTCATAGGGGGGGTCTGAGGGGCTGTAGTCTACAGGTAAGACAGGACTGGTGAGTTTGGATTTGCTGGGGGAGTTGGGAGGGGTGGAGGGAAGGGTGTCTGTGCCCAAATGAGTGGGGGTGGTGGATGAGCAGGGGTCTGGCGCAGGTGCTCGATCCGCCCGGTCCCAGCTGTGAGGGTTATAGACAGCAGCAGATATACCTCTAACCTGTAGGAGGCGCACTAGGCCGAGAGAGGTACTGGTGGTTTTGGTAGAGTCACGGAGGTTGGTGAAGCTCTCCGCTTGGCTGAGCCGGCGAGGCGTGCAAGGGGTGGACACAGGGGTTGAACGCAGACTGCTGTTGGATATCACGCAGGAGGCCAGTGAAGGACCTGATGACAGACTGAGAAAGAAAAAACTTCATCAGATTATAATGTCTGGCTGTAGATGCAGCATGCCAAACCGTGCACTTGTTATTTTGCTGTCCGTATTTCAAACCAAAATCGAAGAAAAGGTCCTTGACTGGAGAAATTTGGCTAGACAGATGCAAGTTTGATGTACTTAATTTTAGAATTTTCAAAGTAGTACACTAATGTACTTTTAAAAAAAAATGCATTAAGTCCGCAAAGCACAACTTTTCTCTCTCTATCGCCATCTTTGTGTGAAACATCAAACTGCAGATTAATTTCAACTTTTATGTGTAGAAAAAACTTGAAACCAAAAACATATGTTTATATAAAGCAGTGAATTGGGATGAAGTAAGAAGACTTTTCAACACTTATTTTAATTTTTAAACAAAAAGTTACAAATTGCAGTTTAAATACAAAATTAAATGAGCAAATACTAAATTAGCATATTAGCATAAAAGAATGATGCTAGAGCTTTACTCAGAACTAACTCAATTTTCTCAACCAGATTATGTCCAAATAGATTCGTTCTTCATTTTGATATCTATTACTTAATCATTTTCAGCTTTTTATTAAATCTATTGCTTGAAAATGGGCTTGTGTTGTAGCTTTTTTAAATAAACGCCACTTGGTTTAGCATGTTTGTCTCTAACAGCATGACATTTAAGTGTGTCTTATGTGTCCACATTATTGTTGGGCTAGTGTTGCTAGACCTGTATGTTCACAGTAACAGACTGTAGACATTAAAGATGTTCCAAACCTCAGAATATCTCTACACTGTTACGCAACGTGATCAGACAAATTTTAAATCTTGACAACTGTTAGCATTCATAACTCTCATACAATCAGAACTGAACCACAAAAATCTGATACATGACTAAATACATTTCTACACCTTGAGTTCTTTACACATAAATCGGTCACCTTAGTACACACTTTCACAAACAGACTCTGGTGCAAGTTAATAAACATCCCACACAACAGTTAGTACACCATTAGAGTGGTTTGAGTTTGATTAGAGAATAGCAACACCCCCACAACCCTTCCCATCAGCACCAGGCTTGTCATGGTATCTCTTCTCACCCCAAGGGGGCGGAGTTCAGTGAGCTTGTTCTATGCCCGTGACCAGAACGACATGATAAAGAGCCGCTTCCTCATCCTCGTCATATGACCTGCAGAGAGCCAATCACACAGCTGTACTGGCTGCCATAGACATGAGCTATCTGTCAGGAGAATTACATCTTAACAACAAAGACCGTGATCCAATGCCACACTCGATGTGGTCTGAACCTCGTGAGCTTGTCATCCTAAAGATTGCAGTGTGCCTTATTTGTCAATTCATGGTTACAATTGCCCACTTTATAGCCCACAGTCAGTTAAAAAATATGAATTTATAGAGTATAATGAGATTCTGAAGCTTAAAAAAATGACCTACTACAAACTCAAAATTATAACCAATTTTCAGGAGTGATGTAAGATGGACTGATGTGGTTGTACCTGGGTGTGACTCTGGTGAGCTCATCTGAAGGGTGAAGTATCCTGCAGGTAGTGAAGGTGTACGTTGAGCTGGTGTGAGACATACATTTACCAGGGAAATGCACTGGGGACAGCGAGAGAGGAGAGACAAAGGTCATTACACAACAACACACACAAACATACTAATATCACTACGCAGGGAAAGTTAAACTGCTTCAGGATCTGATCACACTTCATGCAATGTAATGACACTTACTGCAAGCTACCGCTGTGCCAACAGAGATTCGATCTTAAAAGAATACACACAAATTTTGAGGTTATGCATGTGTGTTTTGTCCTGATGCAGTTTTAAACAGATTCATACAGTCAGAGAGAATAGCGGGAAAAGAGCAAAGATCAAATCAGTCAATAATGAAATCTGTTATTACGGACGAACAAGAACAATGTACATCAGTTAGCCTTATCATTAAAAAATTGGCTACAAAGGATAATTCATCTAAAAATGTGAACACCTCAATATGAAATAATTCACCTCCATGTTGTTCCAAACCCATATGACTTCCTTTGTTATATTGAACAAATGGGTAAATTGTAGTGATTCACATGCTCGCTCTTAGAGCAAATCTAACATCACTGATGTGTGTTTGGTCCTGAGATTTGACATTCAATTATATTTACAACCTTTTTTGTATTTCCTTTCTCCTGCTTTTTATTTTGCAGTTTGATGGACCCACTCTGTTTTCACTTTCATTTTAGTGAATGAGTCCCAAGAATGATTAAAAAAAAAAATCACCTTTTGTGCTGAGGTTAAGTCATATGGGTTAGAAATCAGACGACAAAGAAAATGATGACAGAATTTTAGTTAGTTAGTTTTGGGAAACACTATCTAGTTCATAGCCTGTCCAGTATGTCTGGGCATCTGTGTACAAAACTGCAGATACTTTAGCTCTGGATTAGCACTGGATAATGTATCCGTCAGGTCTGACTTTGAAAGCAAGTGAAGTGAGTTTGTGTGAATGTGACTCTCTGCTCAGTGACGCAAGAGTCTGTTCCCTCACATGACTACAGCTCTCTCACCACTGATTTAAATAGAGCTCTGACATTCAATCCTTCAAAACACACTCAAACCTCTGGCTAATGTTAGTAACATGCTAGTGTGATGTGTGTAAAGGGCATCCACGGGTGTGTGTGTGTATTATACAGGGTGGACACTATAATGTAGCTACAGCTCACATACAGGTACAGTATAACTAGGAAAAAGTGGGCTTTGAGTAAATGCGTATATGTTCCATTTACTGAGATATAATTCCGGAAATGCAGGTAAGAAGTGAGTTTTAGCCGAGATGAATTAGGAAGAATTGAAAAAAGGAACTCAAGGATGAATTTCATGAGTACTGAGAATGAGAATAAAGTCCATCTTAAAAAGTTGAGCTGAAGAAGCTTCACAAATCCTTAAAAAAAGATAATATTGACAGACTAAATATTATCTGTCTGTTTTTACATGTTGTGTTTACATGTTAACTATAAAATTTAACTCTAAGAGAAGGTCATGACGTAGCTGTTCAAATCATATATTATCAGGACGCATTCTGGGTTGAGAGATTAAACAATACTGAAGACAAATTGAGTCGTTTTTGAGTTGTAAGAACTAAAATGAAAAATGTAGGAAAATTGTCTAAAATAAACTCTGGTTTGCTTTAGAAAAGCTATTTTTAGTCTAACGGAGTGCTAAGTCTCTAATGAAGTAGGTGACATATACAGTTGCTGCTGTTCTTCTGAAACCTCAGATGTCCAGGTTGACAGTTTTTTTAGGAAATTAAGAAAACACTGTCATTTTAAATCTTGTCAAAGTTGACAAGCACTTTTTAATTTTGGTTATTGGATAGATTTTTCGAAAACAAAATATTTAGGGTGATTAATAATGATTAATGACAAAAATCCTGGAGCTCAGTGGTAAGAGTATTGCGTTAACAACGCACGGTTGTGGGTTCGATCCCAGGGGATTGCAAATGCCTATGTAAAATGTATAGGATAAAGCAATGTAAGTCGCTTTGGATAAAAGTGTCTGTCAAAGGCCTAAATGTAAAATGAAAATATGTAGATACAAGGTTTCAGAAGGACAGCAACGATATCTGGCCTCCGTAAACTTGACTATTCTCTATATGGTCACCTATTCTCTATAAACTCATTTACACTCTATTCTCATTTTTCAGTACATATCAGGATCAATAGAGATGATTTTTAAGCAGAAAGACAGTAAAATGGTTAAATAAAAAGTCTATACTCAAAACAACATGGCAGCTGTCGTCACAGGTGAGGTAGTGCTTGATGTGCAGCGGCTGTGTGCAATCTGCAGCTGAACAGGGAGAGAACCAGCTCATCCCAGACCCTCACAGGCTGCACACAAACAGCAGTGGATTGTGGGTACTCCACTGGTGCAGCAAACTGTTTTTAGTGGGTTTTTCATCCCACCCCCATGCCAGTGCCTGTCTGTGGAGTTAGTGGGGTTACGAGGCTCTCTCACCAGATGAGACCTCCTCATCTTCTACCTCCCCTGGGTCTCGCCCCACACCAGGGGTCCCTCCGTTCTCTTTGAGATGATCCTCATGGCTGTGGGAATTGTCAGTATGTGCTCGTCGGGAAGCAGGTGAGCAGGGCAGAGAGCCCAGGTTGGAGGTAGATGTGCCGGATAGGGAATGCAGTCCTGGATCGTCTTCCTCCAGGTCAGTGAACTGGAAAACCTCTTGTAGGTCCAGATCCACCGGACGGAAGCCCTTGGTCACCACGCCTGGCCTGGTGTCGAGGATGCCGCCCAAGTGGGGCTGGGCTAACTGCTGCCATGCATGCAGAGTGGCCGAACCTGAGTAGAAAGTGAGAGAAGAGATTAGATCACAGATGAAAACAATGAAAGCATGTTGTTGATCATTTTTAAAAGAATGTCTAATATTCAAAAGAACCTTTAAATAATCTATGAATATTTAAGCTTTGTCATGGAATTTACATGTTGTGACTTTATTGCTGATGGTTAATGAGAATGATATATTTCAGATCCACTGTGCTTCAGGTTCTGCCTAGGGTGCATTATGAATCTGGACTAAAATTGGTAAAAAGAACATTTTAATAATACATGTTCAGTTAGTGGGTATATATTATTAATAATATTTTTTTAATATCGTGATACACGTCACGATCATATAATTCTTTGTAAAATTATTGATCCTTATAATTATTTAATGAATTATCCTTGAAGTCATTCTTATTTTTTCTCATGGGATTTCTTCTGTATTTAGTAGGTTAGTAGATTTTTCCTGAATTCATTAAACCAGTTTCACGAGGTGCATAAGGAAGGTCTCATGTATGCTGAACACAGTTGTACCAGTTGTATTTTTTTTATTTTAGTTTATATGTTACAGGTTTATTTCTGAGCGTTTAATCAAATGTAAAATTCTATAATTTTGCTTTATTTTAAATGAACTCACACATGCCCACACCTGCTAGTGTAAGATTAAATCTGCCATGTTTCATAATTGTGTCATGAACAGAATAAAGAAAGAGAAAAGGAGGGGAAAATTAAAGTTGTTTTTATTACAGAGCTATAAACACAGAAAAGACTGGAAAAGAAGGAAAGACAAGAAAACTAAATAGTTTCAAAATTGACAAAAAGATGAGAAAAATTAAAACATGAGCAAAAAAAAGGCGTTGACAAATATACTAAACTATGAAAAATAAAAGAGTGGGTTTCTGAGTTTCTGGTTGCCAGGAAAGCAACTTTGTTTATTCATGCGCTATGACCAGCAGAGGGCGCTCGAGAGCTATTTCCAACCCCCACTTCTTTTATATTTTACTGCATTATCTAAAACGAAATTGTTGTACCTTTGATATACAAAGGTACATAAATTAAATTTGTTTGTTGCCGATGCAATTGAACAAAAAACTAAAATGTTCGGTAATAAAGAGAGTAAAAATGCTTTTGAGTTTCTACCAAAAAGTGCATTCTGGGTCATTTTGCCCGTGCAAAGTTCTATGCAAATCCTAATTTTTATCATGAAAAACATGCTTGGGAGAGCTTTTAATACATCTCTGTTTTCTAGTGCATGAGAACAGCAATAACAAGGTCATAATGTTATCTGAAAAATATCATAATGCACTGATGTTGTTTTTATCCCAACACTATTGGATATTTATAAAATTCGTCAGATACTAAAAATAGAAATATTTGATTGAACCCATGGCTTTTGAACTTAACCTATTCAATGCAATTCTCAAATGTACTACTTGAGTATTTGTGTGTATTTAAATCTCAAACAAGCAGCGTGGATGTGCATGTCTGAAATAGAAGGAGTGTGGTGTGGACAGGTCCTCAACGCTGTGGTGCATTATCGTCCACAGAGCATCTATCAGTAAGAAGGGGAATGGGCGGGGTTTGACTCGTTCACCTTCCAGAGGTTTGACGATCTGAAGCTTCTCGGGCAGGTAGGATCGGTTGCTGTAGATAGAGTAAACCGAGTGCAGGGTTCCCAGAGACATGATGCTCTCTGTTGGAGTCAGAGGACCACCATCTTCACTGCCGCTTCCACAGTCTCGCTCCTCGAACAACTGCTTCTTCCCTTCCGACAGGGCCAAAAGTTTGCGCTCTCGTTCCTCCTCAAAAAAGCGCCGCTCGCACAGGTAGTTGTCTCGACGGAGGGAAAGACGGCGCAGCGCCGCCTCCAGGTCACTGGACCCGGGGGTGCCAGGTGTACCAGGCTTCTTGTTGAAATCATCGGAGCTGAAACAACAGATTTTATCACAGGGAACGAAATAATTAGGCTTTCCTTCTAAAAATTATTTTATACAAATTTTCTTTACATTTTAATCAAGACATTTGATATGTTTATCAAGATCATTGGAGCTCACTGCTGAGCTGCAGATTTGAGGTTTTACTGTCCATATTGAGAAATTTCTTACCTTTAACAAAAACACAATCTGACCAAAACTAAAAATGTGCCTTTTTGCCTAGAATTAATTTAAAGAATTATATAAAATTTGTTTAATATTAGAATTAAATATTATTTACTGTATGAATATTTTTTAATTCAAAGACACTCCTTCTACTTCACACTATGGCTTAGTAAGTATACAATTTTCTGTAATTGTACATCAGAAAGCTCTTACCCATCAAGTGATTGGGTGTCCAGCAGTAGACTGCTGGTTCGGTTGTCCATTTCGCTTCCGTCTCCTCCGTACATGCTTGATCTGGGCGTGCTTAGACAGCTGGATCCCCTGGAGTTCATACAGGACGTCTGATTGGACCCTGGGATGTTCTGTGGGGAGGGACCCATGGAGCGCTGTCGAACTGACTTGTTGACATTACGCACTGTCTGAAACACACGCTTTGGGTGTAACCTGGACAAATCGAAAAGATTTTTATTCAAATAAACATATTTAATAAATGAAGGGGTTAGGGACACACAAGTGCACAAACTGAAAAACTCTGGACGTACAACATACGAATTACTGAAACACACAGAGAGATACACAGGTTTTATTATGTCTTTTCTGTACAAGGCAGCCTACATTTTATAATGTATATTTTAAATATAGAACACAAAAATACTTAATAAGAAACGACATCGGGCCAACAATGTGAATTGTGTTACAAAACAGACCCATGATTTGGACCATGAGTTAAAGGAAGTGACACACAAACACACCTTTGCTCCTCTACCTCTGGATCAGACATCTCAATCTCTTTCCGCATCGTACCTTCAATTTCAGCAGCTAAAGAGTCCTGTGACACGCAGACATATTTCATTCAGTTAGCCAGTGAGATAAGAGTGATGCAGTGTCAATTCCTCTATCACAGACTTACTGTTATTAACCGAGCTGAAATGCAGAATGTTCATCTATAGTCACCAACAGATAATGAAAACGTTCATAAAAAAAGAATAGAGCACAGTACTGCTTGCTGTATATATTATTATGTAAAACTGCAAGCATATTTAAAAACAGTGTTATGTAAAAAAAAACTGGATTTCAAACATTTGGCATTAATAAAACAGATAATATTCCGGGTTCATTCATCAAAGCAGAAATGGAAGATTAGATTCAAGTAGAAAAAAATGTTTCATTTACTCACCACATTGTCATTTCAAACCTGTATGACTTTATTTCTTCCGCAGAACACAAAAGAAGATATTTTGAGAAATGCTGTCAACTGGCCCCCATTCACTTGCGTTGGTTTTGTGTCCATACAATGGAAGTGAATTGTATGGACACAAAGCCAGTGCAAAAAAGGTCCAGCGCAGTGCAGACAATAGGATGAGTAAATGATGACAGATTTTCCATTTTTGGTGAACGTTAAGTGCATTGAACTGTGGGGTACACAGTACAATGTTCAATGTGCAAATGAGATGTATGGATGTTTCACGCATAAAATATCACTGAATACATAGACTAAAAAAATAGTAAGCAGTATGGTAGTAAGGAAGTATGCTCATTGTTTGATTTCATAGCTCATTTTCATTTCTTTTCCTTCATTATTTAACCGTGTATTATAATAGTCTCGCTGTTATCCTCTCACCATGGGAAAAAGGCCGAGCGAGTGGAATCGTCGCGGTGTACTGTGAGGCAACGTTTTATTCCTGAAGTTCTTAAGTTCCTCCTGAGCTTCGTGAAGCATCTCCATACACTCAGCATACTTGTCCTCCAACTCCCTCAGCTAGAGAGAATCAGAAAACATAAGAACACCGAGAGCATGTGACGTAAAATAAATCTAATCAGTCACTGACCGACAGTTCAATACAATCCAAACAATACACACCCATATCTGTCCTTCATTGTTACATAAAGCCATTAAGCTAAAGTGTTTTTCTGTATGTAGTAAAAACCGAGACAGTTGGTGTGTTTGTGTTACCTCTGATGTTAGGGCTCTCTGAGCGTCTTTAGCAGCTCCCAGATGCTGGGTGAGCTCTTCGTTTTCAAGTGCATACTGAAAAACAACAAACATAGCACATTAATAGTACTGCACATAGTATTACTGCATTACTAGTTCTATACAGGACAGTTTTCCTTCTCCATGATCGGCTTACTGTAAAATATTTTACAGCTTACCAAATAAATGAATATGTTTACATCCAATCTATATGAATGGATACTTTCTGTACATTTCTTAAAGGGATAGTTCATCGAAAAAAATATATGAAAGTATATGACTCTTTATTCTACGGAACACAGAGGAAGACATTTTGAGAATTGTCTCAGGGATTTTGTGTTCATACAATGGAAGTTAATGGGGGCCAATGTTGTTTGGCTATCAGCGTTCTTCAAAATATCTTATTTTGTTTTCTGTATAAAGAACTGTCCCTTTAAGAGCAGCATTGAACTATCCCTTTTAAGAGCAGCATTTTTAGGGGCGATTCACATTGCGCATCTAAAACCGCAAAAAAACTTGAGCCTCCTGGCGTCTGTCTTTGCTAAGTAGCCATGGGTCACGCTATGCTGTGATCACCTGTGCCTCCATCTTCACAGAGCTTGCCTATATTGGTTGGTTGGTTCTTGTCACATAACTTGCAGTGCGCATGCAGCAAATATTTTTTTCTTGATGTGGTGCCGACGCACATTGAAAAACAGGAGCGTTGCATCGCATGCACATCAAGACTGCGTTGCTCATTATTTGAGCACTTCTCACGCATCTACTTTTATAATAATGAATATGCGCGCGCAAAAGACGCGAAATGTGAATAGCCCCTTAGCCACCACATTTTAACAATTGATTTTTCTGCAAAAGTCACATTTCCTTCACCTCCCAATGTCTCTCAACTAGATTACCACATCTATGTAGAAAACATTTGGCTGGTACAACTGACAAGTTACAAGCTTTTGAGGTCATACACAAAACCATTGACCAATTAAAATCATGTATTCCAGTGAGTCATATAACAATCAACTCACAGTTTTGGCTTTTTTCTGGAGGTCCACGATCTGAGAGAGGAGGTGCGTGATCTCCTCTTGCTGCCGGGAGGCGTCCTCAGTTTTCTTCGCCAAGTCCTCCGCGATGGTGGAGATCTGTATGTTAGCATATTCTGTGGGAGAGAAAAATAAACATCTATATGATGGTACATTAAAAAAAACACCCAGCATAAACGCATAAAAAATATGGAAATATATACAATGACAAAGTAGATGTATAGATTTGATTAAATAAAGATAAAGTCATAGTTTTATCTGATTTGTTATTTGTCACCCTTGACCACAAAACCAGTCATAAGTAGCACAGGAACTTTGTAGTAAAAGCCAAAAATACACAATATGGGTCAAAACGATTGATTTTCTTTCATGCCAGAAGATCATTAGAATATTCAGTAAAGATCTTGTTCCGTGAAGATACCGTATTTTCTAAACTTTCTACAGTAAATATATATCAAAACTTAGAATTTCAGCTTTCGGGTTCATCTACTCTCCACAACGTCATTACAGCGATAAGCCCATAGAGAGTGTTATACCTGTCTCTTCTTAGCCATGGCCTGCTACAGCGACACTGATGGACAACTTTAAAGGCGATTTTCTCAAAATTAAGATTTTTGCTACCTCAGATACTAAGATTTTTTAAAGTTGTATCTCAAATGATTTATAATTTTCAGTTTTGGGAAAATTGATCCATAAGACTGGTTATGTTGTCCTGGGTCACATGTGACATTCATGTCATAAATTACTGAATTGTTGTACAACAACGTGGAACAATAAAACAGATGAATAGGCAAACTTTTACTGTATAAATTGAGTCAGTGCAGAATGGATTATATTGAGTATCAGCTTACATGTTGAGGGAATGTGATTGATGATCAGAACTGCTGTCAGATGATGTAATAGATACTTACTGAGCTCTTTAACACAGTCATTTACAAGCTGTTGTTCCTTTTCCTCATACGAGATGGTCTCTGTCTCCAGGTGATTCGCCTACAAACACACACACATTAATGAATAATCTGCTCAAACAATATGGGCATAGTTTAACAAAGCCGCACCTTTGACTCTTAGAATTAAAGGCTCTTGTTGAGGACAAAACAGGCCCCATCGAAAGTGTCCGTGTTTTAGAACAATACAATTAGAATGAAATTAAATCTACAAATCCGTGAAGTCGACATCTAACACTAAGAGCTTTCTTGGGTCAAGTATTAAGTTCATGATCTTATTTAATGAGGTCGACATAGGAGAGATGTTGCGTTTGGTTTTCATTGGATTCGCGTTCATCCATTGTTTCCTATGAATAGGTCTTGTGTGGGTGTGGATGTTGATTTTATAGTAGCGAGGCGGGGAATTCCACTCCTGTGATGGGGTCAAACGTCCCACGTATGTCACTTCAGATCTTACGTTTCAGTAAGAGGAAGCAAACTGTTAGAAAGAGAGAGCTGCTTAATCGACCTAAAACAGTTGATGGCTGTTCATTTTCTGGTTTAACCAACTTTAGTAAGAATGATTATTAATATGGATAGTTGGCATGAACTTTCGTGCATTCGAAAACATATTTATTTACAACTACACAATTTATAAAAAATTGTTATAGTTATGATATAATAGTTATGACCATATATTAACTATGGAAGAGACTATGAGTATTAACTTGAATATTATATAAAATCTTTGCTTATTTGATTATTATGTTTTATTATTTTATTATAACCATAATCATTATATGACCAGCTAAACTTGCAGCTTATTTTACTGAAGACTACAGATAACAGGCAAATGTCTTTTGCCAGAGAATGAAACTGGTATATACTGTGCTTGTCTTATACATTTGATATGTATGAAAACTGGTATATATTGTGTTTGTCTTAGATATTTGATATGTGTGAAACCCTGATCATTTTGATGTCATTTGAATATAGTATGTGACCGAACAGCTTTCCAGTATTGACTCACTGCAGCTTATAGAATAAAGCAATTTGACTGACATGTGAAGCAACCAACCAAAGTGCAACTTTTTTATTTGCCATTTAGAGGCGAGTTTATATTAACTTTTGCTCGTCCAAAATCAATCAAAATCAAATCAAGTCTTGATTATTTCACAGATATGAGCCATTTCATCGGACACGTGGCTGGACTGCAGTTAGTTTCCCTTCTGTGTTTGGCTATTGTCTAATAATATAACTATTTAAATGTTTTTAATTTATGTTAATATTCATTTATATCCTTATTTTATTGTATATTAATTGTTTAAAATAAAAGATTTGTTGAATTTTGTTTTATGTTGATATTATTAAATAAACAATTTGTTAAATGGCTCCTGTAGTTCGGTCCCATTTAAAGAAACCGTATCGTACATTGACAAATAGTGGTTGAGCTTGGTATCGCAGTCTGAAAAATATAGGAGGGACAAGTTTAGACAAGTAAGTTCTTCTCGGTTTCTTCTGCTTGTTATCAGAAATGATCTATTGGCTCTATTATTATTTCAAATGTGTATCGGAAGTTAAGGGCAGTCCACAAACGCGCTCATGCGCAGTAACGTTTGTTATTGTTTTCACTTTGAAACAGTCTATAACAAAGTGCAATATTCTTATCTACCTGTGGAAACTTGAATCTTAGTTCCTATAACAAGTTCAGAGCATCTTTTGAAGATTTATTTACAGTAAGCTGTCAAAACCCACATTTTATTTATCTTACCCTATCAAACTTATACTTTGTAAACATGACTTCCTGTTCTAAAACAGACTAATAAATAAAACCTGTTTGCCTTTATTCTTGTTTCTAAACCACCCACTCAAGACTCAAGTAAGCTGAGTTTTGAAACGGATGATCATTTGTTGGACTGCGGCAGATCAGTGGGTATGGTTTCTTTGGTAGAGACTGGAGTGGTCAGAATATAAGCTTTCACACTGGGCTCTGTTCATTGGTCTCACATCACGCCTCACCACTGTTCGGAGGCTGATGTTCTCTTCCTCCAGGTCTTTGAGTTTCTTCTGCAGTGAATCCAGAGGCAGATAATTTGGCACTGAGAGAGACGAGTCATTTCGACGAATACTGCACAAAAACAATCCATGAATTAAAAAAACTGCAAATACTTCTAACAGAAAACACGATGTTTCACTCAATTTTACAATTTATGAAGAGAATATAGTTGGTGCTTGGCCTATTCACAGTTAGTGCTCAAACAAACAGAGCAATGTTTTAAGAGCCTTGATCTAAGAGATCCGGCTTACATTTATGTGCCTAGTCACATTAGACTGGGACGAAATAAAATACTTTATATAGAAATAAACTTTACACAGTTTCCTCTTACGTATCAACAGTTAGTACACAGGGTTAACGGAAACTCACGGTGTGGTAGAAGCTGAATCTCCATCGCTTTCTTCAGCTGCACTGGTGTAGAACTGCAGGAGCTCATCCTTCATCGACAGATCATGACGCAACTGAGACACCTACACACACACGTTTGTTTCACTATATTAGTTAGGAAGTGTCATAGACTTTCATTGATTTTATATCATGCCAATGATGTTTCCCATCCCCTATCCCACTGCATTAAATTGAAAAACATGATTTGGGCGATATATGACACCGTTTGGTAAAATGTTATTTATCAGTGCCCTTATTACACGTTACATGTTAGAGTGTACTATATCTTTTTTTAAATCACATATGGATAACCTTAACTCTATAGTAAGTACATATAGTTACATGTACAGTATATAATAACACTGTAACAGAAGACACCTAAAGTAAAGTGTAACTGACTTTTTTAGTCAGAGTAAAATGTCTTTAAAAGTTGGTTGTCAAGATATTTCACTGTTAGTGAGTACATGGCCATCACAAAATTGAACTCAGTAAATGCAGATGTTTTCTGCTGCATGTACAAGTTTCAAAATAAAAACATTTCTATTTATTTTCCTCTAGTCTTGTACCAAGACTTCCAAATTAAAAACTGAAGTATTTTTTATCATTTTTGAAGCAGTAACAAAACCAAGCAGAACAGAATAAACAACAGCCTCTCACCTCTTCTCGTATGTGCTCCACCTGCTCCTCCAAGGAGGAGTTTCTTTCACTCAGAGTTTTGTTCTTTTTCAGCAGAGACTGACCAATACGTGCCGCCAACTCCAAATCTCTCTCTTTCTGAAAGGACACAGAGAAAAAGAGTGTTCTGGCTGTCTTTAGACGGACTTGACTGAAGCATAACTAGTAAGAGACAAGCATTTGCTCGATCTATGCTAATTTGCACAGCATGAGTGTACTTGCGACCTGGTTGGGTAAATCAATATTTAACAACGGAATATAAATAGATTAAAGCAAAATATCAACCTAGATCCAGAACAAACATTACAAATAATTCATGTTCTCCAAAACTAACAAATATGCAACACAGTGCAAGTCAATATTGCTTATGTATGGACATATTTTAAGATCTGAATCACAACATGTGAGAAAAACTACAATAAAACACATACTATATATAAACATCTAATGCTTATTCTTGAACAGCCACTGACCCATCCACCCACTTCAACCACTCACCTCTTCCAAGAGACGTGTCACAGCGTCTATGTCATTATATGTTTTAGTCATCTGGCCCACACGATCCGCACACAGAACTGTGGGAACAGAGAATCACGCAGCATGAGTTTTGATGTTTTTTATTCAAGACTCCTTTAAAATGAATCTGGAAAGGGAAGAAAAGTGTAATTTACAGTGTAACATTTAAATTTACGCATTTGGCAGATACTTTCATCCAAAGCGACTTACATTGCAATATCCTATACATTTATACATAAGTATGTGTGCAATCCCCTGGGATCGAACCCATAACCTTGCTTTGTTAGCGCAATTCTCTTGCCACTGAGCTACAGGAAAGTATAAGTGACATTTACACCACAAATGTACCAGACTAGTAGAAATCAACTAACAAAAATCTGCTACATTCTGCTTCATTTGCGATGGTCTAAGAAGTCCAAGATGTAAAACTGATATATGAATATGTGCTGATGTAAACATCAAATCGCTATTGCAGGCCGTATTAATACAGTGTAATGAGACAATGATTTCAGTCTGGTGAACACAATCTCTTCTACAAGCCTCCCTCTGGCTGGTGTTGACCCCAACAAAGATAAAAAAATCAACAAACATTACCATCATCTCATGATGTCAATATCAGCAGGTCAGCATGTTAACGTTTATAAATAACTCCATGATTGTAGAAACACCCAGCAGTGAATACTGTAAAAAAAAAATTTTTACAGAATTTTTCTTATTTCTGGCACTCCAGCTGCACCCAGCTGCCAGAAAATATCTATTTTTTTTTAAAAGATTTTATTTTTTATCTTATTATTCGAAATTCGGTCAAAAACTGTAAAATATCTAACAGCAAATTACAAAAACCGGGAAAACAATTTATCTTACATCCTTGTGTCCTGTTATTTTAAGGAAAAAACTACTCATTTCTGTCGCTCCAGCTGGCGGAAAATTTTGGGATTTTTTAACAATATGAAATAAAACATTCAACAGAGAAGACCATAGGTAATGTTTGGGGACTGCATTACAATCTATCCAGACCTCAATGCTTATACCTCAATGCAATAAACATCTGAAAATGTTTGTCATTATTGTTGACATACATGATTATGGAATAATGTCCTGTAAACTGCCCTAGGATGCACCCTGTAGGGCACATGTAGATAAAAAAACTATAATTTCTGTGCCTTAACTATTAATCAACAATCAAATCAGCAAAATTGATTTTCAAACCGGTTTCCCTGTCCTCCATTGGTTGGCCAAACAGATAGCCCCGCCACAGACTTTGTTTGGCTGCTGTTATGTCAAGCTCAGACACGTAAATACATTTTATTTTTGTTGTGCTGCTAAGCAGTTTTCAAAAAATTTGGTAGAATCAACAAATTGCTTCTTCTGCTTCATATGAGAACATATTTGACATTGAAACAGATAAACACTGAATTCATGCACAATTAACACTGCATTTTACAAAGTAAATGCAACTCTGATAAGGAAAGGCCAACTATGACACTTGCTAACATGATAATACTTAAAGCTAACGCTGTATAAAGAAATATTGTGTAACTAGAAGAGAGACAAGTTGAATGCAAATCAGACATTTCCATTCGCGTCACACAAAGTACAGAGTGCAAGCGCATGCTCTGTTCACCTGTTGAGCAGCCATCAACACCACCCAGCTACAATATAACCCCACACACAGACACATTGCTGTAACAACTCAAGTATCAGCATAAACAGAGACATTTCCTGCTGAAACGGTTCACTCAAATGCCACAGAACACAGAAGTTATACATAACACTGACTGCTGGACATTTCTTTAGGTTTCACTGGAAGTGCCATCAGGTTCAGCTCAGGTCTTCATTTCTCAATCGGAACTGTTAGTCATAATACCTTAAAGGACACAACTCGATATCTTACTGATCCCACCCAATACATTTCAAAGCACAGCCACAATGTGATGAAGTTATGTGATTAATGAGTTTGCAGGACACTGGGAGCAAATATTTTGCCCCGGTCAAAAATGAAAACAGAGCAAAGTCTAAAGATAACGGCCAACAATAGCCCATAATTAATAAGGAATCCATCAAACAGAATAAAACACATACAGTGTTATATAACCATTACACCACACACTAGTACTGCTTGATAGTATTGATACATAATATTTAATTCCTGATAAAAAGAAATGCCACGATCAGGATGAAGAACCTAAAGGTGTTTTAAAGGGATAGTTCAACCAAACATGAAACTTCAGTCATCATTTACTTCCTCTCTGGTTTGTTTCAAACCTGTATAAATGTATTTGTTCTGTTGAACACAAAGAAAGATATTTGGAAGAATGATAACAATTCTCAGTTCTGGGACATCATCCATTACCATAGTAGAAAAAAATATTGTTTTTTTAAATCTGTTGAACACAAAATTAGATATTTTGGAAACAAAACCGTTCTGGGGCACCTTTGAATACCATTAAAATTGTCCTACTACGGTAGTCAATGATGTCCCAGAACTGAAAATTGCCAACGCTCTTCCAAAATATCTTTCTCTGAGTTCATCAGAACAAAGTAGTTTATACAGGTACGGACGTTGAGACACTCATGTTTCAAACCTTTTGATCCAAAGAAAACATTTAAAATGTAAACTAAACTGAAGCACGTATAAATTCCTTTACAAAACTTCATATCTGTGTCAGCAAAAGAGTAAAGAAACAAGTAAACTCCTTCAATATAGTTTTAAAACTATAACAGAATACCCCTCACTAAGTTGGTTAAAATGTATTTTCTCATTTACTGACCTTCAATTGCTTTTAACCTATGTAGGACTTCTACTTAGGAAAACAAAAGAAGATATTTTGAGAAATGTTTTTGTGTTCACACAATGGAAGTCAATGAGCTCCAGTTTTGTTTGGTTATCAACATCCTTCAAAATAACTTCTTTTGTGTTCCGGAAAATAAGGAAAGACACATGTTTGAAATGAGGAGAGGGTGAATAAATGATTAAGTATTTTTGGGTGAACTTTTTCTTTAAGATAATACCCAGGGTAAAGAACTGTAACGTAAGCAAATAGGGGTGATACAATATATTGAAGTATCGCATATCGCTATACAAAAATAATAAGATATGTATCGTAGCACGCTTAAGATGTGTATCATAAAGCTATGGCAAGGTCTTTGTAAATTAAATATATATTTTTATACTTTAATTTCAAATGTTGCTTTATTTTGAGAGGTCTATTCAGTTTGTATTCGTTTACAGTACATAAAATGGTTGAATCAAACCTTGAATGTTGTCACAAATATCGTGATGCAATCGTAAGCCTCGTATTGAATTGTGAACGGAGTATCGTAACACTGCAAATCCAGGTTACTTGAATAATCTATGAAATAGCCTTAAGAATGAAACGTCTCAAAACGGAATTGTATATAACAGACATTTCAATCCACAGACTATGGCGTGACTTGACAACGGTTTCACGGTTCAACTGTGATCAACCACTAATGGCGTACAAACACGCTTACCAATGATTTCTTCACATGGATAAACACTCACCTTAAATGAAGTTAGACTATTAACAACTGCTGGTCTAAGCTCCCAGTATGATAAGATTCACACTCACAAATGATTCTGTCACGCAGCACAAGTACAAACTCACTTCAATGACCCTCAGTACCATGACACTCAACTCCGATCAACACAACAAACTCACAGCAACCGTACACAATGAACTGCCGTCAGACCAAATGACTATTCCCATAGTGTAAACCGGACACAAAGAAGCCAGCCTGGCATTACAGTCTCCCACATGTCTTGTTTAGTGAATTAATAAAGGTGACTCTTGTTGTCCTGAAATAAACTCCCACAGGACTCATAAACCCATCAATTGTTCATTGTAAAACTTTGCAGTAGTTTTGCAGCAGGTTTGCCAGTTACTGTAGATTGAATTAACGATTCATTAAATTACATTACATTTAAATTACAAGAAAGGTGACCTAAAATAAAATGTAAGAGGTAAGTTTATGTTTAAAACAAAATTGTAAATTAAATCTTCAGTAAGTTACTGGCAAACCCGCTGCCAAACTACAGCAAAGTTTTACATTGTAAGATTGCTAAAAATACATATCAGGACTTTCAATAGTGCTTTTAATTAAGCATGTCAATTTTAAATATAAAATTAAAATACATATATTTGTTAAGACATCATAAATCTATTTATTTTGCTTTATAGTAAATATCCCATCTGTTTTACAGAACAATCTGCCTGATGTTGACTGTACATTTTATATACAGTCTCAGCACTGTAGATCTTTACTAACTGTTTTATTGTCCAAATGCTCTAAAACAAATTAGGAAGAAGAGTGAAAGTGCATTCAAATGATGACAATAGTCTAAACAAATATAAAAGATAAAAAAATCGACGCTTATATGCATAGCAATGTGAGGATGGGCTTTGTAATGTGTTATTATTGGTTGTCGGTCACAGAGCTTTCTACAATTAGGATAAAACTAAAGAGCACATCATAATCTTAAATGCTAAATCATTTTGAGTCCTTATTCTAACCGATTCCTTCTTGTTTAGCTAGTATGACAGTTATTTAGCGGCATGTTTGTAATGTAGGCTGGTATGCGTGTTTCATTGTAAGGATGGGCCGTGTAGTGTTGATATGATCAGCTGTGTTCTGTCTCAAAGCATTTCAGCATTCTTAAAAGATCCAAGCAGCGAAACATCAATCATACACATTTACAACTGAGTCACAATTGAATGCTTGTGTCTGTAAGTATGCGATTAATACTGTGAAATAAATAAAAAATGTAACCCAAAAAATGTACTGTTCTCATGTCACTATAACACAGTTTTCAAACAAAACCGGCTGGCTTTGTGTTTTCACTCATGTCTGATAAGATTGTGGCAAAGCAAAGTACTAACTTTATTCCAACAACGGCAGAAGACAAATCTGAAGTACATAGTTTTTCGAAAATGTCCGGATGTTGACACCAGTTAAGCATAAAACAATTTCTACGCGAGTATTTTGAATAAACGTTATGAACACAAGTGTTGTTGCTTAATTTAATTATAACATAGTTAAATAACTTATAACTTAACAGGACATTGAAATTTTCCATCAGGAAATATTTAGATCACAAGGCACAGGTACCGTACCTTCCTCCAGCGTATCCCCGACATCTCCATCTTCATTATCATTGTTTGAGCTAAAGTATGACAAGTCTGATATTTCCAGTATTTCAGATGAAGAGTCATGTTCGAAGTACTCCTCATTTGAGCGATCAAGAGGCAGTGCCATGCTATCACTGGGCTAGTGAAGCCCAGGAAGCCTCAGCCGTCTCAGGTACAGAGCCATGAGTGACACATTGATGATGGGTGGATGTTAAACCCTATCTGACAGATCAGATACTGACTGAAACACACCTGACTGAATGCTGACACTCGCTGCCCCGGCCGCTACCACTCACAGCAGAGTGCATTTATACAGGAAAAGAATATTATTATAGTTTTGTGGGGCAACGATATACATCTGCTGATTGACAATATGTACTTAAATGAACAAATTTTTGAAGTTTTTTGTGTATACTATGTTTTTTTATCAATGAGAAAATCTGCCCCCCCTTCTGTAGAAGACAGAATGGTACGTTCCACTGACACACCATGGAAACCTATCAAGGCGTGCCCGAGTTGTGTTTGAATACACATGTTGAGTGGGCGGAGCCTGTACCTGTACATGTTTCCTGATGAAAAGATTACACACAGCCATGCAAAAGACAAACAAGGACTTTTGTCACAACACGGACAATAAAACAAAAATAAATGGATGAACAGAAAATGACATAGGTCAGAGGTCAGAGGAAGACACACCTATAATAAAATATGAAAGCTATTCATAGATTTTAATTTTTTGCGTGAAAGTCTTAAACATCTTCAGGTTATGTTTCAAATGAATAAAAACAAATAATACATTATTTAATAAAATTATTATATGTATTATAAGTATAAATAATTATTTAAATGACAATTGTGAAAATGTTTGTATTTTAATTGACTACTTATATATTTAATTTATATATATATATATTTATTTATATATACACACTAATATCTTTACCTTCCTTTATTTAAAAATATATTTATTTGAATATATTTTTATTAAGAAAACATTTTAATTTATATTTATTTATGGAAAAAAAATCTTTAGATTTAAATAAGTATAGTATATTTGTTACTTCCTGTGTCTGCGTCACAACTAAGTCCAAAATAATTTTCTCTGGAATGCACAGTGTTGTCTTTGATATGAAATAAACTTTAAACACAACCTGAATTGATCATGTAAAAGAGAAGTTTGATAATAGATGCAGCTCCGCCTGGTCTAACAATATCACATTATTCTTATGTTATTCTTATTATTCAATAAGTCTGGGTTTGTTGCGTCATCAGTCATTTAACTTGCCACCTTGACAGAATGCAAATGGCTTAAGATCCTAACACAATTCTCATTGTTATGCGGCAGAACTTCCTGTTTATGTGGTTTGTTGGGAACCTTCATTCCCATGGAAACACAACACAAATGGGAGAGGAATGGGGCGGCCCAGTGGATGTGGCCGTGACGGAGGAGGGTTTTCTCTTTTGTTTGAATTTAACCATGGCTAAGTCTTTGTGTGTGTGCTATTGTAAAGGGAAAAGCGAGAAAAGATGGGCAGAAAAAGGACACATAGTAAATTGCTGGGAAAACTCAGGGAAAAGCTGAGAAAACTTAGAGAATGAGGACATAAAATGCAAAAGAGTCTCAACAGAAATAAAAGTATAAGCAGTGTGTGTATGTTCAGCTATATTTACAGAACAAACTTCCTCCTAACTAAGAAAAAAAGTGCTTGTAAATATAGTATCAATTTTGTGTGAGATAAACATGAGACAGAACGAGTAGCAGTCAGCATGAAAAATAAATTATTATGATCTTTCAGAACAGGGAAGCATCCCAATAATCTGATTCGAAGAGGAGAATAAAATGGACGTGGCTTTGATCAATTTAGTAAAAAGTCAGATAAACCCTGAACAACTAATATTCTTCTATAATAATCCACAACTGATTTATTGGTTCAGCTTCAAAGATAACTGGATGTTTAAATGCTATGATGAAGTATGTTTGGTTCAATAAACCATCAGTCGCAGGGTAAATGAGAGACAGTAAGATCAACACAATCAGTTATGTTCTTATCTGGTCAGTGATTCAATACATTCATGCAATCTGTCTCTTCATGACGGACAGTTAATGCTCTTCAGTTGGATTTCAGTATCGATGCGTTTGAAAACATGTTAGCCTTCATTCAACACCTCCACACTGTTTGAATACCTCACCTTTCTGTTAGTGTGATGTTTTTTTTCTGTCTTTGATTTCTGGTTACATCTGAATTTGCATACTCAACAAAAATAAAAACACAGCAGTGAAACAGGAAACTGAACCATGCAGTTTTATATGTATATTATATAACATTACCAATTAAAATGTACAGCATAACAAGAACACACCTATGACAGACCTTTGATCAGCCACTTCAATAAAACATCAACAGGCATGGACATGATCATAGTGTGATGTAGTGTGATATCACCTGCTCCTCGGGAAACAGTCTGGGTGCACGTCTACATGATGTCAACACACAAGCATGCATGTCATCAATGACAGTGGCTGATCTCAGATCAGTGCAGCTAGGGTTGTGACAGTTCACATATTGTTTTAAAGTCATACTTCACCCTTGTCCTTGGCGTGAGAGTGACCAGACCTTTTGAGACTGACAGCCTCGGTCATCATTCACTTTCTTGTATAGAAAAAAGAACAGCCTCGATATAAAGATGACTAAATGACAGGTGAATTTCCATTTTTGTTTGAACTTAACCTCTATTACTTAAATTATTTTAATGACCAGCTGTGTTATTGAAAGCTATAAGTGACTGTCATCTGATGAAATGTAAAATGGTGCTGAGTCTGATGCAACACAGTGAGTCTCCAATCTCAGTCAGACTCTCATACAAATGATATAGTCACCATGTCTCAGTCATTTCAAAATCTATTAATTTCATTCTTTAAGATTCTTGTATAATCTCACCCTAGTAACCTATGTTGCTAGACAACTTTCCTGAAGTGTTTCACCCATGGGTAGTCTATTCCTCCACCCCTCCCTCTTTCTATACTGGTAGCAAACAGGATTTTATCTATGCGGTCTTACCGTCAGCACACTCTTCATAATACCAGTCCAACTCGTAGTAATCTGCTTCCACAAACCTCTGCATGCTCAGTCTCCTTCAGCCGTGAGCTGCAGACTCTCTCGTCCGGCATCTGAGGTCACGCATGCATACACGCACCCACGGCTGCCCATTCTCCCAGCCAGCCTGATCAACAAATCTATCACTAACCAAAGCCAATGAACATCCAGATCACACAAGGTCAGAGAAGCAGAGATGGACGAAAAATTCAGAGTTGCTAAATATCCAGCAGAGCTCCGCAGGAAGGCTGCTGAAACTATACTGCTGTAGTCAAGGTTGTATCACACTCCAGAGGGGCGGGACCTTCACCGCAAGCCAATCACAGCGTGTTTCATCAAAGCAACTCGCTCCCTACTCTT
Organism: Triplophysa tibetana; assembly: GCA_008369825.1. Taxonomy (NCBI): domain Eukaryota; kingdom Metazoa; phylum Chordata; class Actinopteri; order Cypriniformes; family Nemacheilidae; genus Triplophysa; species Triplophysa tibetana. The sequence continues at coordinate 12,604,380 of CM017916.1, forward strand.
AGCGTTCGTCACAGCCCTCCCCAGTCTCCGTTTCCAAGGCGCTACCCTTTAGAGGGGTTGCCATAGCAACTGGCTCTGACTCCAGGCTGTGTTGTAACCTGCATGTGCTCTGTTGCTTAACTTCCCCTCTGCTTTTCTCTCCTACACTCTTCCATTGATCTTTTCCCCCACACGTCTAGCGGCTGTTGTCTTACAGTGATGCATGTGTGGAATCTTTCATTGTGCTGTATAAGTGGCCTGTACCAGTGATGACAGGTGATGTGATGCTGACTGGCTGCCAAAAGCAGCAGCTGACTCTCTGCAATCCACTATGCCAAGCACAGCTACAAATAGGATGGCACAGAAAAGGAGACACACTTAATATGCCATGGTGATGGTAAATGAGATGTGGCCTTCTTTGTGTCCTAGATCTACATCCACCACTCAAACATCTCTGTCTTTAAAATCCTTTCTTTATTCTGTGCTAATTTCATGACCTATATAACTTATTAAATAATTATATAAATCAATTTCATTCTATCATCAATTATTATTATCATTTTTATGATATTGTGATCAAATCACAAGTTTGCACTTGCATTATGAGCACTCATCTGTGATGTCATCACTTCATGCTGTGGATTGGCTATGGGGGGGATACTTTACAGTTGCCACATCACCGGCAGTGGGCTCATACTGATGACATCACACTGACTGGGTAACAGGTACACAGAGTTGTTTGAAATGAGAAATGATTGGAGGAAAGAGAAAAAAAAATGTGTCTACAAATCTCTGGTTCCTTCCTACTATGATGATTAAGTTATATTTCATTAAGAAAATGTGGCCTATTTTTAAGTTATTTTTTGCAATGTCATGATCATTTTGTGACTACAAACTCCCATAGTAATATTTCTATTATTATTATATAATATAAGTTGTATTATGACTCATTTACTATAATAATATATTAATGTAGCATGTTAATATTTAATACGGTCGCAACCCAATTATTACTATTATATAAGTTTACATTAAAAAAAAAATTGAAAATGGACAATTTGAATGATTAATAAATAAATACTACAAATGTATTTATTAAATTAATGTGATTTTTAACAAAGCTTCAAGCTAAAAAAAAAAAAAAAAAAGAGGGTGTATAGTGGAATGGCGTGTTATTTTCTGTATGGTTCCTATTGATTTTGGGGTAAAATATGACCCTGACACATTCTTTACATATTTTCATTAGATTCACCACATTTACAAACTATCTAGGCAGTGCACAGTTTATTTTATAAACTTTATTTTATAAAGCTGAAAATGTAGTTTGAAGGTTTCAAAGATATGAGGTACCAAAAAGCACATAATAAAGGGCTTTGGCATTAGCTCATTAACAACCATATTTTTGTATAATTCTCTTTTTAAAAACTGTTTTTGCCATATACAAGTCACAACCAGACCTGTGGCCCAAGTTTAACTCTTCTTAGTTAATATTGCATGTAAAAGAGCTGTTATCTCAAATGACGGTGCTAAACACAACAAACACTATTTAACAGGTCATTTCAAGTCTATAAGGTGAAATAAAAGTTATCTGTTAAGTACAATGACCCAAAATATACAATTCTTACTCAAAGAAAGGTCATGATAAAGTCACGGGCAAAACATGATCAAACAGACCAATCAGCGGCTTATACCCGACACAGTCATGTGAGTGACAGGAGGTTCAGCCAATGACAGACAATGTAGGATAGTTGCTTGAGTGTGAATGTTTGCTGTGGCAACATGAACCCAACTGCACAGGTATTAGCACAGAGGTATACAACTTGATACCAGCTCTGTTTCCTGCAGCTCAGTGGTAAGAGCATTGTGTTAACAACGCAAGTTTGTGGGTTGGATCCCAGGGGATTGCAAATACCTATGAAAAATGTATAGGATAAAGTCGCTTTGGATAAAAGCGTATGCCAAATGCATAAATGTTAATGTAATGTACTAAAGTGCAACAGATAAATATGCATTTTAAAAACAAAACCATCTGAATATACTTCGGTATTGAACTCAAATATTTTTCAAGTAATCTTTTAAACAACCATGATTTTACATTTAACATCAGTACATTTTATTCGAAGGGAACCATAAAACAAACATAACCCTTTTGATGCTCATTATATGATGTTTGTTCAAGCATGTATGAAAGATACGGAAATCTGATCTGGTCAATGTCATAGATTTTGCTTACACGTGAATAGTCACCCAGAAAGAGTGGATTATCAAAGAGTGCAGAAAATTAAACTTAAAGAGTGCTTACGGAAATATTTGAGGGTCTCCTCAATCTGTTCGGTGGTCAGGTCGAGGGTGGCATCGGGTGAGATGAGGGGCGTGTGGAGCCAGTCGTCGTGGTCATAGCCGTATATAGTGTCTGCTCTTAGCTTATAGTGAGGAAGCTGCTCCTCAAGCAAACTGATGATTTCCACCTCAGGAAGATCAGTGCTGTTACACACATCTGACACAGGAAGAGATACACAGGTACAATTAACATTAACATACTTTAACACATTTAACACATTGCTCATCCTATTGTGTGTGATTAAAAGACCACATTTTTCTGAAGATTTTTATTTTAATTTTTTAATCATTCATCAAAATAATATAGCGGCATTGCAAATAATTATCGATAATTGTAAATGCTAAATACATTATATTTTAAATAATTCAGCACCTATCTCTCTAATCCCTAAACCACAATCTCTAGTGTGAATTGAAGAGAACACAAAATCGACAAAATTAAAGACAAATTTGACGGATAGCATTATTTTTTCATGCGTTAAAAAACATTAAATAGACATGATAGTATCATCACAGTGAATAGTGAAGTGGAAATCAGATATTGTGACAGCCCTGCTTTGTACTGTTCAAAATAAATTTGTCACACAGTACGACTATTGAGATAAATTGGAAATTATACTTAAAAAAACAACTTAAAAAAAACAAAATTTATATTTTACCCAATATATGTTTTCTATAATTCTTATTAATAATGACCATATGTATCAACTACTTGCACGCAGTTGAAGTAAATCTAGACAGCCCTCTAGTGGTCTGGTGATAGACTACAGAACAAACTCTTTGTGTATGAGTGAATCCTCACAAAAATTCAAACAAACCCAAATCTTGTACAATACAGGCTTAACAAAAGATAAAACGTTTCTACGACAGCAATGAAATTGTGCTTTATTTCAAACAATTATCATTTTATTTCTCACATGAACTAAAAAAAAATCATGTCACTGGCTCAATAGAATATATCTCACATAAAGATTAAGATTGCTCTTCCACACATCCCTTGTTCTTAAACATCCATTACTTCAATCCACAATCAACTCCAATACTTTTCTCTATTAAAACAACCAAACAGCTTTTGTAAATCTAGCGCTGAAATGTAAGACTGAGATGTTCTGTGGTATATCACAGGGTCATCCAGCATGTGTGATGAGAGAGGCCGCATGTATGTATGCTTGTGTCACATGGGGTTTAACCTTTGGCCCTGAGGATACATTACTGTATGCCAAACAGAAACAATGCAACCTCATTTCAGCTGTGACACTATCACGTTAACCGCTGAACAGACAGAGACAAAAGGAGAGAAGGCTTTGATTCTCTTTTTATGATTTTGAATCCACAAACTGCCAAGCAACACCCATATTAAAAGATCATACAACTTTAGCATGGGGAACACATATTCACTAGTAACTCTGCATTTTGGCTCAATAAACTCTTAATTTAAGGCATATTTATCCTATGTAAGGTCGATGTTTATGTTTATGTACAGTGTTGAATTAAGGGATGTCAAATATGGTCATGCAGAATAATGCATTTATATGTCCATTATAAATACTAATAAACAGGCAATATGCTAGTAACATGCAAGGTAATAGGCAACTTGTTAAAACTGGTCACGGCTCCCCATACTTACAGTAAGTGTAAGCAAAACAAACATCTTATAAAAAAATTATCTTATTTAAAAACCAAACTGGCCTAGTGGAAAAAGGCTTTCCTTTATATTACAAAAAAGTACTGAAAACACTGTAAGATATTTGAAATAATAAATAAATAAATAGAGATAGAGAGAGAGGGAGGGAGAGAGGAAGTGAGGAAGAGAGAGGGGGAGGAAGAGAGAGAGAGCTTTGGACTTCAGGGCTAATGACAAAATTCACATCTGTGAATTTACTTCCCCCCCCCAAAATACACGAATAAAGAAAAAAACAACGGTTAAAGGGTGTCAACAAAATGTGTTTATACAGTAAAAGCTAAAAATACATTCGGGTTTTTAAACTGTTCAACTACCATGACTTTTTCACAATGACTGGTTGCTAAAGATGCATTCATTGGCTGTTGTTCTCATAGCCGTATGAAGTATGTATAGACAATAAGTCTGTTTATTTTGAATTAACTGACAAATACAAAATCACAGAACAGGTCAGAACCTGTAAAGAATGAGAAAAGCGCCACAATATTAAACAATTTCACACTCAACTTCAGCATTGAAGTGTATAAATCACAAAATTCAAGTCAGAAACTCATATGCAATTTTAGCTCTAAAAACAACAAATGACAGTCCTAAATAAACCTGCTCTTTGGTCGCATTGTGTTGACAAATCGTGTGACACAGGGTGCCCTGTTAAGCTTGTGTGTGTGTGTGTTTTCTGGTTGACCAGTGATTATTTCAGGACCAGAACTACAGCACGTGTGACCAAATCATACTGTCCTTCCAGTCTCCTTAACCATTAAACACCACCAGCAGCAGATCCACTATAGACAGCTGTTGAAAAAGACGGGTTTAATGGATGTAATTTGCATAGTTTGATAAAACAAAGAAACAGCAAAGATTGATACATTTACAGTAAACTTCATGGCATGTATATGGCCAGCAGTCATTACATTCAGAACAAATAATTTATCCTCCTAACAATGATCATAAAATGCAGAATGCCACAAATATGCAATGATCCATGTTATCCCAACATGATTTTAAAATGTTTCAAAATTAAAGACATGTTTTTAGCAAACTGTGTTCAGTTTTCGATCCTTTTGTACATTTTGTCTTCGCTGTTGTGATTTTGTTAAGTCGTTTTGGAAAAAAGCGTCTGCTAAATGACTAAATGTAATGTCAATGTAAGTATACAACCTCCCGTGGAATGAAAATGGGACCAATTCAACAAACAGCGCAAAAAAAAAATGTACGATAAAACTAAAGTATAATATGAAAGTACAAGATCAAACGAAAAAAAATAACGTCTTATCACATGCTCAAAATCACACATTTGCTTTTTTTATTTAGTAAACATTTTTAATAAAATGTTGTTTTATGTTTTATTGTTTTACATTCTTTGAATGGGAAAATCTCAATAAATGTGAAACTTAAAAGGTGAACTGTGTGTCTTCTCACAATCTTCACTTTAAAATGAATACCAAAAGTATTACAAAGCTTACAAAACACACAAAGACTCCCAATCCAACAACTTCAGAAAATGAACAGTTAACAAGACATGAAAATAAGCAAACAAACGGGTTCTCAGAAAAACGTTTTTACAAGGCAGTGAAAGTGCCGACAACTTCCAAGATCAATGAGCCCTAACTACAGATAACTTGGCCTTAACCTTGAAGTGTCCGAAGTCACACGCAGACAATCTCTGCCTAAAGCTGGACAACCCCTATAAACAAACCAGTGTGAAACAATCCAGTGTAAAAGTGAAGAATGTCTGTACTCACTCATGGTGCTGTAGCCACGGCCCGTGTCTCTGCTCTTCCCAACTTACATTTTCCACTCGTTCAGGATCAGACACGGAGTCGACGGAACAAGTGATCACAGGAAAAAGAGTGGGAGAGAGTGGAAAGATGAGGGAGGAGGCTAACGCGGACACAGCACAGCCATGTCTGGCATGCTGATGACACCGGTCACATGGCTCTCACTAAACATAGACTGAAACGCTCTCAGAACGGCCGGCCGGCTTCAGTGATCATTGTTCCTGTCCGACTGACTCTAGATCAGTTTTAGTTTTTCAATTAAAAACATCAGACATAGATTGCGTGGGAAAGAACGGACTGGAGATCAGAGGTTTTTGTGTGAAAGGGGCGTGTGTTAGGCAGGAAGTCAGACAGCCTCAGGGGAACGGGGTCGGAGATAAATCTAGTAGTTTAACAGCTGCCGAGCGTGTTTGTGCGCAGCCCCGCTGTCACAACAATACACACATTTATATGCCACATAAAATGTAGACATTTTGTGTGATTAAGTATGTATGTAACTATCTCAAAAGAGAAAAGATCTTTGGGTGAAAAATGATGTGTTGCAAGCAACATGTTGCCACAACTTTCTATCTGTCTCTCTCTAGGCACAAGTCAAACAGAGAAGGTCAAGGTGGTGTAATGTCATTGGCTGCTACTTCAGTTTGACATGAGCTGGAGAGTTCAGAACAGGGTAAGACTTTCAGCGACAGACCTGACACACCACTAGTCAGCTGAAACCAACACACACACACAAACACACACACTCACACACACTTAGTTTGACATGAGTTGAAGAGTTCAGAACAGGGTAAAACGTTCAGGGACAGACCTGACAGTCAGCTGAAATGCACGCACACACAGGTAATTGACAAATAAACCAAACATGTGTCCTATGGTGTGACATCAAAAAATTTATAAAACAACAGTTTGTAACATATTATTTTATAATGTTAATATTTATAATATAAAATAGCATAAGCAGAGATTTATTCTGTTAAAAATTTGCTGTCACACAATAGGACACATGTAATATGTCGACTACACAACACAAACAGTTTGTTTCTATCCTGGTTCTATCACAGGGACTTTGTATTAAATGTAAAAACTTAAACTTCAACCACAATGTCTCTCTCTCTTAAACACACACACACCAAGCAGACTTTATACCGGATTGTTTTATTTACATTTAAAGCAACGCTAGGTTTCATTCTCGATGACCTTATTGTTTTAGCTTCACATGATCAACAGAGTCAAACCTGTTGCAATTCAGCAGGTGTCTAATAAAAACTATTAAGTAATAACCTCAATATCTTATCACCTAATAACATGCACACAGACTGTATTAACCAGCAAACAAACAAGTACAAAACTGGTTTATTTTTGTCAAATAATGAGATTAAGTCTACTGTTGAAAGAGGTGGATCTCCACATGCTCCATAAAAAACAGTTAAGTTTAAACAAAAAGATAATAGACACTGGTTGTTAGAAATCAGCGGTAACAGAGGACACGTGTACAAGCAAACATGCAGCATAAATGCAGTGTTTAGATAAACATGCAACTTTAAGATGAGCCAATCAGGTTGAAGACAGCTGCTGAACAAAGCTTAAGGGGAAAGTTCACCGAAGAATGACAATTCTGTCCTCATTTAATCACCGTAATGATGTTCAAAACCTGTATATGACTCTTTATTCTGTGAAACACAAAAGAAGATATTTTGAGAAACGTCTCTGTGGCTTTGTGTCGATACAATGAAAGTCAATAGGATGTAAGAGTTGTTTGGCTACCAAAGATCTTTAAAATATCTCCTTTTGTGCTCTGCAGGTGAAAGGTTTGGAATGATATGAGTGTGAGTAAATTATGACAGACAAACAGTTGACAAATGAAACAAACTTTACTGTATGACGCTGTAAGTGTTCAGCAGTAACATGTTAAAGGCGCAGTTTTTGATCTACAGCGGCCACTAGCGTTGTATTATAGATTTGCAACGATTCGCTCAGTCCAAACAAGACGGTGGCTAGTACAAAAAGATGTCGTTATCATGTTGACGCAGGGAACAGATTATGCGGGCATTAGAAAGACTGTAGAAAGAGCGATGTCTTATTTATTACATAAAATAAAAGGTTTGTGGATTTTAAGTATAAAAAGAAGGATAAAAGTCAGGCAGGACCTGCGTTAATATTATAAAGACTTTCTGGCAGAGACGCGTTAGGACCCGCAGTAGGCTTTCAGCAGAGAGTCTTTGAAGAGAAAGATCGTCTTAAAATCACCTTCTAGGAGGTTGCTTTGATTCGGATCAGTATTCGAGTAAATTGTTATTCTGTTTGTTTGAACCAAGATATGTTGTTGTTTTTGTTGTAATATTAGCTGTGTGATGGAGCAGTTTTAAGCATCATTGTTTATCTAGAACCGCTTAAATATTGTCCTTGTCCAGATACTGGAGAGAGAGAGAGCGAGAGCACGTTTTACTCTTTTACTCAATGATGAAGAAACTTACAGTTAATCCGCGGGTCACATACGTTCCGAACCGTAGAGTACGATTTGTACGCATCACGGATCATCCGCGATCCGTTTCAGCACTATACCGCAGGGGAAAGGGAGAGGAAACGCGCGTTGTAGAGTTGTTGGTCCGTATAGGGCTGCTGTACAAAACATGGCGGCAAATATAATGTATGAAGGGCCGCTCTGTACGTAGATATAAACAGCTTATTCTAAGGTATTAGAAACATAACAGTTCATTACGTTAGGTCTTTATACTCCTCTGAAGTAATAGTTTTGTTTATTATTTTGCATTTCTGTCAATAGATCCTCCAAAAAGCTCAGTATTGTACCTTTAAGTCGATATTAAGCTGAGTTACATTATTTAGTTTTGTTTTGACTGTCACACAGGACTCAAACTATAAACCAGTTTAAAATTACCATGGTGATGAATACAGTCCAATACTGCCTCTGTTTTGGGGAACCTGAGATTTTCTTTCCTACAGTATGAGTCACAATCTCTCTGCTGTCTCTCTACACGAAATCTAACAATATAGGCCTACTGTCCATCACAAAACACATTGTATGTCGTTGATGTGCGATTTTTAACACAGTGGATTCATTTCTAAATCTGAACTATTTAGTGACTCTGTACGGCTCAAATATAGCCACAGAAATAATTAGGAGACCATTACAAATTTTAATTTCAGATTAGCATTTCTAGATGTATTGCGACCAGTCCAGTGTCTCTTAAATTTCATCAAAATCAAACCTCAGGAGTGACAAAGTCATCCAAGAGCAATGTGAAAGACTGGCAGCATGACAAGACACATGCAAATTGTGATAAAAATGTTTCACATAAAAATATTTTAAGCTTTTCCTAAATACATGTACAAATATTACTGTTGTGTTGTTTAAATGTGAATATGAACTTGTGTTCTAAACAATATTTGAGGTCTTAAAAAGTACTGAACATATTTTCTGTTATTTTCACCCGTCTCTCTAGTTTTTATTTTCTGCAAATAGAAACAATATCTTTATGTGAAATTTGGTAAACAAAATATTGTTAGTAGTTTTCAGAATGAATGTATCTTTTAGTTACATACATTAGTTGTATTTGTGAGGCTTATTTAAAATAAGCACAGATGGGAAACAGTGTTGATTGCTGTTTGTAAAGTGCTGCACAAATGTTTAAAAGTGGGTCATAACGGCCTTTGTCATTTACCCTGGACTTCCACACGATGGCAGTGATTCGTCGTTTTACAGCCAGTGAGTTTAAAGGAAAGTAGGTTACATGACCTACAGCTTTTCATATGCTAATGAACAGACTGTGGCTTCACAAAACACTCTTATTGACATAACTTATCCCGTTTGAAAGGAGGGGGTGGGGTGATGATCTGTCATTCACTATTTGCTGTTTCCTTTAGGGGAGGAAGAGCTGGAGACTGAAACTGGGACCACAGCAGCTACCTAACAGCCCCTGAAGGAGGACCATTAATAATGTATCATTTACCAAACTGACAGAACAGCGGCTGGCAGAAATATGAAATACTGACATTTAAACAGTTTTTAGACATGCACTAGTGAGGAACCATTTGCAATAGCTACCACCCAGAACACTGAAAAGAACCACCTAGCAATGCCCCAGCAACCACTTGGAACATCACAACAACCATAAAAAAACTCACCGTAACAACCATCCACAAGATCTTTGTGAGAATTGTGGTTGGCAAGATTTGTACCAACAAACAGGACTCACGTTTTCTCGAAGTTTGTGTTTTCATAATATATGTCTGTTTACTTTGCATATTCATTTTGTATTTATATAATCAAACAAATATGTATGTACAGTATTTAAGAAAAATATAAAAATAATTAAATGTTTATATTAAATTTTAAATATCTATAAAAATAAATATATTCATCCAAATATTTTCTAAAGAAATTCAAGTATGCATACGTGTATGTGTTTACAAATACATAGACACATATTATGTATGCACAAACTTTTATTCTGGATGCGATTAATCGCGATTAATTTGTGAACCGCTCTAGAAATTATCATTTATTAGTTATGCTTTTTATAATTGTATATTCGTTATGCTCAAAGTAGTTACAACGGTAACTGGGGTATATTGTTGCAAAATGGTATATTCTTGTATAGAGATGCGTAGGAAGTAGAGACAAATGGCAGCCCAGTATTTTCACTATGCAAATTCAGCCAGTGTGTGTGATGATAGAAGAGGAAATCTCACGTAAGGCCTTAAACAGATTACGTGTCGGACAGAGATTGCCACTGAAGTATTTAGCAAGGATAAAAACCAACCCACTAAAGTCACACATTGTTAAAAACACTAAAGTCTATAACAAATTAATCATAAATCACTAAAATAATGTTTGCAGGTTGTTTCTATCAACACATTATATCACTGGAGTTGTTTATTAATCTACAATGTGTATTAACCCTCTGTATGTACAGAAAAAATGTACGCTAAAAGAAAGAAATCTAACTGTACTAGAACCAAAACCTGCTCTTTAATAAAACATTCATAGTTTCTGCCAATCTCATATTAATCTTGAGAGCCTATACAGTAGTATTGCATACGTCGTATCTTCGAAGAGTATTTAGTTTGATCAAATTTATAAATGAGAGATACAGCTGTACGATTATTTCCGGAAAAACACAAGCAGCCAGAGTTGTGGGACTAGTGGCGAGAATGGGATGGAACTACAGCACAATTAAGATCACATCATCATCACATTAATCTCTTTGTGTTTTGTACATTATGCACGTAACGTTACATGCTGATTGCAGACAAAACACAGACGCATGACGTTTGACTTACAGCGTGTAGTTCATGTCTGGCATCTCTCAGAGATGGGACCATCTAACAGTCTCAAACGATCTACAAATCCAGGGTTATATCGACAGTTTATATAACATCTATTACAGAAATGCCGTGAACAAACAAACACACCTTAACTTTACTATCGCAAGAGTAACGATCGCAGTGCAGCCCATCTTGACAGAGCAGATAACCTCGATGTTGAACAGGTCTCTATCGTAGGTTTGCTAGGGGGGGGCCTCTTTCGCCTTAGCCTGCTTTTTGCAAATAAACGACACAGGGACCCAGGATTGAAAAAACTTCTCGAAACAAGTTGGAGTGCTGGAGGAGTGTATCAAGTACAGAAATACTACGTCATATGTCCAACTCATTTTTTAACTTGTTGACCAAGTTAAGCCAGTTCTTCTTTAACAGTGTAAAGAAGTCAGAATACATGACATAGCATGAAATCTCCACTTTAATTAAAAACCAACTGATTAAAGGTCTTGTCCCCCCCTCCCTCTCTCTCTCTGGGGTCCATGTAACCTAAGGAAGTGACCAAAAACGGTCATTTTCAGACTGTCTAATCTCATCATTCACACACACAAACATTCTACAGTTACACAACTACAGGCCTCTATAGACAAGGAGAGAAAATCCATCAGAAGCTCTTTGTCAACGGCTAACAAAAAGTGTCTCCTGAGAGCAACAAGAAAAACTATAAAAAGCCTGAAGCTGGCGCCAAAATTGTGTTACACTTGCCAACAACGCTCATATAGTGTAAAGAATTTGTCTTATAATGAATCAATGAATAAATAAAAAGCAGTTGGATGTGCAGCCTCATTCAAATGCGCTGCTACCCTTACTGGCTATTTGTAACAAGCACACACACACGCTTTTTGGAATGCGAAAACCACAACAAATTGATTCAGATGCTTTTATATTATGTAATAGTATGTCTGAACGTGTACTCTATAGACTGCAAAATAGCCAATCCCTACAATGAACGTTGCAAAAAAAGCATATCTCCTATGCATGTCAAAGGCTTTAAAGTTGTAGTCATAGTTTGCTTCAGTCTAATTACATTAGACAATTGATTTATCGAGAAAATATGAACATCAATAATAACTGTAATGATAAAATGACTTTACTGTAATGAAAAAATTAGATGAATTATAATGAATCCATTGACAGCCATATACAGTACCTTATAAATAGGTAAATATGTTTTCATCCAAAAGACTCATTGGCCCGGTTTTGCAGACAAGGCTTAGCTTAAGCCAGGACAATGCCTTAGTTAAATTAGGAGGATATTTAAGTTGCTATTAGAAAAATGCATTAGAAAAACATTACTGGTTGTGTGCATCTAAATACTTAAGAACAATGGCACTTACCTGTATGAAGATATAGCAGAGCAAGCTATTTTTAGTTAAGACTAGTTAAGCTAGCTCAAACATAAATTTTAGTCTGGGACTAGCCTTAAACCTTGTCTGTGAAACCCAGCATTTGTGTTTCTTGCACAAGGGAAAGAAGTGCTGATCCAAACATGCAATTGAAGATAACTCACAGTCACATTAAAAGGGCCAAAAATAAACCCTGAACCAAAAGAGCACCACAGCACAGTTGCAGTGCATTCTGGGTAAGAGAGAGACAGAGTGATCTGTTAATGATCAGTGTACTCTAAACACCTCCACAACACTGTTACAAAGATACACAATTCCGATGTACCAAACTCACATCGCAGCTATTTTTAACACTGGAGAACTTCTTACTGTGAGTCTGTGGGTCAGCACTTAACTCAACTTATGAACAGTTGGGAAAAAGCTTTTGAGCCATTGCGGTGTACTTAGTTTTCATTTTGCCAGGAATAAATTCGATTTTTTAAAGTTGATTTTTCTCAAACATAAGAACGGGGCAAAACATATGAACAGCTGTATTGGGATGAGTTAAATAGTCCAGAGTAAAATTACCATTAAGATCACAGATAAAAAAAATCAGGCTAGAAAGAAATACAAGGTTACGAATAGCACAGGTCTGACATCAGTGTTTGCTCATAGCTGCCGAAATGCAGAAGACAAACTGACTATAGACGTGGCCTAGTTTCAGAAATGATGGAGCCCAGGCGGCTCTGCATGCAAGTGTCTGTGTGTGTGCTTGTACTGCAAGTCTCAATGCATTACTCATGCCGAGTAATACACAGAAGTTATAAGGGAGTTTCTCTGTCCTTTTTTAGAGTTTTTTTTTCAAATGGTCTGGTTAAGTTTTTATGCTGAGTGATGTACACGAACCACAAGCAAGCACAACTAAATTCTGTGTGAACTGTTTGTACAACCCTTCTTATGTAAATTGTCATTCGATTCAATGCATCAATTTACATCAGAATGGTTTATAAACCAATTTGTTCTGATGGTGTTTCATGAACAGAATCTGCATCTCCCTCTTTCTGTTAGGTTTGCCTATGCATCAACGTTCATTGGAAACACTGTGTAAACAAAATATGCATGATATGTGAGTATTGGGTTGCACACTATCGCTCCATCTGTCCATCCTCTGCAGGGTCAGAGGAAGGCTGGAGCCAACCCTATTCTTTGACAAAACGTTAATTAAATAACATTTTTAAACAAATAAATACACAAATTCTCTTTGTTAATGACTCAGCTTATTTAAACAAATGCCTGTCGATTATTAAAACAAATATAATATTGGCAGTTACAAATCTGAAACTTAAACAACCAATGAGAACAACAGCTATGATAAAATCCCTCTGTTTTACATAGCAGTGATGCAACTGCCCACTCCATAACCTTTGACCATTCTGCCTCTTACCTGTGATGGTTCCTTCATCTCTGTAAATCTTGGACGCATCGCAAACGGTGACCTCGCTTACATGCTGCTCCTCCTGGGGGTCTGAAGCAGTGGTGGGCGGAGTCCTCAGGTGCTGGCGGTAAAGATGAGGGTCACTAGGGGAGAGCGGTGTGGGCGGGACTGAGACTGTGGCAGTGGGGGGCGATGCGGCGGTGTCCAGCTTGACTGCTTTTCACAGGTCAACCCCAGGAGCCATAGGGCAGCGCCCAGAAAGAACAGTCCAACGGTGCCGTCTGGCAGGTGTGGGTTAACAGTCTGTCAGTGAATCAGAGGCATTTCCGACAAGAGGGACCTGGAGAGAATGACAGGAAGGTGAGAAAAGCCCTGAGGGTTTAAATAAAGAAAATTCCCTCTGAAATGGTTCACATGAACATGGCATGAATGATGAAAAATGTACACACAAAACGTGTGAAATTTAGGCCCTGGTGAGGCCCTTGAGTCATTAGGTGGAGATACAGTTTTATTCAATTGTGAAGTATTATAAATAAACATTGTGAAAGAAGAACAGTAAATGTCATTAAAATAATACTAGACAACAGAGACTGTGTCTGTATTTTGCATTGTGTCATAAAGTATTCATCTGTAAGATCTAATAATGCATGTTAAACCGTCAAACCCCATAAATAAAATGTCTAAATATTTGTTACACATTTACCACATCTTACGCACAATTAACCACTTAGATTCACATAATAGCTGCTGAATCCATACAACAATTAATTTAGCTTAGGAAATCGAAACCAGCCCTCACTTTCATTCACTCTTCCAGCCCTGTGATTTACCACTGTACTGGGATCAGCAGTTAACCCCAAACCGTCGGAGTGCCAGACAAACCCATTAGATTGACAGCCAATTCTTTTAGTCTGTAAATGTTGTTGGCGTGAGACTGAGTGAAGAAAAACTGCTAGTATAAATAAATAAATGTGTTGATAGAAATAATAAACGCATTAAATGCAAAAGAAAGCATCAGACACTTTTAATATCTCTCTTTAAGTGGCCTACAATGGTGGTCAGAGTCACACTTCAGGGATGACATACACAAGCTAAAAAAAACAAGATGGATCACAAAGCTCTACTGTACAGTTTGTGGACATTTGATTAATTGACTTAACAAATTTCCAGCAAATTTATTAAACAGTTTGACATACTTTGCCTAAAAGAAACACAGAATAGTTTGGCCATGTCTTGTTTCAGACTCATCAAAAAATATGTATTCCTCTTAAACTCTGCAGAATTATTGGATCTTATTCTTGGTGATGCACAGTTTTCCTTTCAGACAGCACTGGCATTCATTCCCAGTTCTTTTCATTTTACTGCCAGTAACTGTATGAGCTCACATGTAACATCAACCCATGGGGATTGTGACCATGACGGGGGAACGTGGTCACACTTTGGGCAACCCTTCATATAATCCTTGGACTATCTTCTTCTAGGTTTATGTCAAAACATGCCTGTAGTTGAGTAAGCGGGGCGGGACCGTGGTTGGAGACCGGTGAGTAATTGTTAATGAGCGCCAGCTGTGTGCGCAGAGGTCTCGTATCACGAAGGAGATCGGGAGCATAAAGAGAACGTGCAATCGGACCGTCGATGAGAGAGGAACGGGCCCGGACAAGTTTTACGTTTGTATTAGTATTTATGTTTTATTCGCCTGCCGTTGACCGTTAGGGGCGGCTGGCTGTCTTTTCACTGGTGTTATTATTTGATTAAATGTTTTAATGTCTGCCGGTTCCCGCCTCCTTCCTTCCATTTATTGAACCTCGTTACAATGCCTTTTTTGTTTAGACTTTGCTTCCTAACACAAAGTGTTGAAATGTGAATTGAGTTTGTAATTCAAGAGAGGGTAGGTTGTTAATTCTGGTCCAACAACACAATTGATATGACTATATATGACCTTCTCTTCTTCTATGTATGTGTTAGTGAACCTTGAAGCTGGACCACGATATTGAGCCACAAACACTCATTGAGTGCAGTTCTAGATAAAATTATCATTTTCGTTTTATTCTGTGAACTAGTAACAACATTTCAAATATTAGTTTATAGTTATTAGTTAAGTACAAAATATATAGTTTTATGTAAGCAAAAAGCATGCTTACTCAAACTTAGACATGTTTTTATTTGACTTATGCACGTTTACATGGACAACAATAATCCAATATTAACAAGATTAAGACAATACTCTGATTAAGAATGGACCATGTAAACATGTAAGCTTTTTGATTAGCTTAATCTGTCTACGGCTGTTTGCTTCTTGGAAGCTGTGCCTCAGACAGATAGCCAATATTCCAATATTTCATCCTGCATCGCCAACGATGCGCTTGCTCTGCGTGGTATTTTTTCAGCTGGCGCCTCTGTGCACCCTTCATCCCCTTCAGCGTTTCTTGTCTCTTTTAAATTTGGGATCAGGTTTATTGTGCCGAATGTCTTTGCTGTTGTCCCTCCACGATTAACTCGACCTTTGCGGATATTGCGGATTGCTATCTTCACCTTCTGCTTAAATATTTTGGAGTACTTCCATACAAATGACATTTTCGCGATTGACTCAAATGTGTATAAGGCCGCGGGTGCACTTCCGGAAAAAATTGGCCTTAAAAAAAAGATTTATGGCCAGTGTTGCCAACTTGCCAACGTTGTCACAATATTTAGCGATTTTTCACCCCCCCCGTTAGCGACTTCTTTTTCAAAAAGCGACTAGCGACAAATCTTGCTACTTTCTGAATAAGCCTTGGCGACTTAGCGAAACATTTTGCTTCACTTCTACTGCCCCAGGAGAGCGTTTTTGCATTCCCAGCGCAGCACTGCATCTCTGTCTACTCTACAGTTTGAGCAACCTTCAGGGAGAAGCAGCTGAAGACCGTTCTGTCGCGTTAATGAGATTTGCAGTTCCATGTACAAACAAGTGTTTCCAAGAACGAAACACTTATTGACCTTGTTTGAGCATTTATGAATACGAAACCCCATGACTATTGACGTGTTAACATGAACACAGTGGATTTTAGCTGTTCAACGAAAATTATTGCTGGTGTGTAGTTTTAAGGGGTCAAGTTCACGCACTATTACATTGTTTTTGTTGTCTACCAACAGAAACACCAAAATAAGTATTTTAGTACGTATCTTTTGTGCATTTGGGTGAAATGTTTTAAAACAATTCTTTATACGACGGCTCAGAGAGTAATGATATGAATAGGACATGAAGCTCTTTGCTTTTCAGATACTACATGATGAAGACGTGGATATGCAAATTAGCGTGTGTAGTCATCTGCCGACATTTAGCGATTTTTTGGGCAGGCTATAACAACTTTCCATAGAAAAGAGTTGGCAACACTATTTATGGCCAGTCAACTGGTGCATACCTTGTTTCAATGCTACTTCCAGCCTGTCAGAATCGAGCAGATACAGACTATGGTATAAAAATACTGTTGTTTTTAGACCATAGGCTGTGTTTACTTACTTACAAAAGTTACCTACATGGTATCATGATATCTCTGTGATATTATTTCATTCCTTTACCTTTGAGTTCAAGGATAATAACACTGCATGATAACCATTCGGTACCATACAAAAAACAACAGTATTATCATCACTGTAAGACCACAGACGTTATATCCCAGCTAGCACAGGTTTGTGTGCAAGATCTAGAAAAAAAATCTGCTGTGTAAAAACATTTGCTAAACATCTTAGAACTAGAAGTTTTACATCCATTCTAAATCATAAACATCTTACAGACGTCTTCTTGATTTCTATATGACATCTGAGAGCAAAGGTCTCCGTGTTGCAGGTATTGCAGATGAGCCAACTATGTATTGCAGATGTAAATCCAGGTGTCAAATAGACTGGCCGATGGAGTGTGGTAGGGATGTACAAGTGTGCGTGTCTGCCTTCATCTTTACCTGCTGCTCGTTTTCCTCATCTCACCTACAATATGACATATCTCATAACCAATAAAACGATCAGGAGATTTGTTGTAGTCCATGTCAGATATGTGTTTGGAAGCTCAGAGGATGTCTTTCATGCCTGGAGTGTGGCCACAGGAACAAGTGCTGCTGCTATGGCAACCACACATTTTAGCAGAGAATTCCCGTCACCCAAGTGTCAGGACATAATTCTTCAATATATATAAATACAGCAGATCATTTCTGTAAGTGGTCTATAGTGCATAAAGACTGAAGTAATTGTCTTTTAAACCTAACCAGCCATTCAGATCAACACACAGATCTATGGCTCCTTTGAGCTTCCAAGTCCCTGTTTACAGGAAATACATGTTAACCTTTTCCCAGGGTCATATTGATAAGCATACTAGCACCAAACCACATCTCAACCACAAACCTTTAGGGCAGAGGTTTTACTCAGAAAGTGTAAAAGCGGTAAGATAACTCATGTGTGAAGAGTATGACATCATCCACCCAAGGCAGGTCACATGACATTTCTCAGTCTTTTACACATGCTTTCAGTCAAACCTGCCTCAACATGACATAACAAACCTAACACCTTCACAAACACAACTCCTAAGGCAAGATTACTGCCTGAAGTCACAAAAAACTGCTTGTTTATATCCAAGTCAACCCTGCCCCTACATATCCTTTATAATGTCTGTCTCCAAGCGATTGCTCTTAAACAAAGAGACATTACCTAATAATGCTCACAGCGATACTAGAATCATGCACAAATCCACGATACTGTGAATGGATCAACGTGACATAATTCATTAAAGCGGCCTCAAAGCCGAAAAGTTTTTTCGAACAAATAAACTGTTTTGTAACAACTTTTATTTAGTCCCTTTTTGGGGACCAATTCTCCCGGAAAAGCACGCGGCAGCATGGAGGATAGGAAAAGGAGCATGCGCAGACGTCACTTTCACTTCTAAGCAGGAGAGAGAGAGAGAGAGAGCATACGTTCGCGAAGTATAGGTGTTTGTTTTTTCACTGCAATTGGGTGATGAACATTATATAAAGTGTATATATATCGCTGGATTTGGAGATCGTTTGAAACTGATATATGGAGCCATCCCAGTGCTTAAAGATGCCAGACAAAAAACTGCATGCGGTGAATGAAACTGATGTCTGTGTTTTGTTGACAATAGATGCGAACGTGCTTTGGTTCAGCCTACCCCTCCCCCCCACATGTTTTCGGAAACAATAGTAAAGTTGTACCTAGCTTTTGTAAATATGATCAAACTAAATACTCTTTGAAGATACAAAGTATGCAATACTGCTCTATAGGTTCTCAAGATTATTATGAGATGGGCAGAAACCCGTGTTACGCCCGCTTTAACGGCCCACTGACGCACACGGCTTTGTACAGACTGTTGCCACATTACTTTACTACAGCAAGTACATTTTTAGATCCAATAGTCACAGTTACATATTTTTTTTATAATCTGTTTTTATAGTTCTGTTAAGGAAGAATGATTGAAAGATGCACACAGAAGAACTCAAAATACAAGCCAAACAAACAAAAAACAAAACAAGGTTTTTGGGTGGCTTCAGGTTTCTTTAAACCTCTAAATATACTGGATAAATTGAGATTTTTGATTTACTTAACCACAACATATTTTCAGTGAAATTAAATAATTATAAATGTATTTGTGGGCAGTATAAGGGCCTTCGTCAAAATGATGAATAATCCGCAAAATATCTTAAGGAAATTTGCTATTATATTTGTGCATACAATGGCTGGCCCACCCTTTGGTTCTGCTCATTACATCATTCAGAGCAGCCCACACAGGGGAACAGGATGGGAATGGGATAAGATTGGAAACACTGCAGTGAATAGGACTTCCTGTATGCTGGACTACAGGTTACAATACACAAATAGTTGCACCTATAAGAGACACCCTCTTCTGATTTTATTTGTAGGCTTGCCTGAAGCAGTTTAAAATCCGTGTTTTAAGATTATAACTAAATCAATGGTCTAAAGGGATGTTTTGAAAATGTATTTAATTCCAAAGAAAGGATTTAAAAAAAAAAAGCACTTACAAAATAGGACACACTAACATTTGATGCATGATGTTTTTTGGTTCTATTGTTTCCACTGAATTAGGGCTGCAACTAACGATTATTTTAATAATCGATAAATCTATTGATTATTTTTTCGATTAATCGATGAATCGGATAAAAACCAAAAAAAAAGAAAAGCATTCATTTTAAACCCTTTGTTCAAAAACAGATCTAAAATCTTCAGAAAATACACAAACATGTTGCTCCTTGATCATCCCTGAGCTGTTATAATAATAATAAAATAAAATAATATGTTGACTAACACAAAAAACAAACACATGTTTGCCAAATTTTTTTTTAAATAAACTGCCACCTGAGCTGCCAGAACAATTAATAATTTATAAAAAATAAAGAACAATACAAATCAGATACAAATAAAAACGTGTCTTTAGTCTTGCAATGCAAAGTGCAAAGTAACAATACAACCCCTGCTTAATACTGTTATTAACGAGCTAACGCTAACTTGTCATGCTTGTCAAGCTGGATAACGAGTAAAAACCAGCACCCGGGGCATTACGCTCCTCACTTCAAAACGTTACCAAAGTAGGATTCTGTAGTGACTTAACATGCTGTTTAACACCCTTCATCCTCATCAAAGACTCCAACATGTTTGCGTTTCAGGTGCTGGATCATTGCCGTGTTGCTCCCGCCATGTCGCTTTTGCATATTTTGCAGTTAACACACTTTTTCTGTTAAGTTAGTGTGAAATGCTCCCACACCTTGGATGACTTGGGTCGCGCGGATTTCTCTGCCTCCGCCATGTATCTTTGCTCCGCTATTCTTTTTTATTTTTGCTCTGCCCCGTCTATGAGGCACCGAACTCTGATAGCATCAGTGCGCGAGAGAGACCGAGTGTGTTCACTCCGCTCCGCGCTCAAATAAAGTATTTTTTTTTAATAATCAAACGTCTCGGCGTCGCGCGACACAACGAATCGATTATGAAATTCGTTGCCAACTCTTTTAGTAATCGATTTTTATCGATTTAATCGATTCGTTGTTGCAGCCCTACACTGAATCAATAAACTTATATACAAATATTATTTGACCATTATACATCTTGATTGCCATAATGATGTAAAGAGATTTCCAACCAACATAACATATAATGTTTCTGGACAGGATCACCCACCATGCCTTGAATCTATCCGTTAACAATGCTTGGGTGCTCTGAAGGTATTATTTTAAGGATGTTGCATTCATTATGGAAACAAAGGATCCAAATACATCCTGAGTACTGGCCAAACAAACAGGGCCAGCTGTGAGATTAAACCTCTTATCACACTAATCTTAAACCTGACACATTTCCATAGAAATTAAAATAAACTTCACTATTTCTATTGTTTGTTTGAAAATAGTCAAGAGAACTCTTAATGATAAACACATTTGCTCTCACCTAAGACTTACAATATTATCCCTTGTGATAACCATTGTTATACTACAGTAACCATGGTTTTTTGTTTGTTTTAACTGTAGTAAAACCATTTTTTTTCAATTTTAAGTGTAGTGAACCATGGTCAATTTCTCTGAGGATAAACTGAAATACACTACAGATGCAAACATAGGATGTTTTATTTTTTCATAAAAAGTACTAATTGGAGAGCATTTCTTTTCAGACTACAGCCTGTTTACTTAAATATAAATGTGGCATCTATCAGCAAACATAGTCAGTCAATATGTGAGTAATGGACCATATTCACCACAATCCCCCGGGGTGGATCAATGGATGGATCAACATCCTTCCTCACCCCACAGCCCAGACCCTCATGTGTAAAGGAGCTATGTGATGGTTTTAACCTTCTGCCTGTCTATAAAAGCCAGATAATAAAGATCAAATACAATTGCAGAACACAGCAAAGAGTCACAGTAAACAAGCACTGCATACTCAAATTGAAAGATCTGCTGACTTATCATAATCACAGGTCAGACCAAAATGTGGTGTGTGGGAAATTCCTTAAGTACTGTACATCAGTTCCCATGACAACCAGAGGGCTGCATGATCTCACCCATAACTATTTACTGAGTCAACATTTGTAAGATGTGTCTGGTAGACAAACAGTCTAATTTTATTTTTTCATGTTTGTTCCTCCTATTCTGAAGCAGGGCCGGGTCTAGTGGGGGCTGGACCCCCAGATTTTTCGGCCCCCAACCCCCTAAAAATATTTAGCTGGCAATAGAATTAACTTACCAAATGCTTATACTTGTATTCTCCAAGTCTATTAAATAATGAACAGTCAACCTAATCACAGACAAATGTTAAATGTATGCATGCAATGAACTATGATAATAAAGCTGCCCAACCAGAATACATGATTGCTCCCCCAGTAGAACCAGCTTAGTAATGGGCCTGTTCTGCAGGGTTCAAACAAACCAAATTCAAAAGTCTGGAACAATTCCTTCCTAGTAGTCACATGGTTCTTGTGTTCAAAACGGACGATGGTCTCTCTGATATATTTCCATTACAGGACCTGGAATCTTGTCTTTTGCACAATAACACATACCTACAGTAAATATAACATACCTTCAAAGAAAACTTATTTAAAACAAGAATATAGATTTCACTTCTTAATAATATGATATATGAATCAACTTTTTTAACATAATAGCTAAAGGATATTAAGTCAGCCTTTCAATTTGACAGGTACATTTACCACAGAAAGAAAATAATATAAAATCAATAAACAGCATCTCACATTAACTCCAAAAGTATTTACGGGAATTTGGTGACCTTGCATCTCATTACCTATCAAAGATGCCCATAAACTATTAATAAAGCAAAGCACTAAGTTCACGGCAGTATCATTGGTTGTTTTATCCCTTATGCTTTATTGCTACAAGTGAGAGAGGACTTTCCCTTTCTTCTCAAGCACTTTGACTTACTAAAGGGTCTTCCTTTTATCTTTCAAAGCACATCGTCAATGCAGAGGCCACACTAAGCCCAACCCCCACCACACCATCAAACTTGACACAAAGGACAATCATTTCAGATAAGGGAATAGTAGCTTATTAACACATCACATTGATCCATTCATTTTTCAAGCGGTGATTAAAGCTAGGAGTGTAATGATGTGGAAAATATCTGCAAAAGTTGCAATTCCCCTCAAGCCTTGGTGGCTCAGGACTTGTGTGAGTGAGGACGGCATGAACCTGTGTATGTTGGGTCATTTCCGCCTGCTGTCAGGGATTGGGTAAGACTCCACAGAGCTTTAACAAAAAAGCGAGACTTTATGATAACGGAAAAGAAGGTCATTAGGTAAAAATAAATAGCTTATCCAGTCAGAAGAGAGATCTGGATCTACATATGTGTAGGGAATTCACATTAGACTACCTACAGTAAATGTGAGGAGAAAGAAAAATAAATAGGACACCAGTGTGAAGAAGCTCAGAGGGAAACTTGACTAAATGTCCGTCTAACTGATCTAACATTATCTGTGAATGTATAAGTCAATTATTAAAAACAACATATTTAGAATAATTGATTAAATGTCCAGAAATGCAAAAAGCCTAAAACAAGATTTAAGCATCACCACTTTACGACATGCAACAGACATTAATGCATCACTATTATGACCCAAGTATATTTTCTAATCTTATCTCATTCTTCAGCAAAAAACTTTTCAACTGCTAAGAAGGAAGAGGAAGTGAGCTCTATTAATAGAATATTTGTGCCACTCCGCGCTGTGACACTTAAGATTCAACTTCGAACATACATTATCTGTTGTTTTAAAGCACAGATAACACTTACTAAATAGCATTAGTCGATGAGCGGTTCTCAAAAATATATCACAGGTCAGGTTCAGAGGGAAAAGCCTTATGTAGGTTATACATTTAATTTAACATATAATTGTAGATAGCTAGAGAACAAATGAAGAGTTAATTTGCAAAAACAGATAACTCTGTTTTTTTCAAGAATCATGTTTGTTTTAGTGTTTTAGTCTTTTTTACTGTGTTGGTTAGCTGTATTTTATGAGTTATTAATACTCACTTGCAGGTCGATTAATATTACTTTTGAAAATTGAATTATCTGTTTTTACAAATTAACTTTCCAAATACTCTTCTCATATTCTGTTGATGGTTATTTGGTGGTAATTTCATCATGTGATCCAAACATGTATCAACTGATAATGAAGTCAGCAGAAATGATGTTGGTGCTTTTTCTGTTTAGAGACGAACATCTAAATGAAAAGGGTTCAGAAAAATATAGCAGGGCAGGACTTGATTTTATCCTTCGGGAATTGATTGGATTGCTGGAAGCTTTTCCATTGGACAGTCAGTATAAATGTTACGCAAAGAAGAGATGACATTTGGAGAGGAGGTTTCTAATTTTGCTTCTCATCACAATGATGAAAAAGATTATGTGGGCACACAATAACAAAATGAGCCGTTTTGATTTCATGGCGATTTCATACTTTAATGTATTTCAGTGTTTCACTGTAAGGATGTTTTGTTTTTGAACAATAAACTATTTTGGTGCTATAATGTCCAATCTAAAGTGTGGGTCCACAAAAATGGTTTCCCACAGGAACCGCCATTAAACAAGCTGTGATGTTAAAATATGAAATGGAACTAAACATTTGATGGTTCAGAAAACCCAAACACATAATGGGATTAAGATTACAGACCCAAATCCAATATCCTGCATTTTATCGTGCACTGTCAACACAGTACATATGGCAGATAGTGGAGGAGGTCTGTCCGAGTGGACACAGAAAAGTCAATAAGACAGGGAAAGATCTTTTAGCTTAATTCCCTTTGGATGTTGACATTTATGCCATTTGACCTAAAGTTACATACAGCCTTCATGAGACTGCAATCAAGACAACAATGAGTGTCTAGATAAACCCTTCAAGAAAATCAATGGAGTGCATTTAAAGGCCGTAGCCTTTCCTCTCGCAAAGAGCCTTGAGCAGACAGAGATCATAGTAGAAGACAGGATGATTAAAAATGCTGATGTCTGGCAAACAGGTTATGGGTAATTATATGATTTTATAATCCAGCAATTTAATCGTAGACCAGATAATTTGATAAAAGGCTTTACACAATGCATTTGGTATGTCTGCAAGTGATTCTATGGTACTTTTATATAAAATGTTTCCACTTACTGTACTCCTCAACACTAGTGACAATGTTATTGTCCTGTTATTGTTTTAAAACCATGGTAACTAAAATGATGTAATAACCAGACCAGATTAACACAAATGATTCCATTTAAGGCTTTGAAGAACAAATGAAGCAGAGTGGGTGAGAAATACGGACACTGGTTTATAGCTCTAGCTGCCTTACTGTTGATTATTAAGAGCGATCTGTCTTTCAAACAGCCGAGCACATGCAGACAAATTTACACTGACGCTAGTTACCATGAGCAACAGAGAAAATCTTGACCTGCAAAAATAAACCACGTATGGCTGAATGTAGCGTGAACTAATGCTCATGTGCCCATGCATGAGAACCACACATGCGGAAACAAATAACCCTGAAGTGAAAGTGTCCTCATCTCATGTCTCCTTTTTACTACACTTTCCTAATCTCTTGGGAGGAAATGGCCATCTGTGATTTATCTGACCATGAAACAAAAGATAGGTATCTGAGAAGGGCTCAGATGCATCCTGAAATTTGGACACATGATGCTTCGATGCAATAAGAAGGAATCAGGCAGGGATATAAATAGACAAGCACAACATCTGGTTGAAAAGGATTAGTTCTTATGCACAATTATACAATTATGGCTATGATGAACACAACATATGGTTTGGCTTTCAATTTTACAGTACATAAGTACATATAGCTAAGCTTATATAGCAAGAAAAACAGACTTCCCAATATCAAACCCCAAATTCCTGAATTCTTTGACATTTGGAGGACTATTAGACTAAGTCTATTGTCTATGAACTCAAAATAAAAGCAAAACACTTTATTCTAGGGTGTTCAAATTTGACCTGCTCCCTGATCATACATCTGCCATCTTAGGCTGGTTACCATATAGCATCTTAAACAAAACACACACATAAATGATACATAACATCTGTCCTAAGATAAAAAACACTTTGCATACACCATCTGACTGAGTGCTCACATACAAATAGAATTCAACGACAACAATTCATAAGCTTTTTACATAGCCTACTCTTAAAGGTACGTATGATGTGTCATCAGCAAATTACATCTTTTGTAAGCAGAAAATCAAAAGGTTTTATTCCGAAGAAATATTTAATGTATAAAATGTATTTAAAGCTTATAACAATATGCATTTTAAGGAACATCACACTTAAAACTAACAAGACTCTAGCTTAAAATCTACAACATGACTTTATGGCTAGGAGAGGCTGGTCCACAAGACTATATTATGTTTTTATATGCCTATCGTACGTTGAAGTGTCATCTACAGTGAAGTTTTACTCTTCAATGTCATCATGTTTCATTCTGAACACTCAGTAACCTTGTCCTCCTGTAGGGCACATGACTTGTATGATATCATCACCAAAATAGTAAGATCAGGTGATGAAATGAATGTAATACTATCTCCAGCTCTCTGCTCCATAGGTTAGAGAAACATAAAAGTTCCCTTCACCTGATGATGTTAAAGATATTATCTAAGACCTACAATTTTACACACGATACTTAGAAAAGAACAGATTTCCCAGACACAAATGCAGGACTACATAGCAAGTATTAGAGTGGTGTTTGTCAGTGTTTTACTTTAAGGGCTAAAGTTTAGTCAACGTTTTAGCATAAGCTCTTCTAACAAGAGTGAAATCAATTTTTAATAGCATTAAAGTAATGAGATTGATGTAATTTGCCTGGGTAGAAGTGAAACGGTGAAAACTTATTAAAAGTTGCTGGCTAAAGTTTACATATTGAAACAAAGCCAGAGAATGGACGTTTGTCATCTTTGAAACCACAGGCTATCCAGCCCGTGGAAAGGGGGACAGCTGTTTAAAAAGGCCCAAAATGCTGTCTACAAAGACTGCTAACGTTTACTAGGTTTTCAACATAGTCACAGCCAGAACATGTTTTAGACAGGCTACTGATACGATGTATGAGCAATCAAAAGAGGTACTATCTTACCAGACGAAGAAGGACGAACCAATATCTTCTTTAGCTACTAGAGCTGACCCGAAACAAGCAGTAGACAATCACGTTTCTGATTCAACAAGTTTATAAAACCACTGATTCGCTCGTAGTTTCGCTGACAATCTATATCCGTAAACAATAGCAGTGATCACCAGCTCTTTGAGTAAATGGACCAAGTATGAAAAGCAGCACAAAGATTCAGCCAAGTTAGAGGTTTCTGCTTTGTAAGGAGATTCGATCGTCTGTAGTTCTTCTGTAACGGAGCTCTGGGACGAAGATTAATGAATAAAAACGATCTCCTTGTCCAAAATGACAGGACGTTTTGGTACCCACTCGAAAAGCCGGTGTTTCACAACACTCTCTCACTACAATACACTCCACGCGCGAGCGCTCTCTCTCTCTCTCTCTCTCTCTCGCTCGCTCTCGCTCTCTCTCTCTGAGCGTGACGCCACTCCCCACTCTCACGCTGGGCTTTCACAATTCTTTCACAACATATTGAACTCCTTTATGCAACCCCTTCTTGTTCGTAAATAGCACATTCTTATAATTTTATGTACTGTCTAGTTTATTCTAAAATAACAAACCAACTAAATTAGAAAATTGTAAAAAAGAAAAAGGAGAAGCAGGTGGAACGTCACAGGGACGGACACTTGAATCAACCAGTAGCTGGTGTTGTGGGTGCGCATGCTCGGTGGGTCATGATTTTCACACTGCGCGTCCACCTCTGTATCATAGCAACTGGGAACATCCAATAGTAGGGGTATACGATAAAATCTGAAGTTATCAACAGATCACAATAAAGGATATGATTATAGTTTAAACATTTTTAAACGTTATGCTGAAGAATACGTACTTTCTAAAACAATCATATATAAGTGTTGACATTAAAAACGTTATTTTTAGAAATGTGTGGGACCTTGTTTGAAGAAACCCCCCTTTGAAGAGCCAGTTTCACTTCCATATTTTAGCGTCCGTTTGTCAGTTGATTACCGCGCGGCTTGTAAAGAAACTGAGGCGTATTGTGGAAACAGACATAAAAGAACGGAGGAAATGTTTAAAATATGAATTTAATCGCTTCTTGCACAACATATTAGCTTTCTATGCGCCTGAGGGAAACTATATTTTGGTTAACGTTTTAAATGACCCGCGAGCTATCAAGTTCACGAGTTTCTACCAGGTGTGTTTGTAGCATGACGTACAATGATGACATGTATGTATGTTGCATGTACATCCAACAGGTTGTGTTTATAACGTTATGCTTTTGTTCATTGCACAGATGGAGAACTTTATTCTGTATGAGGAGATCGGAAGAGGCAGCAGATCAGTTGTTTATAAGGGCAGGAGAAAAGGTAGCATACATTTCGTGGCCATCATCTGCAGTGAGAAATCCAAGAGACCTGAATCAACCAACCATGTATGTAAACGTCATATTTCAGTCGAATTTGTTTTCAGTCTATGTTTTGCATGCAATTTAATTAAGAACTTTAAATGTGCTTGTGACAGTTGCTCACCTATGTTTACAAAATCAAATTATCTCAACAGGTTAGACTTGCTCATGATATCAAACATGATAATGTGGTGTCTTTCTATGAATGGTATGAGACCAGCAACCATCTGTGGCTGGTGGTGGAGATGTGCACAGGTGAGATTCCCAATAATAATGTGTGCATATAACACTGTCTTGTGCTATTAATGTGTTGATTTTTATCATTGAGTTTGATTTTGTTTGTTACTTTGTATTTTTTCTTTTATTCCAGGTGGATCTCTGGCAGCACTCATTGCTCAGGACGAGTGCTTGTCTGAGGACGTAGTGCGAGAGTTTTCCATTGACCTGATAAAAGGTCTTAAACACATCCATGACTCTGGCATCATTTTTTCAGATCTAACACCTGCAAAGGTATACGCTTTACACCTGCTAGGTACTCCTTTGTGATATATGTCCACACCAAGAGCTCATGTTTCACAGACTAAGCAGAGTTTTATAGCAATTGTGCGGGTGGAAGGGGAAAAGCCTTCTGAGCAATTCCATGCAAATGTCAACCTTAAAGGGTACTTTACCCAAAAATGAGTTTCTCCAAATCTGTGCAAATTTCTTTATGATGAACACAGAGAAATATATTTGGACGAATGCTTATAACTATACAGATTTTGCCCCCATTGACTGCCATAGTTGGAAAAAATACAATCGTAGTCAAAGTGCCCCAGAACTGTTTGCTGTCCTACATTCTTCAAAATATCTTCATTTGTGTTTTTTCCTACTATGGTAGTCAATGGGGGGCTAAATCTGTTGGTTATAAGCATTCCTCCAAACATATTTCGCTGTGTTCATCAGAACAAATACATTTATACAGATTTGGAGCGACTCGGAGGTTAGTAAATGATGACAGTTTTTTCTTTTTTGCAAGAACTATCCCTTTATTATAAAAAACTTTTTTTTACTAGAACTTTTCACCGTTCTTGTCAGATGTCAATATTTGGTTATTTAAATACCCACATGTAGTCTTTCTTTTTAAAGCATATTTTTACATAATCAGGTACGTGAACGGTAACAACCATAATGGAATTGTCACATCCTTCAAGACCGTTCGATCACATCCATAACGGTCCATATTCCTCATAAATGGAAACATGAAAATGAAAATAAAATAACTATTTTGTGGTCTATGAAGAGCAGTCCCATTATAGCTTTTGGTTTGCTGATTGACAGAAATACTAAAAAATTGACAGAAGAAACATTTTCACAACCATTACTCATACATTTTTCTTTTAAAAATGAAAATACTCTTGAAAAAAACTCTTGAATAGACTAATATTTGATATATGGATCAATATACTGGTCATTACATTCTCTGAGAATTAATATTTTAAGATTTGACTGAAAATTGCAAATCAATAATGCTGGAATTGGCCATCTGTGTTTTTTCTAGTTCTCGCAATGCAGAATAAATTGGTTCAGCATTTTTTTGCTTATAAATAGCTAATGATATTTTTTACACTTTGAAACCCACTACCATCTGTATCTAATTTTAAGGCACCAATAAATCTTTCAATTATTTGTTTACCTTTATCCTATGATTCATTTTCACCTGTTTTAAGGATCTGTATTTGTCTTTGACTTGATCACTGGGGGCTTTTCGAACATTAAGACGTTAATTTCTTTAAAACTACTTTGAACTACTATAGAGTATGAACATATACAAATAAAGAAGACGTGACCATGCCAGTTTGTTGTGTAATTTAGTTTTGTTGTATTCCTTTAAGGATGTGTTGCTTTGTGGTCTTGATATTTCTCTGTATTCATTTGTTATTATGTGTCTTTTTTGTTTTTGCGTGCGTTTAGCTCTTAAGGTAAAGCATGCTGTAGCAAGCTTTAGAAAGAACGTTTCATCACATAATGTTGTGATCGATAACCCAACTATATTTTTTAATGTCTGTACCATGTGCCTTCGTGTTTGCAGATATTGTTAGATGGACCAGGAACTCTGAAGTACTCTAATTTCTATCTGGCCAAAGCTAAAGGAGAGATTCTGGAGGAGTTCTTCACTCTTGTAATGGCAGAAGACACAGCAGCTGGAGACAGCAAAGAGAACATGATCTCTCTACAGAAAGACATCAAGAGTAGAATTAGAGGTCATCACTGTTTTTTCACTTATTGCACATTTTACTTATTAGCTGCTTTATTCTAACCAGCAAAAAATGAAAACTAATGCTTTCTATCATTCATCTTCAGTTCATCATAAACATAATATTTGGTGTTTTTCTGTGTCTTTGGTGTGTTTTGTAGTAGAGCCGTAAAATTGCTAAAATTAAAGTGTCGGAAAATATAAAATGCATTTTATATTCCATCTAAAAGCGAATGCTCACCCAGACCTGCCTGAAACGCTTCGTGTAACCACAACCCCACAAATCTATGTTGGTTTGTGGTATGATTTGTCTTTGGCATTTGGCAGACGCTTTTATCCAAAGCGACTTTATCCAATTGCTTTATCCTATACATTTTACATAGGTATTTGCAATCCCCTGAGTTCGAACCCACAACCTTGCGTTGTTGACGCACTGCTCTTACCACTGAGCTACAGGAAACTATTCTGCAAATGATTAGTTGCAATTAATCTTAATACAGCCCTGAATTCCAGAGAAAAGTTTTTGTCAGAGTTGTCCACCAAAATTTACGTGGGCACATTAAGAACCCTTTTAAAGCAGTTACAAAGCTTTGTGGAAAAATTCAAGAACATGTCTAAATTTCTACAAATCACCCATTTATGTAGGTTTTTTTCCCCCAGTATGTTTACTGTTCGTTTGTCACTGTGTTGTTGTGCAGGTTCTCCTGTGTATTGTGCTCCTGAGGTGCTGAGAGGAGCAAACTCCAGTTTCAGCAGTGACCTGTGGGCCTTGGGCTGCATTCTTCATGAGATGTTCACAGGTTAACCATCTTACCTCAATACATAACCTTCAGTGTAGCCATATGCTTTCTTAAATGTCATATTAAATATATATTTTGTTTACTCTTTACTTTTTTATTCAGGAAAACCACCCTTTTTCTCTGACAGTATGACTGGATTGGTTGATCTCATTTTAAATGAAGATCCTCCACCTCCAAAACAGAAAGGTTTGACACCAAGGTTTTGTTCTTTGCAAAAAAAAATGTTCTTGTATGATATTAAGGTTAATATGTTTTTCTTATTTAAGGGCCATGTTTCTCACAGCCCACTACAGAGTTTGAGAGTCTGGTGACTTGTTTACTTCAGAAAGACCCAGTGAAAAGGTACAAAATGTATTTTAAGGCTTGCATATGATACGGAAGTAAAAACAAAAAACTGTAAATTGCCATCTCTGGAAACTTGAAATTTCAATCTTCTGCTTTCTGTGTAATGTTTGCATGTCATTGCCTTTAACATAGTTCATTTTTTCCAGAACATAACTTTATATAACATTTTACTATATATTATCTTGTAAATAAAAAGTAGCATAATCATTGCCATTTTGTAGCCTATAGTGAGCAATCAAATCTGTTGTTGATTTTAATTGAAAGATTCCACAAACTATCTCACTTCTTTCACTATGTGCAGTAGTTGGGCCAGTTTATATACCACTGATGACGGCTGTATATTTCATTGTAGGCCAACGAATTCCAAAACAGAGATTTTTTTGCTTCACACAGTCTTTGCATGTACCACACCATTGAATCAATCACATTACATTTGCATTGTACTTTCAGTACTCATCTGTGAATCCTCCATAGGTTAACCTGGGAATCTTTATTGACTCACCCATTCTGGAGGGGGGATTTTTCGAAGACTCATCCCACTACAGGGCAAGAGGATTTACCTCTGATCTCCAGGTACATGTGCCGATGCTGCATTAACTTGTCCAAATTTATCTATATTATGAAGTCTGTCAAGTTTTATTTAACACTACACCAATCATGTGATGCCGCATAATCTCTGATGACATCATTCATTCAGAATATCCTTCCCATGCTAAGATCCCTTAAAAGAATCTAGTGTTTGTATATGGCTCAATAGATCATCTTGTGCACAGAACTTCTCAGTCAACTATTGATGCGGTGAGTGGGAAAACAGCCCTTTGGCACACTTTATACACTGCCTGTGTGTTCGGTGCAGTACCGAAGACAGTAAGCCTTTGTCCCACCCTAGAAAGCACAGCAAAATCAGGTTATAAAAAAAGTCTCTTGTGGTACCGCTGCTTCTTCCATTGGAAACAAGCAGCATTTCCACTGTTCCAAAGTCATTTGTTCCATGACCTTTGGACTGTTACACTTGTATGTTTATGACATTTTGGAGACATTAAGTATGTAAAGGAGTGAGGAGTAAAGTCAGTGACCTCTAGTTTCAGCACAGGTCAGGTAGTGTTGATAGTGTGGACGTAGATGTTTCTAGAAATACATTTGTTGTATTGTTGACTGGGATTGTGCTTTCAGCTAGAGTCAGGTTCTGTAAGTGGGGCAAACAAAGACCATTGTGATGTCACCCAGAAAACTGTGTGTCTGCAGGACCAGACGGCATTTCTTCATGAAGATTTAAAGGGATAGATCACCCAAAAAAGAAAATATGTTAGCAATGCTAAAGAATGCTAAAAAATGAATGACAATAAAGAGTGAAACTGCGAAACTAACATATTGTGGTGAGGAAGGCGTGTGGCGTGATTGATAGTTGGAATCAGCTGTGCGCACACCGGTCCCGTATATCTCACGGAGGAGTTCGGGAGCATAAAAGGACGAATCGTCAGGACTCCCGGCGAGAGAGGACCGGGCCTGGACATGTGTTTAGTTTGTATTTATGTTCTTGTGACTGGCAGTCGACCGTGAGGTGGTTCACGGCATTTTACTTCCATGTTTTTGTTTGTTGATTTTATTCAAATGATTTGTTAAATGTTCGCCGGTTCCCGCCTCCTTCATTCCTTTTATTGAACCTTATTGAACATATCTATTTATGTAGTCTGTTAAGACTAGCATGTGAATATATTAGCATTCAGGACAGTGTGTTTGGTACTGACCTCCTGGTGGTAGTGAGACAGTGGTGGGCGAGCTCTCCACACAGCCCTGACTGTTACAGGCCTTCACCAGCACGCTGTAGTTCGAATAAGGCTGAAGTCCTCCTATGGACACCCATTGGCCCACATTATCAGTGTTGAGCATTTTTTAGCATTTACATTCATATATTACAGTTTGGAACAACATATGCAATGTTTTTAGAGTGAGCTGTCCCTTTAATTGTCATGAAATTATTGAAAAATCCCAAAATAGGATTATAATTCCTAATGCTAGATATATCATTTCTTATGACTGGAATTCAGATTTCCTCTTGTATTTGATTTTATTGAATGCGTTTGTGTGTATTTTAGCCTGCATTTGGCATCTGGGGTCTCTCGGACAGCAGAGGAAAGGCAGACGGCACCTGCTGACCCAAGCAGTCCAAACCTCAGCAAGTCCTTCACGTTAGGTAATGCAGCAGACACGATAGTCAGCACGTCCCGCCTTGCTCTCATTCACAGTGTGCCTGTAAAGTGCTTATGCATTTTATACTTGTAGTATGGTCTGTGTGTATGTGTGGTCATCCAGCACGTACTCATGACAGTTATGTCAGCCGCTACAGATCGTGTTCTGTTGTCTTGCATTGCTGTATGTATGATTTATGCATGCAGTATTCAATCACGCGCACACACGCTGCTCTGTGTACTTTGGGATTAGATTGCTTATGGTTAATACCTCCGGTGCATTATCATAGGAAGACTACACGAAAAGAGTGCCATTACGTAACCTTGAATCAACTGAAATGCTTTACATGGGCCAAATCATGTTAAACCTTAATCTGTAGGAATGGCCTTCATTCAGGGCAGTTCATTTCAGAAGAAGGATGTATTTAAATTTAATGTTTGATATTGAGCAATTATAAAAGGTGGTAACACTTCAGTATAAGGTTGTAGTTGTTCATTAGTTAATGCGTCATTTAACGTGGACTAACAACGAAAAACACTTACACAGCATTTATTAATTATAGTTCATTTTGATTTCAGCATTAACTAATTCATTTCCAAAACCAAAAGCTGTAACTGTTAACATTAAAGATCCAATGTACAAAATTTAGCGGCATCTAGTGGTGAGGTTGCAAACTGCAACCAATGGCTCAGTCCACCACTCACCCATCCCTTTCGGAGCACTACGGTCGCTGACACAAGGACTACAATATCATCACGTTTTTGCTTCTTTGCTGAAGGTTACGTGCTCTGTAGAGCAGTTTGTCCATTAAGGGCTACTGTAGAAACAACATGGTGAATTCCATTTAAGGGTACCCGTAGTGTGTGTAGATAGAAATAGTATATGTATATTACATTGCATTTCTGTCAATGGATCCTCCAAAAATGAATACGCATTGGACCTTTAATGCACAATGCACTAACATTAACAATTTTATTGGCATCATCAGAGATTAATAAATGCTGAAAAACTGTGAACACAATTAAAAATTGTATCAGTGAATGAGCCTGCCTACTTATTTGCTTGTTGTACATTGCTTTTTTAGGATCTATTTGAGCAGTCTTTTTATATTAAACAGTTACTGCTTAATTACCACTTCTGGTCTTTGTGATATATTTGAATACTTTGTGTTGTAGATAATTTAATTGAGTTTAGACCAAAGTCTGCGCTGGACACTGATGCCAGAGAGGCCATTTTCCTACTCAGGTAATACTTCCTAAATCTCTCAGATTCACATCCATCCATGAACGCTTTGGAATGGATACCTGTGTATATGTGTGTTTTCCCTGGACATTCCTAAGAACATAGAATTAATCAATTTACTCTTGTGTGTCTGTGATTGATATTAAAAAGCTCCAGACCAACTCCAAGAACAAGCAATACTGCTAGAGAGATGGAGGACAGAGGCCCTGACGCTCAGGTGAGTGCATGTGTTCTTGTGAGGACTTTGGAAGAAATTTAAAGGGATAGTCCTAACATTTTAATTTTGTCACAATTTACTCACCCTCACGATGTTCCAGGACTGTATAATCTTAGTTTTTCTGCTGATCATAAAAAGATATTTGAAAGAATGTTTGAAACACAACAATTCTGGGGCACTATTGACTACCATTGTAGGAAAAATGTACTATGGTAGTCGATGGTGCCCCAAAACTGTTCCCACATTCTTGAGTTTAAACTATATTCTTTGGTGTTATACACAACAAGGAAATATATGCAGGTTTGAAACAAGTAAGTAGATGAGGAAATAATGACAGAATTTTCATTTTGGGGGAACTATCCCTTTAAGACATGATTTGTATTCAGGTTATTTTGAAACACTAAGGATGTGTCATTGAGCTAATAGAAAAAAAGGTGTTTTATTTTAATTTTCTGATTTAAATGATCAAAATTAACAATGCAAGATGTGGAATGCACTGTGCACTCAGTTTATTATGCTTGTTCAACAGCTGATCTCTGGCAGTGGACTTTATGTCAGCAGATCTCTTTGTTTAACCACAACACCATCTTCTGGATATGTTCAAAATTACAGTTACACCGTAAAACACAACGATGACCATTTTACTGTAGGACATTCTGTGAACTGATTTATTATTGTCTTACAGTGATGCAGGAACAGATTTGAATCTTAAGCAACGCTGCTTAAATATTTTAAACCGTATAAAATGAGAGGCTTGTGTTGTCCTGTGCTTTGTAGGAGTCCAGTGTCCTGGCAGAGGAGCAAAGTGACCTGAACACCTGCATTAAAGCTCTTTTATACACAGACAGTGGCCTTACAGTGACGCCCATCATGGATAACCCAAAGGTAACGTGACCTTCAGCATACATTTACAGACTCCACAACAACTTGCAATAGGATAGGCAGGGTGACAAAATTCACTGTATGATGTGCCTTTTCAGTGTATTACAAGCACTAAAACTAATGTTGGACTATAATGTTAAGTTTTGTCTCTAGATTTTAAAGGTGGCTCCAGTTCGCTTTGACCCAAAAACCCTTTGCGTACCGGCACACTCAGGTGAACATTAATTGATTTTCAATGTGGATAGCATTTAAAGGGATAGTTCACCCAAATATGAAAATTTGGTAATCACGTACTTACTCTCATTTCATTATTGTACATGCATGACTTACTTTCTGCTGCAGGACAAAAAAGATAATATTTTGAAGAAGGTTGGTACCCAAACAGCGGCATTACCTATTTACTTCCATTGTATGGACACAAAACCAATGCATCTCAACGGGTGCCGCAGTGGCCTGGTTACTAACTTTCTTGTTTACATTTTTGGGAAAACTATCTCTTTAAGAGTTCGTAGTACCTTTAATATTATAGGTCATGATGCCTTTTTGTCTGTTGAAATAGATACAGCTTTAAGTAAGCCAAGCATATGTTGCATTAACTGAAAAGTGTAAACATGATTCAACCAATTACAAGTTTGAGACTGGATTTCCTGTTCTTCTGACTAATGGCAGATGGGATACATGTATCTTATTGCATCTTTATTTTTGCAATTATGTAAACTTACTTGGCATAGACATCACGATACTCATTTAATATTTGGCAGTACTGTCTGTTCTTGCATGTCACTTAAAACGATTCAGGTGATTTCTATTTTTCTTCATTAGTGTTCTTATATTTTACACAACATTACACAAACTGAAAGCTTCTCTTTCTCCTCAGCTGACCGGTTGTCATCTCTGAGCTCAGAGGACTTGTGTCAGTTTCTGCAGCAGGTGTGTGCTGTTCTGGAGTCAGTGGACCGGCCTGGATCAGCCAGCGTTACAGCACCACGTGCTAAACTCAACCTGCTCTGTTACCTGTGCGCTGTGTGTAACCACAGAGAGACAGCCACACGCCTTATACACTCCCAGCTGGTGAGACAATCCTCTCATAAAGATTTATACAAGTTTAGGCTTTAAAATCAGACATGATATTCAGAAGAGAGAATTACTGGCGTGTTTTTTAAGTTTGAAAATGATATGGAGAAACATATGCTCCAATCATGACATGGATAATTAAATACAGCAACAACTTAAAATGAACATAATAGGAGGACCTAGATATTTCAATTGCGTGAAAGGACTTTAGTGGAACACGCTCAACACACACCCAACAGCTGTTCTCAGTTTTTTTCTGCCCTGCTTTCAAATGCCCTGCCCCTGAGCAACACAAGCATCGACTGTACATTCACACGTGGATAAAAAAACTCACATTCGTTTTTTCTGCATTCAATTTAGTGGAAAAAGTGAGTTAAAGGGATAGCTCAGTTAAAAAGGTCAAATTTCCCATCATTAACTTGTTTGACTGACTTCTGCAGAACACAGAAGAAGACAATTTAAAGATCAACAACAATAAGCCCCATTGACTTCCATCGTATGGATACAAAACCCCTGACACATTTCTCAAAATATCTTCTTTTCTGTTCCACAAACGAAAGAGTCATATAGAGATTTTGAACCACATAAGAGTTTTGCACATGCCTAAAGAAAATGCACATGGGCTTTTGTTTACAGCTAGCAAACTGGAGATCATACCTACTGTTTCATTGCGTTTTCCACAGACTAAACTGTTCTGTTTTTTTCATATTGTTTTTTAGTACCCTAAAGGCTGTTATGGGATGTGTAGATGACTGGGAGTGGGATGGTACTGGAATGAGGGAAATAAAACAATAGTCTGTAAACTGAAGAATGGGTGTCTCGCCTCAGTCATAAAATGACTTCCTTTCCTTTCATCTGTGGAGACTGCGATCAGAGGAGTTGAATAGATTTTTTAAACATGAATTGTCTGGCAAAAATATCTTGATGTAACACATCCGTTTTGGATTTGCTGCGGTTATTGCTGATAAACCAGTGCTGAGAATTGTACAATCCTCCTCTGGCCACCAGGTGTCTCACCACCATTACCAGTTTATCTGTGTATATGACCTGTATACCTTACCCACTGTTAAATATTTATGAAAACGTGACATTGCAGGCCTTATTATTATGATTAATGACCTGTAATATGTACTGAAATATTTTTTAGACCGAACAGGTTATAATAATCATTCTTGTGTTATTCTGCTCACCCTATTATTGTATTTCTCTTTTTCTGATGAAGTTTCCTGTGCTGGTTCAACAGATGCGACTCGCTCCTAACTGGGATGTGTAAGTGTTACCTTTTTAAATCAGCATCGAATTTTGTGTAATCTACAGTTTCATTGGTATTTATTTTCACACATTATTCAGGTACAGTTGTCTCCCAAAAGTCATTATCAGATGTCATTACTAGTTCCGGTCTCTGAGAAATGCATGGCCTGTCTTGTCCTCTCTGCCTCTGAAGGGAAGGAATGACAGGCATGTGTCTCACCGGCCCCTCACAGTCTTACAGACTCTGTCTCCACACTACAGTCACCAAGCAACCGATAGGACACATTTAATGTTGAATGGCATTGAATACCAGACTCATGTGCACTGTTTATTTAAAGGGCCAATTCACCTTGAAACCATCAAAAAACTTTATTATTTACACTCATTCCAAAGCTTTGTGAATGTTCTTCCATGAAACACAAAAGCGACAAATTTTGAAGCTTTAATTTGCGGTCACTATCATGACAGTTTTTTCCTGCAATGAATAGTAAGACCATCATTCCTTCATTTTAGATCAATACAGAATTTACATTTTTGGGTGAACTCTACCTTAAGACTATTAAGATATCTGTATTTTTACAATTATATGGAAGTGCTGATGATAGAATAAACAGATGTTGAAGCTAATACCGTAAATGTACAGATAATTACAGGTAAAGCGGACGATATAAAATGAACAGCTGCAAGATGATTCCTCTGTTGATTTCAGTTTGTGTATTCATCTTTTATTTATAGAAGAAGCAAAGTGATGAGAGCCATAGGCTTGTTGGCCTCCCATTGTACCGAGCTCAAAGAGGACGTTCCTATCACAGAGGTGAGTGTACATAGGATGTTGTGTAACCATTCAAGATGGCCATGCTTAAAATCATTTTGTAACATGTAGTTGAAATTGTAAGGAAGACCAGCAGGTGTCACTGTAGCATTGCCATAGCTTGCTTGTTCTCACCTCCTTCTCGGAGGAGAAAATGCCAAACAAATTTTTTCCCCAGCTCCCGTTCAAAAAACAGGAAATCCAGTTTTTTTACAAGCCATGTGTGCCCTTGTCTTTTTCTGCAAGTAATAGATTAAGCAAAATAGCTCTCCGTGTTTGTCCGTTCAAATGCTCTCCCCAATCCTAGGTTTTAAACAGGTTAGTTTTATGTTCTGTTACTTCCCCACCAACTTCCTCACTTCTTTGTTAATGGAGGATTTCACAGCTCTACCCAGGCTACGTGCGGGCAGCAGCACAAAATGGCCGTTCGCCGTAACCCAGCTCGGCTGAATTATTGGTTGCGTGCGATCGTTCCCACAATACAGGCTCAAACTCTGTAGCTTCTTAGGGAAATCCTCCATAGTTTCTCGCTGTTCTGGTCTCAGTGGGTCGGTATTGAAGAAGTGCTCAGGGTGACCATCTCTCTCCCTAGCACACTACAGGGGTTCTGTGTCTGAGCTGCCGATCCTGTC
Source organism: Triplophysa tibetana (assembly GCA_008369825.1). Taxonomy (NCBI): domain Eukaryota; kingdom Metazoa; phylum Chordata; class Actinopteri; order Cypriniformes; family Nemacheilidae; genus Triplophysa; species Triplophysa tibetana. The sequence goes on from CM017916.1 coordinate 12,644,431, forward strand.
ATGGCGATTTCTCTCTCTGCTTCTCTTTCAGTGGAGAGAGAAAAGAAGAGCTGCTTTCTTACAGTTCCCCTGCACACTAGAGGGCCTTGACCCTGGTTTTTGTAAATTTTGAGAATTTTTATTTAAAGGAGTGCAAATATTTCTACTGTGTTCTATTGACAGGTTTGACTTGGTTGTTAAAGGCTTCATTCAAAGAGAAATACAAATTCTGTCATTATTTACTCACCACTCTTGTCATTCTAAACTCGTACGCTGTTGCACAATTTTTTATTAGCTATAAATGTAGTTCAATCAGATGATAACGTTCTGTTTATTCCACTGCACTTTGACATTTTAAATGTGTGAGCCCTTTACATTTGAATGCATTTTCAAGCCTGGCAATGTTGGATTGTTCATCACTTTGAAAAAAAACTTGACACAATAGTTTTTTGGTTCATTTTCGGTGTTTTGTGGTGTGGCTAATTTTGGGAATTTAAAAATGCATCATTAACTTTTGCCTCTCGGTCGCCATCTCTGTTTGAAATATAAAACTGCAGGTTACTTAACTTATCTTTACATATGTTTTAAAATTACAGACTTTCCCCGCCAAAACTAACCCAATCAATCAAATTATATATATAATATTTATTTTTATTATTATGACCTTTCAGTTGTGAATCGAAGCGAGGTAAGGACAGGAGACAGTTTTTGAGACAGTGTATTTACTTGCACAACAAAAGATTTTTGGTTATTTTTAACTATAAAAGGGAAAGATTGCATGTTTTTAAACTTCACAGTTTTTTTTTTACACTTGGCATTAATGGGCCTTAAAGGAGCCGTATGTAAAATTGACACATAGCGGTTAAGCTTGGTATTGCAGTCCAAATTCAAAATCTTGGCGAGGATTTTTCCCCTCCCCTCCTCCTCAGACTCGATGCTCACAGGAGTTGCCAGACACTTAGAGGAGTGTAATGGAAAGCATCAACTCTTACATTGTAAGTTTATATGATCATTTATACATTTGGAGTTGTTTTTTTGTATGCAAATATAACTCAATCAGCAAGTCATTTCATAGGTTGTGTCCTTCGGAGGTTGCAGTTACGGGCCATCTTGCTGTCTCATGTAAATAACCGTATTTAAATGGTGTATTACTCCTCATAAGTTGTAAGATATAGTAATTCTTTCTAAGTTTAAAACAAAATATTACCGGAAAGGGTGGAATCTTCTATCTCTGACCCAGATCGTTGCTGGAGTATGCTGTGATGGTCGCCAACTGGCAACCGAGCTGTCTAAATAAACTAGTGGGTAAATTGTTAGCGGGCGGGGTCACACGGACCAAAACAAAAACAGACATTCCGGCACGGAACGCACATTTCAGAGTAGAAAAACTGCTTCAAATATACCCTATGATAAAATATACATTGTTAAACAATGGATGTTCATGTTTCTAATAACAAAAAACGCTTTATATTTCACACATTTCAAGTCTATTGTTCACCGCTGTCCCTCTTCTCACAAAACAACTGGATTTCTTCCGGTCTATGTAAAGTTTCTCCTTCAGAAACACTCTGAAGGAAAAAGCTGACTAGGTCTGTGGTGATTGGTTCCCCGCTTGGAGTGTGTGAAGATGTCCCACCCATACCCAGGGGCAATCGTGGCCTAATGGTCAGAGAGTCGGACTCGTGACCAGAAGGTTGCCGGTTCGATCCTCAGGGCCGGCAGGTAACGATTGCGGTGCCCTTGAGCAAGGCACCTAACCCCTACACGCTCCCCGGGCGCTGCACTGATAGCTGCCCACTGCTCCGGGTGTACGTGTGTTCACCACTTGCTGTGCGTATGTTCACTAGTCACTGGATGGGTTAAATGCAGAGGTCACATCTCGGGTATGGGTCACCATATCTGACAAATAGGTCACTTTCACTTCACTTTCACTTTCACCATATCAGCGAACTTCCTCTTCTCAGGCTGTTGTGATTGGTCGTGCCCCTCTCTTTGCATGTGTTTTCATAAACTTTGGCTTTTAGCAATAAACGGTAACAATGGCGTCAACTTCACTTTATCAATTAAAAACATGCAGATCGATTGAAGTGTAACGGAGGTCTGCTAGTGCATGTGGAAACGTCAATCTGTGTTAGAGATTGCAAATTGTTTTCCTACTATGGCGAGGGAAATGACACAAGACCCAATGGCGTCAGACTGGTTATATTAATTTACACTAATAACAGAAGCGTTAGTTTTGCCTTTTTATATTGGACCCGAGTTGGATAATAAAACATGCATCTTGATAAGGAGACATTTGTAAGCAGGACTTCAAAGGACGTTTCATAGAAGTGTTTTAGCGGTAGGCTATGTGCACACAATATCAGTGTCTTTTACAGAACATTTTTCACAGTCGATGTTAAAGTCATGGTTATTTGACATCATGTACCCGGGAAGTAGAGGGCTGTAGTCCGATTCCAGCCGTTCTCTTATATTCCTTGAAAAGTGAATTCTGTTAAAGACAATATCGCTGTTGGCACTGAATTTTGAGTTCTATCATTTTGCAGGTATTATTAATGCTCTGACAGCAACATTACACACTAACTAAAGGTTGAAAAATGGGATCGCAGGGAATGTGGCCTTTAATGGACATTTTCCTTAAACATCACGTAATATTACCAATGAACTACCAAAAAAGTTACTTTATTTATTGCATATAAAAGAGGAATGCAATAAAGCATCTTACAGCTTTTTTCCTGCGCACTCCTTCACTGTCCTCCTGACACGCACGCTTACTTTCAGTGCAGAGAATGACAAGTTCCGAAAGTCGGGCTTGCTATATGCAGTGATTTTGGTTATATTGCTTTTATGAATATTTTTGTATCATGCAGCGCAAGGTTCAGTCTAAATAACGATCTACGTGCATTTTCAGACAAAGTGTTTAGTCATATTTATATGCTCAAGCATTCAATAAGTGACACATGTTTGGAGATGGTGTACACAACCATTTGCGTCCGGAATGAGCTGATTCTCTATACCGGTCTCACAGCCAAGAGGACGCGGAGAGATGCGATCCTGCGCTGGGTCATAGCGAGACCCTCGCGCTCATGTGCACCGAGGGTTTCGATAAATTTCTTTGTTCTGATGAATGTTGGAAAAATACTTGTAACCAAATGGTTCTTGGCCACCATTGACTACCATAGTAGGAAAAAATGGCTTTATAAATTTCTTTGTTCTGTTGAACACCCAAGAAGATAATTGGGAGAATGCAGGAAAGAAAACTGTTCTGGAACACTTTTGACTACCTTTGTCTTTATTTTTGTCATTTTTTCCAAATATCTTTCTCTGTGTTCATCAGAACAAAGACTTTTATTAAGATTTGGAACAACTCGAGTGAGAAGGCCTAAATCATGACAACATATTTATTTTTGGGTGAACTGCCCCTTTAAGAATGACTTCTGTAAAGTAAATAATGAATGTATAGTTCAGGCTAAAAAGAAGTAAGATTCTATAGTAGCTGTAAGCGTCGCAGTAAGACTATCCCTATAGCTAAGTTTCACCCCCAGGCTGTATCCAACATCTATAAGAAACTTGGGCTAATTCGTCGTCATGGCAATGATAAAAGCTTCTATAAATAGAAATGTAGCACAGGGACCTGATGCAGAAGGCAGGAAATTACAGAATTACAGGTAGAGCAGAAAAGTTTTGTTCTTCTCTCTCTGTCTTCCTGAAACACTGGGTCCATCTCCCTGTCCTCTTTCAGCTCTATAATCCACTCGGAGACCCTCTATGTCTGTGTTCTCCTTGAACACTTGAACACTAAGTCTAATGAAGTGGTAAATTAATCATTGTCCTTGGCACCAGCAATCCCCCGTGCCCCTAGCCTAAATTCACAGTTTCTCTCACAAGAGCGCCACAGTATCTCCCCTGACCAATCCCATTTACACACTACTAAGAATTACAGCGGAGCCATCCAAAGGAGCCACCGTTTGGATGAACCAGTTAAATTTTTACTTCTTTATTTATTTTAGTCATTTTAAAGTTCCTTCTTCCATATATATATTTCATAGAGAAATGCATTAAAAATCCAGATTCTGTCAGCGCATAAAGGCATCGCCATCTGTGCCGGAGGGAGTGAATATTTCAGAGTTGAATTTTAAGTGGCACACAAGAGTATCGGTGTGATTGGAAACCAGTGAAAGAGTATCAAGGGCACTGTGTTTTTCCCTCTCTCGTCCGCTGGACGTCTGAGACACAGTGTTTGTCTCATCGACTGTGAATAATATTGATCCTGATCTGAGCACGTCTCCCCCCCCCCCCCCCCCATTAACTCCCCACTTCTGTCCTTTGGGCATGCCCGCCAATATTATTATCGGGAATCTAAATATAAAGTAGCTGGTTGTTTTTTTCTGGATGTGCTCCTAGAGAAACTTCTAATGTGAGTTTCTTGATTTGTTCTTTTATCATATTTTGACAGTTTGTTGAGGAGAAAATGCTGCCTAATAAAATGTTCTAATTTTACTTTATGCACCAGGCATAGTGGTTTGTTATGTAGTTTATTAGTGATCAGTAGTAATTGATTTTTTTTTCATCAGTTCTCAATAGTATTTAAGTTATTATATATAATATAACAACGATCAAACCGCACTCAATTGCATTGCATTCTAAAATTAAAGTAATAAAAAATAGAATAGTCATTTTACAGTAATAGACTCAAATAAGTGACCAAAACATTAAAGCTACAGTTCGTGACTTTTGTCTCTATATTGCAATCTCTGTTTGACACAAAATTGCTGGTTGCTTCGAGTACTTATCTTCATGCTACAAATTCCATATTTAAAATCAAATATTATATATATTTTTTGCCACCCTTTGTCCAGAATACAGTACTTTGGACAATTTTAAGAGGTGCATCATGGGATGTCTTTTAAACAGAATTGGAGTTTCTATGTATAGACCACTTCGTAAGACCCAAACAACTCGAAGAACTTGGTTTCAGTTTTTCAACATTGCAAAAACAAATAAAACAAAATTTATTACCGAATCAAAATGTTTAACGAATATCTCGAAAATTGTATTATGTATGTAAGAATTTTATATTATATAATATATAAAAAAGGAAAGTTCTGCTGGACCAGTGTTTATATCTTGTAAAGAGGTCTATACTCTATGCTTCTTGGATGCTTATCTAGTCTAACTCATGAATTTAAAAATGGCAGGCCTACCTCAATCCAATCCAAAGCTAGTTTTTATTTAATAAAGTGTTGTTGGGACAGTCTGGAGCCTGTTGACAGTTAAACACCGGGCAAAAAACACCCTTTCAGATGGCACAGATGTCCTGGGAATGCAGAGGTAACATGTCGGGAAGCGCGTTTCCTTTGCTTTCATCCAGCCAGGACGCAAACATGTGTTTTAGCTAAACTGATATTAATCAGATCTATCATTCCCACGCAAAATACAAACATTATTTATATATATTTCACATTCGTATTTTTACGTTTTGTTACGGAAACCATGGATCGCCCCATTTTCTCCTTTCCAAAGGGCACGGGAGGCTGCCGATGCTAAGCATCCATGAGATAAGTTTATGTAAAGGATAAATTGATTGCTTGCACCGAAATTCCCTTGCAGTAGCTCTCCTACTAGCTTTGCTCTGCTGAGCTTCACTTCGCTGCGGTATAGACACATCGGGAAGACAGAGAAAGAAACAATTGTCGAGCGTCTACATTTGAACAACAAACTTGAGCTTGAGCAAGGCTGCCAATGAGGTATTCCATTTGGAGGAGTAAAGCCATGACAAATGTGGCCTCAACAATCAAAAGATTTAACATTTGTCCAGTTTCCTCAAGTGATTTAGGTGATCTGATTTTAATGTATAGCATATTTTTCTTTCACCATACATAAAACTAGAAACATGTCATAATGTATTATTAAATGATTATTATTAATATACTAAAAAAATATTATTTAACTTAAAAAAATTTAAACATACTCTTTGAATCGTTTAACTGATAGTATTAATCTGTCATTTTTTTTACTATCGGTTAATGGTTAAACGGTCAATACTGCTTCAATACTGATCAAACTGCTTGCGAAGGGTCATTAATGAACCATCTTAATGAAGTGTATTATTACTATGCCAGGCCTGACGTCGTGACACCCACATTCATGTTCGATATAGCTGATCAGAGCTTATGAACTGCAGATATATAAACAGAGACAGCTGTTCTTTAAACATAAGATCCTATTAAAGTGGAAATCACGATTAGAAGGAGGAGATTAAATATTGAAACCAAAACACGGTTTAGATTACCTTCATTTGTATTAAGGATATGATCCTCTTTATGTACACAAAACGGATGCGTGGTGCATTTATAATGAGGGTTAATATACACATTTAAACGAGCCTTCCATGGTCAGCCTCAGTGCCTCTAGTCTTGGTTTCCCTGATTATCAGCTCGAACCCAAACCTGATTTCAGATCAGCGGATGGAGCATGTGTGGCATCTCTGTACAGCTTATATCCTGTAATACACCACTGCAGCCTATCCGTGCGTGTCATAATGATGTTTTGTGAAGCTGGATAATGTGCGCGCGTGTTTGTGTGTGTTGATGGTAATGATACATTTTAGAGGAGGAATTGCTTTGCATGTGCACAGCTGAATAAAACAGCTTCTCCTTGTTTGTTTCTTCCTGTGTAACGGGAATCATCACTGCGTGTCTCTCTCTGCCAAGAGTCATCAAACATAGCCGCCAACATCTGTTCCCTGCAAAGTCATCACTTATGAGACTTTAACAGTCGCGGGGCCACAGTGCAACAGAGGGTTGATTTGCATAGCACCCTACTGCGAGAACGACTACAGAGAGAAGCACATATACAGAGTCATCTGAGCACTCAGAGAAGATGATAAAATGCTAATGGAAAGACCAGAGCTCTTTGTATGCATGTGTCCTTGCCATGAAGTTCAATAAAACTTTTTGGAATCTTCTTATGGATGTCTTGAATGTATTAAGAGCGTTTGGAGGTCTGAGTGCAGTTTGTTTTTAATCCAAAGTGTTGGACGAGGGCAGGGCGATATAAAATCTGATACTGAATCTTGATATCTTTCCAAGGAGAACCACAACCCCACAAATCTACGCCAGTTCATGGTATGATTTGACTAAGACCACCGAAATGTGTACTTAAGTAAGGTTTCAACCTTAAATTGTGTATACACATTACATCCAAAACAAACGATGATATTTGTTTAGGGCATTTCACATGACCCCTTTAAATAAGCACAAATACATCTTCATGTTACAGATTGTGCCTTCATTTTTGTGACAAATTCATCATTCATATCTGCGTCTCAGTTCACACCTTCTCTTCCTCTCACAGACATTTTGATTTTACATTTTTTGGGCTGCTTGAGATGTGAGATGTAAAGGGAGAGTGAAAAGTCACCATGATATCAAGACAGACAAATCTTATTTTTAGTAGAATATTGCAATGTTTACTACACATGATTTAATTGTTTAAAAAAATATTTAAAACAAATATGCACATACCTGCAAACTAGTAGCTGTTTGACAAACTAGCCGTTTTGAATCAAAATATGCCATTCTTGTGAATCGTGTCCGAAGAGTCTATTTCGGAGAGTGAGGGGAGTTGATGATTTTTAAAATGTACGTCCTCGGGTGCCATATTTTGAAATGTTGAACACAGAAACAGGGAACATCATAGTGCTGTGTCAGGCAAACTGTCTGCATGCGTCAAGAAGAGCGCAGATTTTTTTTAACACAAAAGTATTGTTTGTCTGGTTGACTTCACACAAAATACTGCTGTGCTCAACAAGCCTTTGCAACAGGTTTTAACTACAAACTGCATATAGTTTATGAAATAAAAATGTATAATGTATGTGTTTCTCAGGCAGTGGCCATGTTCACAGAGCTGCTCCGAGAGAACTTCAGGAGCAGCAAACTGAAGCAGTGCTTGATTCCACCACTAGGGGAGCTGCTGTATCTCATCGCTACACAGGTACAACAAAGATGAAATTGAAATCCCCTTCTGAAAGAAATCACAAATAAAATTGATCATTGAATACCTGCAAGACTAGATTTAATGTGCAACTATATGTCGTTCTGAATATTTTCCACATTTACTTCTAATTTATTTTTGGTTTTAAGTTAGGTTTTGGGGTAAGGGCTGGGTTAAATACTGTATAGGGTATAACTTCATCAGTGTAACAAGACATTAAGTGAAAGTACTTTAAATAATTACAATGCACCAACATGTATGCAGTATGCGTATAATAAGTCAATTGTATCAAATGGTAAAATACGTGGTTGTTAGGCAGTGTAGGAAAGAGCACTGGAATTTGTGGAAATTTAATGAATTATGAATAATTATTAATGATCAAATTTGGAGATTTTTGTCGAAAATATCTTTTCTAACAAAACGCATGTTTACCTTATTGGTAAAGTATATAATTGTACAAACTCCGACAGAGTAAACACTTAATGTGTTTAAGACAGAAACCGTTTTCTATGTACTGTTTTATATATCTGTCTGTCTATCATGAAATCAGTTTTCCAGTCAAAAAAAAATTATGGAATTCCAACACTGTTCAATCGTGTGTACTAGGCCCCAAAATGCAGAAATTAATAAATAAGAGGCCAAAATACTGCATAAAATAATATAAAACATTTTTAACCAAAATTGCGTTGGATTAGCATTGAAAGGATATATCTACAGTCATGGCCAAAATTGTTGGTACCCCTGAAATTTTCCCACAAAAAAATATTGCATTAACACATGTTTTGCTATACAGATGTTGATTCCCTTTGTGTATACTGGAACAAAACAAAAAAAAGGAGGGAAAAAAGCAAATTTGACATAATGTCACACAAAACTCCAAAAATGGGCTGGACAAAATTATTGGCACCCTTTCAAAATTGTGGATAAATAAGATTGTTTCAAGCATTTGATGCTCCTTTAAACTCACCTGGGGCAAGCAACAGGTGTGAACAATATAAAAAATCACTACTGAAAGCAGACAAAAAGGAGAGAAGTTGACCTAGTCTTTGCATTGTGTGTCTGTGTGTGCCATACTACGCATGGACAACAGAAAGAGGAGAAGAGAACTGTCTGAGGACTTGAGAACCAAAATTGTGGGAAATTATCAACAATCTCAAGGTTACAAGTCCATCTCCAGAGATCTAGATGTTCCTTTGTCCACAGTGCGTAACATTATCAAGAAGTTCGCAACCCATGGCATTGTAGCTAATCTCCCTGGACATGGACGGAAGAGGAAAATTATGAAAGGATTCAACGCAGGATAGTCCGGATGGTGGATAAGCAGCCCCAAACAAGTTCCAAAGAAAATCAAGCTGTCCTGCAGGCTCAGGGTGCATCAGTGTCAGCGCAAACTATCCGTCGACATTTAAATTAAATGAAATGCTATTGGAGGAGACCCAGAAAGACTCCACTCCTGACACAGCGACATAAAAATGCAAGACTAGAGTTTGCCAAAATGTACTTGAGTAAGCCAAAATCATTCTTGTGGACAGATGAGATCAAGATGGACCTTTTTGTAAAGCTCATCATTCAACTGTTTACCGAAAATGGAATGAGGGCTACAAAGAAAAGAACACCGTACCTACAGTCAAATATGGAGGAGATTCAAAGATGTTTTGGGGTTGTTTTGCTGCCTCTGGCACCGGGTGCCTTGTTTGTGTGCAAGGCATCATGAAATCTGAGGATTACCAAAGGATTTTGGGTCACAATGTAGGGCCCAGTGTCAGAAAGCTGGGTTTGCATCCGAGATCGTGGGTCTTCCAGGACAATGAACCCAAACATACTTCAAAAAACACCCAGAAATGGATGGCAACAAAGCTTTGGAGAGTTCTGAAGTGGCCAGCAAAGAGTCCAGATCTAAATACAATTGAACACCTGTGGAGAGAAAAAATTGCTGTTAGGTAAAGGCGCCATTCCAATATGAGAGACTTGGAGCAGTTTGCAAAGGAAGAGTGGTCCAAAATTTTGGGTGAGAGGTGTAAGAAGTTTATTGATGGTTATAGGAAGCGATTGATTTCAGTTATTTGTTCCAAAGGGTTTGCAAACAAATATTAAGTTAAGGGTACCAATAATTTTGTCCAGCCAATTTTTTGAGTTTTGTGTGACATTATGTCAAATTAGCTTTTTTTCCCTACTTTTTTTGTTTTGTTCAAATACACACAATGGGAATAAACATGTGTATATCAAAACATGTGTTAATGCAATACTTTTCTGTGAGAAATACTTGATTTTCTGGAAAAATTTCAGGGGTGCCAACAATTTTGGCCATGACTCTATATCTTGTGATTCGGTTCATAAGACCTGTTTATATCGTCAGGAGGTGCAGGGATTGCGTTTGTGTTATCTGTTTGAACTTTTAAACACACAGCACCTGTGTTGAATGAATGAGCAAGCGCTTTCAGGTAAAGACTTTATTTACTGTTCTACTGTAGAAACAATAACATCTACACCTTGAATGGGACGAGGGGGAGTTAATGAACAACCATCAGGTCTTTATCTATTATTTTTACTGTATTTAATATTGCTGTCTAGAATATCCAAGTGCCTGTCTCTCCTAACCTCTTTGTCTGTGCTCGTGAGTCGTGACTCGTGTGTAGCTCTACGAAGCAGATGGCTTTTCTGTCCAAAATCTATTGGTCCGTTTATGGTCAGACATATTTATTGGCTACTAAAATGCCTGTCAAAAGTTTGAAGATGAATTCAAATTGTTCTGAGGAACGGATTTGAGTTTAAAAGTAGTGAAGTAGACTAATTATCTTAATTTGAATCGAAGCACAAGTATAGTTACAGTCTTAAAAATATACTCATGAAAGTACCCCAAAAACTACTAAATTACAGTAATGTGTGAAGTTGTAATTCGTAACTTCCACCCCAAGGCCATCTTATATGTTGACATAATATTAATATAAAGGATTCACGATATGTTATTGGCCATATCGGTATCAAACAATAAATGGTCATTTTTAAAGTTAGCGTATCTTCGTGATGATAAAATCAGGCCGATATATTTAAGCCGATAAATTAATAATAATTTCTTCAGGTTGATCCACTTTAGCTGCACGCTGCTCACAGTTTAAATCCAGTAAAGAACTGTCTTTCTGTCTTGATTATTCACTTGCTATTAGCAAAACACTGTTGCTGTAGGTACAGTAGGTACATCTTCATTTGTTCTTTATATATGCAACGGTTTGAGCATAAAGCTGAGAAATTAGTTTTTTTGTCAGAACTGATTCAGAACGTAAACACTAACGAAGATCTTTTTTGGATCCATATATGCTGCACCCTTCCAGAAGATGTGTAATTGCGCCCCCCAATGTATAACAGTGAGAACATTAATTGCCTGGAATGTCTGTCAATGTCAAGGGAGCATCGTCTCAAATGACAACACATTCCGATCGTTTTTGCGAAAGAGTTCATAATAAAGCCAATATCGATTAATGCTGAACTTTCTCAATGGCTGCTAGAGGGATTAGCCACTGCATTACAATATAGTCATGGGATCTCCGTGTTCACCGGCCCAAAATCTTTGACCCTTGATAGCAGACAAGCCAATTTGCTTCGCATAAGTGTCTAACAGGCAACATTTGTCTCCATGATTCCATGACATTTATAAACCTCCCTCATGAGGAGTGTTACACACAACCTCTCAGGCCTCATTAACCCAACATTGGGACCACCTCACAACGAATGCCGTTTTGGAGTGTCATGCGTAACCCCTGACAGCGAATAAGTAGAGTAAAGATCACTGAAATTTTACAGCCGTGTTGTTTTTTAGAAATGTGCATTTACCCATAATTCTCAGGCAGCACAACACCTGCAGTCAGTCACGCTAACACTGTATTTGTCAGCTATAATACATGGCTTTGATAAAAGTGTGTGTTCAGGGATTTTCAACATCACACATTTACAGCTGCCTGTGAATGAGGTCTAAAGGTGTAATGAAGCGCAGCCTCGCGAGTCCATAAACCGCCATGTTACCTCATCACACAAACAACGTGATAAGACCAGCTTTCTCAGGACAAATACTGTTTTAGAGACTGTTCACAATTACGATGTTTATCTAAAAACCAGTCCTGTGTTCTAGACATCTTGAGGTTGCCCTAATCTGATGGCTTTATCGACAAAAGGGAGGGAGCCGTGTATCACGGATAACATGCTTTATTGGCTTGTGTACTTGTGTATGTGTGTGTCTCTTTCCGCTGTGTTTGTCCAGGCTGTGGAGCACAACAACATACCCAGCTTTTATTGATCATATTAGCTCTGAGAGCAGGGGGAGGGTGGGGGACGCTCTGGCCTTGAATGGTCTTAACTAATGTCTTTTCTCTACCCCCAATTCTGGTGACACAAGCAGTAGGTGTGTTGACAGTATGAATGTCAATAGAGTTTCATTGGAAAACTGTAGATGTGATCTTTATAGAGAGAATAGAAGGAGCACAATAAATGGGTGGGATAATAGCTAAGCCACAAACTCTATTGATTTTCTTTAGTCTGTTCCTGAATAGAATGTAGTTGGGTTCTTTTAATATGCGTATATCATTTTAAAAATCAAAATTATTTGAATCCTTTTCAGCTCACCTGGAATTGATCTGAAACATTATAGTAAGCCGTTGGTCTATTGTTAACAGGAAAAATTACAATTCTGCCATGAATTACTCACCATCAGGTCGTTCGACAACTTTAGGAGAAACGTTCCTCTTCGGAAACACAATATGAGATAGTTTTGAAGAGATCCGGGAGCTTTCTGACTCCATTCAAAGCATAGAAGATGAGCGAAGATGAACAGATTTTTAATTTGCGCCAGAGTTTCCATTTAAGAATGGAAAGACAAAAGAAAGACAAAATATAGTGCACTACTGACACTACTGGAAAAACAGTTTTTCAGAAAAAAAGTTAAATACTGCAGAACAAAAAAACGCTGACAAAAAGTAATGAGACATTTAAACTGCACTTTTTCTCCTATAGATAAGAAATAAGAAAGTTTTACACCATTTGGCAGCTGCAAACGAGTCGAGCTTTTCTTATGTTTTTAGTTTTTACAATGTGAAATAAAGCTCATGGAGGTTATGCTTCAATTATTAGTGCTTTTCCTCTTTAAATTTGAAATGGTGTCTTCTCATGCTTAACATGGTCAACTTGTGGAAAAACGAGTTGGGCGTATTACGTTGTATTTCTGTGCTCGATACACTCCCCCAGCGATCGTACTAGGTTTCGGAAAGTCTTTTTCCGAACAACTTTTCTTAGTCCCTTATTGGACAATTCTCCCAGAAAAGCATACGGCACGGCCACATGAGAGCAGGATAAGGAGCATGCCCAGACGTCACTTTCACTTGTAAGCAGTAGAGAGAGAGAGCATACGTTAGCGAAGTTCAGGTGTTTGTTTGTTCACTGCATTTGGGTGATGAATGTTATATAAACGGTGGATATATCATACGGTGAGTGAAACTGATGTCTGCGTTTTGTTCAGCCTAACCCCCCCCCACACGCGCCTTATGTTTTCGGAAACAATCGTGAAGCTGTATCTATCTTTTATAAATGTGATCAAACTACATACTATTCAAAGATATGAAGTGTGCAATAATACTCTATAGGTACTCAAGATTACTATAAAACTGGCAGTAACTCTGTGTTACGCCACTTTAAGGCCGTTTATGACCTTTCCCCAATCAAGGAAAACCGTTTTACGCGCTTACATGACCTTACATGTATAAGCTTATGAAGCATTATCGGCCTAAGACTGTGCATGTAAACCCGCTCATTGACAACCACAGCAGGAAAAAATACAATAAGGTGTCCTAGAACTGTTTGCTTTGATAAATTCTTCAAAATATCAAATTTTGTGTTCAACGGAACAAAAAAATATGATACAATAGTTTTTCCTACTATGGCAGTTAATGATGTCCCAGTAATGTCAGTTGCTAGCATTTTATCCCTTTAAGATGTAAAGAGCAGAAAGACGTAAATAAATTGGTTGATTCTTGCCTTCAAAAGAAGCGCTGCAGCCACTGGGTGTGGAGTTTTTCCTTTTCCCTGCGGCTATCCCATAAAAATACATTTTAAATAGCCTTGGAAAAAATATTGAGAAGTTCTCTGGTAAAGCTTAATGTCCGCTGAGGAGCTCACTTCATTCAGCTGCTTAGAAATTACACGGTCGAAATGTATAAATTAAAAATGTATTTCGTCATTGATTGATATTAAGGTTTAATATGATGTGAGTCTGGTTAAATTTGAGTGAAAAATGTGTCATTTTATTGATTATCCACATCTACACTCATATGAGATCAATGTTCTTGGTGTATTTAATTGGCTAGTGTTATGTGTAATGTAACAGAACTAAGTAAAACTTTTACATTTATACATTTGGCAGATGCTTTTATCCAAAGCGATTAACAGTACAGTGCATTCTATTATACATTTGTATCGGAGTATGTGCAATCCTTGGGATCGAACCCATAAACTTGGCGTTTGCTAACGCATTGCTCTAACCACTGAGCTACAGGAAAGCTATTTATTGTAACTGTCCACACAAATAAACAAATTAAGACAACTTTTAAAATGTATATTTTTTATATAAAAATGGGACCTTATTTTATTCAATCCCTTCCCATGAACAAATTTCACAAATATCATTATTTTAATACTGGTTTATACCCAATACATTCTTTATAAACGTGTAATCCCCCTCGAGTTGTTCCAAATCTATATGCATTTCTTTGTTCTGTTGAACACCAAATAAGATATTTTGAAGAATGTAGGAAGGAAACATTTCTCGGGCACTTTTGACTACCAGTGTCATTTTTCCCACTATGGTAGTCAATGGTGGCCAAGAAATGTTTGGTTACAAACATTCGTCCAAATATCTTTCTCTCCGTGCATCGGCACACAGAAATGTAAACAGATTTGGAACAACTCGAGAGTGAGCCGATGATGACACAATTTAGAATTAATATAATGAGAATCCTATCAATATTTAAAATCTCATTCATATTTGTTCTTTTAAATACAGATTATATTTGTTTGATGCAGTTACATTTTGGCAGTGTAAAATCAGGCCTTCACCAGTTTTAGGGCCTCGAGTTGCTGTTGATGGTCACAATGAACTTCAGCACTGTTCTGAACGCAAGCATCAGAGGTTAAATGAGAATCTTGTTTCATGGGGTTCGTCGCTTCCCCCTCTAATTGACACGATCGTTCTTCACGACTGTACCTACCTGAACCACCGAGTCCTCTTATTTACCCATGCAGGACTTTATTTATTTAGCCTCATTATGACGGTTGCTGCATTTTGCTGCTTTTAATTGTTCCCCCAATGAGTCACTGTAATAGTTTTCTCCTGTTACTCACGCACACACGCACTCACAAGTACTTTCTTTCCCCTGCAGGAAGAGAAGAAAGAGTGCCCAGGAGGATTGTGGGTCGTTCCTGCTGCCGCCTACACCGTGTTAATGAGGTGCCTTCGGGAAGGGGTAAGACTACTACACTGTCCTCGCCGAGTCTGTGTAAGCGCGCATATCGTGCGTGTACGTGGATAAGTGCGCACAGGGGCGGGGGGATCGGTCTGATAACGAACACCCCCCAGCCCTTGTAGGCATTATTCGCCCGCCGCGAGTCAAGGGCGCTCCGTGCGCTCGCTTGTCAGTCAGCGTGCTCGCCCTCACTCACTTACTCACCTGCAGCAGAAAGACGCACGTAACCGCACCTCGGGTTGTCTCAGTAGCAATTAACCACGCTGGCCTGCATCGTAAGATTGGAAGCCATCTGCACGGAGACAGACATGAAACTGATCAGCTCCAGTCTGAACAGACTGTGTTTACTGTGAGCATTCACTTCCGCCGGGGACAGAGCACCACACAGACTCCCTCATTATTCCTTTATTAGCAGGGGAACATCAACCATTAAGAAGACAATTTAGAGCGAAGGCACAGCTTGAGTAGCTCATCTGCAGCATCGAAAGGAAGTATTGTGAGAGGAAAGTGAAGTCTGGTAGATGTTGTGTGGCTGGTCAGCTGCCAAGAATTGGCATAAAGTTGTGCCCTCCAGTGAATGGGGCCCACTTTTAGCTTCTGCTTTTCTTGCTTATGCAGCATTTGAGTTTTTTTGTCTCATCACTTTTTTCGCCGGTGGACGCATTTATATTCTCAGCTGGTTGAAGTTGCTCCATCTTAAGTTCATCTGTTTTGCTTGAACTTTCATGGTCAATTCAAATTCGTATTTTAGAAATGAGTGCTTGTGATGATCTATAACTGTTCATAAACTGGGGAAGAGATCGGTCTTGTGTGGAGAGGCAAACTCAGCATGGTATGACTGTGGTGATGGGACAGCCTAAAAGCACCTGCTCCAGTAGGGAACCATCGCTGCAGGGCAGGAGGGCAGGTCTAATGTGCTTGTTTCATGACAGCCCAGAAACAATACTGCTGAATTTGCGAAAGTGTTTTACGTTTGAGATATCGGTCAACAAGAAGCTGTGTCAGCTGTGTTTCTGTGAAAACAGGTGTAGGGTGGGACTTGATTATATACATTTGAAATGTATTTATTTGAGAAAGTGGGTTGCATGGCTTTGAATTTTAGATTTAGAAAAAAAGCTAAGATGGGGGTGGAAATTTAGTGATAAGGTGAACCTAAAATCAGGAACAACACCTCATTTCAGAAATGACCAACACAAATTAGCACAGAGTTTGAATGGATAGTTCACCCCAAAATGAAAATTATGTCATGAATTACTAATCCTCAGGTTGTTTCAAACCTGTATACATTTCTCTGTTTGTTGTTCACAAAGAAAGATATTAGGAAAAATGCTAGCAACTGAGACTTCCTGGGCACCATTGACTACCACAGTAGACTATGACTACTATAACTATAATTGACTACTCTAATAAATATTTTATATGTTTTTGTTCTTTTGAACACAAAAGAAAATATTTTAAAGTTAGGAAAACAAGCAGTTGTGGTGCACATTTGAGTTCGATTTTTTGACTACCCCAGAAATCTCAGTTACTAATTCTTCTAAAAATCTTTTTTGTGTGTGTGTGTGTGTGTGTTCAACAGAACAAAGAGATTTAATACAGGTTTGGAACTACTTGAGGTTGGGAATTCAATGACAAAAGTTTCATTTTTGAGTGTGGAGTATCCCTTTAAGACTTTTTTTAAGGCTTTTTGTATAAAATTAATTCTGCTAACTTTCTTGAACTTTCTGGTTCTTCTCGTTATTTATGTAACACATTAAATATGTTACACAATATATATAGAGAGCAGTCAAAAGTGTGGTCCTGCAGGTTTGGGCAGGGTTCAAAATTAACTTTTTGGGGGGCATTGGGGGATATTTCCCCCCAAAATTAAAATAGCATCATTTATGCACCCTAATTCCAAACCTGAAATCTCTTGGAAGTCAATGGAGGCCAACGTCCTTTAGAATAATTTCATACAGGTTATAGAGTAAGTTATACAGCTTTGAAATGACGGGTGATTCAATAAAATATTCCCATTTTTTAGTGAACTATGCCAATCGATTACCAGCGAATGCATTTTTTGTGACTATGTATTTCAAATTTAGCAATTCCAGGCCAACAATTTGTTCTCATTTGGCACTTTGTCGAGCCTTATTTTGCATTCAGCATGTTTGTACGAGTCCCAGTCATTCTGTTCAGTGTTTGCCGTGTTTCACGTACATAGAAGTATGCTGCTATGCGTTATTCTGCACAGAGACACAAAAGAAGCCCAGAATCTTGACATGCACTGCTAAACTATGACTCTCAACAGAAGACAGAAACAGACTGGAGGAAGAAAAGAGTAAACCTTTCTTCTAGGATACACAGCTCATAAGCAGTCAAGTTTCTCGCAGTAATAAGCGCAGTAATCGGACAGAGAGATGCTCCTCCAGCACTCTTAATCCTTGCTCTCTCTCTCTTCCTCTCTCCCTCTCTTTTTCTTTCCCAGCAGCACTGCCACAAGCCTGTGCAGTTGATCACTTTCTTTAAAGCAGGTCTAGACTGACAGCGACATGTTTCAAGCAAAGGCAACGGCCAGATGCCACAGCGCCTTCCTGATGCCGCCGCTCCCACAACATAGCTAATTACACCCGGCCGGCGGAACGGCACAGTTTTTGGAGAGCGATGAAAGGAACGAGAGCTAATTTAATTCGGCTGATTCCACAGCATTAGCATCACGCTTTCTTAGCCATTGAACGAGTACAGTAATAAATCGGTGTGTGTGTTTTTGGAGGCTGATGTAGGCAATAATTGTAATGCCTCACTCTGCTGACCTGCTTGAGAACCTCTGCTGATTCAGAGAGAGCTGAGCTCAGGAAACAAGACATCAGAAATAGGGAGAGAGAGGGAGAGCTAGAGCGGGAGGGAATTAGAGGAGCAAGAGAAGAAAGGCCAGGAGGTGATGGTGGGAGAAGGTTGGGGGAGGGGGGAAGTGCCTAACACACACGAAGAAGATGAGAGTAAGAGAGCCTGCCGGAGAATATTGTGTGCTCAATCGAGAGTGAGAATGCTCTTAATTCAGAAAGACAGCCAGAGCTGCATGCAGACAGGTTTTCAGGTCAGACTGCAGCTGGAGGAGCTGTGTGTGTGTTTGCGCATGTGTGTGTGTGCGTGTACGTGGATGATGAAAGGGTTGTGCTCACTGTAAGTGGCGTGTAGCAGAGCCTTGGGCTGTAACTGGGCATCACACTATTCCTCCATTAAATATTTATTACACACACACATTGTGCATATTCCATCCCCTCTCTATTAGCTCTGCCTGTAATGCTTCTTTATAGAGCGCACTGACCCTTATATGACTCTCTATATGAACGGCTGCGAGGACTGTGATGCAGTTTATACCAATGTGTTTTCGCCTCTGATCTCCTTCCTTCCGTAATCAAACACACTCAACAGACCTTCGTTCCCCCTGCGCGTTTAGCCAAGTGGCTGTGCTGAATCAGTCATGAACACACATTCGGTATGCATCACCCTTGGGCCCGCCATCGCGAAACATCGTTGAACGGACTGACCGTAAAGGCTAGGCGACTTTCTTACTGAAGGCTGTCGATGTGATCTGGATTCAGAATATTTTTTTAGCTGGTCTCACACAGCCTCATACAAACGACACAGTGCAATCACTTCAGCAGTTTTGAAGTCGTCCTCTGATTGGTTGCATTCTACAGGATATCCAGGAAACGTTCTTTCCTGGTCTTTTCGTCAGCAATTTTGAAATATTCAAAGGCCATCTGACTGACATGTAAAGCAACCAGGGGTTACATTTTGGCCTAGGCCCATAGGCTGACCGACTTTTCCGGTGTTAAGGAGTGGCACACTGTCTGGAAGTCTGCTGTGCCCCAGTCAGGTTGTCCGCAGGGAAGTGAGAAAATTAAGGCCTTTTAAAAGTATTAAAAAATATTAAATGCCATTTTCCAAGGTATTAAATGGTGTATTATCTTATCATATTCATACAAAGAGGTCATATGCTAAGGTTTGCCGGAATTTAATCATTGCGTAGGCGTATAGTGAGAGGTCCACTTTGTTAAAAAAAAGTGTTGACTAATGGGGAAAAAGCTAGTTTTCGTGCAAATGGTTATATCTCAAACAGTTGAAGGATATTCTGTGGGAATAACCATGAGGCGTACTGCTCTTTGTGTCGAAAGGCGATTTGCTTAGCCTCGATGGGGATTAACACTGTCCGGACCCACATGCTAAGTGTTAGCCATAAAGCTGGTTTCTCTTTCTAGTATACCTTGCATTGGGTTAGTCACCCAATAAATGATCGTTTGCTTCATTCCCATCCTTCTGAATTATGTTGCATTAATAAGGAGTTATCAAAACAGTTTACTTGTACTTTCTTACAATCAGTATACAGTGAATGTAGATTAAAGATCCCTGCCAGCATAAATCTCAAGTTAAAGTAACAATGATTGTTGTTTCTAAACACACATGAATAATCAGGGTAAAAAGGGTCTTTGGCAACATAGTAACCCAATTCAAAGTCGTGCATTGACGGCGCATGCTCTGAAATCATTCCCTGCCGCATTCCATTTTGAAGTGATCATCCCTTTGCCCTACTCTCTTCGAAGTGTAACTTCTTAAGGGGAAAAGCTCAATTGTCTGTTTAAAATTCACTTTGCAAAAGGAGCAATAAAAAAAAAAAATCGGTCATTGTGAATGTTGTATGAAGTTTTGATCGAAAGAACTGGAAATACACAGGTCATACAAACATTACTGTGGACATTACTAAATGAAGATATTTGATATTGACACAAGGTGAGGACACAGGCGTACAGAAAGATTTTATTATTGTAGCTTTGTAAACCGCTGGCATCTTGAATGAGTTTGATCAGCATTTTATTGTAAACTGCAATGGGCTCTCTCAACTTGTAATCTTATTAGTTGACATACTGTAAAATATAAGTTTATACTCACCCCTAAAAATCCCCCACAGAGGCCCGGCACATAAAAAATCCCAATTTAACCCCTGAAAGCAACCAATCATGTTTTTTTTTGTGTCCTATTAAGGGAAAATATCTAAAGCCCATGTTCCTGTGTCTTCCAGAAATCCTGTAGGATTTATCCAACCAGATGAGGACTCTAAGGCCACAAAGTTGAGCAATTTTTCATTCATTAGATGTTTGACCAATAGTCCGTGATTGTGACGTCTTAGGCTAAGCCTGCGTTTTTGCTGCCTCTCAATTATTTTTAGATCATTTAAAATGATCATCAACATGAAATTGTAGTTTTTTTGAGCTATCAGCTGTGGGTGAAGAACAATAACAGTTGTGCGTTTATTAAACTTCAGTGAATGAACTGCACAACCACAAACTTCGCAAACACTCATGAACTCAAATATGAACTGCAAATATGCAGATGCATATGTATGGTGATGTGTGCATTTTGTCAGTAGATCAGTGATGTATAAGTTGCTTGTTTCTCCCCCTGCAAAATCATAATTGATCGTATTTGTTTTCTTAAAGGAGACGTATTCTGGAAAATTCACTCTTATAAGCTGTATGAACACTAAAATGTGTCCGTAGTGTGTGTAAAAACTAGCCTGTAATGGTAAACATTCACTTGCTCCTTATAATCCACATAAACCAGTTTCTTTCAACAAGCGGTTACAGATTCTCCCCTACGTTGACGTCATCTTAAGAAAAACACCACCCACAACAGGCAATGACCTGCCCTATTAGCAAAGACACAACCCAGAATTAGAAGAACTTGTTAGTAGCATTTGTATGATTGTACAATGTCTGTGCCAAAGAGGCTTTAGTGTTTTGGGATAAGACAATGAGCATAAAAGTCTTCATAGACCATCTGACTCACTGAGAACATTACATTTTATTTTTGTAGGACATTTTTATTTCTGCTGTGAAAGCTGATCTTTGTAAAACACTGATATAGTGTGTGTTTTCATACCTCTTAAAACACCTTTAAAGTCCTGCTTGCAAATGTCTCATGGCCCATCTGCTTGTTTTATTATCCATCCAGGCTCTGAACTGACGCGATTGTTATTACTATTTGTGGAACCAGTCTGACGCTCAACTGGAACCGCTCTGTGTTACGTCCCGAATATTTAAGAGGAGTGTTTCTTAACTCACAGTATATACTACAGTCTCCCTGGCTTACGGAATTCCGACATCAATATTAGAATAAATTATGTAAAAAGAATCATGACTGGCCATGTGGGATTTCGTTTGGAAGATAAAGGTTAGGATCGTGGCTTTCCGATAATTTTACAGTTCGTCATATATGTTAATTAGCATTTTTTGTTGTTTGCCTATAACATCTTATTGAGCGTTTGGACCCGGCAACAGTATTTGACCTTTCATATTGTATATGGTGGTGCGTGCTGTAAGACTAAACAGCTGAATAGGAACTCTAGAAACCATTAAGTTCAGAAACTCCAAACTTGATTGACAGTCGTGAATCCCATACATTAATTCTCTTATCACCACAATAGATGGTGTTGTAATGGGCAAATGTACACATACTGTACACAGCTGCAGAGAAAACCATTCAACATTTTTATTTAATCAGCATTTCTAAATGTATTGTTGTCATTCCAGTCCAGTGTCTGTTGGATTTCAACAAAATCAAATCTCGGGAATTACGTAAAGTCATCCAACAGCAATGTGAAAAACTGACAGCAAGACACATGAAAACTGAGATAAAAATCGAGGTTATCACATAAAAAAATAGTTTGGGAACTTTTCCTAAATATATGTACAAATATTACTGTTGTATTGCTTAAATGTGAATATTAAAGGGGTCATATGGTTTTTCTGTGTCTTTGGTGTGTTATAAATTGCCCATGCATGTATTAGAAACGCAAAATTAAAGTGTCGGAATAAAAGATGCATTCCATCTGAAAGCGAATGTGAACCCAGACCTGCTTGAAACACCTTGTGTAACCACACCCCGTCATATCGTAACATGATTCGACTAAAACCGCCCAAATCTAAACGAGTAAAGCAAGTATGGTGGGCGTACTTGTAAATCTCATTGTATCGTCACCACCGCAGTCATGTCGTGTAGACGCTGTGTGTTTCGTTGTGAAAAGAAAGACTCTTTGTTTGCCCTGCCAAAAGATGAGACAACTAAACACCAATGGTTACATTTCATTTACAACACTGTTCCAGAAAAGTACAATCCGAATGTTCAAGTTTGTGCAGCGCATTTCACAGACGAATGCTTCACGAACCTGGAAGATAGATTAACACCGGCTATGCGTGAAAGCTTTGGTTAAAAAGTGGGGCCATTCCAACCATTAAAACTTCGCTGGCACTTCAGATTCGCAGCCTGTAAATATATTTTCATTGTAAAAGACTTTGTAACGGACTAACGCGAGTTGAGTATTCTTGTGTTTTCCTGCTGTAATGCAAGCTTGTTTCTATCTCACACAAACTCTGTATGACGTATTTGGTTGCTTGTTTATAGTCTTTATAACCTCGTATATAAAATGTAGAACAGTTAGCTATAGTTTGTAACTATTGTACATCATATTTTTTTTTTAAATCCTTACCAGTCCTTTACATCCTGCTAAAGTCACGCTGGGAAAGTTGATGCATCGGCTCGATCATCTTCATTTTCCATATAAGATTCGGGCTCAAATTAAAAGTACCGATGACATTTTATCATCTGTCAGTACAATTGCTTGGACACATAATGTTTTGAATATGCTGAGATGCATTACATTTCCCTCACACTCTTGCAGTATTCGACCAATCACTACGCACTGGTTAATTGGCCAATCATAGCACACCTAGCTCTCCAGAGCGATGAGCTTTGTAAAAAATCTGCGTGTTTTAGAGAGGCGGGGCAAAGAGGAGATACAAACATGCATGTTAAGTGGAAAATACAGTGTTTTTGAACCTCAAATCGATTATACACATTGCATTACATCTAAAACAAACGATCAAATTTGTTTTAGACGTGTCATATGACCCCTTTAACTTGTTTTCTTTGCTGTTCTTGAGGTCTAAAAAAATACAGAACATCTTTTCTGTTATTTTTACCTGTTTCTCCAGTTTTCATTTTCTGCAAATAAATGCAAATAGAAACAATATTTTTACTTGACATTTGATAGACATATTGTTAGTAGTTATACAGAATAAAAATAAATGATGGTTTTACCTAAACGCAAACCTATAAATAGTAAATTTTAAAGACCAAAAAACGGATTTTGAAATTGTCTTTTAATTTTTTCTTTAGCTTTTAATTGAAAACTCCCTAAGTTCAACAAAATGTATTGAAATAATACGTTACATGTGTTAAAAATCTATATCTATTGTTGAGATTACTGGGTTCCTCCTTTGTGACTGCATTCCAAATCTTCCAATCCAATTCTACCCAAGTAAGTCCCACCCTACATTTTTGTTTTGTTAAATATTCGTTCTCTCTAAAATAGGTAGAATTACATAAGTAAAATGGGTCGTGAGTGCCGTTTCATCTTGACTTTAATCAGCATCCTCCATCCTCAGTCTCGACCAGCTAGGGTTTTTGATTGGGAGAGCCCACATTAAGCAGAATAAAAGAATGTCTATGGGCTGGGACTGAAAGGATTGATGCTGAGAGAGAGAGAGAGAGAAAGAGCTCAAACAGTGAGATCACACTAATGAAAGGCCTGCCTAGCCGAGGTAATTTACATAGTCCTTTATACAGGGCCAGGTGTGCAGCTCCTTCAAACAGACGCACGTGTTGTTAGAAGCCAAACAGAGATGACCTCTGTATGCTTTACGTAACATGTCTCTCTCACGAACATGCACAAAGAAATCCAACAGTTCAATCCAAAAGTGTATTTAGCTGTAAAATACACCTGTATTCCCTTACGAAAAATGTAAATTATTTAAAAAATGAGTCCAATCAGCATAATTTAGCATAAATTCACTCTTTTAACCGTTTTCCAGATGGTCACAAAATGCCAGTGACACTAAGCAAGCACGAGTAATTATTGCAATCTCAGCTTTAAGCTTAACTGTTATTAATACTCAATATTAAAAAAAACTAAAGCTGCAATTTGGTATGAAACCTTTGTTGGACGAAGAAATAAATGACAAACTTAAATTGAACACCGGACGTAATCCTTATATAAGGATCTGAATATAATAGATTTTTGGGGATAGGCCAGCAACCACCCAATTCACGCATCATCATGCCCATTTTGTACAGAACAAAAGTTGAGAGAATAAATCTGTAAATTACGTAATTCCACTTTCAAGAACTTTTTTTTTCACGTCTCCGCTTTCGCTTACCGCACATCGACTTTTCCGCGAATGTAGACTAGTTTAGGTTTGACCTTCGGTTACCGTATCGAGTTACTGACTGCTGATGTTGCGAGAGAGAATTTGGGAGAAATACATAAATTCAGTAAAGTTTGGCTTGAGCATGGCCCGAGGCAAGAATCGAGCTGGGAAGCTCAGCAGAGGTGTGTGAGGGAGAGAGAGAAGGAGGCAGAGATTGGAGGACAGATCTCTGGTGAGAAGCTGTCCTCACCCCGTAGCCCCTGTATGTCTGACACTGTGTGGGTTTGGGAGGCAGCCGCTAGTTTATATATAAACATATACCGGAATAAGTCCTATGTGCAACGCGTCAGGCAGAGCTCATGGCATAGATGAGCGGCGGGATTTGGGCAAACCTTCCGTGTCCAAGGCAGACAGTTTACCAGCAACGATTAGTTTATCTAAAAATGCTACATGATGCAATACGGCCCTAGCCGATCATTTTTGCTGTAAGGAAAGCTTAAAGCATTCTCGTCACTTTTTTAAATAATTTGGTTAGGCTACAGTGTTTTTGATGTTTTTAGTTAGTTAGTATGGCTAAAGAAGCAAACTGTGTGCCCCATATACCTTTACATAGTGCACTATTTGAGGGGACAGCCTTTTTTTGTAACACCATATTATTAAGTGCACTTTTTTAATCCCATGATGCACTGTATTAACATGTGCAGTACAGCTGATATACATACACCGGTTAGCCACTACGCATTCACTGCAAGGCTCAGGGCAAATTGCCTGTCCTCAGCAGAAGATGGTGCCTGAAGCCATTCCAGCAAACTCTTCCATACTTGATAATATACTGTCGTCGCTGTCATACTGAAACCATGTTTCTCCAAAACTGCCACTTTACAGGAAATGACAAAAACATGTAGTCAAACCAAAAATTATTCAGACGCCAGACATAATTTGTGATATTTTTTTAACTTGTGGGTGCAGGGAACTGTAGTTTATTTTGTAAGTGAGGATGGCAAAATAAAGTAAACTGTGACATATTATACCCCCAAATTTTCATACAGTGGATTAATTAATACAAATTTTGGACCACATTTTCAGATACTTTGACCTGTTTTTTATTTTCTTTAAACAGACGGAGTAAAATGAAGCATTGCTTGGTAATTGGTTGCCCTAAATTGGAATTATTTAATTGTGTACTTAAATTGGACCGTTGACAGCTTTTCAACCTAATCCATTACATACCTTTGTAATAGAGTTACCTGACATTATTAAGAGGAATTTGTTCTGACACAGTTTAAAAGGGTCATATGGCGTGAATACGTGCTTTTCTGTGTTGTGTTATAAGTTGCCCATACATGTATTGGACATGTAAAATTGAAAAAATTAAAGGCTCGGAACAAAAGATGCATTCTATCTGAAAGCGAATGCTTACCCAGGCCAGACCTCACTGAAACCACACGTGGTATGATTTGACTTAGACTGCCCAAATGTATATGCAAGTATCTGTCAGTACAATTACTTTGGAATCGGATGTTCTAAATATGGTAAGAAGCGTTACATTTCCGTCACACGCTTGCAGTTTTCGAACAATCACTACGCACTGGTTAACTGGCTTATCATAGCACACCTCGCTTTTCTGAGCGATGAGCTTTATAAAAAATCTGTGCGTTCAGAGAGGAGCGGCAAAGAGCAGGTACAAACATGCACGGTATATGGAAATACAGCGTTTTTGAACCTCACATCTTGTATAGACATTGCATCAAAAACGAACCATAATATTTGTTTTAATCATGTCATATGACCCCTTTAACTCTTGACATATTTTTTTTATGCGAATAGTTGCATGATAGTATGAGAAATCTACATGTGTGTGTCTGAATAAATTTTAACTATTTATTTTCAGTAATTAAATATAAAAAAAACAATTTTTAATATTTACATTGGTAAAACTTACCAGTATATACCATACATTCTTTACAAAAATATTACTTTAAAAAAGCTAATTATGCTATATGAACATTTTCAAGTAAATGCATTTTCATAAATCCCCTTTCCATAAGGTACATCTTAAAAAGGGTGGGTTGTTTTATAATCAGGGCTGTCTAAAATCCAGAACAATATGGTACTTTCGCAGTATGTGATTTAAGACGCAGTGTTATTGTTTGAAGTCACAAACTTGCTTTTAATAGTAGTGAAGTAACATATGAATGAAATAGGGGGCCATTTTAAACACAGTCAGCATCCCTCCTCCTCCCCAACACCTCATGTTAATCTTATTCTTCCTCTGTGCAGTTCTGCTATAACAAGGATTGTGCTGGGAGCTCGAGCTGAGCCTTGGGTTCAAGTCCCCTTTGAGGACAGCCGGTCAAGTTTGTTTACCTTTAACTATTAGGATTTAATAGACAGGCGAACTGGTGATATAATTATGTGCGTAAAAATGCAAAAGTCACTTATAGGAAATCACTACACTGCCTTTTAAGAGAGCTTTTTAAGAGTGTTTTTATTTAGCTAGTGAAGAATTCTAAATGTTTTTAACCATTTCATTACTTGGGTTGTGAAGTACTGTTGTCACTCCAATAAAGAAATGAATCTTGTGTTTATTGTACAGTCTGTAGCTCACTAATAAGTAAAAGAATAACAACCATATTTAGCTGGAGTGTGAACGTAACCTCCAGTCGCTTCAGGAGTTGCTCGTGTATTCTGTACACACAGCAAACAGTAATATAGTAAATAAAGATTCACTTTAGGGGATTGTCACTTTAATAACCTGACTGTGTGTACATGGCCTCTGTGGTCTGGGAGGTTTAGTTTTGGTAATTTGGAGTTTCTGTGGTCAGAAGAGCCTACAAAGCACTCTCCTCCACCGCAGTCAGATGATCCCTGAAGCGCCTCTCTCACACCTCTGTGTAAAGAGACTCGCTGTGTGTATTCTAAAAAGCACAAACCTGCCTAAAATGGAGCGTATTTGTCCTGTGGAATTGAAATTCTTATTGAGCTACCTGAGGCTGATAGATTTTAGTTCTATGCCTTTTCGACCAGGCTAGTGCTACAAGAAAAGACACCGCTCTGTATCTCCCTCGCCTCTCGCACCCTGTAGCAGCTGTCAGTCATTTCCCCTGTTCTGGCGAGTTCATTACCTAAAGCCTCCATGAAACCAGACCACCAGACTCCGGCACAAAGAGATACGGCAGAGCCAGGGACTCTGGAGGAGCCGCTGTGTTATTTGTATTTCGTCAGAATATTCGACTTTTTGCCTCCAAGATACAGTATGTGTATTAATGCACCTCTTCCACGGACTAAGCTGAACTTTCTTTTAGCTTTGAGACAGGGTCTAGGAACTACATTACAGTGAAGACATCCATATTGCATAGCAGCAGTGCACAGTGTAACTGTGCCTCTAAGATATGCCCAGCATCTCCATTTGTTATTTTCCTCACTCGACTCTGTGAGCCTACCATTTGTTGAATGCTGTTAAATGTTTAATTTCCAGCAGATTCGGTTGCAGAGAGACACGCTCAAGGACAAGGGTCCGGGCACTAAAAAAAGATGCCCATAAATCACATCTACTCATCGGCCTTCGTTATCCGAGAGCCAGATTTTCTTCGGTGTGAATGTCAAGGAGATGATTTCACTGAAGTTTGGAGGGAGTTGAGGGACTTTTAGGTCCTGATGTAATTGCGTGAAATTCGTTCAGGCCTGTGCGTGCCCCTTACAAATTTTAATAGTGGATTCACAAACACATGTTTCAGAGGAACGCTTAACTCTACAAAGCTATCCTTTGGATTCGTTTAAACGTACATGTTTTTTAAGCATAAACACTTTTGAAGTCGACATGAAACAGCATATGCAAACCATATTACTTAAAGAGAAGATATTCAATGAGAAAAAAGGTAGAAAAGGAATCTTTTACGGACAAATGGATCAGATCTCGATAAATGGATGCTATGTAAGAGAATGGAACAGTACAATTTGGAAAGTTATGATGATTTAATAATTTAATTAATATATTTTTTTAATTAAGTAAAAAAATGTACATTCACCTCGGGTTGGATTCACAAAACACACCTGTGCTATAGAGCACTTCAGTCACCCCAAAGAATATCGGAAGAACTACTAGCAGGCTTTCGACCTTCGGGCCAGAAGTACTTGCCAGGGCCAGTCGCGCTTCCAAAGTTACTTCTTGATCGTGCCGAGCCGGGGTTTACTCAGGGCCCACGGCCAGGGTTTTTTGGCCTGACGCAAATCTTGGGCCAAAGCGAGCCAGATAAGGCTTGAGGAGTGGTTAGGGTGAAAGGCAGAGATTATCTGAGTCAGATGGATCCGTGGCAGCGGCAAGACGCGCGTTTCATTTTTTTTGATGATGAACAAATAACTGCATATCAAACTTAAAATAGAGAATTTGCAAACATTGATGAAAACATAAATTCAAAAAGAGAATTACTTTGTTAGTAGCCTATCTTAGAGGCTAGTGGGCCATTACAAATAGTGAAAATTAATACAAACGGGTGATTTTAAGGATTTATAATAAAAAACGTCATTCTTAATGGTCACATATACGATAATGATACGCCTGTTCATTTCAAGCTTGCGATCTGCAGTATTCACAGTCACTCCAATTAATCTAAATGACCTACTGGTGATGCTTTCGGTTTCATTACCGAATGTCTGTTCTCCAAATCATGACAGCAAAGGCTAGATGCTCTCTCTGAAGGGTTAGCCCATGTCACTTTTTAAATGACGTTTTTCTAGTTGGAAACATTTGAGATATTGTAAGAACCCAGCTGAAGAAAATATATATGACACTAGCCTAGTGGGTTTGGGATATTTTACTGAAACATTGTTACAAGCTGCCCCTTTAAACAACTGATTGTAGGGCACAAAGCAAAAGTACACCGAAACCTTATTTCAAATGATTTATTTGTAGATATGAAGAGTTTGTTTTCAAAATGAGAACTCACTTTTGTGGAATTCAATTAATATCAATTAAACTGCAGTTGGTTTGTTTTGATTTAAGAAACAATAACTCAAAAATCACAGCTAACCAACACAAAAAAAACATAACATAATAAACAACATTTATCTAATATTGGATCCAAACTCTTCACATATCTAACAAGTATTGTTGCTGCATGGTCATGCTCTTATGTAAGCTTTTTGCATAAACACCGTCTTTATTTTGCTCCTTCGTCTTTCACCAAGCGGACATTAAAAGAAACTAACAGCCGCCTCTGTTTTCACCGTCATGTTTGTTTTGTAATGACGCGATTGCTATCCAGCTTCTCTCCTGTCTGACTAAACTTCCTTTTTCCTGCTTGAGTAGGCGGGTTTGCGTGACGTGTGGTCCGGAGAGGTCTTTTTAGAGCAGCGCTGCCGTGCTACTGGCATGACGGTGAATAAGCAACTTGATTTTGGCCTCACATCTAGAAGCCTGAGGCTACTGGCTCGGCCCGGGTCGATGAAAGCCCTGGTTCGCCCTGACCCGACAGTCGATAGCCGGCTACTGAAGCACCAAGATATGGTGTTATATATAGCAATAAGAGTGGTTCTTTCCACGTCATCATTGGGGAACCACTTTTAGTGCTATGTGTTACAATATCTTTGTGCTTCCGTGATTCTTCACAGGATCTTCAGAGGTTTTTTGGGGTGACCGAGGAGCTATATAGCACTTCAC
This sequence comes from Triplophysa tibetana, assembly GCA_008369825.1. NCBI lineage: Eukaryota > Metazoa > Chordata > Actinopteri > Cypriniformes > Nemacheilidae > Triplophysa > Triplophysa tibetana. Next base: position 12,674,814 of record CM017916.1, read on the forward strand.
TCATCACAAAGAACCAATGAAGCACCAAAATATGGTTCTATATAGCACTCAAAGTAGTTCCCCTATGATTACGAGCCAAGAACCACCTTTAGAGCTATATAGCAAGTTGTGCATTATTAAGAAGAAAATTCTGCTTAACTGCCCTATTTTGGATTCCCGAAAAAACTTCTTAAGACAGTTCTTTAATCTATTTCTCAAGATTTATTTATAAAGCATATGTAATTTTATTTTTTATTCAAAAAATGGAGAAGTTTTTAAGAAAATATTCTTTCGGTTCTTACAAATGTCTTGTAATTTACATTAAGAACAATCATATATTTTTTCTTAAGAACAGTTTTGTGAATCTGGCCCCTAATTCTTAATACTGTATGTAAGGAGCATGGCGAGACGAGAGCCGTGAAGGAATGAGCCGGGGCCGGTGACGCGAGTGATCATGAGTGTCAGCTGCGCGCTGCACCGGTCCCTCATCTCTCACGGAGGAGATCGGAAGCATAAAAGGGGGAGCGACACGAGTTTACGACGAGAGAGGATCAGGCCTGGACTTTATGTTTTATTATGTTTGTGAAGCCGGCAGTAGACCGTGGGGGAGCTGCCGACATTTTACTTTTGTTTTGTAGTTTGTTTATTTTATTAAAACTTTGTTGAATATTGGCCGGTTCCTCTCCTTCCTTCCTTACTTTGAACTGTATTACACTGTACAATGTTATTTTTAATCTTATAACATTTTCCAGATTCTACAAGGTGCATGTAAACATTTGACCACAAATGTATTTGTATGGGAATAGTTCTGGGAAGGGTTGAAGATGATGTCCGACAAAATATGTGTAATAAACTTTACTGTTAAAAATAATCTAAATGAAAAGATCTAATTTGGCCACTTTTGCCCTTATTTAGATGGTACAGTGGGGTACTGAAAGGAGCAGGATAGGGAAATGACCCCGAGACGGGGTTCAAACACGGGTCACCCGATCCATGTCTACAGATTTTTTTCTAGAGTAATTTGCAACATGACAATATTTGTGTCAAGCGCTCCTTTGTGAACTGTGGGATATTTATCTTTTTCAGGAGGAGTTGGTGGTGAATCACATGGCTGCCAAAACCATAGAGAACGTGTGCAGTCGTGAATCTCAGTGTGGCCAGGGATTCATCACTGCAGAGGTGGGGCCTGCACTCTATTACCTGTTCACACACTCCACCGTGGATGCACTCCGAGTCAGCGCTATATCTGTGAGTATAACGCACATAGATGGTCTATTCAGTTTAACACAGAATCTAATATTTGGACCCTTTTATGCCGTCATAGATTTTTTCCCTTTTCAATAACTCACTTAAGTTCTTCATAAACAAAAGTTTTATAAAACAGTCACAGCATCAAAGATCCTGTCTCACCCACCTGGTGTCTTCCCTCCATCTGCCCTCTCAGGCTCTTTGTAAAATAACGCGGCACTTTGCTGGGGCCTTCCAGAGCGTGATTGACCAGGTGGGATTACCCAGCATTCTCAGCTGCCTTGTGTCGGGGATCAGCCGCGTCCAACAGCATATGCTCACTATGTTTGCTGCAATGCTGGCATCAGGAGCTCATTCCCACAGACTGGTACAGGACCGGGTATGTAAACACTTCATATTGTTTTAAAATCAGGCATGTGTTGATCAGGTAGAGGTAGTTCATACTGAGGTTTCTGAGTATCCACAAGCAAATAGTTTGAAAACAGGGTTTATGATGTATCGATGTAAATCCAGTGTGTACGGTCCTGAATAAATAAAGGACATAACATCATTAATATTTAAACATATAAAAATAAGGTTTAGGGATTTGACAGAGGTGCATTATTTATAGTTTTATGAAATATACATTCGACACAGACATTTTTATATATTTAAATATTGAAGATCTTATATCCTTAATTATTTATGTCTTCGTGTAATGTATGTACGGTACATATGTGTATTTATATTAACTTTCAGAAACAATCATATTATATTCTCTTTTAATGAAACCCTCAAAAAGTTGGGAAAACATATTTCAGAAAAGTCAGAAAAGAAGTCCCAGTTAGGTTTGGAGTAATAAATCCTATCTACATTACAACTGTCCTGAGCACAGAGTTTTGAACACCCTGTCTATAGAAACACAAAGGACATTGTTCAGATTTTACACAGTTAACTTTTCATAAACTGCTCTATAGCTCTATTTCAGACTTTTAACTGCTCCTCTGTGTTTTCTTCACTCTCTCTTTATTTCGCACTTAAACCTTCCTTCCCTTTTTTATGTTTTGATGTCTGTTTCCCATTAATTTAATTAGAAAATAATGTGATGGGACAATCTAAAAGGAGAACTAAAATTGTAATCTTTTTTCCATAAAAGCAAATAAAATGCATTTTCAGATAACATCAGGACATGTGATCTTAAGGACTATTTGCGGCACTGCAGAGACAACAAAAAATATCTAAAAAGAAAACGTCAGGCATCCTTTCCAAGACACAGATAACAGTTTACTAAGGGTGTTATGGAGCTCGTTATAAAAATGAACTGCACCATTCTCCACCAACAGTTCGGCATGTACCTGGACTGCGGCTCATCTTAAATGTGGAATGAACTGGCCTTGTTTATTGTTTTGTACTGTTATATGAGGTCTACTTATGACGTTTGGGTAGTTTTTACATCAAAAACACCAAAATCAATAAGTAATAGGCTATTTCTACACAAGTTTTGAGACCAGCTCTGAAAACACTCGGTTTTAATGGCCTTGCCGCATTGAAGACACTTGGTAGTAAACACCCACCGGTTTGATTGGAAAGCAGTTTGCGTAGTTGGAGGATTCATTGAATTTTGTTAGAGACGTAACGTTCGGTTGCACATTAGCACCATTCAAAGTTTTCGCTTGGTATTATTATTATCTGGAGACTTCCTGTGATTTATAAATGACCTCCCAACATGAGTATTTCATGTGACGCTTTCGCACAGGATGATTTTACCCAAAAATGTATTGACTTATTTCCTGGATGTGATGGCAAGGCTTTGTGTATAGTTTGTATAGCCTATAGTTTTATTGCGTTTAATGATATATGATCGTAACTGTCAGCATTTGAGACCAGAGATCCCGGACCGGACAAAAGATCACACCGATCGCGGGTCTCAAATATTACGAGAGTTTCCATGATATATAAAAAAACGGGAGACTCCCGGTAATTTATGGATATCACCCAGCACCCGTAATAATACCAAAACACTTCAAAACAGCCTCCATTATTCGCAAACAGTGGATAAAACCTTGAGAAATTATATATGAGCTCACCAAATCACAGAGATGGCGATTCGCACAGTCTTAAGATCACAGACAACCTGCAATTAATACAAATGACTAGAGGTCCGGATAGCGCCCGGGGTACATCCAGCGATCTCCAACAAAGCATAGTGAGGCATAGTACAAAAATGTTTTATTCACATATGATTGCTGCGCCATTCCTATCGGATCCAATTGAAACCCTCCACAAATTCAGTGTCGACCTGTGCCTTGTTCACGAAGGAATCCTCTGAAAAATGAAATAAGCAAACGCTGGAACGTCTTCAAATAAACTAAACTAATTGGAATCCGAAGGACGGTTATGCAGCGACTGTATTCTTCAATATTCAGCTATCTTTAACGGCATGTTTGTTCATTGGTTGCTCGCTCTATCTGGTTCCGTCTAACTGGTTCTGTAATGCATGGACCAGTGGGCGGGCCTAGAGAAGTAGTCGTTGATATTTTTCTATGGAGGTGGGGTTCAACCAATCAATGTCGTCATAGATAGGTGCATTCCAGCACCTTGCGTTCCCTTGACATGGTGTCAATAACAGATGTAATCTCAGTAACAAGGGAGTTTTCAACGTGATGTTCGTGTGAATACAATTCCCTCTTATATAACAAAAGCTCGGGTTAAAATTGTGATTTAAATTCATCGCACATTTAAGTCTGATGACGAAATTTATACTATGGTTCGTTGAAAATTATAATGCGTAAAACAGACTGACAGAGTTCAGCTTATGTATGTTTGTCGATGGATAAACATTTATTAACTACAACAAATCAAATAACGTAGACAAATTTCAATAGGATTGATGTATGCTGTAATATGTGACCCTGGAGAACAAAACCAGTCTTATGGGTCAATTTTTCGAAGTTAAGATTTTTACATAATCTGACAGCTGAATAAATAAGCTTTCTATTGATGTATGAGTTGTTAGAATAGGACAATATAAAAAAAGTTAAATATTGAAAAAGCAGGGGCACTGTGGCAGGCCATCGACTCTTAGAAAAACATCGAAAGTTTTTATATTTTTAAGGTTTGAAATTTATAAAATATCTTCATGGAACGTGGTCTTTACTTTATATTCTAATGATTTTGGGCATAAAAGAAAAATCGATAATTTTGACCCATACAATGTATTTTTTTAATTTACTAAAAATGATCCCGTGCTACATAAGAGTGGTTTTGTGTTCAAGGGTCATATATGAGCAAGCATTAATGGTGTGATCAGCCGGATGTTGTCATGCAAGTGCAGGTGACACATGAAAAGCACATGTTGCTGTTTAAATTAAACTCATTTAAAGCATTGACAATTGAAACATTTAAGTGGAACACGATGTACAAGAAAACTCGCTTGCGCGCTGGGAGAAGATCCGAAGCGCGCTCAAGGAAAGTCTCAGACATGGTGCAAATATTGAGTTGTCTTTGAAGTCTTGCGCTTAAACGGACTAATTCACACCCGAAGTAGGTCAACATGCCCCTCTTGTCGCGTATCTTAACTAACATAGTAGGATATGTCTTAAGTGAATGGACGAAACAGACGAAAAACGATGCATGTGTACAGTATCCGTGTACTGGATCTGTTGCATTCCTCATAAAGCATATTCCTACTGTCTGTTAAAAGTCAAGGAAATCTCACTGCTTGTGATTCAATAGCTTCTGTAACTTAAATTATGATTCATCTTTATTTAATTGATCTATATTTTTCTAAAACATATTCTAAAATCTATATTTTATTATTTTAATCCATTTCTATACCTTAAAAGGTATATATACAGTGTCTTATTTGATTTTATTCTCTGCTTTGCTCTGTTGTTTTATTGGTGCTGTTACTGATGATTTGTTCTTATTTTTATTTTCCCTTTTCCCTGAACATAGCACATACCGAACCGAAACCGTGACACTAAAACCGTGACACAAATCGAAACGCAAGTAATTTCAACCGTTGCACAGCAAATTTTTACAGATCACAAGCCTTATATTAAAAAGCACTTTATCAAATACAATCTTACATTAGGATCACAGACTTCGTTTAATTTAAATATATAAACTTTTTAAATCCATAATCCATCTTTCTAAAAAGTGTCATAAGTGTGCGTTTTCTGATTGCAATAAACCATCAGGGTCATTTGGAATAAAGTAAAATCAAATCTTTTTTATGTAGATGTTTGGTCACAAATGTCTCTTGACACATTGACACACTGATCCAGTGCCATGCAGAAAGCTTGACACAAAGTGTTTGACCTCATCCGGTGTTCTAGTACTGTTTAGTACAATCAGACACCTTCAATATTGATCACATTATCACAGTTTATTTATCATGATTAGAAAACAGTAAAAAGGTATGACAAAAACATAAAGGTAAAATGTGTCCGAACAAATTAATCTTGATAATATCAGACAACTTTATAGAAAGGTATGGAATGAATTCGGTTGAATAACTGTCAGTGGTTAAATTTAAGTGCAAAATTAGATTTTTACAGCAACACGAATTTACAGCAACCAATGACCAAGCAATGGTTCATTTTGGTCTGTCTCTGGTGTAAAAAGGTTGCATTAGCAACTCAAGAAAAAACACTTTCAGTATATTTCTGATATTTCTGAAACTCACCTAAACTAAATTTCAAGGCATCCTGACAATATATCTTTTTATATGACTTTCTTCTTGAAGAACAATGCAGTCGAATACAACGTATCATTTTACTTCCAAGCGGTAGAATGGGAGTGAACGGGTGTTGATTTTTTTATGCTCCAAAAGTTGCAAACATCGATCAAAGAACTGCTCGACACAGCTCTGTTGACTTAACAAAGGTCTTCTTAAGCGAATCGATGCGTTTGTTTAAGAGAAATATCCACATTGACAGCGCTAGTAGCGTTAATGTCTAGCTTCCGTTATGCCCCTGCAGCACGTGAACTAGAGTCTCGTTTTCGTGGCATTTTTTTGTTTTGTTCCACAGTTTACTTTATTTTGCTATCCTCACTTAGGCTACATAAATTAACTACAGTGTCCTGCACCTACTAGAAAAAAATAACTGAAATCATATGTGGGCTCTAAATAATTTTTCATTTGACTGTATATGATGCATTGTTTTTTACATTTATTTATTAAAACGTTAAGGCTTTTTTGACTGTAGCACACACATTTTGTGCTCTGTACACCCTGTGCTGTCTCATTCTATGTCGCACAAGATTGACAGCCTGTAACGTTCATAGTACTGCCAGCACTTCATCGGACAACAATTTTAAGATTGGACCGTTTCTGTTCATCTCAGCAGATATACGCATCCTTAAACCCCTGCGCTGACAGACGCTGTAACTTTCTGTCACTCGCATTCACTCGTCACACCTGCAGAAACAATGTCAGAGGAGGTGCATTGTCAACCTTGACTTCTGGTGCTGGAACTTTAACTCCTTAAAGGGATAATCACCTAAAAAATGAAAATTCTGTCATCATTTCTCACCATCTTGACATATCAAATCTTTATGACTTTCTTTCTTATGTATTTTGAAGAATGTTGGTATCAGCAGCTGACCTCTTACTCATGTTAATGGTTCTTAAGGTAGAGTAACCCAAATTCTGGCATAATTTTTTCACCCTTGTGTCATTTAAACGAGAATAGAACACATAAAAAATAAAAGTCCCTACAATGGATGTCAATGGGGCCAATGTTGTTTGGCTACCAACATCCTTTTTATACCAGCTTTTGTGTACGGCAGAAGAAACACAGTCTTACAGAGTACAGGAATCTGATCGTGGAATATGGATTTCTCAGTTTATTTATATCGTAGTCATTATTCATTGCCGTCTTTGGCATGTGTCATCTGAGGAAAAAACATTATGCAGGCAAATTTCAACTACTTAAAGGTGTGTTTTTCGTGTTGCCCAAGCAGCGCCAAACAATTAATTCTAAGGACTGAATTAAAAATAGTGACTGCTTCATTATACAAAAAAGTGAAGAGAACGCAGTTAAGTGTTATCCGAAACTCATTTTCAGCTGGAATTATTGGCCAAATTTCTAATTCTTTCCACCCTCACAATTTTTCTCACAAGGTCTTTCCAAAGTTCTTAACCCTCTTTTCATAAACCAGCTTATGGTTCTGCCAGATACGCTCAGCAGCTCATGAAGAATGGCAGGCCACTCTCCGTGTCATGAACGAGCGAAACATTGTTTTGTTCATTATATAAAGCAGTAATCAATTGGAAAATGGGCTGTTGAAATTGATTTAAATGCCGCTGTATACTGCCTTCAAGGCCCTCCCAGATTAACAATGCTAATTTTCTCTGACCTGTATTCATTTGCATGTAAATTTCCAATTTGACTCTGAATATTAGCGAAAAAACTCGTTTGAGTGTCTAAAACTTACTGGATCACCTCTGGACCAATTATAAACTGCTGTTGATTTCCTTCGCTTAATTCCCCTGACGAATAGACGTCCAGAACGCGGCGTGTTTATTCATACATCGTCTGGCATAGAATTTAAATTTCAATAAGGCATCCAGCAACTAAGCTAATTGGGTAAGGTAGAGGCACAATCTCGGCGTGCAGCTTGGAATACTGTTGATGTAATTACGATCCATTCGGAGAGTACTGTAGGTGCGTTTGAATTTCATTAACTCACCGTCTCCAGACGTAGTTAATCCTAATGTTTCGGATTGGTTCGCTTTCGACAGTATCCCCCCCCAATTACGCTGATAGCGGAAATGAATCAATTCCTACTGATTTGTTGCCCGCGCAGCTCATTAGCTTTTTAACCTCTGTTTTATATCATAGCATTTTGGGGGCCTTTCCATCCCCTGCAGCACCTCGGTGTGTAAGCGATGGCACCTGTCAAATTACCAGCACACAATCGGGGCTCGCGCCACACTAAATGTCCAGAGACCTCCCAGTCTTTTTAAAAGTGTGCGCACGCTAACAAGGATGTGCTAACAGCTTGAACGCTCTTCACAGGACTTTGTTACGAAGATAATCCGTTCTCTGGAGAGTCCGTCTTCAGTCATCCGTGCCAAGGCCTTCCTCGTTCTCCTGCAGGTCCTTATGAACAACCGAGAGATGCTTCTGCTCTGCTGTAACTCCAGGTAAGTACTCTACACAAGGACATCACATTAACCATGCAGAATAAATTGAACAAGGCTGAGCATTCAAAAAAAAATTGAACAATAAACAAAGATGTCATCTTGTGTTCCACATCCACACAAAAACTGCTATGGACTAGGGGTTGAACTACCTCAGATATTTTGAAGTCGACTATAATGTGATAAAAGTCGCATCGATGACGTCATAAATAAATAAAATAACAGCGAGGGAGTAAATTTTTTGCAATGGGATTTGATGGGTATGGGGAGTTAGAGACTCGTGTGTGTGTTTGCAGGCTATCGTGAGAATGGTGGAACCACCTCAGATTTTTTGAAGTCGACTATAAGGTGATAAAAGTCGGGTCGATGACGTCATTAATACATAAAATAACAGCAAGGGAGTGAATGTCTTGCAAAGAAACTCATGTGTCCATGGGGGCTGCGTGAGAATGGCGGAACTCCCTCAAAAAGCCTCTAAATATATAGTATGTAAATACAAATAATGTTGTTCATCTATATCACACGAGCAACAACTACTTAACTAAAATAAAACCATTTTAAAGCGCGAGGTCGGTGGTAGTGGTGCTATTCAGTAAAAGAGCCGGAGGTGGATCTCTACGGTAGCCTAACGCGTGTGTACAGACCAAACTCCCCTTGGATTTACAACTCAACTGAAAGGGTCACATGCACTAATAGATGAAACAACAGAAAAATGTGTCAAGTTTGTTTGTGACGGCCTATGACTTTAGAACAACATCAATATATTTATAAGCCCAATGCAGCAGACGCTTTATCATATCATCCCAGTGACACAGCAGCCAATATGAGAAGCATTTTTATTTATTCTGCTTCTTTCATTTTAATTAAACGTGGAACAAGTAACATACAAAAATAGCCTATAATATTAAAAGATCTGCGCATAGAATAGACATCTGTCTGATAACGTGATTTATGCACAACTTGTAAGTGAAGTACGGTAAAATGCTGCTGCATCCAAAAGCCAGAGGGCGCTCTTGTGCAGAAACTCCCAATTCGCACTGCAGAAGAAGAGAACAACACACGTAGTTCTAGGAAATGCCTAAGGACATGTTTTTATTACTGTTCCTCAAGCCTTCTCAGGTATTTACATGATAATAAAGTATATTTATAATGATCATGTTTGACGGATGTTCCTTTTTCAAATGCACGTTTTAAGTAGCTCAAACTCGTACTGCTTTTAGATCGAGCAGCATTTCCTACTGACCGCAGAGCCGTGCTTCACGGACAAGCTACGCATCAATAAAATAATTCATACCTTGCATTATTAAAACACAGTGCACTGAAATCTATGTAATTTTAGGCTTTACTTGAGAGCTTTTGCAGCTCCACATCAAATCGTGAATGTTGCGGCAAAGACACATAGTTAATGTAAGATAACATATATTATTGCCGGGAGTGTTACAAAATCCTGCTGAAATGGGTGGGGATGACATACCCGCGCGAAGCTCTCTTAGAACATCATCCTCTTCTTAATGGTACATTGTCAAAATCACATGACCCGAGACTAGTTGACGTCAAGCTAAAAAGGTTGCATCAGAGGATTAATGTTGACTTGTCGACTATCTCGTTCATCCCCTTCGACATAGTTTTGTATGAGTTTCGGTGAATTTCCTCCTTTATGAAAAATAGTACTTGCAGTCAAGCTAGTGACTTTTCGTTTTATCCAAATAGCTTATAAGGGCTGTGATGATATATATATCGCCATTTGCACTTATTATACCTGTCTAGGTCGATTCTGAAATTGAAAAGCTTTCGATTCTGTGTTTTATGCACAGCTCTTCCCTGAACAACGGCTCTTTGATCAGTAGGAAGTAGAATCTAAAATCACAACGAGATTGAGTCGTTTATAACGTGCATTTTAAAAAGCAACACAAGTCAAACATCATCATTATATATATACTTTACTTTCAAGAAAATTCCTGAAAAGGTTTAAAGAAAAGCCCTAGAATATGACCATTGGCATTTCCTGGAACTACGGTTTCCTCGTTTTCTCTCTCTACGTCTTCAATAACCGTCAAAGTCCAGTTCCAATACTCGAACAGAGAACAAATGTCCATCCGAGTTTGTTCTTCCGAGGCTGCCATTCAAGACTGGTCTTCGTGAGAACACAATTCTATTCCTTGCGTTCTTGGAATTCATAAACGTCCTACGTGTGTAAAATGTTCTTCTTCTGTGTACCATATTGGGAGTTTTTGCGCGAGAGCACCCTCTGGCTTTCGGATGTGGTGGTATTAACAGTAATTAATTGAGAAACTGAGCATAAAATTGACACTATATATGGTCACAGCCCTACCTACACTAATAAACAATACTTTTACAGAATTTATAAATCTTGGATATGTATTTTTATTAGTGGTGGGCATTTATTAATTTTTTTAATCTAGATTAATCTAGACCAGGGGCTCATCTCCTGTTTCCAAAATGCATCACAAACTGCTTGAGAAAGCTGTTCTACTATGATAATTTGTGATGAAAATTAAATTATGTTCAATAAGATGTACTTGTGTTTACTTCCGCATTATCTAAGGGATGCTTTGCGTTTAGGTGGTACTTGAGACTGGAAGAGCTCCTGCAGTACATTTACATTTAGTCATTTAGCAGACGCTTTTATCCAAAGCGACCTACAAAGAGTTAGCAACAAGCGATACGTCATACAGGAGCCATAATACATTACGTGCCAATACAAAGTTACTGGTTTCAACTAAAGCTAGACCACTAACTGTTTTTAAACCAACTGTATGTAAACCAATTCCACATTGAATAAGGTGCAAACAACCTTAGTCTTGTCGAGGTTCCATTGGGAAGCTTCTTAAAAATAAATTTTCCCTGAAGCAAACCCGGCGGCTTCATAGCTTCATCCATGTTAGCACGTCACGTTTGATGTGGTCATTTCACAGTAACGTTATGTTGTGTTCAGTTGTGTTCGCGTCAAGCGCGAGTGATTTACATGTTAAGTCAATGCAAAGAGGCGATAGACCTACTTGCTGCGCGAATCGCGCGAACGAACCCCTGGTTATGAGATGATGAGGCGGCGCGAATGACTCGAATCACGCGAGTTGAAAAATCTTGTTCTCGCCACCTACAGTGCAATTAAACTATGTATACATCCGCGCTAAAATATCAAGGTGAAAGTCATCATAGCTTGCGTAGTATAGACCCAGCTCCCAACCCAACTTTGAGAATAGATTAACGGCGACATTTTTTTTATCACGCGATAAGAGTCTCACGTTAACGCAGCGCTTTAACGCCGATAACGGCCCACCACTAATTTTTATATTTAAAGTTTTATAAATATCACAAGTTATTACATTATGCTTGACATGACTTGACTTAATCTTTGACTTAAACTTAATCCTATAATAAATGCAATAATAATAATTAACAGTTGGCAGTTGTAAGTGCAGTTGATACCTAATCCATTAAATAATGAACTTGAAAATGAAATCTTTTTTAAATGTGTTTCTATCAAACCTTTGTTCGACATTTACGATACATTTAAATTTGTTTAAATTAAGTATTCATCCAGACACTTAGCAAAAGTTAACTTACAAATAGGAATCAAGAACGAACAAAGTACTGCACAAAATATAAAAATGTTCTCAATTCTAAAAATTGACTTCACTCTTTGAAGGTCATAACCAGAAATATCTTCTAAATAATGAGTAATGTTCATGAGCTTTGGAGGTGAATGATGGTCTGTAAATGAGAATAGATGATGGTGACCCTGTTCTCTGTGGTCAATGTAGAGGGAGAACTGTCTTGAGACGTGCCCTGAAAACTTAATAGATCATTTTCAGTCACACATCCTGCATATTGACCCAATGTCATTTTTTGCAATACGATTAATATTATATAAGGTTCCTTTTTACAAAATGTAATCAAATCTTAAGAGTCCACAGAATGTGTCTTTGAAGTTTCATCTCAAAATACACGACAGATCTTTTATAATATTGTGCCCTTAATGTCCATTTTTGCCTCAGATGAAAAACACGCTGTTTTTGTGTGTCTATTTAAATGTTAATATTGCAATGTCGCTCAAAAGGTTACATGTATAAAATCTGTTAAATGTTTTTTTATTTAATTAAAAAATAAATGTACTAAATTGTGAACATTTGATCAAATGGTTAATTTCTGATTACAGGTTAAACTGATGACAAAAACAGGCCAAAAGCTTTCCACATTGGATTTTTTTTCCCTGAAGACAAGGAGACGGGATCATAAAAACGATCTCATTATTTCGTTTGCGTGTAAATCACCAGAAAACAAGCCGTCATTTTCTTTAATCATGTTCGTCTTATTCATCTATATTTAATATCAACTCGAACAGATGAAGCTCCTAATTGGCCTCATCACTGTCTTACAACTGCCGGATGTCTGTCATCATCACCAGCTATTCCGCAACATAAGCCCAAGGAACGAAATGTGCTCTCTCACTCTCTTCCTCATTTCCTCTGTCTTCCTCCAACTCCAAGCAACGCTACACTGATGAAGTGTGTCAGAACTGACCCAGCGTTCCATCTCCCACAGTGAGAGCGTTTCCTCGCTTCTCTCATAAACACTTCTCTAATTAGGTGCGCAGCATCTGCGGCGTGCAGTCCTGTCAGATGAGCGCCGCAGTCCGCCTCAGACGTGTCAGACCGGACACGTTGTGCCTAGCCTCTTTCTGGTCTGAGCAGATACGTGGAGTTCTCCTTGCGCTCAGATAAGGGGATGTTTTTTAACTCAATGAGACGGCAGCAGAGCTTAGAGGCTGTTCTAGGATTGGTTCTCTAGAGGTTTCTGGTGGAGGAGGGGTTTGAGGCTGCTGAAAGCTTCACTGGTGTTTCTAATTTCCAAGGTTGAGATAAGAATGTTTCATTTTAGAGACTGCAGAAATGGGCCTTGCGAAATGTCTGCATTGTATATTCGCCTGCATAATGGGGGCGATAAATGTTAAATGCTACTGCTGTTAACTGATAATTCTCACTCTGTCGTGCTCTTAACAATATGTTGTGGCATTTTCCCAGCTTTTTTTTAGGACTACTTGTGTTTTTTTTTAGTTTGTAAGAGCCTAATGGGTAAAGTGCTGACCTGAGCTGTTCAATAGACTTTTTGTGCGACAGTCATGGTGGTGATTATGAAAAGTCGCACTGTCTAATCTGATCTACAGTTTGTTTTGAACAGAACACTGCATGCACACACTTGGATGGATGAAAATGGAAGTTCTCGTTCATTATTGTGTAATGGAATTCACTGAAATGTTTTTTTTACGTGATGTATTGAAACTGATCCTATAGCTTCTGGTCTGTGTGCGTTCATGTGTTTTGGAGAAGGCGTGGCTTTGGATGGTGATTTTAAGAGAGGGATCGATTTCACTGCTAGTAGGCTAAAGATAGCATTTTGCGAAAAGTAGGGATGCCCCAATACCATTTTTGAAAGACTGTGTACGAGTACCGATATTTTTTTCTGGTACTCTCTGATACCGATACCTATAACAATGCCTGTATAATGTACAATTATGTAAATAAACCAGTATCTTACTGGTAAAAAAAATATTTTGTTTTTAGGTCTACTTAAATTAATAAAAAAATGTATGATAAGTAGCAGAATTTGACTAGCACGTTAATTAAAATAAACAATATATTCTGTGGTCGTATTATAAAAAATTAAAGGAGGGTGGTGTGGTAAAATCTGAGTATTATAGCTCGTTCAAGTCAACCGGTCTTTTATTTTGACAGATCGCCGCAAATTGTGTTTGTTTATGTATTCGTGTCCGCGTTCAGCAAAACGCTGGCTCTAAAGCTCAACAAGCACAATGCGTTCGGGTTCAGTACACGTAACCCCACGACTCTTTCACACACAGTCACGCAAAACATGCAGAATACATATTTAAACAGTATCTGAATATTTTGTTAGCTGTTGCGTTAGAGGTTCAACGCTAATTTCTTGTTAGGAAATAATACATTTGCCAGATTCCTTGCCATCTCTTGTTGTACATCAAATTCTGTTTTTATGCCTGGATTCCTCGATTCCGTCCTCTATGTATATCCCGTGAGGTATCGGTCATTGGTATCGGTGTGTCATTACGAGAACGAGTACGAGTACATTAGCTTGGTATTGGGCCGATACCCGATACCTAGCGAAAAGCCTACTTTTGAACTGTAAAGCAGTTTATGAACTTATGAACCTTTATAGGTGCTTTGTGTATCATTTTGTATTATATTTCTATTGACAGAAATGCTATATAATATACATAACTATGTCTTCAGAGGTGTTTAAAGAGCTTATGTAATGAAGCATTATGTTTTTATTACCTTCGAATGAGCTATTTCTACGTACATACCAGCAGGTCCCCTTACATGGAATTCACCATGTTGTTTCTTTGGTAGCCCTTAACGGACAAACTGCACAAAAGGCATTTCTTAAATACGTTATCTCCTTTGCCACAGAAGCAAAAACATGTCGACATTTTAGTTCTGTGTTTGCCACCGTAGTGCTTCTAAAGGGAGGGGGGAAGTGAGGCGTTGGTTGCCATTCGCAACCTCACCACAAGATGCCGCTAAATTTCATACACTGGACCTTTAAGCTACAATCCAATCGGAGCACGATGCGTTTTATAAACTTTTGCAAGGTAATATTGCTGGAAGTTGGGGCTTAACAGTATATCAAAATGATCTACATATTTGTATAATATAAATATGTATTAAATTTAAATTTATTTAACAAACTTAAAGGATTGTCCCCTTGCATAATATATGTTGCATTACTGTGCAAGTGAAAGCATATGCCTACTGGAAGTTTTTTGAATTTTATTATTGCATTTGTGTGTAACTTCCATCCGTAAATTTACCTTGACCACACTGATTGACAGTTTTCATTAACAAGTAGATTAAAATATGATGGATGTTGTTTTTATAGGTTAGCTCCTGGTAAGGGTGCTTAAGAAACCTTGTTAATGTTGGGCTATTCTCACATGTCTTAGCCTTATGTAATAGTGCTGCTCACACAATTTTTCAGATTAAAATGCATTCATCAGAAAATCTGCCAGACTGTTATCTGTCTGTACAGCAGCAGATCTAAACTTAATCTCTGAGACCCTCACCGGCTCTCAATTGAAGCCTCTCTCTGCCATGACACGCCTTATTCATATAGTCAAGTGTTAATTGAATGATAATTTGAAAATGCTGCCTCAAAGCAGACAAAGACCTGCAATAAAATATGACCTCATTCTATGGGTCCAATAGGTTCACAAATCACTGCTTTACAGTTCAAGCTGCCAGGATAACAAAGAACCCCCAAGGAACAAAATGTAAGCCTGTCATTTCTGTTGTTCCTAGTCATTCAGACAAGAAACGATCTCCTGTAGCTTTCCATTTATAACCCTATGCATGCAGACCCATGCACAGCAGTCCTGGCACTCAGTAAATGTAATTTATTGTGAAAGTCACAGTTCCCTTTCGTCATTTCTATTCTTCCTCAGGTAATGTAGTGGCTAGCTCGCCGTGTCCAACTCATAAAGGGCTGCTTGATCCCAACATTTTGGAAGAAATGGTTTTGTAAATCACGCTCGTGTCGCAGGTTTTTCATTTTCTCTCACGTGCCTCCTCAGCAAAGTGTCCCTCACATCCAACAACGATCCCTTCTGAGAGAGTGAAACTGATAGTCTTTTGGAAAGGGGAAATTTATTATAGGCTAATCCAATCTGGCAGCAATGGAGCTCCCAGGCATCTGTGCACTTGTAAATACCAAGGTTGTCATTATTGCACCCTGTACTGGCAGTACGTGGGGGGGGGGCTGTGTTCAATTTCGCGATGGCGCTCGGAGTGCCTGAAATACAGGTGCTATTGTCAGGAACCACCAGGCTATTATGGTAAAGCTTGTTTGTCGTGCAAACCATACAATTGGAAAAGAAATATGTGGTGGAGCGGTTTGCTTTAGAATCAAGATCCCTTTATTATCTCTTAAATCTGATGGCAATTATGATTCATAACAATATAAAAAAAAACTTTCCAAACATTTCTTACTCTGAAATTACTTATAATTCACTAATCCAGATATGCCATTGACACAAAATTTTCATTAACTAAATTAATTAATTTACATTATTTACAGTACATCATTGAAACTTAGACAAGTTGGCTGTAGTGTACTTTGTATGCACTTTGTGTACTTCTGATGTCGAACAGTGATAAACCTTTCTAGAAAATACAACTGATTAGGTCTGTCTATTCAGGGTGGGTTTGCATTACAAAACTAAAATTTGCATCATTCTCTGTGGTTGCACATTAATGATGAAATAGATGGATAAGGCATTAATCACACACCTAACCGCGTTGCTTGCTTATCATTTTGTTACTTTAGTTCTAAAAATGAAATTGCTCAATAGATCTTTCATCATCTTATTAACAATTTATAAACTTGTAGTTTCCCCACGGTTCCATATCCATAAGCCTCACTACAGTGCCTTGGAACGGGCCGCATTATTTGACCTAATTTCAACTGAAAAATGTAGAGAGCATGAGACATATTAAGTGACCCCACCCCCTTTTAAAATAACCAATAGCGTTTCGTTCACAGTCACCAAAGCTGCATTTAACAGCGTAATAGCCACAGTGATGTAAAAGTCTATTGAAAAGAATGGGAAGATCACATATCCAGGTTTCCATAACAGATGAAAAAATCAATCGATAATTTCAAGATGTTGAATAGGAAAATATTGCGGAATGACTGCGTTTCAATTAAACGATGTTATGCAATTAAAGAATATTTAGTTTCTTCTCGCGATAAGTAATTCCGGTCATAATGTTTATTGGTGGGTTTTATGGCAGGTTGCTAACTAACTTTAGTGCCACCCACAGTGAGGGAAGAGTGAAGAGAAATGTCTATATTTCCTTATACATTTTCATATTACCTCACTGTTTCTAATAAATCTCCACACTGCACTCACATCCTATCTTTTCAAATGTTTTGCCAAAACATACTGCGAATAGTCAGGTGACTTTTTCGTAGGCCAGGTGACTTGTAAATACGTCAAAACGTGTTTCTATTGAAGTCATGCGAAACATGCATTAATGTTTTAGTTAATTAAATAAACAGTTTTAAATCTATTTATTTTATACAATTAAAAATTGTAATTGTTCAATTAATCTACATCTTAAAACACAAATTAAATTAACCATTTTAAATATAATTAATCTATTAATTTCTTTATTTAAAAAGCAATTTATTTGTTTGCATTTTTATGTTTTAATTATTAAATTGATCAATTGATTCGTCCTTTTATTTCTAATCGGCATTACTGGTACTCCATACAGGAGGACACTCATATGCAACCACTCGGGTGACACCTACGCGAAAATAAGACTTTAATGGTGTCATTCTCTTGACCATCCCCTATCTCCCATCTAGTGCATTATGCGTCATTCACCATGTAGGACATAATAAATGTGCGAACAAGTTACTGATCTGAGGCACCACTTCCGCAGCTCTCATATTGAAGCGGCGTGACTCTTCGGATTATAAAGCGGATTTAATTGGACGAGAACTTTGATGAGAGGCTGAAGTGTAGTGTGATGCCATGGAATTTCTAGATTTTTCGGAGCGTACATTCCAGACTGTCAGTTTTGAACGCTTGTATCTTCTAAATGAGAATTTTTTCAGCGCAAAGGAGCATATTAGTTTATTGACGTCCTTTTTTAATAAATGTTCAAAAAACATTTTTTGATTTCACTGGGGCTTTAAGATCTAGAATATAACGCCATCTACGGTATACTGGTGTAAAATATAATTAAACTGTATAGTCTGTCTCTTACAAGAAAATGTATCAAAAATGTTAATGACTCATCTGTCCGCAAGGTAAAACTACAATGCTTCATAATGAACCTACCACTGTCTTCATTTCAAGTAGTAAATTGTTGTTCACAACTGCGATATAAACTTAAGGATAATAAAGTTGGATGATTCTGTTTATTTGCTTGATTCTATTTCAGTTTCAAAGTGTACGCAACTTCACATATTGAGTCAGATCAAGGGGTCCTTAGGGATCTAAACAAAGGTCAATTACATTACTCAATTTTGGGGGTCTTTCAGAGTAGTAGGTGAAGTCAAGTCACATTTATTTCATATCGCCTTTTTACAAATTGCATTGTATCAAAGCAGCTGTAAAGGAGAAAAACAACAACAACAAAAACATTTTGAACACACAGAGAATAAATAAAGATATGACCTTCAAAGTAATATGAAACAGAAACAAAATCTAAAATATTCACGTATACAAACAGAAACAAACACATCTATTTTTTACTAAGACCAAGTACAACTGTCCTCTGCTTCTGTTCTTTCAGTCTAGACTTTTATTTTGTTCGATTGTTGAAACGAAAAATAGGTGTCTATTAGCGCCTGGAACAGCCGTGGCTCTGCTGCAAAATCCCCTCCCTTTTATTAACACTGAGAAAGTGTAAGAATCATTCCTTTGAACTCAAGGCTCAATCAAATGAATTACACACCTGAAAACGCTCTCTCCTCAAATTGCTCCATAGATTCTGGGAGATGAGCTTTGCTTTAAAGCCGCTGTAAATTAGAGTATAGCTCAATTCTGCTTGACCTGGAAGAAAGTCTTGGCTGAATAAAAAATGAGAACTAGAGGGACGTGTGAGATTACAAGACAGATGACATTCAGGGCTATCAGGTGCGTTACTCAGTTTTGATGTATTCATTTTCTCTTTCTTCTGATGTGATTCAGCATGTCATTGTGTTCATATATGTGATAAATGGACATTAAGATGTTATGATTAATTGTATTTCCCAATCTTACCTGTAGATCAGTGGTTAGAGCCAGAGATGGGGACAAGTCACATATGTGACGAATTGGAGATTTTTAAATCATTCTGAATGCTGAAGATATAAGCTTTCTATTGATATATGGTTTGTTAGGATAGAACACTATCTGGCAGAACAATAATTGTTTACAAAGCTGGAATCTGAGGGTGCAAAATAGATAAACATTGAGAAAATCGCTTTTGATGTTGTTAATCTGACGCACTGTTGCAGGCCATCCACTCACAAAAAGAACGTTTTGATACATTTACCTTGGGAAATTTATAAAGTATCTTCATGGAACATGTTCTTTCCTTAATATCCTAATGTTTTTTTGGGCAAAAAGAAAATTCAATGTATTTATGGCGATTACTAAAAATGTTCCTTTGATACTAAGACTGGTTTTATTGTCCAGGTTCACATATGGTCAAGTCTCAAGACAAATTTCCAGTCACAGTTTAGACAAATCAAGAAAGTCAAGTCAAGGGTTCACCCTAAGCAAGTCAAGTAGAGTCCTGATAAGTTTCAAGTCAAGGCAAGTCACAGTACTAAAATAAACGGAGGTAAAAAAAATTGTATACCCGATTATTTTTTAACAGAAAATATAAACTTTGATACATATGCAGTGAGGAACATGATTAATTGATCCCCAGCTGATTTTGATTATAAATATATTTGCATTTCAGTCAGTGAATTAAGTATTTGATCCCCAAGCCAAACATTAGTTTGTACTTTGTGCTGGCCAACAAGGGTTTCTCCACTGAGGTAAAACATTTCTGATAGTTAGTCACCAGATTTGCTCATGTGTCAGGATACGTTTTAGTCCACTCCTCTGTAAATCTTTAAGGTTTCTTGACTGTTGCTCAGCAAATTGGAGTTTTAGCCTCCTTCACAGATTTTCTATAGGACTAGGGTCTAGAGACTGGCTAGGACATTTAATGTACTTCATCTTAAGCCACACTTTGGTTGTCTTGGCAATATGTTTTGGGTCTTTGTCATATTAAAGGCACATTCACGACCAATCTTCAGTGATCTAGTAAGATACACGGGCCCGGCCCTGAATGCGGTGAATTTATCCTGTGCCCGTAGCTGAGAAACTCTTTGGTTTTCTTGGCAATATGTTTTGGGTCTCGACCCATCTTCAGTGATCTAGTTAAGGGGATAAGGTTCTCGTCCAAAATTTTATGGTACACTGGCCCATCCCTCAGCCCCTCAATGTTTTTGTATGTGGTGAAGTCATCCTGTACCCGTAGCAGAGAAAAAGCCCTAAAGCATAATGTTTCCAACACTGTGCTTCTCTGCAGGGATGTGTTCTTGGGGTCATAGTCAACATTTCTCTCCCTCCAAACACAGGAGTCAATTTTGGTCTCACAGCAGTGCCAGCACTTTCGCCAAAGCCTTTTCTGAATCATTTTGATGTTCATTGTCAAACTTCATACGAGCCAGCGGGGCCTTCTTGGGCAGGAGGATCTTGCAGGTGCTTCAGGATTTCAATCTATTGTGGCATGACGTGTTTACCAACTGTCTTGAAATCATTAACAGGCTTCTTCCATGTAGTTCTGGGCTGATCTTTAACCTTTCTCATGATCATCTTTACCCCATTTGGAAAAACTTGAAGGGAGCTCCAGACCAAGGGCAATTGATAGTTATTTTGTATTTCTTATTTTTCCAAATAATCGCACCAACAGTTGTCACCTTCTCACCAAGGTTCTGTCTGTAGCCTATTCAAGGTTTGTGCAGTGTGTCTCTTATCTTGTCCAACACATTCTTTAAAACCTATTTGGTCTGGACCATGGTGGTGGAGAGGTTGAATGGAAGATAAACAGGACGGGACTAATCTAAGGTCCATATAGACACATAACCAATCTGTGGAGCCCGAATTCTTGCTCGTTGGTAGGAGATCAAATACGTATTTCACTGACTGAAATGAAAATCAATTTATGACCTTTATAAAAAAGCCCCTTCATTTTACGATCCCCCCAACATAAAATTTCGGGCTACGCCTCTGTTATAGCAAAATTCCCCAATTCATCTAGCCTACTTATGATATGAGATGTAGGCCTATCAGTGATGATTGATAATCACATTTCTAATAGTAAAAAAACGACCAAGGCCAAATTATAACAAACAGAAACGTTTAATTCATTACAATCATTTTATTACATTGACTGTAAAGACACTACCTTCTTACCTTCACTTGGGGTTCTTGAAATGTTGGATGAAATTTGTCAGACACTAGTCAAGTTATGTGACTCGAGTCCCGTACCTCTGGTTAGAGCATGGCGCTAGCAACACCAAGGTCATGGGTTTGATGCCAGGGATTGCACATACTCCGATACAAATGTATAGTATCATGCAATGTAAGTATCTTTGGATAAAACGTCTACCAAATGTGTAAATGTTCTAATCTTATTATAGGGATGTCCCCGATCACACTTTTTGTGCCCCGATCTGAATCATTTCCTTTTGAGGATCTGCCGATCCAAGTCCTGATCCGATACTTGCATCTTCCTAGTGTTAGGTGCACGCTCCATGTAAAAAATGCTCCAACAAAAGCTTGGGTTAAAATTTTTATTTTATTTCATTTAAAAATATTTTATTTCATTTCTTTAACAATACCTTTTCTCATTTGACTTGAACCAGTAAGCACCTAGCAACCACCCGGAACAACACCCTAGCAATCTCTGGAAACCACTCGGAATAACACCCTTTTAGCCAACCGAACACCCTTACATACAGTACAACGGCTCTTTTGGAAATGTAGTTCTTAAATGCAAATGTGCGGAAACATTAACATCATTTATCCACATGGATAGCAAATGAGCCTTGATGGGTAAATCTCACAAGAACTAATCTTTTTCTTTGTGTGTGAGATGAGATCTGTCGTAGGCTCCAATTACTTTTAATTTCTCTCTCAGACGGACAATCCATTAGGTGATAACATTTCAACACTTTTAATCGCACATCACATCGATTTAAGGAAGGTCATCTAGACAGCTGTCAAACTCAATCAGACTGATCTAAGAAAACACAACCTTCTCTGTAAGGGAGCTTAATGCAGATAAGATTACCACAGTGATTAAGAATACATGGATATGTAGATCAAGAATTAATTTTACTACATAAATACTATAACTTTACAGACTCAAAGCTTCTTTATCGGTCAGAAGGAACCATCTTTATACACTGCAAACATTTACATTTATTCCTTTGGCAGATGCTTCTTTCCAAAGCAACTTACAATTAGGAGAGCATGTAAGATTTTGTCAACAGGCTAAACAGTACCCTTAGATAACAAGGCCATGCTACTAGGAGGATTTATGATGGAGTAGGCAAGGGAGAGAACAAACAACATTTTTTTTAAACAATACAAAGACAGTTATTGGTTTATCAAATAAACGTGGAATAGGTATATTTTGAGTTATTCTTTTTAATTGTGAAGGATGCTGCAGTTCGGGTGGAGGGTGGCAGTTCATTCGAACACTGGGGAACCAAATGAGTAAAGGTTTTTGCAAGCGATTTGGTCCCTCGCTGTGATGGAACAACCAGGCGTCCCTCATTATCAGACCGAAGAAGATGGAAGGGGATGTAGACCTGGAGCAGTGAGTTAAGGGAAAGGGACGAAATTGCCGTTAACGTTCTGAAGGCCAGTGTCAGTGATTTAAACTTGATGTGGGCGGCAACAGGCAACCAGTGAAGTGAAATCAGGAGGGGTGTTAAATGGGTTCTTTTAGGCTGATTGAAAACTAGACGTGCAGCTGCATTCTGATTCATTTGCAAGGGCTTGACTGCATTGGTTGGAAGGCCGGCCAGTAGAGAATTGCAGTAGTCCAGTGTTGATATGACCAGAGCTTGGACTAGCAGCTGAGAGGCATGCTCCAATAGGAACAGCCAGGTTTTCCTGATATTGTAGCATACAATACTTGCATACCTGCAAGTTTGAGGGGTTGCTGCGATGTGAGGTTGTCTTCGAATATCACCCTTAGTTTCCTCTTAGACTTGGTGGGTGTTATACTTGAGGATCCTAGCTGAATGGGAAGGAGGTATTCAATTGATGGGTGGGGCGGTTTAACCAGGAGTTGAGTTGTAGGTGATGTTGTAGGTGATGCTCTTTCATCCAATAAGAGATGTCCAGAAAGCAAGTAGAGATGGGCAGGGATGGTGGGGTCATCTGGTTGAAAAGAGAAATAATGCTGCATATCATCTGC
This sequence comes from Triplophysa tibetana, assembly GCA_008369825.1. Taxonomy (NCBI): domain Eukaryota; kingdom Metazoa; phylum Chordata; class Actinopteri; order Cypriniformes; family Nemacheilidae; genus Triplophysa; species Triplophysa tibetana. Next base: position 12,698,214 of record CM017916.1, read on the forward strand.
ATAAAAATGGGATGAGAACACGTGTGCCTTAATGATTGAAACCAGGGAGGTGGTATATATAGAAAGAGGAGAGGAGCAAGATCTGATCCCTGAGGGACTCCTGTTGTCAGCTGATGAGATCTGGATGTCTCGCCTCTCCAGGATACCTTCACTCTTTCCTGCCAGCCTTTACAAAACGTTCTCAGCTAGCACCAGAGCTTTTTACATTTTCAATAATTTTTTTAGTCTTACTATACATTTTCTGTAATGAATATATAGACAAACAATATGTAAAATGAAAGAACAGCGTCTCCGTATTTTTAAACGAAAGCACACGTATTCTTCTATATTCATTTGTTCTTTTTTTTTATCATCTCTTAAATGTTGGTAGGTATTCCCAAAAATGCATTATTTTGATCAATGCTGAGATAATATAAATTTTTGTCAAAGACTAAGTTTGCCGTAATAACTCGTCTTGGCAGGGAACCGTTACATTATAATTGACGAGATAACTCATCAATGGCGGGTAAAGAGTTAATGGATCTGCCTGTGAGACGATAGTCAAACCAGTTGAGTGCAGTTCCAGAGATGCCCAGTTTGGAGTGAGTGGACAGCAGGAACTGGTGGTTCACCGTGTCAAATGCAGCATAGAGATCAAGCGGAAAAGGACAGATGACAAGGATTAAGCCCTTGCCTGCTATAGGTTTTTGACGACAGACAGGAGAATGTTCTCCGTAGAATGTCCATTCTTGAAGCCAGATTGTCGATTTTCCAGAGGGTCTTGCTGTGAGAGATGGGCAGAACCCAGTTTTTCAGTTGGTTAAATACTTCCCTATCGAGGGCCTTGGAAATTAAGAGCAAGAGTGAGATCGGTCTTTAGTTGCTGAACACTGTGGGGTCGACTGTTGGTTTCTTGAGTAAAGGTGTTACCAGGGCTTGTTTAAATGAGGTGGGCACAGTACCAGTGGGGATGGTGGCGTTTACAATGTGTGTGAGTTTACCAATAGTGAAGCCACCATTTCATTTTTTCGAGCTCAATCCTGGTCAACCAATCACCTTCCTCGCATGTTTTGGAAACAACAGGTCTAGCTACTCGCTTGTCATTGGTCAGGTATGGAAAAGGCTCTTGACAGAGGGCCTTCTTTACAAAAAAAATTGTAATATCAAAGCACGCTCTGAGCTGGAGAAATAACACCGGTGGTGGCATGTAAAAAAGCGCTCAGGCGTGAGCAAAACCTCCTTAAAGTGCCTAAAACTCTGTTTAACCCATCCAGAGAGTATTGAACACAAGCACAGCAATTGGTGGACACATGTACACCCTGAGGAGTGGGCAGCTATCACTGCAGCGCCCGGGGAGCAAGTGGGGGTAAGGTGCCTTGCTCAAGGTCACCTCAGTCGTTACCTGCTTGTCATGAGAATCGAACTGCCAACTTCTGATTACGAGTCTGACTCTCTAACCATTAGGTGACGACTGGCCGAATTCATTATTTTCATTAGGATAATAACGTAAAACAGATGCTTGTAGCTTCAAGTCAAATTTTAACATGTAGTTCATTTTTCAAAGTGCCGTCAGTCAAATGCATTTCACTTGAGGAATGCTTATTAAATTAAACTCCATTCAACATTTTAGCTTCTGTCTTGACTTCAATGCTGCTGTTTGCTCAAATCCATTCCACCTGACTCATTCAGAGTCTACAGTATATAAATTAATCTCCATTCCGTTTTGCTCCAAAACCACATGTCCCTGATCTTTCTCACTACACTGAAGCTGTTGGTAAAGTGGTGTAGTTAGGATTCGTCCACACGTTTTATGCTCCTGATGCCCATACAGAAAACTAACACAGGAAATACTACTGGACAAGTGTTGTTAACAAAAATGCATAGACTGTTTCATCGGATGCACACGCTGACACGACGTTAACTTACAGTCTGTGTTTGGTTATAATATAACAATTTATTTTAGATTTAATTTATATTAATTTGAATTCATATTGATATTTCGTTGTATATTAATCGTGTTAAATTATATTAAAACTACTCAATAGTTATTGATTCTTTGCGAACGTCTACCGGAAGTTACGTTTGGGCCACATAGCATTTGTTTATGTTTCTTCCGCTGAAACCGTCTATACGTGGTCCTCCTACTTAGTACATACGACAAATATTTATATGGCCTGTTAACATGCATTTTTATGAAATAAAACAATGAATTCTGCCATTGAATATATTTTACTGCTTTAGTTTTAATCGTCAGTCATACGTCTATTTTAACTAGACTCGAAAAGGGGTTTAAAGGTTTTCGTTCGGTTGACATTTTCTGTATGGATGAGTCTCAAAAGAGATTTGCCAAGAATATCCCTAAGCTCAGAATATCTCTGTGTTCATTTCAGTGCCAATTACCATTCAATAGACTTGAGTCACTTAGTAACTAATTCAAAGCCAGGATTAAAAGTTGCGATATAGAGCTCTGGGCATCTAAACAAGCTGATTTTAATGCTTACTGTAGGTTGTGCTTTTATTTGTTCGGTCAGTGCAGGTTCAATACCTGTTGTTTGCGTGTCGGTCCCAGTTCTCCCCTTTACAGAGCGCTCTAGTTAAGTAGGCGATTGCGCTCTCATTGGAGTTTTATCCAGTGTGTACCCTCTAGTGTTCTGTTCAAACTTAACTTTCAGCCTCTGGTATAATTGCTGGGTGCATTTCCTTCCCACACTGCTGGGCTCAGTGCAATTTTCTCACTGTTTGCTTTTTCATCCGTGTCTAATTTGAGAGAGGCGCCTCAGCAGAAATACGTGTGCGTTTGTTTGTGTGTGTGGGTATGAGTGTGTGTGGTGAGTGGCTGGGAGGCCCCGGCTCGCTCGCGGGAAGATGTTGAGGCGCTGATTGTGAAGAAGTGCTCAGCGATGGTTGCAAACAAGTTAATTAACAGTGTTTCTTAATTAGCATGGGCTCGGGGGCAGAGATGGGCTGTCACTGCCGGTACTGTGGATCTCAACATCTCACGAGCTCATTTCTCTCATTCAGAGGAGGAGGAGCTGCTCTTGACAAGCTATTTTTATAGACTTGTCTGTGCCGTTAGTGGAGCGGCCGTTTTTTAGTGCAAGAATAGTCATTGAAGGATCTGAGAACATCTTAGGTCCTGCAATGTTTTTAATGAGCTGCACGCAGTGTGTCTGGGTTTCTACAGATGTGAACTTTTAAAGCAATACAAGAACTTAACATGATTCTTTTTGACCAAAAGCTTCTAAAAAGTAATTATTTGCACAAAAACAACACTGTAAAAAAAATCCAAGAAATATACCGTAAAATAACAGTTTTTCCCTGTAGAATTACAGTGTATAGGGATATATTATAATTTTTTGTGATTTAATACTTTTTAACGTTTTTCAAAAATAAGCTGTAAAAAGCAAAATCTTGTTTAATGACATATTTCTTTTCTAAATGATCTTTACAGGTAACCGAAAATAATACTGGCTAGACAAACTTTTAACCTTCTAGCTAATTTCATTAACTTGTTATTTCTTTTGCTTGTTTTTTTAGAAATAATCTGCAGAGATTTTAAATTTATTTTTCTAAGATGTTAACGGGAAGTTTTTTTATGTTGTTGCTTAGAAACTCTCTATAGTGCACACGAACACACAATATAATTGAGCATTTGATTATTGAGAGTTGCCTTTCTCTCATTTTCATGCAGAACGTGTCTTCATATGCTTTACGGTGTCTGCATACATAACTATATCATGAATATAACATCTCATCTATTTATTTATTATTATTTTTGTAGTGAATTGATTTGTTTAAGGTAAAAGAGGTTTGGGCTGAATCAAAAGTGCACTGAAAAAAATACTAATAGAATTTATTTAAAAAAATACCGGTAACAATTTGCACAAATATTTTAAGTAAACTGTGCTGCTTTAATTAAAATTTACTAACCAGAATATAGTAAATTCTACGTATTGAATAAATTTAAATATTACTTAATTTAGATTAAAAAATACTTTTTTGTTTACTTTAAGTTGAACAAAAACAGGTCTAACTCGAACTTCACGGTACACTTACTTTCATATTAAGACATTATATTTGTTACAACATAGATGGCCAAGTGAAAAGAGACTGGGTCTATGAACTGGCGTTAGCACAGTTCCTGCTCAATAAGTGAAATAACACACTTCATGACTAATATTGTGCCTCCCTCAATATAGGCACAAGCAAAAAAAAAATGTTGCCAATATAAATGGGTTTAAGATAATAAAATAGAGTTGGATTCACTTAATAATTTGTTCAATTAAAATTACTCAAACAAAATAATTAAAATCTTAACATCAAAATTGATTTTATTCCCAAGAGTTTTTATTCATAATAACTATTTTTTGTATACTTCTTGTATAAAAACAGGAACATAATTCTATTAATTATATATTAATAATTTGTTTTCATTTAATCTACTAAAGCACACCATTTTTTCATTGTGTTGTTTAGTGATTCTCTTTCTTCATTGACTGAAGCAGAATGTTGCCATTTTAATTCGGTGTTTTTTTCTCAGGCAAGCATTTACTATTTGCTATTGCTCATACTTTGGGTTAAGAATTGAATTACTTAAAAAAGTGAATTTAAGATATATTCATCATACAATATAGTAATAATGTGTTTAATATGTGATTTTCTTTTCCAAGTAACTGAATTTACCCAGCAGCTAAATAGTAAGTAGTCAAATTAAAATTCTAGATTTCCATTTTTGTATGGACCTGAATCACTTTGTAACTAGAGACCAGAGTATCAAAGACTGGGGCTGGGGGCTGTTTGGATTTGGGTTAGCGAGTTACTAGCCAAAACACCCCAGCATCATGCCGAAAGCTTTTGCAGGTGTCACTTAGATCTCCTAAATCTATAACTCTAGTTAATGGTGTTATTTTTCTTTTCAAAGATATTTTTGTATTTGTAAGCAAAGTGTTCACTGTTATATACTTGAAGAATAACACCACATTTTTTGAAGGAGAAATTGAGCTTTAAATTGCATGCAATGACATATCTATCTCACTAAGTTGTATTTATCCTATTCCAAGATATTAAAAGAAAAGTAATATGCATTTTATTGTAGCTGAATTGTAATGTGGACTCTAAGGCAGTTCTCACAACAATGAGCTCTGATCCAACCTGAAATAAAATTGTTGTTCAAATACTAACCTCATTGTTCATTCTAAATCTCAAAGAGTCAGTTTGCATGTTTCAATCAGGTCCCATTCATTCATCTTTTATTCAGTTTACAATTTTAATACATTATACTCTTCAGATTCAATTCTATACCAGATGCATCTTGCTTTCTGCACATACGGACCTCATTCCCCTTCCGATATTTTTTTAGGATCAACACCATTTCATCTCCTTTCTGTCACCTCTCCAGCTGTTGAGCGTAATTGATTAAAAACATCTATTCTCTCTTCGTTTTGTGTCTCAGATCCGTCTCTCTCTCTCTGCCACCTCTTCCTCGCTCTGTTTGGTCTGTGTCTGCAGATGAATAATAATGTTTTGCAAACCCTTCTCTCAGGCTGGTGATGTATATTGAAAGAGACGTCCGAAAGGCCACGCCAGGGAAGGAGCAGCAAACCGGCAATGAATACCTGTCGAAATGCCTGACCCTCTTCATTCGTCACACAGTGCACGAGCTGCCAGCCATCCTGGGTAAATCAATCACAATACACCCCAAAAAACGAGCGCTAAGAATTAACAAGAGAAGAAACAGCAAAACAAGGGTGGGGGGGCAATGAGAATCAGTATCCGATTTGATTGGTCTGTCTTTAATTACCTTTCTGATTGAATACGTGAGCGGGCTCTAGAGTATCGACCCGTTCTACCTCTTTCATTTTAGAATCAGTGCCGCTACACGCCACCGCTCCCTAGTCAAGACCGGTTCAAACCGGTTCACGTCCTTCCTGCAGGTTTCGTCCCGACATTGAGAAGCACCCGCCGAGTGCACCTGCTCTCGCCCCCGGCCACCTGCCCGGATTGAATGTGGGGATTTGTTTTTGATTGGTTGATTTCTCACTGCCTCTGTTTATGTGGGCTCTCCACAGATGACATCCTGTCTGCGCTAGGGTGCATTGTGGGAAGGAAGCATCCATCCCCGACGCAGGCTCGTCAGCTTAAGCAGAGCCTGCCCATGATGGCTGTGGTGCTGCATCTGCTCACCTCACAGGTGTGTGTGTCTGCATCAAGCTTTGCTGTGATAGTTCACCCAAACATGTCAATTCTTTCATCATTTATTCACCCACATGTCATTTCAAACCTGTATGACTAACTGCTGCAGAATACAAAACATATTCTGAAGAATGTTGGGAAGCAAGCTACATTGGCCCTCATTGACTTCCATTAAATGGACAAAATATCTTTTTGTGTTCCACAGAGGAAATATTCATTTGCATCATTCTACAGAAAGTTCCACTTTTGGTCTGGCAAGATGTATTAAAATGTATTTTTCGCCTAACATTTAAACACTATAAATACACATAAATGAAAGCTTAGTTATTTTTATCTTTTTTATGTGTTTATTTAAAGACCGCATGTGCAATTTTTGTCACTGGTTGTACCTTAGTTCTTTGGAAATATTAAAAGTTTTTTTCAGCACATGTAGTCAGAGTTGCAGACAAAATAACGAGAATGCAACAAATAAGGTGGTTATGTTTTATTTATTTGAAACATGTTTGTTAATAGTGCGATTGAATGATGTTTGTTCATTTAAAAATAAGGAATTTATGTTAAATGGTAACACCAGTGACACAACACCAGAGGACCATTTATTTCATTATATATTCGGCATTTAGTATGTCACTTGCATATAATTCATATATTTGATAGTTGTGTATACATTATTCTATCTTAAATGGTAGGAAAAGACAGTTTTGACCTTAAAATAAAACACTTCTGTGGTGGTTAGAATTCTATACAAGTAATTTAAAACAAATATTTGTTATATTGTTTGACTTTGAACAAGAAATTGTTACCCTAAACTGTTTTTCAGGGTTTAATATTTCTGTAAAAGCTAGGGACAGAAAGAGGACATTTCCACAGAATGACCCATTTATTAGACTAAACTTTTCCACCGATACCGCCAGCCGATTATTCAGCGTTATATCTGCTGATGCAGATTGTGAATTTAATTTACTAACTAAATGTTTCCATTAATTGTAAAGTTTGACATCTATAAAACTGGGATAAGCTCAGGGGGCTGTGTGGTGTGATGGTCTGTGGTCTACATACTGTAACCACTCTGTTATATCAGTTAATATTGGCTAAGTGATATGAAACTGTAATGCAGTCAACAGATGTGGAACCACTTCATATAGTAGGCGTGCGTTTTTAATGAATATAAAAATAATTGCACACCTTCGACCGTTTGACAAAACAAAGCATTTAATGGCTCTGCTGTATACTGTATAGACAACATATGACAAACAATAATCCAACACAAAAAAAACATTCTGAGATAACCTTAACGGAGCTCATTTCATACTGTATATGATGCTGTGAATGACAGCAAACTGCACTGTTTTTCACAAATATACTAACAGCTAAATAAGGAATATTTATGGTTACATGTCGAGAAGTTAAGTGTGGCCGATGGGACAGAGCAGAGGGATATATCGTGACAGTGTGTTGTGTATGAATGAATGTCGATGAATGAAGGAATAGATTGAACCTGCCTAAATTAATTACACAATGCTTAAACTGAATGCAAAATAAACTCCAAATGACTTTATGAAGCATCTCTATCTGCAGAGATAATAAAGAAAGAGTGTGCTGTACCTGCCTGTCACTCGCTGCGTTTAATCGCTGTGTGTGTCAGAATGAAATGATCCATTAAAGAGCTTTCCACGCAAACACACAAATATATAAACAGAGAGAGATTATTACCAGCTGCCAAATGGTGCAAAATTGGATTTACTGCTGACACTCAGTCACGGTGAAATGAATATGAAGGGTTGTGGTTTTCTCAGAGAAAGATGCTTGTCAGTATAGAACTGATGTGTCTCTCTACTGATTAAATACAGTCTAATGCTCGGACAGGATTCGCTATGGATTCAGCAACATATTGAGTCATCTCATATGAACGGCTGGAGCTGATAGAGCCGTCTGTCTGATAGTTCAGCTGTTATTAATTCATCTGAGGAGGATACGCTGATATGTCCATTTAAGCAGAGTCACAACGTCCACTGATAGGCCGTTCTTTTCTTGGTGTGTGCGAGTTGTATGAGGTCCAATGGATATGTGGTCATCGTTTCAATGGTCTTCTCATGCTATTTTGTGTGAGATACCGTCCACACTCATTAAAGTTTTGAAAACGACAGCAGTTCAGCCTGGCCAGACTGATACAAAACTAAAATGGACAAAACTGGATCACTTTAATTGTAATTAAAGCAAGGTTATTATAGGCCACAAAAATTTTAACTTTATAAACGTTTTTGTTACTTAAAAACTTGTTACTTGTTGAAATGTTGCCTCAGAAATACACTGATGTAAGTTTTAGGTACTAAAATTATAATGAAAAACTACGATAAAACTCAAATAAATATGAATTATTCTTAATTATGAAATGACAAAAGCGTAGAATAAAATGTATTCAAATTTAACTAAAAATAACAAAAAACAAAAAATCTAAACACAAAAGCTAATTTAAAACAAGTTTAAACCACATTTATTAGATAAAATAAAACTAACAACAAAAATATAATAACTCTGAATTCAAGTTGTTGGTTGTAAATAGCAAACATTAACATCATCTACTTATTTGCAGTACGTTGCAAAGAACAGTGCCTCTAGTCACTTAAAGGACCAATCAGTCAAATCTAGCGGGATTAAGCGATGAGGTTGCGAATTGCAACCTAAAGTTTACTCCACTCCTCCCTTACGAAACACTGCAGAGGCTGACAAAACATGGCGGAGTCCATATAAGGGGACCCGCGGTATGTGAAGATAGAAATAGCTCATTCTAAGATAATAAATGGTCTTTATACACCTCTGAAGACAAATTATGTATTTGAAATAGGGGTGTGCGATATGGACAAAAAATATTATCTAGATATTTTTGGCGATTTTATCGATAACGATAATTAGACGATATCCATTAAAAATGTGATTTTAAAAGTCTGAGTTACTTAATCACAGATGATAATGGGCACAATGTTGAATGAAAACAGTGCTAATTTATTTTCTTTAACATGTAAGTATTCAAGTAAAAACAATTCAAAGACCAGTGGCGGCTGCTGGTCTTTCATAGAGGGGAAGCTCATTTCACAATGAATGAAAGAACAAACTATCTAAAAAAATATATAAACACGACGGAGGAAATGTGGGTATACATTAAACTGAAACAAGGAATGTGGTGTATAATTGTGTGAAATGTATGATGAAAATTGGCAAGCAATTTCGGCAAGCAAATACCAAGAAATAGGTTGCAGCAGTTTGTCTTTCAACCACACTTGAAAAATCCGCAATGGGACTGAGATTGAATAGCTTTAGCGTCAGCGACTTTTTATAGAACAAAATCGCTGTCAATCAAAACGAGATGCAGTCTTTCGACAGACCCTCCAATCATCACAAAGACGCTCGGAGTCCGGGCCAGCCCACTCCTCCATTCATCCCAGAGACGCTGAGCGTCCGTGGGCGGGACATAATCGCAGCATTATCCAATGACCGTCTTGTTTCTAAGCACTGAAAAAAACTGTTTAAAGCAGCCCCATTGAAGTCAATGGACGCAGGGCTTCAACAGACTAATGCACTGTACGCTACGGGAATGAATGAGAAGGAAATCGAGTCAGCCGACCTAAGTAGCTGATTCTGAACGAAATTGTTTTCGTTCGAGATGAACGTGTTTAACGCATTTTTAGTCAATAAAATGTTAACATAATAGTACATATATTTGACCGTTCATTTTTTGACAAATATAGGGGAAGCTGAGCTTCCCTTGCAGTCTTAAAGAAATCGCGTCTGTCAAAGACATACAAAATACTAATTGAACTAGTGTAAGAACATTGAGCTCTGAGTAAACATTCAGTTGTACACCACTGCTGTAATGTAAATTGTGCAGCATACAAGCAAGATGAAATAATAATAATAATGAACAAATAGCATCTGTAAACAAAGTACTCTGATCTGTAACGTATTGCACACAACCATGTGTCCTTATGGTCGTATTGCCTTACCAGCTATGGCCTTATTGAACAAATACCTAACTTCAAGTACTGCCCAGTACAAAGATTGCACAAAAATAAAAAGGAAAATCTGCCCAAAAGGTGCACTTCCAAATCAGAGTATCTCAAATAATATAATATACATTTGTTAACAAATGACATCAAAGTAAACAAGGTCCACAATTTACAGACAAATAAAATATAGTCACTATTATACACACTGGCATGGACAGATGCTGAAACTTTATAGAACATTATAGGCCAACTGCTCACTGTTCACATGTAGATTTACTTCAAATTATGAGCCAAGACAAAAACCGTCATGATAATACAGAATGTATTCGGGTCTTGTCTTTTAAATAAAAGAGCTTGTTGTGCAGTATTCAGTCGGCGCTTCTGTTTCTCCAGAAGTCGGCTTCACGCATAAGCTACACAAACACAAGAGCGCGAGGCAACATGACGTCATCGTGAAGTGGGCGGTCAGGTAAATAGTTAAGAAACTCCCCTTCCGCGCTCGCGATAGCGTTCATGTGCGCCAGGCAAGTTCTCGCGTGAATAATTACGAAACAGCGCTCTCTAGTCACAGATTTCGATAGGTCACAGATTTCGGCACAGCACCTGCGTTGAACTTGCGGGCGGCCATGCGCTAACCATGCCTGTGAGGGAGATGACGACGTGTATGCGCAGAACAGCAATCAAGTGACGCCCTGCTGCAGCCTCTGAATGTGTGGAGTTTTAATGCGTGTTTATTCGGAGTAATTTAAATACTCGATAATGAGAATTTGCACATCGTTAACACCAGAGTCACGATATTATCGCAGACGATATATATCGCCCACCCCTAATTTGAAATTGTATTTCTGTACCAGATCCTCAAAAATAATCCTTTAAATTTCCTCGTTCATCTAAAATAAATACAACCGTGATGGGTGCGAATCGCTAGAAACCAATTGTAATTTCATTTGTTATACTTTAAATTTAACAAAATGAATGATGGCTGAATGTATAGTTAATTTTAAATATATTCCCAAAACCCACAAGATCTGCAATATGTTATGAATTTTATGAAACTTTTAAAGCTGCAACATTTTTACATAATTTTTTTACCTTTTTCTAAACAATCATTGTAAAAAAACTCTTTGTTTACCTTAACCTGATTTACAAAGGAAAGCATGTCATGGTTATTTATATTTACATAAACACGCAAAGTAACCTTCAATAATTTTATGTTTCAAACAGAGAGGCCGGTAGATTGCACTTTTCATTTAATAATCTGGTGAATATAATACTGTATATTAAAATAGGTTCCTTAAACCCACAAGTTCTGTGAAATATTGTGAATTTTATATAACTTTTAAGCTACAACTTTTATACAAAGTTTATAGCAATCATTTTGTTACCTTTTTAAACAATCTGTGTTTAAAACTCTCTCCTCAACCCCATTCACGTGCAAATAATTATTTATATTGGAGCAGTCAGTCAGAATTTGTGGGAAATATCAGTTGTTTTTCAACGTGCATTAGGATTCTTACGCAAAGTAACTCACAACTTCATGTTTCAACAGAAATGCAGATAGAGTGGCAAAAGTTATGGACTGCAGCTTTAATTTAAAAACATTTCTGATCACTACAGCACTTTTCATGTCCATTTGTTTTATTTTCGACAACATTTTGTACTAAAATACTACAACTCTTTTATTACGACTATGTCTTCATTATTATTCTCAAATTAGGAAGTTAGTCATGTGCAAAGTTACACTACCAATCTAAAATATTAATCGGAAAGCTTCTTCCTACCTCAGAGGGCGGTCCTTATCTGACAAATTGAACAGATTTTAGCCGAAAGTCAAAAAATCCGTCCCTGTGAAACGGTGTGTGTGTTTACTCATATTAAGAAAAGTGCTGGAGGGCATAACTGGTTGTCTTCCCAGTAGCAGGTTGGTCTGCATCTTTGAGACTTCACTGGTCTCTGATGCCCTTGAGCCCGGCTTGCGTGATCTCAGCCGGTGTGTGGTTAAGAGAGACGTTGTGCTCTTGTAATGTCGGAGCATGCCTGTGTTTGTGCATCCATACATACATTCATGTGTGGAGCCCTCTCTGGTCTCATCCGTGTCTCTGGCCTGTTGCTTTACTGACAGCGAGCGCGGCACGCTGACACTCATAGCGCTCATCAGTCACAGGGGTTAGCGCAGAGGTCGAGATCCAGTGTTCTAGAAAACCGAAGAGTGGCAGCCCTTATGGATAAGTGCTTAATATCTCATCGTCCTGCACTGCGACCTTTGACCTTGCATCATTATGGCCCTACAGCAAAAAACACCATCTCCCGCGCTCTCGTCTTTTAGACTCTTACTCGCACCAACTGAGTTGCTTCGGAGGGAGCAATCGCATACCGGTGTGAGTTTTAAACGGTGCAAGCTTGACATCTTTTGTTGCCTAGTCAAAATGGTGCATGATGGGAAAAATGTCCTATGCTGTTAGCAGACAGAACACTATTTTTGTGTGTGTGTGCTATTCATTACAATCAGTGCTTGTCAGGGTGCGCTATATGTCAGCAATGAGATTTTGAATGAAGCCCACGGCAGATGGTGTTTTAAGTCAGACGGTCTGACAAGCGTCTTAGCTTAGATCTCGGTACACGATTGGTAGCGTTGAGCATCGAAAGAACAGTCGAGGTGCAGGAATGTATGCGCAAGTATTCCAAACATGTAAAAACACAATTCACTGGATGTCAAGATAGACAGTTAGACATTAGAGAATGATATGATAGCAAAAAATTATCCAATGTTCTTAACTCTTCAAGACAACTGTAAGATTGACTTTGATAACTGATGTTTTTTTATGTAACTCAGGCTGCATTTATATTTGTCATTAACATGCGATCTTTGTGATCCGAACAAGCAGATCGGATCTTCAGACAATCAGGACACAGCGCGTTTACACACTTAGTATGTAGATATAAACTGCTTATTCTAAGGTATAACAAACATAAGGGTTCATTACGTTAGGTCTTCATACACCTCTGAAGAAAAAGTTTTGTATATTATATTGCATTTCCGTTAATTGATCCTCCTAAAAACGCTGTATTGTTCCTTTAGACGGCGCGAAAATTTAATCAACACCACATCCTTAGAATTTAAATCCTAGTTTTGTAGTGTATAGATGGTTTTATTGGATGCACTCGCCTGGCCTAAAGTTAACTTCCTGTCTGTGTTTGGTTATAATAAAACAATTTATTGTACATTAAATTTAGATTAATCTTGATTTAAATGAATATATTATTGTATGTTGATTCTTTAAAATGTAATTAAAACTACTCGACAGCTATGAATTATTTGTGGATGTGTACCAGAAGATAAGTTTGGGCCACATAACATATGTTTGTGTTGTTGCAGCTGAAACCGTCTATACAGTAGCATTACAGTGTTGAGTCTTTTAGAATGAAGATCTATATCACTTTATATCTGTGCTCATGTTATATCTGTGCAGATTTTTCGACCACAAGTGGTGACTGAGGCCTTTCTCTGCAAATTTGGGAAACTGCTGGTGAGTGCAATGTCTCAGTTCACTTATTTTATCAATTTCTCTGAACTCCAAGTATTAATATAGTACCGTGGCATATTTATAGTAAGAGGTGCTAATGATGGTCATATTCCATTATTGTGGTATTTAAACTGTTCTTCAAAATTAAACAAAAAATGTAACAGTTAGTGTTGTCCGATACAAAATAGTCTTATTGAAATTGTTGAAAATATCTAATAGCTGATTTTATAAAATGATAAGTTTATTTGCAAGGTAAAAAATAAATAGTTATTAAAAAAACGTTAGCTGCAGTTTGATTCCTAGTAATTGGAATGAGGGCTGTCAAACGATTAATCACGATGAATCGCATCCAGAATAAAAGTTTGTGTTTAGATACTATATGTGTGTACTATGCATATACATTTTGTATATATAAACACAAACAAATACATGCATTTATTTAAGAAAATATAAAAATGTATAAATGCTTAGATATAATTTCAATTATTGATAAATATATATTTAGAAAACATTTACATGTATTTATTTATATGTATGTGTATGTTTTTTGTGTTTATGAATACAAAATGAATATGCACAGTACATAGATATATTATACAAAATATAATGTATATGTGAAATATGTAAACACAAACTTTTATTCTGGGTGCGATTAATCGCGATTATTCGTTTGACAGCTCTACTTGGAATGCACAATAAAAAACATTAGTTATCTCTTTTTGCACATTTACCTTTTTGTTGCGGACATCCCGGATTATGACAGAAATCTTAATTTTCATATGGCGTCTCTCTTTTGCATATCGAAAGAATCACATGACCTCCATCGACTCCAATGAGACTAGTTTGGGAAGTGCTATAGGTAGGTCTCTCTCTCTCTCTCACTCTTTCTCTCTCACTCACTTCATTTTGTTCCTTAAAATCAGTCTTGCATGAACTAATCTAAATGCTTTAGTTATTTTATAAGACGCTTGAGTGCCTCACAATAAGACGTGTGGCTCTAATGTAATTCCGCTTTAATTTCCCAAGCATGTTATTTGTCAGGAGATGAGATGCTTTTTTTAGCCATTATCCAAAAATGAAGTGCTCAAAATTACAATAACTGTTTGATTTCTTCTGTGCTTTCAAACATAATTTCATCAGGTCAGGCAGCATCTGAAGAACTGATCCGAAACACACTCTCTGCAGTGGAGGCCATTTCCCAGCATCCTGTTTTGCTGGGGATGTATCACCGCACAGTGAGTATGCACACTGCTATGTTTAATGTCAAAGTACATTCAACATCTGTTTCCATGTTTAAGCATTATTGAGACCAACATTTGCCCCAATGATTTTAAACATAAGAATCTGCGTTCTTAATAAACAGGTGAAAAATGTAAATAGTGTTTTTGGCTCAATCCAACCATTAAAGGTTCCACCTGTAGGGATAGACATTTTAAAAGTACATTTGGAAACTAGCAGACACAATCAAGATGTTTATGGAAGAGAGAGGGCCACTGTTACGAATGACCCGAGATCTCACATCCTCACGCATGATAGAGCTGCAACTGAGACCTGGGCTCAACTCTGCCCAGAACTATTATTTTCACAAAGCCCTGCAACAGGAAATCACTCAGGAGCAGCACCAGCGCGTACGTGTGTGTGTCTGCTTGTGTAATGAGTATTGACGTGCAAGCTGTAGGACCGATGCGTCTGGAAGCTTTGAGAGGACACAGACTCTCTGATGCTCCATAACGGGAGAAGACACCTTAATTACACTTTGCCAGGAGTCATTAGATCCCATTCTCCACTCTTAAAACACAAGCACATAAGTTGCCATTGCACGATTTTATGCATTTTATTGGTTTATTTTGTTCCCTGTAATTCAAACTCATGAGGAGCACAGCTATTAAAATAAAATGTCTTTCACGTCAGTTTTAGACACCTTCACCTTTGCTCAATTCTTAATCAAGTATTCCATATCGAGCGTGCACAAGATCAAAGACCTGCCGGAGGTTTCACCCTACATCTCCACATGACTTGTGAAAAAAAGTCTTGCAGTGGACAAAGAGAATGGCTTGATAAGCTTTCCAATGCGTTTAGGTGACGGTCTTCTCTCCGGGAGTCACAGAGAGCGAAGGCCTTTGTTCGAGAGATGCCCACAGCCATCCACATTAAGACACCTGTGTGCAACATTTGCTTCCGCGCAGCTGATTGTAGTTGGTAATAATGGTAAAACCCGATTCTAATTTTCAAAAGAGCTGGCGTAAGGCCTTTTGTTGTAACACACTTTCCATGATCAAAGGCCAGAGCTGACATCACATTTCCATGCAAATTGGAGCTGAGAACACTCTCATAGTCTTTGCTTCCAGCTGTTTCAGTTTCCCTCACACACTGTGCGTGTGCGGTCTGGTGAGACTGCTGACATGTGTACTGTAAGCACATACAGGTGAGATGTTTCACTTTTAGAATAATGGACTTCTGTCTGATTTTTTTTCAAGGTTGTGGATTTGATTGTACCGCCGTTGGCGTCTCTCGCCTTCAGTAAGAACGGTAAGACACACTTCAGCTGTCAGCTGCACTACAGTACCAATTGAAAGTTTGCACGTTCTCGGCATAGTTATTATAGTTTTCAGTTTAGTTTTATTTCGTTTTGATATTATTTAAAATTGGCTTTTATTTATAGATTTTTATTTTTTAATTTTAGTTCAAGCTTCTTTTTTTGGTTACTATTTAAAATTAATTTCTAGATCAGTGGTTCTCAACTGGCTTGGCCATGGGACCCACATTTTCCCATAGTCATCTAGCCTTTCCCACTTTTTAGGATATATGACGTCATATGTCGTTTGTTTAAAAAAAGTGATTTATACTAAAATACTAACCATCATTTGTGACTAATACTGATGAATGAACAGCCTATAAATTAAGATGAGGCTATTAAATAGCAAAATAAAAGTCTTGCATCAGAAAAACTTTTAGAATTATGTTTTTTGTTGTTGATGTTGTTACTTCGACTGTACATTCCGCGACCCACTAAGAACAGTCTTGTGACCCACCAGTTTAACAAAACTGTTCTACATTAAAGCTTTGCACACTCTGCAGATTCTCTCAACCAACTTAATGAGGTGCATCCTTTATTATTGAACTGTGTAGAGAGCCCCAGGGATGACATACTTTTGTGGGCCAACCCAGAAGGTAGCGCCGCACTGTTTCGCTCGACCGAAATCTTACAGATTTTCCCATAGATAGACAAAAAATAAGATCCGAGGTTACCATTTTGTTTATCAAGATTATCTTTTATTAAATCTATTTATTAATCTATTATTATTGGTTTCATTTTATTATTGAATGAACTCAACATTTGTTATTTTGAAGCCTTAATAGGATCACCAGAGGTAAAAAGCTTACACGGTGGCTTGATATTAACCTCACCATCAACTCACTGACAATATTTGCAAACTTTATTAAAAACGTCTTTCCTTATCAGTAATTACTCCATGAATGAATCTGCATCCACATGTTTTGAGTTTATACCTATGTTGCATTATTTGTGAGATGTTAACGTGACATGACATTTAATGTCCTCGACAATGACTTTAGTCAATTTTAACAACTTGTTAGCAATGCCACTGTATGGTTTTGTTAACCAAATACCTTATTTAAAACATTTAACCAAAGACCAATGAAAAAAAAATTCACACGCTTCCGGGTTTTGCATTAAAAAAATACGTCATCCCTGCGGTACTCTATAATTGGAGTGGTCTGGTATGCTGGAAGCTTATTAGCTGATTTTGTTGTACAATCTGCTTTAACTCATACTTTTCATTTTCCTGCTTTATATTGGTCCAAAACTTTACAAGGCTTCAGAAAAAAAGTTTTTAAGAGACAAACATCAAACGTGTCCATTCTACTAACTAGTAATGTACACCCAAAGTAAAACGATTGTGAGCTCATGCACACTTCAATAACCTTAAGCCTTACATGTATGTACTGTATCAAGTGTAAATCTAACTGTGTGTGTGTGTGCTTGTCCCAGTGGAGTGGCGTATTGTGAGTCTGCGTGTACTGTCAGAGATCACGCTGCTGCTGCTAAGCCAAGAGGAGGTGGATGAGCGCGAGAGGAACGGAGGGAGAGAAAGAGAGGGAGATGGTGAAAACACATCCTCCAACACACGACTGCTGACGCTCATCTCTGAGGCTCTGCTGCCACAGTAAGACCACTCACCTACATCTTGCTCTCGCTCCAACCCACCCATATTTACAAATCACCAGCGATTCTGTGATTTGGAGAGGCATTGTTGCATCTGTTATCATTTACTCACCCCATGTGACTTTTTTCATATGACAGAATGTTACAGACTGACAACCTTGGTACCTAACAATTAATTTATTTTTGGGTGAACCTAAGCACGGTGCATACTACGTAACTTTAGTAGTTGTGACACTAGTTAGCAAACTTTCTTATAATTTCTCAAGGACTTAAGCATTGATCCTAGCTCTCATTCTCACAAAACCCTAGACATTGCAAGAAGACGCAGGGAGGAGCTTGTGGAGATTTTTACACTGATTTGGACAGATTATGTCTAGGCAGGAAGATTTCTAGATATTAGACAAGTTTGAAATGTGTCATCGTGTCTGTTGACTAGACATAGCATGTCTTAGAAGTGTTCCGACAACAAGAACACAGTCGACGGGCATGCACTGCGATTTATGACTGCTTGTCATAGACTAGTCACACACTCAAAACATTGCTCTGCCTATTGTTCTATGCGCCACAAGTCACATTTACGTTGTAAATATGTTCCGTTCTAAGAGGAATGTCTTTTTGTATGCTCCGCACAAATTTTGGATTATAGTCAGCATTTCTATTGGCGATTGTAATTATTGTTGCTATTTGTACTTTAAATGTATGTTTATGTTGTTCATGGTTACAGTCTACTAATGCGAATCCTCTTTGCAGATATGCGACTCTACTCCAGGAGCCAGACCCTGTTCCTGTGTATGCCCTTAAACTGCTGGTGTCCCTCACGGAGCACAGCCCACCTGTCAGCAGGTAAACAACAACACTCTTAACACTGTGGTGGATCCTCTAAAAATACATTATTTTAAATGAATCATTTGCAATTTATTTCAGAATATGAGGCTAGGTGATTTTTATGAAATCTTGGTTTCAAGATGTCAAACATGATTTTCTTAAAAACGCATGCATTAACAAATGTCCTTTTAGTTCATTAAAAACAAGGTATGACATATTTAAAGGAGTCATATGACACGGCTAAAAGGAATATTATCAATTGTTTTAGATGTAATGCAATGTGTTTACACGATGTTAGGTAAAAAAAACACTGTATTTTCCACATACCTTGCATGTTTGTATCTCCTCTTTGCTCCCCTCAGCTCTGAAACGCACAGATTTAAGAATGTTCATTGCTCTGAAAAGCGAGGTGTGCTATGATTGGCCAGTTAACCAGTGCGTAGTGATTGGTCGAATACTTAAATCGTCTGAATGAAATGTATCGCCTCTTACAATATTCTCAACAAAGCAATTGTACTGCCAGGAACGCCCGCCTTACTTGCGTATACATTTGGGCGGTCTTAGTCAAATCATACCATGAACTGTCATAGATTTGTGGGGTTGTGGTTACACAAGGCGTTTCAGGCAGGTCTGGGTGAGCATTCGCTTTTAGATTGAAAGTATCTTTTGTTCCGATACTTTTATTTTTGCAATTTTACATGTCTAATACATGCATGGGCACACCAAAGACACATATAAACATGTGTTCGCACCATACGACATCTCTAAAAGCATTCATTTCAAAACTTTTACTGACAGTTTGACCCAATTAAAAAAAAATCATCCAATAGCATGTTTTGTTCAAAAAGCGAATTCATGATGCCTAAGCAAGTTGTTATTAATCATACATAAAAAGACGTTAATAAATGATATTTTAATAGAAAATGATACATTTATTTTTTCAATGCGAAAAACTGCCTGTTCTGGTTATGAGGATGAAAAAAGTTGTGTAGCCTACAGGTAGATGTGTGTCTTCACATAAAATCTTACTTTAATGTAAATATCTTTACAGCACGTGTGTGTAAACATTCCTTTAAAAATGTTACAGAGCATAATGTAAGAATATCAGTTATTGACACTTTTCATTTCCACTATTTCTTCATTTTTATTATACATGAATTTTCTGTTAAGGATTTTTTGTCATTTGAGAATGTCCAGTTAAACATCCAATTGTTTTTTCAGAATATAAAAATTTTACTCTGTCTAAATTATAACATATAACATATTTTGTGTTTGTGTATAAGTTTAATTGTTTATTATGATAATTGTTTTGATCATATTAGCAAATTATATGTTTTATAATTAATATCTTTACTGCCATGATGTTTCAGTGGTTTTGTGAGAATGACCCAGCTACTTCTAAATGATTGCGCTCCAGGTGGGTTTGGTATAGCATTCCAGCAGGGCTAAATGGACCAAACCTTCACCTTTGAACAAAACATAGTTTAGGATAAATTAGTTTGAAAGAGTTTGCTGATAAGCAGTAAATCTCTTTATTTATGTACAGTATTTCCATAAGTTCTTGATGGGAGATATTTGTAACGCAGGTCAGCTATCTTTTTTTTCTACTGGAGGAAACTGGAAAATATTTTCTCTAGTGAGTAATGCTCAACTTCAGTACCAGCTACTAAACAGTCAATTTAATTATCAAACTGCAAGTCAGCGGCTGGCCATTTCATAATAAGAATATATGCTGGGTGGAAAAGGAAGCACTGGTCAGAAGTTTGTTTTGATGCATTTCTCATTTAGCCTGGTCTCCTGTGTGTTCATGAACTTAGCGTTATTAGATTATTGATCATGAAATTTTTTAAAGTAGGTCAGCGCGAGGTGTAGTAAACTTTTTAAGTGGATTTAAAGATGCATCTGCAGACTGCCTTCTGCTGCAATATATGAAAAATAGCTTTTCAATAAAAAGATGATGTGCCATTTTTAACAAGTCCTCTAGGCAAAAAGAAGCCAGACACAGGTAAAAATATTTTGTTGTTGAAATTAACTCGTGATTTTGCGGTGCACATTAGGAGTAAGCTGTCATGTTAATGAGTAGAAACAATCATTTTTAATAATGTGCAAAGAATATGCATTTTAATGCTGTAGTCTGTAACTTTTTTGTTTAAAAATAAAAAAAATCGATTCAAAGCTTAAAATAAAGATTTTTAATTTGAAATGTTTGGTATGATTTTGCATGAAAATGTTTGTTGTCACTTGACTTTAACCCACCAAAAAAGTCTGGAAAAAAACCTGCAATATGTTTCATACAGAGATGAAAAGATGGAGAGGCAAAAGTTATAGATTGAAGCTTTAAAGGTCCAGTGTCTAAAAATTTTCGACATCTAGTGGTGACCAAACAACTGCTCACTCTACCGCTCGGCCCTCCCTTTCAAAGCACTACGGTGGCTGACAAAGGACTAAGATGTCATCACATTTTAATAACTTTGGCAAAGGAGCTAATATATTTATGAAACGCTCTCTGTAGAGTGGTTTGTCCGTTAAGGGCTACAGTAGAAACAATATGGTGAATCTCATGCCAGGGGACAGGCGGTGTATGTAGATAGAAATCGTTCATTCTGAGGTAATAAAAATATAACGCTTCATTATGAAAGGTCTGTATACATATCTAAATTCATGCATATTATATTGCGGGTCTGTCAAGCAATCCTCCAAACAAATCACACATTGGATCTTGAATAAAAAGTAATTGTGAAAGTTTACTAATGCAATTGACTAATCTCTTTCCAAAATCTAGGCTTTTCTACATATTATTTGCACTTTTATAAACCACCCAGATTCATATTCAGAATATTTGTATGCAGTGACAAATTTTATTTTATATTTTTGTAATAATACTAGAATTGTCTGCATTGGAGTGAATTCTACTATTGCTTGATGCACTATACAGTTTAACCCAAAGCATTTGGTACGATTTACCCCACAGCTAAATTATAGGGAAAGTGTATTTATTAATAAAAAGCACATTTTCACAAGTTATTAAGCATGACAGTTCAGCTGGGTATATTGTGTATTTTTAGATCTGCATTTGTGCCATATGTAAAAAAAACATGCAAAAAATAATTAATTTGTGCATATCTCTATCAATTTGGACCTTTTCTAAATATTCTATAAACTGATCACTGTATCTAATTCAAGTCACCCATATTAAATGATGTAATATTAACGTTGAGTTTTAGTTGTCACTTGTTCATGTTTTACCAGTGATCTAGACAAATTATAGTTCCGATACACTACACAGTATAAGTTAGTGTGTATAGTGTGTAGTTTCTCAAACTACTTTTGCAAATAGACAAATTATAGACTGGCAAACAGATACCCACACAAACAAACAAGAATATTCCACCTTTAATTTTCTCAAAGATTTTGTCGTTCTCTTTGTTTCTTTTCCCTTTACTCGCCATCCCTCTGTGTGAACTGTAGAGAGTGTGTGATCGTGTACATGTGAGAAATCGTGTGTACATACATATGTGTGTGTGTTTCTTATCTCATCCCCCGCTGTTTCCCTAATGGCTCCTGCTGGCCTCCTGCACATTGTCTTTCTTGGTACTGATAGAGGCGCAGCCACACGGCTGAACTTTTCAAATTGATGTCACCAATCGGAAAGCGTTCGCCCAACGCCACGCCAACCCCCCTCCTGCGTGAAGCCATTTCCACTCACAATGGTGAAATTAAATTGCGTTTGCCAGTGCTTGATAAAGTCCTAAAAGCGCAGACCTTCTCTTGATGGGTTCCAGGCGAAATGAGATTGCAAATGAGGAACATTAGCAGGTTTCATACGAGCTGTGCGGCTCTTTTATTATCAGTTGTGATAGCAGTTCAAACTTTCCAATTATCGAGAACCTTTGGCCACTTCGGCTTTGTGCAGACTCCGAAATATATATGTGTACTTAAGAGAGACATGCCGGATGCTTTTTTTTTATTGTTAATTTGATCAGTGTTAAGAGTGTTTTTTTTCTGGATAACTTTGGCTAATGCTTAGGTTGTGGATGATTAACTAGTTTCTAATCAGTTTGTTTAGATTAAACTCTTAATTAAGTGTTCGGTCTCAGCAAAGAGAGAAGATTTCACACGTAGAGGGTGTAAATGAATACAATTTAATTGACTGTGTTGGTGTTGTGAAGGGTTGAGAGTGCATGTAAATAGCTGAGGCAGATTTATCACATTGCTAAAAGTTATTTGGGGGGATTTTGCCACTTTGTGGGTCCTTAACTTGATGCCTATGCATAACTTGGCTCATTGTCACATGAAGCATGTATGTGCTTTACCCACCAGGCCAATATTCAAACATTCATAACAAGCATAATGTAAATGGAATTGATTTTCAGGAATATAGATATAAAATTGGTTTTCCTGGCCTGGAAAAAATGGGACATTTTAAAGAAATCTCAAAAACAACAGGGACATTTTTAAGTGAACGCTTCAATCCCTAACGTCTGACTCCTTATCGCCATCTCTGTTTAAAAGAATGTATTGCAGGTTACTCATTTTCCTTTATTTGGGTTTAAATAAGCCTGACAGCTATACGTTTATTGTAGCGAATACAACAATTTGTTCATTTTTAAAATACCTGTGAAGCGGAAGTTGTGAAGTTTTCACTTCTTATTCTGACGCATTTCCTAGGGAAACGGAATATCGCGTAACATAGTGGGTTTGGCTTGTGTTTTGCATTGTGAATTGATGGAATGTATAAAAACAGGTGTAGCGTTTTGGAATGGAACTGGCAGCAGGATGACGGATGGAGGGCAGAAGTTAACAGATGCTCTCCCCAAACCGTATGATGTCATCGGAGAAGGGTATCCAATAGGGGGTTTTCAAATTTTGATTGAAGATTATGAAAGCACGTGAATTTTAAAAATAGAATGACCCACACTGATAAGCTATTTATAATACGCACTGTAATATTCCATGAAAATATTTGGAATTGTAGTTTTTAATTTCACAACTACTTTGACCAAAAAAGTTACAGACTGCAGCTTTAAATATCAAACTCGACTTTTTCCAGTCAAGCGAAGCATGAATATTTAGATGTCTTTCTCCTCCAGTGAAGGACTCCTGGCCTCCACTGCAGTGTAAGGTGACGCCCTCTGTTAGCGAGATATTGGACTGGACGTGTTGTGTGGGGGAGCTGTCTGTGTCCATGGTGCTCAACCTGTAGAAGTGTCATGATTTGTTTGCATGTGTGAGCGGCTATTATTCTCTCACCACTGTTTATGTGGGCAGCTCAGGAGTGAAGGGATGTGTGGGCAGCAAGGTTTCTACAGCTACAAACGCCAGCCCCTGACAGCAGGGTAGACCGCTGAACGCTCCAGACAGAGATGGATGGACAGATGCACAGATGGTGTGTCTGGAATCTATGTAATGGATCTATTTGGTAGTACACTAGAACAAAATGACACACCGAGGTGGAGAAATCACACCCAACGCCGGCTCTGATAGGGTCTCTGCCCCAGCGGGCCGGTAAATGTCACGGCTGTTACGAGCAGGAAATGAGGAATGCTTGGCGGCGACTGTCCTCAACAAATGATTGGAGATCTGATGCAAAGGTTGTCTGCAGGCGTAAAGATTATGTGCATACTTTCTCTTATTAGATGCTTTAGTGTCTTTCGCTGACATTTACCAGTGGAAATGCCAAACTGGAAAAGTCCCGGTTCCGTGAAAATGCTGCTTAGCACGGTTGAAATCGCTCTTTTGATGCCAACAAAAAGTGACGTGTGTATTGTTCGGAGTATGGACCCACAAACCCAAATCTCATTTTGTGGAACAAGCGATATAAGAGACACAGATTTAAGATGGCTGGAACAAACTTTATCTCTGCTTAAAGGTGTTTTGGATTTTAATATATATTATATCTGTCCTAGGCTGGGGTACGTTTCCCATAAGCATCATTGGCTAACCATGGTCACAAGTTCCGTCATACCTCCATAGTTCAACGATTCAAGCATTGCAAAGTTGTGTGGTTGGAACTAAAGCTCTTGAGAAGCCTAGTTCCTTGTTATTATGACATGTAGTCTTATATACATCGTGCTCTTGAGCAAAATAAGCAAGCAACTAACGGTGCAGAAATTTTATGTCCATCAATTGAAATATATAATCGAATTATAAAATAAAAAAATTTACATTTTGTTTTAAGTCTTTTAGTTTGTTAGAAGTATAAAAGCGCTGTTTTTTTTTAAAAGGTGTGCTTGTGCATAAATATATGTGTAAATATACGTTTTTAGAGTAATAATATGACATTAATTTGATTTAGACGGATTACTAGTTGACATTTATACACCACCACCTGCGTGGTGTCATCGACAATGCTGTTAAACTAACGTGGTTCAAACAACAAATGTAGGACTAAGTTAATATGTTTTCGGGAAACAGTCGTGACTAGGCAGTTTCTCCAACGATGCACTGTACTAAGGGGGTAACCAGCGCATAAAAAAAAAGATGTTACACTGCATAAAGATGACTTTTTAGGACACAATGTTTTGCATTGTGACATTATTTCCATAACAATTAAGCACACCCTTCCCCTCATCCCCAAATTCTCATTACCGAATGTCTCTGAATTATTTTACTTTTGGGTTTTTAGCGATTCCAATCATTCCGTGCTGATTCTCATTACTGGTGAGGAAGAGAACACAAGACATCATTAAATTCTGCAACAATGAATCCTTATGCTCATAAACATACACTCCTTTTTCTTTAAGAAAAATATAATTTCTTTTTTGACTTCAGAGTAAAATTTGTCCACTGCCTATTCTTTACTGTGTGATCCCCCTGACTCCATTTAACCGTGAACCACATCGAGTTCATGCAGGTACGGTCTGAATAACTGCGCTTTTGGAGACCTGCGACCTCGCCTGCACGGCGTGTAAGTGGGTCAGAAACCAGATTGGATGCTGCGTAAGTGAAGGGCTCAGTATTTCCTCACCCACCCAGTTGACCCCATTTGCCTCCGCAAACGCCCGTCATTCAGAGAGATGGATGACTGATCTCATTGCTGGGCTGCTTGCCTATTAAAGACCTAATGGAGCACATACCGGACACGAATAAGCCTTCAGCGAGAAAAGGCCGCTCTTGATCACTCTGTCTCTGGTGTGTCATGAGATGAAGTAGTCCTATTCATTATGCCTGCTTACTCCGTTGTAGCCGGAGTGTGTGTTTTGTTTCGGCTCCAGTGTTTGTTGGCAATTTCAGAGGTAATGATGTTTGTTGGGAAGGAAAGCGCAGACAGGTGAGAGATCATTGACTGTTCTGAATAAGCAGGCTGGGGATAGGGCGTATGGGTACACACTCGAGCGTGCCAATTGCTCAACATGCGTCACTGTTCTGTCAGCGTGCTTTGTGTACTGTGGGTGATTGTCTATTTTATGTTGTTGTATGAGTAAATTTGTTATTTTTGGAGCAGGTAATGTATTCCTTGTTTGAATAGTTCCTTCAGTACAGCTATCAACTGTCAGAACTGCGGCCCAGAAATATTGAGCTCTCGTGCTCTTGTGGGAGACTTGAGTTCAGACTTATACTGTCTGTACTATAAATAGCTAAACGATATAATGTGATTCCTGATTTTCATAGTATAGTTAATTTTGCTCATCCTAAAGCCTTTAAGTAGACATCATAGACATGTTAAACCTTTCTTTAATATTGCTATGGGTGGGGAAACTGGTTTTTGAGAACATATTTTTGGCAACAATTATATTATACACCCTCGTGCAGGATGAGTGATTAATTTTGTGGTTAAATGCTTGTTTTGTTTTCCCACAGGGGCTGTCCCAAAACAGATTTTCACCACATGATTTTTGCAGCCAAAATAATTGTTTTGATATCATCTTTAAAATTTTCAAATTTAAGGACGAAACAACGGTTCAAAATAAATTCAAATTAAATTTTGTGTATTTTACCTAAAATCACAGTGTCAACCAGATAACTGGTGCTGAATTACTTACCATAATTATAATCATTATATATATGTAGTAGTATTAAGATTAATATTTACAGTTACTAATATCACAGTTATTGTCAAAACTGCACCGCCATTTTCTGCTATATTAATTTTGCCACCCCCACACCAATAATCCTCCCCACCACGGCTGCAGCTTCTTGGTGACACTGTTTCCCATTCATTCCTAATGTATTCCACATCTGTAGCTAAGATAGAAGTTCTTCCACTAGTTCTAGTAACTTTTTTCAGTAGATGTGCAATCAGACAAGCCTAGCGTCTTTTTGGATAAGCCTTAGCTTTCATTCAGTGGGAAAAGGTCGGTCTCTCTTCCCGGTGCAGGGATCAGCATCTACTATGTGCAGGGAGACGCATCACATTCAGTTCACCGTACTACGGCCGACTTGTTATTGACAAACCTTACACTGTTACTGACTGTTTAATACACTATACGAATACAGTTTGTCTGTAAATACACACAAAATGCACATTGTTACTCAGACGCTGTGTGAAATAATATATCCAAAATCTCCGCTCTTTAAGGTGAGTGTTGTGATTTTGTCAGATGATGTCACGGTTATAAATCAGGACTGACAACAGAATAAGGAAATATGTATATGTGAACGGCTTTATTAAGAATATGCTGTTTTAAAATACAAAATGTTTCGAAAGTAGAAGCAAAACGGGTGTACATTTGCAACTCAAAAACTACGCGATGACTTCACAAATATATGAATCAATGTGTGACGTCATCCAGCACCACAATTCCACAAAAACGTTGCAGAAACATCATAAAGATGGATTTAAGACTACAGGAAATCAATTTGGATTTCTAGGATTTTTATTGAAAAATATATCTTTTTGTTACTGCGACAGTTTCTGGTTGTTGATTTCATTTTGTCCTCAATCCCTTCCTTAATACAAAATTATTTTAGAGCTGTGAAACTGGCACTTTATTTTCTCAGATTTCTTCTACCCTAAAAATCCCTAAATCCCAGATTTGGAGCTTGGCTGCCTTCTAGTAGACTTTAAGGCAGAAAGAGGATAATTCTCTCTCAACCTGTGGCTTTGGGTTCATATAGTAAGAAAACAGCAAGTTCAGTGGGAGATTTACTCCTATAGACCTCTGCATTCACCTTATCTCAGGTACTGGGCATCTCTCTCTCTCTTTTCTTCTCTCTCTCTCTCTCTCTCTCTCTCTATCTCTCTAAGAACTCAAAGTCCTGTTCTATCCTCCATAGATGCCACACTCTAGGGAAAATAACACTTGCTAAGTAATATATCACCGTATTGACTGGCAAGAGCACCATAAGTATTCCACATGTGACCCTTAACTCATTTCATTCTGTCGGTCTCTTTTGTTCTCAGAGTTGTGACGTTCTGCTTCAAGCATTTTGCATACATACGGTAATTGTCGGTGAATTAAAGAGTTTAATCAATAGGAAAGCATGGCAAGTCATTTTCAATAAAGACTTGTATTACTCCTCTGAGCCGTGGCCTCTAGAGTATTTTGCGGCTGTGTGTTGAAACCTATCGAGTTGCCTCCTAAGACGGCACTTTTGGCCATTGTAGGCACAATCAAACTTTCGATTTAAAGATACAAACCCACTGAGGTGCCAAGCTAGTCAGCATTTTTGGACATCATCTCAGTGTTTGATGTTCGATAGTAAGCCGCCTGCCTAGACAGCATTTTAGAGAGTTTAAACTGCATTTTTGGCACATTCAATGTATGATGCAGAAAATTCTGTCTTGGTGGGTAGAACCTGAAACGCAGCATTATTGTCATGTATTTCTCCCTCCACTTGCTCCCTCCATCACTCTTTCATCTACTCATCAACATACTTCCCTCTCCCTCTATTTCACTCGTCACTGGATTAGTCATAGGTCATTTTCCCAGCTGACTGATCTTGGCACAGCAGAGCGTTCACACCTCAGCGGTCCCGTTCAGCGCCAAAGCCCAAATGCACGCACAAGTGTCACGCTAATAAAGATGGAACGCGGTGCCAGCGCCATGAAGTAAATGTGTGTCGCAAGCTAAATATGCGCTCACATGTGCCTGTGTTTTCCCCAACAGGCTTGTTAGAGAGAGCCGTCTCCTGCCTGCCGTCTTTCAAGTCATAGAGGTAAGCATGCTTCTGAGCCTTTTGGATTTCCACCCTGTCTGTTGACTTGATTTATTTATTGCCTTGGGTTTTCTGCTCTGACTTTGGTAAGCAATGAAATTACCACAATATGATGAGCTTTATGGAAATCAGAGGACACCACGGAGTATTTGAGAAATTGGTCATGTTGAAGAAACGCAAAAAGTGTTTTGTCTTTTATGCATAAAAGTCTGTCCTACATTTTACAAGTTGCCTGTTGGCAAAGCAGTCGTTAATGCAAAAATGTTGACAATGTTTGCTCACTCACACATCATTTCAAACTGTTTTTTGTTGTAGAGGTCAAATAAAAAAAAGTAATACCAACAGTTTATAATAGCGGTGAACTCCAAAACTCAAAACACCATAAATGGAGGCGATACTGCCAAAGTGTTTACTTCTTTGCTATTCCTTGCATTCAAAATGACATTTAAGTCCACAATTTGAAAGAGTAAACAGTTTTGTCCCCAGCTTTTTCATTATTAATGTTACTCTCGTCTATTGTTGGGCATAATCTGTATTAAGGTCTGTGTGGCTTTATGGATTCCTTTGGATGTGCACTTAAAATCATAGTGCATTGTGAAAAGAGTGAACTAATGTAAGGTCCTCCTTCAAAGGTCCAGTGTGAAAGATTTAGTAGCATCTAGTGGTAAGGTTGCGAATTGTAATCAACGGCTCAACCCTTGCTTTCAAAGCACTACAATGGCTGACACAGAACTAAGATGTCATCACGTTATCGCTTCTTTGCAGAAGGATGTAACATATAGGAAACGTGCTCTGTAGAGCAGTTTGTCCGTTAAGGGCTACTGTAGAAACAGCATTGTGAAATCCATGCAAGGGTGTGTGTAGATAGAAAAAGCTCATTCTAAGGTAACACTTCATTATCAAATCCTAAAACAAAACTTCAAAACATACCGCCTCATTATATAAGTATGTAATACACCTCTGAAGACGTAGTTATGTATATTATATTGCATTTTTGACAATAGATCCTCCAAAAAATTACACACAGCACCTTGAAACGGGGTCAAGTAATTTGTTTATAGTAAAAATAATGTAAGATTTGTTTCGTGTTATAACTATTCTGTGTTTTAGTGCGCAACAGCCACACTTTCCCCTACGAGCTCGTTCGCATCCAAGTATCCATTGAGTTATTATGTAAATGAGGCGGTGAGGCTCTGACCTATCAGAGTGTTATGTGTAATTGGGTTGCAGAGTTAATGGAGTGTGGATGTGAGGCCTTTTCAACAGCAGGTTACATTCTCATTAGAGTGGACCCTACATCAAGAGTTAGCAGTCAACACTAGCCTCTACCCCCAAAACATGCACACGCACACACAGTTTATGTAAGCTGTTTTTAATGGGACTCTGTGGGGAAAAAAGACTCTGAACAGAAGAGCAAAGAATTTATTTTAAATCTACCTTGGCACTGTTTATTTTGTTACAATTTTTGAAGGTTTCTGAATGAATGGTTATTGTTAAGCTGTCTACCAGCTGTCCTGAGCCTACTTTTTCATGATCGAGCTTTTGACAAGTGAAAACAAAACACCGCTTTAAAATTACATTTCAAGGTTAATGTAAACCATAACCCCAAAGTGTTTCATTCAAGTGTCATTTTATTTGACAAAGAATTTACATTTTACTTATTATTAAACCAAACTTGATCAAATTAAGTTAACACTAATATTATCAAAGTTATCAATCTAATCTAGAACAGTGGTTCTTAAACGGGGGCCCAAGATGGTTCTATGGGGGCCAAAGTTTTTGTGTGATTTAAGAAGATATTGGATTGGATTGGATTGGATTCAATTTATTGTCATTACACATATAACAAGTACAGTGTAACGAAATGGATTTAAGAAGAAAACAGCAAACATGAGGGAAGTGGAGAGAAAAACAGATACACATAATACATCATAGACAAGACTTGCAACAGGGTAAGATAATCCAGTTCCAACAAGCAGCCATCTGGCCCAGAGCCATTACGGCGCCGCATCACAGACCCGCTCGTCAGGCTGGCGGTTCAAAGCATGCAGAGGAGTTTGGGGAAGGACGGGGAGTGAGAAAATGCGACCTCCTCTGCTGAGAGCCAAACGAGAAGGGGTATAGATATAGATATAGAAATCTATCAAAGATTAAAGCATAAATCAAAACCAAACGAATGAATGTTCCAGCATTGTATAATTAAATATGTTTTTGGTTTAATTACTATTATAAGTTTTAGATCATAAGTCTTTGTTTGGGGGGGGGCAAGAAGCGATGCACCTTACACAAAGGGGACAAAAATATTAGAACCACTGGTCTAGATGGCTTATATTATACATGAAATAGTTTTGTCCTTACCTTTAAAATGTTTAAGTCAAGATGGTCTCCAGTGAGATGTGAGCACACCTTCTTACCTACCTACACCTACTTTCATTTACCTATCCATTGACCTAAGGTCTGTAATAAGTTAACAATGAGATGGTCACAGATCACAGGCTAGTAATATCCATCTGTGCCCATCTTATTTTCAAAGCAAGTGTTTACTCTGGAAATGTTATTTGATGAGGGATTGCTGTCTGGCAGAACATCATTGTGGATTTTCAGAATCTGCAGAGAAATAATGCATTAAATTTTACTGTATATTTAAAGTATATTTGTAGACTACCCACAATCATTTAGTTTGAGTTCTTTTTGCTTAAAAGGTAATAAGAGGTGTTTCAACGCAAGGTTGTGGGTTCAAACCCATAGGAATATACACACCTATGTATAAATGTATAGGATAATGCGATGTAAGTCGCTTTGGATAAAAGCGTCTGCCAAATGCATATATGTAAATGTAAATGATTCATAGGGCCAGTATCTATTTTACTATCTCCATTACATTTACATTTATGCATTTGGCCTACGCTTTTATCTAAAACGATTTACAATGCATTCAACTACACATTTGTTTCTAATTATGTGCAATCCCAGGAATCGAATCCATGACCTTGATGTTGGTGCCGCCATCCTCTAACCACTGATCTGTAGGAAAGCTGTCACAAGAATACACAAGGCATAGAGTTGCTCCTTCACATAACATTTGTAGCCCAGTGCATGAGTCTCAGTGTGGTTCAGATGTGGTCAATTCAACCTCATGAGCCCTGAGAGGTACATGAAAGCATGCTGAAGTCTCTAAT
Source organism: Triplophysa tibetana (assembly GCA_008369825.1). Classification (NCBI taxonomy): domain Eukaryota; kingdom Metazoa; phylum Chordata; class Actinopteri; order Cypriniformes; family Nemacheilidae; genus Triplophysa; species Triplophysa tibetana. Next base: position 12,730,201 of record CM017916.1, read on the forward strand.
GACCAAGTGATCACTAATGAGGCCGAGAGAAAAAGATTTGCCTGAGGAAAGATGTTAACTACAACCTTGCATCCTATAATCCTGCTGCTCGTCCACTTTTCAATCTGCATTGGAAGGATTACTACTTACGGAACATTTAAATTGTGTTAACTTGCTGAGATGAATCTTCTTGGTGAATTTACATTTCAAACATAGAAGCTTTTTAAACAACAGTAAAGCTGCCAACAGTTGAACTGTTGTTTTTATCATAGTGGACATGTTGGGTGTTGGTAGCTGGATCTATTTCACCTGACTGTTACACTCAGTTTATTAAAAAAGGATAAAAATATTTATTTGACCATATAAGCTTTAATGAAGGCAGTCGCAAAGAATGTAAAGAAAGTTTAAACCTCAGGTGTTGTTGTCGTATCGTTGACATAAAACCTATGCTGAATTACTATATTGCCCTCAGTGTTTGAATGGCATTGGCCTTCTGTTGAATGTGACATGTCGGTATAAATTGGACAGAAAAAATGTAGCCATTAAGGTTCTTGTGAGGCGCACTTACGAAGCAGAAGAAGTGCACATGAAGCATTTAGCTGTTCTTATCAGTCTGAAGAGCTGAAAGAGAAGGACACTTTTTTAAGAGCAATACAGTGGATGCAGGTTTATAACAGTCTCATGTTCCGAATACTTCCTGCTCTGATGCCCGGTAACAGCGGAAAAACTGGAAAGTCATTTGTGGGCCCTAAAGTTATGAAATCTTTATTGAAAGAATGCAAGGTGCCCAGTACATGCTTGTACTGCTTTTCTCTTAGATGGATTTAACCATGAATTTGGCGTTAACCTTTTTTCGGAGGGCATTGTGGGAAACGGTTAAGAGGTTTAGCTACCGTAGATTTGTATAACTTAAGGAAAGGCAGTGAAAGGATGTATAAAATACATCCGTGCACATATCTATTGCATTCTTCACCTCCAGGGTGTCACTAAACTGCATGAAATCTAGTTTCATGACATAAGCTAGCTCTTTTCTCCACTGTCCCAATTTTAAATGCTTCCTCATTGTCTCTCCTGCAGTGTGTGCTATATTTATGTATGGACTGAATGTTTCTGATGAATGCACGACCCCTCCACTCCACCTCTCCCGAGGCCTCGTGCGAAAATAAAGCAGAAAAAGTAATGATTCCAGGCCTTGAAAATTCTCGCACAGCCTGTGGAGGGGCTCTGAGATTCCCCTGGGACGGACCCTTCTCTATCTGTCTGTCAGCGTGCAGAGTTGGCCAGAACTCTCTTTCTCCCTCTCTCTCTCCGAGACCACTAATTAAAAACCCCATTGATTTTTTTCCTTCCTCCTTCGGCTTTCTTTCTGCTCGCCTTTGTCGGTTTAGCATGTTTTTAATCGGCCCCTGGACCTGAGCTCGCTCCAGGATTAGATGGCATCTTTGACCCCTAGAGTGGAAAGACCCAGACAGCACCATCCCAACAACTCCGGCCTTACCAGTCTTCCCCCTTTGGCCTCACCCAGCCTCTTGTGTCCGCCCTGGGGAGAGAAGAGATGGGCAGAGCCAAGATTCTTGCCATCTGACAGCACCTCTGCCCTCTCTCACTGGGTTCACTTTTCACTCTGTAAAATAGGAGACAAACACCCAAAAGTGGAACTGACAGTCTGCACTTTTTTATTTTCTAAGTTTATAGCCTACTTTGGAGTATTTGCCTGGTGGGTGTGTTTTATATCAAGGAACTGAAGCAGGTAGTGGCTGTGTCTCATGGTTATTTTACCACATTTTTAACCGTGATACAATCACCGTAATGCACAGCATTGTGTGGTTAACTGCTGACATAAAAAAACAGGAATCACCAGTATAAAAAAGACTGTAACATCTATTTATTTAGTTATTGTAAATTATATAACTACACATTTTTAAATAATCTTTTAATAATAAATTAATAAATTTTATCTATATATATTTATTTTTATTTTATAAAATATTTTTATAACATTTTATTTACGGTATCTGGGCGCATATCTTTATTCCCTTAGTAATTATTTAAATTATATAACTACACATTCTTTAATAATTTGAATATTTTTTTGTTGATAAATGAATACTTTTTTTTCATATCCCCATTATGACAAAACCCCTTCTTAACTGTTGTAAAATCCCTGTAATGCACATAAAAAGAGAAAAACAACAACATGATAAAGAAGCCAATATCTATAATTATTTTAAAATGAATAATCTTTATTGCTGAATGAAAACTTTATATTTTTACTTTTTATTTTATATGAAATATAAAATAAAAAGTTGTGCAGGAAACACCATTATAAAATATATTCTGTTTATTTTAGCCATCATAAGCTTATTTTGTTTTTCAGGAGCACCAGAATAACGTCCTTGGCGGCACGATGCAGAACGCCATGGCTCTCCTCTGCAATCTGATTGGACAGAAGGGCACAGACCTCCGACCGTTCTACCAGCAAGGTGCAGTACATCTGAACGTGGCGCGCTTTGATACATCATCCAAGCAGTTTCAAACCTGCTTCTGAACCACAAAACACAAACCCACACAGTCTTTTCACCCAGACTCCGGCACGCACATGAAAAGGGCCAGCATTCACAGAGCTGCTGCATTCAGAGAGGTGCCCCTGTGTTGCTTTGGAGTGTTTTCATTCCATTACCAGACCCTTATTGCTCTCATCTGGCTGTCTGACTCTTGTGTGTTGCTGCGTTTGAGGGGGAGGGAGTTCAGCTGGCTTTTTAAGGGCTGGATACTTCTGCTTTTATCAGTGAATGTCTCTGTATGGCCTCTTGTGTGGCCCGCATCTACCTAGCGTCCCGCCCATCTAGTCCTCACATCACCCACCATCTAGGATACAAACAGCCCTCCATGTTAGTTTTGCTTCTCATTCTCTCCCTCTCCTGTTCCCATCTCACGCTATCTACCCAGGCACTGGGCACTCTCTCTCTCTCATCTGCACACGTCGCTATCCGTTTTCTCTCTGTTCATGCCAAAGCAAGGCTGTTTTTCCCCAGCTTCCCGTATGAATGCTCTGTATTACCCTGACACTTTCAGCTCCCTGTGTTGAATTATTGAGTAATGGATTCCTATATTCTTGCTCATGTTGACAGTTTTTGACCCGCACGTTAGCAGCATCCCTGTCTTCGGCACACACCGGGGCGAGATGGACATCGAGCTGTGTGGTTGCGTGCGTATGCGTTTTTACCAAAGGAGATGAGTAATATTCACACACGCTCTCGACATTCAACACGTTGTGATGAGAGAGGCACCATGGAAGAGTGTGTTGTTTCACAGTTGTACACGCATACACACAGTTCTAGAGAGAGTAAGATTTATATTTACAATGTGAAGTGGCACATTCACAGCGTTCTGTTCCAGTGATGTCTCACACTTCAGGAAGGGAGTGGTGGCTGGGAGACGAACCGTGAATTTACCAAATTCTTCGATCATCGTCTTTGTTGGTCCTGGGAAAACATTCATCTTAAAAGCTTTTGTTATGGGTTTAAATGTCATTCTTACCAACCTGAAGTTTCCCTCTGTAGTTATATAGTTGAAGGGATAGTTTACCCAAAAAGGAACTTTCTGTTATAAATGTATTCATGCTTATGTAATTATTAGACCTTTATGACTTTCTTTCTTCTGCCGAACACAAAATAACATATTTTGAAGAATGTGGATAACATTTGGATCACATTGGCCTCCATTGTATGGAAACAAAACCAATGAGACATTTTTACGCAATATCTTCGTTAGTGTTTTACAGAAGAGTCATAAATGGTATAGGTATTGAACCACATGAGGGTGATCAAATAACAAATGTTTTTGGTTTGTTTTTTAGTTTTTAAAATCTGCAGAAAGGGACAAATTACTCTACGCTGGGCTGTTTCAACCTAAAGTTACTAGAGTTATTATAATCCATTGTTGGGTCAAATATAAACCATTTTATGGCTTAATTTTTATGAATCAATTGGTTGAGTTTGTCCCTTTTTGAAAATAACCCAGAATATTTTTTTTGAGAGTACCTTTTTCTCCCCTGTTTTACCTATCATTGACAAAATGTACAAAACTGTTACAAAACTAACAAAAATGTCAACGCTTTAAGAATGATTAGAAAGTCGGGTCATAATATTTTGTTTCACCTTTGAAGCTGAAAACCAAAATGTTGAGAACCTCCACCCATTGACCGTTCTTTGGGGAGCAAACACTTTTTGTATCCTGTTAAAATGTCAACCCAACATTTCTTCTTCAAACAGTCACTGTAAAAATAAACTGTAAAATCAGAAATTGTCTATAAGCTCGAGGATCAGAAATATACCGTAAAATAAACAAAGTTCCCTGTAGAATTACAGGATATAAGTATTGTATTTCACAAATACATAAAATTCTGTTTTTTTGTTTTTTTTTGAAAAATCTGTAAAAATAACAGTAAAATGTCTGTAAAATTACGGTGGGGGGGGGTTTCGGGGTAGAATATGATATATTTGGATTTTGCTTATAAATCTGTTCTTGTCTGTATGTTAAAACAAGGCTTGAACTTAAGCTATAAGGACACGCACACACACTATACTGAACACTCACATTCCAGCTTCTCCTGATAAGTAGGGGTCTGTAATGGCTTGTTTTTTGGTACATCTGTGCAGCACACGCTCCGTCTATCACAACAACCCCTCACAGACCTCTTCTTCCGTGCGAGCGGTCCAAGTGCTTGGGGCTGGGATCAGACACAACAAACATCCCCTCCACACCTGTTTTTTATAGAGCGGGGTCATCTGCAGGCCGCCACACGCAGCCGCCATCATTACGCGTCTTATCAGCTGCCTTCCCCATGGAAAACTCTGACCCAGCACTAAATATAACCCTGACAATTAGCGCTATCTTGCTAATGCCAGTCAGCTCGCCCCAGCTCTGCTCCGGAAGAGGGAAATACTGTAATTGGTTCTTTTAGGCGCGAACAAGTGAACACGAATGCGGAACGCAAACACGAGAAAGAGAGGGGAGAATGAGTGACAGATGTGAAAAAAGAGGTTAAATGAGGAAGTTAAAAAAAAGTTAAATGAGGAACTCGGAAGAAAAACAGGGTGAATTTTATAGTTGTAAGATTTGCCGAATGAGAGATAATAGAAACATACAGTACGGAGAAGATATAAAGAAAGGTTAATAAAGAAAACCAGAGAGAAAGAGAGGATGAGGACAACGTGATGGGGAAATAGTGTTGGGGAAGCTTTTTAAAATTATGAGCAGCTTGTATTTCGGCAAAACGTTTTAAAGAATAGCACTGTTTCACTATTAAAAATGTAAAGTACGTAAAGGTCTCCTCATTCGACCACTTTCAGCAAGTGTGTATGATTTATTAGGGTATTCATTAAATGTCTGGAACAAATTTTGCTTAAAAACACTGTCATTGGCTGTGTAAGCAAAGAACTTCTTGCCTCTTGAAAAACAGCTCCGCTCACAGCTACCCGTTTTAGTGCATGTCTCTTTAAATGATAATGAGTTACAGCGCACCCCAGCCCCCTTCCGTCCGGCTTTTCAACATACGCGAAGTACTGCCATGGCAATGGTTTAGCTAAATTATGTTTCCTGAATTTCTCTGCGGTTAGTTTCGTCTTAAACGTCCCAAATCAATCGTCCGGAGACAAAAAAATCTGTCATAGCAAACAGCCTATAATGTATAAACATTCATACAGCTATACTCCAAGTGTCCATCTGCACTTATATACAGTTAGTTTAACACTGGCTTTGAATGTTCTATTTACAGTGTTCTATTCTAGCTAATCCTGCTTGTACTGTCTCAGGTTGAAAAAGCACCCCGGTTTGAAGTGATTTGCGCAAACAAGCAGGTTGTCACTTATTGTTTCTGAGGGATTTCGACTAAAAATGAAATAAATCCAGATTTGGACAATGTGCAGCGACTACACTGCATGTTGTCCACTAACTTTAGCCATAGTGTCACATACACTACTGTCGTGGGTGGAACTGTATAGATTAAAGGTCGGTAACATTATAATAAAATCCACTTTGGACATCACAACCGGAGGGAAATCTGAGCGGCTCGATTTCTCACATGCCTGCAGGGAAAGGCATACGAAGACAAACTTACTGGGTTCTTATTTTTCACGTTTTTTGGGTTGCTAGATGCACCCGGGGCCGGATTTTAGCACTTTAACCCAGAAAAATTAGGGTTTTCATATGATATCTCCTTTAAGTTATCTTTACCACTTTAAGCTTGTTTTTCCCCAACATTGACACAGTGTCTACACTGGATGTGTCTGTCGCAGCTTGTTCTCAATGGGTTTTTCGTGTCGCATCGCATCTAGTGTGGTCAAAATGATAATGGGTTCAATGCGTTCTATTGTCTTTTATCATGTCGCGTTGCGCCGTGTCCGGTGTTGAAACGGTGTGCGGGTCTACTACACTGTAAAAAAAACAGTACACTTTTACAGAATATTACAGTTTTTTACAGATTTTCCACACATAGTGTTAAAAATAGGGCTGTCAATGTTAATACATGCGATCAATTTATCAATTTATTTTATCAAAAATATTAGAATGTTTTCTTTCTTAATAAAATGACGCTGTTAAAGAAATGTTGTTTCTACATTCATTTGGAGATAAAATGTGAAATTATTAGAATGTAAAAGTATATTTAAAAACATAAAAGCTGTGTGTGATTAGATAGTTAATTTTGTTTCGATTGATAGCACTAAAATAAACATGTTTAACAAAATAAATAGTTTACGTCTGCGATTAATCGCAGTTAAAGAGTCGCTATCCTAGAAAATGCACTTTTAAATGTTTTTCTCACAGAAATTGAGTTGCCAGCGTGTGTACAGAAACACCCTGTAATTACACAAATCCATCTATTCTTCTTTTTGTAATCTCCTTCAAACCACAACAGTGACACAAAACAGGCTGTTGGTGATCCCCTATCAATGTGATGTCACATTGATTTACGCCCGCCCATGACCGCTCACAGACTCCGCCTTATCAGCGCGTAGATCCACCTTCCCACAGAAACACGCTGTCAGCTATTTTCTGGCAGAAGACTTGTGACCGACATAATTTCTTTAAAGCTTATTCATTACAACGAAAGAAGGTTATAGCAGTGTCTTTCTCTGGGAGTTCGGTGTTTTCTCGTATGTCCTTACTGCGTCAATACTTGGAGTGCATAGAAACAGAGTCCGTATTTGTAAGACAATGAGGTTATGCAGAAATTGCTCACAACATAATAACACATGGTTGCTGATCTTTACATACATGTCTGTCATATACAATTCTTTATGTCTGTTAGTAATATGCATGCACATGATTAATCATCAATGGCCAACATTTCATACAGCAAATGGTCAGCATATATTGCTCTATATATGTTTTGTATTTTCCATTTAATTCGCATTAATGAACAAGCTTAGTGCCCAAGCTCCCAGAAAATGTAATTTTTTTTACTGGATTTTTTTACAGTGTGTGATTCTACTTTAGATTTTCGTCAAAAGATCTACGTATGATTTCATGAAGGTTTGCACCTGAGCTTCTCACAACAAATATTTGCTTATTTTAATGAGAATCAGGGGTTTCTGTTCCAATTTAACACATAAACGTGTTGATGCTCGGTTCAGGCATATACAGTATCCCGATTGATGTTGTCATAGATCTGCTCGACTGCCGCGGTATTAGGGAGAGAAAGTCCTTTCTCATAAACCCTGAACTGCTGACTTATTTGTTTTTGCTCTGCTGGCGGAGGTGGAAAGCATCCATAACCTGAAGTCCTATTTGCATGACTCATTTGACTGGAAGTAATAGCAACAAATTTTGTCGAAAAAGAAAAGCGCGTTACATAGATTTAACTGTACAATTGTAAGCATAAATATTCAGTGTCTGGCAAGAAGCTCTCTGTGTTTGAGACAGCACTGAAATAATGCTCACAGCGCTGTTAGAAACGGCGAGTTCAATATATTTACATACAAATTCAGAAGTCATATTTGCACTGTGTGCGTTTATGATAATTCACCTAAATTGTAAACTTTCCAGGGTGCGCTTCTGGTTTCATCAGTATTTCCACTGTATTAGAGGTGACAGTCTTGCCGGGGTTGTGTTGCTTCAGCAGTGAATTTGTAATGTTTATGGCATTGTTGCTGTATTCATCTTGCATAATTTGTCAAGCAGCGAATAACATGTGCTGATGCTTCACCCCAGATAACTGCAATACTAATCTTAGATAAACAATGAGATAGCCTCGGGTCTTACTAAACTCTACATGATTATTTCAACTGGGAGCGGTAGACAGCTCACACACGCACACAAACAAAACTAATAGAAGTTTTCATAATTTACTCAACCTCATATCATTCCAAACCGTTACAATTGTATTAACACAATAAAAATTCTAATTTGAAGACTATTACGTAGAATGGGGATTAAAGCATCAGAGTTCAAAAAGTGTGCTAAAGTATTTTAAAAGTATGCAGAAGTAATTTAACTGAATTACCTTATTTGCAAATAATTAAAATCAGTTCAAAATTCAATTTCTTGAAATTGGTACCCAGATGTTCTCTCCTGTGTCAAATTGGAGCAACCGGGTGAGTAAGTAATGACAGAATTAAAAAAATTGCCAGAACGGTTATTTTAACCTCTTCTTTGTGGTGCCTGTTGGCTGATTTCCACAATGTTGGTAATGCAATCCAATGCAATGACCTGATATTGTAACTTTATATGCAAACTACTTTTTTTATTCATTAACCTGTAAACATAAACTGTTGGGCAATTCTAGCATTATGGGTGTGACATATTCTCAGATAAAGAAATTAATTACCAATGTATGGACATATCTGTATATATATTACTAAACCTATGTTGGTAGAGTCTAGAAATCAGAATGATATCAGTTCATGTAAGAATTTTTCGTTTTAAAAAGAGAAATATACATGTATTTTTGGTGATGTAACAAAATGGATACACATTTTTGAGAGACACCCTAAATCACAGAAATCCTAAAAGTATGTTGTGTTCACATATAACATGTTTGGTTCGATTAAAATTAACTCTGGTAGAATTGCTCTGTTAGTACAGTTTATTTGTGCAAGTGTGAATGCTGCCACCCGAACCCTGGTGCACACCAAACAAGCAGAACAAGACCGCTGAAAAGATGGGCCTCAGTCAACTTTCAAACGAACTCTGGCGCGGTTCGATTGAAATATGTAAGCAAAACCGAAACAAAAACCAAAAGTGTTTACATCCCGAAAATCAAGTGATTTGGTAATAGGGCTTTGTACGATTAACCGAAATATATATCACGTGATTTATGCACAGCGTGTGAATGATGTACTGTAAAATGCTGCTGCACCCGAAAGCCAGAGGGCGCTCTCGAGCAGAAACTCCAAATACGCACTGCAGAAGAAGACCAAAACACACATAGTTCTAGGAAATGCCTAAGGACATGTTTTTATCACTGTTGCTCAAGCTTCCTGAGGTATTTTCATGATAAGAAAGTATATTTATAATGATAACGTTTGACATTATAAGCGACTCCAAATCGCACTGGTTTCAGAACGAACAGCATATCCTACCGATCTCAGAGCTGCTTCACAGCCACTTCACTGCTTCACAGACGAGCTATACGCATAAAAAAATGATCGATGCCTTGCATAATCGCAGCCAGATTGATTTCAGCAGGATCTATTGGTAATTACAATTAATCAAGGAGTGTTTATTAGATCTGTGCGTGCTCATGTAATGGAGGAATTCCATGGTGCAGTTTTGACTGCTTAAAACACTTCATGAGGTCTTGTCGAGTTACCGGCTTGCTAAAAATACCCTCACATGCGCAGCCATACACTGAGGATGTAGAACCCAATGCATAGCATTGTTTGGTTGTCCGGAAAGTTCCGTTTTAAAATTTAAATCATAAAAGCTGTCCATAACGTTGTGACTTTACACGTAATCTGTTAGGATCGATATCTTTAGGTTTGCTTTTAAAATGGCAGTCTAGACACTAATAGAACAGGACAATTTTTTTTAATTAAATTTGTATTATTGGTCCAGACAAAAATAAACAAAAGAACTGAACTACAAATATGAACGCACCCTTAAAATTAGAAGCAGTAATACCCAACAAATAGAGAAAGTATGGCTCTTCATAGAACAAAAAAGTTATTTTATTTGAATGTTTCCAATTATGTGTAAAATGGACCATTATGGATGTGACCATTCTGAAAGCGGCACCTACCTTACAATAGAGAGTCATCCTTTCAAAATAAAAAGGTTTTAAAGCTTTCTAATATGTTCTGGGTAGCTGGTTTATTGATATGCATGTAAACAGGCGTCTTTCATAAGCTGGTTTTTCATTAAAAAAGCCAGTCTTTTGCTGTTTTTGAGGCTTTGATTATGTTTTTGGGTGTTTAACAATGGATGTTCATGTCTCTAATTAGAAAAAAAACGCTTTTATAGTTCAAGTCTATTGTTCACCGCTCACCCTCTTCTCACAAAACGACTGGATTTCTTCCGGTCTATATAAAGTCCCTCCTTCCGAAACACTCTGATTGGTAAAGCTGACCAGGTCTGTGGTGATTGGTTCCCCGCTTAGAGTGTGAAGATGTCCCATCCATACCATATCAGCAAGCTTCCCCTTCTCAGGCTGTTGTGATGGTCGGTGCCCCTCTCAGTGCACATGTAATTCATAAACTTTGGCTTTTAGCAATAAAAAGTAACAATGGTGTCACTTTCAGTTAAAAACATGCAGATCCATTGAAGTGTAACGGAGGTCTGATAGTGCATGTGCAAACATCAATCTTTGTTGGAGACCACATTTTTTCATACTATAGCCACAAGACCTATGGGCGTCAGACTGGTTATATTAATTTACACTAATAACAGAAGCGTTAGTTTTGCCATTTTTATATTGGACCAGAGTTGGATAATAAAAAACGCAGATTGACCAGGAGACATTTGTAAGCAGGACTTCAAGGACGTTTCATAGATGTGTTTTTAGAGGTAGGCTGTGCACACACACACACACAATATCAGTGTATAACACAGACGAGCTTTCACAGCCGACGTTAAAGTCATGGAAGATGTTATTTGACCGTTGGTTATCTTAGAATGTGTGAAATCATGTACACGGGAAGCAGAGGGCTTAGTCCGATCCAGTCATTCTCTGTAGTCCTTGTAAAGCAAATTCTGTTAAAGACAATATCTCGCTTGGCACTGAACTTTGAGCTTTAACATTTTCCAGGTATTATTAATACTCTTATAACAACAATATGCACATATGTCTCTCTATCTCTCTCTCTCTCTCTAGATTTCTTATTTTTGTAGCACGTGTGCAGGGAATGAAGTATGTAGCTAATGGTCAGTCACATTGAGCTCTTAATTCTCCAGGAGTATAAAACATTTCACTTTGAAGGCCATTTCTCATAAGAGCAAGAATTTTGTGCCACCTGTCGTTCCAGTAATCTCAGTTGTATGTTGACAGTTCTTCGTGGAAAGAAAATCTTTCCTGTGATTTTGGTGGGTTTGGTGATGATTGGAGACTTCTAAATGAGCAGATTGTTTATCCTTATTTACAATGAAGGATTACAGTACTGGTGAATAAAGACTCTTCAACAGATGGCAAAGATCTGGACCGGGTGTTTGACAATTATTTTCTTTCACTACAGAAAAAACAGTTTTTGTATACTCCACCCAAAAATTTTAATTCTGTCATGAAGAACTCCACCCAAGTTGTTCCAAACCTTTATAAATGTTCTGTTGAACATAAAAAAGATATTTAGAAGAATATAGAGACAGAGACTGTTATAGTAAGAAAAAAGAAAATGTCAAAGGTGCCGTAGAACGGGTTGCTTTCCTAAATTCCTCAAAATATCAACAGAACAAAAAATATATATATTTTATGTTCTTACAATTTTGCATTTGGCAGACGGTTTTATCCAAAGTGACTTAAATCTCTACAGGTTTGGAACAACTTGAGGGTGAGACAGATTTTTTTTGGGGGGTGAACTTTCCCTTTAAGGAGCATGAGCCACTTCAAACACCAGGGTTTGAAATATATATATAATTCACACACTCAAGGATTCCTGAATGAATTAAAAAGGATTTGTGTTTTTTACCTGTTTTATTTAGAGTTTAGTAAAAAGTTATTTTACATTTTCATTTCCTGGCATCCTTCAAGTTAAATATCTTCTTAATGAGACAGAATTTTCAACATGCCTCTATTTCCGGTCTCTACAAGACACTGAATGTTTCCACTGTGTGGTTTCGGTTAGACAGTTTTTTATTTAAAAGTTAATTTGGACCTGAATCATGTGTTTTGGGCTCCAAAGAGTTAAAAGGGCTGTGTTAGGATGCTTGAAATAAACTTCATTCCAGTGACTTGTGGCCTGGACTTGAGTGATTCCAAACTATTCCATAGACTTTTGTTTAGTTGCTTATTCTGCTGGGCACAATGTACTGGCATCACTTATGGCAAAAACACAGCAATTTGAAAACCTGTGTTTGGTTATTTAATGGAAGCCTCATGAAATCCTGTGTCTTATGTTATTAATAAATAATATCTTGACAGTAGCCTTACGGTGTACAGTTCATCAGTGCATGTTATGACAAATAAAAAGGATTGTCTTTGTTATCTTTTAATATAATATAAGGTCCACAGATGTTAAAAATCCAACTTGATTCTTAAAGTGATAGTTTACCCAAAAATTTGTATTCTATCTTCATTTATAAACCCTTATCATTTCAAACCTTTTAAGTTTTGTTCTTCTGCAGAACACAAAAGAATTTAGGAGAATGTTGTTAACCAGACCCCATATAGTTTCATCATAGCTATCCCATAAATTTGACTAAGCTTCTGGCTTAATTTCTTCTGGCACACTAAACAGTTATAGTTATACATATACAAATATGTTTGAAGTTGCTATTTTAAGCGGCAGGGCAACCAAAAATGTTAATTCTGTCATGAATTACTCATCATCAAGTTGTTTGAAATCTCTAAAAATGTCTCTGTTCTGTTAAACACAAAGAATTATATTTAGATGAATGTTAGCAAATGAGATTACTGGGGCACCATTCAGTACCATAGTAGAAAAGGATATTGTATATATTTTTTTGTTCTGTTAAACAAAAAAGAAAATATTTTGAAGAATGTAGGAAAGCAAACAGTTCTGAGGCTTCTTTGACTACAATTTTTTGACTACTCCAGATATCTCCCTTGATACATTCTTCTAAATATCTTTCTTTGTGTTCAACAGAACAAAGAAATGTATACAGGTTTGTAACAACTTGAGGATGAGTAATTCATAACTGAAATTACAAATCCCAATGTGATTTAAAGCCTTTCCATTATTTAAACATGACAATCAATGCCATATTTCTGATAGATCGTATGTAGTGGAGTTCAGTTGTTTTGTGTAGCATGCATGTGCCCATCAGAAATACAATACGGATGTATAGAGAAGTGATGGAACTGTGTGTGTGTGTGTCTCCTCAGGTGTAATTGAGGTGGTGTGTAATGTCTTTGTGGAAGTCTCGGGCTTGTACCTGGATAAAGAGCAGCACTCTGGGCTGAAGATCTGCTCTGTTCTACTCCTGTGTCTGCTGGACATCATCCACTGCCTTCTCAAACATCTCTCATCTGTAGTCCGGCTGGCCCTGCAGGTAACTTTCTCTCCTTCTCCATCCATCCCATTTTCCCTCACCCTCCCTTTCGTTATTCCTCCCTCACATTTTTACTCTTAAGTGCTCTTTCTCTCAAACTTAAATAGGGTTATAATTGAATTAGCATCTCTTTATCTCACTCTATTTTATATACATTCTGGCACTTTAGTTGTCTTTCTATCAAACTTCTGAATGGGTTATACTTCCATGAGTATATTGAACTGTATTCTTGGCCTCAGACTCCAGGGCCGTAGACTTTTCATTGACTGACTGATGCAGAGAAATGATAATCTCTTGTGCTTTTGAGTTATTCTAAGTTTGACTTTGCTATCAGAGTAATGATTGATTTATGCTGGCTTAAATGTCAATTTTTAAGTATAGCAATGTAGCAATTTCCCATCCGGTAATACAATCCTACATTTATGAGTGGCGAACAGAGACTGTTTTCTGTTTATTTTGTAATACTGCACCCCATTTACATCACAGAATTAAGCTGCACACTTCAGGATTTCACAAGCGTAATTACATAACTGGCAAATATAACAAAGCATGATTATTTTACCATTTATGTTATTGTTATTGACTTTGTAACAAGAACTATACAAATGATTCGTGCAGCTTCTCACTCGCACTCACACTCTCTAATGAGAAGACTGGAAATGTGCCGCTTGTCAAAGTCTGGCAATAATAACTGAAAGCCTGCATCTCATCTCATCGCTGTTATATCTAGTTTGGATTGTTATTTGGTCTAGAAGCAAGAATAAACATTGAATCCTGCTTCACAAAAATAAGTGCCAGCAAATGGTAGCGGCAGGTTTATAGCGCTCACCGGCACTTGAGTCAAACTGAACGTACTCCAGGGATGCGCAGAACAGAAATCCCTGTATGGCGTATCATATGACAATTCGCCTACATTTTATTCCTTTTAAGCTGCGTGCATTTAATGTATGGCTCTAGCCTATGGCTATAAATTATTATGCTGAAAATAAAGTGAAAAGTATGTCATAAATGAGATTCCGACAAATCCAATACGACTCTGCAAGGGGTCATGACCCCAAAGTTAAAGGGATAGTTCATTCAAAAATAACATTTCTGTCATCATTTACTCACTCTCAGGTTGTTTCAAACCTATATAAACTTCTTTGTTCTGTTAAATACAATGAAAGATATTTGCAAGAATGTTCGCAATTTTCAATTCTGTGACATCATCCACTACCGTAGTAGTGAAAACAAAGGGAGATATTTTGAAGAATTTAGGAACACAGACAGTTCTGGGACACCTTTGACTACCATTTCATTCGTCCTTCTATGGCAGCCAATGATGTCAGAGAATTGAAAATTGCTAACATTCTTCCAAATATCTTTCTCTGTGTTAATTTATACAGGTATGCAATGACATGAGAGTGCGCAAATGATGACCGAATTTATATTTTTTGTTGAACTATCATTGAAGAAACTCTGCTGTAGTTTATTGTGACAACAGACAAGTCTTCCCAACATACAGTATAGTACACAGGTATATATCCTATTCCATATGTATTTGTGCACTTATATTAAAACATTTTCCTAAACCATCTTCTTTTTTGCTCTGTTACGTGAGTCAGTGGATGTCTTTGCTTTTTACAAACCAGAAAATGATCTACCCCGCACAGAATTTCCTCTCTTCACGTCCTGCTAATAAAAATATGTAGTTAAATGTTGTGCTTTGATATATATAAAGTACTGATGTCTAGTTTCAGTGCTTATATTTGGATACAGGTATTTGTTCAAATGCTATTAAATGGCGTATCCCTAAATGAGATCTTCATTGTTTCGTGCCAGATAGAACTGCTCTGATTATAAAAATAAATATCATCTGACAGTTAAATAAATAAAATATATTGCTGATTTAAATAGTACCAATGCAGCTATTTTTATAGCTACCGTGTCAGATAAGTGTATAAAAACTATTAAAGTGTATAAAAAGTGCAGGTTTTAAGAAATGTATCTGAGCTTCCCCAACAGTTTTCCTGTCTGCAGGGGCTTCTACTGGCTAGAAAATCCTAGCAGACCAGACTCCATGCTGTCACTCAAACTGACGAATCCTGCTGTCATTTTTGTATTTAATATATCCTGCCTGATTTCATCTACTTCCATTGTTATTGCCTTATTGTTTTTTACTTTAATTAAAAAAATAGTATCAACATTTTGGTGCAGATGTTGTCAATAGAGCATGACTTGTCTTGAAACTCGAACCATCCTCTATGAGCCTGTTCAAATCATCACTGAAGGCATAAACGCCAATATTACATCCTTCCAGCTTCTACATTTTTTCATGCTTCTCATGCTATGCACTTCATTCCCTCCCTCCCTTTCTGCCACTCTATTAGGGGTGTATGAATATATCTTTTTTCCCTCCCTCTCTCTCTCTCTCTGCCTCTTGTTTGTAAACATTTCTCACTCTGTCGTCCTCCTTTCTTGAGCTGTTCTCCTGATTTCCCTCTCTCTCTTAGCCCCCCTCAGTCCCCCTGTCCTCGGGGAGCGCTTGCCTGCTACTGTCGCCGTAGGCATGCTGTTAGGGGGTTCATGTCTGGATCCTCTCCTCACTGATGATTAGATTGTTATGCAATGACAACTGCTATGCAGATACCAGCAGAATACATCCAGCCACTCAGTCCCAACTCACTAGATCCTCCCGCACCTTTATCCATTATTACTCACCCCGGATATCTTTGTCACAGTAGCTGAATAGCCGATTGAGGCACGCACACATTCGTGTTCAATATCCAGCATTATATGCACGCAACTTTGACGGCTAATAGTTCCAGCTGCTATTTTTACCCGTGCATTTCAGCAGTCCAGCGGTAAACAGAACTTTCAAGTTGGATACGAGGCACGCGTGACTCACTGGAAGTCGTTCTCCTGTCAGTTCCTCACTTCAACCCTCATTATCCGTCCCAACCCTTTGACTCTCCCTCTGCGTCCTTCCATACATATTTATGCACGGACAACGGAAAAAAGGGACGTGTAATGGAATTCAGCTTTCCAAGGGGAAAAAAAGTGCTGGAAACAGAAAGATGAAAAGCTTATTAAGAAGTGTCCACATCTCGCAGATTCATTTGGATGATAATGATAATGGGGACACTTTTCCAACTCCACAGTTTTTCTCTCCATGTTGCACAGTTTCAGTTTCTTATACTCTCCGGCTCTGTTTTGGAAGACTGCGAGGTGCTTCAGAGCAATCACAGAAACTCATAATTGACTGACTTGGCGAGTGTTTCTATAGCTTAATTGGAAGAGCACTAGCCGAATGCCAAAATGTTACAAAACTGAAATTCTACCTATAACTAAAACTAAATCAAATAAATCACCTAAAATATAATTAAATAAAATATTCTGTTACCATTTGCAAACCCCATATTGGTACCCATTACATTTTTCTGTATAATGAAAGGCATAATTCTGGGACTCTGGCCCTATTTAGTTTTTATTGCTTTTTCCATACAATGAAAGTGAATGGCGACCAAGTCTGTCAGTCTGTTAGATTCCGCCAAACATCTCCGTTCTTTCTCTCACTGTGTCATCCTGAACGCCATCATTAATATTTGAATCGAGTGAAGGGAGTTTCATTGTGAAAACACTTCAGCTGTAGTTATTAGGCGAAGGCCCGTCGTAATCTCATTGCTCCGCTCTGTCAATCTGCTTGAGGATACCAGACACGCAATCACCAAAACATTATCCAGTCTATGACAGCGAGACAGCGCAATGAACTTTTGAACCTCAGTTTCACTGCAGTGCTGCTGTAGTTGATGGCTGATGGGTAATCAAGTGTGTATGTCTTATGCATTGATGTTGTTGTCTATTTATGACTCTATATCTCTGTGACAGCTGTTACTAAACAATAAGATCTTGTGGCTGATGGGAGACAGGGAGCTGTACACGTTGTTCTGTACCAATGAGAGCTGGGCAGTGTGCAGAGACCCCGACACCTCCGAGCGTCTCTGTTAAAAATAGCCCCCGCTTCAAGCTACTGTACTTCCTGTGAAGATTACATGAGCAGGAATCTTTCAGATGCAGCATCCTCAGCTGTGTTGGGTCTTGAGTTCTCTGAGCATTCCCCCAATGACTGACTGTCCTCATTTTGTTTTCTTCATTCCTCTGCGTTCTTCTTTTAGTTTTTTGCTTTCTTGATCGAATAATGCTCTGTCTCTCTTTCTCTCTCTCTCTCTCTCTCTCTCTCTCTCTCTCTCTCTGTAGAGATCAGATAATAATGAAGACACTGAGGCTGCAGAAGAACTACTGCTCATCCACAAGCCACTGACAGAACTAAACAACCTCCTCATTCAACTGGTCAGTCTCTGTGTGTATGTGTGTGTGTGTGTGTGGGAGGGGAGGCTTTATCTTTGTATAATGACCATAATCATTTAGTTTCACCTCTAACCATTCTTGTTGCATAAATTAATGTTGGGTCAGGAAGGTTGACGGTCTACAAAAATGAACTATAGTCTGGTAGTGAGAATCATCTAAATTTGTTCTGCTCTTTCTGCTGTAATATCTTTAATAAGTCTTTAAAATGAGACAGTATTTTAATGTGAGAGACCAGAAAAGTGCAGTATTCCTACTGTTATTCTAAATATATCTAAATATCTAAATTTAAAGGGCCATGAATACTGCCAGGGCCGTATTAAGACCTCCATGAGCCCCGAGGCTATGAATTACCGCAGACCCCCCATAGAGTGTCTAAAAACGCGAGACACAGCGCTCAGGAACCAGAGGATCTCAAGACGCACTTTTGATAACAAAACAGTTGCCATTCCAACTGTATGGCAAGTTGAAATAAATAACGAGTTACAAAAGGAGCTCAACATGATTTAACCTTACTTCAAGCATTCAGACTGTTTTAGCTCCAGAAACACTTATCTCTTTGGTTAAGATTAAATTGTTAATCTGTCAGTTTTGCTTGCTATTACCATAAATATATATGCAATAATTTGAATTTATATCCTTCACATTGATAGCCAAACCAACCTAAAATTTGAGGGTGAAGGGGTAACCCTTCATCGGCCCGGTTTACTCTGTCTCCGTCATCAGCTTTCGTAAAAGAGTTTACGTGGTATCTCTTCTTTTCGCCGCTGTTTGTCTCTTTTTCTTTTTTTGAGCACTACCTGACATTTATTTCTTTAGAAGAAGAATCAGAAGATACATCTTCAGCAGCTTTAGTACACACACACACACACAAGGAATTTGACTTGACGACAGAAGCTTAGTGCAGAAGGAAGTAGTATACACATGGTGCAATCATAGTGCAAATATACATTAATATAGAAAAATATATAATATATATAAGAAATATAAATAAAAACAAAAATGCACTATATACAAAAAGTAAATTATTCGATACGTAGATAAAAAAAAAAAAGTGTACAGATGTGTTATTTAGAGGTTTAGCCTATTGTTCTTACAATGTATAGTTTTCAGATGCTGTGTGCAAGTCTGCAATGTGATAGAGCTTTTAATTGTTCAGGCTGAGTATAGACTGCAGGAAAAAGCTGTTCTTGTGTCTGGCTGTTCTGGTGGTCAGTGCTCTCTAGTGCAGGCCAGATGGCAACAGTTTGAAGTGGGAGTGAGCTGGGTGAGTGGGGTCCAAAATTATTTTCTTGGCCCTTTTTCTCTTTCTGGAACAGTTCACCCAAAAATGCTGTCTTCATTTACTCACACTCAAGTTTCCAAAGTTGTTCCAAATCTGTATGAAATTCTTTGTTCTGATGAACACAGAGAAAGATTTTTGGAAGAATACTTGTAAACGTAACAGTTCTTGGCAACAATTGACCACCATAGTAGGAAAATGAAAATGGTAGTCAGACGTGCCCCAGAACTGTCTGCTTTCCCACATTCTTTAAAATATCTTTTTTTGTGTGCAACAGAACAAAGAAGTTTATCAAGAATTCTTCCTTCTGTGGTAGTCAATGGTGCCAAGAACTGTTTGGTTACAAGCATTCTGTCTATGTGTTCATCAGAACAAATACATTTATACAGATTTAGATCAACTTCAGGGTGAATAAATGTTCTCTTTAACAGGGTTTCCCAGCTACCACTACCACGGTGATGGTAATAAAATTCACACATAATTTCCAGGAGAGTTGTCAAATAAGGGACTAAGAAAATTTGTTATAAAACAGTTTATATGTTCGAAAAAAAAATTCGGAAACCTGTATGATCGCTGGGGGGGGGTTGTATCAAGCACAGAAATACTATGTAATACGCCCAACTCGTTTTTTGACCAGTTGACTATGTTAAGTATGACTAGATAACAGCACGTTTAACATTAAGAAGTCCGATTGCATGAAACACCATTGCAGGGCCGCTTTAATGTACTCATTTTAAATATTTTTGTTTGTGTAATGGCCCCCTGGCCCAGCCTGTGTGTTAATGCAGGCCTGAGTACTGCCCATATAAGCTATTCCTGGGAAGGAATATTGATTTCATTTTGATATTTTTACAGTACTCATTTTGCAAACACCACCAAAAACCCCCCACAACCTAGCCTAAAATATGCTTTTATGTGTCAGAGCAAGACCATCATGATTTTTTAGACACAACATACAGTAATTCCCATACAGAAACCGTATCGGTGTGAAGTCGGTTATTAGATTTTAGGCACATATGGGCTGTTACACATTACAAAACCAATGCACGAACATATTTTCATGTTTAGTTAACCCATCCTTATGATGAATAATGAAATGGCCATTAC
Source organism: Triplophysa tibetana (assembly GCA_008369825.1). Lineage (NCBI taxonomy): Eukaryota > Metazoa > Chordata > Actinopteri > Cypriniformes > Nemacheilidae > Triplophysa > Triplophysa tibetana. The sequence continues at coordinate 12,750,578 of CM017916.1, forward strand.
AGAAAGAATCAATCTAGAGGAGTGAGACATTCATTATTGAAGAGATCGATTTACCTCTCGTTCATTTGATGGAAGCCACAAATTGATAAAGAAATAGATTGAATTCCATCGGCACGGAGTTTTGTAAATTTGCCTGGGCGTTTTATCTTTCAGTCTTGAAAGTGCATTAGGACAGCGGCGGTAGATGAACTCTCTACACCTCCTTTGAAAAGATTGACAGGATATTTGTGAGAGATGCAATAAATAGGAAATGCTGTTCAGTGCTGCTGTGGAAGGCTTTGTTGTATTAGTGGTTTCATATATCGCACACTATATACGTCGCACACTTATGTCTGATAGGCTTTCAGCAGACAAGTCTAGATGAAACCACACTGAGAATTCCATCTACTGAAGATCTTTGTGTTTGTGTGAGTGTAGCAGAAGGGAATGAAAGCGGTTGGCATAGTGATGCACTGTGGCATTAGATTCTCACAGATGGCAGGGAGACCAGAGACCAACTCTCCACCAACAGACTCCACTCCACTCTGACATCTTCAATCATGCGTCCAGGCATTCTGTGTGTGTGTGTTTGTGAGAGAGAGAGAGAGAGAGAGAGAGAGTTAGAGAAAGAAAGACAGCGAGAAGAAGAGAGAGTGGCAAGCTGTGCCCACATGACCTCGAGGCAAAATCCAAACTGATTCTGCCCACTGTGCCATAAAAACTGCCAGTCTTATTCTTACACAACAAACACAAAAACTAACAAACTTTAACTGATTTAAAACCTTTCAAAAAATCCACTCTCAGTAGGAAGTAAACCGCCTAAACAGTTCTTTTGTCAGAATAGTCCCAGCGCGCTGAATCATTTAATTTCCAGAATGTCCCATAAAACCCTGTGTGCTTAAGCTGCTTACTGTACTCATCAGTACTGTCATGTTTTCATCATTTGGGCCATATACAGTATTTATAATAACAGGTTACTTTTACAATGGTTTTCACAGTAAACAAGTAAATTAAAAGCATAGCTCATGGCTTGAAATATGTGACCCTGGACCACAACACCAGTCATAAGGGTCAATTTCTTTATATTTATACATCTTCTGTAAACGGAATAAATAAGCTTTCCATCGATGTATGGTTTGTTAGGATTGGACAATATTTGGCAGAGAAACGATTATTTGAAAATCTGGAATCTGAGGGTGCAAAAATCGCCCTTTAATGTTGTCCATCAGAGGTGCTGTAGCAGGCCGCTTCTAGGAAGAAACAGGTTTGTTTTAACGCTCTCTATTGGCTTATCGCTTTAATGACTCTGTGTAGCGTAGATGAACCTGAAAGCTGAAATTCTAAGCTTTACATAGGTACCAAACTTTCGACAGCAGCAGCATGCGAAGTGTTGGCGTGTTTACAGGATTTTTTGTTCGCGATTTTATTGCATCCACTCACAAAAATAAAGTATTGATATATTTACAGTAGAAAATTTACAAAGTATTTTTATGGAATATTATCTTTACTTAAAGGTCCCATTCGCTGCGATCCCATTTTTCAACCTTTAGTTGGTGTGTAATGTTGCTGTTAGAGAATAAAATAATACCTGGAAAATGATAAAGCTCAAAATTCAGTGCAAATTTTTATTACCTCCGCCCAAAGGAATACACCAAAAAAGGGGCGAGGCCTTAGTGAAGAGGAAGAGCCGTTGGAGTAGTGTTTGGTTATCAGAGATCGTAAACATTTGACTGAGCTACACGCTAAACTACTTTCACTTTCATCACAGTCTTACAGCTGGTAATAAGAATTCAGCTACACACATTCTAAAATAACCAACGGTCAAATAACAGCTTCCATGACTTTAACATCGGCTGTGAAAGCGGTTCTGTGTAATACACTGATATTGTGTGAGTGTGTGGATATCTCTAAAACACTTCTATGAAACGTCCTTTGAAGTCCTGCTTGCAAATGTCTCCTGGTCAATCTGCTTGTTTTATTATCCAACTCGGGTCCAATATAAAATTGATAAAATACAAAACTAACACTTCTGTTATTAGTGTTAATTAATGTAACCAGTCTGACTCCATTAGAATTTGTGTCATTTCCCTCGCCATAGTAGGAGAAAATGGGATCTCTTACAAAGATTGACGGTTGCACATGCACTAGGAGACCTCCGTTACACTTCAATAGATGTGCATGTTTTTAACTGGTAAAGTGAATTTGAGGCCATTATTACTGTTTATTGCTAAAAGTCAAAGTTTATGAATTACACGTGCAAAGAGAGGGGCACCGACCAATCACATCACCCTGAGAAGCGGAAGCTCGCTAATATAGTATGAGTGGGACATCTTCACACTCTTAGCGGGGAACCAATCATGACAGACCTGGTCAGCTTTACTAATCAGAGTGATTCGGAAGGAGGGACTTTATATAGACCGGAAGAAATCCAGTAGTTTTGTGAGAAGAGGGACAGCGGTGAACAATTGTCTTGAAATATGTGAAATATAAAGCCTTTTTTTATTTGAAACATGAACATCCATTGATAAACACCACAAAAACATAATCAAAGCCTCAAAAACAGCAAAAGACTGGGTCCTTTAATATCCAGATTTTTTGCATAAAAGAAAAAGCGATAATTTCGACCCATACAAGTCTTTCTTTTTAGATACATTTTTTTACATTTTTGTACAGATTAGGTAGAGAGATAACAGCAAGCGAAGTGGAAGTGAGAGAAAGGGGGGTTCAGGAAAAGACCAAGAGATGGGAATCGAACATTGGTCGCCCAATTTGAAGCCGCACCACATGTCGGAGCACTGCCCACGAGGCTGTCATCTCCGACCAATGTATTTTTGGCTATTGCTACAAATATACCCATGCTACTTATGACTGGTTTTGCTTTCCAGGGTCACTACAATATTTTATGTATGTTTATGGGAAAGTCTATAACTGATAAGCATTAACTCTAAGTTATATTTTATTTAGTTAATACAACACAATACAATTCAAATGAATGTTTCGTCTATTAATTTTGGAATAGTCTTGTGGGTCTGACAAATAAATAAAAAAATGCAATCATTCTGTGTAGTTAATAGTTTTAGATGATCCAAAGCTTGTCAAACCACAGGACTTTGTGTCGCTGCATGAAATTGTATATCCGCTTCCTGCCCGCAGAATTCTGCTGAATTTCATCATTCGCCTGTCATTCATAAACGTCCACAAATCTCCTTTCTATTTATTTATTAAAATGTGGTAGGCGTGCTCATAAGAAGGGACAGAAAATCTAAAATTACTACAAATATTTATTTTTGACCAGATTTACAGTGAGTGGACATGTGTAATCCAGAAGCCCCTGAGTCATCGTGACAGTAATGGTAAATGAATTTTGAAGGATTGGCCAAGTCATACTTCTTGAGACACTAAATCATAAGATTGTTGATGCACACAGTTAATGCAAAATGTTCCAAGAATGTCTATTCATTTGACATTTGAAAAGAAAAAAATATTGAATCGTTTCACCGCTGATTCGCTTTTAGTCTAAATTCTAGCCTTAGCTCAACTGTAGAGCATTCTATTGGGTTCCAGCGAATACATATACATATAAAATTAGCTGAAATGCACTAAGTCACTTTGTATGAAAGCATCTATCAAGGTGGCTCTGTGAAAATCAAATGACCTTGATTGTTTTGTCGTTTGCTGTACTACGCAATATACAAACTGAGAGGCCACTGTGACATTGACAGACAAAGTTGAAAAATTCACATTCAAACAGAAATGAAAAGCATTGGAGATTTGAACTATATATTTGACTTGCAAATCAAACACAGAGTCACCATTTTAAATACAGATATTATAATGTATTTATCCCTTTTGAGGCACCGTGCGGATCCTTCTGGAAATCAGAGCCCATCAGTCACAGCCTCTTTCGGTGGGACACACCGTACTGGTTGACTTTGGCTTTATCTGGCCTCGTGAAGGACACCAGTATGGGACGGCGTGAAGGAGTGAGCTGTCAAGGGCGACCGGTGCCTAAGGATCAAGCGAACAGATTGTCTATGCCCGTGCGAGGGACAAACTGCATTTTAAAGAGCCGGTCCAAAAAGGAAACGTGCCACCTCAAAGCCACTACTTAACATGAAAGTGCGATCTACAAACCTCAATCGTGACTTTTCATGTGTTTACACCAATTTTATGTTAAATATTCAGAGTGTGCCCGCAAACAATCGCATATGATCTGCCCCACAGTCTGTTTACGCAGCGAGCGGTTTCCAGTTTTCATGAGGCACACGGTTGGAAAATGTAATTTTCGCCCTGGCACGAAAGCTGTTGTAAAATATCGCTCGCTGTATTTCTCGTCTCAAAAACAGGTGAGCTCTTACTCGAGCCCCGTAGGGTGGGCAAACCCGAGAGTGTGGAGTCCATAGGCTGGTACGTACGGAGGTCACGAAAGGCCAGGAGCGTTACATGTCCCCATAGGCTTCTGTTCTCCACCTCCTCTCATTCTCTCTTTCTGTCCTGCAATCATGTATTCACAGCCCACAGTGGTATTAACACTCCCTAATCTCCCTGATGCTTGTGTGCTTTTCAACCCACAGCCCCATTAGACTCCTCAGCCTGATTTCCCCGACGCATCTACAAGTCCTGCTAAGTAAACAGGGTGGATTCGGTAGGCCGTCTAAGCAGGTGTTAACTCTTGTTCTGCTCTGACTCTGTGTTGGCATGTGAACAATACCGGGCCGCCGAGCCCATGGACTCGCACCAAAGGCTTTTCAGCGCCAGGGTTCTCCCTCCGGTCAGCCTCTCTTTGGGCACTGGAGGGGGAGGCACTCTTTGGGTGCATTGTCTGGGCTCCTAAAGCCCCGCACTCCATTCTGGAGTGGCCGGCGACATCACAAAGAGGAGGCGGGATTAGGCGCGGCTGGCCCTTGCCCCTCGGTCTCATGGGATTATGCCTTTATGGCAGAGGGCAGCAACAGATCAGGCCGGAAAGAGTCTGGAATCCCAGAGACGGCCGCAAAGGACTTTGAGGGCCGAAATGAGCAGGAGAGAAAAATCCCCACGGCCCTTGTGTGTCGCTTTTGTCTTTATCTCAGTGTCAGGCTGAGAGGGGATTGTTGTTGTGTGAGCTAAGAACTCAAACTCCATACCGCTCCCCTGATGGACATGTTAAGCCTGAAACTGCAGCCCTGCTGTCTCTGAGGATGAGGGCAGTAGTGGGTTTTTATAGTTTAGGTCTAGTATATTATATCAGTTTCAGCATGGGAATATTAAGCCGTTTTCATCTGATATTGCTATTTTCCAATCCATGGACACAACCTTACTATTAGTCAGGCCAAACAATATAACTTTTGATGTTCTACACTTTTACTTTAGAATTTCTCTGTTATGCACATGTAAATATCCAACGTTTTCATAAGTAAATAGCCGTTCATATGTTTGAGATAGGGTGATATGTACACTGTAAAATTTTCTGGGAGCTGTTTTTTTTTGCATAAGACGACATGTCAATTTGCAGCCTTTTTGTACCGTATTTTACTGTAAAAAAAGTCTGTACAATATCGTATAATAGCAGGGTTTATTGTTTAAAATTATGTTGTTCTTGTTAATTTGCAGGCTTTTTCTATAATTTGAGGGGGTTTACCGTATTACCATAAAATTACTATTCTTTACATTAACAGGGGGGCCGTGGCCCACAAGGGGGCCCCGGTTGACTAGCATTGAAATACATTATAAAACAACTAAGAACCAAGATAAGTTTTTTGTATTTGTCCATTTTTGTATTTAACACATTACCAGTTATTATCAGGCTCTGAAATATTTTACTGAGTAGACATATGTCGGGGTCCGGTCCTCTCTCGCCGGAAGTCCTGTTGATTCGTCCTTTAATGTTCCCGAACTCCAACGTGGGAGACGTGGGACCGGTGCGCACACAGCTGATTTCCACTATCACTCACGCCACCTACGGCTCCCGTCAAACCTTCCTCGCTACACTATGGTAGTTAACTGTTCCTTTAAAAACTAAGAAAGACTTCACATTGATATTTAAACCACCTGACCTTTGTGGTGAAAACCTCTGGTAAAAACGTTTTTAATCTTAAAATGGCCCATCTATACACAGTAGTTAATTTAACTCTATTATTAATAACGTTTCTAATTCTTGTAAACGGCTCCCATTGTTGTTTTAGGAATACAACACTTCAGAATTTAAAATCCCTCCCAATAAATATGTTTTGACATAAATATAAGATGGATTCTTTGGACCATTGCTATCGACTGTACATAGACAAACAGATTTGTAGTTTATGAAGGATGTAGGTTCATATTTCCCAAAGCACCAGCAGAGCGAATGAAAGTCATAGAAGTGTTTGTGTGAAGGGTAGAGTTTGGCTAATGCTCTCGGCTGATCAATAATTCAGCCTGTTCTGTCAAACTCTTATATAGACTCTGTTGCAGATATATTGACAATTTTTAAAAGATTCATTGCATGGATTTTCTCATTACATCTCTGAAGGCTAAACATTTTTAGACTATTAGACCATATTTTTATTGTGCACCTGAAGGTGCAAGTATTACTTGATTTAGCTAAATTTATATACTAAAACATTTAAAATTGTATTTGTTTAATCCCTTTTCTATGTTAAATAAAACCTCTTCTTTGTAGAAAAACACTTTATCTTAAAAAAGGAAACACTTCATTGTCAAGGTTAAGAAGCTCTTTGTAATACTTATTTTGGTTAAATATTTGAAAACCAATTTAATGTCTCAGTGAAATGAAAAATTACAATTCCTATTTTTTCATGAAATATTTCAGTGTATATTATGAAAAGCTTACCAATGTGCTTCATTCTATTTTAAAATGTATGCGCCCTCATAATCTTCAGTTAAAATCTGAAAATTCACTTCCGCCTTCTAGAAACTATCCATCTCAAATTACGTAAATTAGACTGTATGGGCGGATTATCCATTAACTCCTCCCTTTCAACTGTCAGTCTGCTGCCTGTTCCATGTCAAATTCAACGGCTGTTTTTATACACCCAATCAAATCGCAGTTAAAAAATCTAGCCACGTCCACAGTTTTTTCTCATTCGAAATTCCGGACGATCGGAATTTATGATTCATGGGGACTTTAACAAACATGACCAATTCGGTTGTCAAGTCTGATGTCACGCACCACTATGGAAGGTAATATACTGTTTCCGGGTCCAACCGCACAATAAGATGCTACAGGCAAATAAGGCATGTTATTATACGCTCATGGCGAGCTGCAAAACTATTGGAAAATCAACCTTTATCTTTGTAACGAAGTCCCACGTAGCCAGTCGGTGATATTTTTTCCTAATTTATTCAAATATTGATGTCGGAGAATCCGTAAGCTTGGGTACTGTAGTGTAAACTGTGAGTTAAGAAATGCTCCGGTTGAATATGAGATGCGAGTAAACATTGCTCACTGAGCTGTAGCTGTGATTGAAATGGATAGATGCTTGGACCCGGAAACTGTATTCCTCTTAACAACCGAATAGTTTTGATTTATGGTAAAAAAAAAAATGGAGATGTGACGTTTCTGCCCGACAGCCACATTATGCCTATAGACAATTTTGAGATTATCTGCATTTATCAGTAAATTTTTTAGCTTGTTGGAAGTATTAATGTCCCCTTGTATCAATTCCAAACATTTTCTTTTCTCTGTGTTAGTGAATTCAGTGTATAGTTTGTGTTAAGAATATGTTTGGTCTCTGCAATTATGAATACACCTCTTTAAAAAATTGTAATGTATATGACTGCATGTCGCCTGCTGTGTTTAATATGGAATTCCTCAGATGCGATTGTCAGTGTACTGATGTGCTTTCTCCTGTGTGTTTGTGTCGTGTAGTTGGCGTGTAATGACAGTGAGGTGTATGAGGAGACCAGTTCCTGTGTGTCTCTGCTGGCTCAGCTGTATGGAGGAGAGGGAGCCGACCGCCTGCAGCCGGAGGAGCTGCTCAGCCTGACACATGCATTACAGACACACACTGAACCCCGACAGCAGAAACTACTGCTCCGAGTGCTCAAACGCATGGTGAGTGAATCCAAACACTGATCTCAGACCAGTACGATGGAGAAAACCACACATTGAGGTGTCTCAAATGAATGCGTTATAAAGAATTTAGAATGTGTGACAGTAACAGAACTTGATACATTTTTTATGCCTGTTATTACATTGTTGATGCACACCATGTTGTTTTTGAAGAACATGAGTAAATGTTAACCAGGAGGTTTAATATGAGGTTAAATCTTCGTTTGAGCTGAACTTTCTATTAAAAATGATCATACAGATTTTTTCTTTTTTGTAATCATGGTTCTATAAAGAAGTATCTGTGTGTGGTAAATTGAACCCTCTCTTAAATATTAGATGTGTGGCAGGCCGTGAACTGTTCCTCCTGTGCGGTGTGGCCTTGTGGGTCATTGAGAGGTTGAGCTCATCCCCACAGGAGGCAGAGGGTAGCACCCATCCTCTCATGACTGTTGATATAGTCTCTCTCTTTCTCTCTCAATCCTCTCATCCGCTTGTGATTACGGGGGACTGTCCAATATCAGCAAGCACACAATATAAATCATCAGTCTGGATGAAAATAACACAGCAGGGTTGTTTACTCTCATTACAAGCATTGAGTTTGTGAAAGTCAGTGTGTCATTGATCATTTTTAATTATGATGGGTGAGACCGGAGAATGACTGAGAATTTAAAATTAGAGTCTCTGTCATTATTCATGTGTGCCACAATTTGACACCATTATGATAAGCATTTATTTTATAATTAGCAATCTGGGCAGAGCGGATTAACATAATCATGTATCAAGTGATTCTTTTATTTTCACGATACTACTAAAGTCAACATGAAATCAGATTCACCGTGTTTATTTAATTTATGTTCCCGGTATTATCCGTAATTAGTTGATTTTTTTAAAGAAAACACTGTAGAATAGTCTTTTGTCAAAATATTATAAATTGCGTTCAATCTAAAACTATCTTTTCAAATCTTAAAAGATCCTTTCTTAGCTTTTGTCACCTAGCTTTATGTATTTACCCTTCCCTTACAACCACCAGTATTATACTACAGAGCACATTTTATTTATCATCCATTCAATTGCTTTAAATGATATGATTAAAGCCCATCCCACCTTTTTCTGTTGAATATCCTTGTTCAATGGGATATTACTGATGTAAAATGGACTGCAAATGGCATTGCCTGTTGGTTTTATACTGCGTTCTTATAGGGTCTCATTACTTGAGCATATATATATTCTGTATTAATTTTTTCTCTTTGAGCCTTGAAATGCATCATGGAAATGTGTTAACGCTTATTTTTTTATTGCCAGTCTATTGGATACACTTGTTTGTGTGTGGGTAGGATTGAGTACATATGTGGATGTAGAATACTGTTGTTTGTGAATATATGGTGATTCTCTTAATGTGGTGGTATTGTGTGTGTGTGTGTGTGTGTGTGTGTGTGTGTGTGTGTGCGGTATTGTGTTCAAACCATCAGTGTTTGGATGACTTCATCTGCACTCAAACACTGCAGATATTTGGAGTGGAGCTGTCGGCTTTGACAGACTCCAGAGAGAAGAGAGTGACTTCATCCAAATAAATCACACGCACACACACACACACACTGCCCCGCCATAAACTCATACTGACACTTCAGGACAATTCACTCATTTGAAAGATACACAGAGGCTTGACGATAGTGTTTTCACTTTGTTTGTTTTGTTGACATAGCATTCCACTCAAATTAAAGTAAAAGAACAAGGGGCAGCTTGCAAAATGAATCTTCTTTCATCACCTCGTCATTGCAAACCTGTATGACTATCTTTATTATTTAGAACACAAATAAAGATATCTTTGAATAATGCTGGTGACCAAACAGCATTGAACCCAGTTGACTTCCATTGCATGGGCACAAAACATTTAGACATTTCTCAAATTTTTTCCAGCATAATAAAAACCCAAAGAGAGAAATACTTTACAGTTAAAGATGTGTTTGTGTAGATCTCAGCCTGCCACATTATCACAGATCTGCAGCAGAATGAAGGATATGATTTCTGCTTTTGTTACATGTGTGTGTGTTTGTAACCGAGCGCACTGTGTTGTCGGTCGAAGCCATTGAAACAGATCTTGTATATCATTGAAACTTTTATACTGGAGCTGTAGCCCATGGCTGTTGCCTCATCACACATTCCTCTGTCACAGGATCAAATGCATATCCGCTGAGGTCACACACCTTGAATGTGACGTGATCTGTGTGTGTGATCTCTAGGGTGAAAAAATATGTCTGGCTACTATCAGCGCATTGTACACATCGTCTTAAAATGGAAACCAATTTAAACATTAAAAAACATTTTTAATTAATCAGACCATATTTGAAAAAGACATTTCAAGGCTTAAAGGAAACTGTGCTAGTGATGCAGAGAGCTGCATCTCAGCATCTGTCACACCCATCTACTTTCTCCTCTCTCTACCTGCGTGATCCCGTATAGCATTTCTGATTTCATCATTCGAGCGCAAGTATAATTTGTGTACGTTTCAGCATCTCATGCTTTTGTTGATGCCGCACCTTGACTCCATTGATCATCCACCTCTGCTTCTCTCCAGGATCTTCTCCCTCCATCAAGAGCTATTATAGGCCTCATTAGTGTCAACAAGCCAGATCACAACACTTCCCCTGTTTTAACTCTTTCATCTTACTCTTGCTGTCTCCACCTGTCTATGTCGCTCTCACTGCTTTAGATAGTGATCTAAATAATCCTTTCTCCTTTTTTAGTCGAAAAGTTTTAAGGAGGAAAGTGTGTATGCATCTAAACCTATTTTGTGTCACGTGATTAACAAAGCATGACATTGACTGTGCTTGCTCTATTGACTGGACAACAAGCTTACACACAGTCTTCATCATTCTCAATCTGAGCAGAATGCAGGTTGTGGCTCGGGACGTGCATTGTGGTTGAGTAGTCAACAGATGAATCACCCAACTGCTCCGGGTGAGAAAGAGGGCGATGGAGTATCATCTGTTTTTTTGTTTTTTAGAGATACACCGATATAAAATGTATCCACCAATACAGATATTCGATTATCCAGAGTGATATCCAATGCTAACCGATTCTGAAGATTAAATTAATATTTCTTAAAGTCATAGTTCTCCCAAAAATGAATATTCATTCATTATTTACTCACACTCTTGTTATTTCAAGCCTTTATGACTTTCTTTCTTCCGCAAAAGAGGATATTTTGAAGAATGTTGTTAACTGGCCCCCATTCACTGGCATTGGTCCATACAATTGAAGTGAATTGAGGACAGTTTTTTTCGGTTAAAAGCTTTCTTCAAAATATCCTCTTTTGCATTTTGGGATAACTCTCACCTTAAGAAATATTAATTTAATCTTCAGAATCGGTTTTGAAAATTTTGGGTGAATATCCCTTTAATTTACTTGAAAATCAAACTGGTGATGATTCTTAACATTTTGTATACAGAGCGTAATTCGTCGCATTAACATGAAACGGTATAAAAAATGTAAAATTTAAATGATGGCCCGATATATCGTTTCATGTCTACCATCTTTTAAATGGTTAGTTTAAGGTGCAAGACATGTTTGAGTATTGCTCTACTCTATATCATAAACTATTTCGAGTATTACAAGGTTTCACCGAAATCGATTTTTAACATTTTGTATGTGATTAAAGCAAGAAATGACGGTTTGAGGTTCACACAAGATGTTGCTAGTACAGCGGTCATTCTGAGCAGTATGTGCTCATACTCTTCTAATTCCTATTTGTTGTTAAATCAGATGTGATGCCAGCATTAATGTGGCCGCCAATTATTATCCAGGGTCTGAAATAATCCATAATGAGAGCGCACCAGGATGCCCAACAAGAAATTGGACTTTACTTATGGTATTCAATGGGATAAATGAAAATGCAGCACACAAAAATACAGGAATCACAGACGTCCCCATTCGCGCAGTATTTGATTTCTCAACGGACACTAGATATGAGGTCATTTTCTCCATCTTTTTTTTCAAAGGTTTGTGCGAGTGAAAATTCATCAGAGTTTGATTAATCCGGGATTGAAATCACAAACTATTCCTGTGAAACAAATTTACCTAACTTGTTCAGGGAATACTGTTCCTATCCAAATAGGATTTAGGCTGGAACTTGTCTGTCTCGAGTTCATCGGCATGTGGCAAAGTCTTTTTACTGATTTTCCAGACGCATAGAGGGGAAAGTAGTCTTTGGGATTTGTGTTTGTGCGTATGCATTCGGCGAAGCATGTCTGTTGTTTGTATATTTGATTCATGACTTGCTGTCCCTGTCCTAATTACACACGCGCTCCGTCACCGAAGCGCTAATGGAACGAAATGACCTGGTCACATTACTGCCCTCATCTGCTGTCTGCCTGCCAACACTACTGGAGATAAATCACCCCGTCGGGCTTTTCTCTCACACACACAATGCTCGTATTTCTCTGATGTGCTGCTGTATGTGTGGTTTTATATTGTCATGTCTGATTCTACCTAATGATTCAGTCTCTAGAGAATACTGTTGTGCTGTGATGTGTGTCGAGCGTGAGTAATTAGCTTCCTTCTCACACGCAAACTACGCTGTTTGTTTCTTCATAACCCTTTGCGGTTTGATATCGCAGCTTTATTTGAGAGTTTGATTCTTTTCATTTAAACTTTCCCTTACTCCCTGCATTAAAACCAATTAGTTTCGCTGATATGCAGTGGTTGCTGAGGTAATAATGCCTGTTTTTCTTTTGTGCTGTCCACATCAGTGATGCCACAAATTGTGCAGCTTGTTAAGGAGAGATTTTACCGAAAAGGGAAACTCACCCTCACGCCATACTAGACGTTGTTAAGTTGAAAAGTAATTGGTAGGTTATCTATTCCATTTATGCTATCATACAATACTGAATTAAAGAATTTTGTTTCCATCTTTGTAGGGGCGTTTTTTTGTTCCGAAATGACTGTACAACTGTGTACAAGTCATTCGATGAGTCTTTTACTCAAAGGTGTTCCGCAGGGTTCAGGTCTGGGACCAGTCAAGTTCTTCTACACTTGACTGAATCAATCATTTCTTTTTAAAACTTGATTCGTGCACAGGGACATTGTCATGTTGGAATAGAAAAGGGCCCTGCCCAAATTGTTGCAATACAACTAGAAGCGTACCATTGTCCAGAATATCATTGTATGCTGTACCATCAAGATTTGTGTTCACAGTTATGACGAAGTACTCAATAAGTACTCAAACCTGTTCATTAGAAGGGGTGTCCCAATTTTTTTTTCCGTATAGTGTATAAACTCTCCATTGGAGGGTTTTACTTTTTCTGAAACGAAATGACAGAATTAATATTTGAAGCATTTAGTAAGATGAAACTGGTAAGAGCGCTTAATTAAAATATGGTGATACACTGATATTTAATTGGATCTCATTTGTCTTGTGTCACATGACGTGCAGAAACCATTTCAAGTTATCCAATTCAGCTATTTCAAAATAGCAAGATATCTATTTTAACTATTTCAAGTGATCTTTTTCAGCCATTTCCAGATTTAAATGTATCCATGAGTCCACACGTTTGCATTGAGTGCTTAAGTGTTTGATTTGGTTTTAGTTTCCTTAAATAAGCAAGAATATTGAACATTTTTATACATACAGCAAACGTTTTGCTTCTTGGGATATTTTCAACCCTTTAGAGAAGTTTATAGATGTGTGTTTTATGGAGATTTCATATTTTGGAATATAAATCTAAATCTGTATATAAAGTATATACATTTTTATTTATTTATTTTGATAAAAAACACTGTTTGCATTCAACATTAAGACGTTCCTTAAATTATGAGAGATTCATTTTTTTATCATTTCATTTTCGGTAAACTTTACCTTAAATCAGTGGTTCTCAAACTTTTTTGGCTTAAGAACCCCTTTTTGTGATTTCTTCAAGCCAAGTAGGCTACCCCTTGACCAGACAACAACATTTTACCTTAAAGTTCAGTGAAATGAAAGTCAAACAGTTATTTTATCTAAATTTATTAAGAAAAAATGATGCATCTTTTTGTTGTCCTAATTTCATATAAAAATACTATTGTCATAATTTATTGATTTTCATTATTTAATCCTAAATGTCAGTTTCTCTCAGGTACCCCCTGCAGTACCCCCATTTGAGAACAACTGCCTTAAATGATAGATGTACTGTAACTTCTAGGCGTTTGTACAAATCACATAAAGACTCTTCATGTAGATGAGCAAACATGATATAAACTAGCCGGTTGTGTTTTTACTTCTTGGGTGAGGCCTGCCAGCCACCCCAACCACCATAGTATAATGTTACAAACCACATTGGTAACTGCATAGCAGCCCCTGGGAATCATCCACAGCTTTGTGATGGTAACATGTGCAATACTTTTTTCCGATACTGTAAAACAAGTTCAGCTGTGCTATACAATTCTTATGGTGCTCGTGTGGGCAGCATTAGCTTGAGTCCAGCGCGCATCATCTCAACATCGGTTTTCTCACCTCCCCCCAAATGTATCTATCTCATCCTGTCAATAAATAGTTCCAAAAGGGCCAAAAGCACAACACGATTCTCATCATTATGATTTTCGCTCCCCCGCCGCGGCGATCCCTCACCCGGACCGGGAGGACACGAGTGTGACTGCTGTTCTACATTCTCCATCAGTTCGGCGTGCAGCGGTGACAACGAAAGTGGCGAATGAGGAGACAGCGAGAGGCAGGGAAGGGACAGAGGTAGCGAGACATTCCCTGAGATACACATCACACGCTGCTCTCAGGATAGCAGAATGTGGCAGTGTGTATCGAGCACATGAATAATGTAGAGGAAGGAGCAGGACAGTGGTGCTAGCAGACGCTCGCTCGTACACAAACACGCGCGCGCACTTTTGTACATCGAGCTCCCACTCCTGGGACTCAGTACCGTGCTCATTAGCTGTGCTGCGGCCACCCCTGCAGACTGAAGCCCCTCACAGCGTGACAGTAGCACAATGGCCTCGTCGCTCAGCCCAGCTGCGGCATGAAAGAGTATTGACCCAGGTACGACGCCTCGGGCCACCGGCCTACACTTACAAACGTGCATTTGCACACTCCTCCATGGGCAAAACTTGTTTTCCAAAGATGAACCGTCATGGCTGGGTATGGCGCTGCTGGCCACAGACGAAGGTGTGAGCTGAATTGACAATGAGGAGGGGAACAGGAAGGGGGAGTGACTTTGCTGTGATTGACATGATGTGGTACTATTCCGGTCATCGAAAACCTTACCTAATAATGAAAGTTCTTTCTTTATTTACTCATCCTCATGTCATTCCAAACCAGTAAGACTTGCTTTCTTCTGAGGAACACCAAAGAAAATTTGAAGAACGTTGGGAACCACACAACATTGACCAACATTGACTTCCATTGAAAACCACACAGACATTCCTCAATTTTTTTTCTTTTTTGTTAAACGGGTAACAATGTTTTGAATGATATGAGGTCGAATAAATGATGACTTCATTTTTATTTTGAGAAGAACTATCCTTTTAAAACCAGACTATTTCCATACCGTCTATGGAGTTCACATCTGCCGCCAGATCAGCGTTTGAATACCACAAAACTCCAAGTCTGTGTTTTCACTCACATCCTCTGAGGTGTTGAAAGTCACTAACTGGAACTTTCACGTGTTTTCTGTCTGTTGGTGATGGAACAAGCTTCCACCCTCCACGCGTTCTGCTGAGACCATCACATCTTACAAGAAACTGCTGAAGTCGTAGCTCTTCCATGACTTCTTAACTATCTCATAACTATGTAAACAAAGGCACCTTTCTATTCCCTAAAAATACTTTCCACTTCTCTGCACTTGTACTACTCTTATTTGCTTGTACACCAGCATTTTTGCAGCTTTGGTGATGTTACCTTCCTTACAATCTATTGTTGTGTATTTGCCTGAATTATAAGTCACTTTATAAGGAATCTTTAGATTTAAAATAGATACCTGGAAGATATTTTTTCTCAGATGTTGCTCTTTTCCGCAGTTCTCTTTAAGTATGAACTTAGTCACAGATGCTTCTCTTAATTTGGCTTTGGAGAATAAAAATTGAAACAAATGAGACAATTGTTAAATTACATGAAGAGTATGGAGGTGTAACATGAATGTAGATCGTATTAGTTATCTGGATTTGGCTGAGTGTTTGAGTTCATATTAAAATCTTGAATCTTTTTAATTTGACGACAGATTAAGCAAATCCAAGATCTTTTTGTGAGACTTTGGTGTTTTCTTCAACTCATTTGTGAGACATTAGTGAGATTTCTGGGTCATTTTCTCCGGAAGACGCAGAAGACTTGAACAAAAGTTTCCATTTTCTCTCCTTAATATCTTTCATGTCTTATGAGATCTTTGATGATCTTGTGTGTAATAGATGAAGCAGCTTGATAAAGTTTAAATGTAAAACATGAAGCCCAGATATTTCTCCAGTAGTTGGTCGTGATGTTACCTGCAATTGTTACTCGCTGCTGACCTTGTCCTAGATTGATTTTATTGGTTAGCGCACTGTCAATGTCACATTGTATTTCCGCCTCCACAGCACCCATTCTTACTGTATTTGTCTATTCTGTCTCTTTCTTTCTGTTGTCTTTATCTGTCCTCTATCAGTGCCATCTGCTCTGCATTGTGTCTGTTATAAAAACAATGCTCCTCATCTCTCTACTTATCGCTGTAGATCTGCATTATCTCATACAATTATCGGCTCCAGAAACAGCTCGCGCGTTGGGATTTGAGTGCTGGAGTGCTGCATACCACACACTTGCAGAAAAGTTTCGCTGGGGTTGAACTTGACGCCAACTCAGGTGTGCGAGCCTTTGCCTACAATTTGGTCTTAGTCTTGCGCATTAATCCAGGAAAAAACTTAAGATTCTTATTTCACTGCCAGGGACAGCAGCATCTATCCTCAGTGAAGACAAAGACAACCATTGTTTGGGTTTTAAAGCAACACTATGTTGTTTTTTCAACCTTAAAATAATCTCTCTCAAATTAGTTCAGTGGTAGAACAACTATTAACCGGACGAATTATACTTCCTAAACAGCCTCATAGCGGCTACAAGCAGACTTGGTTAGTTCTGTGTTTGGGTCGGTACACACAGCCCCGCCCATTCCCTGCATAGGAAGAGTGCGATGTGGTTTCCAAATGGCGTTTCTGAATTCACCGGTTCCATCAGCTTAGAAAATAAATGTACGCACTTTGCGCTGCCCACGGTGAAGCTTATTCAGCAACATTATTTATGACACCGTTAACAGAGAATTGCACTTATCAGCCACATGGGGGAGCCTTGAGCAAAAGTTCAATGGTGTTACTGTAAAGGGGTCATTTGATTCCGTTAAAACGAATATTATTGTTTGCTTTAGATGTATCGGAATGTGTATACTGGATTTAAGCTTAAAAAACGCTGTATTTTTCACATACCGTGCATGTTTGTATCTCCTCGCTTGAAACGCGCTGATATTTTACAAAGCTCATCGCTCTAAAAACCGAGGTGTGCTATGATTGGTCACTAGTGCCTAGTAATTGGTCGAATACTGCACGGAAATGTAACGCCCCTTCAGATATTCGGAATATCAGTCTGCGCCGGCGACGGTACAATGAGATTTACAAGACCACCCACATTACTTGCGTGTAGATTTGTGCAGTTTTAGTCAAGTCTCTCCACGAGCTGACGTCAAGTTGTGGGGGTGTGGTTACAAGAGGCGTTTCAGGCAGGGCTGGGTTAGGCTTTGCTTCAAAATAAAATACATCTTTTGTTCCGACACTTAAATTTTTGCAATTTCACGTGTCTAATACATGCATGGTAGGTATTATTATACAATTTTTGATATTTATCATAAGCTCTAAAACTATTTTTGTTTAAACTAAACTAGTTTATTTGCGCTGCTTTTGGTAGATTGCGTTGGTCACTCTCATCTGTGATTATATACATTCCTCTCTAGTCTTTATTTCTTCCTCTAAAGCTCTGAATTTATTAAATTGAAATAGGATTATAGATCCAGATTCACTCTCAAGACTCTAGCACCTCCGTCACAAGGTGCCAGACTTCTGGCATATTCAACAGCCATCTCTTCAATCATCACCTTTTCCTCCTGCTTCATGCCATCCTGCATCTTACAACAGTGATGAATCGAGACGGGTCGACACTGGCGTCTTCAGAATTTCCAATCAGATGAAAGACTGATGAACTGAAACCGGTTTGACGCAGGACTCAGCCGGACGAGCTTTCGAGTGACAAACGATCGCTGTTTTATGAATCCGACAGCTTTCACCACCAATGCGAACGCATTATATTTATGCAAATCAGTCAAATTAATTTGCATTGTTCTTCTTTTTGGGAGTTACAGAGTGCACTTATTCACACTCGAGTGGGCAAGTGACAAAGGGTTTCAATTAAAGCATTGAAAACTAAGCTCGCTCGTCCCTCTCTCGCCCCGGCCATCAACAAAGCCTTTTAATTAGTATTCATTAATTGCGGCACTGTCAAATCGCCGCGTGCTTATTTTTATCAAGCCATCAAAGACCTCACTAATAGCCTCATAATATCACAAACAGATCCGGCACACGATGAAGGGCTTTTCAAGGAACAGTACAAAGGCTAAAGAGGAAGAGGGTTCCATTTCACGCCCGGAGCGCACAAAACATGGGGTCAGGATGGGTACTGCATGTTGCGAGTGCTTTGTTTTAACAGGATAGCGGAGAGGCGCTGTTTGTGAGTCACGGTTGATCGGAGTTGTACGTGGGGATAGGTGATGGTAGGTCTACTTGTATGCGAAAGCTTTTCTTTATAGATCTTTACACATTTGGAGTGTTTCATCAAGATCTTTCGGGATAAAAGCATGTTTGCAGAGCAGCGTGTATGAGTCATAATCAAATCACATTAAGGTTCGCACATCTCCCAGGTGCTTCTGTACAAGTACACCTTCAGGCTCAATGAAGACATCAACGGTGTTATAAATGTCATCTAGTTCATTAAATGTCATCAAACCTTTAGTGACAGCGGACAGTCTTTGTTCTTTACAACCAACACAAGCTAGTTGGTTTAAGCAGTAATAATTGTAATGCTCGACTTTGTAACTGCATAGAAAGACCCTGGCAACCATGCTTGCATCATGACTACAAGTTTTACACAGGGGGAAAATCTATCTAAAATCCATTTAATTGAGTTTATGCTTGAACTTGATTGACGATCTCTGAAGAAGCACGCTATTAACATTCGAGTCTCCCTCTTTGCCCGCTGCCCTCATCTCTTCTGTTGGGTTCTTTGTACACTGTGAGAATTGAGGTCAGACTGAAGAAACTTAATGTAATTGAATGTTCCCTTTGAGTCGTCACGATTCATTCTGCTGTTCTGTCCTCTGTACTTTATGTAGCACTTGAAAGAGAGAGATGCTCTGAGAGAAAAGTCTACAAAAGTGCTACAAGGTTAAATTCTTTGCTCTCAACCATGTTTACCTGAAGTTACAGCCTGATGTGACGGGAATTCCTAACTGTTTTATGAGGTATCTACTTAGTATGACTTCTTATGATGTGATTCGTATGGTTATTAGAAAAAGCAATACCCAAGCACCTCCCCTAACTCCACCCCCAAATCTAACCGTCAACGGTGCGAAAGCAAATCATACTAAAATGTATGAGTGAGACCTTCAAAATTATACGCATGTTTCGTTGTATTCATGAAATGGGAAACATCACTATATACTATTTTTCAATGTGCAAGCACTTTTTAGTTTGTACTGTTCTTAGCCATTTTGGAAGTCTGCGACCAGCTTGTATTTTTTACCCACATAGAAAACAAAAAAAGTGGAAAAAAAACAACAACAAATATGTCAAAGTAGGACAATACTTCAATAGTTTTAAAGACATGGAAACCATTTTAGCATTTTACAAACAAGGTTAAAACATGTACCATTATATGAATCTACCACTGCATTTACATCTGTAGAATCTCACCAAAATACTTTTTATAAAGTGATTAATAGAGCTTCATGTCTTAAAGATGCTGTGTCATTTGGATCTAGTAACAGAAATACAAGATAATATACATAAATATTCTTCAGAGGTGTGTTAAGCCCTCACATAATGAAGCGTTTAGGTTTTATTACCCTAGAATTAGTTATTTCTATCTACACACACATGGATTCACCATGTTGTTTCTAAAGTAGCCATAATTGGACAAACTGTTCTACAGTGTTTTGTAAATACATCATCTCAATCAGCAAAGAAGCAAAACTGTGCGGACATCTTTGTTCTGTGTCAGCCACCATAGTGCTTTGAAAGGGAGGGGTGGAGTGAGCCGTTGGTTGCAATTCGCAACCTCACTGCTAGATGGCGCTAAATGTCATACACTGGACCGTTAAACTTAAAGTAAACTTTGTTTCAGAGATGACCGAATGCTTTTATATCACGCAAACTGTTTCTTTTCTCATATACGGCTGTAATTCTTCACCTCTCTGTATGTTTAAGCTCATCTGGTCATCTCGCATATGCTTAAGCAGCCTAAAGTGTGTGTGGCACGTGTTGGTTTGTTGCGGATGGATTGAGTTCATCTCCACCTCTCATCTTGCCCTTTTATCAGAGCGGCAGGTCGTGCACTTGAGCGAAGGAGTGCAGGGAACATGCAGTCTCCCTTAAGACCGCATCTGAGAATCTGTTATACTAATATGCTAATAGACATGTTAATACAGTTGGTAATTACAAGGACTTGTGTACCGTTCCATGTTTGCCTTTGAAGTGGGGAAAGTAAGGAGCTGCTTGCATATTTAATGTGCAACACAGCTTGTTTAGGTTTAGGAGGAAGAAGAAACGTTTGTTTTGGGTATAGTTTGTGATCCGTTTCGCTTTTATTTGAACTGTATCTTCCTCTCTGAGAAGATCGCTTAGGATGTATTGCGGTTATTTGACAATTGCGTAGCTTTGTTGCTCAGGGGGTTCACGTTCTATCTGTTTTTGGCACATGGTCCACTTGAATGTTATCTTGCATATTAAATTGTTATTATTTCACCTTTACAAGGCATTGCTAGAAATGGGTTTCAGTTTGTATGTTCTTGACTATTCCTGCTCCTTCACTAATATTCACAATACTATCATAGCATATCCCATCACTGGATGAAAATGACACTCGCGTGGCGACATATCAACAGCTTTCACTGAATCTGATTTCTGTTCCCTTTGTTGCAGCATATCACTGTCACTTTGAATGCATTGTCATCTCTAACACATGCACATTTTCTGTAACAATTCTCTTTTTTCATATTTTCCCCATCCTTGTATCTTGTCAGCATCTATTTCTCACTTTTGAGGAACTCAACCCTGTATCTTCGTCCACACTAGCATTTCAGGGGCTGCCCATCCACACTAGGATGTCTAAAAATGCTTGCATCCGAGCACTGAGCATGAATAAATCTAAGATGCTTCAACCTGTTACATTTCTGTCAGGCATTTATTTACGTCTTATAGAATAAGAAGAACATCCTGTTGCAGTTTTTTACACTACACAACCATTTGAAAAAAAATACAACCAACAGAACCTTTATAACCAAATTAAAATGTTAAACATATTTTAAAGACTGAATTAAACGCAATGAAACTATTTTTTTAAAGTTGCGTTTCACTTTAATTTGTACTCTTTCTTTATGAAGTTTAACATGCTGAATACGAAAATCATATTCATTTGTTTTAACCATCGATGGTACTGAGATATAAGAAAGATTAAAAAAATGAAACCGGATGTGCTTCTGGACTTTTCGTTTGCGTCTTGCGGAGTGGTCTATAATGTCCCAGCAATGTACGAAAGGCAAAGAGTTTTTTTAAATGGATGAACGATGAGGTAAAGATGTTGCTGCGGGTAACACAAGACTAAATGCTTGCAAAAGCAATTGAAAATGCGTTGCGCTGCCAACCAACAACATTCAGTCTCCTTCAAAGAAATGCAATCTACTTAACATCAATGCTATCAAATTTGAGAGCAGCCAAAACAACTGCATCACATGAAGAAAAACACATCATCATTTTCGAAAGTATCTGCTTTCCTTGTTCTCACTTCAACGCAAAATGGACGTTTTCAAATTGATCCACTTGAGAGAGCGTTTTTTTTCCCCCAAAAGCTCAGTTTTGCCATCTCATTTCAGACAGAAAGCTAAAACGGAGAGAAAAATATGCTTTTTTAAACAAAACCGTGTTCGTTAAGAATGGACGATACTCTGGGCACAATCACGCCAGCATTGAGTGTTGTGGGCATGTTGAGCAGATCATCTGCTCTGAAACTCTCTTCAACACTTCTGCAGCTATTTCAAGAAACTCATTCTAGGTGCCCGTTCCAAAACAACCAGCTTCCTCCGCATCTGCTAACAACATCTGAGAGCTTTCTGTGGAAAGCCTCTTTATGAGTCATTTACTGAAGCTTTCTGCAAATTACTTCCTGACAAAAAGAAGGGGAATTTCTCAGAGCAAGGGTTTGTTTATTTTCACAATTAACCAGAATGCACTCAAGATAAAAAAGCAT
This sequence comes from Triplophysa tibetana, assembly GCA_008369825.1. Classification (NCBI taxonomy): domain Eukaryota; kingdom Metazoa; phylum Chordata; class Actinopteri; order Cypriniformes; family Nemacheilidae; genus Triplophysa; species Triplophysa tibetana. The sequence goes on from CM017916.1 coordinate 12,773,095, forward strand.
ATTTGAGTTTCCAAATGTATTCCTATCATTATTGAAATGTTTGCACGACTATGCATGTGACATTCAGACGTGAGTTTTATTCCAACATTTTTCTTCCATTTCTTCATCATTGTCTGCACCGTACACCATTATTTGAAAAAGTGTCATTGAGTGAATGAATGAATAATCCTTTTGTAAATTATTATTAATACATCTCTGTGTCAGCCAGTTTTCAGTCAGGAACAGTTGTCTATTGTGCACCAGATGTCCTCATTCTCTCTTTGTTTGCATGATTATTTACCGTAAGTAAAGCTGTACATAAAAGCACTCCCGCATGTCATGGACCATGGTCGTATTGATGGATGGAGAGGTAATATGTCATGTATGGGGGATGAAGGAGCTCAGGAAAAGTATTAGAGTGACATGTTTTGTCGGGTACATAACCCTGTTGCTTAGTAACGGGTGCACAGTGAGGCGGGCAGGCTGGTGGACTCGGGTGCTGACATCAGAGATAAGGAGCACAGGCCCGTCTTCATACTCAGGGTTATTACCCTATTCATGCATCAAGGGCTTCTTTGAAATGTAAAAGAACAAAACAAACATTTTCGTCCTTTAGTGTCATAGGAGTTGTTCCAGATAGCGCTGTTCCATGACTGCACACGCTGTCACCCTGTTGTGTTTGCCTGGTTGTTTTGGAAGTGAAGGGAGCATTTTTTGAACGTGCCGTCGCAATGTTTTGGCTTGTTCCTTAGATGTGGCTCAGCATGATAGAGTGCGAGATATAAAACACAAAGCAAGACAAGCTTCTAAAGTGCCATTTGCTGGTGAGTTGATCTCAGTCTTTTCAGGGATTTTAGTGTGTAGAGTCTAAACATGATTATGTCACTTACTTTAACATCTCAACACAGCCTTGCGACATGTCCAAAAAGACCCGTGTGCCACACCTGCTCCTGGCACGAGGATTGAGAAAATGCTTCTTATTGGCACTTAAACTGTATTTGACAAACATGTCTGTTTATGGCAAAAGTGGTGTTTTACCGATATTTCATGCAAATGTGAGGAGCGGGGAGCACTTTGAAAAATATTTGACACAGATTAATAAATGACTGACATTTTCTAATATTTCTGGTATAACAGAGGTAAAATATTTCACATTTTAATCTGGACTAAAACATGCCAGTCTAGAAAATATTGAATGAAAATGTTCTGATTGCTTATTATTGTCTTCTACAGCTGTGTTGTTTTGCAAACAGTTGTTCGTATTTTTTACTTGTATTTACATTTAAATATTTAACGGTTTAAAAAAGTGAAAACGTTAACTAAGGCCTAATCATGGATTATTCCAACTGCCCTATAAATAATGGCATTTGAGTAGTTTTTACAAAAATGCCTCATAAACATTACTTGTGTGCATTTCGAGACAAAATTGCAGTGATGTATTTTAAAACATGTCAATACACGCTTTGTTCACTTTAGACGCTAGGGATGTCAAAAAGAGGACAGCACTGAAGTTTTTATAATACAATTCCATACTGTGATAATCAGTGCTGGAAACTACCAAGATCAAGGCTCTAGTTGAGAAATGTTTTATATTTGTAAATGGATGCAGAAAATTCCACCTTATGTTTTAAATGTGCAAATTGTTTGGAGGCTATTTCATGGATAAAGGATGTCATTTTGAAGTTAATTCCCTTGTGAACTCCCATAATATTAATAAAAAAAAACTGTTATATACTCAACTCAACTTTATTTATATAGCTTTTTACAATTTCTATTGTTACTAAGCAGCTGTACATGAGACATATTGACTATAAGCAAAACAACTGAAGTTATATACCTGTAAAAACAAGAAAAAGGTGAAAACACAGAAGACAGACATACCCACATACAAACGCCCCACACACACAATATGCACTCATATTTACACACATCGACATAGACACATGGACACACACGCACACATGCACTCACAGTGAAAGCTCACATTTAAGATAATGGAGAGAGAAACACAGGTCAAATATTAAACAGACTATACATTTCTATATGCAATATTAATTATGTAAAACTTCTGAATTCTAAAGCAGCCCCCCCAGCCAGGCATATAGTGCAAAACATTATGCAAACGGTGGCAAGGAACCCAAAACTTCAATCAAGAAAAAAACCTCAAGAGAAACAAAGCCATAATAATTCAAAAATACAACTAAATAAGATTAAAACACAATTAAAACATGGTATAAACACAATAAAAAAAATATGATTTTTTAAAAAGCCAAATTCTTCACATTTAAAACAAGTGTGTTTTGTTCCTATATCTTACACATTCATAAATACAATACCCATCCAAAAAAGGTCACCACCTGGGCAGTGCTATGATCCGGGGTTGCTGCAGTTGGTCAGGTCTAGGTTCAGCCAAGTTATGTGCCCAAAGGATGAGGTCAGCTGACTATCTGAATATACTGAATGACCAGGTTATTCCATCAATGGGTTATTTATTCCCTGATGGCACGGACATATTCCAAGATGACAATGCCAGGTTTCATGGTGCTCAAATTGGGAAAGAGTGGTTCAGGAAGCATGAGACATCCTATTTACACATGGATAGGCCACCACAGAGTACAGACCTTAACCCCATTGAGAATCTTTGGGATGTGCTGGAGAAGACTTAGCGCAGCGGTCCGACTCAATCATCAATAAAAGATCTTGGAGAAAAATGAATTAAACTCTGGATGGAAATAAATGTTGTGACTTGCAGGAGCTTATAGAAGTGATGAAACGTCAAATGCAAATGCAAAGCAAAAGACGCTCCAACGAAATATTAGAGTGTCTGACTTTTTTTGGACGGGCAGTGTATATTCATATTGCAATAAAACATCAATGTTATGCTAATAGCAGTAAGTGTACTGTACTGGATTTGAACTGTGATCTGGGGTTGCTGCAGTTGGTCTTCTTCACCTGAAGTGCTTCAACCAGAGGAAATTATGTATAATTGATCTAATATATTGGCCGATACAGTACGATACTATGATACTACTACATGAGAATTTTCCAATTTTACAAGTTGGCTAATTTGTTATAACTGTACACATTGATAGAACAAAACAGTACTGTAACCCGATCCCATGAACCAAACCATCTCTAGTGCCAAATCAGATCATACTAAAATGAACAACAGAGAAAGTAGGAATTTAGATCTGAGAAATTGGATAGATACCCTGTAAAATAAATACAAATTGTTTTGAGATTGCGTTTGCTTGTCTTCTGTGTATAAGGAAATAATGAAATACCTGGTGAAATGAAGTTACGTTGCTTTCAGGTTGTTACTCCTCAACCAATTCAATGGTTTTCTTTTTCATTTGATTTTTACCTGAACCATATCATGATGAAATCCTTTATTTTGCACTGCAAATAAATAACCGTATGACAGTTCTGTCATTATATTAGTACTTTGAGGTGTGCTGTGATTTGAGATACATTAGGTTCACGTGTTTTTGTAATATGAAACAATTTCCTGGGGGTGATGGTACTTTCTGGCTTCTGTATTAAATTTCAAAAATATTCCAATGCTTCTCATTTGAAAACATGCCGGATAGATTAGTCTGTGATTTATGAAATAAACTACAACCGACTCTGGTAGCTGCAGATGAAGCGTCTATCCTGTGCTGTTCACTGACCCTCACTCACTCAGATAAAGCATCTCAACTATGTCGTGCCGAAGTGTGGAGTGCTGCTTATTCTAAAAACAGACGCATCAAATCAGAGGAACAGTACTCGAGTGTCACACAGACTACCGTTCCTGCTATTTTCAGCCTGTTTTGATAAAGCGTGCCTCGTCGAGTGCATTAAAAAGACTAAATCGGACACTTCACATGTTGTCTACTATCCAGTAAGCCTGTCATGAGCTGGTTTCATTTCTCTTCTCACACAGATGAGTGCAGTTGGCAGCTCCAGTTGGGGTTCTTCTGAAGGTCAGAACCTGGTTCACACGCTGCAGAGACTGGCCCTGCCTACCAGGTGAGTTATTTCAGACAGGCTCCTCTTTAGCCGCCGGCCCTCATCTACCATCTCGAGGCCCCCGGTCGGGTCTCTGTATGACCCTCCACTTTGATCCATTCATGTCGGAGTCCGAGGCGTGGGCCTCTGATGAGAGCTTCTCTGAGCTCAGGCCTCACCCGTAGATTGATACTGGCTTATTGTGGCCGCGAGACCCCTCCTCCTCCTTCTGTTGAAATGAGAAGGCATCCCTTTGAAGTTGCCCAACGAGGCAAAGCTTCAGCAATATTGAGTTCTTGGCGAAGCAGAGATGAACTGTTGAAAACAATGCATTACTGAAAGAATGCGTCACCGTTTGCTCCGAGAGGTACTTTGAATGAAATGGAATTTTTTAAATCCTGTTACGCGTCTATTGAACTTTTTAGCTATAATACTTTGAGTCAAGGTGAAATCAGAAGTGACTATTTGTAGCTTTTGTGGGCTATAAGGCCTTTCTATTATCTTGCCAGTAATTCAGTAATGTTGATTTAATTAACATCACCAGAATAATAGCAAATAAGGAAAGATTCGTAAAAGCAGCAGCAGTACCGTTGGTTTACATCAGACTGTTCATAAGGGTGAATCTGGCTGTTGTCCTCTATTTTGGCAGACAGTAAAGATCATTTATTTAACGTTGAATCGCAAAAACACAAAGTGATTAATATTAACCAGATGCACCACCGGCGTTGCAATGAATGGGGAGGAATGCAATGCTCAACATGGCCGCTTTAGCAAAGGAAGTCCCGCCATCCAGTAAAGCGAGTCAAGTGATAAAAACTGAGGATTTTCTGGGGCAGGGCTCTCATGAGGCGCTTGCCAGGCTGTGAGCAGTAGATGAGGCGAGGTGACTTCATAAAAGGGGATTTTTAGCGCAAGCCAAAGCTATGATACGGTTCAAGTCATGTTTAATAATTGAAATATGCTGTTTAATTTTTGCCATCGATTTTAGAAATATCTGCCTTTCCTCATTCAAGTAGATAGGACTGTGTAAATAGCTGCAACGCCCACAGGCGCTTCAAAGATGGCCGCCCAGTGACACAACTTCCGTTAATGGACTTTGCTATCTGGATATGGCCTGATTTATGGGGGGTTCTTTTCATTTTCTTTCCAAACGAACCCATATCTACGTTCTTTTCCATTTGTTTTTCCTAATGTAATGTTTTTGCAAATTATTACAATCGCTAGGACACATTTCTCAATTTTTTCAAAACTCGTCTCACTCTGTTCTCTTCAACCAACTTTGAGCTTGACACAGCCGTTCATTTCACATTCAAGATGCACTATAACCAACAAAACACGTCTATGTCTCATGTCGAGTCATTCTTCCATTACACAAAAGTTTTCACCCGACAAACACTGACCTAAGAAACACTGACAACAGGTCTCATTATATAGTGTTTTCGTTTCTTTACGAAACAGGAATGACACACTTTACTGTTTATTATTCACTGCAGTATGTTTATATTACAGTACAAAATACTTTTTCGATTTCATCATTACCATCTATTGAAAAGGCAAGACCTTAAGTGTTTAGTTATATCTAACTGCTTTGATGTATTATTTTTCTAAAACAATCAATACTTTTTCAATATGGTATTACTGTAGAAATGTTGCACATTTCTGCTTTGTTCATTTTTGTATTGTGTAATGAAACTTACCTTTTTCAACTGTTGCCTATACATATAGTTTTGGTAGGGTTTGTCGTAAAATAATTAATGTAAATTGAACTGTAATGAAGTTATTTTCTCACTTTCGTATAGAACAGATCATTTATGTAAGCTTTTTACAGCATTATCTTAATTCTTGGCGTTTAAAGACTGTGTAGAACAGACAAAAGATGATTCATAATTCAGAAAAATATTGATTTGCTTTTTGGCGTGTTTATACTCTCATTTATACTTAAGTGAATTTTATTAGCTCTGGTCCAGTTTCCTCTACTTGGTGTTATTAAATTCATTTGGAGAAAAGTTTTTAAATTAGTAATTAATTTAGGGTGAAATTGACAGTGGCTGCATCAATAATATATGTGGACAAAGCTGTTATCTTATTTAAGCTGGTCTGCGCTTGGCACTGCGATCTAATTACCATATTCATGAAGTAAACAAGCATTGTGAATAACTTTTAACTATAAGCTAATGCACCACATGCTTAATGTATTATTAACCCATCAGGAAGTCTAGAAAAAACAGTTCTTGTACAACAGATGTGTTAAGTGTATCTATTACCAATCTTAGACTGTGTTTGAAATGAGACAATAAGTCACTGGTCAACTTTCGAACTGCTGAAATAAATAAGAATAAGAATGTTTGGCCAATGAACCACTTGCAAACATTTTAAATGAGTTTCTTTTCTAGGCACCACTCTGACATGAAGGTGGAATCCATCGCAGCAGAGATTCTGAAGGTCATTGGATCCTAAGACCAGCCTTGTTTCCTCTCGGTATTTAATGTATATTTTTGTACTGGGATCATTCTAATTGAAAAAAAATAGGAACTTAAGTCAAAGACAAAACAGCAAGGAGCTTGCAAACCAAATGTTGAATTCATCTGTTAATAATTTAAACTTTTTATACCAATGTTTTTTTTTTTCTAAACGACTTCTCTCTTGGTTTTAAATGTATATTTTTGTATCATTCTTTATTGAAACAGAATAAATCGCATTGAGCTTGTAAACCAAATGTTGTGCTAGTTGATTTTAGTTACATGTTAGTAATTAAAACTTTATAACAATGGTTTGTTATTGTTCTTAACAACTTCATGTGTATTTCAGAAATCAATTAAAAAGAACACAGAGATTAAATTTAAAGTCCATTTTATTGTTTAGCCAGGTCATAACCATGTCTCCCATCAACATCGCAGGCTACAATAATTTGGGGTTCTTTTCAAAACCTTTCTAAAGCTACTGTCAAAAAAAAGGGAAAAATCAAGACAAAAGAAAAAAATGACCCCAACTGATTGCAAACCCTTTGGAACATCTGGGATTTTATTAAAGCATGAGAGCTGATATTTGGACTTTCAATTCTTGGTTTTATACAAAAGCTACACAATGTTACATTTGATCAGAATACAATTCAACTGATTAATTAGTGTTCTACACCATAAACTTGATAAAATCTCGATGGATCATTAACACTATAACTCAACACTATGAGAGAGAAAGCGAGAGAGAGACAGTTGAAAGAAATACAAAGTTCTGCAAAATAAAAGACGATTATCATAAAGCAAGCTAGAGAGGTACCATTACAGACCGAAATATCCTTTAAAAATAAAAAAGGTAATAAAAAGTACAGGCAATGCTAAGGTTGAAAATTCCATCTTAGGATTTGCTTTTTGGGCTTTCTTCTGTCAATCACACCAATTTCCAACCAAGAGCAGAACAATGTTTTACTTCCACGTGTTCCCATAGGAAACTCGGCTTGTATTAGTGTGTCAGGCACTTTCAGAGAAACTAGCCCACTCTCTTGAGCCCGCTCAGCAACTCTACAGGCCAAAATCACAATGCAGGTTCATTCAGATCAGACGATACAGCTGCTGCAGCAGAGGGAAAGAGGGAGAATCACATTAAAGTCAGATTAACGGGAGAGAAACACACAACGCTGCCATGACTTCACCCTCGTATTCAGAATGCAGCTCGGATTAGTTCTGCTACTGGCATGCTTTACTCTAGGCTTTTCAAATCCCACACACGGTGCGGTCAGCACAGATCAAACACCACCAGCCATTCACGTCGAGTTCGTGTTTAGCGCGGTGCCTCACCTAAAAAGTCATTGTATTTACAGATCGGTATCAAACCAGGCCAGCTGATTGCTGTCGCCTGGCGGGAGGCCGTCGATCAGGTCCTGGGCGTGGCCGAGGTCGGGCAGACCATCAACGGGGTAATCAGGGCCAGGGTGGTGCCCGCCCATCTCGTGCTCCATCATGGGGTCCAAGCCCATGGCGTCCTGGCCGTAGCCTCCAGAATGGAAGGAGCGGTAGCTTGGGTCTGCAGACGAGGGCAGTGGGTGAGAGTGGAGAGGAGGGGGTGAAGCACACACACACAGGCATATATGTTAGAGGAAGCTCACAAAAGCACAACCACGGCCCCAAAAGACCGGAGAACACGCGACAAAAGCGGTGTTCAGCTCCAGGTTTGTAGGGTGCAGGTTGATGAAGCAGTGGATTAGTATCACACCAAAATGCTGTGAGTTCTGCTCGTGTCTGTGAACTTACCGTCTGGTCTGTAACCCAGAGGCTCGACCTGCGCACCGATATCAAGCCCCAGATCTCCGGTCTGCAAATAGACAGAAGAAAAGATGTAGGGAAAGACTATTTCACTTACCCTATCAGTTTCACAAATGCTTTCAAGCTCGAGGCTCATAAAAGCAATAATGGTTTGTAAAATTAAAGTGCAACCACCACATCTGCTAGAACATGGGCTGTAATGTACGGTCTCGTATCTTCAGCAGGGCTTTGTGGCAGCATTGAGTACAGGGTTTAGTTAAGGTACCTCGTTCCAGGTCATGGGCTCGGTTCTGAACAGAGAGCTGGTGAGCTCCACAGACAGTCGTTTCTTGTAGTCCTGGGGCTTATCCTCAGACATGCGGAACAGAACTGCAGCGGCGTACGTGGCTGCGGGTGAAAGATAGAGCAGTTAGTGTTTAAGGAAACATTCAACACACCCGCTCAGCTCAGCCCAGCCCAGCCACTGCCTCCAGTGAGAAACAGCACAAAAACAACATAGCGAGGGAATAAAAAAAAATCTGCATGTGTTTTGTATTCACGCTTGCTCTGTGTTTATTCTGCAGAAGTTTAACTTGTTTCTCCAAACTTTATGTTGAGACATCTGGAGGCAGTGTCACAGTGTGCTGCCATTATTTATATTTAATTGATGTTATTCTGCATTATTCCGTGCCCGTCTGTGCGTGTGTGCACACTGTGGCGCTGCTTATTAAGGAGGGAGAGGCACACACTCACCGACGCCCTCATTTCTGGAGTGGAGAAGCTCTGTGAGAGGAGCGGTGGCTCCTTCTGCCTCGATGGCTTCAGCTGCCTCCTTATCCTGAGCCAGCTCACACAACACACCTGCAGCGACACGCTGGATGTTCTCGATGGGCGAATACAGCAACTGCACAAAGACAGATGTCCATGTCAATTACACAGAAATTGGTGACATCTCTATTCAATGTATTTTATCATTTTCTCTCTTCATAAACGATGAACTCTGGACTGACCTGAACAAAAAGTGGAATAGTGTTGAGTCCTCTGATGACGATTCTGTTGTGAATATCTCTGGCTAGAATGTGCAGAGCTCCAGTGCAGCCCTCCACGATCTCTTCCATACGCACACCCTCCTGTAACGCACAGCACGCATTAAACCCGGCAGCAACCGCTAAATCAAATCAAACCCTTGTCTTGTATCAAGGAAAAGTGAATATACTCATTTGATGTTGAACATGAAATCTGGCCTGAATATTTCATCTCACAATTCAGTTGCCTAAAAAGCCATGTGCGAGTTTTTTCTGACTCACCACAAACTGCTGCTGTGTTCCACCCATGGAGGTGCGTCTCTGAGTGTCCTGATGTGCTCTGACCAAAAGCTGCACCAGACGAGGGATGGCACCCTGTTCTCTTAGTGGGGCATGGTTCGCCGGGCACAGTGCCAGGTTACGGATAAGCCCGACTGTGGCCTGGGAGAGAAGGAGAGTCATTTAATAAGTGAAAATCAATTTTCCAAATGATTTAAAGCCAAAATATCCAGTTCTAAAGTGAACATTTTTGCTAGACATTCATCATGTCCGCAGACAACAAAACATGTACTATTGAGCACAACAAAACTAGGAAAACAGGGCAACAAACTCTGAGAGCCCTTCTGATTGGTTGATTATTACATACCTTAATTAGAGGCCAATGTGAGGGAGGGTGGAGTAATTTGACCACCACAGGCAGCCCATAGTGCAGACGCACTGCATTCTGGGCCATCTCTGCATCTTGATGTCTTGACGTGAGGTGGCGGAGAGCGCAGATAGCGGGTTCTGTGATGTCCTCTCGGTCTCCAGCGCGAAGGACGGTGCGCACTAACGCCTCGATGCCGCCCACTTGGCACACCATCATCTTGTTTTTGTAGTTGTTGCAGGTGAGGTTGGATAGAATTCCGGCGGCACACGTCACCACGTTGATGTCATCTGAGCCGAGCAACTGGACCAGGGTGCCCAGCAGACCCTCCATACCCTCCTGCAAATCAAAAGGATCAAGTCTTAACACATAATACTTTATTCAACCCATAAGGCTTTGTAGTCCTGTACACCACCAGTTACAGCCATTCGAAACATCTACGACGAGTTACATGAGGTTGTAAGCCTATCATGGGTGGGTAAAATTCAAACACAATCATCATCTGGAGATGTTTAAAAACTCCAGAACTGTCACAAAATCACAAAAACAGCCGGATGAAATGTACACATAGCACAGGCATTACAACCAAATGAAGCGTCTGTTCATGCTCCATCGAAAAAGTTCTTCCACAATTGGATGTCCTAACTGTGTGGGGTCAGTGCTGGCTACAGCCCCAGACCCCCGTCACGGACAAAGGCAGGAATGACTGTTACCTGCACATCTACTTCTGCTAAAGATGTCTTCTCCGTGAAAACAGTAGGGAGACAGAAAGAGAGGTCTCATGTATGAAAAATAGAAGACAGCGTAAAATGCTGAGGGAGAGTGCGAGACCGAGTTGTACCTGTTTGGTGGCGGCGTCTGAAAGATTCCTCAAAGTCCACAAGCAGTTCTGCACCAATCGCTGACTGGGGTCTGTGAGGTGAAGGCCGAGTGCTTGCATACCACCTGTGTAACACACACAGTTTGTTCAGAGATTCAAAATGACGCATTCAGAACTGAATGATCTTGTAGGGCTGTGTAAGTATCCTAACCACATATAATATTATGGAATTAATCTGAAGATGATAGACTTACCAGCCTCAACAATTGCAGGTTTGTTACTGGAGCAGACAGAAAGGACTTTGAGTACTCGACTGGTGGTCCACAACAGTTTCTCATAGGTGTAGGTCCTCATGATGTTGACCAGAGCTTGTGGGCCTCCACTGGCCAGAATGATGAGCTGAAAATCACAGAAAATTAGGAATCCTGTTTTTGTCAAGGCGGAGATTTTGCGGTCTATGCAGCAGGACCGGAAGCTAAGTAATATTGTTAGACATTCACTGACAAAAACCAATATCAAAGCATATAAAGCTACATCAGTTCTAAAAATGGCAGTGGTATATTTATTGCAGCGCTAAACTTAAGTGACATACAAAGAAACAGGAATAACTCCATATAGGCACAAACATTTCTTACTTTGCTTTCCTGATTGCCGTAGGCCAAAATCTGAAGGCAGTCTGTTGTGATGGCAAGGAATTTGACATTTGTTTTGTTTAACAAGGCCACCATTTTCTGCAGGCCTCCTGCCAGACGAACAGCCATCTTGGCTCCTTCCTGGTGCAGTAGCAGGTTGTGTAGAGTCGTGATGGCATAAAATAGTACAGAGTCCACGGGGGAGCTGAAGAGACCAAAGCAACATTAGAGCCAAACAACAGGCAAATGATGGAATTCAGAGAACATAACATGTCTCCATTTAACTCAGCATGGAGGACCTCAAATTTCAACACAAAATAATTCACAGAATAGATATCACTGCTTGAATAAATACAGATGCATAAGGAACCAACCCGAGCATTTTGACAAGGGCAGGAATGCCTCCAGATTTGAAGATGGCGAGCAGGCCTTCTCTGTGATGGGATAGGTTGTGCAGGGTCCCGGAGGTGCAACGGGCCGTTTCTATGTCGTTGGTGTTCTGCATGGTCCTCACGATGGCAGACACCATCTGTGGGGATCTCATGATGGCGTGACGGGATGCCTCCTTCTTGGAAAGCTGGTGCACCATTACAGCTGCCTTATTCACCACCACCTGATAACGAAAGACGAAGAAAACATGTTTATGCAATCAAGTTAATAAAATATAACAGTGCTAGCTGGTTTTGGTGATCTGCTTCCGTTCTTACCTGATCCTCATCGTTCAGTAGTTTGGTGAGCTCTGGAATGGCTCGAGTGGCCAGTTCTGCGTCGTCCTGGTAGTTGATGAGGTTGACCACAGCATGTTTGAGCATCTGTGAGGGCTCGGCCAGGCGCTGGACGTTTGTGGGGTGGGCAGAATCGAACTGTGTGGAGGGGATTTGCATGCCCTCGTCCAAAGTCTCAGGGAACATAGCCGCCCGGACTCTCTGGGCTCTGGTCATGGCATACTGGCCATCGATGTCTATACATAACCAGAGCACTGTCTGTTAGCAACATGTGCATCAAATACCTTTGAAATGATTCCTCTCACGGTGAACTAAATGACTACATAGATATTTAATCAATGACTAAAACATCCCATGGTATGTTCCGAAGTAACACAAGACCAAAGAATACTAGAAATGCATCATACCTGGTACCTGCTCCTGGTTGAAGGACTGGTTGAAGCCCTGTTCCCACTCATACAGCACCTGATTATCCACATCCTCTTCCTCTGGGTTGCCCTTGCCGCTCAGGGATGGGGCAGTGGTGGTGGCCCCAGAGTGGATACCTGAGTCCAGGTAAGACTGCTGTTGCCAGTGGCTGACGGCAGCCTTGCGATCAGGCTCCATGGCCATGTCAAGCTCCATCAGGTCAGCTGGATGAGAAGACATTGACTTCATCACATCATTCCAAAAGATGGATACCAGCTATAGACCAAGCAAACTGATTTCCAGCTCTAAACAGTCACTATTGCAAATCATTTCTTTTAAAGTAATTCTGGATTGACATTGTGCTTTGGTGCACAAATGTTTGACAAAAAGAAAGAAAACTTACATTGGGTCGCCATGGTCCTTTCACAGCCAAATACAGCTTTCTAATCTGAAAGACACAAAACACCCAGCAGTGTGGTTAATTTCACATTCTGTGTGCCAGCTCCCTCTCATTCAGTCACACACTGGTCAAACACTCAACTTCATCTCTCTCACAAACAAACACATTCCAGTGCAGCGTAGGGCATACACAAGCCCCAGTGTTCTGACTGAAAGCTCTCTGTTTCCTAACCTGACTGCAGCTGGGATGAAAGTGTGAGGCAGGATGTGCCACACTGCTCACACAAACACTCTTATTATCTGCCGGCCCCTCATAATACACCCGACAAAAGGCTCATGATAAAAAATAAAACGGTACAAACAGGAACTCTGAGGGGTATTTTTGTAGACAAAAGTCACCTGCCCTATACAGACCTCTGCTGCATTATTACCAAATCTTTTGTTTGTTTATGTGCAATATGTTACACCTTTAAACTAAACATGTAGGTAGGGGTGGACAGATACCAGTTTTCCTTTCCCGATCCCGATACCTGAATTGTAAGCACCGGCCACTAATGAACCATATCCGATACTACTACTGCATTTTTCGTCAGTGCTAAATTCATGTATTTATTGTATTGAACAAAACTATAATGCATGTATGAAAGTTGACTAAACATAATGATATATGCTTTATGATGTAGTACAATTATTTTGTTCAAAGTAAAAACACTCATAAAGTACTGATACTTGAAAAATGAACTTGAGTAAAAGTGAAAATACTTTTGTACTGTACTGTACATCTCTGCTCTAACATAAAGTGGAACAAAAGGGCCGATCCCAGGTGCAGAATGATGCGCTTAATGGATCCGCTACTCGGATTGAGAATTCAGGGGGCTATATGATGCGCTTCATTCTAGGGCTGGTCTGTATACATTTTGGAGCTTCGAAGCTTCGGTAGTAATCAACAAAGAATATTCGGAGGGAGGGGCCTGAACATATTCTTCGCTCTAATCTCTGCAGGAATCTCTGTGTCTTTCTGATTGCATTTTTATTATGTCGAGAACCGTTAATCCAACACGGACTTCACAGTGCCGCATTTTGGTGCAATATGGACATGTGGCATGTTCAGAATTAATAAACTTCTAAGAAACTACAGAATAGTGTGAGGCGGAAGCAGCGGACCTCACATCAAAATAGTTCCGTTTTTTTTTAATGGAAAATTATATTTAGTTTAGTTTCTATATCAAGTTAATTTAGAAAAATTGCTAACTGCGCTTGAGTGCAGATTTAAATGCATAACATGAAGGGTTTAACATAAATCACAAACTAGTATTTTTACAGTCGTACTACTAACAGAACTCATGTGATTTAGACACACAAACTTGATGTGCTGTTGTGGTAGGCCAGTCTGGTCCTCACTGAATTTTAAGTATTCCACACACCTGAGGTTTTCTTAATTTTAGTCTTCTCTTCCAGATTAAATAAATCTGGATTTTATCTCATTGTCGATTCATATTCAAGCGCGAATGAGAACCGCATCGCGGGGAGATGCCAGGTGTTACTGAAAAAGAATATTCAAATATTCTGGTCCAGCCTAACTTCATTTATTCTCTTATTTACACGTACTGTGCGCATCCCGGGCGCAGAATGATGCGCTTAATACATCCACCTTGACGGGCCTAATGCAACTTCTTCTGAAGTTCATAACAGTTACAACTCAAAGGTAAGAGATATGTCATATGTCTTACATAAAGTGCATTGCATCCTTTCAACAGTTTACTGAGCCTTTTAATCAGAGGATTTAAAAATAGAGTTGTTGTGAGTGACGCGTCACTGAGACTGCTTCCAATGCTTTAATCTATGACACCCATCAGTGATTACCAATTCCAGGAAAAAACAAAACTTCAGTTTTAAACATAGCCGAAGACTAGTATCTAGTGATTATGCAGAATAATTAAAACATTAGAACATCTTGGAAAGAGTAGTGTCCTGACTGTCACCGAACAATAGAGAATGCTGAATGGAGAGTGACAGATGACGATAGCAGAGTTTTCATGAACTTAATGATATTTGGTTTTCTCCTCACAAAAATCTATCGCATGTATCGACAAGATACCGAACATTTTTATGTCACAATGTTAAGAATTCGTTATGTAGCTTGTTGACGGATGAGTTTTTGTAAAAATTGTACAAATGACTTCTGAGAAGGGCTTGGGTGCATCCGTTGGTTACTAAACCATAATAATGATAATTATTATTTATTAAATACTATTTGTGCTGCACAACCTGTTTTATCAGAGAAACATTTCATTATGAATTATGAATATTACTGCGATTTACTTTTTCTAAGATTAATGAAAAACAAATAAATGTTTTGCTAGCCAATTGCATTGCTTAAAGCTGTAATCTGTAACTTTTGCCTTTCTCTCCATTGCGGTTTGAAACTAAATTGCAGCTTACTTTATGAATTTATATTTATCTGTGTGTTGAAAAAACAAGCTGTATCAAATTATAAATCATTACATTCACTCGTTTTAATGCACAAAAAGTGATTTTTGTTCATTTTAACTAAAAATCGTCAATTTTAAGAACAGTATCTAGGGCTGCTTGATAACGACCACAATCATAATCACAGTTAGTTTGGCGAATATTGAGATCACAATTTTTTTAACATGATTACTCTATAAAATAAAAAATTAATTAATTAAAATATGGTATTTTAAACTGAATTCAAAAGGTAAAGAAATAGCACAGCTGAGCTGCTTTAAAAGAAAATGGGTGCGTTGTGGATTTATAACACAAGAGAAAATGAGAAGATCCCTGAAAACGCAATTTAGTTTTTTGTAATGGTAAAAGGTAAAACTCACGATTACGATTCATTTTCGATTAATTGCACACCCCTAATAGTGGGGTAAGTATTTATGAAAGACTGGTCAGCAAAAAAGATCTTCTTGATCTGTGGCTGAAACATGACAAAAATGAAAGGATTTGCACATCACATTCCTTGAGAAACGTGTGAGAGGGATTTTTATTTAACTAAAGAAAGTCAGTCCAACATTGAGCGAATAACACCCTCACAAGCTAAGGAGGTGCTAAATGTCTCTACGATCTTTAATAATGTGCTCAGTGAGAACCCCCACTGCCGTGACAACAGCGTCAATATGCACATGACACTCTTTACTGATTGCCCGTCGACATCAGCAGTTAACACCTACTGAAGCAATATTGAATTCAGCATCTCCGTCTGGGGGCCCCAATCTCCTCCTCCTTTGTAAAACCTCCAGCAGAATTACCATAACACAAGCCCTGAGCCTACCTCCTTTATTCAGAGGTACAACACCCCTCTCCAAGTCAACAGGCAGAATGCACCCCTCTCCAAGACGTCATACATTCATATGTAGCACCGAGAACAAAACTGGCGGCCTTTGTCTCTCAATTGTGTTTGTTGGCAAAACATACCGTTTCCTTCAGTCGAAACAAGTCTTGCAAAAAAACGTGTTGCACCATGTGAAGAGGTCATTCGGTTGAAGTCAACACTTCATCAAGCTATTGTCACCATTTCGCTCCTGTTCAGAAGTTATCTGTCTACGTGGAATAGCACAACAGGTTTAACTTCATGATGCAATAAGGTCTTGACAATTAGTCGGAGAAAACAACTTTTCATCTAAACTGAGCTCTATAGACTTGCACACGCGCACTCACTTTAAGGATCTGGCATACAAAAGAAGCCTAATTTCAACCACTGAATTAAGTCAAGTAAAGAAAAGCTAGACTTGCACACAGATAAATTTAGTAGACTTGGACTAAATTATATACAAACACAGCAAGGTTTGTGTTTACATAATATATGTCTATAATTTAAATTATATTATACATACACATTCATTAGTAGTTTTCATTAATGTACACATGAATGTGAATGTCTTTTAGGGTTGGGCGATGTCTACCACATTGGCATCCGACGATGCCTACAGTGAAACATCGTGATGGACGATGACACCGGGGGGCAGGGCGAGGGGGCGGGGCGGGGCTATATTAGTTTGCTGGATGACCATTTTCCCAAACATTAAAAAACAAATATATCAGGGCTCCAGACTGCCACCAAATCGCATTTTGCGAACAGTTTTCAAGACAGCGTACTTTTCAATAAGTATTTGCGCATGTACTACCTGCCATCTCGCTGCCATCGCAGATGCTCACAGTTCAGGTCGGTAATGACAAGTTTACACACAGCGTGAGCGCGTTGCTATGATTCACTGTTTGCTTTCAATTTCTACGTCTGTTAAGTCTCGCGCGCGCACACGTTTTGCAGCTTCCAAATTATACTCGACCACAGAAAAGTGCGAATGGACGAGCTCAGCATGCGTAGAATGTCATACTTTGGACACGGCTGTTAACATTTGCTGTAGGCGGGATGTGCGGAACTATACAACTAAATAAAAGAAAAAAATGGGAAAAAGTTCTCTCACAAAGAAGTTACCTCACACTGTACTGTACAGCAAAACTTTTTGGAACTTGGTTTCACAAAAGGAAATTTTACATAGATGAACACGGGTTCCAAAACAAACCTGTTCCTGGCGGAGAATGTAACTGACACACCAATGCATACAACAAAAATCTCTCAATCCTCACAAAGCAAACTGACCAGCAAGATCATATATACAGAAATGTGCCAGTAATGTAGACAGTTTCACTTACAGGCTGCAGTCAGTATTGTAAATGCAGAGCATGGAAGGTGTGTTTGATAAGGAGATGTGTAAAACACAGTGCCGCTGTGGCACTCTGCCTGCGGCTGTCGAGAGTTTCACAGCAGTCAGCCGGTCGCTCAGTCTCAGACTTCCAACATCTGGAGTCAACTGGAGAGATAAACCCAGCAGCATACAGGCCTTAACCCCCTCCTGCGGTATTACAGCACTCTTTCGCACGCAACGTGCGGTACCAGCAGAGCCCCAGTCTAGGACGGTGCTATTAACCAAATCAATTCACAATTGTGATGTGAAACATTGTTATTAGCAAAACGCAGAAGGCTACGATGTGAAATAAGCATCGAGTCTGCGCCGGAGCATGACGCCCTCTCTGTGGGCCATCTCTGCTCTCCCCAATCGCTTCTGCTTTCTCTACAGGAAAAATGAAATGATGCATTCCTATGTTAATATTGCTACATGACTGTTATATTGCTCATTTTACCTCACCAACAATGTCCAAGTCAATTACGATGCCTGTTCGCTGTTCCCATTATAGAAGACTGCATGTGCAGCCTGTGTGCCTGGATCCATGCGACATGTCATCCATAACAGCACGTCTCCTTAACGGCTTTGAACTTGACGCACACGCGCAGCCCTTATCCGTCAATGCCCGTTAAACGCTAGCGCCTGGCTCCCTAAAAACGTGTCTCCCAAAACGGAGAAGGCGTTTAAACTTAATGCAGGTGCGCAACCTGTGTCTCAACCTCTAGTGTTCACTCGCATATGGATGCGCATTAAAAACAACATTAATTAAATGACACGGTCCACACATTTTGTACTCATTTTAAAAATCCCAAATAGGCCTAGTTAAAAACGGAAATAAATCAACCTATTTATGTAATATTTTAATCATTAGGAGGTATATCGCAATACTTTATTATATTCTATATTTGGATCTAACCGTCTATTGGATAAAAAGGCAAAACATCTGCAACTAGAAGGTAGTGAAAATTGTTAAAGGTATGTTGCACTCAATATATTTTATAGTGTTTACTGCACACTATAGAGAATACTAAGCTGAAACTTGAATTAATTTTATTAATTAATTTATATTGATTCATTTTAACTTCATTTTTGGTTGTACAAGCAACGAGATACTTCAAGAAACTTCCAGTGTTATTGGTGAACAGACAGCCCAGAGCTCGAGCAAAGATGTGACCAACAATGAGCAGAAAATAAGGACCCATTACTCATACCCCAAACTTTCAACTTGGCACACAAATCTATGCTACAGCTCAAGTAGAATACCAGAGTCAGCATTATGAATAAAAACTAGTGTATGCATCACAAGCTAACAAAAAAACAATACCCTGGATTCATTTCCCTATGTTGTGGTCCTCTTATATGACCTAAATGAGTTTTAAATAAGATTTAAGCTAATACCAGTGCTTTTTTATTTTCACACACTTACTACAAGACGGCACCCATTCAATTCCTCTGGACTGACATACCTTAACCAAAGTTAAACGAAATGAATGGCTACGGAAAAGAATGTTTCTTGAAAACCAAACGTTCTACCAAACCACATACAAACCCCCGGCCCCTCCAAAGAAACCTGAGGAGGCTTGAGAAGACTGAGGCATTTGTTTGTAATCCTTGGCATTCAGACAGCATGTGAATTTAAATGCCGCCCAAATGACTCAAGCTAAGTGCCTGTTGGGAGCAGGGGCATGAAGCTTAGATAGTGATTTCAACACCCGCATTAGATTCTAAAAATATGGTTATTGTGCAGAACATTTTGCTAGATCCTCTTAGTTGCTAGCTTCCAGTAAGATACTATATACTACAAATCTGCTCTAAATGTGGCATTTGTGACGAGCTGTCGTAAAACCCTGATTCGGCGCACATGTGCACATACAGATGGCATCTACTTTGATATGCATTGTGACTTCACATACCCAAAATACATTATACCACTATAACCCCTGCATGCCCCAAATGGCTGAAACAGCTAAGTACACAGAAAAGTGGGAGAATCCTGTGTGTTTATTTATTCAAGAACCTCTTGCGCCAAAGATAAAATAAGGCCTCAAAAATGCAAGAAAGTCAACATTTTGTTAAAAATAGCCCTGCCACAATTGAAGGGGCATTAGACCGGCAAGTACTATTGCCGAGGCTGAGCTATTAAGTGACTGAAACAGTCAAAATAATTATCGATGTATTTTATTATTTTCTTTTTCCATCTACATGTATACACTAAACTACATCTGAAGCATGAGGCATAGTCTTCTCATACACATGAAGTAGTTAAACAAAACCCAATATAATGCATGACCACGAAGCTGTAAGCTAGTTATGTATGTAAGCTACCTTACAGTTGAATAGAAAAATGCCAGCATGTGTTATGCTTATGTAAAAAAAAATCGTTTAATACTAAACTTGGAACCGGAGGAGAGCGTGCAGAATAGTCCTCTTAAAATGCAGGAATCTCACACAACGAATCTGACCAGAAAACAACCACCAAAACATCAGGTGTGTATGCTGTAGAACAGAGTGAGTATGTGGGGTATTACGTTGTGCAGCGTTGCGGTATGGGGTCCGGGTTTAGGGCATGCCCGTCCGCAAACCCCGTGTGCGCGCATCGAGCCCGACTATCCCCACCCCCAACATCAGCGCGAGCTCCAGAGTCAGATTTCACTCAGGCTCCTCCTAGACTTCCTCTCAACGGTCAAACACTTTAAATGTCTTTGTTTGTTTCTGAGATGTTTTATAAAAGATCATATTAACGCTATATTTTAACACAGGATGTTGCTAATACCATAAGCGTTTATAACTCAACACAATACCGCTGGTCACGCCTTTGAGTGGGACTGAAAAACGTTGCCACACATGGAAATCCTCAAGATTTCAGATGGAGAGAAAAAACGAGGAAAGGGAAAATCCGCCTGTCTGGTTAAATCGCAAACAAACCATATAACGTTAGATTGGAAAGTTATCCAAAAGACGGTTAACGTCAATTCACATTGGTTGAGTATACCCCTAACTTTTAATCTAGAGCCACTGACGTTGGTCAACCTCAACGTAAGATAAACAAACACCACCGGTCTTTACATCTGACGAGAGGAATGTAGCGAAAAAACGCAGTGAATAGTTAATATTTAACCTAGAAATGAGGCACATATCCAATTTGATGCTTTTAACGTTACATAGTCTTCACATACACTTTTCCAACCGTAAAAATGCTAACCAGTTAGCACCAGAGACACTGACGGTCTAACTTGGGGTTTTAAATACATTTTCTGAAACATTAAAGCGCGTTACACAGCATTACACAGAGATAAGTCTGTGTTGTTATGTGTACGTGTGTATAGAAACGGTCGTGATTTTTTTCTGAAATGAACATTTCGTTTCCCACAGCTGCAGTAAGACATTCCGTCAAAACATGCCATAAATAACAAGCCGCACATTTCATCCGCCAAAAAACACCTACCTGCGTCAAAAGCTGTATATTCCTTTGTCGCCTTTCAATACTTCAACGCGTAAAAAAGGCGACAATCCGTTGAGAAAATGTTAAGAGAATGACCCGCAGCTTGCGGCAGCTCCTGCTGAGCAAGTGAATGTATGCGTAAGGAATCCGCGCTCGCGTAGAAGCAGCACACGGGAAAGATGGCGTCACTCCATATGAGCTCGAGCCATTATAAAAACTCCTACTCACAGTGTATTCTGCCGCCACCCGGCAAAATAGATCCCACGTTCGAAGTAATGAACCCAGCGCTATTTCAGTACATAACTGAGGCTTACAGATATCAGTATATGTTACTATTTTATATGTGTGTGAGGTCAATATGCAAAAACGCGATCAAGATTTTAGTGGTAAGAGAGATATCTGGATTCGTGCGTATGAATACAAGGGATACGCGACTGTTGTGCGGCAAGGGGGCGCACCTATTCATTAAGTTTTATGACCATCGCAGTAAAGTGCGTTTGTAGTATTGACGAGAAACAGACGGACGAGACAACCAGCGTCATATCTTGATTAAAATCTAATTAATTTTGGGTGGAAATTAATGTTTATAAACGCCTTAGGAAAAGTGACATTCATATGTGAACGGCGTTTGTATTTTATAGGCGGCGGAAGTTCTTTTCTTTCTCTCTTGGAACAATGCAGCGCGGATCGGACAACTAACGTTACTGGTGCAAATTACTTAAACAATTTAATTATATATTTTAAACAATTTATTTATATATTATAAACATGTTGGCTTTATTTTAATAATTTGCTGCAATTACAAACCAATGAAGATCTTAACACATGTGCTGTTGCAGTAGGCTAACATATGCTGTTTTCACGCAAGCGATTTGTTTTCATTTCTTGGCGTTTGAGCCTCCTAAGAATGGCTAGAATTCCGAATAATTCCGAAATGAGGACAATTAAGGTATAAATGACCCTTTTACTTGTATATTTTGCCCTTATCCAAAATCATATATTCATGTTGTGAATGTGTGTCTGTGTAGTGTAGCTGTTATTTTGAGACTGGTTTCCTTTTACCTCAATTCGTGCCTGAGTTCCCATGGAAAAACAGAAAAGGAGGGGCTGAGAGCACACAACAGTGCCAAAACACACACACACTAGCCCTATTATTATTTCATACAACCCTCTTTATTTGCAACAGTGAAAACTGAACAACTGGTGGCATTGTGTACTCTGTATGGTAACACGGGCATCGCTTTGGGTAAGTTTAATTGTTTTAAGTGCACTCTCCAAAGTAAATGAAAAATTAATTCAGCACAGTAAACATCACCTTTAATATTACAACACTACATATATGTAATACATCTCTATAATATTTAGGATATGGATTTCGGAGTTGAAAGTTTAAATTGATAAATGTAGGCTTATCATAATAATTTAAAGTGTCCAGCACCGACAGATTAAAATTAAGGAATCATTTTTCAATTAATGACATCTGAAGTATTGTCTTTTTAAAACAGATATTAAGATTTCCCCTTTATATATTAGTACACTTTTACCCAGGCAGCATTTCATGTAAGGTTGTCAGATTAATGCACATCTAAGTATGTTAGGATTCACATCTGTTTCAATTCAGTCTTTAAATATTCAAATATGCAATGTTTCATATTTTCAAAACTGTCACCATATATATTATACACAAATGTAAACCTCTGATTTGATTGCCTTTGTATTTTATAATTCTCTATAATTGGAGTACAAAAATAAAATAAAAATATTTAAACAAAACAAAATATTTTATTAGCGAATTGAGAATGTTGCATACTATTACATATTAAATGTAATCATTGTTGGATTTTGAAATAAGATGAAATGCTACTCTTATTTCTTAGGTTAAATTATTTAAAGTATTTAAAAATGGGAATAGTGAGGACTAGCTAAAGCTGATACTGTGCATTGCTTGTTGTAGAAATAATGCTAGAATAAAAAAATACTTTTTTGCAGTAGAATACAGTTATAGTTTCTCTCTAAAGGCAGTACCTGTATTATTTAATTATATTTCTCTTTATTGTGTTCTCTCTCAACACAAGTAATATGTGTGGTTAACAGTGTTCTGTTTAATTGTTTTTAGTGAAATAATAAGGTAAAAATAACATCCGTCATAAAAAATAATATAACTTTAAGCTACGTTTCCATATCCACTTTTTAACTGACGCGTCTAGTAAAAAAAGTAAATTCATGTATAAATATCATTAATGAGTGGTTCAATTTTTTGCTGTCATTTAAAAAAATGCTCGAACTTTAACCATGTGTGCCATGGCCGATGCAGTCTTGGCTCCAGTCTCCAGCAGAAGGACAGACTGTGTACTGTTGATACAAAGTTAGACCAAAAATTATACCGTTTGCTCTTTGCTCCTTAACATAGTTGTAAAAAACCCAGCATGTGTTAAATAAGGACTTAAGAAAAATGAAGTCCTTTGCTCTTTCTCTCTCACACACACACGTCATGCAGGATTACATATGGATCTCCTGCCTTCTCCCAGTAGGATCAAGCTGTGAGAAGAAGTCGCAGGTCTTGTGCATAGCCAGGAGTGCCGGTTTACCTAAAGGAGAGCCGAGGTCATATCCCGCAAAGCTTTGCTCTCCTGCTGTAGTGTGTGTATGTGTGTGTGTGGGAGATATAGTAGGTTTATTTAGAGAAAGCCAGCATTCCCTTGGGAAGCCAGAGGAATTGAAGCTGTGTGCTGAGGGAGGGGCACCTTTCTCTGCACGTGAATGAAAGGGGCGCGCTAAAACCCACTTGTGTGCTGGCATGATTGTCTGCTGTGACCCCGACTTCACCAAAGGTCCTGAACCGACATCCTGGCTGTCACAATAATGCTGGTCAGGAGCCAACCGCTTCTTGCTCAGGTCCATAGTGCCAAAATGAAAGGGAATAAAATCTTGATATCACTCCATTGACTTTGTCTGTCTTTAGGTCAAAAAAAGATTAAGATAACAGATAGTTTGCAAATACTTTAGACATTAAAAGACATTGTAAAACAACACTGATGTTGAGACATTAATGTGTACAGCCCATGTAAAAAATGCACACTGTTACTAAATAAAAAATAAAAACAACATTTTTGTACCCAGTTAAAAATGAATCATTAGTGTTATATAATCCTGAAGTATAAAATTGGACTCATTTAAATTTTACAATGGATGACTGCAGGCATTAAATGGGAAGGTATATTTATAGGTGTCATCATTTAACAAATTCATTGAGTTTCATTCAAAACAATAAAGACAAGTCTTACTGTAAAAAAAACAATTTCAGGAAATTATAAGTGCGCAATAACATAATACAACATTGTAAAATGGTCAATATTTACATCAAAAATAAAACAAATTACTAATTTATGTTAGTAAAATAAACAAACAGGAAAACCTGCTTAATGTTCAGTTATATTTATTAATTTTAACAAATCATGAGAAGTGTTCAACATGAAAATCACGGTCAAAAAATACATATTACAGAACATATCAAACACAATATAAAACAACCCTAATCTGATATTGTAAATACTGTAAAGGAATTTTCCTGGACGAAATACAACATGCACAATTTTTTGTATAAACATTATGAAACGATTGAAATGAAATAAAATATTTTTTGTAAAGGAAAGATCACCTTTAAATATTGTAATCAAAAACAACAATTAGGAAGCAATTTTGGGGATTAGTTCTGACATTTAGAATGAATCTAAATCAATATGTGTGCGATACTCTTAGTGAAAGATCAAATAAAGACACTGACCCATCCTTTATGCCTCTGTTTATTTTAACTGCAAAATACAATTTTAATGTTCAAACAATAAATATATTGACAAATATCAAGGTCAGAAATAAAAAAATATAAATGTCACAACCTCACTAACACCAGTTACAGTTTATCTAAAAACTAAAAACAAACTACAGCACTAGCAAAGAGCAAAAGTGTCCTTCAATATTTCCGGATTAATTTGACATGCTCTACAACTTTTTCAGTTTAGGAGGTGTTGCTTAAAAACCAAATATCCACACAGCCTCATACATCTCGGCGTAATCTCACACGCATATACAAATACAAAGCTTCTTTTCAGCGTGCCGACTCAAAATTCTCTTCAAAGGCTCTCCGCTTTGTAAGGTTGCACAGGCAACAATATCTGTGTGCGGACCAGCCCCTTTTGTGTTCTGGTTCATTGTGAGGTTCAAAAACACAGACTAAAGACTTGGTCTGCCACCCCTGTCACATTCAGCCTACCACTTTTATCCCAACTGGAGCTATTGAAATCTCTAATACTGAATAAAGTTTTGAATTCCCAGATCAATGAATTATAGGGCATTGTGGTTTTAAAATGGAAACCTCATAAAAACAGCATTCAAACTTTCTGAATATCAACTGGACACTCAGAAAAAAAGATATCAGGATTGGTTAAAAGAGAAAAAAGATCAAGATTTTTAATTTAATTTATGTATAATCCTAAAATAAAACACCATAATACTAGTGGGTTTAGTATTGTATGAAACAATTGTGAGGTGACATTTGATTACAGTTGTTTTATTGTGCTCTTAATAAAAAAAACTATTTTGAGATTAATAGAATTTTGCTTATACATTTTTTGCCAATGGAAATGGCTATTAATCTTGGTTAATGTATAAGAGAGAAAAACAAAAACTACTGATAACAAAAATATTTAAATAACAAAACAGTCATTTTTATAAACAGGACAGTTATTTGAACAGATAAATAAACAGGAACACGGTTATATCAAACAATACAAAACTGCCCTCATATTTCCCATATTTTATTAACCTTTATTAAAGTTAGTGCTGTCTGTTGTTAATGATGATCACAATGATGCTTTCTTCACTGGTTTTTCCTTTTTTCTCACAAGCATTTAGTAGCCCTGACTGTTATTTTTGTATTAATCTAGCCTGAAGCAAAAGATAAACAAATCAAAGCACGGTTAAAAGATAAAAAGTGCATCGACATCAATAAACAGCAACTTAATACTTTACAATACACATCAGAGCACTAAACACATCTCCATCAATTTCGTTCCCGCTCTTGTTTATGCTGAGATCTGCCTTTTATCTGTTCTTTGTTTGCTGAGGTTGGGGGTGCATCTGTGTAGATCACAGACATATTAGCGTAAAGAGTGTCTGTGCAGTTAATTTAATTGAAGTTATGATATATATAATATATGTATATATCCTAGGTGCACAGTAAGTTTGGGTATGTCACAAAAATACAGTTATAGTATTGTATGTTTGTGCTTGCAAACACGTTTTTATATTGTCCTATAAAACGAGCCTCCATAATTACTATGGTAAGATTATGAGTATAAATGCCTTAGTTTGTTTAAAATATGAACGACTAATAACTTTGAACACATTAAATGGATATTTTGTTAACATGTATTATACTGAACAGCCCCATAAAAAATCTCCACTGTTCATATAAACATTAAATATGTCACATCACATGCATTAACATGTTTATCCTTAGCCATACTTATCACAGATTTATTCATTTAATGGAATCAAAATTGAATCTATATATTTTTTCTGATGATTTTGTGCAGAATATTCTGTCTTTACCTGATATTTTTTATTTTGGCACAATTTATCTTATGCCACAATGAGCAAGTGATTAAATAGCGACTGGCAGATGCCTTGATTTAAAACCACAATAAGCAAGGAAACTAAAACATGGCAAAAATCAATTCAGAGGAAGAACCGGTAAGAAAACAGCTGAATCAAAGGCAGCTTAAAGAACTATTATCGCGCTGAAAAAAAATGTGTTCTTTGTGGGAGAGAAAGAGAGAATAGAGGAGAGAAATAGAGAAACGGCTGGAATATAATCTCATCATACAGCGTCCACGCTGCCTATTTACATCGAATGCAAAGAGGGCACGTCTGCCTGCGCATCCCTGCTGCGTCAAGTGAAAAGCATGAACAAATCACAGACACAGCTCATCTGTGTTTATATTTTCACACAATGAAAAACCTGCTCTTTGTATAAATACCCCCCATCCGTTATTATTGTATAAAATGCCCCCCCCCACACATATTCCCTGTACTCCTCAATAGAAAGGATAATTAACATCATGCTTATTTTATTTAAATTGCTTCCTTATTTGAAAAGCTTATAATAATTTTTAGATTTTGGAAGTATTGCTGGTTTTGACTTTTTATGTCTGGTTGCTTGGCTGGTTCCAGGGGACTGGCACATTGTGCTGGGCACAATTTTTCTATTGTTTTCTATTGTTCACACGGACAATTTCGAATACTGTGGGGGTCAGATAAAAAAATGGTCTTCACCATACACCTGTCTCGTGATGTTGGGGATACATGTCTCATCGTCTAAGTAAAATCTGCAAAGAACACGACACAATACCGAAGAAGCAATCATCGCCCTCTGATTCCTTGTGGACGCAGACGGACACACTTGCATCACTCATACTGACCCCCCCATCTCCCCTTTCTAACACGCACGATGCTTTCTTCATTGTCGACGTCAAACTCAGCCAGAGCTCAAAGTTTACAGCGTTCCTAACACAATGATTTGCATTCTGCCCACTAGAGAAACGCCTGGATGTTCTGAATTTTTCAGTTGCGTCACATGCATTTTTCAGACAGACTGACAGAATGCAGACAGCATTGGCTGAAGGACTGCTGCTGGTGTGTGTGATGTGTCTCTCTGTGTGTGTGTGTGTGTGTGTGTGTGTGTGTGTGTATGTTCATAAAAAATGAACACAGTTTGTTTGTGTGTGCCCTGATCTAGCTGCATAGTTCAGAATCCTCACCTCTGGATCACCAGCTGTATGATTGTTCTGACACACACACACACACACGCACACAGCTTACTATGCTTATCAAAATGCTTGTTTGCATGCGTTAATGTTGTTTAATAATATGGCATGCCTTGTTAGCATGGGACATGGTGACTGTGTTGTTTGTGTCTTAGATTTTGAAGAAGAAAATACAAAATGTACGCCTTTACACCCATTTAAATGAAAGCCATTTCACTCCGCTTATAGAAACATCAACAACATTATAATGAACAGTCTAACAACCGTATCTTTTACTGAAACAGAAGCATTGGCTCGCTCTCAGAATCACTGATAAGGAACAGTATACTCACCTCTCTCTCCCTCCTCAAGACCATTCGCATGCCACATCCATCTTGCGTTACCGGCCGATACATATCGAACGACAACTATTTCTCCCACGGTCCCCGCGATCCTGCTTTCTACCGGCTGTGCAAGCAAAGAGGAGCCAGCCTGAACCTTTTTCATCTCAGATCTACAGCGAAGTGACCAATAGTGCTCGTGAGCCCAACTTTCATGTCAGCCGGCGACAGATGCAGCTTTTGGGTCTTTTTTGGGGGGCCTCTCCCCAATATTTTAAGCCCAATTTTCTATGGTTTGATTTAGGGACGATGGGCTTGATGTGGGGAATGAGACAGCAGGCTCAGCGGGGGCCATTAGCCATGGTGTGGTGGCCGACTTAAAAAGAGTTCAAGCTCGCAAGCCAAAGGAGGAGGGAAATCCCCCTATTCTTCCTCTCCCACCTTCTCCTCTTCAGTAACTTTATGATGGACTGATGGGACCCTCCATCAATCCACTCCTTATCATGGCCATAGTGCGGATCACTTGTTTTGAACTGAAGAGTATCAAAAGTTGTTGGACATCTGAACATCTGCTGTCGTATTATATGTTGTATATCATCATTTTGGTTTATTTCAAATAGAGTTTGGACATAATGATACAGTGAGAGAAATAATTATTTGATCCCCTGCGGATATTGTAAGTTTGCCTGCTTACAAAGAAATGAAGGGTCTATAGTTTTTATGGTAGGTTTATTTTAACTGATAGAGACAGAATATTACTAACAAATCATAAATTGATTTGCATTTCGGTCAGTGAAATAAGTATTTGATCCGCAAAAATAACTTTGTACTTGGTGAAGGAACACTTGTTGCAAATATTTCTGATCACCAGGTTTGCTCATGTGTCAGGATACATTTTAGTCCACACCACTGATCAATCTTTGAGGTTTCTTGGCTGTCGCTCGGCAAATTGGAGTTTTCGCTTCCTTCACAGATTTATTATAGGAGTAGGGTCCAGAGAATGGCTAGAACATTTAGTTTGCTTCTCCTTAAGCCACTCTTTGGTTGTCTTGGCAATATGTTTTGGGTCTCAACCCATCTTCTGTGATCTATTTAAGGGGATAAGGTTCTCGTCCAAGATTTTGGGGTACACTGGCCAATCCTTCAGCCCCTCAATGTGGTGAAGTCATCCTGTACCCAAAGCAGAGAAAAAGCGCTAAAGCATAAAGTTTCCAACACTGTGCTTCTCTGTAGGGATGTGATGTTGGGGTCATAGTCAACATTTCTCTCCCTCCAAACACCGTGAATTTTTGGTCTCAACCGCAGTACCAGCACTTTCTATAGAGCCTTTTCTGAATCATTTTGATGTTCCTTGTCAAACATCAGACGGCCAGGTGGGCCTTCTTGGGCAGGAGGATCTTGCGGGTGCTTCAGGATTTCAATCTATTGGGGCACAGCGTGTTACCAATGGTTTGCTTGCTAACAGTGGTCCCAACTGTCTTAAAAAACTAACAAGCTTCTTCCATGTAGCTCTGGGCTGAACTTTAACCTTTCTAATGATTATCTTTACTAGATTGGGGAAATCTTGCAGGGGCTCCAGACCAAGCATAATTGATAATTGTTTTGTTTACAAATAATCGCACCAACAGTTGTCTCCTTCTCACCTAGCTTCTGTCTCCAATTTTGTTCCTCACATCCTTTAAAACCTATTTGGTCTGGACCATGGTGGAGGAGAGGTTAAAATGGAAGATACAGATTCTGTTGGCGGGCATCTTTTATATCTACACAACAAGCTGACTTAGGAGTAATTTCTTAAAGTGACAGGACTTATCTGCGGTCCATATAGGAACATTGCCAATCTGTAGAGCCAGAATTCTTGCTACTTGGTAGGGGATCAAATACTTATTTCACTGACTGAAATGCAAATCAATTTATGATCTTTAACATTTCCCCCCTGATTTTTTATATTCTGTCTCTATCAGTTAAAATAAACCCACAATAAAAAATATAGACCCTCCATTTCTTTGTTAACAGGCAAAATCAACAGGGGATCCAATAATTATTTCCCTCACTTTACATTCACCTTTGGCAGACTAATTCGACTCGCCTTCAATCTGTACATTTTATCAGTAGTTTGTGTTTTCCTACACTGTTAAATGTTTCTGTTAATTTACACCCAAATTTCAACATGATTAACCTGTTATTTTTAATAACTGCGCATTACTGTTAATTTTAGGAAATATATGTTAAATAACACCTAATTTTTGTTATTTAACACCTCATTGTTAAATAACACCTAATTTTTGTTATTTAACACCTCATTGTTAAATAACACCTAATTTTTGTTATTTAACCGCAAAATCGAAAATTCAAGCAAAGATGTCGAATAAAATTTATGCTTATTGTAAAAAAGTTATTATTTATCAGTTGAGAAGTTAGCAATTTCATTTCGTTTTATTTTTTAGGTTGCTAAACAACGAGGGATTCACAGACAGAAATAATAAAGTTTGCGGTGTTTTCTGTGGATGCGCAAATGTGTTTGTTATTTGTTGGTGTAATAGCCTTTAATTACCCTGTTAATAGGTATGATGACAAAATTTTCAAACACCCCTAAGCTCAAAATGGATCACATGACGAGACAGAGCTGAAAATTCCCTTTCCGACGACACCTGAATTGTGAGAATCAGTTGAGGATTGCGAAAGTTATGATATTTATAATACCCAGGAATATAGTAAAATAGTTAACATTAACTACAATAGAAGTCGTGTGACCGAAAATGCTTATAATTCACACATTTTTGCTTGTAACTTCCTTATTTTATCAGATATTTGCACGAAATTTGAAACGAATGTAGAATTTTTTTAGTTCTTTCAAATGAAATCATGAAAATATAATGTTTTAGCTGGAATGGGCATCATACCCATAGTACCTCACACAAAACAAATAAAATGAATAAGCGTTCATTCATATTCATAAACATTTATTTTGAGAATACAAGAGAAAAAAACAATACACATCAAAATTAATAGTTAATTCACATTCATACAACAGATATTCATAGAATCGGTAATAATTTCTAGAAAAACACCGTCAGAATGAGTTGAATACAGACGATGTTTTTTTTTAGAACGGCGCCTGCAGTACATTCACTAATCTACCCGCCACAAATGTGACTACACAATTTCCGCGATTTAGTTAAATACTTTCTCCTCGATGGATTTCGATGAAATTTCCTAGATAACAAGATGAAACCTATGTATTTAGGTCCACCTACATTTCATTAGTGTCCAAAGCTTAGATGAAGCCCACCGACCGGTTGAACGCAACGCAAATTTTCTGAAAGCCGCGGTGACCTGAAATCACATTAGGGCTTGAATCCCGAAGTGTCCAACGCTTCAGTGGCTTGCACTCGATGTAGTTATCGTCGTATTTAGGAAAAACATACTACCACCAGGCGGCCAGGAGAAGATATTGAATGACATACACATTTTAGTACCGCGCGGTTTGGAACACATTTTTGAGTCAGAATGTTCGCCTCGAGTGGTTACGATGTCATCATACCTACTATTAATACCCTACACTCCGGATTGTACGCGAGACGGCCTATATTTAGTAGAGGAACTGCGCTCCCAATGTGTGTGTTCTATCTGAACACGGTGTAAATATCCGTAAGACACGCATCTGAAATAACATGATCATACAGTATTTTTTGCATTCTGGGAAGGAGCGTAACGTTGAAGGCGGCATTTGAACCTGCATCGAACACGGAGATCCATGTCGAAAGATCGCGGTGATTTCATCGACCAAAATATCAATAATCCGGTGAGATTAAAGAGTTTCTTCAAAGTCATGCATAGTTTTAACATCTATTAGTGATGTTTATGTATACTAACGTTAAACGCCACGGACTTACACCAAATGAAGTAATGAGCCGTGGTGATTCAAGCTAGAAACATTTTGATAGTTTGTACATTCATTTTAGAAACAATGCCTTTATTTAATGTCCATTGATGTATACGATCTAAATCGCTGTTTATGATGCTAGATAGTGGTCTAAAACTGTATTTGATGAATTCATGTCAGCTGCTCGTCTTTGATGGATTATAGCTGTTTGGGCTACGAGACATGCTGGTGTGACTATTTTATGTGCAGGTTTTAGCCTATCAATGAGGTAAATCCAGATTATCATTTTTTATATATATATATTTTTATTACAGATGCAGATGCAGGGTAATGTTACCATCCCTGCTCACACTGCTGTTCAAGGTAATATCCCAGGATGTATGTCTCAGAACCAGGTGAAAATTTGAATGGTTTCTTACTTGCTTTAATCTAGCAATTTACTGCTAATCTATTTTATGTCATTAATATTGTGTTTAATTTGTTCTATGTCCTAGGGATATGCCACTGCAGCTGACCTTGAGATATCACTCTCTATACCTGCAACTCCTTGTCTGATACTTCTTGGTAAGTTGGTTTTAGATAGGACAGTTGGCTTTAGTGTTGTATGTAGTGAATTCAATGGTATCAAACTAAACTGTATTTAAAATGAAAACTAAAACAGAAATATGACAGTTAAAACATTTCTGTTTCAGGAGAAACGGGAAGCCGCTTCCAGCGCTGGATGCTCAGCCTTGAGGGCCAAGTCATTTGCGAAGGGATCCAGTCCACCTTTGTGACAGGGCTGGCGTCTTTTTTTTCCTGTTTTTACATCTTTAACCGACAGTACCAAGATGAGGCAGCCTGCACGCTTGAATTCATCCAGAGGTAAGATATTGTCTGTTCACACCGGCATTTTTCTGGCCTAGCTGTGGCTCAAGCATGGTTTCCACAGGTCTGGTGATGGGATTTAGCAAGTAACTTTGATTTAGAAAGTTTTAGTGCAACTTAAAATATTCGCAGAGGCAAGAAGATAGTGCATGTTGAGGATAGTTCATGTACATTTGTTGTCTTTGTTGTGCTGTTAGTCTGTGTGAATTACTAGATTTTTAACCAGTGTATAATTTTTCAGACGCTTTGTGGCTATAAACCCAGAAAAAGGGACAAAGGCTGCAAAGGGGAAAGAAAGAAGAACTGTCAATTCACACGTCGCCAGCCTCTTGCGCAAGTTAATGAACTTTCAGTGGGATTTCATTTGAAAATGGTGAGTAAGATATACATTACACATGTTCAAACAGCAATGACTCAGGGGGCTGGGGAAATTCATTCTAATGTTCATTCTCAACTGCCTTTCAAAGTTAGAATGCTGAACTCCTCTTCTGTGCTCTTTTGCCATTCTTTTTTTGTTCTTTCAATGAATTGTACTCATCACACTTTCTATTATTTTATGTTATTCTGTCTGTTTTGTGCTCTGTTTCTAAAATTAGCTTTTGTTAGGTCAAGCCATGTGATATAATTTTGGATTAAAAATTTGAAATTATGGAAATCATATCTCTCTCTCTCTCTCTCTCTCTCTTTCTCTTTCTCTCTCATATACAGACCCAAGACTTTGCAAAGGATCCTCATTGTGTGCTTTGAGAAAATGGTTCGTGGTCAAAGCAGTGGCAGTGTTTTTATTGTTTATTGCTCTTTATTGATGAAGAGTTCCATTAAGTGTTAACTATTGGTTTGAATGTATTCTTACATGTTGAATTTTAGTGGTTTAGGTAACACTACATGTATATGAAGTTCAGTATTTTGTTATAATGAAAAATGTATTTGGGTTTAAAAATGTATTTGTTAC
Organism: Triplophysa tibetana; assembly: GCA_008369825.1. NCBI lineage: Eukaryota > Metazoa > Chordata > Actinopteri > Cypriniformes > Nemacheilidae > Triplophysa > Triplophysa tibetana. Next base: position 12,806,957 of record CM017916.1, read on the forward strand.
TTTTTAAGCCATGAACATGAGAAAATGAGATTTGTTTGTGATTAATCTGAGCCTATGTGTAACATTTTTATGTGACCAGGAGTCACAGTGTATATCCTTTGAGTCTTTTAAACTGAATTTTAGCAGTTCATGGAAAATTAAATGTTGAGGTTTAGGGCCCTATCTTGCACCAACGCAGCGCAAAGCCAAACGGAAGTGTCTTTGCTAGTTTAAGACAGACGCAGTTGTTATTTTCTGTCCAGCGACCACCGATGTCGGCAATGAACATGATATACAGTATATTTCTGTGATTGGTCTGATCCATGTGTGCCTACATTTGTAAGTATTTACCTTTCAGTGTTTGTATTACAATAAAAAAAGTTAATTTCAACACGGAACTATTAGTTTTCTTTCACTTAAGTGTTATCTGAAGGATTATGCCTTTTCTTGTATTAACTCAAGCTAGAATATGTCTATAACAATCAGTACACGTTACTATGCTAACCCTAATTAACAACATTTAATGGAAACAAAATAAATGGTGATTTAACAGGAAAATAATGGTAACACTGCTGCCAGTTGTTTCCTGTTTTTTCTGTGATTCACAGTAAATTCCTGTAGAAAAACATTACGGGAAGTGCACTGTAAAAAAACATTAACAGGAATTAACTGTTAAAATAACAGGAAAATAATGGTAACCCTGCTGCCAGTAATTTCCTGTTATTTAACAGGGAAATAATTAACAGTGTATGGAATCAAACGTATGTCTTTTGAACTGCTATTGCAACAACACCTATTGAGCTACAATCTACATTAATCTCATATCGATCAGTCATTGGCATTAGCTTCTGATGCAATAATGAAATGAACGGAACACTAATAATAAAACTAATTACTGTGAATGTATTGTATTTGGTTTTCTCTTAGATAATAGATGTTAATACAGTTTGGACAATTTCAGTAATTTGAGTGGCAAATGAGAATCTTTCTCGCGGACGCACGCGGCTGGCCCAAAGTTAACTTCCGGTCTGTGTTTGTTGACTGGTATGGGATGCGAACAACGACATAACTCTCTGGTTAACCACCATAGTACGATATGCATCGTTTGTGAAACAAACTAGCTACTCACAACTGTTTCCCGAAAACATAGTAACTTTGTCGTTTGACGTTGGATAACATAGTTGATGACATCACACAGAAGGTGGAGTAATACCGTCTTCTAATAAATCCGTTATTGATTTAATATCATATTATTGCTTCAAATGTACACTGCATCTGAAAACTCTTTTTCTTATCGAATTTTGTCTCTCTATTGTTTTATTCCACGATATCTAACTCATTCAGAAGTTTCCCACGTAACTCCGCCAAGGGATTCTCCAGGGTTATAGAGCACGTAATCCCACGCGCATGTACACATTTAAAAGAACAACGCTTCTATATTCTTGACAAACTAAAAGATGTCAAATTGAATTTGTATATTTAAGATGATGGATATGGAATGCACTGCATGTTGCTTGCTTACCTTGCTCAAAAGCACGATGTATGTAAGTCTACATGTCAAAATAATAATGAACCATGCTTCTAACTACAGGTCAACAGATGTAGTTCTGTTATCATACTCACCCCCATGTAAATTCATTTCTGTATAAATTACTTTGTTCTGATGAACACAAAGAAAGATATTTGGAAGAATGTTAGCAATTTTCAGATATATATATAATTTGCTACCATAGTAGGAAAAAATAAATGGTAGTCAAAGGTGCCCCAGAACTGTTTGTTTTCCTAAATTCTTCAAAATATCTAATTGTGATTTCAACATAACAAAAAAATACAACTATATAGTGGATGATGTCCCTGAAAAGAAAATGTCTAACATTCTTCCAAATATCTTTCTTTGTGTTCAACAGAATAAAGAAATGTTTCTTTTTGAACAAACTGAGGGTGAAGACAGAATTTTCATTTTTGGGTGAACTATCACTTTTAATTAGATTTAAATTTTAATAATTGTATTAAATAAAAAATATGTTGAATGGGTTGTGTCGCATTTTAGTTTAGCCAAGTAACAGTTCTTCTACTGGTTACCTAAAATAATACTGGCTAGACAAACTTTTAACTTGCTAGCTAATGGTTTTAGGCCTACTTTTTATATCTTTTACTTGTTTTCAGAAATAATCTATAGGGACAATGTTCCTTGCACATATGTACAGAAAGTTAAGTTTGGGCCACAAAAGCGCTCATGTGCAGTAATGTTTGTTTCTGTTGTTGCTATGAAACTGTTTATATGACTTTCTTCTGTTGAACACAAAAGAAGATATTTTGACAAATGTCTCAGTGGTTTTGTGTCCATACTATCGAAGTCAGTCAATCTTATTTTTTTTATAACGTTGAGCAGAAGAAAGAAAGTCCTACTGAATTGAAATAGCAAGAGGGTGAGTAAATGATGAAGAAGAATTTTTATTTTGGGTTGAACCATTTACCATTCAGAGCAATAACCTAAGACTTCACAATGAAGACAAGAACATTTCTTTACAGATAGTGATTCAACAATATTTAACGGTTAAAATCAGGATGCCATCAGTAAAATAAATAAAAAAGCTTTTAGACACCCTTCAGACTTTTTAATGATGCCAAGTTACTTGATGTGTTTCAGCAGGTTTATCCAAACACACGGTTAATTGTTCATGATGATACTTTCTAACACTCTGAAGAGTTTGAAGCTCAATATGTATGATTGCATGTTGGTTTAGACCTTGTTCTCTCAACAGCCTCAATCTCAGCGGGGTGCCACCAATTACACTGCTGATTAAGACGCTCATGTGCGCGAAAACTTAATTGGGTTCGTGCTGCAGAGAGATGCTTCTTTTTTCACCACGGACATAAAACAAAAACCAGTGAGAGGGAAAAACAAGACCATCTCTATCCCTCACTTCATTTATTCCCCAGTGGTCGAGGTTATTTTGAAGAAACCCTGACCAAGAACAGCTTCGAAAAACAGCACTTTGTACCTGTTGCCTCCATCTTGCTTTCTGATAACAAGCTGGCAACGAAACAGGGGTGAGAATTTACCGCTCAATAACAATAACAACAGCATCTCCTCTCATCCCCTTCAAATGAAATTGGAAATCTAGCATTATCTTCCCAACAGCTGTGTAGAAAAGCGCATGCTCCCTTCTGTCGCATTTGTTTCTCTTGTCGGGTGGAACGCCTGTTTCTCGACGCTCCCCGAAAGCCCTGATAAGGCTGTTTGTGAAGGCCGGTTGTGTGTGTGCCGTGTGTAGAAGTGTAGGAGGATGGGAAGGCTAGTTGGTTGGGGGATTTGAGAACTGGTGACATTTGTTCCTGGGTTTTGTAGAGGACTCCCCGCTGTGTTGCGCTGGGCGAAGGCAAAGCTTCTGAAGCCGGTCAGCCAGGCCTCCAGGAGCTCTAACTAAGCGCCCTTCCCCCCCACATACACACAAAGCACATACATGGACACATAAACACTTTTATAGGCGTACACACAAATTCACATTGTTGAATGAGAAGCGTTGGGTGTGAGGTTATACTAGCAAACATAAGCAATTTTATATAAAATGCATTGGTAAGCACACACTAAGAAAGAAAGAATGAAAGAAAGAAAGAAAGAAAGAAAAGAAGAAAAAAAGGAAGAAAGAAAGAGTGAAAGAAAAAAGATAGAAAGAAAGAAAGAAGGAAAGAAGAAAGTATTCATAATAATAGTATATTCCTGTTATATATAGCATTATTTATTGAAGTACTTTACACTTTAAGGTACACTGCTCGTGCATCATATAAGCTTACCTGTAGATTCATTTTTTTTAATTTAACTTTGATTTATCAATCTTCGACATCCTCTTTCCTCATCTAATAAAATGACTGGTTAAATGCACAAGCTCATCCGCCTCAAGTATTTCATTCTCGTATGCGAGCACCCTGTGACACCTATCATGCAAATCTTCTCAACATTGCTATGAAATTATGGCATCAGCATTTCAGTTCAGTGAAGATTCCCCGGCAACGCTCGCCGATCTAATCACACAGACACAAAGAAGCAGGAGAGATGAATATGACACTGATGATGGCAATTTCTATGCTTTTGCTCATACGGAGCCATAATCCTGGAGTCCTGCATTTTCTTGAAGCTATTCTCATCAATTGCGTATAAATAACAAGCGCTGCTGCAATGTCATGTAATACGTTTGCCAAAGTTCAATTGTGCGTGCATACAATATGCCTATTTTGCGTGTATATCAAACGCCAATTTTAATGTGCATACAATGCCGATTTGTCCTATTAACCTGTACCCTGACCCAAACCCTAAACTTAACGGTTTTATTTTAATAATTTCATTGTTTCCTTTTCGTGTGCTATTCAAAATGGCTGCTTTCCACCAAGGTGCATGTAAACATTGTCATATCATATGCACCCACAATAGAACTTTGGGATGTATTACACAATATTTTAACATTGTGTTATTTATACGCAGATCGATGAAAACGGGTAAATATTCTGATCATTTTCAGCTCATTTACGGTTTTATCTAAAGTGCATTTAGAACCAGTGTCGGTCAAGTTACTTAAGTACAAAAGTAATTTCCAGTTTCATCATCTGCATGATACCTGAAGTAATTATATATATGAAAACCCATCAGGCACCTTTATTTACCAATAGTTTAAAGTGAACGTGATAACGCAAACATCAATAACCAGGAGCAATAAAACAGAAAATTAAAATTCAGAGTAAACAAGCGCAGTCTGACATTATTGCTGTATTAGACCGAGAGCTGCAGGCCAATTTAGTGAGCTAGTTTAACAGCAGCCCCAAATGGGATTTGATTTGTGTGAATGTGTGTGCGCGGGGAGAGAGTGACTTTGTACTGCAGGTGAGTGAATATCTCATGCTCTCAGCCTCTGGACCCCCTGCCGTTTTCAATCAATACCATTAGAATGCCTGAGTCTGGTCACCCTGACTTTAATCTGCTCTCTGAGCGTCTGCGTGTGTGCGCGTGTGTTTCGCCGCCAGCCCCCTCCCTGCTATTATCAGTTCGATAAGCTTTGGCACAATTTAACACAGGCTTGAATGACAGTTCAATTTTAATGTATTTCACTTTTTTTTTGATTATCAGAAAAATAAGTTAAACGGCTGATGAATCTGCCTCAAAGCACATGACTGACTTTGTTAAAGTAAACTGAACTCGTATCTTTACTATGTGAAGGTTATGTACTTATGAAACAAGAAACTCTCAGTAATCGTATTTGGTGTTCATTAAAAAGTGAGATGAGGTTTTTGAAACAGGTGCTGTTGTGCAGGCAGGTTATTATTGCACAATATATTACTCATTGTTTATTTTCTTGAAAGATTTAATAAGAATGACCGGTAACACTTTAGTATAGGGAACAATTCTCATTATTAACAAGTTGCTTATTAGCATGGATATTATTAAAATATTGGCTGTTTATTAGCACCTATAAAGCACATGTTCTGCATGACCATATTCAACATCACTAATCCTAACCAATAGCTTATCCTAACTATTAGTAAGCACCAAATTAAGAGTTTATTGAGGCAAAAGTCATAGTTAATGGTTTGTTAATGGTGAGAATTGGACCTTAAAATAAAGTGTGACCGAATTATCTTGATTAAGATTTATTACAACACAGTACATGGCAGTCATTTTAAAGCATACCAAAGAAATGTTTAGCTTAAAATAAATATTATGTGTATGTAAAAAATAATATTAAATACTTATTCAATAAAATTGTACTTAAAATATTTAACATTCTAAAAGAGTTCGACCTTCATATATATATATCCAAATTAACGCCTCAATCGTTTTGGTAATTTTCTTAACATTATTTCCTTATTGTGTTTTTATTCCAAATTATAAATGATAAAATACTATACATAGGGATTACTACCTTGTTTATCTCAAATTTATGACTGGGTTATTTTACCATTCTGCACTGGTACATGCATTATTATTTGCAAAATGACTGCTTAGAATTGTCAACGCCTGTATGCCCTGTAGATTTATGCTGATTTATCTTTTAATTAAATAAATTAGGTGGAAAGTATCTAATCATATTCTTTGTACATTGTTACATTTACCTTGCAGCAAACATGGATACATTTTGCAAAATTCTGTGTGTATATTTTTGTGTGAGAGACTTAACTATAGGAGGCTAATTAGGCTTCAGTTTATTTGGCTGTTTATTTGTTGTCAATGAATAGATCCGAATATTAAGCCTAAAATGTAGCATAAAAAAACTTTGTTTAAATTTTTAAACAGATGTTGTCATATTATTGTGATTTTTTTGACATGTAAGAATATGTTTCTCATGTAGAGCATTATCAACAAGTTACTAAAACAATATAATTCTTAAACTAATACTAATATTAGGTAAACATTTTATTTGACATTTAATTCAATAATATTAAATGTCAAAAATGTTTACATATATATTTCATTTTTATTGAAGGTAATATAATTCTATATTAGATATATGCATTATATGGTATGGTATGGTATATTATGTTGTGAAGTGTTGTATTGTATTGTATTGTGTAGTTTTGTATTGTATTGTATTATATTTTATTACCATATAATTAATATAACTTAAAAACATTAGTTAAGACAACAAGATTGCATCAAATCATTGAGTTAACTTATATTTTTAAGTTTCATTAACTCATTTAAAAAATATTAATAAGAAGTTTAACCAAAAAATCATTACAATGCACAAATATATTGTAATACAATATAAACAGGCACTTTGTTATGTGTGGTCTGAATGAACGAGACAGAAGGAGCTATTTTTTGAAAATTGGATCTAGAAAAGCATTTTAAATGTAACAGCGGATTACAGCTCCAACTTTAATGGCTAATTCACATTATTAAGTAGATTGCTTCAGCATTAATGTATGATTGCTGTGACAAATGATGTCCGTTTCAGGCAAAATTAAGACTTACTTGTCATGTAGCGAGAGGCGGACAGCAAGATTGAGACTCATCATTGAAAGTGTGAATAAAGCACTTTGGATGAATAGTCCATCAAGAACTGCTTTAATTGGGTGGTTGCAGGGTGTCAAACTCGGGTTAAATGTATTTGCTGTGTGCACAAACATGGGGCTAGAATATGAGAAAAAGTGATGAAGGGGACACTTTAAATTGACTCTGTAAAAGCTTTTCTCAGGTAAAAACAATACGTTTGCTTTGTGTGTAAAAACTTTTTTAAAGTTTTTCCCTCTATTGTTTACCTGCATAACTGTTTATTTATTTATTTAATTTAATTACTTTTAATACTACTGCTGGACTCATTTGGGCCTTTTTTTGCTGTGGACATTATTTTTTAAGCCTACAATAATTCCATATTTATTACTTCAGTTTTGAAGTGTTGATAGCTAGAAGAACAGTGTGAATGAAATAAAACAATGTTTTGTGCAATTTTATGCGTCTGAAATGGATGTATATCTATAGACATTGCAAACATGTTGCATCATTCTTATTCGTACACATTAAAAAGAAATAACATGCGATACAACATTCGAAGATGACTAAAATCTTTTTCTATACAAAAATCGAATATACGTTTGTTTTAATTGAATCTCCAGCTTATCAACACTGTAGTTTATGCCCCGGTTTCACAGACAAGGCTTAAGATTAGTCCAAAACTAAAATTAATTATGAGCTGTCTTAAGTGACAATAACTGGCCCTGACATATCTTAAAATACTGTATGTCAGTGGCTTTGTTTTGTTTCAAGATGGACATCGATCATGTTTTTTTCTACGGCATTTTAATAAAAGCGACTTAAAAAGCCTAAATTAACTAAGGCATACTCCTGGTTTAGGCTAAGCCTTGTCTATGAAACAGGGCCCATATATATTTTATTTTAAGCTGTACATTATTTTCCCTACTTGTTTAATTTGAAGTAAACAAGTAAACAGCAAACTGTAAACACATTGACAGCTGATGTATTTTTCAGTAGACCAGCAGTCATCTCCTCTATCTGTTCCCTCACATCCTCACTTGTCCCTGTTCCGACACGATACACGTTCATCACGCACTTGATTAAGATTCAACGCAGTAAATACTGTGCAAACTCAAATATAAAAATAGTTCGGGGGAGGAGGTAATGAGGTACCATTAGCATTAGCTAGCGTGTCACCTTGGCAGGTAAAATATAATTGGATGCTGGAGCGTCTCGGTATGATCGGCCCATCGTGCGGCGCGTGCACATGCTGCATTATTTAGCAGCGCGAGGCACGACACAGCTAGGTAACAATCTCCTTTCACAGCCCATTAGCCAGCAATGATCCCGCACCGGCATAGAGCTGCCCCATTCACAGCACACTAATTATTTTACATCAGTCACACTATTTTTCCCCTCAAATGTGACCGGCGATGCATAATTATGAGCGGTGGGGATCGAAGAATGCTAAGGGCACCACGGTTTTGGAAAAATTGCAGATGGGAGATTAGAGAAGAATCCGCAGCCCAACAAACTCTGCTAGACACACCAATAACATCTGAAAATCTTAAGCCCAGAGTTGGTGTTGTAGTTAAGAGTCAAAAAGTTCCTTGCGATATTTTGTAAAATCCCACATGTGAAACATCAGAATACAATGCTTGCAGCTCACAAAGACCTTGACCATCTCTCTTAGTCCAATGTTTAGATGCATTACCACAATGACCAAATGTCCAACGTAAACCTTAAACTTCAAATGCCCGTTCTCTAACCAATATCTCTTTTACAGTACTTAGAGTTACGAAACATAATACAAAATAACGCACCAGGCCGAAGTAGCACGATTTTCTCTCAACATACCTAGAGCTGACTCAATGTCGACGAGACCGCCACACAACACACCACACAAAGGCCATAGCTGGTCTGGCTCGGTCAAAGCTTCCACCTTTCCTGTCATCCTGAGGAGAAAACCACGTCCAAATCTTCAGTTTTACACATGCAGGTGATACGCATCTTTCTTGTTAAGAGGGAGAAGAAATTTTAGGTTTTCGGGTTGCTTGCCTTGTGATATTTCTGAGCCGTCAGCATTGCAGAAGCAGCTTTTCTCTCCCCTAATTCTGTGGACTTGGAGCTTTGAAGCCCCCCAACTGTGCACAGTATGGTCTTTGAAGCGGGGAAGAAATTCAGAGATTTAAAAAAAAATGGATAAAAGCAGGGGGAACATGCTGCTCCTCAGACATACTATTGTCTACATTCATCTGTTTTTTGGGTGACATGTTGAGTTTTAGATGAGGGAAGCTTGATTCGGACGCATCTGTCATGTAAGGAACATAAGAGCGGTACTTCTGGACGTAGTTCAGTGCATGATATTACAAAATACACACATGGGTTTTTTAATTAAGTTTATTTATTTTTTGACAATTTAAAAAAAATAAAAGATATTCAAAGGCAGTAGAAAAATGTATTATAAGTCTGAAATTCAAAATGCATTTTCACATTCACCTAACATGCCACAAGATAAAAAGTGTCTCCGCTTTATTCTCCATGTGGTACTTCATGGTGTTAAATACTCTAGACATCAGTAACATAATACAAACATGACAAACATTTAAAAAATATAATTTGTTTTTATAATAATATTGTTGCCCAGTCATATAAAAGGCATAAACCAACAACTGCATTGATGTTTTTCCAATGAATGCTAGCAAAGCGCTATAGAGATCCTGTGAGAACTTAAACCAATACGGCCATAATGCTCATTGTTAAAAAGTTGTAATGTTATGCAAATGGTCTTGAGCCGGGAGGCCGTCCTCACTAGTAGTTTTAGGCTTGTGGCTTTGATAACCTCCATTACTTGCGGATTAGGTGAATGCTGATGTTTTGTCAGTCTCCTTGGAATCTAGTCCTCAACTCAGGGCTAATCCTGTGATTCTGATTTGTTGAATAGTAGCCATCCATATTATCTTGTCAATGATGTCCAGCATCTGATTCAGTCACATTTGGACTTTTGGTGCATATTGGCAAACAGGAAAGGGATGATTTTGTAAAAAAATAATTGTTTACATCCTCTGTTGTTGTTTAAAAGTTTTAGATTGAGTTGATCTCTTTTACACCCTCTGACCTTCGGTTGTTTTGTTCCTTTGAGCGACTCTGAAACATCTCCAGATTTCTGGATTCGATGGTCTGCCTGCTCCCTGGCTCTTATGTTTATTTATTTGCTCATTGATTTTTCAACATGTATGTCCACACGTTTCTCGGCCGACGGATCGATTTTTTTGCAGCACCAGAAATCCGTTCTGCATTTAGCCTTGTCCTGTGATCATGTTCCATTTTAACCACTTCAGATGCACTTTGGGCTGTTCTGATTGTACAGAATTGAATGAAGGAAACGAGGTTGTTCTCTTATTTTTTTTCTCTTTTGAGCTCTTGCAGAAAAAGCAGATGGCTTGTTGAATACAGATTTGATTGTGCACAAAATTTTACACCTTTGCAACACGGATTAATAATAAGCATCAGAACCTGGGATATTTGTTTGAAAGAACTAAAGTATTATTCATGAGCTATTTATTTCTGTATATATGGTCTGTCTGAAGCATAAATAAATATTGTATCGTTGCTGTCAGACTGAAAGCTTGTAACTTCAAAACTGCCACTCTACTGGAAATTTTTTTTTTTTCTTTTTTTAAAACATATCGTCAAATTTGACAGGTTGTTATCAAAACGTTTTAGTGGATTAAATATTTACAAAATGGACAAGCAAAAAGATTGACCAATAGTCACGATTTATGAAAAAAGAAATCATGAAAAATGGGGGTACAAAGTTTCAGTCTGACCTCAACTACACATATGCTAATAATGTATATACTATTTGACTGCATGCATTTGCAATAATCACACATATAACAATAAATCGAATATGGAAATGCACATGTCAGACAATACAACATACTACAATATTTATTTAAAAAAAAAGAATATTATGATATTTATATGCATATTTATTCCTTTTTTCAGCTGTAAGCTCTGTGATGTTTAAACAGAATAAAATTTAGTTAAAATGTCTCTTGATTGACCGCAACCTAATGTAGAAAAGACATTAAATGTATTTCCAGCATTGATCAATGAATTCTCTCCTGCCGTAAGCTCTTAGAACCCCTTGCACCCAAATCCTCGGTATTTATAGCATATCTGTTGGACTGTTCTGAGAAACAGTGACCTATGACGAGAGGGGTGCTGTTTACATGCTGTTTTTACCTCAGATGGAAATTACATTTAGGCATTTGACAGGTGTTTTTACCAAAGGTCTGTTCATGGAATCAAACCCAAGACCTTAGTATTATAGTGCAATATCATACGATTTGAGCAACAGAAAAATGTGTAAATTATAACACTTAAACTAAAATACTATAATACTAATACTCTATTAAAAGGTGAATCAAATATATTTATATGCTTTGCCTGTACAACTTGATTATGGTTATTGTGATGCCTATTTTATATGCTAGCTCCTCTTTTCTCATAACAGTTTGTATTTGCTGCTGTTTATTGATTGTTTCCCCTTCTGAAAACAACCATAATGGTGGGAAGGCAATCTACAGTACCAGTTTAGCGAGGCAAAACTGTCAGTTAAGAAATTTATGTAGGGCAATCAAGCATCCGTAGGGCAATCAAATAAGATAAACATTAATACAAGCACAATCACACATGATTTACTGCTTTTGTGTAGATTGCACAACATATTTACCCAAAATTCCTATCTAAACATACACACATTCATTATTTAAAACGTTGATTTATTTTTAATTACGGTAACAAAAGGTTGAAAATATCTATGATCTTATTGATCGCAGTCTGGGATGGAGAGCTTGGATGTTTCGATGTCCTCAGGACGTTCACAGACTCTTGACCCAGCTCAGGAACGGGAAACGCTCTATAAGAGAGCTCTGCTGAATTACAGGAGGGCACATTGACTGGATCTGGTGTTTGTGGCTTGGCAGGGGCTTAAGATAATAATAGACTGCTGTGGCTGGACATCTGGACTGAAGTTCCCAAAAGTGCCTAATTTTCAGTTATTACAGTCCAAAGTGCGAGTAACAGTCCGTAATTGCTTTATTTTGGGAACCTTCAAGGCTGTTTTGGTGGCTGTCGAGGAAACGGACAGCCATCAAAACGTGTTTAGCAAAGGCTGTTAGTCATCAGATCACACTTTTCTTTTTCTGAGGATCTTGTACTCGTTTGATGTATCAAATTGGTCAGCTGAGCTGATAGATTACTGTCAACTTTCCATAGGGGTTGACTGTTCGTATTGTGACATCACAACAATAAAACTTGGACTGCAGCAGTTGTGATGGTCTATGATGAAATGAAATCAATCACAAACAAACATTGGCTGTGACAAAAGCTGAGATCAATAGCAAATGTTATCAAAGACATCAAAGACATTAACGATCAAGTTAAACATGTTAAGAATTGAAAAATGTATAATGAATGTATAATTTGATTGAATATTTCTGTAAACACAAAATAAAATGTTTGGCACACTCTCAGAAAAAAGGTCAAAAATTATATTATATTTATATTATATATATATACATTGGGTACCAACCTTTGAGGACTATTTTTTCTGTCAGTGCAAATGCTCTTAAAATGCATAATTTGGTAGCATTTTGCTGGTTTTATTGATAAAGTATTATATACTGTAACTGAACCAACCTAAATATCACTGTAAAGCATACAAAAAAAAGTGCCTTTTCCATTTTTTATAGGACAGTTCAGACAGATAGAAATCAAGGGGGAGGAGAGAAGGCAGGATGATAGGGAAAGGACCACGAGTCAGGACTTGAACTCAGGTCCCCCGAAGCGTAGTTGCGCTTTACCTCTAAAGCGCTGTCCATTCGGACACAGACTCCGACAACACAGTATTTAATTTTTCATTTAAAAGTATAGTGTTTTTCCATTTCATGAAAAACAATAAATTTGGACACCCAAAGATTCAGAAGGACAACGATGATATGATATGTTACATAACATTAGTTCAAGTAGAAAAACTTCTTAAGGTGCACACGTTAATGTCAGCCAAGCTAGAGTACATATGAGAATCTCATTTGCCAACATGTTGTTTTTGTGTCTGCATGAAATAACAAGGGACCAGGTTGATTTCATTTAAACTTTGTCATTTATGCAAAAGGAAGTTTCTAAACATGAAACTTTCTCCGTTCATGCGCAGTTTGATGTAAACTGAATGAAAACAGGCAGTTCTTGCTGTTGCAGCAGCAACAACAGATGAGATATTGAAAAGCACAGAGCTTCCCACCACAGGGACCAATTTGAAGCTTGTGCAAGATCCACCACAGACACACAAACACAAACACACACACAGATATGCCAAAGCTCTTCCCTAGCAGGTGGGACTCTCAATGCTGGCTCTTTCAGGCCGATCTCATGGGACTAGGGCGACTGTCTGTCTCCATACCTCACACACACAAGCAAGTACACACACACACACACACCCACACAATGTGAGTCTCACAGTATCTGACACTGAGCTGTGGCTCTGGGAGAAAGTGGCCTTCATTAGTTCAACATCTATACCGCAAGATCTGACGGCATCTTTTAATGTAAAATGAGCCTGTGCTGTTTATGTTATTGTTTACAGCCAATATGATGTGCTCAGGGTCACACTGTTCCTGTTGGTTTAGGGATGTTAGCATAGCCATATAAAAACAAAGTGGTGTTGTTAGTGGGTCAATGCCAATTTTTCCTCATCACGTAGTTTCTCACCCCAAAAAGATTGCTACAGAACAAAATGCTGGTGAAGTAAAAATCTAGTGAGTGAAGAGCGATGAGGTTTGAGGAAGACTGAAGTTTGTCTCATACATTCAGAGTAAACAGATTTAGTTTGAGAACTTCCCAGGCTGTATACGTGAGTGGGTCTTTATTTTTGCAGTGCATGTAATTTTTTTCGCTGTGTGTCAAAGAATATGTTCCATGTAGTAACATCTAAAGTAACTGGTCAATAAATATGTTTTACTTTTAGAATTTTTATGTATATTAATACAATGTTTTTTTATTACCATTGGGTGTCTGTAAAGGTACTAAGGCGTTTTTTTTATTGCAATGATCATGACTACACTTTGAAAATCGGAAATTCCCAACATTCATCCAGTCCTTAGACCTTAGATTATGATGCTTGGCAACAATGATTGTAGTTACATTATTAACAGAAGAATAAGCAATTTTGATTATTAGTATTTTAAATTACAATTGTTGAATTAGTCTTTTTATTTATCTATGAAATATTGTGTTTGCTTACTGCATTACACAGCCACTAATAGTAAAATTACAATATTGCAGATTCCACTCTTCCACAAAGGCTTGTTGCTTTTGTAACATACAGTAATTAAGCCCAGTTAATAATTTGGGAATTTTGGAATATTTGCATATTTAGAATGCAATTTAATAATCAAAATATTATAGTATCATCTCCTGACAAGTCAAGGAATTAGATACGTAAAAAAAAAACCCATGAGCACATGTCTCACATTCTGGACTGGACTCCTTTCTCCTTTTATTTGTTGTGCATGCTTTGTTGCTGTTGATTAAATGAGAATATTTTCACAACAGTGTGTCCAAAGAGACAGAGAACATCTGGCCAGCTATTTGTCACACACACTACACAAGCATGAGGACTATTCGGCGTCGCTTATCTCCCAGTTCATAAATCATCTAGTGACCCTGAAACACTGCACACCTATGTAATAGTCCATCAAGTGAGGCGTGATGAGCTCTGAAGCTAAAGCCACATGTGCCAACCTGTGATCTCATCCTGCAGATGATTCACAATGCAAGCACTGAGCCGTTATGATATATCCAAATGCATCCTCTCATCCTTCAGATTAGCCGGTGAAGCAATATGCATTTTTAATTGCCAATTGAAAGCCTGTGGTTTCATCTTTACTTTATCTGTGACTTCTAGACGCTTCACAAAATGCTTCCATGCCAAATTCTTGACAAATAAATCTAACACATGACCTGTAATATCTGATGTTATAATTATATTTCTGACTCAGAGGTCGATAAAACAAGTTCTATCTTAACAAGTTTGCAATTGCAAAACAAGCCACAAATGCTACCTTGTTATAGTTTTAGACATTATAAATGTCTGACAGTAAATATGCTAACTGATACGGATGTAAAACCGTACAGAGATTAGAAACCTTTTTGTAGACTATCTGGATGCAATTTGTTTTTTAATGCGCTTGCTCTTTCTCTTCTATAGAGAGCAATAAATATGCATTTAACTTCAGATTAGAGCCTGTTTTCTTATCAGAGTTTTTCCACCCGTATGTAAATGATAGTGTGCAAATGAGATGAGCAGTTTGACCCCCGCTGTGCAGTTGTCCTGAATCAACCTCTTTCCCACCCTTATCATGTTCAAGCTTCACAAATAATCTTCAATATTCATAAATAGCAAATATTTGGCAACATTTTTTTATTTTGTAAACTGAATGGTTGCTTTGGTATGTGTCATTATAATTAGCATAAACATGTCTGTTGTCGAAGATAACAATTTAATTAGGTTTGATAAGGTTTAAGTGACAAGTGTATTACAGTTAAGGTAATACATTTTGATTTATTTGAAGACAGGATTTACAGAAATACATATTTTAATGCCTTACATAAATGCAGATGTGCATTTGCAGCCCCCGTAATGTTTAATGAACATCACGTTACCTCTGGCCTCCACAGTGCTGCTCGCCACATCATGATGTACAGTGATTGATTTATGTAGAGACCATTAATTGTGAAAGATGAACTTAATGATAGACCTTAAAAATAACCTTTATCTGATTAAAAGTCATCGCAAAAAATTGACGGTGAAGTTTATTAGGAGATAAGCAGTATTTGCGTGCAGATGCCCCTTGTTTGATACCAGAGTTATTTGTCCATCCCTCAAAGGATTGATTTTATATTTCAGGAGGTTTGATGGTTTTCTCTCGGCTTCATTTACAGTCTTCAGAGTGTATGGATTTTTGAAATGAATCTAGATATATGTAAAATAATATGTATTTGAGGAGATTTAATAAGAAATGTTTGAGTACATATTGGGGTCTTCAACAACATTGACTTTTGATTTGAATTGCAGGCTTTGCAAATCTGAGCTCCCTTTTTGACGTTGTGTAAAAGTTTCCTTTTGCTCTCAATTTAATCTTGGAGAAAAAAGTGAGAAATTAAAAAGATCTCATCTGTGATATTGCTTTCCTTTGGGTATACTGTATCTATGGAATGTGTGGATTAGGTGTCTCCACACTTCTGGGTGCCACACCATAATACTGTACCACAATGCCCCTGAAAGAAATCTTTCAGCCTTACTGAATTACTGAACACTTTGAAAGAGACCTATAAAGAAAATAACGTTGCATTGTGTTTTAATCTCAACTCTCTTTCATTTATTCAAGGTTAAAGAAACAAGAGTGTCTTCAAATCTGAAGCCCTGGAACAGCAGAAAGTTTCTCCATATCTGGCAGATAATTATTCTTTAAAAGCAAGTGGATGAATTACAAACAAAGAGTCTCCATACGCCACCAGTTTGCCATGCTGCAGACAGCAAGTTCAGGCTCTATCTCTAATCCCCTTTTAAGCACATGACGTACTGGAGCCGGTTGGGTGGAGTGTCAAGTCACAGGGCTGCCACATTCTTCCCTTTGTTCCAACCTTTAGAGCTCCGCCACTTAGGCGACTTTTTAAGGAGATCTCATGTTTGAAACATTGAATTATTATCAGCGGCGCGTGATGGGGATGGAATCCTCTGCAAAATTTCCCTTCTCTGTAACGATGTGAGCTTCTCCAGAAAGAGAAGAGGAAGAAATCTTTATTTGTATTCTTGATATGTCGGGAACAAATTGAACAACCATTGAGATTGGCTGCAGGTTGAAAAAGCACGTACTGTTTATGTACATGTGCCAAGTAAAATCGATGTGTCGGATCAAAAACTATTTTTGCGTTTTCAAAGCAGACCACCCTTTTCCTTTGTTCCAAAAAAGTTAGACTCCACGTAGTAATTGACTTCAACTTTGATACACGGTTTTCTAGCCCTGAGCTTCTCGGACCCGCTGGCAACAACTCAACACGGCATGAGTCAGAAAAGTGAAGGACCTCCTCAAATACTAGAAACACTATCTCGATACAAGCTTAAAATGGCTGCAACGCGAGCACGGTCCACACACACTCCAAATGTTACTGGATCGGGGCTATATGTTTAGTTTTTTTCCCTGGTGCTTCTTCTCCAGCTCCATCTGCCCTTTGATTTCCCAGAAAGCCAGGCGGGGCCCCAGAGCCTCGGTTTGGCCCTGTAATTACGTGAGTCTGGTTAGCCACACACCATCCGTCACTGCCATGGGTCTTCACAAACCCATCATTTGCTGCACGTCCACACGCAGACGCAGGGACCGCAACTCAGCAGCGGCAGGGACGCAGATGTCAGGGTTGGTAAGGGCCAGGACCCCGGTGATGGTGCTCCAATTGGGGTGGAACATACAGCAGTCCTGCAGGAGCTCCTGTTGGCAGTTAGCCTGCTGGACCACAGGCTTCTCTCGACCTTTGTGTGGAAAAATAAACTGCGGACCCCAAGAGTCCGCCGGAAAGCCTGGTTCAGCACTGGAGGGTGACAAAGAAGGAGGGAAGCTATTCTTGGTCAGAGCAGAGCAAAACAAGCTATAAACAGCTAGTTTTGCTGTAGAAAGCATGCTAATTTCATTTCACATATCATAGGGTGACAGTTTTAGCGCTATTAACATCTCCGCGGAAATAACTTTATTTGTTGACAACATACTCAACTCAGTTTTCTGTGAAAGGCATGTCCCATCTGTGCATTATATAGGGATTAAAAGTGACAAAAAACCGTGGCGATGTAACTCTGAATACTCATTTATTAAAATGAGATACTGCTCTTGAACTAGATTCAGTGCCAAGGGGTTTAATTCATTTTCTTGGATGCGGTATGCTATTGCTGCACTTGTGCCAAAGTGGAATCCTTTGGGAGGAAAATTAAGATAGTGTTTACAGTAGTGGGATTTTCACAAACTCAAGTCAGCATAGGCCCGGCAAAAAAGATAATTATAAGATTATTTTGCTATGATTATTTTAATTCAAATTCATTCACCCATAGGACGCTGGCAACCGTTCAACCATTCTGCAAAAATATTAACTCTCGATGACTATATGGTTTGAAATGAACACAATAAAAAATGACCAAACAAATATATATTTTTAATAAAATGGCTGTATCACATATTTAGTGGGCAAATTGTGTTTCTTTGTGTGGATATTAATGTTAACATGGTTGTATTTTGACGCGATTGTTGCCCCCAAAACTCCCTACCCGGTCATCTCAGGAGATGGGTTAAAAGCCGGACACGCTTAGCCGACACATGGGTTCAGACAACACCTCAGGACACACAGTCCATCAACTGTAAATGAGTTGATCCAGATGAACTAATTGAGGCTTGTTGGTCAAGCCAGGGCCTCCGTTGCCGCCCCTAGGAGAGTGCATTCAATTTTGCCTTTTTAGGCCACAACATCTACAACATTGCCAAATCTGCAGAGTCTCAGCTGGCCCAGATTCAGTTTAGGGGGAAGGCTGTGTGGACAACGGAAGCAGGAGTGAAAAGGGGTAAACAGAGATGTGGTTCAGGCATGGGAAACACTCAGGTGCGTTTAGGTAACAATCTGGGTTTCTTTTTGGCTCAGGTGATCTGAGTGGATTAGAATGGCCTCTAAGGAGGATCTAACTAGGACAGTGGTTGTTTGTGAGGGTCGTGGTGGAACACAAATTTGGGGTTTTCAAGATACATTATGATTTCCATTGGCCTGTCACCAAATCACGAAAGCAAACTGATCTGAATCTCAGTATGACTCACATGGACAGCACTACTGCAGATCAAAGCTTTGGGGTGAACACTGAGACACATCACAATACGAATAGGAATACACTCAAACTGACATGGACTCCACAAGATTGTGACTCATTGTCACATATTTATTTTTATAATATATATTTTATATTTTATAATACATAATTTACTTTTATTTGACTGCCAACATAAAAATAATGCAGGTATTTTACTTATTAATGTTTATTAATAAGCAAATGAGTAAACGTTAGTCAATGTTCAGACTATCACACTTTTTCTTTCTACACTTAGAAAAACTCAAAATAATATAAGAAAGTTGCAATATTGCAGCTCCCGATTATTCTCATCAAAATAATTGATATAATCACATAATCTGTAAATCGGTATTTGTGCTGACATTGTGTAAATAGATTTCCTTTAAGGTTGTTTGATGGAAAACGCTGTTAAGGGTCTCTGAAGCAGTTGTTATTTTTGATAATAGTCTCATGATATGTGTTCATTTAAAATATTTTGGAGTTTTAAATGTTAAGATGGTATCTGAACAACTTTAGACTTTTACTCTCCTTTTCTTTCCTTCAGAGCTTTTTTATCAGAGTGAACCATTGCTTGGAGGTATTTTCATGCAGTGTAAATTCATCAAGATGATGTTCAATAAGGTCATCATTAATCCCCAGCGCTCCGTCTGTATCCCGCTTCGTGGCATCCTGTGAATGATAATGCACCATCTGAAATGATCAGGAAGAGATGAATGCTCACACAAACACACACATGCACACAACAGAGCCGTTTTCAATCCCTGTGGGTCAATGTGACTGAGGATTATCACAAAGTCAGTTCATTCCTCTTGTGTACAGAACCATCATCATTCTAGTGACAAAACCGACTTGATAGTAGAAATCTCGCAAGAACACTTTACTTCTGATGAACGTTGAATTGTATCTTGTAGCTTGACCTGACAATTGATTTTTGCATTCATTTAAACATCAAGAAAAGTGCTGAGAAGAGTGTTTTCTCTAGTAGCCCAGATTGACAAATCTCTTGAAAGCTTATTGTTACCTGACCTTTGGATTTTCTGTGTACATTTGGTCTGGAACAGTTCAGCTAAAAATGACAATCTTGTCATCTTGAACTCAGCCTCATGTTGTTCCATATTCAATGACTATTTTTCTTCAATGAAGCACAAAATGTAAAAGCACCAATAATTCCAGATAATAGGAGTCCATTCGACTCATGTGTTTATTTTCTTCTTCTAAAACCACACACAGGCATCTACGCCATTCGCCAGAACACATCTTAATGTTAAATATATGAATGGAAATGTCATGAGTAAGATATCTATATTTATATTACATCTTTATGTTTACATATTTTTCAAAGCATCACTTTTGTGAAAGTCATATGGGTTTGGAAAATAAAAAGGGTGAGTAAACAATGACAGATGTTATATTTTTAGGTGAACTATCCCTTTAACTGTTAATGAGAAAGTGGCATCCGTCATAATATTGTTTAAGACAAATCTTGGGCATTGTATTTCCCAAAACAACGTCCACTGTCCAAGTTAACCATCGTTCTGCATTTCCTAGCATCTGACAGGAGACGGCTGTTAATTTGCTTAATTCGAAGAGATCGCAACTAGGTTCCATTGGGGTTGTCAGAAAACCTCGTGTTGTGAAAGAGTTGGATGACTGACAGCTCTGAGATTCAGGAGAGCTTCGGGTGGAACCTCATTCCCAGTCACAGGTGTGTGTCGGAGACACAGAGCCTGGAGCCAGGCGCTGAGGGAGGGAACACAGGTGGCAGGGAGCAGGGAGTGGAGCTGGGGCAGCAGGCTAGCATGTGGCATTGATCCAGACTCTGCTGCAACATATGCCTGGGTGTGAAGAGAGCAGGGCGAAGACAACATAACCCAGTATGGAGTGATAGGAAAGAGTGCATGAGTATGTGTCTCTGTGGGAAACAGTGTGGATTGGTCCTTAGATGATTGTGTCAAAAATGAAAGTAGGTGTATGGAACGCATTTTGAAAAACTGTAATTTTACGGAATGTTTCTGTTATATTTTACAGTTTTTCCACGTATAATTTAAACAATTGAATTTTAAGGAATTTTTATTTTCTTTACAGATTTTTATGTATTTTTTAAAATACTATCAAAAAACATTAAATTACAGAAAGAGGCCACAAATTTACAAGAAAACGGGGAAAGCTTACTTTTACAGGGAAATACTGTAACCTACAGTTTATTTCTGTCGCCACAGCTGCCGGAAAAATTCATTTTTCATTAACGGATTGTTGTGTTACAGGTTTTTCTTGAAAAAAATTACAGAAAAAGGCTGCAAATCTACACACATATTTATTTCTGGCGCCCCAGCTGCCAGAATAAAATTTTTGCTGCTGTTTTTTTTCACAGTGAAGACAAGACCAATTCAGTATGCAAATATTATAATGACATCATCAGTGTTGGTTAAATTAAATGCTTAACATTCTACTAAAATGCAGTAAGTAAGAGTTAAAATAACAAGTTGAAATTCTTTAATTGCAAATCAATATTGTGAAACAAAAATGGCCCACGTGATGACCTTTCACCTGACTACCTTATCTGGAACAACCCCTCACATTCAGACGCCTACTTCAGCGCATTTTCCAGGATACAAACAGTTCGCGGCTGTTGCTTTTAGCGGAGCGGTGTGCTTGTTTACTTATTTTTATTATTATAAGTAGTAGTAGTATTTTACAAGAATGCCGAGAAGAGAGGGTGCATGGCTTTTGTGTTTGTAGTCTGCCCTGAACTGAAGTGACGCTTGCTGCAGCTAATGTTACATCTACACACAGCAATATAAACAATGGTGCTTGTTCACTTCTTGCATCGTTCGTTGGGGGAGAAAAGTTTCACAGACGTTCTTGTCTTTATGTTATTTGACTAAAACTGTTAATTCTTTGGAAGTATTATGATTACAGTATTTAGGGTAGAGTGCCTTCAAAACATTTAACAAAATACAGGTTAAACTTTCTTTGTTCTGCTAATCACATAGGAAGAATGTCAGTAATCAAACAGATCTTATCTCCATTGACTCCCATACTATTTATTTTCCCTACTATGGCAGTAAATGGGGGATGAGATCTGTTTGTTAACTTACATTCCTTATAATATGTGTTCAACAGAACAAAAACATTTTTACAGGTTTGAAATAATCTGAGGGTGAGTAAGTGATGACAGAATTTTCATTTTTGGGTGAACTGTCCCTTTATGGTTTGGCCAACTTAATTATCTTCAGTTTGTATTCCAAGACTTTACATTAGAATGGTGTTTTCTGTTTCTTTTTCAAAACTGTATCATGACATTTGCTGCTTTATCAATACAGAAGCATCCATATTGATACACGCATCAGCAAGGAATTCATCACAATTTACAGTATTTCTGTTTTGATGTTTTGAGCACAGTCCCATAAAGCCTTGTTCCATGTGCCCCTTTTATACTTTGAGCACCTCCCCCTTAATAGGTCTCTGCACGGCCCTGTTACAACATGACCATTGTCAGTAAAATTGATGCAAATGGGTTTGTCATATATAAATTCAAGGGTTATCAAATTGATTAATCATGATTCATCGAATTTAAACTCAATGTTTGTGAAGGCAGTGTATATTTAAACGTTAAATGTGTTAAATTATAAAATATAGCTACACGACACACACACATTATATAAACACAAAATGTTTTTTGAAATCGTCTAGTCGTTAATCATTTTGACAAAAATAACACCTAGTTATGTATACATTGCAAGAGTATGCTTGAGTTGGTTTACCAAATAAATATGTCTGTACGTTAGCTGGAAGGCTCAGCATGCCTTACAGCAGTATGTTAAATATTCATGATACTAACCACACAAAGGCAAACAGGCCACCACTGGCGATGCCACTGTGGTCTTAGAGGAACGTCAATCCACAAACAAGACCTCCCAAAAAACTCTGCTCCAGGCTTCAATCTCTGTCTCTCTCTCTCTCCTACTCTTTCCCCATTTCTCTCGACCACAGATCCTAAGGCTCGCCCAGGCCCGGCTCCTTGGGAGCTGCTCCAGCCTGCCAAGCCAACGCCAGCTTGCATTATTATCATATTTCATCAATTATGTAAACGATATCCTGCTGAGCATGCCCGCAACAGAGCACCATCAGGTCCCGCCCCTAAACGCATGCAAATGAGCTTGCCTGCGGGCGTGAGCTGACCTCCGCCTCTCCCGTCTCCGCAGCTTACCGTGATTCGCTCTTCGGCGTGTCAAACAGCCCGGAACCTCGGACCCGTGCATCCTCGAGCAGAGGGCCCCGTGAGGCAATGCTGCCGATGCTTGTATGCCAGCAAATCTTTTTGAGCGAGTTGTTGATCTTTGCAATATTTTGAAAAATTTACATTTCTTGACATGAACTTTATCCAGTAACCAGCGAGTCGAGGCCACTGCATAGCCTCCGTACAAATTTTATGAGCTTAAGGAGGAGTGTGTTTAACAAATATTTATTTTATATGAGAAGGTCTGGAGTTGTTGCTATGCACGTCTCATGTCATTTTACAGAATACCGTGAGTTATAAAACTAAATAACTTCTATTCATAATATCTAGGTAATTTTGCTTGGTACGTTTCAGTCTATTGCGCTGTTGCAAGGTGCCCTCAAATTCCTTCATATTCTCCAAATCTGCAAAGATTTTTAATCACCTTGAACACAATAGTAATGCCATTCTTGTTTTCTTCCCTCTTTCACAAATTATCACTATTCAAAAAAAGTTACTGATAACTCTTATCATTCCGTGATACGGTTCTTTGTCTATGATCGGCAAACCAACTACGTTTTCAATGGCAAAGTCAAGGACACGCAATGGCCTCCAGGACTGAATGGAGACTCAATGAGATTGAGCTTCACATATCTGAGCTTCATTAAACTGAAACTATAGAGAATTAAGAGTCCTGAAAGGAAGAGAAGAGTCAGGATTTTCACTCAATGTTATCTCAAATCGGACTATTCCAGTCCCTCTCTACGGTTTGACTGATATATATCGACTACAGATAAGATAACTGATGCAGCTGAGAAGCAGTTCCCCTAATAACTGAATGAATGAAAAAAAAATCTTTAGAATTTTAAAATCTTTCAAGTTCATGCTTGTACAAATATCTGATTAGATCAGTCTATATGATTAGATCAGTCTTTATATACTGTATGATGAACATTTAAATTATACTTTAAGGTTGGTCCTTCAAAAACTATCTACAACGATCTACAAATTATAAACTGATATTATTCAGAAAACTTTCCAAAGTAACAACAAACTTTAATTCTCGCAACCCCTGTTTTCATCGCTTAAGGTAGCATAGTTCATGCAAAAATGAAAATTCTCCTATTATTTTCTCACCCTTATGCCTAGATGTAAAGACTTTATTCAGATTTGTACAAAAACATATTCTTATCAGGCCGGATACTAGGCTGGCTTGATTGGGGGGGAGAATTACATAGTCTGGTTGACATTTATATGAATAGTTTATTGCCTGCATCATTTTTACATTTTTCCGTGATTAAATGGTCAAATCAGTATTTAATACAAATGAGTATTAAGGGGCCTAGCCTGTTGAAGTTCCCAAAAGCTCATCCATCCATTACAAAAACCGGCATTCTGTCTTTAATGCAAAACATTAGGTGTGTTTGAGAAATAAATGAATATTTTTTAAATATTTATTTAGTACAAAATGAAACCAAAACAAACGCTGATGGTGGTGTGTCAATAACTGTAGCATGTTAACTGTCACCCGTTCCGTACACGGGACACCTAAGTTTGCGTCAATATTGTGCATGTAATTTCTAATCGAATCATGACAAACTATATATCATTAGGAAGGTCTAAGAATCTAGAATACAGATTTCTTTTCTGTTTTTTTTATAATTTATGTAGGGAGAATAATTGTTTCTTTTCTATAAAGAGTGTGCTTGAATTTTTTATCCTTTCGCGAGCCGTTTTTTTAAAATGTTTTTTTAATCAAAGAAAATCTAACTTTTTTTATTTATTCTTACAATAAACCTAACAACATACCTTCCTTTTTTTGTGTGTGTGTGATTTTTGTTGTTGTTGCAATAATCAGCTACTTTTCTTTTTCAAAAAATTCCAAAGAATTCATAAGTTACCGCCATTTAATTTCCAACAAGTGTTTTCATGTGTTGCCTCAAAAAGGGCTCCGACAGTTAGCAGGTTTTAAATCTCATTTGTTCTCATGTGTCAAAATACACATGAGAACTTGTGAAAATAAAGGTGCTTGAAAGGTTCTTCTCAGCGATGGCAAACAAAAAACGATTTCTTGGTTCGACAAAGAACAACTCTTTTAAGAACCACTTCCATCTGAAGCACCTGTTTTGACTCAAAGAATCTTTTTTTGAGACAGAAATGTTCTTCGGAGGTTCTTTGTGGAACCAGACGAAAGATGTTCTCCTATGGCATTGTGAAGCACTGTGTATTCCTGCAAAAACCAATGAGATTAAGAGTTATCGACAACATAATCGTTGATGATAAGTTTAATTTTTGGGTAAAATAACTTTAACATTTGATATTAGAGTTCTTTATTTTCTAAGGATTAATGTACACACAGTTGAGCAGCTAAGTTGTCAGTCGATTAACTCTTAAATACTTTGTCTCTTATCTCTTCATTTTAATGTAAAACATCACTTTTTAGTATAGACTGTCACAAATCAAAAAGAGAAGAGCAAGTTTATATTTAGGATGTGGATTGAACCAGACTGAGGCTAATTGCTTTTATAGCGGGAAGTGACCCCACTGACGTTTGATATTTGCACTGCAGACACACTGAGCTGTCAGATGCAGACAGCTTTATCAGAGTGACAGTTATCCATGCAAAACAAAACAGGTGATTTTCTTTCCTCTGTCACTCCACTGTTTTGCATGACAGACAGATATTCAGATATCAGTGCAACAGAAGAATAGAGATGCTGTGCTCTACAACTCACAGCAGGGAACCTTCTCTGCCTGAAATAACTCTAAATTAATGATAACTTCTGTAAACACCACCTTCATGCCTCCAGTAAACGTTTGTAATTTAATATATATAGAATTAGAAGTAGTATAATTTCTGTGCAGATATAAATTAATTCTGTGGACTGTAGCAAGTATGATTAGCAGTGTGCTGAAAATACAAAATTCATATTCAGCTATTTTTTTAGGTCAGATTTTTTTGTCTTCTCACTCTGTTGACTAAAATTTTAAGCATGATCTCCACTGGGCCAAACAGAAATCCACTCTGGCTTTGTGGCAACTACATTTGCAAAGAAGTAAAAGAAGACAGTGTTGGTCTCGTTAATGTTAGATGATAGTTTTGCATTAATGTAAATACTATTTTAATGTAAATACTGAAATGTTTATTGTTTTCATGTCTCATGTCTTGCGCTTCAAGAAAGGTGTCCATGCATTTAACAGCAGTTGCATCTTGATACAGTTTGGAAATATCGAAGGCAATGAAGATAAATCACTTCAAGATAAGTCTCAACAAATATTTACTTAAAGCCAGACATTTTTAAGGTCATCTTTTCTTTCTCAGTGGGAATATTACTATCAGTGGGAACTACACTATCTCCATGTCTATATGAAACATATTGTTGAATAAGTCAAAGAATTTTACAAATAAAACAGAGATTTCCCACAAAATTGGCAGCTTTTTATAAGCATTCAATAGCGAATCAGGGTAAGGAAAGGAGACACTTATTTTTTCTTGTACTTACTCTTTTTTGTTAATTAAAGGGATAATTCGCCCGAAATTGAAAATCCTGTCATGAATTATTCATTCTCACATTGTTCCAAACCTGTGTAAAAGTCTTTCTTCTATTGAACATTAATGAAGATATTTAGAAGAATGTAAGCAACTGAGATTTCTGGCGTACTATTGACCACATTAGTAAAACAAACAAACTGCATATTTTTTTGTTTAGTTAAACACAAAATAATACATTTTGTAGAAATGAGGAAAACACACTGTTCTAGGGCACCTTTGACTACCATTCTTGACTAGCCCAGAAATCTCAGTAGCTAACATGCATCTAAATATCTTACTTTGTTTTCAACAGAACAAAGACATTTTTACAGATTTGGAACTTGAGTATTTCATGACTTATCCCTTTAACCAAAAACACTATAGATTACAGCTCTAAATAAAAGTAAATAAGCTTAATCACCGAATCTTACACTGAAAATAATTTGTCATTCACTGAAATGCATTCATCTATGTTTGGAGACACCTACGGTTGGTGACAGTATCTCTTATCAGCCTTGTCTTTTGTCATATCTAATCATTTAATCTTGTGAATCTGACTATTATAAAAACAATCCTTATGGAAGGATAAATGCAACTGAAATAGAAGGGAAACAACACATAAAGTCATGAAGCAGTAATGCAGAAACAAAAACTCATCAAGAAAGTAGTGCCACATGATAAGACAACTTTAAAAAAGTTAAAAGCTATCTAGGTTATATATACTGTTATACCAAAGAAATGAACATAAATGTAAAAATAATATATATAAAATAACACAGTATATTTAACGTAACTTTATAAAAAAATTGATTTAATCAAGTGATATGTACTTCCATCTTCTGGCCGTGGCATGTTGATGAATGCATTGTAAAGTAAGAATATCGATTGTAGCTATCACAAACACCCTGTGCAAGAAATCTAAGATAGAACAATTAAATTTGCTAGTGCATCCCTATTGGAAATCAATGATGTCTGGGCTTTGATCTACCCCCAGCTAAAAGCTGCGTTGAGACAACCTGGGTGCTGCATGTGGTTGCGACTGTCATTCTGGCCCGACAGACCAAATTCAGCTCGCCCTCTCTCTCTCCCTATCTTTATTGACGGCAACTATGGCTGTCAGTTTGGCTCTAACTCTTGCCTGTCATCGGCTAGAGAACTCACTGCCTTCCACTGACAGCCCTATCTGACTAACTGTGATCAATATAGAACGGCAGTGCTGTCTTCCATTAGGTATACCTTTGTGGAAAGACACAAAGATGACAGAAAGAAAGAAAAATGATGACGGGAAGGACTTACCACAAGGATTATAACCGTGAACAGAGCTGGTTATTTGGAAAAAGATTTACGTGCATGCTATCAGAATTGGCAGATAATGATGGGGTTTGACATTATTTCGCATGAGCTGTCAGGATCATGAGGTTCCAGTAGAAGAATATTCAGCCTGAAGGTCTGTGTGTCAAACTGACCAGTGATATTTGAGCCGTCGATGTTTGACATGTTAGCTGGTGTCTGTTTTGTTTTACATTACCAATTCAGTCCATGGACAGTAGATCGTTTTTAGGGAAATAACTAAATTTTCGGTTTGGTTTTATTTATTGTTTTTATCTTGTTCAGTAGTAATTAATTTGTTTTTAAGATGGAGTAGCTTTAAGATAATCCATTCTATCTCATATTAGACATTATGAAGTTTATTTTAGTAAGCCTTTAGGGATATTTAAAAGTATTTACATTAATATTATTTGTGACCCTGGACCATAAAACTATTCTTTTGGTGCGCATAAAGAATTTTAGTAATAGGCAAAAATACACCTTATGGGTAAAAATTATGGATTTTCCTATATTCAAAAAAATCATTAGGATATTAAGTAAAGATCATGTTCCATATATCAAAAGTTTATTTTTGTAGGTAATATCCTCAGCTAAAGACTTCATGTGGACGTTTTCAAAGGCGATTTTCTCAATATTTAGATTGTTTTAGATACCAGATCGGCGAAATATATTCAGATTGTAACAAACCATACATCAATGGAAAGCTTATTTATTCATCTTTCATCTGATGCATAAATCTAATTTTTGATGAGTTGTTCATGTTCACATTTAGGTTTTTAAGATGATGCTGATGGGTTGTCTAGATAAAAAAAATGTAAATTCAAGTGCACTTTGTATCCACTTTAAAAACTGCATTTACTCAAGAAATGTGAATAATAACTTAATTTTGAATCCACTCTTTGGCTAAGTTAATAATTAAATGCAAGCATTTTCATAAAGGGAGTTTAAAATGTTTCATTAATTTATAGCAACTGCCTCAGTTATATAACACTATTAGCTAAAGATATTCTTCACTTGCTTTGTGTCACTGAATGATATATCTAATTTTAAAGCAAGATTTTAAACTTTATATTACTATGTGTCATGTTGATAAAAGTGCTTCTTCAGGTACCTGTATCTACAGTGCCTCTGGTTTCACCTCTGCATCTATTTAGTGCAAAGACACTAAGGGAGACAGTTTGGACCAGAGCACCACCCGCTCCGTTTGATCCGGTCCTGGGAGCCTCGTGTGATTTCCTAGTGTGCGACAAGCCACCCCACCCCCCACGATCCCTTTGGCTTTTACGTTGAAAAGAGCACAACAGGCATTGTTCATAGGATGACTGTCCTTTGTCATTGTTCTCTTTGTCAAAAATCATTATGTAGAACGACAAACAGGTGCTCAGTAGCTTGCTAAGGTCACTGCCACATTCATAGGCTCAGAGCAGAATCAGGCAATCCCCTTGACTGCTTTGTTGAGTAACGGGAAATGGGAGAAAATAAGCAAATTATGAACTACAAGAAGATATTTGTTTGCAGTGTAATTTCAGAATATGCAACCAATCTTCTTATCTTATTATAAAAGAACCTTGGCCTAAGCATAAAGTTTTCTCAGAGTCCTTCACTTTTTATATGAGGTTTTCCAGAACGTATGTCTATAAATATGTGAAATGGGTGACAGGGAACTGTCAAAAACTGCAAGTTTGATTGAATCTCACCAAGGAGGCTAATTTTCCTTTCTGATTTTCTTTCTCACTTTTTTAAATATAGCAATCAACATGGCAGAATATGGAATTTTGACCAAGTAATGTAAATACGGTACAGTCCCGATGGGTCAATATGGCATGATGAGATTTCTTTCCTGGCTCCCCGAGCACACACAAACCTCCCTCACCAACCCCCACCACACACACATACAGACACTCATCATCTCCCAGACAATCTCAGCTGCCAGTTGCACTTGACATTTTTTGGTGTTAAAAGGCCAGTCTAGTTTCTGACAGACACTGCTAGCATTAGTCTGACATTCAGCTGTAGTGGAGATCAGGGCAAACCAAAATGTGCACAGGAATTAGTGCTGCTTTACTGCCTCGTGCATTAAAACACAATTTAAAAGACAATGTTTTTAATGTGTGAATAATATTTATGATTATCCTTGTGTTATGAATCCTGGCAGAGCAGTTCAAACTAAATTAATGTAAAGAAAAAACATTGCAGAATGGAGCTGTATTTAGTAACTTCTATGTGTTTACATTGATGGCCAAGGTTGACCTTAAATCTGATGATTCAGAGCTAAAGTCTGAGGAGAGAAAGCTTAAACCAACATTAGTCCCTACTTTTCATTTAACTTGCAGTTATTGGGTGATGTTTTAATTTCACAATTCTAACTTTTTGTTTAAAAGAGTAGTTCATCCAAAAATAAATATTATGTCATTGCACACCCTCAAGCTCTTCTAAGACATTATCATTATTTTCTGCTAAACACAAAGAAATGACATATGGAAGAATGTTTGTGTCCAAAAAGTTCTGGGTCACCATTCACTACCACTGCCGAATTGCTTTATATATTTCATTGTCCTGTTAAACACAAAAGCAAACAATTCTGGGTCACCTTTGACTGCCATTGTATCTTTTTTTACCATGGAACTCAATGGTGCCCCAGAACTGTTTGGTTACAAACATTCTTCCAATTATCTTTTGTGTTCAGCCAAACAAAGTAATGAACAGTACACAGATCTTGAACAACTCCATAGCAAATAATAACAGAAATTTCATTTTTAGGTGAACTATATCCCTTTAAATAGTTTTTTTTAGGTAGGTAAATAGGTAGGTAAATTGCCTTCAAGAGTAGTAAAGAAGAAACAAGAGACTTGTTACTTATTAATGGGACTCAAAGTTTGGGCATTTTGGCTCAGTTTTCTGAGCTCAGTCTCAGTATATTGGAGAACAACAGCTCTTTGCAGTTTCATCAGCACTAGGCACGCATCTCCAGTGACTATGCCGCCCATTACGGTCCTAAAACATTAAACAAAAATACTATCATCTTTTTTTGGGCCCCCGGGGGCTGTAAATATAGTGAGAAAAGGCCTGCACGAGACAGCCCGTCATACAAACCCAATGCTTACACCTTCGTAGTGTACCCTAATGTGATTCTAAACACATCTAAATGACATTTCCTCTCACCGAGATAGTGTCGATGGCTCTATTAGAAGTTGATAATGGCAGATATAAGTGCTGCCCGAGAGGATATGGAAGATCCGTATCTTAAGTGGCTCCTTTTCTTTCATGTCAGCTCACTCCATCACTGCAAGGTTTCTTGGCTCACTCTAACACACTGGCAAACACTATCTATAACCTTAAGGTGATACGTGCCCAAAACAACCACATACTGTGGCTGAAATATCTGTTAGTTGGGGAAGTGAACATTTTGATTTAATCTAGAAATCGTGCAATGAATCATTGAATTGAATTTTTATGGGATGCAGGACTGGTCGGGTCTTATTTACCAGCACAATCTTGGTCATTTAATGCATCTCCCATGTTTTTTATTGGAAAAAGAAGACATTCAATTTTTAGAATATTACTGTTATGCTTACTAACACGCTTACTAAATTGAGTTATCAGGAGTTGGCATGCATTTCTGAGCAAAACCTCAATAATACTGTGCTCAGTCCACAATCCGAAACTCCTGCATTATACTAATTTTTGTCCTATAAACTAGTGGAAGACAGACAATAATAACTATGTGTGAACAACAGTGAGTTTTTTTGCCTCTTGATAAGACTTTCCATTTTTTCCCGAGCTACGTGACATTGACATGAAACTCTGGTTTGGAGCCTTTCATTTTTTTAACAGCATAAGTCACAGATGCTTTTTAAACAGAACCATTCAATTATTTGCTATAATAAATAGGCTCGACCGAAATGGCACTACACAGAGTTTTGCTCAGCATAACAATATATGCAGGCATGGGAATTTGCACGCTTCAGTGCTGAAGTTAAAAATATGGAAATGTCTTTGAGCTCACCTGCCAGACTCTTGCAGAAATACATTATTTGCAAATTGATAGCAGTGCTGAAAACAGTTGATTAGAAAACAGGGAGACGGCTGCCAGATCAAGCATTAGCCCCTAAAGACATTAATTGTGCTCAAAATAACTGTATGGTGCGATTGCAGATGAATAACGTATGGATAAACGTAAACATTCCCATATCAATGACATTCGTTTATGACATGAGCACTTTAAATGCATATTACTGCACATTTTTGTATGAAACACATGTTTTTAGCAGTTGCCTATGCACATGTTTTATGTATTTGCTTATTCATATATTTACTCATGAAGTATCATATATTTATGTTGTGTTTATATTTGATTTAGGTATTTAATGATGGAATTTTAAATGTACTTACATTTTAAAATGTCAGTGTTTTCTTGTGATTCTAGAGGGGTTTGTTGGGAATTTGATTTGGTGATTTTTATCATTTTAATAATACATTTAGGGGCTTTGAGAACAGCGGTTGCTTATATTTATAATTCAAAAAGCTTTTTATAAAAAATGTAACATTATTTCTGACAAGTATTTTGCCACTGATATTGAGAACTATTAATGTCACAATGCAGCTTAATCAATTGTAAAGTTTTATCTTTGTTAAAAAAAATGTATTTATTTATTTAAAAGATTTTTGTTTCTTTGATTTTATGGGTTTTTTGATATCACACAGGACTCTTAATGTATAAGGGTTTGTTATAAAAGACTCTTAACACATAACATGTAAACCCCTTAATAGGGTTGGAAATCGAAAAATCTATTGCATTCCATAATCGAAAGCTTAGGAATCGGATCGGATTCTAAAATAATAGGAATCGAATACTTTAAATTTACATTTCTCTTATCAATTCCGGTGTGCATATTTTCTGAAATTTGCATGTTTAAACTTGTGATCTGCTGATACCTCAATAAAAGCCCTTATGAAAATCAACTATATTTTTACTACAGTAGGCATAGTTTAGCCATAGAATTTGCAGTAAAGCACACCATAAAGGCACACTATATACTGCATGCACACCAATAAACTAGTGTACCATAGAGTTTAACCATAGTGTAGTTAATCTATGGTCATACAAATTGTAAAAAATTAGACAAAACGTGGTTGCTATGTTATTGCACACAAAACAATGCTCATAAATAAATGTTTTTGCAAACCGTCAATAATCAGGCTAAATGACCATACATGTTGACATCTAAATGTTTTACTTCAACAGTGGAATCGAAACTGGGAATCGTTAAGAATCAAAATCGATAAGCAGAATCGGAATCGGAATCTCAAAAATTTTAGTAATTCCCAACCCTAGCCATAAATGATAACATTACAAGGTATGGTTTTGTAATGTAAGTCAGTTGAATTTAATAGACAAAATAAAGAGTATTTATTTAATAAAAAGTAAAAGTGTTCCACCTTTACGTCATTATTTATTTTCTGTAGATTCACATAAATTGAGATTTTGGACTCTTCCACAAAATCAAGAGTCAAGACTTTTCCTTCACTGAGCTCTTCAAAGGGGTGAGATTTGACATAAACCGAAACATAATTAATGTGTATGGTTTAAAAAAAAACTGCCATATACCGTGCATTCCCAGTGGTTAAAAAGAGTTAAACATATGGAAGATTTCACAATTGATCACATCAGCTGCCACGGATAATCACTTCTGACGACATTAAAGTAACACTTGCAAGAAGCGTATTTAAATATTGACTTTTAATTTGTTATTTAGGTACCGGTTCATGAAGCCAATGGAATTCCGAGGATGCAGCTTGGCTAGTTCGCATGCAGCATGGGCTTCTCGTCCACGCAGCGTATCGACTGAACCGACAGGAAAAGAGAGAAAAACAGAAAGGGAGGGTGAGTGCTGCTGAAAAATTCATGCCTCTGCCAGCTCTGTCTATTCGCTGCTCAGCAGGGGCCCGCCTTTGATACTTCACACTCGTGGAAAAAAAATGCAAATGATTTTTTCACTGCATAACACAGGGAGAATGTATCCCGGGTAAGTTATAGGATATCCAGCCAAAACATAATAAAATGTTGCCACCCATTTGCTCTCAAGCACTCATGAGTTTCCCTGTGCATGTGTGAATCAATCCGCATTCTTCCATTTTTCTGACCCCATTTTTGATTTTGGCAAATTTATCGATTACTGCAACACGTACTAAAGGACTTATACTTTCAATGTCCTTGTAGCTTGAAATCTCCACGTCCGCAACAACTATAGTTGTTTCATTTTCTTTGCTACATGAACATGTTGAGGTTGCGTGAAGAGATTTAAATTGTGTTAGATTCCTTTACACACCACTTACAAATGGCTGCTTGAGTTCGTTGGGGGAATGATGGGTAATATATGAAAGGAAGTAAATGTGGTCTTGTTGTGGGTAGCTGAAGGAGAAATATTGGCTTTGACAGGTAGCACAGCAGGGGGGCCGCCATACTAAGACTGGGATCTATTTTCTCACCCCGGCTCGGTTTCAGGAATGCTGATTAGATATGCACTCTGTGACATATCTCCTGTGTCAGGGAGTAATCCACCAACGCAACCACAGACCAGACCCGGTCCCAGTCGGTTGTGGCTAGAAGGGATACAGCTACGGCGTGAAGGGATGCAAAATCTCGCCATAAAACAAATTACATTAGCTAGCGCCTACATCTACCCCAACCATAAACATAACCTTACAATGATAACAAAATTGTAATCAACTGTTGTAGGCATGAACAAATTTGCGGTATTGAACTGCGCATGCCTAGTGGAGGTAGCTGTATCCCTTCTAGCCAAAACCTCCCAGTCTCCCACAACTACCATCATCCTCCGCCATTTTTCAGCTCTTGCTTCTTTGTTTCCCGGGATTCCACTTATCTGGCTTGATTATCGGTTTCTTGCATTAATGCGAAACGGGCTTGAATAATTGTGGGTGTAAAGGATCTTTTTTTCCCATAGTGTAGGATGGATGTTTGGATTTTGGAAAGAAGGGTATGTCGGGATGTGGGTGGAGTGCAGAGGTGTCGGAGTTAGGATAGTGGGGAGGTGAGCTTGTATGTGTGTGAGTTTGTGTGTGTGTGTGTGTGTGTGTGTGTGTGTGTTTGTTTGTGTGTAATAAGGTCTTCCTTTTTGCGGGTGCCCACATCAGCCAATTATGAGACGACATCTGGTTTAGTTGACAAGTGACTGTGGAGGAGGGTGGAAGTGTGTGTGTGCATGTGTGTGTGTGTTCTGGCTGAAGGGAGGTATTTAGGAGAATAGATTTGTGCTCTGAGTGCACAGCAGGGCAGAGGCTGGGAAGAGGGCGAAAATAGACGCACACACACAAACTTAAAAGTCATTATGGCAGTTACATACTTGCAGTTAAAATAATTAATAGACACATAAAAAATCCTTATAATAATATCATGGCAAATGTTACATACATATACATAAAAAACATCTGTGTATCCACAAAGACCTTCTTTTTGCATATTTTCCTTGCACACCGCTCCACGAGAATGTTATAATGATGCACACTGTGTATATATATAATGAATGTTGTCATGAAAAAGCTCACTTCTGTATTCCACCTCACATTGCAGCCGGAGCAATTCTGATCAGCATGCATGCATGATCAGTATATAGAGGTTACCTGATCTTTTAAGCTGAAAAAAATAAGGCCTGTTATTAAAAGTGGTTACTTTGGCATGTCAGGGTGCAGTTTAACAGCATGAATGTAGTGTTTTGATTGGTCCTCAGCATCAGGCCAGCATAAATGAGGCAGCTGACATGGATTACCTGCGGCGATGTGGATCACACTGGGTTGGGTGAAATACATTAGCACTGTGAAACGGGCCCCAGCCGAGGGCCCTGACTTCCACACAGACACATCACTGACACTCAAATCAGAGAGAGTACCAGGAATGTTTTCACCATGAGGTGTAGAGGACAA
This sequence comes from Triplophysa tibetana, assembly GCA_008369825.1. Lineage (NCBI taxonomy): Eukaryota > Metazoa > Chordata > Actinopteri > Cypriniformes > Nemacheilidae > Triplophysa > Triplophysa tibetana. The sequence goes on from CM017916.1 coordinate 12,842,871, forward strand.
TGTAGACGAAGTTGTAAATTAAAGACCTCTTTTTCTCTTTACACACTGTAAAACAATATTTGTTTTTTGTTTGTTGGTTGAGCTTAAAAAAATCCTGGTTAATTTTGAGGTCATTCAACTTATAAATATTAGTTAACCTAATGAATTTGTCATTGAGTTTACTAAAGTTGTTGAGTTGACAATTTTTTTACAGCGTATCATAGCTTTTGTATGTATGATATGCAGTGAGAATTATTAAAATGATAACAGTTATTTTTGTTTAGTAGTCAGAATTTCAAAAATGTTATCTTTGCTTGGGAATTTCGCAAAATTGTATAAAATAAAAAGTCAATTAAATGAGGCTTTAAAAATTGCGTGATGTCTTGCACTACAAAAATTGAATTACATATTCATTTACAAACTACCGATTGAAGTCAACATGTAAATGTCTGCCCACTTGGTTAAATGAAAGCTCAATGTTAATCTGTTTTTCTGTTATTATCTCTGAAATCATATAATTTAGATTAAATAAAACAAAAGATAATCATCAAAGTCATTTTCTTCGCTGATATTGGAAATATCCTGAAGTGTCAGAAATGCAGTTAGTCATTGTTTGTTTTGTTTGAGTGCAAACTCACTTTGATTAAACTACATCACCTGTGTTTATTTGACATCAGTGGTCAGTCTGTGGTCAGAATGGATTTTTTAGTCCTCTTGAGTTCCTCATTCAAACAGTACAATTGATTATATTATTCAGTTTCAAGGCTAAGCAGAAATACTGTAAACTGACCATAGTGCCTTGCCCTGACTTAAACACTCAATGTCTGTTCCCATGATCCTCTGCTCCTCTATGGACATTGGATTGAAATGTTTGCATGTATGTTGTTCTCATACAAAGGTGAGAGGATTTTCTTGTGTCTCTGAGTGGTTTGGTAAATCTAGGCCGGTCCTAGACATCGAAATAATTAATCCCCTCGGTGTTGGCTCTTCGTTCACCCTTTCAATGATTCTCCAAACGGCTTACCACCGTGCTGGAGCCTGGGTGAAGAGAAGAGAAAATAAAAGGCAGCGGAGAGGTTCATCAGGGATGAGAATGTCTTAATGCAGGCTCACTATCCCCCTCTTTCTTCAAACACACTTCTTCTTGCTTTAGAGACCATGAACGATTCTTCATTCATGATTTAAAGAAAGATAATTCAGACAGTTTAATTTCCTTTCTCAGTTTTGCTTCAAGGATTTTATGATGGCGCGATAACCATTTCATGGTTGAAAAGTGAAAAGTAGAGTTGTGATTTTCATCTACCTGTAGGACTCCATCTCGGATGTGGACGTCCTCATGGGTCATCATTAGGACTGAGGTAAAAGAGATAGTGGGCGGCAGAGGGACATTCTTACCCTATCAATACTTGATGAGGACCTTTTTACATTTTTTGTGTTTCACACTCTTTTAAAGTTTATTCTGAAAGTTTAACGTTTCTAAAACTTTGTCTGAAGTCACAGATTGTTTGTCCTGTAATGCTTAATTGCAACAGTGTCAGGACTATCACACTCCTCTTTTAACCTTTGACCCTTCTTCACCCTGTGACAACAATAGATCAATAGCAACAGAACAAGCTCTTTGGCTTGGTATTAAGGGATAGATCTGTGATTAAAAGTGAATGGATATTGAATGAATGCAGAGTTTATTTGATAAAAAACCATCACAGAGAATATCTGATTGTTTTAGCTAAGATTACCCTATTACACAACGCTATAAATTACTTGATTCTGATTGGCCAGTCATAAAACACAGGGTCATCTGGGAACTGTGAGTCATCTTGTCCTTAAAAATAATTAACTTAAAATAAATTAAATATAAATATGCGTTACATTGTACGATGAGGTTTACAAATGATTAAACCAAATGTCTTGTCTGAATGTTGTGTCTTGGCTCAAGGACAAGAATTAATGGCAGGTTTGCTACAAATTAACTATTAATGTATTTCAAACCAATATTTTGTGTCCAAAAATATTCTTATAAGGCAAGTAGCCGTGTAATAAGTGAACAGCAATGAAGAGGTTTATTTTCCCACATTATCTTCTACATCATCACCACTGTTTAAAAAAGATATTCGTAACATGTCTATATTATGTTTAGTGCATTTTTTGTTTCAAAATATAAACATTTATATAATGAAAATAATGCTTATCCACATAGTTAGTACATAGAATCTTCTTTGAAATAATTTGCCTAAAATCTCATTGTCCTTAATCACAGTTGAGATTACAATTTATTGAGTTCTGAAAACTTCCGAACCTAGAAATACCTTAAGCCTAACCATCTCATTTGAGGATTATAATCTTTTTAATTCAGAGATACTACACAGATCTAATCAATGGTTCAGACATGAAGTTTTGGTATTGACTTCTGTAAACAACTCCCACAAGATGAGAGAATTCTGTTGATTTAAAGACTCATTACAGTCTGATTGACTGTTTTTGCTATAATCTTAGTAACAATCCCTGCATTATTAGGTTTATTTATCTGTTTGGTCTCTTGAGCATGATGCATTCATACGCAAAGCAAAAGAATGAGAAGATAATCCTTTTTATTATTGATAATTACTTCACAGAGAATATTTTCTTGTTTTGGTCTATATTTCCTTTTTTATTCAAAGAGAATATTATCTTTGCACTGTTGCAAGTTGAAAATGAGCTTGTTTTTAAAAATTGTCATGAAATAAAATTTGAATAAAATGTGAGATCGATCATAAATATTATTTGTATTATTATTATTTAAATCATTTTTGTTATACAAAATTTCCCCCAAAACTGTGGTAACAATATAAATCTCAATAATAATGGGTGAATAATAATAATGACCGGAGCAACATAATAAGATTCGATTAATGATCTATCCAGCTGTAATTCAGCACATCCCTGACTTTGCCATTAGCTACAATTAAATTACAAAGTGAAAGTATGTGACATTGAACTTTTGACCTCACATTCCGATGCATGAAACAAACAGGAACCAGGCTTAAATTCTTCTCAAGTAAGCCAAGATGATAGAAGTTCATGAAAGATTTGTATTTAATTTATATATAAGACAGTTTAAAATATAGTGATTTTCTCAATATGCTATTAATTTAATGAAATTGTTTGGTAACACTTTCCTAGAAGCATGTATGTTATGCATTATGAAGAGTTATTCAAGGGTAATTTCATTATAATTCTTAATAATTTGAGTTGTAATGAATTATATGTAGTTGTAAAGAATTATAACCAATTTAAAATGTGTAGTGTAACAATGAATTGCTAAGTGTTATAATGTATTAACTGTAATAACAACTATAAGATATTAAAATCCATTGGTGCCTTTCAATGCTTTAAAACTACTTCTATAATGCATGCTTCAAGGAATGATATACGAATTGTTTTATGACATTTGTATGTGTATGGTTGCACTCTAAAAAATATGTGATCAACAAGTCACAATATATGTTTTGCATTATTTTATATCATCAAAATAAATGAAGCAATCTATAGAAACCTATATAGTCACATTTTTGTAACATTTTTAGGTATTTTGTAAATTTGCTAATTTTGCGTACAGTGTATCCTTATCTGTTCATGTTTTTACATTTAAACATAAATAACGACATTTTATTGAACTATTGAAAATGTTCAAGTCTTTAACTTGCTGCCAGTGAATCATTATTCCAGTTTGAGTGTCACAGCACGCCTCCTCCTGAGATTACTTAATTACATTCTCTGAAACTGTGTATATTTATTAAAAGCATAACCTTTACAAAAGACTACATGGCAACCACTGTGAACAACAACTAAAAAAGGTTACAGACAAATAGACCCCATGCAGTTTGTTAAACGATGGACAGCTTTTTGCCCCGATTTTCCACCAAGAATGTTTAGCAGTCTTATTCCAACAAATGCAATGTGATTCTAAAATTCTGTAAGAATGAATAACAAATGCTAAATAAAAGTACCATGTATAAACAAATATAGCATTTAAATTAACTAATGGTCACTATGGGGGGGGGGGGAATTAATGTCTTTCCGCATGGATTTATTATTTTATTTAATATATCCATTTAATTCAACAATGAATTGAATCTTGAATAACTCTTAAATAATAAGTACATTTATTCACAGATTTGTGATGACCATACTGTATGTATTAACAATATTACTGCTCAGTCCATGTTCTGTTGTTTAAGATTTATTCACTGATCCTGCATGTTACGTGCCAGACTGAATTGGTAACAGTGAGTCACACAGCTGGGCAAATGCTTTTATGGCATTTTCAGGTTTGTTTAGTCATAAATAAAAAATCAGATCAACAAAGTGAGAGCAATCCTTTGATGTAGCACAAACAGAAAGGATGGGGTCTACCAGCACATAAAATAGGTGAAAGGTGATTATATTCTAACATAGTTAATCCGTCTGCTTGTTTGTTATCAATTTAATTCAGGTATATTTAATGGTTAAAATAGCAAACAGTGAGAAGGATACAGGATGACAATATCTGCATGCAAATGATGGAAAATTAAATAGCAAAATAAAATTGAGAGACTATAGCTTTAACATTTGATAGTCTCGGCAGAATGAAATATTTGCATCAAATATTTCCACAAAATGATGGACAGTACAACACTTGGGGTCATATTCAACACATTCAGACTTAATCTGCGTCTGTACAGTGAAAGAACTGGCTTTCAATGCTACAGTTTGATAAATCACTGTGGATTTGCTGCCCTCTTGTGATAAACTGTAGTAATGAAAAAAGAGAATAAGGGTCATTTAGCTTGTACATTTGGTCATCCTCTTAATGAATCACAAGCCATTTATTTCACAAGAGGCAATACAATTCTTAGTATCGCAATGTCAGGTAAAATTATAGATAGAAGTCAGTGGTATTAATGGCACTGTATTGCTAATAGGGTCTATGTGGGTCTCTAACCAGTCAGAATGTTTCAGCAAATTGTTGAAACCATTAAATCCTCCACAAATTGTGTTTATGAAAAATTAGGCTAAACTGTAAACAAGCGTATTTTCTTCTTAGATGAGTTGAGTTTCATACCTGTGTTTGTGTTTTTTGGGTTTGTCGACTGTCTTCACATTCAAAGATACAGGCCTACGCACAAAAAGATGCCGATATAATGATGTCCGTTCATACCTTATCTGAGAATAAAGTGTTTTCATGAAGATTAATTAGATATTCATTCAGGCGAAGTGAAGTTTAGTATCATACTATGGCGAAGTCGTTTGTCTTTAATCTTAAAACGTGTACAGACGTGTTCGAAGAGCCGTTGAATATGAGAGTTACGACACTCGATCTCGCCGCCGTGTGGTCACGTGGTTCTAGAGCCCTCAAGTTCCAAACAAATCCGTGCTCTCAACCTATTTAAATGCATTTAAGGGAGAGTATAGCAGCAACTATATTTGCATAATTATTGCTTAATATATAAGCAAATTGTGTACACTAAATACTACGTTGACTATATTTTTAGCAGCATTTTGTTTGGGGAGTAATATGAATATAAGATCTATGAATATAAGTTCTACGAACACAAGATGTGTCCACCAACTCGTTAAAATGTATAAATGAATGGGCAATGAATGGGTTTCAGTGCAGTGTTTGTCAATTCATGACACGAGTTACTTCCGCATTATATTCTTCCAACATACGTCTATGCGAGTGTCGTAACTCTGATTTTTCAAAGGCTTTACTAGGACCGATCTGCGTATGACCGCGAGAGGATTCAAAGGCTCGTGAATATTAATGACGCCATGGGAAGTCGCTTGGTAAAATAGCGGACTCAGATGAATATTATGAATCAAGCCTTCGTCATAGTAGCCTAGGATTGATTTCGTCTAGCAGAGATCATCTCCCGTTACTTTCAGTTTTTGGTAGTTCCGTTAGAATGGACGTCGATTCCGATATCAGCCGTACCGACCGGTCCAGCACAAACTCCAATATAGAGAGTCTGGGTCTGACAAGCTCCACTTTAACTTATGATGGAAACTTTATTCGCTCTACTGCTGGAGTGTGTATGACGGGAGAAATCGTAAGTATGTGTTCTGTTATTTAATTACAATTACTTTAATTAAACAAATTAAAGCACACGATTAAGAAAAATGTAATTGTTGATTTCAAGCTTTTCTCCGATGAAAAAATAGAAACAATGACAAATTCAAATGGTGACTGGAAATGGATTTGGCTTCAAATTGAAACTACTATGGTGTCTGCGTTTGGTTCTATTTATGGGATCTGGCGGATAAGACTAGCCTGCATAAATGGACATTATAATTGTTTTAATTGTAAACAGCTGACGGCTTATATATTTGTAATAATACATTATAAGACGCATGCTGTTATTTTAAAATAATGCCTGCAACACTCCACTGGTTTTGGTTTGAAATGTCTTATTGCCATTGAACACCTTATATCTGTTTATTAGACTACGTGCTGCAGTATGCTGAATATGAAAAACAACATGTGGATGTTTTTGTCAATGATAAAGATTTGTGCTCTAGGGAAAGAGAGGAAGAGGACCGAACAAAATAGTTGGGTAACAAACTCTTCCTTTCGGCTTGTATTGTTCTTCTTCCGTCCACCACACGCTCTCTGAGTCAAATCCAAGCAGTTCATTTCCTGGTGTAATCTACAGCCAGCTCTGTCTTCTAGACGCAAAATCACTTTTCCTGTAATATCAAGCACACAGTGACAAATTCTTTGTGGTATGGAACAGGAAGGGAGGGTGGAAATGCTCTGGAGAATAGTATGGTGTTAATGTGTTTTTCCAGCATCTTTTTTACACAGCCTAAAATATGTGTGCATACCATGTGATCCTTTAAATACCAGTTTTATTTTTGAACAGTACTTTTTCTTTTTAAGGTGTCTGTGCTCTCTTTTCAACATTAGGTGTTTGGACTACTGGTGTGGACTCTGATCGCTGGGACAGACTACCTCCTCGCGCCTGCGCTGGGATGGGTGATGTTCGTATCCGTTTTCTACTGGGTTTTTACCATCATTCTCTTTCTCTTACACCTGACCATGACCCAAACCAGGATTCCTCAGATCCCGTGGAAAACCCTGGTGAGTTGATTGAAAAAATAAAGCATATATTGAACTCAGTTTAACTAAACCACACAAATAAGAGTTCATTTACAATATGGGTTTAATTGTAAATCCAGTTTAAAAATGTCCAAAATGTACAATCACATGTAAAATGCATGTTTATTTGGTTTTATTTGATATGGCTCGTGTTGTTTTCTCTAGGCTATCTATTCTTCATTTTTTATTCCCAGGGACTATGTTTTAATGGCAGCGCCTCGGTACTGTACCTGACAGCAACTGTTATTAGTGCCGTTTCGTTAAATTTAGCCAACAGGGGACGCTACTATTTCATCTGCTGGGTGGCATCAACGGTAAGAGAAACACATTTCCTGACTAAATTAGCAATAGCACTTTTTTTTCTTTAGAACTTGCTTCAATGTGTTGCACAATGTGCAACTGTTACAAATAAAGTCTTTTACTTTACCTACTTCACGTTATAATTTTTTTTAAACGGTTTTATTATTTTAATAACAAGTTGTTTTCTTTTCAGATATTTGCTTCACTGGCTATGTTGTGTTATGCAGGAAATACAATCGTGATTCTCAAATCATGGAGATCAAAAAGTGAAGACACATAGGCCAAGTGAATACAAAGGGAGAGAGAATAAATGGGATCATAAATAAACATTTAACCCTATATTTCATAGACAAGATTTTGCTGTGACTGTAGTAGCATTGTTCTAATCATTAAAAACTCTTGTGTTTGAAATAACTCTATTTATTTTTGTAAATCAATTTAAAAAATAAATCACCTTTTTATATGAAATTGTTATTCAATAATCAATACACAAAATCACAGCATTCTGCCACCGTTTATGTACTTAATATTAAAGTGGAAAATTATTTTCATCTTAAGATGAAAATATTTAGACTCTTAACAATTGCTCACTAAAGATGTTTTGGTATTAATTTTATCATCATTTGCTTCACAGTCTAGAACATCTACGCCAACAGCTGTCAGCTAAACAACTTAATTCACACAGTTTGCTCTGAATCTTGTAGATCAGGGCTTTGAGAAAGTTTTGTTTTTCTGTTTGGCAAATTATACTTTTAAGAGATTAATGTGTTTCAGATAGTTATCCTTCTGAAAGACTTGATTATTATTACTTGAATCATTTCTTGCGTATATTTAAAGGTTTGTTCCCAGTCCTGCAATCTGAAAATCTTAAAGTTTATCTTTTAATTCACTCGATATGATTGTCTACTATTCTTTCAGGGGGGTCGCTTGTGCAGACAGTGTTTCCATCACAATAAGCAAACTATCTGTGGAGAAAGATGTGTTTTTTTAATCTTTTTATTCTTTTTTTAAGTTGCCCTTCCATGAATTTATTATACTTCATTTTCCTTATACAAAGCTTTGGATTTTGAAAATTGTAAAAGAAACATGAGAATGCATTCCGGTACATATTGGCCAATTTTATTCATATTTATGGTACATAATCATTTCTCATTGCAATAAAATGATCAATGCCATTTAAGAAATAATCATAATGAAAGAAGCTTAAACAAGAAAATATAAACATGATTAAGACAGAACAGTTATTTAAACTGGAACGAAAGAACACCTCTAAGCACGTTACTTAGGTCAGTAGGTTATTTGTTAACTAGAATTATACAATTATGTGTAGAAACTCCCTGTACTGTATCTGACTTTAAATTTAAGGTGTGGCGATATTTGTGTCAGGGTACACAGCCCAGTGAGCCCCAATGGAAGTGAGAGCATTTCCATTCTGTCGGCCACTGAGGAAACGTAGTTCACTTCCATCATGGGTTGGGTACATGTTAAACGAATTTCCAGACGCTTGACCGACTTTAATAGAGCGCCCTTGATTAGTGACAAACATAACCTCAGAGATGTAGCCGCTGTAATACTTTCCAGAGACCTGAACGAAGTATTCGTTGTCAAAGAGTGCCATCTCTTCTGGGTTACCATTATAATTTACACCAACCAGTTCAGTCCAGTTATTTCCGTATTTTAGCTGAATCCTAAAACGACACAAGTCATCAATGGTCAACTAAGAACAGAATGAATGGCATTTGATTAAATAAAGATAAATTAGCTCATATGTTTAGATGTTTCTAACTCTATTACTATCATCAACTCAGTTTACTATCAGTCTACTAATTGATCATGGTCTAACTGTTAAATGTTTCCCTGTGAAACGTACCCATTGATGTATGCGTTTGGGTATTCATAAACTTTCACTCCAGTTATCCGATCCGGATGTGCAGTAGAGAATTCAGTTCCACTGCCATCCCCCACAGCCATTGAGTATGAGTAAAAATCAGGTAAAGCTGAAAAAGGCAGTAACAATTATCATAAAACAAAACATTACAGAGAAGATTGACAGAGTCGGACAACCTTTATGTAGTTAGGTAAAATTTTGCCATTGGCTGAATGGTTTAAGATTCAAGCATATTCTTTTCACAGCTGAATACTTACGCATAGTCCAGCCCATGGTGCAAAGGGCAGCGAATACCACAAAAACATACATCCTCTTGAAAAATCAGGTCTTCACTTCACTCTGATAATCCATTAGCATTAAAACAAATTAATTACAAGTTATTAATGAAGAATTAAAATTCACATAGATTCATCAAATAAATATTGTAATACTGTATCCACAGATGTCCAATCTCTAAGTTTTCAAAATGCAAGTGTATGTAGTATGTTGTCATTACCTGCAGGAGGATGAGTGATGCTTGAACAGATCTGTTGATCACACTTCAAACCTTTATTTATACTTGCCAGCTGGTCCAACCCCTTTTTTTTACTGAGAAGATGTTTGTCTTTCAGTGCTTTCACGCTTGTGTTTCTGGTAAGGAATGTATTTTGAGTTGAAACTTCCTTTTCGTCTATTCATGGAGATCTCGGGCATTTCAAACTGCAGTTTTTGACACACTCCAGAATATATTGCCAACAGCATTTATCACTAACCCTAAAACTATATTAGAACATATTTTAATAGTGTAGTGGAGTATGCGAGGCGAGACCGTGGTTCGAGGCCGGTAAGTAATTGTTAATTAGCGCCAGTGGTGCGCGCACCGGCCTCGCATCACGTAGGAGATTGGGAGCATATAAAAGGAACACGCGACCGGACCGTCGATGACAGAGGACCGGGCCCGAGCTTGTGTTTGTATTGTTTTAATGTCGTTGTTCGCCGGCGGTCGTCCGTGAGGGGCCGCTGGCTGTTATATTATATTATGTTTTGGTTTGTTTGTTTGTTAGCCGGCGGTCGTCCGTGAGGGGCCGTCGGCTGTTATATTATTTATTAAATGTTTTTTATTGTCTTCCGGTTCTCGCCTCGCATACTCCACTACATACCCCCATCGCCCCTCACAGGCCGGGGGGTACCCCCGCGACTGTGCATGCACCCTCCCCCTCCCTCGCGGGGGGGGGTGGGGCGGGGGGTATGCAGCGACGAGACGAGACAACGGAGACGGGAGCCCTCGGAGCGACCGGAAAGAGAGAGGGGAGAGAGGAAAAAAAAATTATAGTCCGGTTCCCTGACATGCTGCCGCTCGTTCCTCAACCAGCCGAGAGGCTCTTCCTCGCGGTGCTATGCGGTGGTGCTGGACGTTCGGTGGACGGCCCGATCCTCCTCCGCCTCCTGGCGGTTGGCGATGGCTCCTCCGTGTGAGGGCACCGGGGTAGCGAGTCAGTCCGCCGTTTCCTGCTCCTCACCATCATGGCTGTTGGCAGCAGGATTCCGGCTCACGGCCAACGGCGCTGACTCCTCCGCTCCCTCTTGGACGGCCGCCATCCCACCTCGGCCCAGGAGCACGGCAGCGAGCTCTCCGTTCCACCCGAATCCTCGCTCCAGAACCACCGCCTCGGGCAGCCACTTGCGGACGCCCTTCGTCCGCGCTGCCCGAACTCCTCAGCACCGCGATGCCCCTCAGCAGCGAGGGCTCTCCGACAGCATGTCTCTCCTTCCTCCCGGGTTTCAGCACCAATGTAATATAACAGCCAGCGGCCCCTCACGGACGACCGCCGGCGAACAATGACATTAAAACAATACAAACACAAGCTCGGGCCCGGTCCTCTGTCATCGACGGTCCGGTCGCGTGTTCCTTTTATATGCTCCCAATCTCCTACGTGATGCGAGGCCGGTGCGCGCACCACTGGCGCTAATTAACAATTACTTACCGGCCTCGAACCACGGTCTCGCCTCGCATACTCCACTACAAATAGATTTACTTTTTTAAGTAGAAAGTGTCAAAAGGGACTTGTCTGGTAAATAACAGTTTGGGTTAAAGGTGTCATGCATTTAATTTTGTTTTTTTTCTCCCATTTTACTGAGGGAAATAAGAACCTTTTATAATAATTTCTAAAACAAGTATTCAAGACACATTAGTCTGGTGCTAGTTTTCATTTGGGAACTCAGGTTAAACCCCATTCTAATATGTAATTTTCTTTACTAAAAAAAGAAACTGGGCACTGTTGCAATTAAACTGAGCATGTCACCTTGCACATCAGATCGCACACGGTCTTCAGAGACCCTGTTGAGTTTTTCTTTTTAACGTTTTTGTAATGCTGCATAATTATATTATTCTCGTTTTTTTTCGAAAATGAAAGTCATATAAATCATCTGTTGAGGAGGTTTAAGTGGATTGCAACTTTGTACTCTTAAAGGCCATGCCACACTCTTAAAAATGGTGAAAAACTGCATCACGTTGCCATACTTGAACCAAGGAAGTACCTTAAACATCAAAAAACCATCAAAATTTAATTTGATTTTTTAAAATCTTTTTAGTAAATGGTTCTTTGGAACCAAAAATGGTTATTATGAGATTAATGTCAAGAGCCTTTTGTAACCCTTTTTAAATAACTTGCTCTTAAAATGTTCCAAAAAAGACATTTGGTGCACAACAATGCATTAATTATGAAAAAATCTCTTCCCACACACGTATAAGAAAATAACAAACTTACATACCCATTCATTTAATCATGTAATTTATTCTTGTCTACATATAATGACAGATGCTTATTTGCTTTGTGTTGTCTCTGCATTAAATGGAACAAAAGAAGGTGGGGGAAAAATCTGATCAAGTCACACCGGTTTTAAAAGGACTTTCCAACACTGTTTAAAATGATGTGTTGAGGTTACTTAAAATATATGTGCACCATTTTTGCATCATGTTTTTCTAAGTAAAAAGTTTTTTAAGTTCAACTAAGTAAAAATAACAAGATAATCTTTGTTGCGTTTACAGAAATATATCACTTCGCTAGACCTTCTTTACTTAAAAAATTATCCAGCATGAGTTCAATCAACTTACAGTGCTCATGTGGGCTGTACTTACATATTTCATTTATTCACCATAATGTTCAGATAGCATAGTGAAGTATATTATTAAAACTAGGGCTGTCAAACGATTAAAATTTTTAATCTAATTAATCACAAGGTTTCTTGAATTAATTTCGATTAATCACAATACTAAATATGATTGAAAAATTAACGTTTTCTATGTAACCTACTGTTCTCAGAACAGAAAGATAAATGACAAGAAGCGGATATTACATTTGTCTCTTCTTTTTTATTATTGACAAATCCAAATAACTATTTTAATTCTAAACAATTTTGGCAATTTAGCCATTGCTCTTAGCAAAAAAAGTGAATGGAACGTTTTTTCTTTTCGAGAAATCTATTTTTTTCTTCAATTTTCCACTTGTGTGCCACGTTTTGAAACTGTTGAGCACATACCTCTACAGAGTGACGCTCTTCTGTTTTCATTAAGGTTCAAGCAAACGACATTACTTTCCAGGGTTTAGTGATGTGATGCGCCGTCACACCAGATAATTGTTGTTACTAACGGAGCTCCAGTGGTCTCCTGTCAAAGCAACATATTCCGCTGAAGCCAAATCCTATTCCTTCGTTTTCTTTTCTGCGTCAGTTGATTTTTGTCATCATTGTGCTTCTCGGAGGTAGCTTGTAGAATGCGTCTAAAGTTGCCGCTTTCAAAAATTCTGTGAGGGCCGTGTCCTCGACAATATGAATCAGTTTACAGTTCTTGTCCATCAAGAGGGGCAACGGGTTCTTCCGACACCTCCAGCTCGCTCGTGTCACCCATTTACGCCACGAGGAAAGAACGCGGCGGGGGTTGAATTGGGGTAAAATCATGGAGTGAGTTAATGCGTTAATAAAATTATCGCCGTTAATTCCAGAAATGAATCATCTCGCGTTATCGCGTTAATTTTAACAGCCCTAATTAAAACAAACAGTTTTTAAATAATTGATGACTGATTTGATGTCAGTCATTGAATGATTCTCCACAGAAGTACAAAAAATACTGCATTTCTTATGTGTGCCTTCCTTATTGTGGTAAGAAATATCAGGGGTTGAACAGGGTCGATGCTTACCAAAGCAAACAGGAATCACCTGAATGGTAACTTCACAGAAAACGATTATTCACTACTAAGCAACATCAATAAGACTAAATATATCTTAAAGTTTGTTATTCATATTATTAAAATATATATAAATGCCCCAAAAGTGCTTTTTATTTAAAAAAGCATGAATAATCAAAGTTTTCAGACGCAAGGGCTTATGGGTATTCCCCACAGCATTTTTACATTTTTAAGTTCATTGCACTGGAAATGTATGTAAGATTTACTTAATTTTAATTGTAGTTTTCACTTTATACATACTTTTAAGCTTTTCTTGTAATTTATATTTTTGTGTTGTATGAACAAAGGATTTTAAGTTAAGCTAGAAATTGTATGAATGAGTTTATATTTAAGTAGAAGCTACTTAACATACATAATGCAATATGATTGTTGAGACGACAAATCACTTTTTACAGTGAAGTTTATACAATCTGTATAAATTTTTCTGTAAATTGCATGCAGTTCTTCATATCTACTATTTTTTAATGCAACGATTGAATTTCTTTACCATTCATTTCTTGAATGAAATGTGCATTTAACAACCTCTCCCAATCCCTGGTTATCAAAGACTCCTCACTCCGTGTCATCTCCATCCCAGTTCAAGACATCATATCTGGCATTTTTCACCTTGTATCACTGTTCATTTATAAACCCGTCTGTTTGATCCTAACCTGTTTGTGTCTTGAGTCTGACTACCCGTTACACTGTGTACATGAAAATACATTTTTAAATCATGTTATTTACATATGTGATTGTAAAATAATCCAAAAGCAATCGGAACACATTCCGTTTATATTGTGAAACTATTACATTCCTCATTACATTTTTGATTAAGTAATTCATTACGGTACCGGAATACATTTTTAAAGTAACCCTCTCAACCCTGGACTGTAAAGTAAATATGTGAATTACATGTGAATCTTAATTACTGAAGTGATAGTGTCAATCTGATTGTTTGTCAATAATGAATATTAAGGCATGTTAAATAGTTAAGCATGTAGACTGTGTGATATAAAATAAAATTTCAATGCATCTCACAGTCCAGATTTGTATCCAACCTACAGTATCCGAATAATAAGCTGTGGATATAGTTTACTGTAGATGACCTGTGTGCTGCTGAGGATATAGCAACATATCCTCAGACCCATAGGACATAAGAGAGCATCGAGATCAGCATCTGCTGTTTCATCATCTGCTGCGTTTCCCGCTTTTCAAACCTAGTTCCAAGTTACGTCAGTCTTCAGAGTGAAATATCATTGGCTTTCATGGTGTCAGTGTTGAGTGTAAAATGCTATTGGCTCTCGTTAACGATTACATCAGTCTAATGTTGCGGTTTGTTAGATGTGTTTATGTCCGTTAATGTATTTCCTCGTATATAGTTATCGTATGACTTAAGTTAGAAGGTTTTCAATTGACTTCTTTGTAATACGTTCATACTGTTTTGTTCATTTTAGGGAATAAATACATATGACTGTACTTTTACTCATGTGTTGTGTTCAGCGGCGGAGTGGCCATCGGGCAATTCTGGCAAATGCCAAAGGGGCCAGGACACTTTTTCTAACACATTTAAATGTGAAAAATATTTTATAGGACTGTTTTTTATCGCTTGCACAATCTCACTTAGGTTACAATAATAATAATAACACTAATAATAAACGTTAAGTATTCATCCCAGTCAGAAACTGCCGGCCTGGTCACAAGATAAGAGTTGGCCGTTCAGTCATGCATGTCATCACAGGGAGACTGGAGTGCCAGTGCAAAACAGGCTACTTGTCAGTCAAAGCTAGATACTAGACCGTAAAAAAAGGAAAAATGGTGCAGAAAAAGTCAGAGAAAGCAAAAAAAGGGCTCTTAAGTCCCACGCTGCCAAATGCGTAAATCTAACTGAACTCTTTTCAAAAGGTTTAAATTTGGCTGATGCACCGATGGACAGCTGTCATGATTCTGCCTCCTATTTTCTTGATTTTCTTGTCTAGTGGCAGAATCATGACAGACCCAGGTGTTAAGTGTGAGAGAGACATGATATTGTTGTGATGATGTACCATGCACTCTCTCGGGTTTCACCTTTGTTCAGATCAAACTGATAATACATTAAAGAATATCTAATTTCTGACCCCATTTTAACACAAAGTGTATTTAAATGAACAGGTTCTGTATTACTTATTGTACATTTGCAACAGCAACATACATTTTCTTGGCAAACTGTATTTTAATTGTATTGTATGTCACATTTTCACATTATTTCAGAGAACACAAAAGAAGAAAGTTTGAAGAATGTTGGTAACCACAAACCATTGGTCCCCATTTACTTGATCTGGATTTGTGTCCATAAAGTCAATGGGGACCAAAGGTTTTTGGTTACCAAGTTAATGGTCTTCCAAATATCTTCTTTTGTGTTCTGCAGAGAAAGTCATACAGGGCTAAAATGACAAGAGGGTGGGTAAATGATAAAATAATAAAAAAATTTGCCTTTAACAACATAGTGTTCCTGGAAAGCATGCAACAAAAGTTAGGGGGCAGTTGTGGTCTAATGGTAAGAAAGATGGCCTTGGTTGCAGGTTTGATCCTCAAAAGAAAATGACTGAGGCAAAGCGATTTATCCCCAGAAAAAGCAATGTTGTTGTCCATTATTTTGCAGCGAGGAAGATCCTAATCCATACGCGCATAAAGTAAATATAAATCGAAAACACATTCAGAAATTTAAGACCGTTGCCAATCTTCCCAGGAATAGATAGCTTAGAATTATAATGTTTATATCTGTACAAACCATCATCAAACCACCATACGCGCCAACCCGTTGGCTAAGGTTGTTATCGCCCCACTCGCTCCGTTAATGCAAGCTCAGTGCCCCCGGTCCCATATGGTATAACAATACAACACACAACACCATTGTATTACATGGTCACTTGGCAGCCCATATTGCGTCCCTCCGTTGAAACCACAGCCAGTGACTGCTTCCTCTATCAACGACAGTGGCAAGTTCCTGACTACGTTCCATTGGGCCTATCCTCTGATCCTCACATTCTTAAGCAGCCTTGTAGTGGAATTAGAAAAAGCCCCTGCAGCCCACTTTCACCGAGGAACACTTTTGCTGTTCATCCCCGATCTTCAGCCTCCGCTACCAAGTTGGTATACCAGATATTCTTTCTTTCAAATGCTTCGTTAATGGCCTCTTCCCAAGGAAGAGTCAACTCAATTATGAGGACTGTCCTACTGGAGCTGGACCACAGAACCATGTCCAGCCGCAGGTGTCACAATGGCGATGGAAATAATAATCCTGGCATTGTGTTGGGTGGTTGGAGGAGAGCGTTTCGAAAATGGGTTGCGCCTACCTCCAATCAGGGTATACAGTACATGACAACCATCACAACAACCAAAGCATGTACAAAGCGACTGCTTGATAAGCTCCAGGAGAACATTAGTTGGGCACAAATGAAGGTCAAACCAAGAAAATCCCACAGCATTTCTATTGTCAAGGGCAGGCTTACCAATGACAGGTTCTGTATAAAGAGTGAGCCCATGCCAAAGGTGAAGGAAAAGCACATCAAAAGCCTTGGACGGCGGTACACCGCAGACCTTAAAGGCGCCGAACAACTTAGTCAAGAGACATCCATTGGACTCAAGAAAATCAATAATACAGCGCTTCCCATTTGGCTTGTTGCCACGCCTGATGTGGCCAATTACAATGTATGAGCTCACTGTGTCTCACGCCAATAACCTGGAGAGATTGATGAGTCCACAAGTGAGGAAATGGCTTGGGCTGCCAAGATGTCTTAGCAACATAGGCCTGTACGGGAATGGAGCTCTCTCTCCTCCCATTTCAAGCCTTGTGGAGGAATATAAATGCACCAAAACAAGGTTAGAGATGACGTTCAAAATTGTGCAACCTGCCATTATGCCAACCTCTAGCTGTTGCCATGCGGTGGTACTATCCTGTGTGGTAATCCAAAATTGGAGATCCTGAAAATATGCCTTAATCAGCTTTGTTACCTGATCTGGAATATGTAAGAAGTCAAGGGCTGTCCACAGGAGCTCATGTGGCACTGATCCAAAGGCTTTGTCAAGATCTAGGAAAACCACGTGCAGGTCTTTCTTCGTATTCTCTGCCATTTGCAACTGGTGCCAGATTATGTTTGCATGTTCCAAACATCCAGAGAAACCCTTATGCCTGGCTTCTGCACTGAAGTGTCTATTAAGTCATTTCTCTTCAGAAATCCTGAGAGTCTATTGGCCACAACGCTGAAGAAAATCTTACCTTCCACATTCAATAGGCTAATTTGGCG
This sequence comes from Triplophysa tibetana, assembly GCA_008369825.1. Taxonomy (NCBI): domain Eukaryota; kingdom Metazoa; phylum Chordata; class Actinopteri; order Cypriniformes; family Nemacheilidae; genus Triplophysa; species Triplophysa tibetana. The sequence goes on from CM017916.1 coordinate 12,860,640, forward strand.
AAACTGGTCAATAGTTGAGGACTTTTTCTCCTTGGGGATCAATATGCCTCCTGATCTTCTCCAGACCTTTGGTATCACCTGCTTTTTCCATATCATAGCCATACATCTCCAACCGCACCTCAACAACCCAGGGGCTTTCTTTTAGGCCTGTATGGTATACCGTGGGTCCAGAAGCTGAAGCTGATCTTGCCTGTTTTACTGCACATTCAACTTCGATCCATTTAGGAGGCCTTGTGTCCATCTGGTGTTCTGGTAGCTGAATTGGTGGCATGTCCTCTGGAATGGAGATTGGCTCATGCCTCTGATTGTCGGAATACATTTTTCGTAGGTTTTACTCAATATCTGTTATAGGTACTCTAAGGGTCCTGGTTTTCTCCTTGCTAAAGATGCTACTGACAAACTAGTAAGGATCTTTTTAGAAAGCGGTCCTGGTTCGCTCCTTCTTCTTATGTTGCTTTCTCAGGATGTGGTGTTTGTCCTGCCCCTGGGATTCACCCGAGGGATTTGCCCTACCTCTTGTGAAGTATTGGCCAATGCAAGGGCCCTAACTAAGCTTTCTCAGGCACTTCTTCCTGCCCTGATGGATTTTAAGACCTTTCTCTGATGTTACCTTTGTCCAGCCGTAAATGCATATCTGTAGTTTCTGTCCTGTTGTTCCAACTTCGGCTGTGCTGATCTCTTGGTTCTTTGTCATATCCATCCCTTGGTCTGTTCTTGCGCACATGCTCTTGCAGACTCCAGGGGTTGTCTTTCTCTTGTGTTTTTCGTAGCCTTAGATGGGTGGACCTATTACGCTTATAGTAATGGATCCTGCCGACATGGGTAGCTAGCCCATGTCTGCCCCGGTGGGGTCTATTCCCTCCTGCCAGAAGTCTCTCCAGGCAGTTATAACCAAATATATATTTAAATCAGAATTGTTATAAATTGTTAAAACAGGATGCCATCTTAGCATCATTCTAATAAAAACCCTTGTTATAAAAGCACCTGAAAACTGTTTATATTTAAAATTACTACTTTTCCTTTCTTTACTCATATGTTTCTCACAGTACTGCTGTTAACCATATGCATCCTGGTTTTACTTTCATATTTTGTGTATTTTGGCCTTTACGTCACAGTAAATATATGAGAAAGATGCTCAGACACACCCAAAGCAGCAAAGCCACATTATCTTTCATTATTATTATTAGCAGCAGTGAACATCCAGGGTTACTTGGCTGTAACCCTGTTCCCTGAAAAAGCGGGAACGAGGTGCTAGGTTTCAAAGGCTATGGGAAAACAGTCTTTGTTTGACTGGTTGTGTAGCACGTGTGTCAAACACGGCAAAAATAATTTTGGCTTTAATTAACCTCAGCAGGTGACGTGGCTAATTACATTCACACCTGCATTTAAAAAAAATACCGGTTATAGTAGCCTGATTCTCTGTCTGTTAGGGGAACACGTTCCCCCATTTATGCACCCCTCCATGGGGAGGCACACCCCCACAGTCCCGGGCACAGTCCCGGAGTCTCAGGATCTCTTATTAGAAGAGATGAAGCACCCCAGGTCCGGCGCTCCCGAGGCACCCTGAGGGGCAGGCTGCCTCGGGACAGGTGGGCCATTCGAGCTTGAGGCGGTCCACCGCATTTGTCACTGCCCCGAGACGCTCGTTAAGCGCTTTTGCGTCGTGAGTGGAACGCCCCGAGGCGGACGCGAGGATGTCGCGGCTCAGTGAGCGCACTGGAGAAACGGCATCCGTCTCCCGTGCCTTCGCTAAATCAAACCTTGATCCCCAGTAGGCCTATCAGAAAAAGGCGGCTCATCCTTTTTAAAAGAAAGAAAACCGAGCACGGAAAACCCGGATGCCGAGCGCATCACAGAGTTCGCAGTCACCTTCTAGCCCCAGCGTAGCAGTTTCAGCCCCCAAACACTCAAAGCAGAATTCGTGTCGATCCAGATCGGAGAGGAACCTCTCAAAAGGAGGAACACATCTCCTCTCTGAATCAGACATGACTTATATCAGTAACCTTTTTAAATATAAGATAAGGCTAAGTCACAGTGCTTAGACACTTTAACTCTATTTGATGTTGTTTCTCTCGTATTCAAACTCCGAACTACTTCAATATTTCGCTAGTAATTGACACACACACTCAACACAAAGCGGTCCTTGAAGACAAAGAAACCTGATGACGCGTCCACATTCACACGTATTTATAACCTGCAGGTATGGGTGTAATTAGTCACGTAACCTGCCGAGGTTATTTAGAGGCCAAAATAATTTTTGGCATGTTTGACACACATGCTTCACAACCGGTCGAACAAAGAATGTTCTACCATAGTGTTTGAAACACAGCATCGAGTGTAGCTTTTGATAGGGAGGAATGTGTTCTTCATGCATTACTATGCCGAGAAACTCACTTGAAAGTCTTGAAAAACCTGTAGTGAAAAGTGAAAGACTTCCTCATTCCCCGCATCATGTTTATGTTTGAAATCTGACTTCAAATCAGACGAGTCTTCTCAGTTCATCTTCCGATCCTTTATTAACATTTAACTTTAAGCATTTGGCAGACAAGCTCATTCTAAACGAGTCACAGTGCATATATGTGTAAATGTAAATTTTATCTCTCGGTTCATTCAATGAAGCTGTGAAGATTAAAGCCATTTTCCACAATCTTTTAAGTGTGTGTCTCTGTGTTTGTGTGTGTGTGTGGGTGGGTCGAGGCCGCCGGGATCTCTTCCAGGATCGGGGGCCGCCAGATTCCCCTCCTGTCCCATCACAGATCCCTGCCGACATCCAGTCCGGTGTAGCTGGTTGTCCAGCCGGCCAGAAGTCTCTCCAGGCAGTTATAACCAAAGATATATTTAAATCAAAATTATTATAAATTGTTCAAATTGGATGCCATCTTTGCATCATTCTAATAAAAACCCTTATAAAAGCACCTAAAAACTGTTTATATTGAAAATTACTACTTTTCCTTTCTCTACTCATATGTTTCTCATTCAGCAGTACTGCTGTTAACAATATGCATCCTGGTTTTACTTAATTTTTTGTGTATTTTGGCCTTTACTTCCCAGCAAATATATGAGAAAGATGCTCGGACACACCCAAAGCAACAAAGCCACATTATCTTTCATTATTTTTATTAGCAGCAGTGAACATCTCGGTTTACTTGGCTGTAACCCTGTTCCCTGAAAAAGCGGGAACGAGATGCGGTGCTTCAAACGCTATGGGAGAACAATCCTTGTTTGACTGGTTGTGAAGCATGTGTGTCAAACACAGCAAAAATAATTTTTGGATTTAAATAACCTCGGCAGGTGACGAGGCTAATTACACCCGCACCTGCAGGTTATAAATACGTGTGAATGCGGACGCGTCATCAGGTTCCAACTTCGTCTGAATGGACGTCCGGGCACACCTGCAGTGCGGCATTGTGTCGCAGCATCTCGTTCCCGCTTTTTCAGGGAACAGGGGGGCACACCCAAGTAACCCGAGACATTCCCTATCAAAAGCTACACTCGATGCTCCATTTAAAACGCTATGGGAACGAGAATGCCAACGCCGCCGCACTGAAAGTGTCTGGACCCCCTTAGGTTGTGTAGTGTGTGTGCACAATCCGAGAGGAGGCCTCAGATATGACTCTGGGATATAGACTCCAGGATGCGTGCGCCTGGAGTTGCATGGGCATCCTGACTCTAAAGTAACAAATGTGTGCGGAGAGAATCAGCCCGCAGCATCACACTTGCTGCGAGGGGAAACCTCTTGCTAAGACCATAGAAGATGAAACCCCCCTTGTTGAATGAGCTCTGACTCCTAGAGGTGAATTTAACAGGGCGGCGAAGTCGAATAAGGTGGGTGACAAAAGGGTGTTTTCCCACTGAAACCCCATCAATCAGGGCGTGACAGGCCAAAATGGCGGCCACATAAACCCCGAAAGGACAGGGTTTGTGCCTGAGGACAGTTTCTCTTGCAGAAACTCAAACACTGAAACGATCTGGCAGTGAATTGGGTCTGTATGGTGTGCCATGCACCATCTGTCAACAATGCTCCATCTAAGGGCTTAGCTCCTTCTAGTGGAGGGAGCCCTGGCACTTAGAATAGTCTCTACTACACCAGGCGGAAGCTCAGCATCTCTCAGCTGGTGCCCTTCAGGGGCCAGGAATTGGGGTTCCAGAGCTCAGTATGGGGATGAAACACTGTCCCCTGCGCCTTAGAATATAGATCTTTCCTGACTGGGATCGCCCCTGGCGAGTTGTCGAGGATAGATACTAGGTCCGAGAACCCGATTCTGGTTGGCAAATGGGGAGTCATCGATAAGAGGCACGAGCCCAGCTATCGAAGGAAATGCGTAAAGACGCAGTCTGGGCCATGTATGGGCCATCGCGTCCAGACCCAGAGGAGCTGGATGAGTCATAAAGAAGTAGAGGGGACATTGTGCTGTCTCCTGCGTAGCAAAGAGGTCCATCTCTGCTTCGTAAAATCTTTCCCTGATATTTTTGACTCTTCGGGGTGGAGTTTCCATTCCGCGTTTTGTCACACCTTGTCTGGACAGCAACTCTTGTCACCTTGTCTGCTCCCACAATCATATGCCCCGGGATGTGAATCATAAATGCAAATGAGCAGGACAAAAAAACGTGGTTTACGCGCCTGGTCTACGGTTCTTTTTACCGATGGAGAGATACCTGGCAGTAGTTTCCACGCTGCCAGCTTCTCCCAAAGGGGTATCAATTTTGGCATTTCGTCTAGTAGGGGGCATGCCAGATGTCTGGCGTCCAAACAAATGGCAGGAGACAACCGAATATCTAGCATTCTTTTTGAGCCCGCTAATCCCCGAAACGCCGGTGGCGGCGGAGATTGGAAATCGGCCCTGTGAGGATGCCGAAGGGGAGCCTCTAATTTCTCTTTGAATTTTTAGCAACCCTCCTCAGGGGGGCACAACCCCACAGTCCCGGGCACAATCCCAGAGTCTCAGGATCTTTTTTTAGAAGAGATGAAGTGCCTGAGGTGCGGCCCTCCCGATGCAGCCTGTGGGGCATGGTGGGCCACTCCCATGCCTGTGTGAGGGGGGGCTGGACTTGCAACACTCTCCATGAGGACCTCACGCCTCAGGTAAACTGGACTGTGTGCCTGGTCGGGACTGGGGAACTGGTCCGGAGTGGGTGGCAGACACTCCAGACGCGGGATTCAGCCCCAAGTGTCTCTCCGAGGTGACCAGTGCAGCCATTGAACTACCTCGTCTGCTTTGTAGCACGGAGAGACAAGTCTGTGGCTCGGCGTAGTGAAAACGCTGTTCAATCACCCCGCCTGTGCTCACAACATCCAGAAGGTCAGCCTGGTACGCCTGCAGAACCATGGTGTCCAGGGCAGCACCTGCCGGACCTGCTTCCTGAAAAGCCTTCCCCAAAATTGCTTATGTAAGTCTGCAAGGCTCGGTGTGGAGAGAGGGCTTTTTAAGTGACGACGATGTCCCAGGGGAGAGATAGCTTGCAAGCGTCTCTTCCAATCGGGGCATCATCTTATACCCCCGTGGTCTCACACCAGCATATATCAGTTTTAAACGATCTCCAAATCCAGCGTTATATCCACACTTAATATAACATTCATCACCCAGATGCAGTGAACAAACAAACACCTGAACTTCGTGAACGTATGCTCTCTCCTGCTTACAAGAGAAAGTGAACTCTGCGCATGCCCCTTCTTCTACTCTCCTCTGGCCGTGCCGTGTGCTTTTCCGGGAGAATTGTCCAATAAGGAACTATGAAAAGTTGTTGCTGAACAGTTTTGTATGTACGAAAAAAACTTTCCGAAACCTTTACAATCGCTAGGGGAGTGTATCGAACACAGAAATACTACGTTATACGCCCAACTCATTTTTTGACAAGTTGACCAAGTTAAGCATGAGAAGACAGCACGTTTAACATTGTAAAGAAGTCAGAATGCATTAAACACTGTTGAAGGGCCGCTTTAAGCCTTGTCCTTGAAACCAGGCATATGTGTTTGAATTTAAGAAGTGGTTTGATCTGGAACCTCAACCCATGGCTTGTTGTCATTGGCTTCGGATCGTCGCGTCACTTGATGTCACATGATGTCGAGTCAGATGACAGCTCCAGATATTAATCGTGCTTGATATTTGTTAGGTGTCTGCAAGGCATCAGCTACGCATCAGGTAACCTCTTTGATGAGTAATTTGCTAGTTCACACATAATGATTGGCAAACGCTAATCACGCGCTGTTTTCGACCTGTCGGCGAGCTCAACGACTTGCAAATCGGGCTTAAATCAGGCTTAAAATCATGTAGTGTGAACTTGGCATAATAAGTAAAAAAATTGTCGTAAAGACAGAGAACTTTAATTTAGTGCACATTCACATGCTTTCTTAAATCAGAAAGCAAACACGATTTTGTGCATAAAATTACATGTACAGTTACAGTAGGTTATTTGTTGATTCTATTGTAGGCAAAGACAATATTTATGTAGGCATATGTCCATGCTTTCACGTAAGCCACAGACCAGAGACACCCCTGATAGGACAAGTACATAAGGCAGACATCTATTTGATGTCTGTATTTTCATCTGCAAGACATCTAGCAGATCTCCCCTTCATCTCTGAGATGTTTGCTGTCAGATGTCATATAGACCTCTAAAAGATAACTTGGGAAAGGAAACAAATTGATTGATCAGACTGCCCAGTGCTACTGACATAGCCTTCAACACATTACTCACGGTTGCTTTTCTCCCTCCCATATTGACACTTACTTGGTAGAAAGTCCCACATGCGTAAAAGCGCAGAGCGATTAAGCACTGTTCCTCCAAGGATAAAGCATGACTCCTTTGGGTTTGGTGTTGGAGTGTTGGCCTGATAAGATCTGCAATGTACTTAATGTCATCTCTCGCAAAGCAAAAACGTGCATACAGTTCTTCTGATGTGTATTGCTCGAGTGGTTTGGCTCGCTCAGCATGCACCCTTTGTCGGTACCTTCTCCTACAGCATTGGTTCTCAACTCGGCCCGCGAGATCCACTTTCCTACAGAGTTTAGGCCCAGCTCTGATAAAACACCTGAATTGGCTAATCAGTGAATTCAAACAGACGCGTTCAACTTAATGTTGGGCTGCGCAGATTGTTGGACATATCGCATCAACGTACTGTGAGAGTCCAATTCAAATGTGTACCGAATAATCTGCACTTATACATTTTTACTCAGGTATCTGCAATCCCCTGGAATCGAACCCACAACCTTGCGTTGTTAGCGCAACGCTCTTACCACTGAGCTACAGGAAAGCTACTTAAATCTAATAAATCTCATAACGTAATACTTTTGCACAGCGCCGCATTAAGGTGAACGCATCTATTCTTAAAGATGCTGATTAGCTTGTTCGGAGGTTTCATATCAGAGTTGGAGCTAAACTCAGCAGGAAAATGGATCTCACGGGCCAGAGTTGAGAACCACTGTCCAACAGTAACGATGAACAATACTCGCAAAAGAGAAATGGGTGCAAAGACATGATGTGTTTAAATGGTGTCACCCATTAACCAGCAATGAGCTGATTGGTGTAAGCCTAATTGAGCACAAGACAAAGCAATGATGCTGAAGACTTTTAAGATCAGTGTTGGCTACACCAAAGAGTTGGAGCCATGGACACAAAAGGGCCTAATTTCACTGTGGCAGAGACCTGTGCACTGCTGGAGGGTGTTCGGGACAATTTTGCCTCGATAGTAGGACGTTTTAGCTCTGCAAAGGGTGGAGAAGTAACCAAAAAAGGAAAACACAGCATTTGTGTCACAAAGCCTACTACAGTGTACAGAGCTTAGTTTAATTTTTAATTTATTTTTTAGATAGAGTAGAAAAGATATAGAAATCAGAAATGATCGATCAGGTGCTGACGGAAGAGTGTTTTCAGCAAATTCTTAAAGATGGCCAAAGAATCTGCTGATCTTGTAGCAGCAGGCAGATCATTCCACAAATGTGGAACAGATCCAGGAAAGGTTCGTGAGAGCAATTTTTTTTACCTCTTTGGGATAACACCACAAGATGTTGTTCGTTTGCATTAATGAATGAAGATAAGGGGGTGCCAAACCAATGGTGGTCTTGTAGGCCAGGAGCAGAGTCTTGAATTTGATGCGAGCGACTATAGGGAGCCAATGTAACTTAATGAAGAGAGGAGTGACGTGTGCTATCTTCAGATCATTGAAGACCACTCTTGCCGCTGCATTCTGGATCATCTGTAGATGTTTGGTCATGCAAGCAGGAAGTTCAGCTAGTAGCGCATTGCCCAGGTTTACAGATTTCTGGCCATTCTGGAAGATGTGAAGGTTAATATGATATATGATATGTTAAAGACATATTTATATTTAATTTGTCAAAAAAAAGCCTTAAATCTTTGACACTTCTCAGTGATAATGAAACAAAACACGGCTATTCTAACAACAAAACTATTGAGATTGTAAAGAAAGTGAAAATGTATCATATAAATACTTTGAGATGTTTGTTTTGCTAAAGTAAATACTAGATATACAACAACAAGATGAAAAATGGAGATAAAGAAAACTAGATTCTGCAGATAAAAATAAGTGCATTGTGCATAAGGTCACACTAAAATGTTTTTGGGGTTGATTAGTTTTGCCTTTCTCAGTTGTTATTTTGTTTTCATTCGCCTGGAAAAATGGCTCACATTATTGTGTAAGTTTTTTTAAGTATTATTTTCAGTAATAAATTAAATGTACAGTGTGGATAATAATATGGATTGAAAAACATGGTAGTGTTGTTTAACAGTTCAGTTCAAATCTTTTTATTGCCTTGTAAACTCTAGAATTAGGAAATCCGTACAACAGCATAATAAGAACATTGATGTGTAACAAAAAAAAATTCAGCGCATACACCACAATGATTAATTTTTTTATTTGACTTCATGCACGTGTTGTTTGCACGTGTACAGATTTCTCATATGCTACGTGGTGCCCTATTCATGTGGAAAATTATGCTGTTTACAATGCAATCTGAGGTGATCTATGACCAAAGGAATTATGGTGTTGTATTTTTCACATACCTGTGGCCGATGTGCTGATGATTGAATAACTTGATGAACAAGTATCTGTCACTTATTGACATGTCACCTGTCACAAATGGTGAGATTGTGATTTTGTTTTTCATATTTTGTGTAAAGGAATGTGCCACAACAGGGAGTTTTGACAGAAGATGTTAAGGTACTGATAGTGAAATCAGTCCTGTAAGATGATAGGAACACGTGTTGGATAGCTACCAAGATTGATCAAATTTAACAAAATTCAGCAAATATCAATCAAATAAAAATGAAAGATTTGCCCATTATGTATGTCATTGTGTGTACTTGATTAATTATGTATGTATTATTTATGTAAAACTGCATTGTACGATTTACTGCATCATTGTCATTAAAACAGTCAACCATAGACACATTTTTCCAATTGCAAAAATCAACCAACCCACAACGCGAGACTGACGTGTAGAAAGTGTAGAAAAAAATGCCAAGACATCTGACATTTGTGTTTATATCAGCTATCATTCATAATAAGTATTATTATGCATAATAATTTGGTATTATATAAGTATCAATAATCGTAATTCTTACTGTATAAATGACTAAAGACTGATTACTGCACTGTGTTCAGCAGATCATGTCACAATATTAAAATGTGACTAATATGTATGTACATGTTTTTAATTTTGAGTAAATCATGATTGTGTTTAGTAAGTAAAAAAACTGAAACTCATACTACACATTTTTATTTTCAAAAATGATACAAAATGATAACCATCCCGCCACTCTATTACATAAAACAATAGAAAATCTATTTACTGATTTAACATTTTATGATGAATGTTTTTGTGTTAGAAAGGCTTTTATTTTTCTAATGGGTAAAAAAGACAAGACACTAAAACGACATGTTTATATATGATTTATTAGAAATTGCCTAATGTAAACAAGAGCAACCACCTAAAAATACATAGAAAGTGAACTATTCCAGTGATGAAACCATATAATGAATATAATAATGCAAAGATGTGATTAAAAGGACATGAGCAGTTAAGTACAAATAACAGCTTTCAATTGAGCAATCATGCTTGACAAAAAAATAGATTAGCTGTTTATTTAACTGCCCAATGAGCCCCAATAGATGTCATGGCCCATCCATTGTGTCGACCACTGAGAAAGCGCAGTTGACTTCCTTTCATGGTGGGGAAGAAGTTGAATGAGGATCCAGTAGACACCCCCACTTTGAAAGATCTGCCCAGATTTGTGACAAACACAAGTTCATAGATGTAGTCTGAATGCTTCCCAGAGACCTGAATGATGATTTCTTTGTCGTAGAGTTGCATCTCTTGCGGGTTTCCATTTTCTGAACCAAACACTTCCGTCCAGTTCCTCTCATATCTCAGCTGAATGCTGAAACGTCATACAGTGCAAAGAACATGAAAGATCCAAGTCATGATGAATTGAACAGAATGTTATAATACTACTTCTTTATTATCTTTAACTAGTTTAAGACATGTTTTCTAAGAATGTGGGCTACTTGAGCAAACATACCCCGTAATATAGCTGCCGGAGTATTCCCATACTCTGATTGCTGTGATTCGACCCTCACTTGCCGTGGAGAATTCACTACCGCTGCCGCCCCCGACACTTAGGGAGTACTGGTAAACATCTGGTACAGCTAAAACAAAGAACAAAAGCTGTAAGATCTGTCAGTCAATCCATGATAATGAGAGAATCTGTCAAACCTTCACAAAAGGGTTAGTAAAATGCAGTTACTTTTAATTCACTTTATAAAAAAACTATTTCTCAAGCAGACAGTAGAGTATTGAAACATACTGTAACTACAAAGTCAGCATAAGTATGACTTTTTATTTATTTGTGTGTAAGTTTTGGTTTATATATATACAGTATATACACACACCGTATATATATCGATCTGATACTCACGTAGTGTTGTGCCTATAGCACAAACTGCAGAGAGAATCAAACACAGAGAGAGCATCCTGTTCACCCCAAACTGCAGATTCACAATAAAATAAATCAATACATGGGTCAAACATGTTGTTATTGTTATGACTTTGTTGAAATAAAATGAATTGATGTTAATACCTGTACTGCAGCCTATTGTAGTTGATGCTTCAGCTGTCTGATGCGTTGTTCTGCATTAACACTTGTCACACCTCTTATCGTTCATTTTTTTCCACTCCTCAGCTGGAATGTTTCATAACTCACAACCAATGGATTGTTTGAAGCTAGCATTGTCTCGCCACCAATTTCACTTTTATTTTTGGTTTTAAAACATTACTGCCTGTGAAAACCAAGCTAAGGTCATTTTTTTGTGAATTACTCTTTTCCAGATAAAATCGTCCAACATAATGGAAAGAACAGTCTGCGGAAATGTAACCTTGTAAAATTATACTTGACATCAAATTATAAGGCTTGAACGTGGTTTGAACGTGGTTTCCAAAATACAGTAAAATAAGCCTGTTCTTTCATGTAAGCCCGTTTTTAAAAAATAGTATATAGTTATGCATATTTTGATCAAATATATTGTGTATTTTGTAAATTGTATATTGCGGGACTAATTTCCCCCCCCAAAAAAGTTGATTAAATTCGAGCACTGTGTAACTGTAATTTTGTTACAACCATTCAAAAAGTAACTGTAATGAAATACAGTTACTCAAATTTTGCATTTTAAATACGTAGTTAAGTTACATGTATTTTGTTACTCCGCAGACCTGAAGACAGCATGGAGAGAGACTAGAAGGTCTGTTAGACTTCATTCACACACTTTATTGCTGCGTCTGTCTGTGCTTTCTTAATTATTTTTAAACATGTTAATATATTTTAGAGTAGTGCAATTCAACTCCAATCTTGCAGTCAATGTCCTGGAAAGTTTAGTTTCCTATTAATAATAATTACCCTAATAATTGTGTTTCCCTAAAGTACCCGCCTAGTTCTATTTCTGTACTAAAATGTACCCACAACCAGGGAAGAATTTAGTGATGTCACACTGAATGTACAAGTCAAAATAATTGTTTAACTAAATCATGTCTTTTTGGAAGTATATAGTTAAATGTGTTATATCACATTGTGGGTGTACAGGTCATAAAGGCCACTTCTGTTACAGGTCTTTGTATTTTCCAATCATTTGCTATATGGACTGTACATGTACTTTCCTATATCAAAATATGTACATTTTAAGGGATACTACAGTATACGTCAGTGAATTGAGACCCAACATATTGTAGGTATTAAGTAAAAAATATTTTAATGGGATGATCGCACATAATTCATACAAATATTGACAAAAAATTGCCAATTTGGACATACACAGTTTCGGAAGAAGCCTGTGTCATTCCATTGTGTGTGAAGAACACATTGTGTGTGTTTTTTAACGCAAGAACACAACCTGTGAGAACGGCCGTTCACAGTTCGCAATCTTGAGAGAGGACAGAATTTTTTCACACGCTCTAAAAATGTCACTGAACTACATAGTGTACTTCATTTACACATCATTCTGGGAATCTTGTTTGAATGGTTTACCACAAAGGTCTCGGTTCATTTATAGAATGTCCTAATTTTCACACAAGCATCAGAGGCAAACCTACATTAAGTTGGGCCATATGCAAAATTATTCAATTAGGCCCTTCTGACATTTTTTTGTGAATATTTATTTGTCAATGATTGAACAATGATCAAATAAGAGAATAGTCAAATCACACGTGATATAACAAAATGTTAACTTTTACAATTTTAATACCAAATTCTCAAATATGTATCATATATGTGACCCTGTACAACAAAACCAGTCTTAAGTAGCATGGGAACATTTTTAGTAATCACCAAAATTACATTGTAGGTGCAAAATTACAGATTTTTCTTTTTGCCAAATAGCATTAGGATATTAAGTAGAGTTCTATGAAGGCATTTTATAAATGTCCTACCGTAAATATATATAAACTTTATTTTTGCCTCAGATTAACAACTTCAAAGGCGATCTTTTTCAATATTTTGCTTTTTTGCACCCTCAGATTACAGTTTTGTAAACAGTTGTTGCTCCACCAGATAGTGTCCCATCCTAACAAACCATATATCAAAAGAAAGCTTAATTCTTCATTTTTCATATGATGTAAAAATCTCAATTTAAAAAAAATGACCCTAAAGACTGGCTTTGTCGTCCAGGGTCACATATTACCCATACATTGAAAATTAAGAAATGCTCGTATGTATAAAGTTATAGCATACATTTTGTTTTTACCCTTTTCTAATCCAGTCTTTGTACATTTATTATCTTAATAAATATAAGTGTATCTGTATCATACCTTTCACATTAAGTTTAACAAACTTTATTATTTAAAGGGATATCCCAAGCACAAATCCCTATAATAAATGTCACAATCTGCTGCTGGGTCATTATTTATCAATAAGGAATATTTTTCTTTCTTTGCAATCGACTCTGATAGGCACTTTATACGAGTGCTGTCCGTCACTTCTCTGGAAGTCTTTGTGTTCATCAAATGCCACATACAGAATACATTTTTTAAATCAAAATGAAAATAGCATCAGGATCGTTTCCTAAAGTATTCCTTCAAGGATGTGAAGCACTTTATTCGGAGGTAAACAACAGTATAACGCTTGTCATTTATAATTTACAAATACCAAAACATTAGGGAGAATGAGGATGTGAATGAATGTATTTACCAGCATAAGGTTTGGTATGAGAGGTAGCTTATAGAATCACAGACCTGCCCTATCCTGATCAAGCAAAACACAACAACAACATGTTTTGGATATTTTACAACAACTATCGCTTTAAACAACAGATTTCCAGTTATGCTGGTTGAGCTTGATTTTACTGTAGAAATATCTCACGGTTACCTGTAGATTTGTTTCGCACTGACCAGATAAAACTTGTCGTACTGAGAAAAAAACAGCTTGCCATCCCAGTCCATCAGCTCCACTATCAGAGCATTTTGCTTCTGATTGGTTAACTTGAACATACTCATTTCCCAGCCAATCTTCTCCGGACACACTCAACAAACAGTCACTTTTGTTGCAGCTTGAGATGTTAAATACAGATGAACAAATGATTTGCTTAGATAACTCATTAAGAAATGGGTTAAAGTAAACATGATGCGATTGCAGCGTTTTATGACGTGAGGGTGCTTGCGGAGTTGATGCTTTGTTAAAATGTTTTTGGAGAGGTGCCCGTCAGGCTACGCAGAGCACAGCCTATGGCATAGGTCCGGCGTAGGTCTTACGCATGACCATAAATCGCCCTAACCCTGCCTTTAATGCTGATTGTGTGAACTTTTTGTGCATCAGAGTCAATTCATTTTGTACATCACAATAAGACACAGGCCTCTGACATTCACACTCCACACATTCTGTGATTTTATCTCCATGAATTAGAAATGCACATTGAAGCTCATAATATAATTTGAAATCTACAGTTTGAGGGAAGACTGAAAATATCTTAATTTGCTCCCACACTGTACCCTTTAACTATAGGTCGTGTGTAAAAATGGGCATCCAAAACTCAGAAATTAGTTATGAGGTCGGAGGTGCAGGGTCCTGGTAGAGCGCAAATGTTTTTGTCAGGTAGAAATACAGTACACCTGCTGCTTGAGTCCATCATTCATCCAATTACCTGTATGCATGTGCACAGAAAAGCATTCCATCGGAGCAGATAACAAAATAAGAAGCCAATGATGAGTGCATGCTTGGAATATAGATGAACAGAAAGATTTGGCAATTTATAATATAATATTAATGAGTTTCTTTGGGGTTTCTGGCCCATGTGTGCACCCATGAGATGAGTTTGTGGTACTCTGCATTAGGATTGCACGGTGTACCGATGCTACGGTATCATCGCGATGCTAAAACTTTGAAATACCATGCAACCATTCACTCAGCTCATCATGCAATCCGATTCACAATTCTGATCTCACGAATCGATTTACTCACGATTTACGAGCTACTTCACATGCATTATTTTTTAAATGCTTCACGTTTCTTTGTATGATAAAATTGTGTTTTATTTCAAATAATAAAACTAAAATGCAATTATAAAACAAATTAATATAAGAAAAAGGATATTTAATATAAACAAACTAAGACTGTCTGTGCTTTTCTTGGATTTTTTTGCATTTAAGAAATATCAGCATGTCCACGGCCCCTGCTGTTCAAAAAATGTATCGCGATTCAGTTCACACCTCAACCGCTTTGAATCGTCACACATTATAATCGCTTTTCAACCGGCTCACGGTGAATCGTTTCATCTCTACTATTTTTGAAACTGTATCGTAGTACAGTAGTTAATCTTGCATATGCGCATTAATATCCATTTGAACACTTACATCTTCCTTTTTGCGGTGTTTATCTCCTAAATGAATGTGTGTTTTGAATGATTCGAGATAATGATTCCATTTTCAATTGATTTTACATACAGTATATTTCTGTTGACACAAATACGGGAGAAACAGAAATTCCTTTATAAGAATACAGTATAATTTCCAATATTTAATAGATTTTTTACAGTGTACCTTAAAATGCTATTATACCATGATCTGTTTGAATACTTGATACTTATTGGCTGCATGGAAAGTGTGCATTAAAACCTTTTAAAGCACAATTAGCCATGGATTATACCTGACACAATACTAATTAGATATATTTCTCTGATAAATATTTTGCGGTTTAAGATAATAAAAAATACAAACATACAATACATTTCATGTATTAAAGTGTAATGTGAATCAAATTATTGAAAATGAGACGTACAGACGATAAGAGGACCACTGAACAAAATATCTTGTTTAAATTATAAATACATCAATCTATCGCCCTAATTTGAATACCTTTGTTCTTAGAGCAGTGTTGAAGCAGATCATTGAGGGGTTTTGTGCAGCGGTACAAAAATACTGCCTGTGCTTTTCTTGGATTTTTTTGCATTTAAGAAATATCAGCATGTCCATGTTTATGTTTGCAGTGGACATGGCGGCCTCTGCTGTTCAAAAAATGTATTGCGATTAAGTTCACACCTCAACCGATTTAAATCGTCACACATTATAATCGATTTTCAACCGGCTCACGGTTAATCGTTATAACTCCACTTCCTAACAGAATGCACAAAAGGTAACACTTTATAATACTGTTTCATACTGAATAGTTAGTTAGGCAGAAACTAATGCATAACAAATGGTTAGTGCTGCACTAACAGTTAGTCCTGCATTAACACCGTAGTCATTACTGATAACTAATAAGGGAAGAAAGATGAACTATAGGTAACAGCATACTGATGTTTAAATTATGTAACAATTAGTTACGTATTATTTATCTAATAGTTGTTAATAACAACTAAATGCTGTGTGTCTCCTGCAGAACTACAATAACTAAGATACCTGTTTGGTATTAGGTTTAATTAATGAATAGTTTTAATTAATTTGAACAAATTATTTTCGTAGAATTCTCTATAGATTGGCTAGGATATTTAGTATGCTTCTCCTTAAGCCACTCTTTGGTTGTCTTAGCAATATGTTTTGGGTCTTTGTCGTTTTATAGGCACATATAAAACCCATCTTCAGTGATCTATTTAAGGGGATAAGGTTCTCGTCCAATATTTTACGGTACACTGGCCCGTCCCTCAGCCCCTCAATACAGTGAAGTCATCATGTGCCCGTAGCAGAGAAAAAGCCCTAAAGCATAATGTTTCCAACACTGTGCTTCTCTGTAGGGATGTGATCTTGGGGTCATAGTCAACATTTCTCTCATATTCACATTTCTCTCCATCCAAACACCGGAGTCAACTTTGGTCTCACAGCAGTGCCAGCACTTTCGCCAAAGCCTTTTTTAATCATTTTGATATTCATTGTCAAACTTCAGACGGGCCAGGTGGGCCTTCCTGGGCAGGAGGATCTTGCAGGTGCTTCAGGATTTCAATCTACTGGGGCACAGCGTGTTACCAATGGTTCGCTTGCTAACTGTGGTCCCAACTGTCTTATAAAACTAACAAGCTTCTTCCTGGTAGTTCTGGGCTGATCTTTAACCTTTCTCATGATCATCTTTACTAGTTATTTTGTTTCCAAATAATCGCACCAACAGTTGTCTCCTTCTCACCTAGCTTCTGTCTCCAATCTTGTCCCTCACATCCTTTAAAACCTATTTGGTCTGGACCATGGTGGAGGAGAGGTTAAAATGGAAGATACAGATTCTGTTGGCGGGCATCTTTTATATATACTCAACAAGCTGATTTAGGAGTACTTTCTTAAAGTGACAGGACAAATCTGTGGTGCATATAGGAACATTGCAACCTGTGGAGACAGAATTCTTATTGCTTGGTAGGGGATCAAATACTTATTTCACTGACTGAAATGCAAATCAATTTATAATCTTTATATGACGTTTTGTCCGTCAGATTTTTTTTATTCCGTCTCTATGAGTTTAAATAAACCAACCATAAAAATTATAGACCCTTCATTTCTTTGTAAGCAGGCAAACTTACAATATCCGCAGGGGATCAAATTCTTAATTCTCTCACTGTAACTGTTCAAGAGGTAGATGGCCTGAGGTGAGAAGCTGTTTTTGTGTCTGGTTGTTTTGGCAGTTAGTGTTCTGTAGCACCGACTAGACGGTAGCATTGTGAAGAGATGATGGCTTGAATGTGAGATGTCCTGTGTAATTTTCTGAGGCCTTTTCCTCACTCTGGATGTATACATTTCTTGGAGGTTGGGCAGGGGAGCACCAATGATCTTCTCATCAGTCCGAACTGTCCAGTCTTCTGATGTCTGACTTTGTGGCTGAGCGAAACCAGACAGTGATGGATGTGCAGAGAACTCTATGACAGCTGAGTAAAACTGTTTTAACAGAGTTTGTGATTGTCCCACTTCAGGTCCTGAGAGACAGGGTTGTGGACGCTGTGCAAACTTGCATCTTAAAAACATTCCTGACATTCAAGAATGTAGCGGTAAGATAAATAATATTTATTATTAAAAACTGCTCGTACCCTTGTTCCATTGGTAACTAATAAGAGTTTTGAATGAATATTTAAAATTTTCAAGACGTTAGAGGGCGCACAATGAATCTTGGGATAGCCAAAGCTGTGTAGGATACATTCTATCTGTACTTAAATACTAGCGGAAATAAGGTCGCATTTTGGGTTTGCCTTTGAAGCAACCTTTGAATCTGGACATATTTCAACAGCTTTAAGAAATCAATCAAAATGTATGTCTTAAGCTGCTATAATTATCATCTTGGTTTAATTTAAGTCTTTGTAGAATCCTCTTGATAAAAACAGTCCTAAAAATAATTAAGATTATAGCTGTCTTCTCGAGATCACTGTTTTAATGAACTGTCGTTATTTTTGCTATTGTGAAACCTGTTATGAATAAGATGATAATAATAATACAAGCTACAAGTTTTGGTCAAGCATTTCTTGATGTAGTCTTATTTAAGAAAGAAAGTAAACTTCTAGAAAAGATGTATTCTTGTATTTTGCCTTGTTAAAATGTTAAAATTGTATTGGTGTGTCTGTAACAGCTCAATTATACTGTATGTGGGCAAAATTATTTGTAGCTTGGTAATGTAATTCATATTTTGGTTGAGTTTATTTATATATTTATAGACTTACAGAGTCATTTTTAATTAATTAATAAACTGTTCAAACTTATTGAAAGCAACATGCAATAACTCTTTTGGGATGTGGAGTACAAATTAGTCAGAGGGCCCACAAACCCTAGCGGCACCCCTGTTCGTGAGCGTGTAGGGGCTCATGGGTTGTCGATCTGAGACAGATGAGTAGGCTGAGGGATCAGAGTAAAGTCACTACAAAAAACTAGACTAACACCACTGGCAGAAACCGCATGACAACAGTGTCGTGGACAAATGTGAAAGCAAGTGTATATGTGTCTAGCAAGCCACTAGCTTGTTTCGAGCAGTCACTTATTTATGGACCTCAATTGTATGCAACATTTATAAAACTTTACCTCATCCTCTAACATGATTTCTCGTTCCCGCCTAATTGATGGCCATCAGCGGTGGAATTGAAGACAACAGATCCAATCATTCCACGCTTCTTCACAGCGTCATCAAGCTACTACACTACTGTTTTTATGATCGTGCGCCCTCTAGCGGTGATATTTACCAACTGTAGCTTTAAACCCTGTCCAGGAAACCGCACCATAATAAACTGGCTGAAAATGAACAAAAAACAAATTTATTAGGAATAACAATTTCTTAGTACACAAAGATTCTGGAAAAATAATTTACAATTATGTATACAACAGGCGATTAATGTTATCTATCAGCTTTTCCCAGTGACATTACAACGTTCAGTTGGCAACCTATAACAATTGTGTGTGATTAAGTACCTTTGAGTCATTCATTGTTTTAAATTCAGGGCCAAAAAAACTCAATAATATCCAAAAGAGGGGAGTTTCCAGCTCAATCATGGGAGCATAATTCAAGAGGAAAATCCTGGACAGTTAGTGTGAGTTTCAGCACCAGACTTTTCTCAGGACCAGAACACTTCACAAAATCATCTCCTCTTCCTTTCAGTACAAAGTGAGACCACACCAACAGTGAAAACTCATCTGAAAATGGGAGCAACGGACAGTATTTTCCAGCCTTCGGTTCCTGCCAAAGGCGCCAGTTTTGCTGTCCAAGTATCTTAATGTTAAACGATGCACTCCTTCAACCATGGGCATGCTGCATGAAGGGGAAATATGTTGTCTGCTCATCATCCTGTCTCAGGGGCCATTCACAGAGATGTAAGCTTCAGCGCAAGTTCTGCGGGGAAGGTTCAATCTCACGTCACTTACTATGTATAGGCCAATAACCAATTATCACCTAACACTTGGAGTATATAAAAGATAGCCACTTACCCTTTTTATGTTCGTAGTTGAAGCAGCCGATATTCACCCCCATCCTCCTCATCTCCCCCAGGATGGTCCCCGTCCATTAACCCCAGGGGGGTTGGCTACGCCCCTGCATTCATCATCAGGCAGGAAGTGCATGAATTCTTGACCCTCCGGATGCGAGCTACGTCGAAGAACTATATAATTTGACCATATTCGCACCTTGTTGCTGATCAGTCTAATAAATGTTTATTGTCAAGTATTCTCACCTCTTGGGTCATTATGGTAGAACTACATATTCTGAATCTGTCTGCAATAACTTTCAAAACTCTGTGATATCGTTTTACTGTATTAAAAAAATAGACTTCTAATTATAAATAAGGGGAATCATTATTCACTGCATATCCAACAGCTGTCCTGTAGCTCAGTGGTAAGAGCATTGCGTTAACAACGCAAGGTTGTGGGTCCCATCCCAGGGGATTGCAAATACCTATGTAAAATGTATAGGATAAAGCAATGTAAGTCGCTTTGGATAAAAGCGTCGCCAAATGATTAAATGTTAATGTAAATGCATATACCTGTTTTTTCTCTTTCTTTTTTTGCAGCATTTGTATTCACATTATCTGATAATCTTATTATTATTGATTTTAACCATTAATTTCACTTCAATCTTTGACATGGCCTAAGAGTCAACATTACATTTATTAAAGATATCAAGATTATATTTTCACAGAATTTACTTTAGCATAATTGTATCTAGAAAGCAATAAATCACACAATAATATGTTTTACCTAGGTTTTACACATACTTTTGGTTTGCACCAAAAAGTTTGGTGTGTACGCAAAAATATTATTCTGTCATGTACTGAGCATCATCTCTTCAAACCACTATGCTTCCTTCCAATAAACAATTATTTAAAGATTAATATATCTGCAAGTGTTATCTCTATAATTGTCTCTATATTTTACTGTTTTTTTTTTTTCCTGTAGGCTTATGTGTCACTTATAAAAAAAGAAATATATCAGAATGTCAATGCTAATTTTCTAATACATTTTCAACATACCTGTTTTGATAACTTGACGCTTATCTTTTAGCTGAAATCTGATCTTGTTAAGATTTCTTTCAGTGCAGATGGTTTATAAAATACAATCTCTGAACAAATATAATACAGCAGTAACGCAGTAAATCTAGGGATGGAAAACAAGTAGACGTGGTTTGAGTTGCATGTGCATGCTGAAGTCATCAAAACAACATATTTAAATAACTTTTTTGAATAAGCGAAGGAAAAATACATCAATGCAGAAACTTGATCAAATATACTATACAGACAAAGATTTTCACATTCAAATTCAAAACTCAAATTGAAAAACACATCGTTTTGAAGAATGTAAACAGCTTTATGCAGTGCCCTCCTCAAGAGAGTTTTTTTTTGCATGTTGTAACTGTAATGTGCAGAATAAATGGACAAATTCTCATGGGTCTTTAGTAACATTTGTATCACAGGTGTTTGAATTGCAGGAAGTCTTCAGTGAGTGTAAATGTCATTATACTCCCCTTGAAAAATAATAGCAGAAGTATTTCATAGATCAAAGGCACTTGACATGATGACATAGTTTCAATAAATTGATTTAATCTAAATGAATTCCGTCTTTCGAGTACTTTATAGTTTGGTCATTTATTGATACTGTATTGTTTATTAATTGTAATAAATTAAATTACAACTACTCAACAGTTATTCTTTGCGGAAGTTTGGTCATTACGTTTGTTTCTATTTTAATTAATTAAAAATACTGCCTTCGTAATTTAAAAGTCTGTCAAAATGACCTTATCGCTCTAGTAAGAGCTTCATGAAAGACTCTCATTCAAAAACTTTTGTACAGATTCGTTCACTAGATGTCGCTGTAGGCTAGCTCAAAATCTAACGTATGGCACCGTGGACTCATTTCCAAAGAAATCAGTACAACTAACCACTGCTTCACTTCTGCATAATGAGACGATTCTATACAGGCATCTAAACAAACTGATGAACCAACACATGAAACGTGTTTACAAAGAAGATACGAGATGATTCAGAGTAGATTTACATATAAAAAGCTTCTCGTGAAAGGTTTGAGAGATTATTTGCATGAAGCTGACAGGCAGCTGAAGAGGATGAAGGAGAGCAGATGAGTAGATGTTTCAGAGGAACTGAATTAACGTGTGACAGGGCACTCACCTGCCTCCAGCTTTGATTTGACTGCGCAGTTCAGCAGTGCGTTATAAGCCTTTTTACATTGAAGGAAACATTCGGGTCAAATGCTATACGTTCAAGTCAATCAAACGCAAGCTGCATCTCATGCATGAAATGCTTGGAAATGAAAACAGACTCCTATTGGGCTCGGCTGAAATAGGGTTGAGAAGAAAGAAAGTTGTGCCTATGTTGCACATGCACACAGATCACAGTCCAAACAGAGTAAAAGTATCTTGAGTGAATATCAATGACATCTATCCATTTAGAGTCAAATCAGTTTTACAAATTCTGCTCTCACAGTAAGAGAATATACATGATGTTACGCAGGCCTAAAATAATTTTAAAGTGCCACTGATGAACCACATTAAAAGCCCGTTTCCGACCCAGTTACGGGACATTTCCTTGCACTGGTCTTTCTCAAAGTGTATTAGACCCGACCATGTCTTTAGAGAGAACTCCTGCAAGAAACCTTGCCAGCCATACAAAGTGATAATGTAATTTGCCGTTATATATTATTATTAGGGCATTTTCAAGTAACACCCCTTATCCTAATACATCTTTGTTTCAAAATCATCAACAAGAAGTGGAAAATCCAAAGCATGGTGCTCAAGCTGTCCATCTTCTATAAAGTTACATTCTAAATGAAATGCAGTTATCATGAATGTTTCAAACCTCCTGTGAAACATCAAAGACAAATCAAAGCTCTGTTTCCTCTCTTCCCAGAAGTAAAATAATTGTAGATAAAATGGATGCTTGATTCAAGTGACTGACCAGATACACTGAGTGTAGATTAATGCAAATCATTCACCCCTGAAGGTGTTTCGGATTGTAAATACCAAATATGTGCATTCGGAAAATCCAGCTTGTCTCAGCAAAGCCAGGCTGGGAGGTAAACATATAATATATTCATAAAGTGTAGCATATATTTCCATCCTAGCAAAACGTCTAAGGTGTCTGGGCATGCCTGTTTCTGCCCAGTACGGAAATTATGCATTAGTACTGTAATGTGATCATCAAAACCCCGGAAATACCGAGCGATCCATCACTTTCGGTCATCTCTAAAGCCTTCATTTGTATTCCTTGTTTGCTGCATTGCTCTTTTTTTGGCCTTTTCTTTTCTCTCAATTTGTTGTTCACATAGAGAGCTGACCTTGCAGCTTCTGGCGTAGCTCAATTGTAACGGATCCATCAGAGGGTTTTTTTCATCCCAGAGTAACATAATGGACCATTTCAGCCTAAACAACAGGCCTCTCCTCATCAACATCACTGATCACTAATCAAATATCTGAAAACACTTCAGATCAAGCACATACTCACACATTTAGATGTAGTGCTGATAGACTGCTCCAATCTAGCTTCATTATTATCAAACCCATGGTCGTCTTTGATATTCCAAAAAAGAAAGTGAAATACCCGGCATACCCTGTGTCCAAAAGTACCTACTCTACTTATTAAACAGTATATAAGTGAGTGCAGTGTGCATATTACAGCTGTCATGTTTTCTTTGTATGTTCATTCATCATTCACCTATGACATACTAAAAACAACTATGAAAATGAAACTAATGTATCACGAGGAATATAAACTTTTGGAAACAATTAAGAGGCCACTTTGGTTTTGCCATTATTCAGCATTTCAGTCCTGTTCAGTGTCTGTTGAAAAGTTAGAGAAACATACCTCGGGCATGACAAAGTCACCCAACAGCAATGGGAAAGACTAACAGATGAAAATGAGTAAATGATAACAAAATGATCATTTTTGTGTGAATTATTTAATTAAATTTACATGAGACAAATTTTTGTAATGTGATAGTGAACAGAGCATTGGGCTGTTCGGGCACTGGAACAAAGAAATGAATTAAAATATGAAAAAGTCTACAATGCACATTCCTGCTGAGTCGTTTACCACGCTGCCCTGGACCCACAGCCCCAAAAGCATCATTTACATGACGTTACTGTAAACGGTTACACCACCGCAAATGGTCGATCAAGATGTGCCAGTGCTGAATTTAACCAAGAGGAAGAGAAAGACTGCAATTATAACCACAATCCCTCGATCGGCTCTGTTGAAATTGCACAAATATGCCTACACTACTGTTCAAAGTTTAGGATCTCTTAACTGGGATGTATTTTGTGATTATTATTTGATCAAAAGACATTTGTTTATTTTTTCAATTGTTTTCAATCAATTGTTGTTTTAGACAAAAATAAATTGTGAAAAAAATGTTTTCCATTATAAAACTAACATTTTATTCAATAAAGTTTTTGAAATTGATGATTGGACTGAATAATGAGGAAATGCAGAAAATGAGAGTCCAGCATAGATGGAAAGTACTTTTGCTTAGTCCCCGTGAATCAGAAGTTGAGATTGTTTTTACTTCCGTAGGCTATTTCCACGCATTTAAACTATTCACAGTAAACACTGCAATATTTCATGACTTTAAAAGCATCTCAGGAGCGGATGAGACTTGAAGAAACTGTCTGATTAAATGCCAATTCTGCAAATTCAAGGCGTATAATAAACTGTAATAAAAAAGAAACATGGAAAAAATGTTCATACTTTTTACTGTGTAGCTTCAGTACTTTAAAGGCGCTACAATATAACATAGCTTTGATTTGTTTTAGTTCTCTTTAGTCCCAACATCATTTTCATCCACATTATTGTTTTGAGGGGTTTTTCTTATTCTAGAAAAATTTAGAAGGAATGATCCAAAACATTTGAAGGCTGTTGTACATCGTGGTCCTCCTGAAGGTAAACAGGAGGCTAAGACAGAACTTTTCCTCCCTGGTTAACAGGGACATTGATTTTATTAGATTGGCATGTAAAAGACAGAGAGACTGCAAAAGAAATGGAAAATAAGGTTAATTTTAGTGGGTGTATAAAAAACACAATCGGAAAATGGGTTCAGAGAGGTCATAGCTCAGTGTGTGTGGGAGTGGGAACAGAATAAGATCTGTGAGTCCTGTGATCTTGCTTTTCTCATCACCATCTACTCAACACCACACATGTAAGTCTCTCATGTTACACAGTACACACACGTTCTCTTGTTACAAACACTCAGATCTCTGACCCGTGACCATTTCACTATAACACACTTTAGGCAACTACAGTGCGAATTGTGTAAGAATAAAACAGCATTTAGGCACAACGTGACACAACGTGACACATTGTTGATGACGCAGACTAAGAGTTTGTGATTGGAGAACAGGTCATTGAACATCTGCGCTAGATATACTCGATTAGATTTGTAATAGATCAAAAATTCTGTACAACATCCTTTCGATTTTGTGTATGTTGCCAGCTGTGAGACAATGATGTAACAGCATGAAGCTGGGGGCCATTAATGATACCCAAACTTTCACCAAAACTGTAGCATCTGGAAATGACACCAACAGATCTGGATGCAATCTCATGATGATAAATAGACTCCGCAGCTTTACACAACTTGGATGATCGACTACTTTAAGTGAACCTTAAAAAAAAACTACAGCAAAGAAAGAGAAAATCATTATAGACAATAGGCAGCAGAGCAGGCTTTATGCCGCTCGATTGCAGCAAATTGCATCAGCACACTTTCAATAGTCTGGTCGCTCTTCCTGAATCTCAGGAATAACGTGCTCTTGGAATCAATTTCAATGAGAAGAAAGTGACATGTGGCTCATAAAAGCCCCATATAAGTTTAAGTGGATGTACACTTCAACCTGTCAGAGAGAAGTCGATCTATACAGCGTCAGGACAAATAAACTTTCTGATGGCTGATGGAAAAGACACTGTTCAGCCTCCACACGTGCTCATTTTTACATCATAAGGAAGATGACTTGAATGTGCTAATTGTTTTAGATGTAAAAAAATAGGACTAATTACTATGTTGTCTGTGGTCATAATAGAAACATGACCAGATGTTTCTTCAATCTCCTCAAGGAACTAAATTTCATTAAAACATGATGATTTTTGTTATTGTTCTGAACTTTTTGTAAGTGATTATTTATTCATTTTGACACATATTATCACTCAATTTCAACCAACAATTCTGTCCCAGACATTTTTATTGTACAGTATTTTTTATAAGTTAATGTAATGTAGGAAAAAACAATGGTACTCATCGTGATGCTATTAAAAAACAGAATGTCTTTTTATGTTTTGATTTTGCCATTTTTTCCAGTCAAGCAGGTAATTTGTCGAACATTGTAAAAGTAAAAATAGTAAAAACAGTACATGGAACGACAAAGGACAGGAATGTTTTTCATTGCCCCCTTGAAATATCAAATACAAAACATAAGTTGAAAATAATACTGGGGTAAAATGTATACCACTTTCAAAAAGCAATGTCAGTATACCCTCTGTAAGGTATTTACTGTATTGCAAACATATGTAATACTGAAAAGTTTGTTTATAGCTTTACATTTTTTAAATTAACTAGGTCAACGCAGGCAATAGGCTTAAATTGATTTAAAAACATTATTGTCCTCTAAATGAAAAGAATAAATATTATTCTATGTGAATATATATTAATTAGTATTGTATTTATTTATGTATAACCAGATCCACAACATGTCCATAAGGTACATAAGCAATAAAAGAAGGTTTACGTCTCATTTGAATAAAAGAGATTATTTGGTCTCTTTTTCAGGGACGTTCTTTCAGGCTTTTATTTTATTCTGAATAGGCAGCAAATCTGCCTGTGTTCCCTACATACGCTTCAAAGAATTCCAGGAATTCAGCGATTTTGATCTGTGGTATCTGTTGAACATTTTATTGAAAAGGGTGGATTGCTTTGGTTTTATCTACCATTCTACCATGTGAAAACACAAGGCTGTGGAAAATTCATCTATTGAGCAGTGGAGCACATCCATAGATCACAGTCACAGCAGCAGAAAGAAAGACACAGTCCTACTTATTCAATCAAGGATTTGTCAAGTAGCTCTTCATTCCACTTTATTATAAGGGGTTATTTTCTCCATTTAATATTAAAGGTGTTCAGATAATTAATAATAATGATAATAAATAATATCTAGAACAGAAGTTATTTAAAACAGTTGAATCAATAAAAGCAACGAAGTTGGATTTGTTTGATGTGATCTCAATCCACTTACCACAATGGCAAACACCTGCCCTGAAACATAATGTATTACTGAATTCATGCAACATAAAATTCTGAAAGAATGCTGAAAGGAATGATAAATGGAAGTGTCATGCTAATTTTTTTAAGTGACATCAACTGGACTGAACAAATTTAGACAAGGATGAATTCTACTTCAGTGCTTAACCAAATGTGTTCCCCTACTACATTCATGCAATTTAATTCTCATAGATTCAAACATCTACTGTAGACTATATATCAAGTTATTCCACACCAGACGCTGTAAATCATTTCTATATGTGGACTGCGCTTCACACGGGAATAACAAAGAGCCCTTCCCAAACTATTAAAAGTACAAAGCACAGAATTATTAAGAATGGGCTTTAAGGATTTAGTTTCTCACTCAGAAATGATTAGTAGTTGAATCTGTTCATCTGTATTTTATAGATTTATATACTTGTTTTCTTTTTACTTCACATTTATAATACACGTGCCTCAAAATTCAGAGAGGGCATGTTGCTTTGGCAGCCATAGCTGAACTTCACCTCCAGCTTTAACAAGGGGATTACTGTTGCCTTGACAACACACAAACTGTGTAAGAGTGATACCTTATGTGCCATCCATGTCCATTTTACTGAAATATGGTCAGACTATCTTTCAGAATATTTAAAAGAGTAGCCATAAATTGCACACATTGCATAAGAGATGATGGATTTCCTTTTTGTCCTGTCTGTGATTCATTTTTTTGTTATTATTAGACATGTTTATTAGACATAAATGTATTTGTTTTGATGTTCCACAAATCTTGAACCACAAGATGGTTCAATTACAGAAGTGCAGCACAAATGCCTTTAAAAGTGTGAAATTAAGGAGTGAAAAACTAAAAAGTATCCCAAACTTTGAGTCAATATCCGCCATTGATAGTATATACGTAGTAAGATATAGTATACAGTATGGTATGAAATCATTTACATGGTATGCATGGACAAAATATATATATTTTTTTACTAAAATATTTCTGCTCCCATTACTACGCAGTATCCTGAGACTGCACTGCAATATGACGGTTTGCATCTCTCACACCTGCAATAACCTGTATCCTCATTCAGTCGACAACGTGATCATAAGCTGGCAGCTTTAGGAAAGCTCTCCTAAAAGAGATCTACATTTGGCCTGAAGGCATCCAGCTCATAGAGAGACACTTCCCAAAACCGTCCATCAACTGAATCTGTTTTAATGTCAGTAATGCAGACTTGTGGTAACATCACTTCACTTAGGGAATCAAACAAAACAGACAAATATTTATAAAGTTAATGAACAGAATCATATGACCTTAAATAAGTTCCAAAAATATTTGTTTTGGATGCTGGTTTTTTATTAAGATTATCTACTCTAAATAAAATGACAAAAAAATCGTATTGCTCTTTTGATGCCAACATCAAAGGTCAAACCAATCAAACTTTACACTGCATTGAAACCCTTCTAAATAAGCAGATGTTAAGATTGACAGTAAACAGTAAATTTCAACATTTTGTTTTAAGGACATTTTGTTACTTATATGCAACAACAAAGCACGTCCAGGTAAATATGCAGTCTATACTTAAAGTGCTCTATTGTTACACATTAATGTATATAGTTGTGTATAGCTTATGTACAATTTTATCTTCCCAATTTTACCTTGACAAGGCATTAAAAACTACTTTTTGTATATTAAGTAC
Source organism: Triplophysa tibetana (assembly GCA_008369825.1). Taxonomy (NCBI): domain Eukaryota; kingdom Metazoa; phylum Chordata; class Actinopteri; order Cypriniformes; family Nemacheilidae; genus Triplophysa; species Triplophysa tibetana. Next base: position 12,889,510 of record CM017916.1, read on the forward strand.
AAAACTTGTGCATGATAATAAACCACTATAGTAAGTGTATTGTAGAGCACTTTTTCACCTGGGCTGTGTTGTGCCAGTGCACAACTACAACCGCTAAATTAAGAAACATGTTTCCCCCCAACAATAAACATTTATTTATACCCTTGATGCAATGTGAAATCGAGGTCCCAGGGGAAAACCGTTTGGGAAGCACTGATTTAAGAAGCACCAGGCTTCAACACTCTCCTGAAGCACCTTGGCTTTATGTTAGGTCTCCTCTATAAGTCTGACACACATATTTAGTGTACTTGAATTGATGTCCTAACACATTGGTGGAAAGGGACATGGAGTTGATTCTATAAATAAAGCAAGATGGGTGGGCGTCCATAACCCTTTGTAAAGGTGACTCGGTTGGGTTTGTGTACGTTAACAAGAAGGCTAAAATATGCGTTCGGTGTAGGTAAATGGAGGAAATAGTGGCCTTTCCCACTGACTCAAATCATTTTCCATCTCATTACACCCAACAATCTCTGCTTAACCTCATTTAACCTCAATGGCCCTGTTTGGAAGTCTGTTAGTAAGCAGAAGCGTTTTTTCAAACATGGGTCCAGTGTGATCAATGGCTCTCAAGTCACATTGGGTGCTTTAACTTTCCGCCTACGAGCTGCTATGCTTCCATGACCTGTAATTAAATTACTGACCGCTTCCACATGCATCAGTCAAGCATCGAAGACCAAAGCTTCACTTCCACACACTTCTGCATTCGCAGTCTCTGGGAACGTCAGCTAAGCGCAGCTTCCACGTCTGGGGCCGTCAAGTCGATGGGGCTCTCATTTTTGTTTTCGTAGGCCAAGCGGTGCCCTTGCAAATCCTGACATCATTTGCAATAACATATACAAGCGGAGTTAAAAGCTTCCAGATGTTTTTTCTACTCAGCAGATTGACCTTAGCTCTCATTTCACAACTCACAGGTTGGTGAGAACCATTAAGGTGCGACGCTGGTTGCTTTTTACCACCACACCCAATGATTTGACTGCACCTTTAAACTCAATTTAGGGATGTTTCTCTAAAATTAGAAATAACACAACAGATCAAATCAAATCTTGAAATGAGAATGCAGCAACAGCATGGGGGCGAATAGAAGGCTACAGAATTTCATTTTTTGGTGAAGCAACACTAAGCCCAGAAAAATGCTTTCTTGGTCTCTAATCTGAGGCCCATGAGGATGTAAAGGCAATCTGAGTCGATGCCTGCACGGTTTTGTTACCCGATCAAAGCAAACCAAAATCTCTTGTGGAGTCATTTTTCTTGAGGATTCGGGAGAAAATGATTATGTCTAGGAGAAAGTGAAGGTCAGGAGTAGAGCAAGCACCGCTTAAGTACCACCAGGTCTTCACTTTAAACTGACCTATTACTATAGGCTATAGGCTATTCTTTTCTGTGCACAAAGTGTTTCGAAAAAACACTTTTTTCTTTCAAAAAAGAACATGTGATCATCGAATCCAAAAATAAATAATATAAACAACACCAACAATGAGTGTAACAGTTAAACAACTGTCACCTTATTTTCCAGTCTGTGACATTTCTCTCAGTGTGGCAGAAAATGGTGAATAGAGATGCTGTGGCTTAACCAAATCGCGATTTTCTTGCAAAGTGCTCAAATTGTCCCTCAATTTAAGTTGTCATAGAAACAAGAACTTACTTTGATGTAATTGAAAACCTACATTAGGTGCAGGCACACAGGGACACACGGACACAGACAGCATAACGGACACGCAAAGTACAACTGCATTTCCATTTACTGATAAACACAGCAATATATGCTTTCCACGTCAATCAAAGAATAAAGAATGCATGTCTGGACATTAAAAAAAAATGTAGAATAAATTGTCATGCAAGTAAACAAATTAAGACGACACACACATATTTTAGTAAAAGGTATTACTTCTATTAACTAACACGCATTACATTCTTTACAATTTGAGTCACTTTATATTTTTCATTTGAACAACGCTAACATGAGCATAATGCTATATGTAACTTCAATCATCTCCATAACATAACTGTGATAAAGACTTAATAGATTCAATGGTAAAAATAGAGGAAGGATGACTGGGAGACAGCTATTTTAGTACCCCATGACCACATGTTTGTTTTTTGGAAAGGAGAACTGGGCTCAGTTTCCAAGGGGAAATCATAAGCTCTGTTGACGAAGGCTCATTCTGTGAAATCTGGAATAAAAAGAACTTTGCAAAACTATATGATGGCATATACGCATCTTTGTTTCTCGTTGTTTACATGAAGTGACTACTAATATTAGATAGAGGATAGACTGGATAAGAAATACTTTATTCATATCATTGTATGTACATTTATTACAGATGCTTGTATTATGACACAAATTACATGCTTGGAACTTCAACTCTAAGTCCCAGTGCAACGCCTTGGAACACGCAGCATTATTTGATATGTTGATGTAATTTCAACTGAAAAATGCAGAGTATCCTGCCACCTTTTAAAATAACCAATAGCGTTTTGTTTATAGTACAGCCAGTCTGTCAATTGGTTGCTGCTGAATGGTCAACCCCTATTTCCGATCTAATGCATTATGCGTCTACCCTAACCCTTACCATGTAGGACATGATAAATGTGTAATAAGTGGCTGATATGAGGGGCCGCTTCCGTAGCTCTCATATTGACGGGGCGGAACTCTTCGGATTCTAAAGCGGATCTGATTGGACGAGAAGAGTCTGAAGTGTAGGGTGATGTCATGGAATTTCTAGATTTGTTTGGGTGCAAGTGCCAGACTTTTGAACACTTATATCTTCTAAATGGGATTTGTTTTAGCGTGTAGAAGCATATCAGGTTATTGACATCCGTAAGGCTTAATTATTTTTAATAAAAGGAAAGAAAAATCAATTTGATTTCACTGGGGCTTTAAAAGAGTAGTACACCTTCAAAATGAAAATTCTGCCATTATTTTATTTATTCTTGACACTTTTAACTTGTATGACTTTCTTCTGAAAATCACAAAAGAAAATATTTTAAAAAAATCTTGGAAACAGAAAACTGTTGTTAGTTTTTGGTTACCAACATTTTTCAAAATATCTCCTTTATTGTTATCCAGAAGAAAGACATTCACACAGGTTTAAAATGACAACGGGGTAAAGGATGACAGAATTTTGAAGGTAAATTTACAATATAAAAAGAAATTACATTAAAATTACATAAGAATCAAAAATGAATGTAAACTATATAAGACAGAAAACCACTGTGAGCTGATGGAGAGAGGTTTGCTTTGTTTCAGTGTAACTTGTTATCTGGGCAGCATTTCCTCCAGGTCAGCCACCACGTAAGCCACTACAGCCCACACAGCGGAGCACAGGTTCATCTCCTCTGGGTTTTGCACACTCATTGTGTCTCCATCACTGTGGTGGAACCAGAAGTACCTCTGATCTGCAGTATGCAGACTGGCACCTGAAACAAATCGAAATTGTACATAACACTGAACAAAAACTGCAATTAGAATGAAATACAACTGAAGTAAACATGTTCCTGTGTTGCGTTGCCATGGCAACAATGTGATATAATAGGTAGCTAGTTTCATACCAACACATACCTTTATAAAGCTTAGTTATAAGTGTTTTAACTTTAATTTGTTATTTGTGTAAAAGAATGGTGGTGTAAGTGGCCTCTTTAAGTTCAATGTAAATAAATTCATTAGTGTGAATGGGATTTTTCAAAAAGTCTTAATCATTTTTTGTGATGTTCAACACCATTGTTGTAAATTTGATTGTAAATACATTTATATTTCTGCCACTATTACAGAAAATGATGCTTTCAAATTTAGAAAAGATAATGAAGATATATAAAAAGTATTATTATTATATTTTTTAAGTCTAAATACTTTATATTTCTTTAGTATCTTTTTTAATTTATATTCACTTTGCTCTATATTTTCTATTCTATGGTGTAGACTGCCTAAGCCTTCACAAAAATCATTTCAATGTAAATACGGTCACTGACATCTGTATATATGACAAATGAACATGAAACTGGATAGAGCTAACTGTACTTTCATTTAGTCATTTGGCAGACGCTTTTATCCAAAGCGACTTACAATGCACTTATTACAGGGACAATCCCCCTGGAGCAACATGGAGTAAAGTGTCTTGCTCAAGGACACACTGGTGGTGGATGCTGGGATTGAACCAGCAACCTTCTGATTACCAGTACAGTGGTTTGACCCACTAGACCACCATCACCATCTACTTAACTTGGAACATTCCTGCAAATATTCAGACTTATCTTTGCTCTTTAACAGAATTTCATACCCCATCATGCATTTCTTTCTCTTCAGTCTTACAGTCCAAACAGACTGGGCTTTGCTATTTCCTATAAAATTTCTGGTCTGGCATATCCTGGTAGGATCTAGGCCCAGCACCAAGTGCTACTGATGGAAAGCGACCCATGCCGAAGACTAGATGACACCGTCACAGACACGTCAGAAAAAAACGTTTTCTTTTTCCACTGAGCTTTGGTCCTCTTTGTTTAGAGAGGCAATGGAACATGAAGAAAAAGAATCCAGCAGGCATGTGGTTGCAGTTAAAGCCTGTTGGCCTGCCATCTATTTCTGTACCGATTCCATATGTGAACCAAGCCCATCCATCCACAAGACTCTTCATTCCCCTGGAAATTCAGGAAGAAAGTCTTGTTCGACCTTAGAAGGGTGTTTAGTGAAGCATTGCTTATTCCTTGGCCCCAAATCAATAGTGTGGGGGGGTTTAGTGCATACTACAGGGACCATCCTGAGGAGCACTGAAGTGAAAAAACTGCAGTGTTGAGGCTTTATTCATAAAGTCTGAGAGCTCCAGTTTAAACACATCTTTCAGTGATGGCTTTTAAATGTCTGTTTGATTATATATTTACTGAAAAGATAAACGCTCAAAAAACGTACAAAAATGGATTTTGGATCCACTCTATAATCTAAACAAGAACTGATCAAGATACGGCTTGGCAAGTTGGTATGCTGCCATGACTGTGGCAAAAATCATTTTAACTTACAACATTCAAGAGAGGCTGGTCTTTTGCAACGGTTTGACTGAAAGACGGCGCCAACATTTCACGTATGAGTTTGCAGCCTGGTCAAGGGGAAAAACAACAGAACGACTTATGATTACACACCAAACGTGGCACAAAATCTTCAGATAATGGAAAAGGAAAACCTCAGCTCGGTTGCTCCACATAGCCACGGTGTTTGGACAGCTGCGCCTATGATTCATTTGTTTAATATGTTGCCTTTAAACTTAAGCAGAGTTTTGCCATACGTTCTAACACGCCTCCTGCTGCGCTCATTTTTCCAGCGATACTGCAGTGATGTCACGGCCAGTCCATCCGATAACAGCGTGCACGGCTGCAGAAGAACCTATTCTCTCGTGTGACACAGTTCAGTGCTGGTTAAAGCAATCAGACTGGTGACTACAGCCATTAATGGGATTTATTCAGCCCGACGCTTGAGCAATTTTATATAATGATGGGTAATGGCACATGCATGATCGCTGGTTAGCCTAAAACACTGCAGAAAAGACACTGATCCACTGCAGAAACTCTACAGACGTACATTTCCGGCACGATCAACGATATCGGCAACAGTTTTTATGCTAATGGCGACAGAAAAGATCAATAGTCATAATAAAAAAAGAGTTGGCACGTTTTTCAAGGGTGAAAGTATTAGAAGTTACACTACATTGCATCTGTCCGAATCGGCTCCTCAGGGTTAACTATGTGAGCTCTCTTCATTTCTGCCGAGTGTTCCAGAGAGCTCGTTTCACAGACCATTGGTTGGACTCAAACAATTAATATGGTTCTTTTAGTCATTAGACTGAGAAAAGTCCCTGAGATTGAGGTTCAAAACTTTAGGACTATAAATGAAACGCATTACATGTGTAAAACATCAGAAGAGTGACTGAAGTGAGAGGCTATTAAATGAAGAGGCTTTTGACATGATAAAAGCTACGCCTAGTCTACAAGCTATCCTAAGGTAGACACAAATTTATAGATACTATATCCCTATATGTTAAACTGCAGTATTCACTTTTAGAAGACTTTTGGAACGGAGGCAACAACAAATTTATCTATGAGGTTGAAACATTTATTTTCCTAGTTAAAGCTTATATTTTATCACAAACATCTATGACTAATTGTTTTATTGACTGGGAACATTAGCAAAATAAATAAAATGCATTGCAAGGTTGTGAACGAAACGAATAAGATATCTGATTTCTATCTACACAAATCAATTACTTTCGTCTTGTGTTACCACTGTCTGCACTTTTGTTCGTTTTGGGTATTTACATCGAGCACTTTTCCACCATCGCGCCGAACCATTCCAAGCACAGTCTGAAACGGATACAATTATGTTTCCACATGAGCCTGGTTTTGACACGGCACGATTACAACTCTTTCGGCTTGGAATTTTTTACATGGTTGTCTAAAGGCTAAAATACACTACAAGACTTTTGCTCAGATTTTGCCCAGATTTAAAGTCTGGACTTGCTGCAGAAAGTCTGTGCCAGTCTGCAGATTTGATTCGTTTCTATTTCTATCTGAAGATTTCAAAAAGTCTGCAAGTGTATGATATCTAGTTTTAAAAAAATCTGTTCCGATTTTAAAAGTCTTGTACTCTATTCCAGCCATAACAGTGCTGAATCGTGCTAATAGAATGTGTGCCAAGACATTAAAGCTAAGTCTCTTGTGTTACCGAGGCAGCGCGTGATCAAACCATTTACGTATCGGCTGGCATGGATCTACACGGAGTGGACTATTAAGCAACGAGAACGATTCGTGGCTATGATGAAAAAGCGCTCATTGAAGCATTGTCTAAAAGTTGCGGTTGAAGTGTTGAAATGGTAGTTCATCCAAAAATCACTTGAACCTATATGACTTTCTTTCTTCTGCAGAACCCAAAGGAAGCTATTCTGAAAAAATATGGTAACTAAACAGGGCCGACCCACAAAACCAAAGCAAAACAATGGGATTCAGTTAATAATTTTTTTTAAAAGTTCTTCTTTTGAGTTCCGCAGAAGAAAGAAAGCCATATAGGTTTAAAAAAAGACAAGAGGATGAGTAAATGATGACAGCATCACTTTAAACTTTGCTGTAGTCCTTGCAGTCAACATGCACCTTCTTCATTTTTTATGACTTTACAAGGAATTAACAGTCCGCTTCCTTACTTCAATACTATGATTCACAGTCTATTTACGTCATCTATTGGCATTTCCTGCAGTACTTGCGGACTCGTAAGTCTTAAGCATAAATTGTCTGAATTGACAAAATGCCAGCAGATACAAGGCAGCTGTCCAGTAGATGAAACTGACCTGGAACTCCAGCTTGCATCCACATGTTAATATCCGTCCCCTCTCCGTTCCGCTCCAGAGACGTGACGTTGATTGGAGCCAACAGTTTCATCACCTCTTTCATGATGGCCCGAGCCTTGTCACTCCCAGTGAACTGCAGTCCCAGGGGCCTAAAGGTGCCCAGGTCAGACTCCATTACCAGGTCAAAGTTCGAGATGTTTGCCTTGGGAGAAGTAGAAGAGAAGTCGCCGATATATTAACACAGCAGTGTGCAACTGGAAGTAAAAAATACTTCTGGAGAATCTTTAAAAAGTCAAGAGATGAATTATGCATTAGATGAATCATAGAAATGAATTCCTTTTGTGTATCTGGGTTCTTGAGTCCTGGGTTTATTCAGAAAGAAGGATGGTTAGCTTTCTTCTCAACAGTATGCATTACAGCTCCAGCTCGTACAAAGTCGTACCCACTATCTACATAATTGGAAGTAATGCAGTAAAAAGTTGGATCACAGGCCAAAACGCAGCATTCGAATTCTGCTAGGCCTAAAACCACATCTCTCTGTTCAGAATCCAACCTCATAAAAGGAAAACCAAATCCCATGGTAGTGTGATACAATGGAGTTTCACGTCCAACTGCTGGATAAATTGTTCCATACCATAAAGTATCACTTTACAGCCGACAGACCTGACAAATACAGTTTACTGCGCTGTTCGCTCCAAAACCAGAAGAGTCCAAGCAAAATATTATAGACAGAAATAAAGTTAGATGGACGGGCACCGCAGTGCTTGGGTTTGTGTGGGAAATTAACAAATACTTTTCACTGTCAAGAATAAAAATGAGAAAGAAAGAAACTTTTTTCACATGCCAATTTTCAATACAACAAGCCATTTAAACTGAACTCAACGTGAATGAACTGAGATCCTTTGGCTTTCGGGATGCACAGAAACTATGTTTAGATGCTAAGGCTGTTTAAAATACTGTATCACATTAGACTCGCATTAGATCTTGTTAGCCCTGATTAAAGATCTCAGAACTGCTCCAGGAGAGCAGTTACAGAATGCACGCTCGCTCGCTTGTGAAACGCTTTAAATTAACATTTGCGGCTAATAAAAGTGTGAATTACACCAAACTTAATATCATTTACAAAATAGGGGGTGTGACCAGAGCGAACGGAGCGCACCGGCAGTGACGGTTATTTGCAGTGGCGTTTAAATGCCCAATTCACTGAAGGAATTATGCAAATCAGGTAACGGCACAAACACCCAGAACATCTGTGGCGAGTGCAATTTGCATGCCGCAGTTCTTGCGGGTTGGGTCTTAGTGCTACGCTGTGGAGCATGCATGCTACCACAATCTGGCATCATTTTGTAGGGGATGTATAGCACCGCTCCATCGCTGCGGGCGTTGAAGTACTTTCTTGAATTCACCCCCGCGTATTTACATACATAAAACATGTCGCAGATTACACAGAGTTGTGTCACATGATAGAATATAAGGTCAACAGTTTTAATGCTGTCGACAGGTGTGACTTACTTTGTGCTGTTGAAAGTACTGAGCAGCCCCCACTCCTCCCGGCTCCTCTGCAGACCATAGAACTGCCCTCAGTGTCCGTTTGGGACGCAGCCCTTGGGAACGGAGCAATCAACAGTATGAGGCAACCACATCATATTTCAGAACACATTTTAATAATGCAGCCAGTGTAATATTGCCTCAGAGGCCGTCATCAATGTCATCAATCTTATCTTTAACAGAAGCGGACAGAGGACATGAAATTTAAATTTAAAATAAAAGTGAGTTTGGAAGTTCAACGCGACACGTCGCAGATCACTTGCTGACGGTACTGGATGATCTCGGCCCTTGCACACCGGGCACTCTATACAACTGTCTGGGAGAGATATTTCAGTCTTAACTGTGCTGACAAGTAAATCTGGTCACAGTGCCCAAGTCAGATAGCACAGCAGGGTTGAGGGAACGTTATCAGAACGTGTGTCTAATATGAAACAGAGAAATCGGAGATTTGTGGAGTAAATAACTTGATTATCAGAATAATAAAAAAGCTGCATACTAAATGACTAAATGATTTAAAATGTTGTGGAGAACGTTTATTCATTGGAATGAATCATGCTGTCTTTGTTGTTGTATGCTGTTTGCTAGTGCTATTGGCAAGAGAAGGCTCTAAAATACAAATGAGCACAACACTCTGCATTGCCTCTGCAATAAAGCAACAATACAGGAGAAGGTCCAAGAGACTCAGACTCCATTACATATTGACACTCGGCAGGAATTTTAATAATCTATATAATCATATAACATTCCCCATGCGCTGCACTTAAAGGCACACTTCTGCAAAATCATATTCTGAACTAGAAGCCAGAGGTCACGCTTTCAAAACTTGAACCAGTTACTCATTGTCTGTATAAAATATGTTTTATTTATAATGTGGCCTTCTGGGATCCTTGATTCTGATTGGTCAATCACAGATTTGTTTGGTTAACTATTTCATATAAGAAACGCTGGGCAAGAACTGTATAAATAACCATTGTGCAACCAATTTTCTACACAGCTGTAACAGTTTCTTGTACCAGTAGGCAGTCTCTTTCTTCACACATAATGAAATAGCTTCGACTCGAATCAATATTTAATATGCTTTTATTTATTTATTCTGTAAGAAGCTTTATAATATGAAGGACAGTGTAGAGTCAGAAGATGTACCTACTAAAGCCTTTTTTGGCTGACTGTATTTTTGCACATACTCACGTATGCTGTACTGTGTGTGTGTGGTGTTTCTGAGACAGTATCAACACGTGTCTCACCTAAGTCTTTGACGATAGAAAGTGCCTCCCAGGAAATGACAGCCCCGCCTCCATCATCCATAGCCCCCTGACCCACATCCCAGCTGTCCAGGTGACCACTGAGCAACACCACCTGGAGAACACAGAGAGTGAATACTAAAAAATAATACTCGAGAACAAATGTATGCACACACATTTCAAGAGTTTCGGTATTGGTTACACAATTGGTTATTCATGTCAAACAAGGATTTACATAAAAGAATGTAAAGAACATTAAAAGACCACCTGGCAAACTTTACCAGATGTTGGCCGTCAGTGTAAATGGATAGTTAGACCACGTTGAAACCCCACACAATCTCATGGCAAATTTATACGGTGGATAATTTGAATGATCTCATTTGTGCGTTTAAGTACAATCTGTTTTACCCCAGCAGCTTTAGAGGTGGAGCTCCATTCTTGCTTTCTTCTAATAATCATACGGTTTTGTACGTTTCACATCATACAAATTCATGGTTTTCAAATCACTATTTCACGTTTTGCTGTTTGTAAAAACCAAAACCTGTGGTTGTAGATTAGATTTAAACTCTGAACATCCTCGTCTCACAATCTATAGTTTTGAAACTGGCTAAAAATATCTCCCTGCGCTCCACAGAGAACATCTTTCTTACATTCACATTCAGCCGCGCTGCATAAACATCAAGAATTATTTTTACAAATATTGCCATTTTGTTTCACTGCTGTCAAGACTGCGGTACACACAAAGCCTCCACAGACTGCTCAACATGCTCGGCTTTTATGACAGTAAACATCCTAAAGGTTTTTCAGAGTTGGCTTAGATACGTGAGGGTTGCCAGATGCTTTGACAAGTATCAGCCCACAGCATCCTGTTGGCAAATGTACAAATGGTGTCTGGACATCAGCCCCCTTACCAACACTCTGCCTCAAATTGATTTAGTCAGTATCATGTTTCTGTCAGTCTCATGATAGGTTAACACAAAGTACAAGGAGATGGTGAGGAAAAGTCTAACATTAATTGAGTGTATGAGTTTTATAGTTCATATTATGTGATCTTCAAAGCAACGTCCATCTTGGTCCTCTACTCGTGTAGATGAACCGAAAGCTGTAACTTTCTGTTGTTATCATTCTTTTATCTTCTACAGAGTACAAAGGTTCCTTGATCTTTCCTAGAGTGAGATTTGGTGCTTTCATGATGTTATATTCAGACACCACCGGGACTGATGGCAACATCTACAGTGTGTGAAATCAAAAGGTTCAGTATTGGTGAATGAGTAAACAAACAATGAACAGTACAATCAAACGGTATAATGTACTCATGTTGCTCTATTTGGAAAAAAAGAATTGGAAAAAATTGAAACCAAAGAGCTACATAAAAAAAGTTTCATAAGGTGATACGGAATAAACAGATCAAGTTAATTAACCGATCTCCCCCGCCTCAAACTTTAGCTTGCTATCAAGTTCTGAATAAAAAATGACAAACCGGAATATGATAGTCAGAGATTTCACCTCGACTCATTTTTTGGTAATTATAGTGTCTGCACAGACATACACAATGTAAATTAAGCAAGCAACCCTTTAAAAAATCCCAAGTGGTATACAGGACATAATATCGGATGTGCATTTAAATATACCTGAGCATATAGATCACCGTAAAGTTTAACTTGTGTAATTTCTGTTATTAGGGCCCTATGACAATTCTTCAATTAATTTCATTTTATATTCAAATCTTTTTTCGATTTTGCAGTTTCAATTTTTATAAATATATTATTATTAATAATAGTAATATATATTATAATAGCAATATTTGCACCCATGAAAAGATATATTCACAATAGCGTTACTCATAAACTAAAGTAAAATTCCTTGACACCACAGTGTTTTTTAACCTTACAAAAAATATGGTTGAAATTGGGCATAATGTACAACAATGTTACTATTACTTTAACCAGTACATACAGTATGTTTTTCTTTCTTTTTCTAACAGTCTACTAAAATGTTCGTAATATTTTTAGTCATATTATTAGTACATTTACTACAATTTATTAAATTAAATCATAGTAGTATACTACAATGCATGTAAGTGGGTGTGTCTTCATTTGTTCAAGTTAACAGTGTAACTGAAAGTGTAATTCTCATGAAGTAAACTCTCAGAGCAGCTTTCGTGTGTGGATCTGTTCAGGTCCCTGTATACTGTAGACCCTCCACGAGCGAAAACCCCGCAACTTATTCACTCAGAGACAAGCATAAAAAAACATTACATAATTGAACAGCTATTGTATAATTACTGACGTTATTCACAGTATATCTAGAATTTTATTAGCTATTCAGCACAGTTTATTAAGGTGCTTTGTGTATTTTTTTAGGATCTTTTGACAGAAATGCAATATTATATACATAACTTTGTGTTTAGAGGTGTATAAAGACCATACATAATGAAGCGTTATGATTTTATGACCTTAGAATGAGCTTTTTCTATCTATATACACCGCGGGTCCCCTTACATGGAATTCACCATGTTGTTTCTATACAGTAGCCCTAAATGGACAAACTGCTCTACAGAGTGCATTTCGTAAGCACATTTCGAACGACATCATCGTTCTGTGTCAGCCGCCGTAGTGCTCTGAAAAGGAGGGGTGAAGTGAGCCGTTGGTTGCAGTTCGCAAATTCACCGCTAGATGCTGCTAAATTTAATACACTGGACCTTTAAAATAAGGTCCGCGTTAAACAGCAAATTTAGTTTTTATGCCTGGATTCTGCAACTCCGTCCGTGTTTACTACCTCGCGGAAATCATTCCCACCTCAAGGCTAACTCAACAGAAGCCTTGAAAAAGCTATTTTCACAAAATGCAAACAAACAAAGTGATTTCTGATGTTTCAAACCGACTGAATACATTTCTGGTTTAGCGAGTGGACAGGCCTAATTTGATGTGGTCGTTAAAAATAAAACTGGCGGATTAACAAGAACATTCTCTCATGTTCATATTAAGAAAACTATTTTTGCAGTTTTCGTAAATATATCAAACTCAAATAAGCCAACAATACTTATCAATCAAAACATTTAAAAATGCTCCAGAAAACAGAGAAACCTAAAGAGAGAGATTCATCAACGTAGGCAAGGAGACTCCAGATGAAACTTCCTAATAACTGTGTGACAGGGTGGAATGCGGCAGCTGACTGAGCTCATAATTAAACACTATCATATCCCTGTTAATGAGCTCTGAAAGGGAGAAGCTATTCATTACCAAGCACTGAAATATGAATGAGCCAGAGAAATGCAGAGAGTGCTCAGGGAGAGGATTAGATGGGACTAATGGACTTGCTGTCTAAAGGGAGTCATACTGAAATGCACATTCAATATACTGCGGTAAATCTGCACCAGAGAGCTCTGTATTTACTGTACAACCAGCTGAACGATCGAGATGTGTAAATGAAACCTGTAACACGTGGCAGTCAAACTGAAGTCACTTCATGTCTTTGTTCACATTAATAAACAATTGTGGTGCTGCACAATGAGAGGAATTATTTTATTTAATTATTTTACATTATAGGGTATTTGGTGTTACAATCCCTTTATTTAATTTTGATCATTTTAATAGTTTGAATGCAAGACTGACAGCTCCATGAAGTCGGTTTTGTAAAATCTCGAGCCTTAATGCCATTCTACATTGAGCCCAAAATTTGCATCCCAAATTCACACAATAAAAAATAAATATGACCTCACGTTGTGTCAATCACATTTACACACTGACTCCGATATTTTCATCCGTCAAAAAAAATCAGACTGGGTTTGATTTTCAGCATTTTTTGCATCCCTAGCAAACATTTTGAGAGGGGTTTTGACAATTCAGAGACAAAGTACAGACCAACGGCAAATATGAAAAACCGCATACGAAAATTTCGGACTCTGTGTGCAAAGACTCTTTTCCAAATAAGACTGTTAATAAGACTGTGACTGTAAAATGCCTTAGCAACATTCTGACATTAAAGGAGTAGTTCACTTTTAAATTAAAATTTCATGATAATTCACTAACCCACATGTCTTTCCATATTGTACTCCAATGTACCCAATGTACTTTCCCTATGTACTCCAAAGTACATTATATGGAGAACAACTCTGGAAAGCTTTCCTTGTATGCCTTCATTTTATTTTTGACAGAAGAAATGAACACACGGATGGCTTGTGTCACATGTGGGTGAGTGAATTATCATGAAAAATATAAATTAAAGTGAACATTTCTTTTAGCTCCATGCTTCAAATATGATCAAGACAACTGCGACAACAATTTAACAGCCCATCAGAGATAAATATTACACACTTGGTCAAAAAAAATGCTTTCCACTAACAGCTATCCTCATATTCTGACTAGCCTGACACCATCCAGTCCAAAGTCTTTTTACCTACATCTAGGCAGCTCATTTGAACAGACTCTGTGTAGACTGAGGGATTTCTAGAGGATGGCAAAACATACACAAAGTCCAAAAACATTTGTGTAGCTATGTGTAATTACACAGACAAAGGCCTAATTTACTGACACTGAATGTTTGCCGTGCAGAGACGTGCATTATGGGGAGGTCATCGCGAATACACTTGAGGACAGACAGACACACAGAAAGACAGAGGTTAGACAAACCCGCTGTCTCTCATTGACTCTCTCCTCCCCCAGCACTTCCAGGAACTCCATCATTGTGTGTGCTAAAAAGAGTACGTGCAATACCAGAATGAGAGAGACAAACAGACAGGACTCACTGTAAAAAGAACAAACTGTATGTTCTTCCCAGCGATTTTAAAACTCAGTAAATCATTCACAGATCCCTTTCTGGTGAATTTTTGGTGTAATTCAAATGGTCGTAAAACAGAAGAAGGCAAAATGAAAGAGACAAAGAGACAGTGATGAAATGTCTGAAAATGTTCAAAACGTTCTTACCATCAGAAATGAAATGGTATCGAATTGACGGTCGACTGCAGATTCCAGATCAAGCCTTAAATCTCTCCAAAACACATCAGAGCGGGTCTTTTTGGAAGGTTTAAGGAATTTTCCAGATTTAAAACAAGCTAAATTGTAACAGTAGCATCTGTGGCATGCTGTTGAATACCACAGACAATAATCTGGATTTTCTCGAAGCCAGACATAAATAGCTAAACATGGGACAACCAAAGACTTTCACTGCATGTACATTAGATAAATGCAACTGATTTTGAATACTGTAGCGTAGGTTGATTTTTATTATGTGGTTATCGACAGCAAGCATAATTAAAGATGAATACTTTCCTGTAGCTCAGTGGTAAGAGCATTGCGTTAACAACGCAAGGTTGTGGGTTCGATCCCAGGGGATTGCACATACCTATGTATAAATGTATAGAATAATGCAATGTAAGTCGCTTTGGATAAAAGCGTCTGCCAAATGCATAAATGTAAATGAATGTGTTTAAAAACCCCAAAAAAATGTCCTTTAATTGTCGAGTTCATATCAGAACAAGGCTTTAGTTTAAATGAATAAGAGACTCCAAACAGAATTAATAACATTTTAATTTAGGAAATTTGTGTGGTATCATCTTCTCTATAGGAACCCTCAACCAACTCCATTGCCAAAAAAACACAACATAACCCGAAAGCCCCCTAGTGAAATCATATACATTAGTTTGAAATAAATACTGTATATAAGGAATTTAAAGGGTCGGTGTTTTTGCTTCCTTGTCAAAGGAGATGTATTTAGGAAACACGCTCTGTGGAGCATTTGTCCATTTAGGGCTACAGTAGAAGCAGCATGGCGAAGTCCATGGCGAAGGGGACCTGCGCTGTGTGTAGATAGGAATAGCTTATTTTAAGGTAATAATGCATTATTTATAATTTTTATATGTAGGATCTTTATGCACCTGTGAAAAAATAGTTATGTATATTATATTGCTTTCTGTCAATAGATCCTTCAAAAAATGACACACTGGACCTTTAAGTTATCTAGTGTAGAGACAAAATAACTTATTTATCTAACTGTTATCCAAGCTATATCAAGTTAAACAGTATCACAGTAAATATTTAGTTTTACATCCGCTGAAAAACAGTGACTGTTTCAGGTCATTCAGCCGCTCTGCGAATTTAAGAAATGAGAACAGACTGATCAAATACACAGATGTGCATAATGAGGCAGACGGCACACACCAAAACTGTCAAATACAGCCCCAAAACCACCAACCATCAAACACGTGCAGACCTCGTTCACTCGCATCCAATTGCAGGAGAGAAACTAGAGTTTCCATGAGGTCCGAGTTATGCCAAATGACATCATACGCAACACAGAGCCCTATTCTCTCAATGCTGTTCATTTTGCCACGAAAATTCACTAAAGATGGTGGGTATTATGTGCTTTTTGCTAAACTGAGCACTTGGGGGAATTTAATCATTTAAGAAAAACCAAAACTGAAAATGTTATTCTTAGTTGCAGGATATGAGGTCATCCGTACACTGGTTTCCTTTCCTTAATCCACCTCAGAATATTCAAAATATACAGTTATATACTCTAATGCATAACTGTGTATGTGGGGCAGTTGGTGTTTTAGTGACAAAGTTTAGAAAATCATGCAAAAACGATTTCAGTAGTATTTATTGAAAAACTAACGGCTCACAACTAGCCTCGAATATTTTCACACCTCAAGGCTGGATGAATTGTATAGAGACGAACGCAAGCAATTATATGTTTTGTTGTTCAAAGAGCCACTACTGCCTGTAGCATGGCTGAGAAATTTAAATACGATATTTTCCTCTTATAATCAGAAAACATTCAGTGAAGAGTCCAAAGGTTTGAAAACACATTGAAAATCTGGGCTGAGTAAACAAATTAAACCAATGTTTAAGGATCGTGAATAATACAAAAAACTCGATTCTGTACTTTTTCTAGGGGATTAATTAAATAAGTGAATTTGTGAAACTGACCATGTTACCTTCTTTCTACAAAAGGGCTTATTTATTTTCTTCAAGTGAACCACAAAAGAGATAACTCTCTGGAACATTCTTAAATGATGTTGGGATAATTGACAATCATGTTTTATATAAACTTGTTGCGAGTTTGTAGAATGCAAATACTAATGTCAGGTTAGACAGTTTCTTTGAGACTAGCAATAACAAGCTAGCTTTGAAAGTAAAAAAGGCCCTCGCTTCAGAAATCTTGACAAAGCCAAGCCTCCTCATGTAAATTACCTAATGTTTCATTCACCGTTGAGATAAAATAAAAAGCACTTAAAATACAATTATAAACGTAAAGAGCTTATTTTTGATTATTGATAGAACGTACAGTGGTCTTTGGAAGCTCATTGTTTATTCAAGCATTGGTTCATACACAAGAGTTGTGCAAATAAAAGTTGACAGGGAGATAGGACATCCTATCGCTACATTCAGAATGAATACAATGATTCTGAAAGATGTGAAAAGACCTTTAACCAGTATAACAAAAGTTAGGGCCAATGGTGCTCCAGCATATAGGGTAAACGCGCTTCCGGTGAACCGAGTTCAATTCCAGGCTCAAGGTCACTTAAGCTGATCCTGTTCCCCTCTCTCCACACAGTACTTTCCTCTCCTCTTGATATATACTGTTATACAAAAATCCTAACTTTTAAAAATGTTAAAAAAAACACTACTTGCCGTAGAAAAAAGAAGACATGCCAAATACAAGAAAATTTGGTAAAACCCTTCACGCTAAACGTTCTGCTATATACATCTTCTGCCATCTAAACATCCTAAAAGGAGTATGTTCACTAATACCCTTCTTTCACAGATAACATACTGTATGTAAAGAAAACGTGACTCACTGGCTGTCACTGAGCCTGTGCAGTACCCTCATAAGCACTGATGAGTTATGCGCTCCAAGGGTCTATATACTGAGGTTCTCGCTAACATTCATCAGTATTTCGGGAAAGTCTTCGGCTGTGACCGGAGTGTCATTGCTCACTGAATGAGACTGTGAGGAAACACCAAAGCTCAAGGTTCTGTTTGTTCGCTGAATAAAGCCCCCAGCTTACACAAGCCGCAGTGCTAACTAGGCCAAAGGTGATGGAACCAAGTTTTAACCCCCCCCCCAAAAAAATACCTCGCAAGGTCTAAATTCCAGTGAGGTAACAGATAAAACCAAGAGTGGAAATAGCATCACTTATTATGTGTACACTTAAACAGATTGTTTTTTTGACATATACACCAAGCAGTCCAGCATTTGGATAAACACGACAGAAAATGTTGCTCATTATCTTAAAACTTTTTAGGAAAAATAAAAACTAGAGATGTTCCAATATATCGGCCAATAATCGGTATCGGTAGATAGATAAAAATTTTCGGCAGATAGTTTGAAAACAGCCATTGTTCAGGACGGACATATATATGTCTGTACATTTAAAAAGTTAAAAAACATCACCAGTATGATTTTCAATATTAATAGTCATTATATGAATTAAAAACATTCAGAAATGTAAGAAATATTAATTTAATCTTTAGAATCTTATCGGCATTGGCAGATATCACTCAGTGGAGAAATTTAGTACTGTGCATCTCTAACAAAAACAGAAAAAAATAAGCCAGTTGTTTGAATTAGTGCTGTCAAATCATGATTAAAAAATTCCATAATAAGTGTTTATATAATATCTCACAGAAGTGAGTACTCCCCTCACATTTTAGTAAATATTTTATTATATCTTTTCATGTAACAACACTGAAGAAATGACACTTTGCTACAATGTAAAGTAGTGCGTTTACTGCCTGTATAACAGTGTAAATTTGCTGTCCCCTTAAAATAACTCAACACACAACAGTGAGTAGACCCCCAAGTGAAAATGTCCAAATTGGGCCCAAAGTATAAAAATTTTGTGTGGCCACCACATTTCTACTGCCTTAACCCTCTTGGGCATGGAGTTCACCAGAGCTTCACAGGTCGCCACTGGAGTCCTCTTCCACTATTCCATGACGACCTCACGGAGCTGGTGGATGTTAGAGACCTTACACTCCTCCACCTTCCGTTTGAGGATGTCCCACAGATGCTGAATAGGGTTTAGGTCGTCACCTTTACCCTCAGCTTCTTAAGCAAGTCATTGGTCAACTTGGAGTTGTGTTTGGGGTCGTTATCATGTTGAAATACTGCCCTGTGGCCCAGTCTCTGAAGGGAGGGGATCATGCTCTGCTTCAGTACGTCACAATACATGTTGGCATTCATGGTTCCCTCAATGAATTGTAGCCCCCAGTGACGGAAGCACTCATGCAGTCCCAGACCATGACACTCCCACCACCATGCTTGGCTGTAGGCAAGACACACTTGTCTTTGTACTCCTCACCTGGTTTCCACCACACACCCTTGACACCATCTTAACCAAATAAGTTTATATTGGTCTCATCAGACCACAGGACATGGTTCCAGTAATCCATCTCCTTAGTCTGCTTATCGTCAGCAAACTGTTTGCGGGCTTTCTTGTGCATCATCTTTAGATAAGGCTACCTTCTGGGAAAAAGGCATGCAGACCACTTTGAGGCAATGAGCGGCATTTTGATGCAGTGTGCTTTGATGAAGTGTGCCCCTACCCCTTTGACCTCTGCAGCAATGCTGGCAGCACTCACACGTCTACTTCCCAAATACAACCTCTGGATTTGACACTGAGCACGTGCACTCAACGTCTTTTTTCTACCTGGCAAGGCCTGTTCTGAGTGGAACCTGTCCTGTTAAACTGCTGTATGGTCTTGGCCACCTTGCTGCAGCTCAGGTCTTGGCAATCTTTTTATAGCCTAGGCCATCTTCATGTAGAGCAACAATACATTTTTTCAGATCCTCAGAGAGTTCTTTGCCATGAGGTGCCATGTTGAACTACTAGTGACCAGTATTAGAGAGTGACAGCGATAACACCAAATTTAACACACCTGCTCGCCATTCACACCTGAGACTTTGTAAAACTAACGAATCAAATGACACCTGAGAGGGAAAATGGCTAATTGGGCCCAAATTGGAAATTTTGAGTTGGTGGATTTACTCACTTTTGTTGCCAGTGATGTAG
Organism: Triplophysa tibetana; assembly: GCA_008369825.1. Taxonomy (NCBI): domain Eukaryota; kingdom Metazoa; phylum Chordata; class Actinopteri; order Cypriniformes; family Nemacheilidae; genus Triplophysa; species Triplophysa tibetana. Next base: position 12,909,672 of record CM017916.1, read on the forward strand.
ACATTAATGGTTGTGTGTTGAGTTATTTTTAGGGGAGAGCAAATGTACACTGTTATACAAGCTCTACACTCACTACTTTATATTGAAGCAAAAGTTTCATTTCTTCGGTGTTGTCACATGAAAAGATATAATAAAATATTTACAAAAATGTGAGGGGTGTACTCGCTTCTGTGATATTCTGTATGTGTACATTTATATTTACACTGTGTATTATATTTTTATGCATTATACATACAGTATAAATATACACGCCACTCACATGTACTAGGCTATATCAACACAAATATTTATTTTGGAATTGATTAATTGCAATTAATCGATTTGAGACTACTAAAATACATTATATAGCAAAATACAGTATGAATGTGTAAATGTATCTAGATTGTATTGGTAAAATTAAAAAGTACATTTGATAACTTTATATTAAAATCCTTAATAATATTTATTTTTAATTGCAGACACATTTCACTACTCAGTTTGTTGTTGAAATCTGGAATCTGAATTCTGGAACGCAAATGAAGTCATTTGTGAGTTTCTGGGTTTTCATTTGCCCTCCAATTAATCTCATCGATGTGTAGAAGAAATAATTTAGACATTACAGAGATCTCATTCGTCATTTTTCTTTCCTACGTGGAAATTGATATTGCTATATAATCAATGGATGTAGGACGGGCCAGGAAAATGATCAAAAACTATTTATTATTTAATTATTTTTGTATTATTATTTCGTATGGTCTTCCACTAAGTTGTGGAAATAACAAACTTTATTTAGCATCCTTAAAAAAACGTTTGATGTAAAGGCGTATGCATTGATCCTTAATTCATTAATTTGGTAGAAGAAAAACTGTGTAGGTGTGTGTGTGACTTGCATGTTACAGTGCTAGCATCTGTTATTTTGAATATGAATATAACACCTCATGACACTTTGAAAGTAATGATTCTCTCCCACAAAATTTGTTTGGAGGGAATACCACAACTTCGGGCAAAGGAGAACAGAAACATTCAGTCATGCGAGTCCATTGTACTGTAAACCTATAAGTAACGTGAGCGCTCCCTCCCATTTAAAATGTGAAGAGTTCAAAAGCCAAAGCGGTCCTTTCTAAACCCCAAGGGTCCGAGTGCTGCGGCCTCCTGTCATCCTGATACTGATGGAGTGTGGACAGCAGTATAAACTCTGGTATTCCCCGGTGGAATTCCATCATACATCACAGGCCAGAAAAAACAAACAGCCGACCCTGAGGTGGTTAAATCCACTCCAGTGTTATCAGAGGATATAAACATCCCAACCTCATTCTGGGACCGAAGTTTTAGCTGATGGGCTCAAAACGGAAAGAGGCGGGCGAGATGATGGACAGAGTGAATTAGGAGACAAAAACAACAGGCCAAGGAAGTGGAAAGCCAAATAAAGAAGACGAAATTATATTTGTTATCCTCATTGCTTCATTAGTTATGAGAACGTGAACCGTAGAAGTTATTGTGAAGAAAAAGACAGATTTATGGATTGTGGAAATGCTGAAGTCTGGAGACGCCATGACCCCCGTTTGAATAGACCGGGTCCGCAAATGGGCAATGGCTAAACTCGTTTTTGGGAACGCTTGAATGACTCCAATACACATTCAGACTTCTTTAAAACAGTGAGTTTTCAGTTTAAAAGGCAGTAAAGTTCATAGAGTCTTTTTCACATCATTACCTTTCTTTAATATAACGGATCAATCATTTTATCAACTGAAGAGTCCGGAATCAGACAAAAATGTGAATAATTACCTACACTACCGGTCAAATGCGTAGGATAACTTGAAAAAAAATGTTTCTCATAATCTTAAAAATCTATTAATTTGACGGTGTGTGTTTCAATGTCTGAAATCACTTTTGTACACAAAAATATAATTGTCCCAGCATATTAATGTATTTTATTAGAAAACATAATTTTTGTTAAAGAAAAATATATTTTGGAAATGGAATATTTACACAAAGCGGTACATAGAATGCAGTCAATGAGAGTCCAGCAGAGATTTAAATTCCTTCAGTACTGTTTAAAAAGCTTCCCAGGTTGAGACCTCAAGAAGCTGGATGACAAAATGCGAAGTGTACGATTCTAGTCCAAAGGTAGCTACTTTAAAGATGCTAAACTATGACAGAGTTTATTATTTTGGATGCTTTTAATAACATCATAATTCCCAAAGCTAAATTTGTGGTATTTCATGGTTTTGATGGGTTTATTATTATTATAGAAATATGAAAATGTGAATAAAGAGTGATCCTAAACTTTTGACTGGTAGTGTAGTAATAGGTATCTTGTACAGGTTGTCCTAGACCAGAACAAAAGCTGCCAGAAAGTTGCATTCAACTACTTAATGTGACTAAAAATGAAAATTCTGTCCTCGTTTACTCACCCTCTTGTCATTTCACACCATTATGACTTTCCTTCTTCCACAAAAAGCAAAAGATGGTTTGAAGAAACTTTGTAACCAAACAGCACTGGACCCCATTCACTTCTAATGAATGGAGACAAAACATATGCAAGTTGTAGTGACTGGATCAGTGTGAAAAAAGCCATTCAACCCCTGACTCCCTTTTGTCCCGGTTTCTAGATACCATCATCTAAAGATCAAAGCAAGTATGGCTCCATGAGTCTGGGTTTGCGTTTGGAACTTGCACCGATAGTGTGATAACCATTTGGTTTCTCTGTAGGACATTTACGACTCCGTAGCTTCAAAGCATTGCTTTTAAGTCTCTGTCTCACCTCTTACTTAACATCTGAGCTAACCAGAGAAACTTCTCTGACAAATAGGAACCTATGTGCTTAAACTGTCCTTTCATAAAAATGTATCTAAATGTCTGGTTATATGTTGGCGCTCGTGCCATTATAAATACTCTGTAACTGTTAGATATGCAAGTTTTGATTTAGGGTTCATTTGATGTATTCATACGTTGGGAGGATTCACAGCTCAAAGACTTGCATGTTTCATATGTAACTACACATCTCTGAATTCCCTATATGATGAGCTATGTTATAAAAACATAGCATGCATCATACTTTGTCCATAACTAAGTTTAGGTATTAAATGCTAACTGACCATACTGTCAGAGCCATGCAAATGAGGCGCCATGAGAAAGGACCTCTCTTTGGCCCACGGATCTCCTTCGTGGCATTGGCCCACAGACCATCTGGGGGCAGGGCAGGTATGCATTTAAAACACCATCACCGATCCACTTCGGGAGCGTCTTTTGATTTAGGAATTGGAAGGGAAAAGAAAGAGGACAATCTAACGTACACCCCCGCTTGGGGCCCCCCCTCTGGGGTCCCCGATTAAGCCATGGAACTCCGGACTCAGGACCTAAACTCAGCGTTTCAACAGGACTGCATTCTGAAACCATTCAAGATTTCCATCCACACGAATACGGATATTGGTCCAACATCGAGATTGCAAGTATCCGTTTCTAAATACAGAGTAGCTGCGTTAAGAGCGTGCCTCTTTGTTAAAAATGATTCTATTGGTTTTCAGACATGTTTTACCTGCCTCGCGGCCATCTCTCTCTCTCTCTCTCTCTCTTCTCTCTGCGCTTCGTAGCGCACTTGTGTTTCATGTATTTTTTTTGTCGTCATTTTGTTTACCATGTAGAGTAGAGTTTAATAAAAACCCATAAAGGCATTTGTGATGAGTTCTCTGTGTTCAGGCTTACAAACTTGGTCACTTAAACTGTGTTTCGATCTATGCTACCTCTGCTCTTAATTCTGTTTGTTAAAGTCACGTTACTTATAGTAATGAGATAACGTTAGTGTATAAAATCATTGATGCATTTGCTGGACGGATGCATATAGGATTTTTATCACTGTACTGCTAATCAGAATTGTAAAATATGTATGTGTAATGACGATTATTATACATATTTTCCTTTGAGCTAAACTAATTCCTTGACTGAAATTGACGTTTTAAATAACTCATTTCATATATGTTTGATCTTGATCGATCTGGTGGAGAATCTTATTTGTTGAGTAAACTCATCCTTAATTCAACATGCAGCTAAAATCGCTACATAAATTGGTGGAGAATGCGGGCACAGTTTTAAACCTTGTTTTGTGAGCAGAACTCAGTGACTATTCATGTGTGTTTTTACGTGTGATTATTGAAACCGAATACTCTTTTAAATGGCACTTTGATATGTATGAATGAAGGTGTGGACCCGCCCACCTATCCTTGGAAGGCTCTTGAGCTTCTCACAGAGAAAACCTCAGCGTCTGTCAAAGATTTAGTGACAATATAAAGACGAAGAAATCTCTTTATAACGCACTATATTATTATTTTACCGCCTACATTGAGCGAAGAAATCCTCTTTTAGCGCGAAGAAGACAGAGCGAGCGATGTTCCTCCCTCGTCTTACCTAAAGGCCTTATTGTTAATGCATAGCTAGGTGTAACTGATGTGTATTCCAGTGCAAATTAACTAAGCTATTGCGCTCCCTGGGGTGAACAATCAGTGTAGCTGACTGATAATGTTTCTCCCATTCGCTTAACCCAGCGGATTTTATTAGTAAATAACTCCGGGTCAGTTTTACTATTTAAAGGGGGGTTTAACGAAAATCTTGATCAAGTTGTGTTTTTGTTTTATGTTACGGTCGGCGAAGAAATCCCGACCAAGTACACAAATAACTTTCAGGACGGCGAAGAAATCCCGTTAGTCAGTTATAGTGTAGTTTTGTGTGTTTATTGTTCGTGTAGGTTGGAAAGCCATGTACCCGTGTTCAGAAAACTGACACATTAGACACGCGATGAAATTACAATCGTCGCCATAGAAATTGCGCGTAAACGTAAGTTTAATTCCACACAGAATTGTGGAACCGGAAGTTCGGCAGAAGACATATAACCTTCTACTAACACTAGAGGTCAGTTTGTCTTAAAGTGTCTTAACACTTCTCCTGTCTCATCTCTGCACGACTTTCCCATTTTGTTTGGGCAACGCTTTGTGTGCAGTCTCAGCCAGTCTCTTCTTTTGTTTTATTTGACCGTTTACTGTATGAGAATATTTATTATTTGTTATTATATACAAACTATAATGATAATTAATATTATTCCATTATTGTTTTGATGGTTTGATTTTTCTTTATTTGAATCAGGGTTTCTTACATTCTGTGCCTGGCAGTTAGAATTGTATTTGATAATACTTAAATTTTAATTAAACCAACTTAATTGAATTTAAACTTTGATCAAAACAAACAGATTGCAATCTTTAAGGTGTTAGGATTAACTCCCAATTGCCTTATTTTCTTTATTTCAGTTATTCATTTAATGATTTTACTGACTTTTCTAAGACTCCATAGCGCCCTCTACCTATGGGCCCTAACGTAGACCTTAGTGTGGAGCCAGTTCACCCCCGCACGAAGAAACCCTCCTTCTCTATCCTAACCTCTCTTTCTCTTGACTCATCTGACTTTTATTCTTCTTATCACCAGAGACTGAACCTGTCTGAACATCAGTAAAATTTTTGGTAAATATGTTGATGAATCGAATAGCCTAAGTCATAGAATGACCTCATAGGTAACACTCTTCAGCAACATTATTCATTATTTTCCTGTGTTTCACCCACACAATTATCCACCCCCGCCTTCACGGCTAGGATAATAAGCGTTTAGTTTGCGTCACTAACTGACAAACTCAGTTAAGCATTCAACACATAGCCCACATTTTTATCTCAGTAGATCTGTACGGACTTGCATCTTGCTGTTGTGCCTTTCTCTCTCCCCTGTGTCTCAATGTGTCCAGAAGATCCAATCCTGTCACCTGCCAGTCTAGCTAGAGACCAGGCAAAGCGCTGCAATGGACTCCTGCCTGGGACCAGCATCGGCACATGGCAACTGCGCTGAGAGCAGTTGGTCGGACGACCTAATCCGGCGAAGGGACCACGATCTGAACCAGAGCTACAACTACAGAGAGCCAACAAACTCATCTGAAGTGCACAGCCAGGATCATCGGTGACCACGCCCACGACCAGATCGTCCTACTAGAGCCAGAACGAAGGAAGCCGGGAGGAGCCAGAAGCACGTGCAGAACCGCCTAGACCAGCTGGACCTGCATACGACAGTGGATGAAGAGGACCAGGAGCTACAGGAGGAGATGAAAAGCTACATGAGTCCTTTGCAACACAGACTGAGCAAAGAGAGCTATTGGAGCAGATGCCAGAGAGGAGCTGGTAGGAAAACTCCAACAAGCAAAAGCTCTCTATAATGGCCCCGGCAGACAGCAACACAATGCCACGGCCAAGGCCTATAAAGGCCCTCTGCAAGCAGTCCTTGCTGAAGTCCAAGCCATGACTCAGCAATGGAATCTAAATGAACTGAACTTCACTTGCAGACTACGATGTGAACAGACCGGAGAATGCAACAGATTCTCTCCTGTCGAGTCCCCCAGCTAAAAGCCCAAAGCTGCGAAAAGGGGGGGGGGTGAAACCCCACTGTTCACACCTTACTAGCCAGCAAACACATAGGGGTGGGGCAGGAGCCATCCAGAAGAACCTGCAGACACACACGCTGCATGGCCCCACAGACCCCAGCAAGCTGGCCAGAAAAATGACAGCTGTCACCACTAAATGCTGTCACCCTGAACACTGCAGGAGGCCACAACAAATGGCTACCTGCATAACATTGACTCTCAGGCATTAACACTGCCAAGTGTGACCACAAGAGACAGATCAACTGATTAGGATCACCTCCAGCCAAGAGGACCACAACATCCTATGCCAGCAGTCGGAAACTGTCAAAGCGGATTACAGCAACTACAACACATCTGCTACAGCCTTTTTCCGCCACGATCACCTGATATCTGCGGAACTCAGCCCATAAGGCCTACAGAGAACATAGCGCCGCCTCCATAAAGACTGTGTAAATCCTGCCTATCTCTGCACATCACAAAGAACTGACTATGTAGGGTGCACCACAGTAGCAGATCTTCAACAGAGACTCAGCAGATGTTACAGCCTGCCGGGAACAGCCAAGCACCAGACAGGAGGCCCTGAGACAACACAGTGTCACCACTTTCGTCGAACTCGGAAGACGACGCCCCGTGGAAACCCAGCTGGCAACCTAGGAGCTATTGACCTGTTCCGGCCCAACAGTCATCGAGGAATTCATCTCAACACCATGGATGACACCTGTACAAAGAGCAAAAGAACCGTGTAACTGCATCTGAGACAGCAGAGATCCTGGGGACATCAAAGGAGCTGATTCTACAAGAAACCTCAACAGGAGGATTTAAATCCAAATCAGACTCTTTCTCACCACGAGTGGCTTTTGAAACAAACAACCCTCTTGAATGCCCCTTTTCTGAGAAAAAATTCCAGATCTCTGTAACCTGCTGGTCGACCACAGAGACATTCTACTACAAGATGAGCATGTCACCCTACAGGAACCATGGGCAGATATCTCAGACATCAGCTTTACACTGTTCACACGCTCTCCACAACAACACCAGCTTCAGACATTTCTTCTTCCCTCAAGTGCGCACAGTATCCATTGGACTCATGCCTGTCAACCACAGCAACGACCTAGGACACCTGTGCTCTGAACTTGAAAGGGAATAACCAATGCTGAACATGCTACTTCCTGGTTCTCGCAAATCTCACAGCCCCATGGGGGGCCCTCTCAAGTGCGAGAACCTTCTACTAGACCTACAAGAACAGCCCAGAGCTTTGACCTCTGGTAAATAAATGAGACTGTTGTAACTGCATTCACCAAAAGGGGTCACTGTTCAGCTCAACACACAGTGTGACCAAGCCTTCAACCACACATATTCAATGGAATACGTGGAGCATGGCCCACTCTGGAAGCCACACCCCCTTTTTACCGAATAAGTCATCTTTTTGCAGCGTGCATACTGTACAAGTGAGTACACTTTCCAAAGATTTTGAACAATGTCTTTATGAAGAGCATGACAGCGGATTACCACTCCAAGGAGATGGACCACGCCCTGCCATCAACTGCCAGTGCTAGAGCTGCTCGTCACAAAAGACAATGATGCAGAACTAATGTCAACTATGTGGCCCCCATCTAGCTAGCTGCATCCTGGGCTACACAGGACACCACCTACAAGGTTCGTGAAATGTTAAAAGAACTGCCCACTCATGTAAATGAGCGCTCAAGACGGTGCCATGTACACACCAAATGGCACCTGCGCTTCACCACATGCCTGATTGACCCTTGCTGAACGGAGTTCCATCTGAATGTTGGACTTGCCAAACACTGCCTTAACACTGGTCTACACTGACAGCGTGACCAGAACGATAGGGGGGGTAAGCCAAGCACCAGCAAAACATGGCTCTTACCACAGCCTGAGTTCAGACAGCACCACCACAACATCGCCAGGGCCAGCAATGAGACCCCAACCTTGTCCTACACCGCTCACCAGTACTTCAATGAAAGACCCCGGAGTGTGACACCAGCCTTTGCCCAGCAATCACTGCAGAACACCTGAAGGCCAGAGAGCATGCTGCACCCGGCAAGATTCACAAGAGGAAAGTGATGTGAGTAACAAGATTTGGTATCATATCTTTGCCCAGCTAAGTGAGACGGGGGGGGGAATATGTAGACAAAACCCTTCTCCATGACACAGGACTACAGGCTTTTGCATGGAAGCCAATCATGCCATCCCACCTGCTGTTTCATCAAGGACTGCTGCTGTGCATCTCCGTGGAGGCAGGAAACATCCTAACCAACCTGTTGCAAGAACCAGCAAACAGGTGCATGGGTGCACTCCCTTGATGTCTAAGCAGGATCGAAAAGATGAAAGGTACCCAATTAAAGACAATACCTGACCACTCGGGAGCATTCTCTGCCTGTATGTCGAGATCCTGTGGACCAATAGGAACCTCCAGTGATCCCGCCATCATGATCTAACTATCCATCGTCAGCTGAAGTTTACATTCGCACTTCCTCTTCCGAAAGGGGGGATATGTAGTGACTGGATCAGTGTGAAAAAAGCCATTCAACCCCTGACTCCCTTTTGTCCCGGTTTCTAGATACCATCATCTAAAGATCAAAGCAAGTATGGCTCCATGAGTCTGGGTTTGCGTTTGGAACTTGCACCGATAGTGTGATAACCATTTGGTTTCTCTGTAGGACATTTACGACTCCGTAGCTTCAAAGCATTGCTTTTAAGTCTCTGTCTCACCTCTTACTTAACATCTGAGCTAACCAGAGAAACTTCTCTGACAAATAGGAACCTATGTGCTTAAACTGTCCTTTCATAAAAATGTATCTAAATGTCTGGTTATATGTTGGCGCTCGTGCCATTATAAATACTCTGTAACTGTTAGATATGCAAGTTTTGATTTAGGGTTCATTTGATGTATTCATACGTTGGGAGGATTCACAGCTCAAAGACTTGCATGTTTCATATGTAACTACACATCTCTGAATTCCCTATATGATGAGCTATGTTATAAAAACATAGCATGCATCATACTTTGTCCATAACTAAGTTTAGGTATTAAATGCTAACTGACCATACTGTCAGAGCCATGCAAATGAGGCGCCATGAGAAAGGACCTCTCTTTGGCCCACGGATCTCCTTCGTGGCATTGGCCCACAGACCATCTGGGGGCAGGGCAGGTATGCATTTAAAACACCATCACCGATCCACTTCGGGAGCGTCTTTTGATTTAGGAATTGGAAGGGAAAAGAAAGAGGACAATCTAACGTACACCCCCGCTTGGGGCCCCCCCTCTGGGGTCCCCGATTAAGCCATGGAACTCCGGACTCAGGACCTAAACTCAGCGTTTCAACAGGACTGCATTCTGAAACCATTCAAGATTTCCATCCACACGAATACGGATATTGGTCCAACATCGAGATTGCAAGTATCCGTTTCTAAATACAGAGTAGCTGCGTTAAGAGCGTGCCTCTTTGTTAAAAATGATTCTATTGGTTTTCAGACATGTTTTACCTGCCTCGCGGCCATCTCTCTCTCTCTCTCTCTCTCTCTCTCTCTCTCTGCGCTTCGTAGCGCACTTGTGTTTCATGTATTTTTTTTGTCGTCATTTTGTTTACCATGTAGAGTAGAGTTTAATAAAAACCCATAAAGGCATTTGTGATGAGTTCTCTGTGTTCAGGCTTACAAACTTGGTCACTTAAACTGTGTTTCGATCTATGCTACCTCTGCTCTTAATTCTGTTTGTTAAAGTCACGTTACTTATAGTAATGAGATAACGTTAGTGTATAAAATCATTGATGCATTTGCTGGACGGATGCATATAGGATTTTTATCACTGTACTGCTAATCAGAATTGTAAAATATGTATGTGTAATGACGATTATTATACATATTTTCCTTTGAGCTAAACTAATTCCTTGACTGAAATTGACGTTTTAAATAACTCATTTCATATATGTTTGATCTTGATCGATCTGGTGGAGAATCTTATTTGTTGAGTAAACTCATCCTTAATTCAACATGCAGCTAAAATCGCTACAAAGTGAATGGGGGACCTGTTATCAACATTCTTCAAAATACCTTTTTTTGTTTTCTGCGGTCATGCAGGTTTGAAATAAGTAAATGATGACAGAATTTGGTTGAAATATCGCTTTAATGCATCGAAGCGGGGCAATAAAGCCTGTTCTGTTTCGAAAATAAAACTAAAATAATTCATTTTGGGCTTGAGAATACAGTGTTATGAGCTTGAATATCACAATATGTTCAAATTTAAACTTTCCACAGACTTGGGACAGACAAAACACCGGAACAAAACTCTTTCGCTCTTCTGAGGTCTGCTTCCTTATGCTACCAAAACTTGCATTCTGACCTCACATTCTAAAATAACAGATACAATCAAGGTTAGAAAGTCTGTTTCACGAAGGCACAGCCGATGTCGAGTGCCTGCCCTCTCCTCGACGGTACCTCTATTCGGTGCAGCTATTCTGGGTGTCACGAGGTTTTATCACAGCTCAATGCATTATTTATAAGGCAGAAGCCTGGCCCCTGGAGCAGGAGAAATGAATGGTTGTGACAGTGTAAACCCCACAAGATGCCTGCCACTGTGCATTGCAGGTATTGGACAAATCCACGCTTCCCAAAGTTGCTTCTGTTTGGGGGAAAACAATATAATGCCGCCTTATGTCAAGGACATTTGATTATATTTTAATGGCACAAAATTATTTCTTTCCACATAAAAGATTTCAAAATAACTTAAAAGAATTCCAGGTGGAATATCTGTGTTTAGAGAATGACAGCGTGAAATGCTTTAAATGCTTTCCAGGTGCAAGTATAGTCCTCACTGATTCTTTATTTATTATTTATTTGGCAGATAATTTTTCCTAGAGAAGCTTAAACCGTGTATGAAGGCCATCTTTAATGTATCTTTTATTTCTCTTTAAAAATGCTGACGACGGCTATGATGAACAGATGTTAAACATTCATTGGGAAAAATAAATGTGAATCGGTCTGAAAAAGGTTCCTACAAATGGCTTGCTAATATCTTTTAAAGCATTGACTTTTATTCTTTTCACAAAATATAATCTCCATGCCAATCTTAAGGGGTTTGTCTAACCGAGAAACTGAATTAATTATACTTTTGAAGTAACAGATTTTGTGTTTGATACTGAACCTCCTCTTTAATTTCAGAACTACATTTAAAATGGTTTTCAAAGCTCTGTATGAGACTCAATGGAGTCGGATGCTGTTATATGTAGATCTTAGATGTTTTCTTCAGACAAATGTGTTTTCCTTCTATACAGATGATGTTGATAATGATGATGATGAGGATTCTTTCCAAGGTTATTTCTGGGAAATATAACAGCCACAAGAATAGACACCATCTGCTGTCTTACAAAGAGATCAAAAGCAGAGGGAGGAAGAAATCAAACGAAGAGAAAAAATTAAAGCAGTGAAAACACACTCACATGTGCATTCCTGAGATTATTAGGATACTGAAAGTAGAGCTAACAGATTTGATGTGCTATGATTTCTTCACCGGTGACCATTTCTCCTTTCTGGGGATTTGAAAGTGTTCTAATTTTAAATACGATGTTCACTGTAATACGATTCAAAGTAGGGAAGGAAGGAGTCGGGAACCGGAAGACATTCAAAACATTTAATCAAATAATAACAGAACATAAACAGCCGACGGCCCCTCACGGACGACCGCCGGCGAAACAACATAAACATAAATAGACAGCCGGCCGCCCCTCACGGACGACGGCCGGCAAATAAAACATAAATACATATATACACAAGCTCGGGCCCGGTCCTCTCTCCCCGACGGTCCGGTCGCGTGTTCCTTTTATATGCTCCCAATCTCCTACGTGATGCGAGGCCGGTGCGCGCACCACTGGCGCTAATTAACAATTACTTACCGGCCTCGAACCACGGTCTCGCCTCGCATACTCCACTACATTCACAAATACGGGGAATTCAGTTCGTCTTTTAGGATTGCAGTCAAATTCAACTCTGTTACACATGCCTATCAGATCTTTTTATTAACTTGTTGGTACCTAGCCTATCAACCATGGGCGTAAATCCCGGAGGGGACATGTCCCCCTGTATCCGAGGATTGCCCCCCCTCGATCAATTAAACTCGCATTCGCTAATGTCATAAATATATTTATGTTTCCTTAAACTAATTGTGTAAGAAGAAGAAAATACAAAGGCAAAAAATGCGTTTAAAGTTTAAAAACTGTTGAGCTCTAGTAAGAAGGCTATTTAATTCACTTTAAATGAAGTGATTCTCTTTACTGTAATTGATGCGGATTCATTAATAAATTAGTTGTTGCAAAAAATGCTGATTACCGATGTATTTTCCATGAATCTGCTATGTTAGCGATTAAAACGTTTCTTCGCTAATAAAAATTATCTTGTTACAGAGGACGTCACACACTGCAACTAACACGCCGAAGCCATTTCCCATGCATTGATTTATTTTAGGCGACCTGGCATGATGTGAACATTAACGACCACAATTAGCCACCGATCCTGCCATTCAGGTCTCGTGTCACACACAGCCGCGAACATACTGGTTACAATTTTGTGACGTTGGCACTATATTTAGCCTTAAACAAAAGGTTCACAGCTTTCATTCAGTTGGAGAAGGTCGTTTTCTTCAAAGAGTACAACACAGAATTTAAGCATCCGTCACTGTTACTGACTGCTTGTTTGGGTACACAGACATGAACAAAGTTTGTTGAAGGAGGCAGTGCACTACAGGTGAAAATAACAACCACTCAATAATGTCGATGTACAGTGACTTTGTCAGACGATGTTGCAGTATAAATCAGGATAACATTTTAAAAGTGTTTAAGTGTTTAAAAAGTGGCTCATTGTCAATATGTAGTATCATGGGTAGTGTGTTTTTATATTTGTTTCCTGTCTTCACAACAAAGACAAAAAATAAATAAATAGAAAAAAGCTTTATTGTTCACTTGTATTTTGAATGTATTATTTGTGTCCCCTTCAAAAATTGCTCTTGAGAAACTTTATATGTATTGTCCCCCCTACTGTTAAATGAGATTTACGCCCATGCTATCAACAGTATCACAACCCAGATCTGAAGGTCTGTATTACACAACATCTCTTTTTCAGGATGTATGATCGACACGTGAAGCAACCAGACACAAGTTAAATTAGGGGCAGGTTTATAACAAAATAATAGACCAATGTAGATTTAAATCATCAATCTGATTAGAATTTCAACAAGTATGGATTAGTCAAAGACAAAACTAGTTTTAGCCTCAGTTGTCACATCCATGGACCGTTCGCTAAACGTCTGATGCATAAATCACACTTTTCTGGAAACACTTCAGCACATTCAAAGTCATCATCTGATTGGTTGAATTTCACAGGATTGCGGGGAAACATGGAAACAACTCGAAGCCGTCTGATCCAAGAAGTAAGCTGTCATGTTTACAACGGTTGCAAAAAGAATTCATCTAAACACTCGACTGTACGCTTAATTCATAAAGTATGCAATGTTCAGGGCATAAACTTATAATCATTGTTGTTTCTGTTAACTTTTGACACGTTCGTGAATGTACACCGGTTTGTTACTGCAGGGACATTCCACGCATCTAAACATGACGCAGCACAAAAAAACGTGATTGGATGGTTTAGATCTCAGTCAATTGGCCTCTTGGGTGGGCCTTGGTCTGGCTACGAGAGACTAAGACAAAACTAATGCAATCATGAAAAAAATAATTGGTGAGCTCTTATTCCTGGTAGTTGCATAAAGCCAGTCAGATTAGAGGTGGTAAAATTGAAAATATATTTTCCTGTTTCGAGTCCAGTCAGAAACAAACTGTGGCTGATCCGTATGGGGTTGAGACTACAGATAAGGGTTACTTGGGGTTCCCGTGATCAGGAAGTATTTGTTCTACTTCAGGCAGGCAAGCCATGGGCATTATTTAATAAACTAGCTCCCTTCTCAGCCCTGTTCCAGCTTTGCCACTGTGGGGGAGGATGACACTGGATGTGCAATTACCGCAGACAGGACAGGCTACACCCCGTCCAGCAAAACACAACATTGTGACACACCACAATGCAGTACAGCACAAAGGAATGCTGTGTAATGCATCAAAGCTCATTAATACAGAATGGGCCGTGACACGCAGTAACCTCGGGAAACATCCTACACAACAATACAGTATAACAACATGACTGCCAAACTTTTCAGCCACCGTGATCCACTCTGACGAAGAAAATCGGAAATGATACATGCATCACTGCGAGAAAACCCAGACATCTGACTAGTGAAAGTGTTGTGATGTACCGTGTTAATTAAGTGTTGGATGAGGAACTACACAAAGGAAAATGTAAGTTCTACTTTCTCATGCAAAATCCCCTGTCACATTTCTAGGGAGTTTCTACGGGCAAGGATGGAGAAGTTGGGGCTTAAATCCGTATTTGAGCAAGTGCAATGCTCCTTTGCAAGCATTGCTGGTAACAGAAACACCAAAAATATTTTTTTTAAATCTTTTTTCTATCTTATAAATAAACACAACATTTGCTGCCAATGTCAGATTTTCACTCTATGTTTATGGTGGACAAGAGAATTCACAACAACAATCTTACTGCAATATATATGACCTGTATTTTTTTCTAAATGTACTATTATTAGTATGTGTTTAGGTAAAATATACCTTTTTGTTTCATTCTGTGAACTACTAACAATATTTTCCCAAAATTTCAAATAAGAATATTGTTTTTATACGCAGTTATTTGCAGAAAATGAAAACTGGATAACAGGTGAAAATAACAGAAAAGATGCACTGTATTTTTCAGAGCTGCGAAGTACTGCGCAGATCACTGCGAAGATAACATACGGGGATTAAGGAAAAGTAAAAAAAACAAATATTTGATAATCTGGATTTTTATCACAGTTTTCATCTATCTTGTCCTGCCGTCAGTCTTTCACAATGCTGTATGTCACTCGTGAGGTTTGATTTTGTTGAAATTAAAAAAACACTGGACTGGAATAGCAAAATTATAAACTGGTGCATCATGACAACCACCTACTACAGTAAATCAACGTACATCAACATAAATATCAACCAGAAACTGGATTATTTGGAAAATTATCATACACTCTAAAATATCCTGAGTTATTTTTTCTACCCAAATACTGGGTTTAGCCATTTGGGTCATTTTTGGGGGTTATTTTGTCAGTTCTGGGTTGTTTTGGTAGTTCTGTGTAACCCAAACGCTGGGTTATACTCTGGGTCATTTTCGCTGAGAGTTGAATTAATGCAAATCCTCCACCCCACCCAGCTCATTGGATCAAATCAACACAGTGAAATCTAACGGCATGGTTGCGAATTGCAACCAACCGCTCACTCCACCTCTCCCGTTCGAAATACTACGACGATGGCGAGTTATGGCGTGTGGACCCGGGTGGTATATGTAGATAGAAATAGCTCGTTCTAAGGTAAGAAAATCTTAATGCTTCATTCTGTGAGCTCTTTATACACCTCTGAAGACCAAATTGTGTAAATTATATTGCATTTCTATCAATAGATCCTCCAAAAACTTACACAGCTTGGATGTTTTCGGAGACGTGAGCTTCAGGGCCGCCTTACGCAACCTCACCTCGCAAGTCCTTCTGAAATTCACCACTGGCTCTAATATCTGTAACGTTAGCAGTTAAGCTAGTTTTGCAATTGTATTAATTTTGGGCATATATCTAACGGTCAAATTTTGGTTCCTAAATTCTTTTTTTTGCAAATCGTTTTTGAACTGAGGGTAAAGTTTAGATTCATAACTTTATATTTTTGATTTAACTTTGAATAGATGACTTTTGACTTTTTTTGCTCATATGTTGCCTGAATCATTTGAAGTTTATGACTTGTGTGTAATGTTCTAAAAAAAATAGAAAAATGCTAATAAAATGTTGATCATTTGTTTTTCATGTGATTTATTAAACTTTATTACTATTATTACTAATATTACTAATATTATACTAAATATTATTTAAAAAGGAATATAAAAAACATTTGAAAATATAACCCTGTAGTAGAATAGGCGGGGCGAGACCGTGGTTCGAGGCCTGTAAGTAATTGTTAATTAGCGCCAGTGGTGCGCGCACCGGCCTCGCATCACGTAGGAGATTGGGAGCATATAAAGAAACAATGGCGACCGGACCGTCGAAGAGAGAGGACCGGGCCCGAACATGTTTGTATTTGTGTTTGTTTAAATGTTATGTTCGCCGGCGGTCGGCCGTGAGGGGCCGCCAGCTATTATTACTTTATTAAATGTTTGTTTAAATGTTTTCCGGTTCCCGTCTCCTTCCTTACATACTTGAATCTCATTACATACCCATTTATGAAATCAAATGAACCCAGCATTTTTGTCAAAAATAACCCATTTCCTGGGTTAAAATCATAACTTCTTGGGTTAGTTTAACCCCAAATGTGTTCTGTCATATATTTACCCAGCAGCTGGGTTTAAAACAACCCAAGTTGGGTTATTTTTAACTGTGTGTTTTTTATAGAGTGTACGTGTGGTGTTTACGCATGATCAATAATTACGATTATTAATATCAAGGTTATTGTCAATCCAGGTATAGAGAATTTTAGGCTCACGTCACGCACTATGTTGCTTGTTGCAGTGACGCCGCCATCTTGGGAGGATAATACTCCACTGCTATTATTGTTTTGATATGTTCTGTCATTTGTTTTGTTAAAAATATGGAGATATGGAAAGTGAAAGAACCCTGGGCTTTTTCTGAACGACTCTGCGTAATGCTGTGGCAGTTTTTAACATAGCAAGACCGACCTACCATGGTTATATTTCCTAATCAAACAAGAAAAACGAAACACTGCATTGAACCCACTAGCAGCCATCCTCCCAACATGGCGCAACATTCAACGAGGTGTGACGTCGATTAACAAGCTCTAATGCAACACCTCTGAAACACCATACACCTTTGAGACCTATCGGAACAAGGAAATATCCTGATAATTCAGGGTTAGCTGTCAATTAACGTTTGTCTAACGTGACTAACATCATATTTAGCATGCTTTAATGTATGTGATACGTTTGTTCATAATGCCAGAAGTGTCCCTTTTAGCATTTCGTTTCTTAAATGAGAAATCGGTATAAGCTGCCAGTACTGTGGGCAGCAACACTAAGCATGTGGGAGAGCTTTTTTTAATACCAAGTAGAAATGTTTCCCCTGCAGCCAGGCATTAGGCAGACATGTGGACACACAACCTGTCACACTATCTTTATGCCTGCCTTCAATCTATGCAACCCACGCGTGCACACACACACAAAATTGTCACTTGTGACTCTCTGTCCTCTCAGTGTCAAACACACACACACTCAATGGGCCTCCAATCAGCGTCATCAGTGGTCTTCTTTCCTCCAGATGGTACAATGTGAAATCCAACAGGCTGAACTGGAACACATACCAGACTGGTGACAGACAGGAAGCTATAAACACCTACACAATCTAACAATCACCTCATAAAAAGGGGTATGGTTATTAATAGTTTTTTTCTGATATTCATATATATATTCAGTATATCATATAAAGATAAAAATAATTTCACATAGGTATTTTCAAAATGGGTATTTCCAAAACTGCAGCTTTTTCTATGCAGTTTTACCGTTTGTCCACATGCAAATGCATACCGGTCATTGAAACCGATCTTTATTGAAAGATGTAAAGGGGTGAAGATTTCTAGAAACTCTGATTTTGCATATGATGTTGGAAATTGTTTGACCTCAGATTCCAGGCTTCTGATAGGCCAACATGGCTGTATGGTAAGGGTTATATCGCCATCTTTAAAGCGTGTTTTGCATTTTGGTGCAATTCTTTTTTAAAAGAAGAAGGAAAAACTCAGTTAATAAAAATACCATATGGGGCCATGCACATGTGGACTAGTCCTTAGCTATACAACATTTTTTAAAGGCTTCTGCTGTTTCTGTCTTTTCTTAGAGATTTTCAATCTCATTTTTATATAAATCCAAGGCTCAACAATGAGGATTTTTAAAGCACTTCCAGTCAGAACATCAGTTCAAAGTTTTACAAGCCAACCAAAATTTTCCACCCAAATAATGAATGTTATTTTTACATGGCAACATATTCTTAAGAAGGAGGATATATTCATGCTTTAGTTGTTTTAGTTGAGGTTTTTACCAAAAATATCAGCTAGCTAGGTGGCTTTTTTATCCAAAGCAACGAACACAATATTAAAGGGATAAAGTGATCAATAGATGCCTTCCTGTGGTTCGAACCCTTGACCTTGGCTTTCTTAACTCCATAAGCAACCGTCAAGCTAACACAAAACCAAAAATGTATGCGTGAAAAACAAACACATCTAACTTTCTTTGACTCTCATGCTATCCCCTGAAATCACCCAAAAACATTCAATTGGGTTTCGATCATGAATCTCTACAACACAATTTTCCACAATTTTTTTAACAAAGAAAATATACGCTTACTCTGAATTTCCTGTCATTCTTTGTCAATTCTGTATAAATGAAAACGTAAAACAATGCTGACAAAAGCTGGAAATTCTTACATTAAATGCCAAATGGAAGTCTATATGACACATAATAAATCACGCTGGGATTGCTATCGACCTGTGTGTGTGTCACAAGACATTGTTTCTCATTCCTGCTATTCAGTTTCACAACCTGATGAGTTGACAGACAGGAAATAAGCTCTCAGCGCTTACACCATTAGTGCTAATGACTCACAGTTTATTAGAACGTCATTGCTTAATAAAGACGCAGGCAGAAATGCTAAATCACCAAAAGTGAGCTGAAAAACACTGACCAAGATAACCGAAACCAAGTGTCGTAATACCGACTCATACGAGGTAAAAATTAGCGCTCCATATCAAGTGCAGCTAAATCAACTTCCCAAAATCATCTTCTGTTACTGTATAGCTAAATATGATTTGGGGAAGTGTGTGGGATACACTTTTGCCAACTTGCAAAGTTAAAGGTCTGTTTCCTTTTATTGGGTTATTATATCATTGAAAATCTAAATGAAGAAGCAGTCGAAGGCTGTTTAGTCAGCAAACCTCGAACATTCCATTCTGCTGAGATTATGAGGAACTTCTGAGGATGTGAAAGGAACAGCTGAGCTTTCTGAGAGTGCATGTGTGTGTATGGTGCTCTTTTGAGGGAATATGTGAGATTTAACTCTGGCCCCATATGGTTCTGTCATCTCCTTCTTTGTTAAAGTGCAAAAGACTCATTACCGTGAATATATTACGAAATTGAAATCTTTATTAAACCGTTATATTTAGGATATTGTAGGACTGTAATAATATAATAACTGTTATGGTTGCGCATTCCATTAGCACTGTTGTCAACATAAGTCAGCTTTAGCTTCTCACTTATTATGCTATTTATTTTCCTGGTAGATCTTCCCTTTTGGGGTTCCCTATTGTTCATGACACTGCATACTCTGTATCTTTATTCTCTTCATTACAACTAGCAGATTTTCCTCAAAATTTCCATTAGGCCTTCTGTGAGGCATGTAGACGGGTAACTTTTCATTTTTCTCAGAAAGTTTTCCTTTTTCTTTATAGTGCTTCTCATTAGATGTTTTTTAGATATTTATTATAGTACATAAAATTATTGTTATTCAATGATCATTTTATTTAAAGCAGAATCACCAGCCAATGCAACACTACCATAAAATATGATTTCAATTTAAACAGGGCTGCTCGTTTAGGACAAAAATCTTATTTACGATTCTATTGGCTCTTGATCTAATACTGAGATCAAGAATATTTACATGATTACTCAATTACTTCGGAAACAACATGTATTAGCACGAAACGAATGCATACAAATAAAATGTATAAAAATAAATACAAATATATTAATACAAATGAATGCAAAAATAGACCAAATAAATAAATTATAAATGCTTGTGTTTAAATAACAGCAATAAAACAAAGACGTGGTAGAAGAACTCTTAACCGGACGAAAACTACTACCGTTGCTACAGGGGGTGCTCATAGTGGATACAAGCACACTCTTCAAATTCTGTGTTCGGGTCGGTACACACACATCCTCGCCCATCCACTTCCTGCGGAAGAGTGCGACGTGGTTTCAAAACATCGTTTCTGCATGCGCGGGTTTCATCCGCGTATTTAAACAAATTCATGGGTATTGCAGTGCCCACGGGAAAGCTTATAAAGCGACATTATTTACACCGCTGCTGAAAGACATTTGCGCTTATCAACCACATGGGGGAACCCGTGAGCAAAGGTTCTAAAGTGTTGCTTTAATGTTACTATGATATTAGTCATATTAGTAATATTGGTAATTACCTTTCTTCAGGGGTTATGTTTAATGTTAGTCCCAAAACACAGGATCTTCATATGAGATGGGACACATGGACATTTTTGTTGAAATAAAAGACAAAAATGATCTTTCTTGTTGGATAAGGTCTGTCTTATTTCCCAAACCCTTAACCCACAGATGTTTGAAACGCCCAACGCTAAAAAATGCTTTATCGCAATTATAATATCACTATTCCCCCTTTCTTTTCTATTTTAGGACCCAGACACATTTTTAAATGATGTTCATCCCATATTTGAGGCAATGTATCAGATTCTAAGAGAGTTTCTCCCAGTGCAAGGGATAACAGACCACTCAAGCCGAACACGTCTATTAAAATTTAAGACTGCAGAAAGGTTTCTTCTCCCTTCACATTTAACCACACTTTCCACAACCTCCCACAGAAGACATTAAAAGGGAAGACTGCTGAAAATATGATGCACAGCATATCTGTGCGACTGATGGATGATCCTGCGCATTAACAGGGGTGGAAGACGTTCCTTAACAAGTCTCTAATTAGATGTAAGCTGGCAGTGAATACTGGACAGATGTGTGATGGTCAGTCGTAGGGGCCACAGCGTCAGCTGACCACCTCAGAAGTATTTTGTATAATTGGGGCTGAGGCAGAAAATACGAAGTTCCTCTGGTTTGGAAGCAGACTGCTTACATTATACACCAGTATTCAGCATTACAAGGGCAACAACAAGCAGATCTCTGTAATTGGTCCCCTGATGTCCAGCTGGGAGCCACACGACAAACATGCATGAATGACCATCGCACAGCACAAAATGAGCGGCGTCGAGCATCCACTGTGATTCGACAGAAAACGACTGTCTGGAGGGGAATCTAATTCAGACAAGCGCATTCGTCTCGCTTTTACCATATGTGGATAGCACACATTGTATCAATCAACACTATATCATAAATATTGAGAATTTTAGGTATACCTGTTAAAAAGACCTGATGTTTTTCACCAGACTTCCTTAGAAAAATAGAGCATGATCTTTAAAACAGCTGCCAAGACGTAATGTATGTGAAAAAACTAAAACTTTTGTGCTTGGTTTAATACAGTATTTTAAAGTAAGAAGTAAATCAAAATGAACCCAATTTCATTTTCGTAATACAAATGATGTCTTATTACGCATTATTCATCAGAAGACAATTATCCAAAGCTTTTCTTCTTGAAGAGTAAATATTACAATGTCCTTAAATTCCATTTCATCCAGTGTGTAATGTTGCTGTGTGGATGTAAGCAGTCCGGCAAGTTGTAAAGCCGAAAGTGAACGAATAACAAAGTTATTGGCTTGGGAAAAAGGAGTCGACTCTTAATCACGCATATGAGTCATCTGACGATCTAATTCAGTTCCGGGTCAGATTTACGTCACTCCGTGTAATGCCCGCCTATGTTATATTTGCGATACTGCACACGGTAAACCAATCACAGCAGACTAGATCATTTTACAAATCAGATCAGAGTAGGCTGACAGAAAGGAGGGGATTAGACAAATGGATCGCAGATCGAATCATTTGAGAGTAAGTCAAGATGTAAGATAATGAAAACTGCCTATTATTAGAAAATGTAAGTGTTTTTACACTGTGTATGTACATAAACATGTTGCTAGACACTCCATAAACCAAAGAATGACCATAAAAATCACAAAATATTTACTCTTTAAATATTCTATTTCACTTGAAAAAGTAATTTTACTGAAGTAAAACCGGCCTTGAATAAATGCATTTTTACTTCATTACATTACATAGGTCTGCTTTTACAGTACAATGAGGTTTATGTAGAGCCACGAACCTGTTCAGGATGTTTACTGCCTCTAATTTCAGCCACAGTATTGAATGAGTCAACATCTGGCAGTGTCTGAGCCCCCATAGTCAGACGCACTACAATCCTCTGGCCTCTGTGGGCCATCCTGCCCATCATCTGAGCATCCTCGATGGTGATGCAGGCAGTGGGGATCTGAGCAACTCCAGGCTGGTACCACTGCCACCCCGTGTGAGGGCTGAAAACAACAAAACAACTCTGAGTAAAAAACACAGCATACTGCAGTTATAAATACATATGCCACCTGTCTTCAAAAAAAGCAAATCTTATTGTTATAGAATATAGAATATATGTCAAGAAAACTGCCATGTGATCTTTAAGACAACCCCCAGACCACAGTCTAGAAAATAAAAGCAATAAAATAATGATAATTCTGGAGATCATTTTATTTGACAGAATGAAGAGCATTTAATTGATTAATACCCTTGGTCCATTTACCACAAGATGAAATGTGATATTAAATTAATTAATCCTGTAATGTGTTTTTGTGATTGTAACTCAGTCAATGTTTGCAGGTCTATTGGACCCACATTAAATGTAAGGAAAGCAAAGTTTGGTAAAAAATTTACACATTCTCTTTTTTACAAAGCAACATAGACATCATATTTGTTTATAATTGTCATGTACCTCTGGTTAAACCACATTTATTAAAAAATTGCAATTTAGTGCTTTTATAATATAAATGTATTTTAAAATACCAATCTATGATATGGGTGAAAACATGTTTCTGTTCAATAAATATAACATTAAATAATAATACACAAGATTACAAAATGTCCCACAGACCCAACAGCTGTTTTATATAGTACATTTTAGTCCATTATATATGCTAATGGTTGATCTTGTCATTGTCATTTGAGTTCATACCTAAGCCAAAAAAGTGCAGGGTTTTTAAAGCTAAAGGGGTCAGTTCACCCCCCAAAATGAAAATTCTTGTCATCATTTACTCCCCCTCAAGTTGTTCCAAACTGGATATATTTCTTTGTTTTCTTAAACACAGAGAAAGATATTTGGAAGAATGTTTGTAAGCAAACAGATCCGGGCCACAATAGAAAAAATTGCTTTATAAATGTCTTTGTTCTGTTGAACACAAAAAAAGATTCTTTGAAAAATACAGGAAAGCAAACCGTTCTGGCACTTTTCGATTGTAATTTTTCCTACTATGGTAGTCAACAGGGCCCCAGAACTGTTTGGTTATGAACATTCTTCCTTATATCTTTCTTTGTGTTCAGCAGAACAATTCAATGTATACAGATCTGGAACAACTGGAGTGTGAGTAAATGACTGACAGAATTTTCATTTTGGGTGAACTATCCCTTTAAAGTAAATCGTGACATTTTAACCAGCGTTTCTAACCTGTTGATGGAGAATGGAGTTACTGAACGAATGAGGGACGCCACGGCTCCAACTTTCGCTGCTTCTGAGGCCCCTGATGCCCGATAAGCTACAGTCTCCCCATAGCTTACAAATGGCTGATTATACACTACGATTTTCCCTTTAGCCTCACTCGCCTTCTTCTTCAGCTCTTCAAAAGACTCCACCACCAATACTTCAGCCTCTATGCCTGTCAGAAGAACAGAAACCTCTGATATATGCAGGTTTTTAAAGGTTAAGATGTATTACAAGACCGCCTGCACTTACTTACCTCCTGGTGGAGTTCCTACACTACTGCCCAGTCCCAGTATAGATAGAGTGTGGTTTCTCGGTTGAAGCATAACAGCGCTCTCTTTCCCTCGCACCCAGTGAGGGATCTTCACCGGTTCTAGATGTACATTCACTAGGCCATCTTTTGTCAGAGCATTGTACATGTATTTGATGGCCAGGTCCAGGTTCTTTGAACCACTAACTCTGTTTCCAATAGTGTCAGTGAACAAGGCCAGTCTCTCGTAGGAGCGATTCTGGGCTTTGCCATATACTGCGAGATCTATTATTTGTTGAGCTATGTCAGAGTACTTTGAAATCTCTTTGAATACGCCTAAAATGGGTTCGCTGTTGTGAAGGTGAGGACTGGACTGGCACTTTTGCAAACAGGTGAGAAGGAGAAGCAGTGCCTGGATGAAGTTGTGTCCTCTACTTTTATTGCCAGTCATCTGAAAAGCATGTGAGAGATAAATTTAAAGTCCTCTGCATTTATAGAGAAATAATTTCCCATTCATAAATTAGTTAAAATTATTTTCTCAAAAAGTCTTTCCTCTGAAATGCAGTTCAACTGGTTATTAGTTACTTCCTGGACTGTTTTATAAAGTAGATTTTTCCTCTAACTTGTGTCAATAGAGCCAAGATATTCGAAAACATCTGTTTAAATCAACGTAATTTATTCAAGAATTTACACGTAACGTATCAATAATAATCCCATATTATCACCACAACAAAACACCGAGTTTATTAAAACACATAACTGCTTGATATTTGTAAAAATAAATATAAATCGGAATGAAATATCTAACTTTCAGATGTCATGAGAAGTTATGAAAGCTACTGCATGTATGATTTACATAAGTGATATTTACCGGCATGTTTCACACGAAAAAAAAATGTAATTTACGTACCTTGAAAACATCCGGCGCTCATGTGCCTACGGCACGCGCACAGGGACATACGACCAAACGCGTTTGTAATAGCATGAGAGGACTTTGACAACAATCGTTGAACATTGAATTTTGAACATTAAATAAAATGCAGGATGCATTTTTTTGCGATGAGTGTGCTGAGTTTTTGAAGTATCATAAAGATTAAATCTGTTTTGCTATCTCAAATACGTTCGTTAACATTTAATTAGAAATTTAGTCTTTTAGATTTTTACATTCATGCCATTCATATTAATATATTTCTTAAAAAATAACATTAAAACTTGTGTATTTACAAATTAAATTAACTCATGACTAAATATTTAGGTAAAATTAAAAGTCAATAAATAATACATATTTAAAGAGGACACACCGTAAAAAAAACTTTTATTCTACACATTTTTCACATCAAATGTAGTAAAAAAAGTCAAATTATAGAAATAGACTGCAAGAATTTACAAGATGGGTGTAAAATAATATGAAAAATCTCATTTTACTTTGCAAAAACTGTTATTTTACCGTATTATTTTGTAGCCCGGGCTGCTGGAATATCACTGTTTTTACAGGACTTTTTTAACAGCATACAACTGTATTCATTTTGCAATAATGTTAAATTCCAATGCATGTTTGCATTTTAAGAGATATCTGACTCAATCTTTCTTACAGAAACTTAATATAAAAAGTGCCATTTCTGAAATAGAAGATGCATCTATAGGTTTTGTATATATATTCATGCATACATCGAGTTAGACTGTCTGTGTGCTGGTGTTGTGACAACTACGTGAGAGATCCAGAAACAGTTTGTGTGGCATCTTGCGCGTTCAGTACACTTTCCTGTCACAGCTCTAACATCTAAGAACAAATCCCAGAGCAATCTTCTTCAAAGGTGTTACATTTCCACTACAGCTTGTGTTCGATGGTCTGGAGAGAGAGTTGATAGACAATTGCCATGCGTGTGGTGACTTTTCATGCACGCATGCATACAGAGTGATGGAATAGTCAAGAATAATCTCTAAAGATATGTGCTATATTCTGGGTATGTTCAGGTTGAAGTGCAAGAAGAACCATAATTAAAATACCATGAGAAAATGTTTATTCAGTAGTGTTTTGAAATACAATACTGTTTCTGTAATTCTGTGACATTATCACATTTCTCCAGTTCCAACTTTTAACTCCGTTCTGATGCACAAATGTCCTCAAATCCCTGTAGATCTGTTTCAGAACAGTAGGCACTTCAAGGGTTTCTAAAACATTTGTGAATATACATTTTCATAGATTTTAACTAACATATTACATATAATATGTAGTATATAAATAATTATATTCTATAAATTATCGTATATTAACATATACAGAGACGTCATCGACTAAATGGTCAGGTCTTGAAAGGAAATGCACATGATAAGGAGAGAGTAAAAATGAGCACATGTGGTCCACACTATTATTCACCATCAATGTTACCAACACTCTTTGGAAGGTCAGAGACATTCAGCAGAACATGAGAGAGTTCATTTTTAAATCCACTTCCACACAAAGGTTAATATTGTGAAAGAAAAAGGGCCTTCATTAAGTCATTCAGTCAACAGTGAGCGTTGAAAATGTGTCGATTGGAAACACGTGTGGGCGTAGAAATAAGTAATACTGCCATCTTTAACTTTAACTCATAAACATTCTGTGCAACCTACCAAACTTACAATACTTCATCTAAAAACACTCACGGAAAGATGCTTTTCTGTAAATGCAACTGTCAATTTTCATGCTTAAACCTAATAGTATTCAGATTGTACTTAAGGAAGATCCTCCATTTGAGAGAGAGAGAGAGAGAGATAGAGAGAGATGAGTACAAGCATATTGGAATGTGTTCTTGGCTTCAAGCTAAGTAGAATTTGAACTTTCAGGGACTTCAACACTGTACCCATTACAATACAAAAATAAAATACATGAAATGACAAAATATGTCTAGACAAAAATGCTGTGGGTTTTTTTGTAATGCTTTGATAAATGGCCAGACAAATGCAAACATTCTTGAAGCGCACAGAAGAAAGAACGTGTTTACATAAACAGAAAGCTTTTTCATCCACGCTGAGATGAAAACTAAATTATTAAAGTCAACATTTAGATCACAAGTTACTGAAATGTAATCAGTGAAAAATTAAAGGTATCAGATAGAGCAAATTTATAACCCATAATTTCCATCTCTGCATTGTCTTGTTGTTCAACATAACATTCGTCTACTGTTACAAAGTAGTCAATGACCATAACCTGCGAAGAAATGACTTTCAAACATTTGTTTTGCAACAATTCAAAAAACAGAAAAAAATGTTCGGCTTTTTTTACCCCAAACAGAAAATACAAGCCTTGGTTGGCCTTGTGAAGCAAAATTACTTTTTGTTACATTTTTTAAATAAGTACAGGCTCCCCGTAAAAACATCTCTTCAAGGTGCAACCGAACCAGGTTATTCTTGGAGAGGAGATGGTTGTCATAAGGATGTTGCTGTTGGCGATGATTGGTCATTCAGGCATAGAACTCTTTACTTGGAGCCTTCTGATAGGCTGAGCTGGGCGGCTTGCGGTCTCCGAGGTCATAGCTACCCTCATCCTTCTTTCTCATACGGTACACCAGGAGGAGAATGAGGAAGATAGCAAACAGGAAGCCAATCACTCCGCCGGCTATGACCGCTGTACCAGGAATGCAAGAACGACACAAAGACGTCAGACAAATGTCATTTTTATATATATTTCACAGTTATGATAAAATATTTCTACAAGGATGCATAATGTAGCTTCGGGTATAGCTTTAATGTTCAAATCGTGTCAATCACCACAGGTAATAATTTCAACTTTGCGCTCATTTTTCAAAACAAGCATTGCCAAAATTATAAAGAGGTTGTTTACACTAGCAAAAAACAAGAAATGGTAATGCATCACAAGTTAAGCTAAGAAGCTGATTTAGACAACTTTACAAGTCAAATAACACACATTTATTAACAAGGTCTACATCTTTTGATCTGATAATATTTCGTGAAAGTTTTGCCGCTTTTTGTACACCTAAGTGTATTTTTGTAATGTGTGTTGCACAATGTGTCTTGCTTTTTCAAACTAGGTTGTATTGTATAACCCATGAGTCAATATTATTAACTGTGGTAATCGACACGCAACAGATGTTGTCAGGTTGTTGGGAACAGGAACGTTGTTTGCGTTTTACTACGCTAAATAATGATCTTTGAAAATTGCAATGCATTGCTCATGTTATTTAAAGATCTTTCACAGAACCAAAGAAACCCTTTATGAAGTTACATTAGGGCATTGTAGATGAAAGATTTAATTGGATTTTGAAGTAGTTTGATTGTTTTCAGATTTTCAGTTTTGGACCCCACTTTGTGTATTGTGTGCGTGTGAAAGTAGAATAATGTCAATTATTTCATTAAACATGTAAACATGTGTATTATATACTGTAGTGCAGTAGGCGGGGCGAGACCGTGCTTCGAGACCGCTCATTAACAGTTACTCACCGGTCTCGCCTCGCCTACTCCACTACATATACATTTGTAGAACAACTCCATATTATCTACACTCTTAAAATGAATGGTTTTGTTTTATTTATTTAACACATGTGTGCTTTCAACACACGTTCTATTGATTAAAAGTTACAAAAACTGTGTTGTCCCAAGAAATAACACGTAGATGTGTTCCACTGTTTTAAGAGTTTATATATTTTTATAAATGCTACAAAAAATGACGCATAGCACACAAGAAATGTTTTCTGCTACATTTTTATCGTACCTGCCAGCACTTCTGTCCTCTGGAAGAGATTTTCTGTGCGAACCTCATGCAGTTGGTCAGCATCTTGCACAGCACTCGGTGAGCTAGTGGCTTCAACAGTGACCTGGGGCTTTTCTGTCTGATATTCAGAAAACTAAGGAAAGAGAGAGAGAGAGAGAGAGAGAGAGAGACAGAAAGAGAAAGAAAGGTTTACATTAAATTTGCTGACAGAGAAAAAAAAACATTGCACTTGTAGATAGTGTCAGAAAAAGTTATGAGATCCGATAACAAGATGGAAATATCTAACATAACTGTGATATTCAGTAAAACTGTAAGAGACAGCATATTAGCGGATGAGTCAAACAGGTGCAATATCGAGAATATTACAAGCTGTCAACGTTCTGCTGACTGTGAAGGTTTAGGTTGCAGTGGGTGTCAGTTTAATGCTTTGATAGTGTCAGAATCAGTTGCAATCCAGCTGAAACGGTCGGGCAATCGCACCTCTGTTTCCAGGTCCGTGTCAATGAACGTCTCGATGTCGATTCTCTCCACCTCTCTGGACGTTGAGGACTCCAGACTGGGGCTTCTGGTGTAAAAAGGCTCCTGTGTGGAACCTGGATTGAATTCTGGATACTGCACATTTACTGTGGAAGTATCCTCATCATCATCTGTATCACTGAAACCTAAAACACCAGTGAGAAATCAAGAAGTGAGATAGGACTGCTTTATATTCATGACAATATAGTCCTAAATGTGCTGCATCTTTACAGTCTTATGGGACTAAAATAAGATTCTGATGGTCTGAGCTTTACTTTTGTATATTTCAGCTTATCTCTCTCTTTCTCTCGGACTTTCAGTTCTGTATGAAGGCGATGATACAAAATGAGAAAGCTGATTCTTGCTCTGCACTCTAAAAGCGTTTCCAAGAGAGACAGATGAATTACATAAAATGTATGAATATTGCAGCGGTTCTCTCCATTTTGGGCTGTAATTGTGCCAGGTACAAGACACAGAGGTAGTGCAGTAAGAGGCTGAGAAATGAGTGATTAATAATGCAAGGGCGTCTTTATGGAGCAGACATCTGCTGGGTGACCGCGCTGGTCTTGGCTGACCGCGTCGGACCGCAGGTGAAACATCTGTCCACTCACAGGATGGGTGGCATTGTGTAGCAACCACCTAGAAGCTTTTCCATTACCACCACATGGCTCAGCCTTCACATCACATCAGGCACGCACAACCTAACAAGCACTCTTTAAATACTTTATTTCAGGATTTTTCTTGCCCGTTTTGTGAATGGCATGTCAAACAGCAGATGCCAGGGTAATATACTGTAGTGTTCATGTTGTGGCGTTTGAAATGATTATTTTCATCATAAGGATTACTAGACTAGATTATGTGAAAATGTGAGTGACTGTTCTATATGGTTGCCAGGTCAATGTTATGTGGTTGCTAGGGTGTTTTTAACACAGAGATATTGCTTATTGTCATCCTCAAATCTCTATAATGTTATTTTTTATATGAAAGGTTCTATTGGTTAACATAGTAAATGCATTAGCCAACGTGAACAATATTTTTACAGATCATGGTGTTCATGGTGCAATGTCTAATGTTTATGGTTGACACAATTACACAACAATTAAATTTGTACGATCTCATTCATACATTTTAGTACGATTTGCTTTCGCGCAAGTGATGGTTATGTTTAGGGGTGTAGCTTGGGGAGGGGCTTCAGTATGTGGTTTTTCTAATAATTGTACGGTTTTGTTATTTAATTCAGATTGTACAAATTTATACGATTCAGCCACCTCTTAAAATAGTTATGAATCTCTGTAAGATTAGGTTGAACAGTTACAGCTTTTGATCTTAAAAATGGTTTTGTAAATGCTAAAATTAACATGAACTATGGTTATTAAAATGCTGTAGAATTATTGTTCTTTGTTAGTTGATATTAGCAAATGCATTAACTAATGGTAACAAATGCAAACTGATTGTAAAGTGTCCCAAAAGCTTTTAGCTTTTTTCTATGTAATCTTATATCACATTGACAATGACAATTGAGTCTGATTTGAGTCTGAATGTGCCGTTAAATGCTAATATTTTTGTATAAATGTGCAAAAAGCAGTAGAAACAATATTAGTAGTAGTCCTCATAAAAAATATTGGGCTGTTTTGAAATCATTGACAGTGACTTAACCATCCTTACCAGATCCTGAACCAGAGGTGAAGTCATCATCATCTAAAGGGTAGTCACCAGACTGCTGCCCATACAGATACAGATCATCAGCAGGGGACTGACCTGAGACCAGCACCTAGTACACACATGAATTAGAAAAAATGTTTAATACGTTTAATACAGGAATTAGGTGAGGATGCCTGGACGGGAGCTCCGAGGCGGTGCCGGTGGCGTGAGTGATAGTTGGAATCAGCTGTGAGCACACCAGTCCCGGCTGATGGCTCCAGTCCCGCCTTCCTCAACACAAGGGCACTTTCACAGACAACACCAAACACACATATGTTTCCATAAAAACAAGATTTTAAGCAACATGAAATTGAATCGATATCTGACTCAAAACATGACACATTCAAAGAAAGATTTCTTCTTGCCATGAGAATATCACTGCAATATTGTTTTTCCCCACCCCGACATCTTTCCTACTTGTATCATTTACATACCATTGAAAACCCCTTTTACCATTTAAAAAAACACAAATCCTGGATGATTCTGTTTTACGCTAAAGACCTAAAGAACAAAAACGCCTTCCCAAGGTTCCTCCAACCCCTGTTTCCCTGGAAACTACCTCAAAGAAAAGTAACGTTAGATATTTTCCCACAGGAGCAAACCCTCTTAAAGCTCTCTGACCCACTAAAATGGTGCTAAAAACAATCGAAAAGTGAGCATCTGCCATTCCTCCACACGCGGCATGGGTAACAAAAGGTTTATCGCTCCGAAGCAATGCTTCAAGGTTGACGGGGGAGCAGACACGCTTCAGCACACAAATTCGGGGGGCTATCATTGTTGTCAGGACAGAGGGGCCCATGGAGCAGTGTGACTATTTTGAAAAACCTGTGACCCTTTCTGTTTTCGGCGTGTTGATTCTCACATCCTACAATAACCTCACAGACTTCTCCATTCACGCTCGCTCAGGCTCAGCCGTCTCTGATCTTTTCGGTCCATATTAACTCTTCTGATAATCACAAAGCGCACCAGACAACGACGGTAGCAATAACATCGGCCATGCTTCCTGCACCACGCCGCGATTGTGTGCGTTTCTTATAATGCAGAGGCCGAACAAATCAAATATCGCATGAAAGCACCAATACACTGTGTGTGTGTATGTTAGATTAAAGTGTACAAGAGCAGCGATGAGAATGGATATTGTGTGTAATCCGAATCCCTTCTGTTCGCTCGGCTGATAAATAATGACACTCAGGTGATGAGGTTCATTTTATGGCGGTCAGTCACTCATGCAGGTTAAAAAGCACCAAGAAGATCAGAGAGAAAGAGAGAGGTTGAGAAAGGGGTGGCTTCAAAGACTACACAATAACAGCGGGTGCTGTTTTCAGAGTCACTGAGGAGGAGAGATTTAACGGGCCTTGAAAGCCAATGGGAGACTTAAAACTTATAGAAAAGGCAAAGCTTGTGATCAGCCATAGGTCCTGCCTGGAACACCTCAAACATACATTGACATCTGTTTGAACCCACAGTCTTCATGGCCGTCTCACAACAGCAAATGCTTTCGAGAGCCATCTCTGATCATCGTGAGAAAATGCACAGCAAGACGGCATACGGAAACCCCTTAAAACTTATAATAACTAAACTTTAATGAAATTAGGAAATAGTAAAAAACATCGTTTTTTACATCCACATAAAGAATAAGGTATAATAAAACCAAAATTACTAGGGGGCTGCAATATATGTCAAAGATAGAGAAATATTGCAAATGTGCATATCGCAATGGTTTGTAATAACTGAATGATTAATATATTTAAAAAGTCAAAGTTTTAGGTCGATGCAAATAGCAGAGAAACTGGAGAGACAGCTTCCCAGAAAGAAAGGGAAACATGTCTGTCGGTTGCATATTTTATGTTCTTTTAAGGAAATTTTGATATAATTTGATTTATTTGACAAACTTTATCAAATACTGAATAATGAAGATGTGTGCAAGCAAATCAGTATTTTTATTCAATATCGTGCAGCCCTAATTTTTATATTTTCTCAAATTTGCTCTGTCACAAAGTGTTGTTCTGGTCATTAATAGGTGTCTGTAGTAGTGTTCTGCGGGGTTGCTTACTGTACATTCAGAGTTAAAAGTCTCTGTTATGTCCTTTCTTTGCAAGTCCATTGGATTTTTTATTATAGTAATTGTATTGCTTGCTGTAAATTGAACTGTAGAGAGTACAAAAGCAAAATGTCAAAAGCATGTCACGGTAAATGAAGATTTCAAGAATTTATGTCAGCAGTTTGTGCGTCATTGTTATCTAATCTGTTTTTCTGAGGGAAGGATTTTGATTCCCGAGGCACCCTGAGATTTTCACATCCATGCGTTTAACGAAAATTGGCTTTAATGAATGGCTAAAATGATTTAATTGAAAGGGAATGCTCAGACAAGGCTTCAGTGGATTGGAAAAAGTCACAAGGAAACTACAGCAGGTGGACGAATCGCATCTCAGATTTCAAGCTGAAGTCACATTATTTTTTACCTTGATGACAGCCATTAAAGAGAAAAGGGAGAGAGAGAGACAGCGAGGTAAAAGTGTTTTGGATAAAATCTCTCATTCCAAAACAAACTGTCAGCCATATGAAGGTGAGAGCCACATTCCTGAGTTCCCGAGCTGTAGCACAAGCGCTGTATTGTGTAAAGCTCTAAGTCCCTCTCTTTCAGCTTCTGGCAATGATACCGCTGGACAGGAAACTCTAAAACTCACAACCAGCTCACTCTTCTCACTCAAACAGCCTTGCCAAGCGGACCAGCACCCCACATCTCTCCCTAATTCTTTCTCTCTCTCTCTCAGCACACCGTCACCAACTCATATGTTACAGACGGTGTCCAGACAGCTGCACACAGCTGCCAAGTTACAAAGTTTAAAGTGGGGAGCTGAAGAACTAACACATACGCTGGATATGGCAAGCGGATGTCTGAAGTACACAAAAGGAAAACATTTACTCCTGACCAGACAGGAAATAACAAGGCCAAAAAATGTAAACACAGTCCATTCCAGAAAATGTCTACTTATTAATATGATTTTAATTCTCCTTCATGCAGGAAAGGATAGTTATGACGTTAAATGCTAGTGGCATATGTCCAGGTGGCACTGTCTGTCTGTCTAAACACAATGTGAAAACGTGCTTCATTGTTTCTGCTCATGCTGGTGGTACATTTTCATGAACGTCTGACTAAATGATAACTGAGGATATCTCCTAATTGGACAGAAAAGTAGTTCTCGCAAGCATTGCAGTCTTTGTCTAAATGCCAGTTAAATATAGTTGCATTTTAGATTGTAATATCACATTGTTAAAGGGGTCATATGACACGGGTAAAACGAATATTATTGTTTGCTTTAGATGTAATACAATGTGTATACACTATTTAAGGTTAAAAAACGCTGTATTTTCCACATACCGTGCATGTTTGTATCTACTCTTTGCTCCGCCGCTCTGAAACGCGCTGATGTTTTACTAAGCTCATCACTCTGAAAAGCGAGGATTGCTATGATTGGCCAGGTAACTAGTGCGTAGTGATTGGTCGTATACTTCACGGAAATGTAACGCCTCTTACCATATTCGGAACATCAGGCTGCGCCGGTGACAGTACAATGAGATTTACAAGACAGCCCACCTTACTTACGTATACATTTGGGCAATCGATAATACCACAAAGTGGGGGTGTGGTTACACAAGGCGTTTCAGGCAGGTCTGGGTTCGCATTCGCGTTTAGATAGAATGCATTTTTGTTCCGAGACTTCAATTTTAGCAATTTTACGTGTCTAATGGATTCATGGGCAACTTATAACACACCAAATGTAGAGAAAAACACGTATTTCTGCCATATGACCCCTTTAAAGATTTTTAACAGATTTGTATAATGTGGTGTTTTAAAGATGGGGTAACACATGCCGTTTCTGCCAATCTCATATTAATCTTGAGTACCCACAGTAGTATTGCATACGTCGTATCTTCGAAGAGTATTTAGTTTGAATCAAATTTATAAAAGAGAGATACAGCAGTACGATAATTTCCAGAAAAAGTCAAGATTCTGGAGGCAGGCACGGAACTACAGCACGAGCACACAACACATCATCCCAATAATCCCTTTGTGTATTTTACATTATGCACGTATACGCCGATTGCCAATAAAACACAGACATATGACTTACAGCATGCAGTTTGTGTCCGGTATCTTTATGCACTTGGACCGCACCAAAGCGTTCTATCCAGCGTTTATATAACATCCATCACTAAAATGCCACGAACAAACAAACAAACAACTTGTCTCACTATCGAAAGAGTAACGAGCTGCAAGCGGCTGGCCCACAGCGCAGCCAATCTTGATGCAGCGCAGCCTATCCTGATGGTTAATGGGTCTTTCTATAGCTCGTCGGTTGACGCGTTGGTGGCCATTTTCTTTCGCCTTGCCGTGCTTTTCCGGGATACTGCCCAATAAAAGGAATAGAATCCCTGTTACGAAACAGTGATCCAGACTTATAATAAACTTTCAGAAACAATTTGGAGTGCTGGGGTAGTGTATCAAGCCCAAAGATTCTACGTCATACCTCCAACTCGATATTTTACAAGTTGACAATGTTAAGCACGAGAAGCATTCAGGTTTAACAGTGTAAAGAAGTCAGAATGCATGAAATAGCATCTTTATAGTTCAAAAATTATTTAATATATATTTTTTTTCGTTCCCTCATGTCATTTTAAACCTGAATGACTTTGTGGAACACACACAATTATAACATAAAAATATTTTGAGAAATGTCTCGGTGGTTTTGTGTCCATATAATATAAGGAAATGGAGCCAGTGTTGTCAAAATATCTTCTATTCGGATACACCTTCTTTTCATGGTCCCATTCTGAGTGTACTATCCACTGGAGTTCTTTAAACCACTTGAGTTGATTGGATGACTGTTTTGATGGATATTTTATTATAAAATAATTCATTATTAATTTTTGTTCATCTGAGTCACATATGTGGGTCTCGTTACTATGAGAGATTTTTATATTTGAGAGAACTATTCGTTTTTATATAACTATTCCAAGATTTTAATATTTCTAATTATTTGTTAATTTTTATATGAAACAAACACTTTTCCAGTTAATATCAAACTCCGAAATGTTTTTTTGGATAGAAATTTTGAGTTTTTGTGAGAAGGGGGGCCTTTGAATATTGTTTAATACATTGTAGGCTTGATTTACAGTGAATATAAGCAGCAGTTCCTGTGTCACCCCAGCGTTAGTTCTTCCGGCACCCCTCCTCCTCCCCATCGCCTCCTACTTTGATCTTATCCTTCCTCTATGCAGTTCCATTACAAGGGGGGTTAGAGTGATAGTGCGCCCAAAAATAAAAAATGTCATCATACAAAACCTTTCATTCTTCCAAAAACAAATAAGATATTTGGAAAAAAGCTAGTAACCAAACACCGCCGTCCCCCATTCACTTCTATTGTTTTGACACAAAACCAATGCTTTGGAATGGGTGCCCGTTAACAACATTCTTCTAGATATCTTCCATTGTGTTCTGCAGAAGAAAGAAAGTCAGATAGGGTTTGAAATGACATGAGGGTAGAGAATGGTGACAAAATTTCTATTTTTGGGTGAACTATCATTTTAAGTTTGGAGCTGGAGTCGAGCCCCCTTCGAGGACAGAAGACTGAAAACCGCCAGTTTAGCAACTGAATTCAAGATGCAGAATTCAGGAGACAAAGCAGGTTATTTGTAGCTGCTGAGTGAAGGCGAGGCGCACACAGGCAGGCTAATATAATTATTACACTCCGAAAGGCCCCTTTACACATTCCAGACTGCTTTCGCTTCCCTTAATGTAATCTCAATATGAAGCAGACTGCTGTGTTTCCTTTGAAATTCCTTTTCATGCCCCTGAGGCCTGCCTGTGTAATTTCACATAGTCTGCCGCTCCTCACCAGCTGCAGGAAAACACTGCGTGCGCTTTCCGAGTTCAGATTCACACCTATTACACAATGATGCCATAAAGCCACCATCTCTCCCGCTGGAAAACCCGTCTGCTCTGTTTCCCTGTGATCTTCTCTCAACAGAGTGAACTAACCAGAGGTTCTGTCTGAGGATCCAGTTTGAAGCAAGAGTCTTTTTTACATTGTATCATTTTAACTAAAGACATACTTTTCAAAAGACATTATGACCTTGTACATATATATATTTATATATGTAAAACATTGTAATGGAGTCAGTAAAGGCCAGTCCATGCTACTGTACACTTAAAGGGTCAGTTCACCCAAAAATAAAAATCTGTCATTATTTACTCACCTTCGAGTTGTTCCAAATCGGTATACATTTCTTTGTTCTGATAAACACAGAGAAAGATATTTTGAAGGATGTTTATAACCAAACAGTTCTTGGCCATCGTTGACTACCATAGTAGGAAAAATTGCTTTATAAATGTCTTTGTTCTGTTGAACACAAAAGAAGATCATTTGAAGAATGTAAGGCACTTCTGACTACCACTGTGATTTCTCCCACAATGGTTGTCAATGTGATCCAAAAACACTTTTTGTTTGGATACAAGCATTCGTCCAAATATCTTTCTCTGTCATATTCTTGACAGGATTTTCATGTTTGGTTGAACTATTCCTTTAACAGCGGGTAAATGTCTTTTTAAGTCTCAGGCCACTGTTAACCTTGAGTAACATTGGGTTTCACACTTTATTTTGCAT
Source organism: Triplophysa tibetana (assembly GCA_008369825.1). Classification (NCBI taxonomy): domain Eukaryota; kingdom Metazoa; phylum Chordata; class Actinopteri; order Cypriniformes; family Nemacheilidae; genus Triplophysa; species Triplophysa tibetana. The sequence goes on from CM017916.1 coordinate 12,947,520, forward strand.
GCAGTTTAAAAATTGGCAGCTTTACAAATAGCAGCGGCAGAGACGCTAACCCGTTACTTTCAGTTTTCATGGGCCACTCAAAGTCTGCTTACTGTCCATGTGCACACATGGACCATCAACCAATTTCCGGTCAGAGAGACACTTCTCTGACAGAATAAACTATAAAGTAAATCAGATTCTATTATGACACTTTAAAGTCTGGCTATGTGAGACTATTAAGCAACAAACAATCCATCATAAAACAAACTGTGCTTGCCACAAAAAAAATTCATGCATTTTGCACATTTGCAGAAATTTGCACATGCTGTGCTTAGATTCAGGGATCTTGGGGAAACATTAAAACTGTCATGCAGCGAAGGAAAATGTGTGCAGTTCCACAGTAGTAAAAACAGTTACTGCTCTTTACAGAGCGCGTTTCGTTGATACATCTCCTTCGGCAAAGAAGCGAAAACATAATGACATCATAGTCCTCTGTCAGCCTCCATAGTGCTTTCAAAGAAAGTGGTGGAGTGAGATGTTTTTCGCAATTTGTAATACCGATAGATTTTAGCATTTATTTACCCTCATAATATTCCACACATTTATGACTTTTTGTCTTGTTCAGAACACAAAAGCAAATATTTTGAAGAGTGCAGATGACCAAACAACATTGGGCCAAATGAAGTTCCACTGTATGGACACAAATCCACTGAGACATTTCACAAAATAACTTCTTTTGTGTTCCACAAGAAAAAGTCATATACGGGTTTTGAACATCATAACGTTGAATAAATTATCGCAGAATTTACATTTTTGGGTGAACTATTTCTTGAAATACTGCATTTAGAATACGCAGTAGAACTTTGAACTGTTGATAATGTCATTCATATCATCTCACCTTTTTTAGCATATTTTGTTTTTCTTTCATTCAAATTGTGAGAGGGCAACAAAGCAAAAGAAATTCAATAGAGAAATCTGAGTCACTCGCTCATGTTTTGAGCTTTGAAACGAATATGAATCCATTTTTACAGCGCCAAAAGAAAACAAAAAAAGAAGAGCAGAATGAGAAACCCAGCAAACAGTGGGGCGGCTGTGTAATGACTATTGGCTAATGAGTTGGATGTTGAAAGCTCCAGATGTTCCTCTGTCTGGTCGTGTGTGCAGAGACACAAACTTTACAAAAGACAACAAATGAAACAAAAATACGCCTTGAAATGGATGAAAGGCCTTTTTAATCATTCTCTGTTTGAGCGTATGATAACTGGCAAAGAAAGGCTAATGCACGGCATTAAAGAGGTCATATGAAACCGCTAGAACGAATATTGTCATCTGCAATGTGTATTTGCAATTTAAGGCAGCACACCAAAGACACAGAAAAACACATATTCGCACCATATGACCCCTTTAAGACAAATTTCAACCATGCGCCTTCAGACCTCATTTTATACAGATATTCATGACTAACAAAAGAAAACAACTTATTAAAAGCAGAAAAGCACAGCATGATGCCATAATTGAATGCAACCCTACTTGGGTCTGAAGTCATTTGAACATAAAACACACACACACGCTCTGTTGTTAATCTGTGTGCGTGGCGTGTGTTATTAAAAGTCTGTCTGCATTTACAAAGCAAAGCTGAGATGTTATGCATGCTTGACTGCGCACCAAACCTTGGACGCTTTCTAACAATGCTTATGTAGGGTAGGCACTAGGTTTTACAGCAATATGGTTTTGTCCAGCTTTTGTGCTTCAGACTTTATCTGTCAACTCAGAAGTCTCACCATGTGATTTGTGACCAGCGTGTACGTCTCCGGTAATGATCAGGTCTATTGGACACTGTGAGAACACAGCTGTGGCCTGATATTAACCCCAACCGACTGAGCTCTCAACGCACATGATATAATACACGACCAGCTGCAGACACTCAAACACACACACACACGCTCACAACGTTCGAGAGCTCACAAAGATAAAAACACCCACACAACACAACATCCATCAGGTTGCCATAACCATCCGGAATACGCTGGACGGAAAGTAGGAACCTGGATGAATATGTCCATTCAGACCACAGGCATGTCTGGTATTCCTAAAATGCCTTCTCAAATACAGGTGCCGTTGAGAGTAGACGGGAAAAGGAGAGAAGCAAATAGAAAGAGAAGGATAGAGGGAACTGGCTGGAGTGAAAGAGATGAAAAGGGGGAGATGAAAGAAAGGGAGAGGGGAGATAAAAGGACGAGGGAGAAAATCTGTAGTCCATACAGTGCTCTTACAAATAGGACACAAACTAGGGCCTGAGACTTTAACTGAATAAAAAACGATCTAGATATTTGATCTAAATGCAGTTTAAATATTCAATTTGTGTCGTCATGTTTTTGTCAAAACCATACAATTAAATGTATCACGAAAAAATAGTTTTTTTCTATCAGAACGGAAATCAGAAAGGGTTGCAGTTTGTCAGGTTACTTATGTATCATAAAATCTGTTCACTCACTGAAAGAATACTCAACTTGATAGCATCTGTCCATATCTATCTGACTTAAATAAACCCATCACTACGCAACACGATGATTCATCTTAAATGCTTTCTTTTTACGTGAAAAAGTATACAATTCTGCAAAATTACAGGTTTTTTTTAAGGTAAAATGTTTTACTTTGTTAATCTGGTTAATTACTTTTTTTGGCTGGTTAAGTTTTGAACATCCGGTAAATTAAAAATATTGTAGCCAAATTGGCTGGTGAGTGAAAAAGTACAAGTACAAGTAATAGAAAACCAGCATTCATGCATGTGGCACAAGCTCTGTGAGTTTAAGCCGGTCTTTAAATTGCAAATACGATGAGTTATAAGGAAGCCTAATGGAAGTGATGATGATCAAATAGCAGAGAGTCGCTTGCATCTGGATAACAGGTGTAAGCACAAACCTACCTACAGGGCAGGCAGAGGGAAACATACAGTATTTGGATATAAGATAACATTCCAGGAGGGTCTTTCTATACAGAGTTCATGACCTGGTGACATATTTTAAGATGACGTTACGGCTCAACTCCTCACGCTGCATAAACCCCACCGTATAATTTGAATGGCATTTTAAATCATTTCCCAGAGTTATCATAATTTCTTTTTTTCCAGTTTTCTCTTTTAATAAAACAAAAAGTAAATTAATGTGAATTGTAACTGATCCACCTAAGCTGAGCTAACACTTGAGCTGAAAACACAACATACACCCTATTAAGTATCATAAAGTCATAGTCTGACAGTACGATTTAATGATCTTTGGAAACCCAGGAGCACCTGACAAAGTGTCTTTCTGTAACCTAAACCCTAATTGCGTTTTCTCATTTCTTCGCACAGTATGTACCATTGTGCCAGTGCACACCTGGGACTCATGTGGCCTCTGCTCCGAAGGTCCTTAGGGGGAGCTCAAGTAACCCAGTGGGTTATGAAGTGCACACCTGGCTATTCTGATCTACTGCAAGTAACACACCTGAGCTCTCGCATAAAGTAAATCTGTATACGCGAATGGACAGTGAAACCTGAGTGCTCGTCCGGCTGCGATTTGAACAGACAGATGTGTAAATCTGTGGAATTTCCAAAGCCTTGAGATGTAATGCACTTAAATCACATTTATTACGAGATCTGTTGTAACGTGAGATGAAGACAGTCATGAAGAAAAAAGAAAAGGCATGACTCTTAAAAGAACAGTTCGCCCCAAATTAAAAAATGGTGCTGTTAGTTACTTGCTGTGCTTGTGCTCATTCACACACGTCTACAGAGGACTTGATACATCTTGAGGTGCCAAGTTTGCATATGGGCACAAGATAAAAGGATAAAACGGAAGAGATACGGTATTTACATTACAGCTTTACTTTTTTTAAAGCTAGACACTCGGCTACATTCCTCCGTTTGTCTTCAACATAAGAAAGAAAATCATACAGGTTTGATGACAAGAAGTAAGTGAATGAAGATGTGCTTTTTGCGTGATGTCATTCTTTAACTGATACAAGGTGTAACTTTTTAATTGGAATATGCAGTCACTGCAGCAACACAGCTTGACATCATGCAGTTAATCAGCACCTTGAAAAAGAGACTAATCTGAGCGCCGAGCCTCTAATTCTGAGCCATGTTTCACTGTCTGATTTTCTCTCCGTCTGGGCTGCTGGATGAAGGCCAAACCGGCTCCCTATAGATGCATAACTAGGCTCAAATTCAACCAGGACTTATTTTCATGGTGTCTTTCTTTCATAGACTTAACTCTGTGTTTTAAAAAACTGAAGTCATACCGTCAGTGTCAAACCAACTTTGGGGAAAAGAACAGTTTAGACCCCTGTTTCCTGCATTCTAGCATTTTATATGTTATTGTAGCAAAAATAACAACTTTGGATTCGGAAACACAGGAAATTACATGAAGTTTTCTGTAGAACGTAAACAAACTGGCTAAGAGACAGATCATTAGTTTTACTCCCGTCCCGAGTGTACCCTCCATCGCCTGCAGGTATTTACGTTTCAAGGTTTGTTTTAAACAATTAATGCGGTTTGTAAGTCAGTCTGCTGGTTATTTAGGTAAAAGGAGGTGAAGTATTTTCTTCTGATTTTAGTTGTAGCTGAACACCCTGGGATAATACATAACAGTTCTTTCAAGAAGTTTTACTGAAATGTCAGAATGTTAAAACACGGGGAGCAGATCAGAGCTCAGAAACTCCACCATTTTACAGAGAAAAAATAAAACCACCAAAAACGTAAGACGTCAAACGCTTGACCCAGGTAAAGAAAGCTTGTTGCTAAGAATATGATTTTGAATTCGTAAACAAGCTTTTTGCTAGATCAAATAGGAGATTGTAGAAAGGAAAAGAGATGTGAAACTAAAACCAGAGATTGTGCTATGTCAGTATAACCTTTGACATAATGTAAGGGGTACATAAAAGCCTCACTATGTCACAGTATTTTTATGTGTTCGTGTTGCTTATCTGCATGCTACTCTTTGCCTAAAAATATATTTACCCATTATTAGTATTATTTTTTATTTGGTTTTTGGGGGAGGGGGTTTGCAGCAAAACATGAATTAGAAAAATTAGGATTTAAGAGATATAAAAATTCAAAACATATACTCTTTTCGATCAACACAGATCACTGATTTTTATGACATCTTTCTGCCCTTCAGCTGTTCATCAGATTCCAGCGATGAGGTCACCTAAAGCTATTGGATATTTTAAAAGGGGGACGAGCCACTCATTGTGATGTAGGACCCCCAACTAACTTCCTGTTTCAGTGAAAATTATGTCAATGCATCCAAGGTAATGCACATTTCAAGATTTCCATTGGATCTTTAAGAGGAAGTCAACATGAAGTCAAAACTGCCGTATTTTCATACTGTGTATCGAATATAATTCCTAAAAAGAAACAACATTCTTAAAAACGTATTTGGCTTTGTAACCATTTATTAAAATACAACGTCAAAAAAAATGAAGAGACCATTAGAAATGTTTAATTAATCAGCATTTCTAGATGTGCTGTGGACATTCAAGTCCAGTGTGTGTTGGATTTCAACTAAATTAAACCTCAGGAGTGACATAAAGTCATCAAACAGCAATGTGAAACACCGACAGCATTACAACACACATGAAAACTGTGATAAAAGTGGGCTTCAAAAAATATTTTTCAACTTTTCCTAAACACATGTACAAATATTACTGCTGTATGGCTTAAAGTGAATATGATCTTATTTTCTTCAAGGTATTAGAGGTCTGAGAATATATATATTTTTTTGGAATATGATGATAGAAGTATGCTTTGCAGTTAAGAGATTGAATCAAAAAGGGCATCTTTACTAGGGTTGAAATTATTTTGTATAATGTGAAAATGTCATGTTCTTATAATGAGGTGTACTGTATGTACTTTCCATCTTAACAATATTTAAAAGACTTCTTTCCTTTCGCTGACATCACTATGTGGGTTATTGGATAATGTTGTTAACCAGTAGCATATGAGCTACAGTATGTAAGCATTGTTATTGCAAACTTCAGGTCAGGTTTCATTCTGGTTTGGAAACACCTACTCATGAGCCAATCAGGTCTCTGCCTACATATTTCACACATTATATACTGTTTGTGAAATGTGCCGCATAACATTGATTAGAAATTATTTGCAAAGCGATAAACCGTTAACCATTCTGCAAGCTGCTTGTAGAAAAGCTATTTTTAATAAACCCTATGTGCTTATGAAAGATTTTCAAATAGCTTGAAAAACATGACAACATGAGGAAAAGTTATTAACAGTTGACGCAACTTTTGCTTTGCGTTCTGTATCAGATAACAGCCACTGGACCTTCCTTTCGTATTAAACCATAAAAACTCTTGTCCATCTATTAAGATGCTTGAGGCCTTTTTGAAATCTCCATGATACCTTTATATGTAAATTAAGAATACATTATGAGATTAAGCCAAATAAAACAGTTGGATTCTTGAGCTAATAACTAAATGAACGGTATAACCCAGCTGTTCTCACACTTCCTCTGTTTATGACGATCGCCGCTAGTATTCAGCAACACAAGCTACTCCCACAGAGAGAGCGCAGGAACATCTGCATCTTGTACATAAAACATCTGGCATTGATGTTTCTGCATTCTGGACAAAAGAAGCACATCCATCTAAGGGCTTCACGGAGGGCCAAGGACTCTCGCGTCCAGGCATTCCTTCGGAGCGGTGCAGACGGCGGGGTAATCTGTCTGCGGTATGCAGGCTCTGTTATGTCAACACGCTGTCATGGAAAGACGCACCTATGGAACCATGAATCACTTTGGGGGATGACGGTCTCCTCCCTGTTTTAGATGAGCTGTAACAATCACAGTCACAAAAAACATCCCCCTTCATCTGGATCTACTGACGGTTTTATTGCCTCTTCGCTTCATGTACAAACCATTATTTTGGAGAGTGGAATCGTATGGCCCTCAGAGAATAATACAATACCTTTAATAGCAGGCAAACTGAACCCACGTACACGACACTGATTGAAGGGGTTCCCGAATTAGAGCTGTTTATAAAACCAACGGCGACAGACACATACAGTAAGCAAATTTGCCCAGCGTTAACGCTCTGTTTTGCAAAGTCTGTGCGTGGATAGTAAATACAGATGTGTTTTCCGAAGCACTACCCACAACAGAGGAGAATACCACATGCCACAGGCAGACATGCTGCTCTTCTCGGATGCTAAAATTGGTCTTGGGTGAAGATAAACAGTACTCATATGGGATTGTTGGTACATTCTTGAGCTCCAATGCCTCGTGCATTAGCATATCACAACATCATGGGGGAATCATTTTGCAAAAAGTACTTATCAAATATCACCCTTTTTACATATTTTCATACAGATTACATTCTCACTATAATTAAGATGTAAAGTGCACTAAAGTGACTATAGTTAATACAGGCTTTAATCTTATACTTAAAGGTGCTGGTGTAAGCTCTAAACAGATGTGCTCTTCTTTGGTTTTTTAAAGGGGTCACATGGTGCGAATACGTGTTTTTCTGTGTCTTTGGTGTGTTTTAAGTTGCCCATGCATGTATGAGACACGTCCGATTCCAAAAATTAAAGAAACAAAAGATGCATTCTATCTAAAAGCAAATGCTCACCCAGACATGACTGAAACGCCTCGTGTGACCACAACCCTACAAATCTAGGTCAGTTCGTGGTATGAGTTGACTAAAAGACCGCCAAAATGTGTACGCAAGTAAGGTGGGCGTACCTGTCACTACAATTGCTTTAGAACATGATGTTCCAAATACGGTAGGATGCATTACATTGCTGTCACACGCTTTCAGTATTCGACCAATCACACGCACTGGTTAACTGGCCAATCATAGCACACCTCGCTCTTCAGAGCGATGAGCTTTGTAAAAAATCTGCGCGTTTCAGAGAGGCGGGGCAAAGAGGAACATGAAAAAAAAAGCGGAGATAACAACGTGCACGGTATGTGGAAAATACAGCACTTTTTAAACGTTTAATTGTGTATACACATTGCTTTACACCTAAAAACAAACAATAATATTCACTTTAGCCGTGTCATATCACCCCTTTGAAGAGTTCTTTTGCAGTTTACACTGTGTGGGTTTTCCCTATTTTTCCATCTCTTTGTCTTAATCACTATCTCCCTCACCCCTCCCTCGCCTGTGTATTCTGTTTTCTGTACTTACTGACCATTGCAGGATTCACCTCTGGGAAAGCAGGGTGGCAACATACTCACAGCGAATGCAAAAAACACAGTCTCTGGACACGCAGACAGAACAACGGGTAGATGGACAAACAGAGAGGAGATGCAAGGTTCTCCTTGCCTCACAATCTAGCTGAAATCACACAGCTGTCTGCTTCGAGAAAAATAAAAATTACTTTTCTTTGAAAAATTGTTCCATTCGTTGGGCCAATGAGGGAATCAGACATTGAAATCAGAGCCACATATTCTACTGTGTGCTGAAGCTTTCCACACACAAAACAATTTGACAATATTACTGTTTCATTACTTCCTCTGTCAGGGATTGTGAATGTAGTCAGCACATGAACACTGTTTAGATACCGGGCATACTGGAAAGGCACACAGGTTTTCTAAGTGGGTGTGTGTTTACGTGCATGAATGAGACGACAGCACAGTCATATATCTGTCATAACATGTTGTCTTGACAATCGGTACTGTTTACGTTGTGTTACGATGACATCATTTTAAACACTCGAGCAAACCAAGGGTCCCTAAAAGTACAGTTTTACACCGGTGCCTGTCTGAAAGGAATCTGGTAATAACAACACATCAACTGGCTCCTTTCCAAGTCAGACAAGACATTTAATGGATTTGAATCGAGCTATTCCTATATTATAGGAATATTCCCTTCAGAGGGACCGAAATCTAAAACTGAACAAAATAAAAAGGAAATGAATTGAGGAATAAAAAGCCTACAGGGAGGCACTTATTGCCATTTTTATATTAATTTAATTACCTCTGAGAGTCATGAAATAAACTATTAACCCACTTTTTAGTAAGAAATATAGGCGTGTTCTTAGAAATACCGTCTAGAAAGAAGTAGTATTTAAAAATATATCGGTTAGAATTTAAATACTAATGGCCAGACTATTTATTGAACAGGAACCATTAGAACACAGATAAAACTGTAGATATGGTGCAACCTGTTTGATCTTGTGGTCAAACTGAAGTATTTGTAAAACCTTTGCCAAGGTTAAAGAGAGGAAGAGAGAGAGAGAGCATATTTCAGTTTGTCCTAAAACAACCCATGCAGTTGCTTCACTCACAATTAAATCAATAAACAAACACTACGGTGCAAAAGTTTTTAATAACGTCCAAACATCTTCCTGTAAAACGATACTGGGGGCCTGATTTGGGCTTCACAGCAGTTTAAAGTGGAGGTAATTAACACATTCAGATCTGTTTCCTGAAGCCACCTGTAAATAGCTTGACAGCACTTTTAAAGCAGTGTTGCAATTGGGAATCAATGTGCTGTAGTCTAGTTCACACACAGAATAGAGACCGTCAGACAGAAATAATCTCTCTGATAAGGAGAATTGAGTTTATTTGTGGAACAAAAATCCCATAGTTGTCTTTAACAGCTCAAAGCTCTGAGACTTAATTAAGAGTTGAGTCTTAAACTGAATTTGATTTGTGACACCGCAGTGGTTTTCAATTTCAGAATGAAGTCTGATTCAACTCATCTGGATTTTTACTGTGTGGGGACGGGTTGAGAAACCATCAGGATCTCTCAGGAGATCAGGTTTCTTCGGCTGGTTGTGAAGACTGATTTGTGGTCTCAAATTGGACATGTGAATATACACTTAACATACTTTTTGAAACCAAAAAAGTACATTCTGACGTTAAACATTTTTTCTTGTCATGATTTTTTTTAAGGAGAACATTCTGAACAATATAATTAGTTTAGATTTGTGACACAGCTCGGACCCAATATAAGCTGTTTTGCGTAAGTAAAAAAATGGTACTAAACAATGCCAACAACATTTTTGTCCACATGTAAAACTTGAGAAATGCCTAAAATGCTCTCTACGTAGGCTGAACGTTTTTGAGATTTTCCATATGTTTTGATATCTATTTAAATGATAAGCATTTTCACTACAATCCCATACACAGTACTGCTGTGTCAGAACTTAAGCTTTCATCTCATTTCAATGACATGATGACCCTGGACTTGCTGAAAAAATCTGAATGATTTCAGAAGTTATCTAAAAAGGTGTATTATATTGTTAAAACAGCATATCGTACACTCATACATCCTAACTATACTACACGTGTTGTTTGTTTTTTTACACCATCAAGAAAAGTACATTAACGTAAAACACACATGAACTCTGATCCAACTCACCCTTTCGCTGGAAAGGAAGAAAACTGCTGCAAATGTCAGGAATATCCAAATGTTCCTCATTATTCCTCTTAAGAAGTCTTTAGCAAAGAAATCGTAGATAACACTCGTCTGTACTCCTAAAAGCCCAAATGCGCTCTTCTTGAATAACTGCTTTAGCTAAAACGCACGCAGGATCCCGTGAACCGCTCTGACCAAACCACTTATTTGTGTTTCCGAACTGAAGTATTTAAAGAGTCTTGATGCGACGTTAAAGTCTTGAGTCCATGTGAGGCTGTGCTGGTTTGCCTCGGATAGAGGATGAGAACGATGGTGAGTGTGTGAGAGAGAGAGAGAGAGAGAGAGAGAGAGAGAGAGAGAGAGAGAGAGAGAGAGAGAGGGGCAAGACGGGGGAGGATTTTTGCGTCACAGCTGACGAACGCTTGGACAATGAGTGAAAACCTAGTTAGCTACCAACCTAAAGAATATATAAATGCCACAAACACTTTTGTTTGAGACACAGCACAGGACTTCGAGCACACAAACAAAGCAAATGTTACAAATTGACATAGTTAGCCTACTTGCAATATCACAGAAGGGGCCAATAAAGGGTCGCGCCTGTCACCTGTATACATACTGCATTGCCAGTTCGGGCGACTCGAAATCAACTTGCTTTCGCTCGTGATCATTTTCCAACTCCTGTTCCCGTTGTTCAATTTGTTGTCATCGTCTCCACGTACGGTTCCGTCTAATGGTCTCAAATGTCATCTGAGCCATTCAGAGACAAACAATTAGATGTTTAATACAATATATCTTGAAAAAATATATTTACAAACGAGCCTACATTTTAGCACGTACTTGTGAGATATCAAAGCAGCAAAATATGCATTATAGTGCCTTGAAAATGGGGCAAGATTTTAGTAACATTTTAGAAGACAGTTTTACACAAACTTGAAATTAGTGTTGTACTTGAACTTAATCCAGTATTGTTTATAGGCATATGCTGGTCCGAAAGTAACTTCCTCTGTTTGGTTAAAATATAACAATTTAATTTAATTCATATTTAAGTTAAATTGTATTCATATTTTATCGATATTAATTGTATGACATTTAATTACAACTACTTTAACAACTACTGAAAATCATTTAGAGTGGGGTTTGTCTCCCCCAGCTGTTGTGACGTGACATGACCACACAACACTCACAGTCTGATCGCTCTTAATGATCTCTCTTATAATTTCATAATTGATTCGTAGTTATAAAGTACAAGTAATTATTTTAATACGGACACATACATTAGCATATTTAAGTATGCATTTATACTTCAAAACATCAAAACGTAACAGTCCACAATTCAATACATTTATTTAAATGTTTTATTAAAGTTATATATTCATAATCATCTATGCCTCATCAAGATACACAGGTAAAACAATATTGCTCTTTGAAAGATATCACACACTTTACAGTCAATAAAATGTATATGTGATGTACTTCATTATATCACATTATTCACAATAAATACACAAATTACCACAGAACGCACCTGAGGACAAATTTAACATGGCAAAATATAACCTGTCTACACATCCTCATGTAGTACTTGGACAGATAAATGTTATATAAATCTTTAGCGTTGATAATCTTGGGTGCCAAAAATTTAAGAAATGCCGTACATAAAGTTAGAGAGAAAAGGAGAGAGAAATAAAACTATGTAGAAAAAGCCGCAGTAACAATATCATCTTATTCCTGGTTTAATATCAGTCCCTTTTAATGTGCTAATTTGGTTTTTCCTCCAAACAGGGGAAATCTGTAAAAAAAACAAAAATATCAATATAACACTATTTACTACTGGGCTGGATCTCCTCTACTTATGTCAACAGAAAAGGTCAAATCATCAATGTATAATGTAAGAGATGTAAACAGAGTGAGCTTCACATACTGGAGGGGGTGAGCTGGGTTCTAAATGTCTGCCAAGGAAAGAGAGAAGTCTTCTCCAGATAAGTCCACTGCCCAGGAACATAAACCCAGTCACCAACCAAAACACACGGGGGTCCTACACACAAAAACATAGAATCACCTTTGTTCAATAAAACAATCATGTTTTAAACCAGATTTATGTGTTGGGGTCATTGGAATGATACACCAACCTCTTCATATGAAGACTCCAGATTCATGCCAAAGGCCACACCCATCAGGCCAAATAAGGAGAGAGAGAAGGTTCCCATGGTGAGCTGGAGATTCAGTCGCATCATGACATTGCGGTGGCTTCAAAGAATTAAAAACACTTTAATACATGTAAATGACATACGAGATGAAATGCATAACCCCCCTTATCGGGTTTCTAGTGCAAGTATTATTATGTAGCATGACAAGTAGCTAAAATATTCAAATGTTAACGTATCAAGTCTGGTCCAATTTAAAGCTGATATAATATATTGATTAACGTGAAAATGACATGCTTTCTGCTGGTACCTATCCAGGTTAATGAAGATGACACTTTCAGAGTCATCGATGAGGTCCTTCAGCTCTCGTGCTTTGTTGCAGAGCTCCTCAGCCTGCATATAGTAATTCTCCAGCAGCAACTCCATCTCTTCTGCATGATCTATACCCAGACTACTCTCCTCACTGACTCCATTTAAACATACACAGACACGCACACAAACATCATGATCACAAACAGATAAAGAAACACCCTAACACCAATGATTGCATGTTTACACTGACGTCAATAATATTTGTGTACACTTAAACAATAAGACTACATTTTGAATCTTAACAGGTGTGTTCAGGTTTTGTTTTGTGACAATGGCCACACCCAAAAATTAAAGCAGGAAAGTTTCACCTACAACACTCGCGGGTCGGTCCACTTGGTTAGACAGAGTTCATCTATTAATTCATCCTCGTCCAGGATTTTGAGAAGACTGTCCTTGAACACCTTAATATCCGTCTCCAGCTCTGACAGGCTGCGGTGAGTAAAAACAGATTATTTTACACTATATAGGTCACATTTCAATCGATGAAACTCAGTTTAAGTTCATTTTGGCATAATTTCTGAATACTATATAGAGGTAAAAAAACAGAATTAGCAAAACTACATATTTACAAATCTATGGTAAACTAGTTGGAAATGAGTTGTGATTTCGCAATTTGGTTTGAACTGAGTTACGTCCAGGTGTGATTCGCTTAATAGGACTACTTGTTATAATCCCACAATATCCATTTTATTCCAGTCATACAAGTTTGGATCATAAGGGTGAGTAAACGATGACAAACATTTTGGGTAAACTATCCCTTTAATGGCCTCACCTTTTCCTGTTAAGCAGGAGCATGTGCAGTTTGCTGCGGTCAGCAGAGAGCAGCTTAGGGTCCACCAGCGATTCCAGACAATCTAGAATCTGAGGCTGAACCTCATGCAGATTGGCCTGCAGTACATTTACCTGTGCAAAAACACATGCTTACCCATATAAACATGCCACAAAACATGATTTAAAAACAATGTAGAAAAAAATAAAGCATACATACAGACGAGAAACAACATGACAAATATAAAAATAGCGTTTTAAACCACACTTACCTACAACATACTCACATATCAATAAAAATATTTTGTTATGTGAAAAAATGCACAATAGGCAGATTATGATATAGTTAAGGTTTTTACTCACTCTGTGTTGCAGAATGGCTTCCAAAGCCCTGAATTCAAAAGGAAGTAAGTAAGTGGCCAAATTTCCATCTCCTGCCAACTGCGGCCCAAGTTCCAACACCATCCACTTCTCCAGACCCGACCCACGGAAATCCAGCACCAGTAAAGACTCCGGGGTAACCACTGCCTTGAGAGACTAAAAGGAAAAAGAAAATCAAATTTTTACGACTTTCGCTTAAAAATGTACGCAGTTCACAGACAAAGACAAAAAGACTTTTTAAACACAATCTTTCACATGATGTTTTGACAATATTGTGAAGCGCTGACATACCATTGAAAACATACGTGGAGGCCGGACATTTCAATGAAGAACCAACCCCTTTACGAATTAAGAATAACTTGAGAACTTCATAATGACACATGACCATACCTCCATACGTAGGATGATGGCATTGTTTCGTGCTGTAATACTTGTTGAGTGCTGGAATCTCAGATCTCTCGCCTGCAAACCAAGGTCTTGATACAACTCTGTCTTCTTTTTTTCTGGAGTACAAAATGACACATTTAAGTGACATATCTCTCCTAAAGCAACATTAAGATTCCAGCACATTACTGTATGTGTAAACTGCATCCAACTCACCAAATGAGGTCACATTTCCATCTGGCTCGAACTTCATCTGTTGAACAGGAAAGATAACTAAAAAAGTCAATAAATGACCTTGTGACAAACTAGTGACAGTGTATAAATACAACTAATGGGTGCATAGGGGTACGTGTAAATGTTTGTCTTACCACAACAAATACAGGCGCAACGCTAGATAGGGCTGCCTGGGATGCATCTGTAACTCTTTGGCGACATGAGACGGCTGGCAACAGAAACAAATGTGTTACTCCATTTGTTGAACACCAGTTTTATAATACAAACAGATATGTTCGTACATTGTGTTTGAGCTCTCAGCAGCAGAGTGCTGTGATGTGACCGGAGACATGTTGACGTAAGAGGACGTCTGAAAGGTGATCTCGAGCACTTCACTGATCTCCACGTCCAGCACTTCGCCGACACTGTCCTGACACTCTCTCGCCACAGAAACCTCAAACATGGCTCCATAATTTAAAAGTCGTTTAAAAGTTAAATTCTCCTCCAAGACATCTCGATGAGGTTACCGGGTCAAACCAAACCCCATGAACGAGAGAGTCCGACCAGTTTTGAGGTAAAACCGCATGAAAACCCGACGATGCTAATGATTTATTCCAAACTAAAAAAGCTCATAAATTAGCTCGAAATAAATTCCGTTTTTAAAGTCCATGATTGCACCTGCGTATTACTTCAGCTCGTATGTACTTATGAAAATTAAAAAATCTGTACAACCATTTGCAGACTTTAACTGCTTGTTGCTGCTACACTGCAAATGTTTTCGGAAGCAAATGATGACGTGAGCATCTAGCACGCGGTTTGCTGTTCTCTCCGCCGGTTGGGAACAGGCTTTCGTGACGTCAACAGGCTACTCTTAAAGGCGCAGGCTCAAGTAGTAAAGATGTGTATCTTTTGCAGTAAAATAAGAAGGCATAAGGAAAACGTATATGGAAATCATTGACCTTATATGTGAATTTTTGTCATCAAATCCCACGTTTTATTTAATACATTTCCGGATTGAACTAACAAACTTACTGTATATGTTTACTTTATATACTTAACGAGTTGATAATAAGTTAACAATTGTCAAATATTTCGTATCGTGTGAATTATATCTTTAGTTCATTTGGACATTTATGTGTATTACTGTTTCAAATGTATGCATTTTGTTATTTATTCGCATTTTCGCTCATGTTATTTTCATTTTGAATAGGTTTGTCAAGGTTTTGACACAGAGACTCCAAACCCAGACTCTCCCCGTAAACAAACGTATAAAATATTGTTCTGTTCTTGAAGGGCATTTTAATATATTCGTCTATACCTCCTGCTGTAAAATGTATAAATATTACATTAGAACAATGCTTGATCTGCAGCTATTTCTTGAACATAAGTAGATACCAGCGCAGATTGTAATAGTGACCACTAGGTGGCGCTCCCCGCAAACATCCCACTCGAATCTACCCATAGCTATAGAATTGAGATGCTGAAATCGTTTGTTCGTCTTTACATCTCGTTTCGAGTGCATTAGTATCGCTACAGTCATTGATAAATACATATATTCGCTCTGCATATGATGCTTACGGCGCCTGGAAAAATGCAGCGCATAGAAACGAATGAATGAATGAACGAAGCAAGTGATGCTTGGCGCTGACAGCTGGTGATATATCTAAAAGCTTTTTTTCTAACAAGAACGGTTCGGAGTTAAGATGTTCCCGTCGTGCTGTTCTAAGCCCAAGAATGGGTCTCAGTTTAAGATGTCTTACACCAAAGTGATTTTTGGTGTGCTGGTGGTGTACGTCGTCCATACGTGCTGGGCCATATACGGCTTCATTCACACCAAACCCTGTGACAGCTCCAAAGGAGACAGCTGCGTTACATCTTATCTTACCGTCAAACCTCGACTCCAGGTGAGCCACACTCCTGAAACGGTTAAATAAATGGGATTATAGTATACGCATTTGGAGGTTTTACATTGCATGTAATATGATAGTGTTTTTTCCTGAAATTTAAAGCTCAGCATCTATTCCGCCCTGGATCCCAATGATGAATCTGGATACATCCTTCTGTTCAAAGTCGACAGATTTGACATTAATACTAGGTTTGACAAGTAAGCTGATCTTTGTTGTGAATTGATAGATTTGCATGAGTGATTTGAATGGTCATGTGCGTAAATAATCTTCTGCAAACAGGCTTTACACATTACTACTTTAAAGCAGGTCTGGTTCTTCGAATAAAACATCAGAATAACACTTCACTTGCATTTCACATATTTATTTTTTAAATCATAAAAAAGACGATGTACTGTCAACGATACATTTATTCTACCAGTGCTTTGCATCATTGCTTGGTTTTATTTTGATATTTCTTACTTAGTTTCCAAAAACCTTCCTACACAGATATCTGATTGAAATATATACATCCCAAGTTCATACAGGGCAAGAATCATATGAATGAGTTAGGTTGGGTACCAGGTTTCATTTTCCATGCTGTACATACATGCTGTCTATGCAGTAGTGTTTGTTTGCTCAGACAGCTGTTTAATATTTTTTTTGTGATATTATTAAAGAAAGGTGAGTGTCACCCTTCCTATCGGGACTCATAATAACCGAACCCTCCATGCAGTCGTGTTTATACACAAGAGCGGAGTGACACCCTGGAAAGACAACAAGCATATGCGGCTTGTGGATCGTCTCACCTCTCAGATGAACCCTCTTCAGCTGGAGACCACCACGACCAAACAGACCCGAGAGGTACTGTCCCACTCCTTCTAGTCTAATCTAATCATTACTGTGTCCGAAACGTTTATATCAATTTGTATAAAGCACGCTTCTCTTCCTGGTGGATGCATGGCTGAACTGAATGCCTTCGTCAGAAGATTTCTACTTACTTAAGTACTAATAATTGCCTTCTCATGGTATAACAAAATAAACTTGTGTATAGGATTAACCATGATTTGTGTACAGAGGCAAACGTTGTTTGTTCTAATAAATTCATAACAATGTGAGTTTTGTATGTATTGGTAAGATTAGATTATACTTTGATACTTGTTTGTGGAGTCGTAAAAGAGTTCAGATGCAAAATCCTGTAAGTGCCATCACAAACCTTCTACTAAAATCAGGCTCCTATAATAATGTTCAGTTATTTCACTTGAATAGTAATGAAAAGAGTGAAATTACTCCGTCAAAATGTACAAGTGTGATAAAATGCTAATTTAAGAAGAATATTTCAGATGGTGCTTAGAAGCTTTTGCACTTGAACCCTTTAAATGTTGTACAAAATAACGGCCCGGTTTCATAGACAAGGCTTAGCCTAAGCCAGGACTATGCCGGCTATTTAAGTCTTAGAAAAAAACATTACTGATGTGCATTTTAAGACCAAAACAATGGCACTGACATATTTTAAGATATGTCCCGGAAAAGTTATTTTTAGTTTAGACAGCTCAAAATTTATTTAAGTCTGGGTATAGCCTTGTCTGTGAAACTGGGCTATTGGGTCGTTTCCTGTACATGAATTATCCTAAATCCGGACTAGGCCTTAGTTAAATTAGGACATTTAAGTAGTTTTCACTGACATGCCTTACAAACAGTAAGTAATGGGGTCAGTTGTGGTCTAGTGGTTAAAGAGTTGGACTCGTAGCCAGAAGGTCGCTGTTTCAAATCTCAGTGCCACCAGAAAATGACTGAAATGCCCTTGAGCAAGGCACCTTACCCCTGTTTGCTCTGCAGTGATAGCTGCCCACTGCACCACTGCACGCTTTTGGATAAAAGCGTCTGCCAAATGAATAAATGTAAATGTAAATTTTGAGACAAAACAATACACTGATGTATTTTAAGATATGTCAGTGCAAGCTCTCTACAGTTTATACAGCTCTAGCATTAACTTTAGTCTATGACTAGTCTTAAGCCCTGTCCAGGAAACCGCCCGAAATGTGTACTATACAAGTCTCCAAATCAGCCTGTATTCACTGTGTTTAGGTCTTACATGTGGATTTCTGGTTCTGTTTTTCATATGTCAAGACATCAGAGGAGCACAAGCTTGTTTTATACTGGAAATCATGTCTTAGACTGAACATAATGAATGAGGATTTCATCTTCAGCAATGCTGGGGTTCCCAGCGACCTACGGCGCTATATGAAAATGTGAGTTGTTAAACCAGTTTAGATATTGACTAAATGATCAGCGACAGAGTATCAAATTCTCTAAGATAAATGTATATTATCACTATAGGTTGTGCATATAGTTACCAGACTACTGGTCTCTTATATTCAAATTTTGTGGCTCTAAGGTTTGGGGAAATTGTAACAACTACTGAAATGAAAAACTAAATTGTGTAAACAAATTACTTTATGTTCTTGATATTTCTGACAGCTGATGCATAATGTGTTAGATGCGCAGTGGTCTGCTAGTTAACTGGGTTAAAAAAAATTGCTAAATTTTATTTTATTATTAATTTCATTTCCGTTATTATTAATTTCATTTTTTATTGTTTAATTTGTAAATTTCATTTTCATTGTTTCTTTAACAGAATTGAAGATGGAAAAAGAGAAAAAAAGAAATTGTATCTGCCTCTATTACTGGTCGATGAACTGAGGAGCCGATTAAAAGACTTAATCGTATGTAAATATTTTTGTCTAATAGTTAAGAGTTGCTGTATAAAATTTTCATTTCTGAATGAACGGAGTTGTATTTACACAGGAGATAAACAGGACCACAAAAGAGGTGCCGCTGACCGTATCATATGATACTATCACCTTATGCAAATTCAGAATATGGATCCACATACAGGCTGTCATCTATTCACTCAAACATTTTGGTGAGTGACATATAGCGGCATACGTAGACTTAATGTTTAATTCAGTGTTAATACACTTTTAATGTTTAATAACACGTATTTCTCGTGCAGGATTTTCAGAGCAGAGTCTGGATGAAATCAAAGCCATGTTTGTGGAGAACGGTCTACATGTCTTGGCTCTGTCCGTCCTTGTGCCTGCTTTCCATGTAAAATCCTTTCGATATAAGATTTATGTGCTTATTCTTTTTTAATGCGTGCTTGTGTATAAATAACTTGAAATACTTAATTTCGCAGCTCTCGTTCGAAGTCTTTGCCTTTAAGAATGACATAAGGTTCTGGAGAGATAGGAAGAACTTAGCAGGCCTTTCCAGGAGATCAGGTACACAGATATATGCTGATGATAAGACAAGACCACAATACAAAGCATGGCTGTATCTTCTCTTTCATTTCTCTGTATTTCTGCAGTGCTGTGGAGATGTTTTAGCACCATCGTAATTTTCCTCCATCTACTAGAAGAGCAATCTAGCTGGTTAATTCTGCTCCCCACTGGGATAGCAGCTCTGATTGAGGTACAAAAATAGACAAGATGTACTCGATTGGCAGGTGGCATATCTTTTCTTATAAAACTAAACCTATGTACATTTTGATTTTGAATATGAGTATATATTCTTTGCATTTTTTATAACCATTTTCTGTCTTATATTTGAAGTTATGGAAAGTTAATAAGGTCATAGAACTTTCACCCAAATTTCATGTAAGTTTGCATTACTCAGTAATCAAGTATGTTTATAACATATACGGGACTTCATTATTTACTCATTCCACATTTTTTATTTCAAGGATGAAAGACTGGATGATTTCGAGCGAGCAACAGAAGAGTATGATTCCAAGGTGGTGCATTGCTATTGACCGCACTGACTCCTTTTTTTACAGCAAATAATACTGTTTGAGGTGTTGTAGTGAGATTTTTCTCTTCATTTGTACAGGCTATGAAATTCTTGTTATATCTGATGTATCCGCTGTGTATCAGTGGTGCTATATACTCATACCTTTATCTCCAAAATAAAAGGTAACCGTTTTTTTATTGACTATATTGTATATTGAGTCAATTTGTCTGTTTGTATGTTAACGCTTCTTATTTTATATAATTTATTTTATATTGTGTATTGTCAATAGTTGGTACTCGTGGATAACCAATGGCCTTATCAGTGGTAAGAGCTTTATTATTAATATTATATTATTACTATATAAGTGTTTATAATAAAAAATAATAAAAAGATTGTTTAACTAATGGCACCATAGCCACTTAGAATGTCAGCCTAATAGTCTTTTTCTTTTAAACATTAGGTGTTTATGCCTTTGGATTTCTGTCGATGGTTCCTCAGCTGTTCATTAATTACAAGGTTTGTTTTTACATCCGCGTTTAAAATACACCTCAACAGTGTATTGATTCATTTCATTGACGTGTACTTTACTTTTCTCCAGTTAAAATCAGTGGCTCATCTGCAGATGTCCACTCTAATGTATAAGGTATGTTATCGAATGCATAAGGGCTGTTATGAATGAGAAATCAACTGGCTTTAATCTTTTGATAAAAAGAATGAAAAAAAATTAAAACATACTTACTTATACAAACGTAATGTGGCCCAAACTTAACTTCCATTAGACCTCTGCAAAGAATCAATAACTGCGGAGTAGTTTTAATTTAATATAATATAATATACAATATGCAATAAAATATAAATTAAATAGAAACTAAATTGCTGTATTATCAGCAAACACAGACAGGAAGTAAACTTTGGGCCAGGCACGTCCGAAGAAACCATCTATAAAGAGACTCCACAAAAGCCTTTAACAAATCATACATTTCATACAACACCTAAATATTGTTACTCTCCTTCTGAAACCTTGAATGTCCAAATTTGCTGCTTTTCAGGAAATGGATTCTGTGTTGTTAAATTTAATTTCAGTTTTTAAAACTTTTTGTTGCTTAGATATTTGCAAATCCAAGTGAAAAACATAAAGGGTGACAAAAATTTGGAGTCATGGAGATACAGGTTTCATAAGGACAGGAGCGATATGAGTGATCAGAGCAGAGTTACAATCTTTTTTTTGTTTTTAATCGTCAGGGCTTGAATACATTCATCAGTGATGTGTTCAGTGGAATAATCACTACTCCTGGACCCCATCAGCTGGCCTGTTTCAGAGATGATGTAGTCTTCCTCATCTACCTATATCAGCGCAGGTTGGCATACACGTACAGTGCATGTAAATGGCATAGAAAAAAGATAGAATAACTCTACTTAATGTTGGTTATAATGTATGGGTTGATAGAAGAACTTTTCACATCAGTTCCCCTCGCTTTTAATAAGACTTTTGTAGTTTTTGAAGCATTTTAAAACCTACCTTAAGGGGACAGAGTCCAGCTGACTAAAATCATTCATAATTTACATCCAGCCGTTTGACCTTGAACCATCAGTTTAAGCATGTTTTGGATGGAAGTTGTGTTCATTCAGTAACACTGTTTATTTGACCGTGTCCAGGATTTATCCTATGAGCAAGTCCAGGTCACGTGATTACGGGTCTGCACACCGGAGGAAAGCGAAAGGAAAGTCACACGAGGACTAAGCAGCTGCAACTTTCTATGAGAGCTTGTGCTCTTTATGCATGTGATTCAGGAGAAATGCTGAGAACACTTACGGTTGGCCAAAACCCTTTACTGTTTTCATATAACAATCCTGCCTTATACTGTAAGATTTGACAGAGCTAGGACTCGTACAGTAAGTTTTACTGCAGCAACTCACAGCTGAAGCGAATAATTTGTGCTTTAGACAAAATCGTGTAATGTGTCATGACTCAGGCCTGTCCGCCAGACAGTAATATAAGCTCTAATTGAAATTACAGCTACACCCACCAAATGCTATCATGACCTCTGTAAGAACGAAATGACAATACCAGTCATTATTTACTGAACCAACTAGGTATAAGAGGATGTATGAAAAATGTTTGTAATGATCAGCCCAAGATTTAGACTTGACCTTATTTAAGGCTAAAATACACTACAAGATTTTTGCTCAGATTTTGCCCATAATTTCAGTCTGTATTTGTTGCAGAAAGTCTGTGCCAGTCTGCAGATTTGATCAGTAGGTGTGTTCATATTTGAAACTTTCAAAAAGTCTGCAAGAGTATGATGTCTAGTTTAAAAAAAATCTGTTCATATTTAAAAGTCTTGTACTGTATTCCAGCAATTAGTCTTTTGCACAGAAATTTGCCAAGTAGGCAGAGTTCAACGTATTTTGGCTGCTTTGCATTGGTTGAACCACTTTATATGCAGAAGATTTTGCATAAGTCACATGTATTCAGCAGCAGAATGAACTTTCAGGAAATGTATTTGGGTGCTGATATGATTGCTGATATGGCTTCAGGTAATGATATTTATTGCTTCATTTATTGCTGACCCTGACTTTGAAACCCAGGTCTGAGATACACGGTCGATTTCAAGCATGAATTTCAATATCATTTTTTC
Source organism: Triplophysa tibetana (assembly GCA_008369825.1). Taxonomy (NCBI): domain Eukaryota; kingdom Metazoa; phylum Chordata; class Actinopteri; order Cypriniformes; family Nemacheilidae; genus Triplophysa; species Triplophysa tibetana. The sequence continues at coordinate 12,970,440 of CM017916.1, forward strand.
GTACAAATGGCATTACTCAGTAAATCAATATATTTTTCACAAAATGTGCTTTACATTATGTAGGATGTTTAATGTAAGCGTCAGTCACAAAAATGACTTTAGCCGGGTTTTCACAGGCAGGGTTATGATTATAATTTTGTCATGTGCATTATTTGGTGCTGTTTACTATGTAAGTATTAAATCATAAACTATGTGAATTGGCTGAATGTCAAATTGGTGATTTTGTAAAAATGTATATAATGCATATGTATATACCGTAACTTGGCTATGTGTATGAAATACGGTTTCATTTATCTGAAATACTTTTAAATAAAGTTTGACATCTGTTTGACTTTTGGGTTCGTTTTTATGTTTTTTTCCCCCACTGCTTACAAAACCAAGCAAAAAACGAAAGAAAGAAAGAAACAGAACAGATTACATCTTTGTTTGAAAGTTTCACCCATTCGAGGAAGCAGTCAGACCTGCCGGTTTGGAGGGAGGCACGTGAATATCTCATGTCAGGAATGTGAGATATACTGGCTCGTGATGGCAACATAACAAACACATACTTTACATATAGCATACTACATACAATCAAATCATTACTTGTATTTAATCAAAATAAATAAAGGTGCCACTAGTCATTTCAATGACATCACAGACCGATTTGAGTCAACAATATGTCTCAGTTGTTAAAGACAGAAGACATCATCGTCTGTGCACACAGGGCTCAGTGTTTATCATGTTAGAATGTGGATAGATACATTGTGACACAATGCCGAAAGCGTGCGGAAACCTCAGCAGTGTTTGCTTGTGCCTAGCAGTGAAAGAATGTCTGCTGGGTGGATCTCTGAAGACACACAGAGTTTCAGTCAAAGATAGAAACACCCACTCGCCTCTCCGCCACACATGCAATCTGTGCTACTGGAACATGAAGTCTCTTTTCAGTCTGCTTCTTATACTTCTAACAATACACTCAGGTATGTGTTTTGATAACAAACTGAATTGTTTTAGATTTGTACATTAGTTGTCTGTTACTGATTTTACGGAGTGTTGAGGACATTTGTAACAGGGGTGAAATGACTGTTGTTATGTGTTTAAGAAATAAGAGAGTCTTAAATTAAGCTTAAGTCCTTAAGGATTAGGCTGGTTAAAATAAATAAAATATGTTTTAAGCTCAGCTAAGCCTTGCCGTGTACGTCTGTAAATATTTAACCGAGATGTTATGTAAACATTCCCCTTCGACATCAACAGTTTTCAAGGACAGTAACATTTTTAAATGCTGTTTTCTGTAGTATATATTGTAATGTTATTTAGTGAATTGCACAATAGGAATGATATGATTAATTGTAATAGAGACACTTTTGTATTTTATGTTTTGCTCTTTGGTAGTAAATACACTGAAGTGTTACTCCTGCGGCTCCAAAACAACGAATGACGAGTGCAACATGAACTCTGAGGAGTGTCAGGCTCCCTTCGACGCCTGCATGACCACTGTAGCCAAACTAGGTGAGCAAATGCTTTAAACAAAAGCTCAGGACAATTGAAACATTAGAAGACATTTAAATCATTGTCTTTTAGTAGATAATCTAGTTTACAGAACAGTAAGCAAACAGGCAAATATTTTGCCCAGACAGAAGGGGGCCATTCAGTTCACTACATAAGAGATATCCGCTTATCTTAGTTTCGGTTTGTACTGCTTTGTTTTACCTGCCTCCTTTTTATTTCAAGTTTGGCACCACCCCAAACTCCACACTAATTCACTGCATTTCATACAAAAAGAAAGGACAATTATGATTAAATTTAGTCTATTGTTTATTGACATGCACAAAGAAATCATTAGATACTCCTTAAATTGCAAAGCCAGCATCACAGATGAGTCATAATCCATGTTGAATGCAAAGTGACAAGGTGTGTAACCTTATAAAACACGTTGTAAAAACATGAGGCAGCACATCTCCAAAGGAGGCAAGTTGGTGTCTTGAAGTGATAGTTCACCCAAAAAATGAAAATTCTGTCATGAATTACTCAGTTCCAAGTTGTTCCAAACCTGTATGAGTGTCTTTGTTCAGTTAAACAAAGATATTTGGAAGAATGTCAGCAACTGACATATCTGGGACATCCTGGACTGCCATAGTAGAAATTGAGTAATCCATTCCCTTTAAAGTGATACAAAGTGACCAAAAAATAAAAGTACATCATAAACACATCCTCTTGTCTTTTCAAACCCGTATGACATTCTTCTATAGAACGCAAAAAATGATATTTTGAAGAATGTTGGTAACCGAACAACACTAAACGCCATTGACTTTATTGTTTGCAAACAAAAGCAAAGCAGGTGAATGGCGTTGATCGGTTACCAACATTCTTCAAAATATATGTTGTGTTCTGTGAAAGACATACAGGTTTGAAATGACAAGAGATGATAGAACTTAAATTTTTGGGTGAACTGTCCCATTAAGATGGTGGATCAATCAACAAAATGAATTCATAAAAGCCTGAAAATAATGTCAACTGTTTCTGTCTTTTTAGGAGCTGTGAAAGGCATTGTTAAGACCTGCTCCAATTCGAAGGTCTGTACAGGAGCTGCTTCCGTGGCCACTATGGACAGTAATGGAAACGGCGTTCAGATCTCCTGCTGCACCAGTCGCCTGTGCAACTACAGCGGAGCTATGAGTATTAAAGCACAACGATGGCTGATGCTCCTGCCCCTGATCCTCTTATCCCTTCTTATCAGACAGCACACATGAGGAGTTAAACACTGCTGGATGAATGACATCTTATTTTAAACTGAACAACGGTGTTCAAAAAACACCACAGAAACTACTGAGCCACTAATTATCATCTTTCTATTCTCCATGACTGCTTGGGTAACAACTACTCTTTGATAAAACGTCAACATAAAACTCAAGTTAATATTAAATAAAATATCAAATCCAAGTGGATAAGAAAAGGTTTAAAGTCCATTCAAACTGATGTATTCAAGTACAGACTGTACACATCTGATCATGTGGGACAGAGCCAAGCAAAGTTAATGTTTACATGAAAATTTCAGAAATTTGAAACAAGGTACCAAATTATGACTTGAAGTAAAAAAAATGTATTTATTGTTAAAATGACCATGCTCAGGCATCTAGACTTCTACATAATTCAACATTAAGTTGTTTGTACCATCAAGCTGTGCTTCCTTAAAATAACAAGAGAACAAAACTTTAAAATGAAGAATTTTTATAATAATAAGATACAATTTGTAAATTATATTTGTTTGTTTTGAATGTGTGGGAACTGATTAAAACTCTTTACTCATTTAGTCCAAGTTCTTCACAAACTGGCGTGTTGATTTTAAAACAACCCAAGTGGTGACTATGTTCAAATGAAATCACTTTGGATTTGTTAGTCAAGGCAGAACACACAGATGCACCACAAAAAACACAATCCACCAACAAATAAAATGTGTTAGAATTTATTTATCAAGAACAGTGACGTAAAATAAATACATGGGACGCAAACATACACTTTTTGTGCTGTATAAAGCATTTGCAATCTTCAACTAATGGTGATTCAGATCTTTTTAAAACATTTGTTCAGCTCATACAATTCTGTAAACAGGCCAGCTCACCTTAATATTTAACACAAAAACAACTTAAGTCCTGATGACATTGTAGAAAACTGACAATAACTGTACAGAAGTCACCGCAACAGTGAATATCTGGTGGCATCACAAAGAAGCATTTGAGAAATGTTGAATTGTTATGGTGGATATACAATATCCGTACTGTAAGGCCAAGTTTGACATACTTTAGAAAGTCCAAGTCTCTTCATTAGCTTTAGGGGTCTCCACTGACTGTATGTCGAGTGAGTCTTTAGAGCAAGGCTTCTCCACTGAGCTCTATGCTGAGTTTAGCGCCTGTATCCATCTGCACAAGCAGAGTGCTGGAGAACTGGCCCGCAGTGGTCGGCACAAACTGCACAGGGAGGTTGATGTAGTGCTGTGATCTAGTGAGGCACAAGATTCAAAGGCATCAAAACATGCATTTTCATTTTGAAGGTGAACAACTCCTATAAAACAAGTTGCAGAGAACTAAGAACAAATACAAATCATTGTTTATTTCAGTTAGGATGGGATTGCTATACGTGTTAACATGCGTTAAACACTACAACTCACAGAAAAAGATTGCGGACAAATAAACACACGATAAAATTATAACCTGTGGCTGAGCTCACAGTCTGAGCCTTCACAGCAGGCATTGGGAGCAGGAAGTGACATCATAGAGAATGCTTCAATAAAATATCAACTTTCTACTTTTTTAAATTGACTCAAGCAGATACAACATTTTACATAAAGATTTTATCAATTAGAAGCTTTCAGACAAAACCTTCCGGACAATGATAAAGCTATATTTACAAGTAGTAATAGAGTACAAATATAATATCACAAGCACAAAAGAGATAAAATAACTCACCTTAATGAATAATTTGAATGCTTGATGTGGAAAGGCTCTTTAGGACTTATGAAATTTAGCTGCAAGTCAATTAGAAAAGCTCAAAGTAAGTCTCATGCCACACACATTTAGCAGTAGCAGTGACATCACTCCACACATTAACATGCAATGACTCAGTTATTGATAACCACACCCACAGGTAACGCGACTTGTCAGAACTGAAGGTGTAAGACCATAATATATTCATTGGTTTGTAGTGCTAAACGTAACTAAACCATACCATTATAAAGACTAAAACAATGTCGGATCACACTATGAAGGCCATTAATTATTTTTTTATGAACATTACAAAATGTAAATAACTCTCACTATTAAACAGTGTTTAATAGTGTCAGATTGTGTATTGTGTCTAATGCCGCCACGTGTTCTCACCTCGTGTACATTGGAGGAGTTATTCCTAAAGTTAACTTTCAGCGTGCTGGTGGTACCCAAACGTGTGGCAGGAAACGTGTACAGACCCTGGGGTGCATACACACCCCTCTTTTGGGGATCAGTCTGGGACCTGAAGGTCATAACAATGGGAAGATGAAAATATTATTCAGGTACTATTATTACGTAGACCTGACTCGGCATTAAAGACATTCTCTGGTTATGTAAATAACACTGAGGCGCAGTGAAACGTCAGTGGAAAGCATATGTACCCTGTTTTTGAGCCTGCAGAATCCAGTGTCTTCCTGTTCTTCACAGTGACTTCGGTTTTCACAAGTGAGCAATTTTCTCTACCGCCAGCTTCTTCACCTGCTTTTATGCCCTACAAACACACATAAACGTAAATACATGCAATCGTAAAGGACTGCTAGCCCCAATAAAAGCATTGCACACACACTTTCGGCATTGGTTTGCTATAATGCAAACTTTAGAAAACCTATCTGAAAGAAAGATTAATTTGTTTATTTAAGTCGATCACAGATTGTGTTTGCATGTTTTAAACATACAGTGCCACAGAGCTGGAAGCGAACACGGCTCTTGTGCTGTGGTCTGGATGCTGGATGACACTCCAAATCCCAAAACTGGGCATAATCCCCCCTGTCACGTGGCAAGAAAGTGAAGGGCACCTAGATGAGAAAAAAAAAGAAAATGTCCTTTGTTAAAAGAAAAAATTATAATGGTATATCCAGTGTTAACTGAAAAATAATCCTGAGAGGTGTCTTATACAGAAAGGACAGCAGAAACACACATGTAAATAAAGGACTGCAGGGAATGTACAAATCCAAACAGGAAGTTAGGAAAATTGCATTCCTGGGACAGCAGCCAATTATATAGTTCCACAGAATTCCACAATTAACCAATCACAACCAAGTATTCCAGACACCCCTGTTATAATGGAAGATGTCTGATAAGCACCTTCATCCTCTCTTGGATCCCCAGAGTCCCAGACACCTTCTCACATCTGAAGGCAGAGTATGTTGCACGATAAACATCCCCACTGCTGTCAACGCCCTGATCCAAGAGACAGAGCACCGTCAAAGAGACAGACAGAACAGCACCATCAAAATCAAAAAACATACGAAGACCAAGAGGTTTCATTTGTGCATAAAGGCTCACGTCACACACCTTGACATATGGAGGAGCAAATGAAGAGAGGTACCACCTCACCTCCTCCCCATGATTCTCCACCTCCAGAGAACATTCTGCAATCGAGAAAATGGTTATGGAGCGAAAAATGCATTTTCTTTCACAAATAGCTCATAAAGCATCTTTACGCAACAAAGGCAGCACACAAACCAAATCTAAAGAAGCATAAAACCCTGAACATGTGTATTTACACAGACACAATTTATACTTTAAATGCAATGTAATGTCCCCTTGGATAAAAACATCTGTGAAATGCATTAAAAAAAAGTTTCTAACATTTGTTTGCAATGACAATGACCCAGGTTAGAGTGGCTTTAATTCACATACATCTTACGCAAAACAAAAGCAGTAGCAGAATCTAAATGAGTTACCTGATGACTCCCCAGAGGCAGTGGAAGGAAAGACAAGAGTTCGGTTCTTAATATCAACCTGAGGCTGGTTGCTGCCACTCTGGGGTTTCTGTCCTGGTACAGTGGGGGTCTCAGCCTGAGGTGGCAGCGGGCATAAAGATCGATCTACAGCACAGCTAGTAGTAGAGACATCCATGGCCAAATCCTGCCGGATCTGAACTTTAATGGACTGCAAAGGAAAAGCAATAAAATAGATGTTAAGGACTAAAGGAAAAGTTGGTAGTGATTGATCCGTTACTTGAATCTGCAACAGGCCTTTAAAACATATTCCTCTCCCCATTACTTTGTACCATGTCTGATTAATAAAGGAAACGCATACCGTCTGCTGATTATCACATTGCACATAGATCTGTCCACTCCAGGGCAGCATACTGGACCTGCTTGCCAGGGATGGATTGGGACTGATGAGGATTTGCAAGTGGCTCCTGAAAAAACAAAATGGTTATAGTTTTTTTTTTTTTTTTTTAAATGTCAAGGTTCAGTAATGTACTTTAAATAAGCTAAAAAAAAAAAAAGCATTTAATTTAACGTGAATCTCGTACTGGGGTTCAATGACTCCGTGCTGTGGGGTGACAGTCAGGCAGTGAGCAGGCCAGGACAGTTCAAAGCTCAGCTCTCGGCTTGAACGGTTCAGGATTTGCACATGCTTTGTGTCAGCTACACCATCTACAAACAACCAATAAGAGAAATGATTTTAAACTGAATCCAATCGCACTGAGCCAAGAGCATTTCGGTGAATTAAACCACCACACTAGATATTCTACGGAGCACCCATCAAACAGTTTTTGAATTTTGATGGATCACATTCCTGCAGTGAAATTAATCTTACTGATGGTGGGTGCGGTGAGGACCAGCTGATCAGGCTTGATGGTCCAGCTTTTCTCCAGCTTTGGCACAGGTTCTGATGGACATAACGGGGGACCTTTGACTGGCAGCACGTCCAGGGAAACGTTACTGATGTAACGGCCCGATGCCCCGAAACCACTGCATTGTGAACTACACATTAACTTCATAAGCACCGTGAAATGTAACAAACATATGTACTTCTAAAAACACAACGCAGAAAAGTGTAGGACAAATGCAATGTTTTGACACAAATTAACTAAAAAGTAAGTTCACTTTAATATTTTTTATATGATATTGGCTAAGGATGTATACCTGTCGGATTCAGAGGTTTGCCGTTGTGAGGCTCTGACAGACTCCGTATGGTCGCTCTCTCCAGAATCTGACACCTCCATAGTTCCAAACAGACACAACATCACCTTGCTCATGTTTCCATAGAAAATCTGAGCTTCATTTGGCCTCTGAGGCAGATCATAGGCTGAAAGAAAAAAATCTTTCTGTGAGTTCATTCTGTGCCGGCGATCAAGCACCGTTTTTATTTCTATGCACAAAAAGGAGAGCAATCTGTCTCCATACCAGCATATTGTCATCTTACCCTCCTGAACCTGCTCCTCTCCGAGAAACATTTCATCAAAAGGGATATTCTTCAATAAACTGTTTTCAGACAGCACTTTCCTCCCTGCTTCTGGTTTGATTTGTAGTAACCTTGGAAAGAGATGAAATTACAAGATTACAAATCATGATCAACCATCGCACAAGATCCAAACTCAAGTTGAACTTTCCATAAAATATCAAATCCACATGACAACTATAAAAAAAGCAAGGTATTTTTTGATAACAAGATCATTTCCATTTAAATACAAACAGAACTTAATAGACTTATTGATCAAATATTAAGATTTTCATTAATCACTTACTTTCTGAACTGCTGTCGAGAGACCTCATCTCCACAGAAAAGGCACACGGTGGCGAGGAGAGCTGCACCGGACTGACAGAGAGCCTGCTCTCTGCGTGAAGCCTTCATCGCTATTGTGATGACCTGTGGACACAGCCATGATAAAACATCCATAGAAAACACACACACGCATAATAAAATATAATAAAACATGGAAAAAACCCTTGATTGACTTCAATTCGCATTCCAGGTTGGCTTGTAGTTATTTTGCCATTAGTTTTGTTTTGCTCTAAAATATTAAGTGTTCAATTTCTGTGACAACACGTTTAACCAGCCCAAGTGTGTCAACAGAGCAATTACCCCCCACTAAGGGGCTGTATCCACAGAGGCGCTTTTACGTGGCTGAAAACGCTAAGAGCTCAGCTGAGAACGCCCGCTGAAGGCACAGCGTTCTGCCTAGAGTTGAGCATTTTTCAACTCTGGGTGCCTGGTCGAACGCCAGAGCTGTTCATGGGAAAAACACAGCACCAGTGCAGAGCATAAGAAAAAAATGCCATCTGCTGGCGTTTTCAAAAAAGACTGCATTTCCATTGGAAACAATTGAAAAACACGCCTTTGTGAACACCGCCCCTAATGGCTCACTTACAGTAGTTCAGTTTTACTCAGAAAATCATTGTTTAGAAGAAAAACGGATCTGGGATGCCACAAGACAAGTTTAAACCAAAGAAAAAGGTGCCCTTCTCACCTCCTGTGTTCTCTCTTTCAGGACAAACTGTGAAGGGGAGAGGCTGATGACGGTCGAGTCCATAACAGTTCGATTCTGAAGGTCACTATAGGGAATCGCTTTCACGAAGGCGGCACGTGAACCAGTGTTCCTCACGCACACACACAGCTTACTGACACGGCCGGTCTGCACTCCGCTCAGCGTGGCCACATAGCCATCAGAACGCTTCCTCAGCTCCTCCAGGATCACATTACTGGTACCACCATAACCCGACAGAGGGATCTGAACACCATAATTCATGTTACGCAAGTTTACACATAAATCTTGAGTCAATGCCCAGAATTTAGAAATGTCCCTGACACTTATCAGAAAATATCAATCTTATTTATGCAGAACAATAGTAAAACAATAAACAAAAGGCATTTCTATGTGAAGCTGAATGATACCGACTATAAACCGGGTTTGTTTAGTGTAAACAAAGCCTTGTGGATTAATAAACTCACTGTGAATTTGACCCCAGGCTGGGAGGCGCGTGCAGCAGACTGCTTGATTTCCAGTTTAGCCAGCATGGATGCAACACGGGTTGGAGCATAGAGCAGATGAACGGTGACATCCTCTTTGGGCTTGATTGACAGCTCTCGGTTACGTGTCAGACGCTCATCTGGACCAAACGAGCTCTGTAGCTATAGGGTTGAGAAACGCAGAAATAGATGAATGAGAGAAACGCTATCGTTATCATTAAACCGGTGTTGAGTTAATGCAGAAATCTGACCTGGAAACAGTCTTGGTCTTGACCCCTGATGAGAACCCTCAGGTGCTGTGATGTGGAGGGCGAGTTGTTTCTTAGGACCAGTTTCTGTTGCCTACACAGGACATAAGGGTTGTGATCCAAATTCGTTTCACCTGTATTATTTCACATACTGCATGCATCACTATTTATGAACAACGGTTTATATTTACACAGCTCTGCCCAGAGTAACTCCTCCCCAAGCCATGAATTGTTTGTTAGATAGAATGGGTGGGACTTCAGCCTGTTGTAATATGGCAGATGGGGATGCCAGTTTTCCAGAAACCCCCTGAAGCACCTCTCCTTTCACCATCACCTCATACTGCGGCCCGCCAGGCAGAACTAGAATGATCAACATGCTGAAAGGAGAATTTAAATTACAAACATGAACTTTCTTTTTATTTAATATTTTCTGATGTTTACAAGTAAATGAGACAATTTAATGTTTAACCTACAGAGATACATACCTCTCCCTTGGTTGCTGTGTGCCCTGGGCTGTGAATGAGACCACAACACTCTTTTCCTCTCCAGCTCTCAGAGTCAGTTCATCTGGCCTTACCGTGAAGCAGCCATCCCCATCAGCACTCTGTCAATCAGCCAGAAACACAAGGAAACATTTTGTCTTAATGGAAAGTAATGACTAAGAGAGGTTACGTGGATTTAATGTAGAATTAAAATTAAAAGTAACGTTACTTCATAAGAAGAACTTTAAGTAAAACTCTTGAGTTACCTTTAGTCTCAGCTGAACGTCAATGTTGCCCGCATTCTTCAATGGAAGAGTCTGCTTAGCTGTCTGACCCAAAGGAGCTTGAAGTAACACCGTCTGTACAGAGTTTCATATATCAAACAATAAAGAAGAGCAAAATTTTTTAATTCTATTAGGTTTTAAAACAAGATTCAAACACTATAAGCTGCAGGAAATCCATTTCAAAATCAGTTGATTGAAAATGTAGAATTTATTAGGTATGCGTTATACCTGCAAATCTTTGGGTGCGTGCACTCTGGGAGTGCCCGACCTCGCCTTCAGGGCTACACTCTGGATGACATGACTGGGGCCGGGACTGTCCACCTCAACATCAACCCTCGCACTATACTCATCAGCTGGCCCTAACTCCCCTGTAAAATATAGAATATTTTAAAGAATGATTGCAGATGTGTACTGTATTAATTAAATTGACTAAAGCTTCTTAGCTTACAAAAACACCTTGTTAATGGGTTTGCTTGCATACCTGAATTTGGAATGTACTTCTGTGGAGCACTGAAATTAACCCACACCAAGAAGCTTTCCTGATTCTGAGATGGATAAGAAAAACATTAATGGGACAGTTCACTAAAAAATGACACGTGTCAATAGAAGTAAATGGGTGCCAATGCTGTTCGGTTACCAACTTTCTTTCGCAGAACACAAAATATATTTTTAAGAAAGTCATACAGGTTTGAAATAAGTGAGAAAATTTTGGTAACCATCACTTTAAAATAGCTCAAATTCTCTGTTATAAATGCAGCCTCAATCCACAAATAAAAATTGCATTACATCAGATAATCATTCACCTCGGCATAACTGGCATGCAGTACATGGTTTATTACTGATGAAGTTGACAGCGAGGTCATGTTTGTTCCAGAATGAAGGGAAGCATCTGTGGTCATGGCAACCGGGCTCTTGGATAGACTAAAACAATGCCAAGCTGAGGCATTCTGAAGAAGTTAGAGGTTCATATATTAAGCATTACAAACAAACAAACAAACTCAAGGACAAACATTTAGTTTGGGAAATAAGGTTTTCGGTCAAATCTCTAACCACAAACCATAGTTTAAATAATTTTTTTACAAAACCAAGTTTGTGTGAGATCTCACTGACCGCACTGATAACCAGTCGGATTGGCACAGTGGCATGAGTCCTGTTGACCAGTTTGAGTGGCAAGGCCTTGGAACTGCCCACTGACAGATCGCAAAAGTCCAAACAGCCAGTCTTTCCAACATCCACCTATTTAATATAAAGAAATATGTAGATAAAGCAACGGTGAGGTAAAACTTTCCCAAATAATCCACCACCACACAATTTAATTCAAGGTTCATATACAATGGTGTACATTTTGGAACCAAACCTCTATGGCAGGGTTTTCAGCCATAGCGATCAGCGCCACTTTCTTGGAAAAGACTTCAGCATGTGCCAAATTTTCAGTCTCTGCAGACGCAGGCCAAGACGACACACTGAGAGTACACTGATACAGGCCAGCCTTGGGAGCTATAAACAACACCTTCTGCTCCTCTGTACATTTGGGCCCAATAATAGTCTTGTTCTTAACTATCAGCCACTGGAATGGTAGAGACACAACCTGTGAGGAAATCAATTACAATTATACATTATATTTTAACGGAGTTGGTCCTGAATAAAAAATAGGGAAGAAATGGCTATTAATTTCACTATTCCATCTAACAAAGACGTTTTCTTACCTTCTCTCCATCTATGGACAGGCTTGTGACGGAGATGGACACTTGTTGCCAGCGCTCAGAAGGGTTGAAAATGTTGAGTGACGTCTGAGAGGCAATGCCCACACAGCAGGAACTGGGAAACTTTAGCTCATTAGGAACAACCACTTGAGCTGAAGTGTGAGATGAAAAATATAAACTAGTTGTTCAAAGAGCTACTGATAGATGACCAGCTAATTTATAACAATTGCAACTCATTTAGGTGCATCTAACAGATGTACATTTATGAATCCACACTCACTTCTTAGGTCTGCAAAGTCCTGTGCGGCCCATGACCCAACGCTTGGTTGTCCGTAAGCCTTGCCAACTTGATACATGAGGAGGATGCTGACCAGTGTTCAGATAACCAGAATGAAGATTTGATGGACCATGTACATGCATATGACCACCAGGCATTGTATTTCCACCAGGCATTGTAGCTGATACTCCATACAACACAGACGGCCCTCCTAACTGATAGGACTGAGTGTGTAGAGATCCTTCTGAACTTAGATACTGCTGTGCCATTTGAGGAGCAAAAAGAGAACGCCCTGTCAGAAGGTTCGGAACACCCGAGGAATGGTTTGTCAGAGCACCCTGTGTGCTATAGTTTGTACCCGCCCCATATGTCAAATCATCTGCGATGCCATAACGAGATCCAGATCCTAAGACGTGAGGCAACAGTTGGTGAGTCTCTGCAGAAGTGCCAGGTGGATGTTGAATGTTCAACTTGCTTGAGTACCCAGAATCCCCTTGCGTGTGCAATCTCCGTCCGGGCTCAGAATGCCAGTTGCCTATACCATATCCATTTCCACAGTCTTTGTGAAAGTTGCCATCGCTGTGCAATCTCAGATCTGAGGTCTTTTGAGTCAGACCTGGAATTTCAGCATGGGACAGAGGTTCTGGACTCTTTAACGAACTCGGAATTTTTCCATTTTCAAATGGCTCCACTGGAGGTGTTGGGCTTGCTCTGATAATAGTGGTGCTTAGGGCCATAGAGTTGTTTTTCTGGAGAGGCAGAGGAAAAGATTACAGCTAAGCTTTTGAGTACCATTTGGTTACGGTTACACACATTTTGTATTATGTAGACTTTATAGTACTGTACATACTCACAAGAAAACCTTAAAAGATTTATCACCATCACAGCTACCAACGATATGCCAGAAAATCAAAAACTAAATTGGCCTGTTTTAAATGTAGCACTCACTTTATGGTGGGCAGGGGTTGGCATGCAAGAGTTGTCATTAATGGAGAGGTAAGTGAGTCTGCTGAGAGACGGGCTTGTACAAGGAGACTGAGGAGAAGATGGATCTCCAGCAGGGCTTCTCTGTTTCTTACCACTGCTGGGGGAGCAGGGAGACGTCTCCCTATTCCAGAATACATAGACCATTTCAGCAAGAACTGCATTAAACACTGCATTAAATCCAGTAAAAATCAATGCGATTTAATTAAAGTGAATTATTTGCTATTCTAAAAGGGATAAACTAATCCAGAGTTTATAAAACGTTCTTTTACGAAGCATTAAGACCTTTAACTTTCTTTACCAAATTTTTTTGGAATTTATTAGAAACCAAGACTTTGAGATGAATTTGTTAGATTTCTGCAATTCTGTTAAATGATGTTCAGAAGCAAGTGTTTTACCCATAGGCACTTGGAATGGAGGTCTGGCTTGGACTGGAGTGGGTTAGAGGGGAGGTAGATGGTCTGAAATTGCAATGGCTGTCCTCCGCGACACCAGGGACAATGCTATCAGGTGAGCCTTAAAATTGAGAATAAAGAAAGTGCAGTTTGCACAATATTTATGCAAGACACCATTGTACTGTAAAAAATACCACAAATGCACAATCAAGTTAAAAACTTTATTTGGAAAAAAATAAGGACATAAAATTTTACCAAATTTTTCTTGGGTTGATGGTAGTGAATCCTGCCGGTCAACAACTGCAGTCGTCTCTTTTGAAACAATTTGAGCAGCTCTGGGGCTTCTGGGTGACCGTGCCTGGTTTATGTTGGGTTTGTTGGTGCGTCCTGGTGTTGTCCTGTTTTTGACTGTGTTCGGAGAGGTCTTCAGTGATGATAGCTCTGAGCTGCCACTACCCCAAATGCCAGGTGAGGACTTTGGCACAAAAGCAGGAGCAGATGTCGAGCCATCACCTTTGAGAGACCGGCGGTTACTTGCAGCCGTTGCGCTTGATGTTTGTGGTCGAGCAGTTCCGATTTTAATCTTGGATTCAGGGATGGCCTTACTTGTAGAAAGAGGTGAAGGATCATTTTTGTTTTTCTCAAACCCAGCTATGGAATCAGCAGGTTTCAGCTTGGAGCATGAGGAAGGTAACGACGACTGCCCAGCTCCTAAAGATCGCTTGGGTGAATGTGAAGTGGCAATCGGCAAACTGCTTCCCTTGGGTCGTGGAATTGCACTTCGCTTGAAATCCGACCTTGCAGTCGGCAACACACCATGAGCTTCTTCAGTTTGTTTGGATACATTCCCTGCCAAACCCTGGTGACATTTCTTGCTCACCCGTTGCTCTTCTCTCACAGAACACTCTTCATGGAGATTGGTAGTTCCATTTTCCAGAGACGGCGACTGTTGTGGTGTTGGTTTGTGAGAACTGGCCAAGCTATCAGCCAGGTTGAGAATATCCAAGCATGAGTGTGAGGCGGAGGCATCGCTATCACTACTGGATGCTTCAGCCCTCTTCAGATATTTCTCCATGTCAAGAGTGCTCAGATCTCCCAGCGATGTGGTCTTCTGCAAGTCCTCCAGCAGACGGTTGTGATTTAAAGATGGTACAGAACTCGTATCCATGCCACCTGCTACACGTTGCTGGGTTTTAGAGCGCCGTCTTTTGGACAGTTCCATGATCATTGCAGCAAGCTGGGCTGGATCTGAGCTAATGGAGGCATCAGCAATTGCAGAGGCTATTGTACTGATGCTAAGCAAAAGGTTGCAGCTGGAGTTAAACGATCCAGAGCTTTCGTTATCTTCATATTGTGCAGAGATCTAAAGCAAAACCAAAGATCAACATGTCTTTATACATAACATCACTGGAAGAAAAGGCACTTTATGGTCTCATTTCTGATGTTAAATACCTGAGAAAGGACTTCTTCAGTTGTTTGTGGTTGTACGTTACGCTCCAGCGGGTCTTCAGGTGGCTTGGGTTCAAGAGTCTCATCTAGATCATCTGTTGTTTTAAAGGAGAGTAATGAAAACTCAACATATGTCCATAGAATGGACCAGAATTTAAAGGTGAGCTGAACACACCTGGATGCAGTGTCTCATCAGCATCATTCTGCTGAACAGTCTCATTGTAGACCAAGCTTCCTCTGAAGAAAGAATCTGAGGGTTGAATTAATGCTATGGGTTCCCTCTTCTCAGGGGAAGTGATGACATATCCAAAAGAAGGCTGAAAGCAGATACAAATGTCAGAACTTCAGCCTAAATAGATCAGTTTACCAAAGTCAGATTCATAATGTATGTCAAACAGCAGAATATGGAGGTTTTCACATTCATATTTAGTAATGCTTTCCAATTCACAACTTGTTAATTAACATAGTGGAATGTTGTAAAAATTCACAACTTGTGATGAAGGACTGACCCTTTTTACATAGTCCTCTTCACTGTTGCCGAGACGACCCAGTGCTTCAGAGCGTCTCTGAAAAAACTCCCCCAATGAAATGCGTAGATAACTTTGGTTAGCAGCTTCAAGGTCAGAGGATACCTGGGAAGCCCTCATGAGGATGTGGTTACTAGAGGGGACTTTCCAAGAGGTGTTTCCAAGCACTTCACTCACATTAACAGCTTGAATCTGCTCTTCCTATCAGAACACATTTTGGGGGTTAATGTTGGTTGTTGGTTGACTAAACAGCACATGGATTCATGAGAAATCACACCTGCATAAACTGGTGTTCCTTTTCAAACTCTTCTTGATCCTCAATGATCTTTTCCATGGCTTGATCTAAAGATTGACAACATAGGTAGTAAAAATCCATACTAAATCCTTAACAGATGAGTGTCAAAACCCTTCGCTTACCGCCGCCAAGGAAATCTTCAGCCTGAAACTGCATTGCAACTTCCTCTGGGATCTTGGCCTCCACCTCTTTTTCAAATGAGGAGTAATATGCCAAATCAGTGACCCATTTTCCCTCTTCATTCTGATAGACCACACTATGAGTATCGTTTGGCCCTGAGAAACAATTTATCATTAGATTGTGACATATGGTTTCTTGAAAATCATCCCACCGATTCACTCTGAATACAAATTTACAGTTGTTACCTTGCTGCAACTCAAGCTCCACATTATCTGGTTGATGACTCCAAATATCATGATTTTTGTCATTCTCATTAAAGCTCTGGGAGAGATACTTAGCATCCAGAGACTCTCTGAAATCTTCATTACTGCTGGAGCTCTGCTGATCATTTAGAACTGGAGAATCCCCACAGGGGCCACCACGTTGTCCCAGGACACCAAGATCCACAGTTTGCCCCAGGTCAATCCCTTGTTCCAATTTATTCTTAGATTCATGAAGTACCTGGGAGAGGTGAAAATTGCTCTGGGTGCCCTGTAGGAAGGGACTGACTGAAGAAGAGGTATCCTGAGGGTTGTGACCAGCACCTGCCCTTAAGTACATGGAGTCCAGGTGACCTTCGGCTGGGTTATCCATTGCATCCTGTCAAGATTTTCTATTGTCAACTTGTTGCTTTAGATTTACAAACGGACTATGCCGTTTGTGTCAACTGGATTTTGGGAATAAACTGGATTACAATTACTCACAAGAACCTCCTGTCTATCCAGACTCATGTTCCAGTTGACAGGAGATCGCACAGAAGGTACAGATGCCACAGCGGTTTGGCCAGCCTCCCCTGTGCCAACTGGACCAACACGGTCACCCATCTGAGAAGATAAAAAGTGGGTAAAATAATATAAAGTCTTACTACCAGTGACTTGACATAATACACATGGCAAAAATGTTGGCAAATGAACAAAATCTAGACACATCTGTTTGGAAGTAACGGTAAATATAGCAGCTGCAGCCTATGCTGCAAATGCAAAAGATTTATACAAAAGATTTAAAGCTTGTAATTTCCAATCATTCAAGGCTAGTTTTCCCGTGGTTCAAATACATATGCTACACACACAGCAAGTAAGGGTAAAACCTTAACAGTTAAAAATCTTTAGACTTAATCTATAAATAGATCATTACTGTTGCGCATGTAATTTTACCTCACTCTGCATGGTTATGCCCGATCTGCTTGGCAAAGACTGAAGATGACCATCAGCCCTGTTCTCTCCACTTCCTCCCACGATGCCAAAGCCACGCAGTACATCATAAGTGCTCTGAACACTTGAAGGTAACGGGATGGTTGATACACCATCACTGTTTCCATCCTCCTCACTCCCACTACTCCCATCACCTCCTCCTCCATCACCTGACACTGCAGAAAACACAACAGTGACCCTCAACTGGATCCGGAAAAACAGGTGCGGTGGCTGACTATGGGACACTAGTCATAGTTGTCTCTACCTGCAATTGGAGAGTTGATGACCTGTCCCTCTGCTGAGCGACGGTGCTCTATGCCTGTCCTGGTATCAGTGTACCTGCTGCCAGTCTGAGACTCATCAGAGCTCCCTCCTTCCAACCCAGGTCGAAAATGAGGCCGGTGGCTTGCTCCCACCTGATCGCACATAGATTTGAAAAACTTTATAGCATTTGCTTGCCAAACAGTAGTTTTGGCTACTAAATTCAACAAAACATTGGTTCAGAATGGGCAATACATGCACGTTGAAAGGCGTAAATCTTAACTCATGTCGTTTCCCCATTGGTTACTCAACAGGCTGTAGTAGGACAAAAAGGTTTAAACATATAACAAGAAACACAAGCAGAACGTTGCCTACCGGTTGTCTGGAGGTACTGGGGAGGAGAAATCTGGCTCTTCCCCGGTTTTGTGAAGCCTCCAGTTCATCCTCTGTGTCTTCATCACTGGCAGGACATGAATCCATACCTGTGGCCGCAAGTCGCACATCAGGCATGCGAAAGCCCCTCTGTAGAGGTGGAACCAAAAAAGGAAAAGTAGCTTCAACATGAAAGTAAAGACTTTAGAACCAAAATTGTTATAGTAAAATAAATTAAATACAAAGAAAGCCGTTAACAGAGGACTACAAATAGATGCCCTCAGCGGTTACGAATAAGTCAACTGTCTTATAGTCAAATGTATTTATAGATCTATTATACTTTTGTTATATAAATTCTTAATTTCTTTAATAAATCAGGATATTCAACAAGAAATAAAATGTCCGTATTGGTAGGAGGAGAATGGTTTGATATCAAGCAAAAGGAAGGCTGTTTGTATGTATACATTTCAATAATAGACAAAAAGGATATATATTTTCTTCTTGCAGTGAAAAGCTGTGTTTGATAATACATGATATATGTATAGTTTATGTGGTTAATTCCAATTTCACGCCGAATTAAATCCTGAGCAACTTAATGTCCGTACTTTGTGATTTTTATCATGAAAACTGAGTCTGTTCTTCTCTGCCTCACAGGAGATGGGTTGAGAGGAACTGGAAGGTAACTCCTGTGACAGGAACAGATCATATGTTACAAAACACTAGGAAGTTCTGGTAAACAAATAGCAAGGGGAGGTGACTCACAACAGGGATTTCTTGTCCTTCTACTCGACCTCTCTGCATTGCAGGAGGCATCAGCTTTTTGAAGTACAGCTCCAATTCCTCATCATGAAGCTGGTTCAGATCAATGTCATCATCTGGGAAAGTAAATAAACAAAATAGTCATTTATGGTTTTTGCTGTTAACTTATTTGAGCCCTTATACAGTATATAGGGTCATGAGAATAAATAAAAATAGTCTATAATCGACCTGTGACATCACTATTCATGCTGTCCAGAGACATCAGCATCTCATTGGCCAGAAAGCTTCCAATGCTGCCACTACACCTTTCACTGTCTGTGCCATTAGAATCTTCCTCTTCCTCAATCATAACTGGAAGCAAAGTGGCCTATAAAAACAGAAAAGAGAATAAGAGACAATGGCTGAGCTAAACAAGATAAAACATACAGCATAAAAAAAAATAATGCACCTGAGCTGGCAATGTATCTTTGTCTCCAACATGAGAAAATGAGAAACGACCAGTTGAAAGGTCTAATGGAAGAAAAATGAAAGGAGTATTAAAAGCAATAATTTGTACGCTGGCTGAAATGAAAGACAACAAGCACCAAATAAATGGGATTACATACCATTAGCTCGAAGAAGAACAGAACCTGACGCAGGAGATGGACCCACGCCTTTGGGAGATGTTTTGGAAACAGAACTAGACTGTGTTTCATCCAAATTGACATTCACTAGCAAATCTGAGAATCTATTGGCAGCAATGAAGTCGTCTACGTTATCGCTGTACAGGGGTAAAAACAATGAAGAAAATGCAATACAAATTAGTTTGTATAA
This sequence comes from Triplophysa tibetana, assembly GCA_008369825.1. NCBI lineage: Eukaryota > Metazoa > Chordata > Actinopteri > Cypriniformes > Nemacheilidae > Triplophysa > Triplophysa tibetana. Next base: position 12,990,087 of record CM017916.1, read on the forward strand.
AAAGCCCCAAAAGAGAGTACAGTAGGGGTTGATAAATGAGGATTCTTTTCAAAGACCGATGCCAATATTTTGAGACCATGGTGGCTGAAGGTTAAAAATCCTCTTAATACTACAGTCGCGTCCAAAAGTATTGGCAGTGACATAAGATTTGTGATTTGCAAAGTTTGCTGCTTCTGTATTTGTAGTATATTTTTTCCATGTGTTTCTATGGTATACTGGAAAACAATGATAAGCATATCATAAGCTTTAAAGGCGATTATTGGCACAACATACTATACGCAAAGAGTCAATATTTACAGTGTTGGACCTTGTATTTTACAACCCCTGTAATTTGCTCTGGCATGCTGAATATTAGCTTCTGGGACGGATCCAGACTGATGGTGAATGTTTACTACCTGATTAGTGCTCAGAGTTGATCACAATTTGTGAGCTTCTGCTTATCCAGTCGCTTTTTGAGGACTGACCACATGTTCTCTATATGGGATTGACATCTTGGGAATAGATTTTTTGCAATTTATTGAAAATACATCTGATCACACTGCATAATAAAATAAACAATGTGAATGAACATCACAACAGCTTAAGCAGAAACTCTTGAAGAAAATCACATTGATGTCACTGCCAATACTTTTTGCCACGACTGTATTTATATAATTACACAACAGAAAGACTGACAAAAAAATAACTAAGTAAATATTGTGTAGTGTTCATTTAATTTCAGAGAACAAAATCATTATTAGCCATTTTGGTAGTGATGCGCCTATTGCGGTCAAATGTGACCGAAAAAATAATAAAAGAATTACTAGGATTCCCATGACTTTGGTAATGGGCCATCTGTCTTGACACTTTGGCACAAATATATTATCCATAAAGTCCACATGAAAACTGTTTTGTTCCATTGCAAAAAGTTTTGCACTGTTGCAGAAGGGAAATGGTACAAACAATTATTAAAAAACTGATGTACACGTACGCATCTTCTTTGAGGCTCAGAGCAAATCTTTCCCTCACATCATCTGAGCCCTGGGAATGCATGAGTGAAATCTGCCCGTCTTCCAAATATGATGCTTGTACATCAGTTACCCTGAAAAAGAAGAAAAAATAGATTCGGTCAGTAACAATTGACAGAGAACATGCAATAAATATGCCTTAAATTTATTCTCCACAAAATACATTTAAATATATAAAAAGCACAGTAAACTGTCTAATAATATGGCTAAACAATGTTCTTTCTTTTGAAAATAATATGTTTCTCACGTTAACTCCCTGACCACCACTTCACACAAACAGGAAACCTTGTTAAGTTAAATTTCTAACACATGGTGAAAATATAATGAGATTACACCCAGGGGTGTCCCACCTGTTGTCTACTGGAGGTCTAATCTTAGCCACAGTAGAGGCGGCCATGGGCATCCCAAACGTAGAGCCCAGAGTCACGTTGCCGAGAGTGGCACGGCCGCTGCTGCCCAGGGAGGCGTTGGAAAGGAAGCTGGGAAACGGCTCATCCTCAATGTTTTGGAAGTTCTGCATGTCTGCGTGATTCACAGGGCTTCACATGAGGCTTGAGCTACAAATGAAGAATATTTTAGGTGCGATGAGTTAACTGACCCTAGCACGAGTTTCAAGGGGAACCAGTTATAAATAATTTCCTTAGTTGTGTACACGGACTACACATGAATTTTAAAATGTTAAAATGCAAGAGAGTTGGAACATGTAAAGCTTAACTTTGGAAACATATATGATTATGCAAGAAACTGCATTGGCAGACATTTTTGTAATGTTTTGCACACCAAACTGCAGAAAAGTGAATCGCTTTCAGTAACGTTGTGAAGCTAACTGTATCGATCTACAAAGTCCAACACTGTCTATTGTTTTGTTTTAGCATGCTAGCGTACATTCACTAAACAAACGACGTTAACCGCACCTTTGTCTCTATTTGCGTCGAACCACAACAACGGTGCATATGTACTAAAAAACGTTACTTTTTAATGGGCAGTTAAAGTCTAATAATGTACGTGCAAAGGAGAACAGCTGAACCAAGGCCAGGATTTCACACCCCTTAAACATGTTCCTCAAATACATTAAAGACAAAAACAACACTCACAAAATTCAATTTATAACAGGAAGACACATATTTTCCCCTTAACGCGTCATTTCCTTGGCCAGTCGTTGCCTGAACAGTTAACTGTGGCACTTTGAGAAACTCTTTGCGAAGATTTGCAACAGCTGAGAGGAGTCGATTTCGTTGAGAACTTACCAAGAAGTGAAACTCGGCATTTATGCTTTACAAAACAGTTTAATCCGACGGCAAAATACAACTACAGCATTGATAATCCATAAGAAACCCGAACAAAGTTGCTGTTATAAAGACCTCTTCGCTTCAGAAGAATAATTTGTCGAAGTCTAATAATGAACTGAAGCCATTACGGGAGAATCCCGCCTCTAGGTTTCTCTTCGCATGGGCGGGGCTTTGACATGGCGCTGCATTTGATTGGATCAAGCTATCTGATTTAATTCACAGATTGGAGCAATCTCACGTCAATCACGCTTTAGTGTTTTGAATGAAGGATCTTTTTGTTTGAAGGTTCATTCACTGCATAAACGGACTATTGACTCATGTAGTTTAATTATAATGCAACGTTACATACAGAAGTCAACAGAACTCATGTACTTGATTGTATAGCTCTTATAATAAAATCGTGAGAAGCTTAAAAAGTATTTTATATATAAATGTATATTTTTATAACACAACGGGAAAGAAATTGTCAAATGTACAGCAGAAGATATAGCCTATATTCTCTACAGCAAATCCACAGAACAGCTGAGAGTTACAGCAGCTGTGAGACCCAGCTGTCTACTAAACCTCAACTTCACTGTATTGTGCCAAATCTGACATGGTCGAGACACTGCTTCTGAGGGGATCTTTAGCAAATCATTTCAAATTATAGAATAAACTATAATGACCCATAAAAGTGGATCAATGCAGAAGTGGGCAAATTTAAATAAATCTACACATTATTTGATCCACTTCCCTTAATACCAACTGGTCAGTAGTGGATGGATTGCATAACATTCGAGTATCTACGATGTTATTGAAGACTTCACCATCTTTATTACTAGGCAACATCCCTGAAGCAGGAAGATTATGACAAATATATAATCAGTAACCCAGCAAAAAGAACTATTAAGTTCACACAACTTGCAATTCATAGAGACATAATTGAGTTTGTAAAACAATTTCTAAAGTATACAATACATAAAACAAAATGTTTATATAACAGCAGGATTCTGCATATATTCCCAAATGTTACAGATATTGATTCTTGGATGTATAAAAATAGCACTTGATAGAACTTCAGTCCATCAGTGTGGAAAATATACCATGCAATTTACATCCATAAACTATGAAAACAAATTAAGAAACATCACCCTCAAATGGATTGCATTTAAGTCATTGATTGAACACAATAAACCCCCTCAAACACATTAATTTATTACTACATTTTGAAACCGCCTTATACAAACACAACAACAGAAAGTTTAGTCAACAAAGATATAAGGCAATGTTTATAACAGTTTTCCAGTGGTTATGTTAAGTGTCTGTCGCTCTGCACATCCAGCAAGCACAATCAGTTGGTCCCAGCAATAATTGTGGTTTCCTAAGATGCATCGCACCACATATCCCCAATATGGACTTTGGCCAGTCCGGTTGGTATTAAACGATCTATCTTCCAGTAGCTGTGTTGAAAGCACTCTGTGCAGAAGTGCTAAGAGCAGCAGGCTGATTCGACATCCCAAACACTCGACTACCATCTCCCTTTAAAATACCTGTGCATTTCCAATTGTCCATATAGTTTGCTGGAAAAGGGTAAAAAAAAAACCTCATTTACAGCATTGGCATTGACAGTTATAAAGTACAAGTTGATTAAATTTCACCACAAAATTCTCTTGATGAACAGGCATTTCATCTCTCACCTTTCCAGAGTCTCACACAGCCATCATCACCAGAGGAAGCCAAGATCGTACTGGTAATGTTCCAACTCACACGCCACACCTGAGAATTATGACTGTCAAACTGGGCCAGCACCTGCACCTCAAATTTAGTGGGAGCTGCAGAGGAGCTTTCTGCCTTTCTGTCAGTCAAAAAGAGCCACACGGACAGGTTTTAATAATGCACATAGCCTTTATGATAACCAAACAACAGTAATTGGTAAAGAAAATGGATCTAAAGCATTGTATTATTTTTAACAATAAAACAGCATCATTTCACTTACCTAAGAGGAACTAATTTAAAGATGCGCACATCTTTTGTGGCAACAGCAAGCACATGAAAAGACCGTCCCAGGTTCGGAGCAAACGCAACATCATGGACAGCATCAGTAACAGTCACCAGTGTCTCGGCTTTGGCATACTTCCTAGAACCAGAAAAAAGCACTGTCAATTACACAAAAACTAAGATACTTAATCTTGTAACATCAAGTGAAATCAAAACAAACCTTGTTATTTCATTATACTCATATATCTGAACTTTGCCACCATATGTCACGTTGTTTTCATCACTACCTACAGCGATCATAGGTGCGTGAGCCCTAGAACTGTAAAGACAATAACAAGGAAGTTTTATTTTAATGCTTTAAAAAGGAACACAATTCACACATTTACGGAAGCTAAGAGAATTTTTTTTAACTTCAAATAAACAAAAAGTAAGCTCCGTCACCTCATTTCCAACTTAGTTCTCCTAAATGCATCTTTTAACATATTACACCGTAGTCTACAGACTACAGTTAAAATGATAAAATAAAGAAAATCCAAATTTTACTGAGATGGGGTTTAATTTCACCTGGAAGGGTTCCAGGAGATGCAGGAGCAAGGGAATTTAGAAGAGATCTCATGCTGCAAGGACCACTGGCTCAGATTCATCACATCAGGGGCCTCGTAGATTCGTACAACCCCGTCCGCAGAACACGTGGTCAGCATCAAGCCCATGTGTTTCGGTGCAAACTTCACATCAGTCACGGATGTGCGACTGTCCACAAGTGTGGTTCTCTTTATCTGGGTTGACAAAAATCAATATTAGTCTTAAAGTGAAACGCTGACTATGTTTAAGAATATAATACGAACACAATCAATAACACTGCTTAATGCAGAGTAAACAGAATGCCTTCCAATTAAAAAACATATGTAATGGGACACAATATGCAGTGATGAATGTTAGTAGGCTACGTTATAACACAATCTTGCATGCTGCATAAATACAGCAAGTGCCATGTCCAAAACTCAGTTGTCACTCTCCTTTTTTACACTAGACAACTTGAGGATCAAGATATTTAAACTAGAGGTCGTGCCCTTACCCAATGGCTTTGTCCTCGATTTTTGTCATTTGACTCTCCAACAATTTCCTCCCATACTATTGCAGTACGGTCAAAAGAGCAAGATGCCAACACCTGTCCAAACTCTGGATGAGCCCATGTCACTCTCCAAACCGAGCCACTGTGAGTCTACAAAACATACATCTCTTTTACATCCCTATAATCAATACAGTGAACATACACTAACCCTGTAAATGCACCAATAAAAGTAACCATGTAAGATGAATTTAAGAATGCAACACATTTAATTGATTTTTATGCGCGTTTAAAATGAGCATGGATTTTACAGCAAAACTTACCTTCCAGCTAGCTGTGCAGTTCCATTCTCCATTATCAGCCTTGTCCCAAACCTTAGAGGAGATAAAACAAAATCCACAAATCACCCCACTGAAACCAAATGTACAACTTACTTTCAACTTAAAGTAAACAGTTTATTACAGTGTAAAAAAAGACATTTTATAGTTGCAATTCAACCACCCATAAGAAAATGTTCCCATGGTTTTATTATAGACATTTTAACATAACTTTTTTTATGCTGGATTTTTCCCTAAAAATATCATAGTTAGACAATGGTAACCATCTTAATGTGTGGTTACTATAGTCCTACTTCAAACACAAAAGTAAAACTTAAGTTATCGTAGAAAAACAATGGATAATTGTTGTAAAAACAGTTTCAAAATTCTTGCAGGCCAGAAAAATGAGAGCTCGTTACCTTAATGCTTTGGTCGCTGGAACACGTAGCCATTCTCCGCCCGTGAAAATCGTAGGAAACATCGTGGATCAGATCTTTGTGATCTGCTGCGATGCTACGCGCGACAAACATCGTTCTAAGGTTTTAATTATGGTTCCTGCTAACGTCACGCGGGGAGCCAGCAAGCACTCGTTTACCGTTCCATCACAGTCTTTCAAACGGAAGGTAGCAAGCGCTCCAATCACGTTGAATCACGTGGCAGAAAGCAGGCGTGTTCGAATACTCGCGACCAAGCGCAGGCAAAACGAGTGAAATACCGCGAGACCAAGCGGTGCAGTCTGTATTCGCGGTACATTGATGTCATACGCCAATCTGTCTGCGCAGTAATGCATGAAGCATCTGCAGCTTATCAAAACAATGCACAGCGCATCCACATACAAGTTGTAACGGCCTCTAGTGGAAACATTCAAGATTGCACAAAGCTGGATATTTTGCATTCACAGTCATTTATTTCATTTATTGTACACATAGACCCAAATGGGACGACAGCTTAAACTTTAGATGTACTTTTGAATTATGGGCTAAATGTACCACCGCAACAGCTAACCCTCTGAATTAATACAAAATCTTCACGCTAGAAAAAAAAGCTCCAGTGATTCAGTGATGAACAATATAAATGAACAATAAGTGGACAAAACAAACGTAGCATTAGTTAACCCATATAGCCTATTAAAATTGGGGTATTGACAAAATTATGCATGTCAAAATAAACCAATCATCGAAGCTATTAGAAGTAGGGTAAGTGAAAGAGGAGCGAGGGGAAATTGGAGTGCTGAGCCTGCGTTGCAAAAGTCATCATCACAGCAGCTCTTCTTTATGCTGTATAAGGTCTTATTGGACAGAAACTCAACAACTGTCGTCCTGTTGCACTCCTCAGTCGCAAGACATCCCATCACCTTTATATCCAAGACTCCTGCTATAAAAGCATAAAAAGCATAAGAACTAATGAATCTTGTATAAAGAATAAAACCAAACAAACAGACAGACCAAAAATATACACACCTGCTTTACCAATCCCTACATAACAGTTCTCATCATCACTGCAGTTTGTCTTCGTAGTATAGCACAGATTCCAGAATCCAAGATCACATCTAAAACACTCAAGCGTGTGCCCTGTAAGAGATCAATTGTGAAAGCATATTAGCAAAATATGAAAATGTAATCAAAAGAGCCACGAGTAACGGGGCATCCAGAGAACTTTAACCACTCACAAAGTTTAAAACGTAACAGACACACGTTAACCGAATACGTTCAACATCGTAAAATACATAAAAAATGACCAATAACAACACATCTATAAATCAACAATAGTCTAGAGGAACTACTCACCTGAGCACCAAAACAAGGACAACGCCGCAAAAGTAATCAAAAGATATCCTTTCATGATTAAATGTGTTTGAAAAAATATATGTAGTTCATGCGAGCCCCTGTGACTATTTATACCACCAAGCAACGGACAGCCTAATCATGTGCGACAATGGATAGTTTGCATAATGCATGGTAAGGTGTGAGGGGGATAATGGCATTATCTTATTAGTCATTCATAAGAGCCAGCTGTTCAGCTCGTGCAGCAACGACATACACGTTCACAAAATAATGAGCTTTTGTCACGCAAAATCCAACGAACAAAACGTGTTGTCAATACAACGTGACTTATGACATATATGTACTCTTCAACAGTTCACGTTTAAAACAAGTTTAAAGAGAAATCCACTTTAGACACGGGTTGTTATTCCTGGAAGTAATAAATTGACCCGTGATGTCACGTTGGCTTTAGCACACAGAGGGCGCAATTTCTCGCTCTTACAGACACACGGAAGTATCTGATGGGGGTGCTGAAAGTGCTCGTTATTTTATCCTCTTTCATGAGGGTTAACATCGCACCGCACCGTTCCTCTCGCCGTTTTTACGGAATCATGACAACCTTTGACGATGGAATAGTGACTTCCCATTCGATTTCAGGCGACGTTTAATTCAACCATCTCCAGTTCGCCTAATCTGGCTCACCCCGCTTTGAAAAAATGGATCAGGAGTTTGAGAACATCGATTCATCTGGACAGTGGCAAAACCTTTATAATGTAAGTCATATTTGCACACTTGCATCTCAACCTTTGTTCCGAACGCCAACGCTTCTGCAACCTGCTATATATTTGTTTAATCTCAGTAACTTTGTGAATTTACATCACATATGGCTGAATGAGAAGCTAATAGTCCTTGTGAAGTATTCGGCCCATGATGAGAGCATATAGGTAATTCAGTTCTGCGTTACTGCGCATGCGTGTAATACCGAGAAATGCGGTGCACATGAATTTAACGTCTGCAGCTAAATTTGAAATGGGCTCACTATGTGAATCATTTGAGTTTGATAAACCAGCACGTGATTAAAGCAATTTCACAAACGTTTTTATAGAAATAATTTGATATATTGTTGAGTTTTGTAACCTATCAACACAGAATCCCCGAACTATTATTGCAGTGAACCAAGCAGCCAATTGCCAAAATAACTTGTTTACACTGAGTAATTGCCAGCAAAGTGCATGAGTGGCCATGTCACTCTGCGGTGCATTAGAGCAGCGCACCCAGGGCTTCCTGTGAGCACATAGGCTGTGTCTCAAAATCCAGTAAGTCTCCTTCCAAGACAGATTTCTTGACAACCGTAAGCGCGTGCTGTAATTGAGAATGTTAAATCCACTTAAGAAGTCAGTTGGTTATGATGTTTGAAGTGATGTATATGTTTTGAATGTTACGAGGTGCAACCGCAATCGCGTGTAATGCCTAAAATGCTGTCTAGGTAGGCTGCGTAATAGGCTTTGAGACAGACATGCACTGATATGGTTTCTGAGAACTGACGATTACTTCCCAAGAACTGAAGAACCGAGACTGTTAGTTCTTTATAACTCTGCTAGATAGCCCCACATGTCCAATGCTTCAATCAGATGGATATTTTATTTTCATCGTTTTTTACTTTTATTAATTTGTTTTTTCCATTTGTTTTATCTCAATCCATAAAAGCAATCTCTCCCCTAACGCTCTGTTGTTACATATAACGTTAATGTTTACTGGCCATGCAGTTTGATGACCATGAATGTATATTGTAAAACAGATGGGTGTTTTTGGCTCTGAGATTTTCACACCGATGTTTGTTATTATGTAACCTCTTTCTAGGAAATCCGTAACCAGTCTCAGGAGTGTCCCTACAAAGTGGCCAAGTTCCCAGAAAACCGCAATAGGAATAGATATAGAGACGTCAGTCCCTGTAAGTTTCTTTCACGTGAGCTCCAGTTTTTCTGAACCATTTTAACAATGTTACACTAATTTTGTCCACACAATGTCTATTTTTTGCCTAAGCTTAATTCATTTTGACTTGTACACCTTAGTATGTGCCAATGTATCTGCTTCATCTCACCCTTGATGGCCTGCATTGTTGTGTTAAGATGATCACAGTCGGGTGAGATTAGAAAATTCAGAGAATGACTACATAAATGCGAGCCTTATTACCATGGAGAAGGCCCAGAGAAGGTACATACTGACACAGGTATGACAGTAATGGAAAAGTAAGCTCGCTGTTTGACATTTGCTGACTTGCAATCATGTCTTAACACATTTGCATGCACAAATATTATTTACACTTTATTAATGCTTTTATTGATTTGCTAGTTGTATGAAACCACTGGTTAGTTTAGTTGGCTTAGGCTTTTGTTGAACCAATACAAATGCCTAATCATGGTATTTTTATTTAGCTTATATTGGTTTTGCATAGACTAGCTTGTTGAAATAGTCTTGTATGTTCAGACAGGTAATTGTGGGTATTTTTCCCTTGCTGCAGGGCCCCTTGAGAAACACTTGTGGTCACTTTTGGCTAATGATTTGGGAACAGCGCTCCAAAGCAGTTATCATGCTTAACAGAGTTATAGAGAAAGGCTTGGTGGGTGAACAGATTACTCTACATTTCTGTTTTTTTCTGCACTCGTTTATCTTTTGCTCTTATTTTTCTAGTTTGTGAAACATTTGGCAGTAAAGCATTTATGTTTTTTTTCTGTGGCTTTTTCTAAAAACATAATTTAAAATCAAATGATTGTAGGTCACAGAGGGTTAGTTTTATTGTGTTTTATTGCTGTTTTTTGCCTGTTTTGAACAGGAGAAGTGCGCACAGTACTGGCCATCAGAGGAGGAGGGAGATATGGATTTCAGTGACACTGAGTTTGTGGTGTTTCTGGTATCAGAGGATGTTGAGCCGAATTACACAATAAGAGTACTAGAACTTCAAAATAACAAGGTGTGAATGCCAGTTTGTCTTGCCTTTGAATGAGAATTCTAAGTAGTCGTGTTTAGACATCTGTTGTAGGAATACTTTCTCTACAAAAAATATTACCGATTTAGGCAACTTTCACAATCTCTGCATTTAGGATTGACAACAAGGTTAAAGTGATAGTTCACTCCAACATAAAAATTCTGTCATCAACTTACCTCTTGTCATTTCAAACCGGTATGACTTTCTTTCTTCCGCAGAACACGAAAGAAGATATTTTGAAGAAAGTTGTTAACAACCCCCGTTCACTTGCATATGAATGGGTTCTACTGCTGTTTGGTTACCAACTTTTTTCACAATAGCTTTTGTGTTTTGCGAAAGAAAGTAAGTCATACAGCTTTAAAATGACAAGAGGTTAAGTAAAAGATTACAGAATTTTCCAATTTGGGTGTACTATCACTTGAAGTCTTAAATTAGCTTCACAACCCAGCTTACAATTACATCTGAAACACTGTCTGTCTGTATGAACAAGGCAACCAAAGTAAAGCCTGTTTTCTTGTCACACAGAATGCTTTTTAACCATAGTGACCGATGTTAATGTGACAAATGGTATCTTTTAGAGAAAGATTCAGATTTTGCAGTTGTTTGGTGCCGAAAGATTCACATTTCGTGTCTTTTGCGTGCGGAAGTTCCTTATTTTAAATGTAGATGCACGGCACATGCACGCTAATATTGAGCGACGTATATGTCCCAAATTGTAGTATGTTGAAAATAGTATTCCAAAGATTCCTGGATGGTCAACTACCGGTAGAAATTCGAAGCGGCGAATGATGCACACTCTAACGGCTAATATAACACACAACTCACCTCGAGTAGGAGGAGTTTAGTGACGCTCCACTGCATTAATAAATTATATAACTGATGGGTCACTAAATTGACAAATTGAAGTTTACGGTAAACATTACATATGAAATAATGTACGAATAAATACCTTAATGGAAAGAAAGAGTGTTATTGGCCACTATGTTGTCTAGTCAACAACAGCCACTTCCGCTTCCTGTTACCATGTTCCAGTGTGTGCAATCTCTTTTGCCATGCACTCAAAAGTACCTTCTATTCCAACACAAAAATAATACCTACTATTAGGGCTCGTAAAAGTAGAGGATTTGGAATGCAGGGAGAGTGACATGAAACGTGCCAGGCAACAAGCTCAGTTCAGTTCACACCGCAGGGTTTTACCGAAAATGCGATTGTGAGTCCCTGAAATTTACAGATGTGATTTCAATCATAGAATGCGGTTTTCACATAAATATCTTAAACTGTGTTAGTCATACGAAGCACTGACAGCCGTATTCTGTTGCTGTGTAAACATGGCGTTAGTCACTAATATTTAAACTGGGCTGCAAAGCAAGTGTGAATATTACAATATGTTGTTGTAAACTTGGTTTCAAATCTGTTCAGACAGGAGAAAGCAGACAGATCTACCATTTTCATTACACAACGTGGCCTGATTTTGGTGTACCGGAATCCCCAGCATCATTCCTCAACTTCCTTTTCAAGGTTCGAGAATCCGGCTCTTTGGGGCCAGAGAATGGGCCTGCTGTGATCCACTGTAGTGCAGGAATAGGGCGATCAGGGACGTTCTCATTGGTAGACACCTGTCTTGTCTTGGTGAGACTACATTATTGCAAAAAACCTTTTACGCTTCATTTCAGTGTAAATGATCATCAGTGTATTAATTCTTGTATATCCATGTTTAAGAATTGTATATTTTATTAAAGTATATGTAGGGAAACTCACTTTTTAGAGTCCTTTTTTTATTTATAGATAGTCAACCGGAAAGACCCTGCCTCTGTAGACATACAGAATGTTTTGTTAGATATGAGAGCGTATCGAATGGGCCTTATTCAAACTCCAGATCAGCTTCGATTTTCATACATGGCAGTTATGGAGGGAACAAAGAGAATCCTGGGAGACACTGCTTTACAGGTAAAGAACAGCTGGAATATTTCAGATGGAACTTCGCCAATGTTTTAATTGTATTGCGTTACCCCTTAAATTAATGATAGCGTAATGTTTAATATGATCCCGTGGTGATATTGGTGGAATATCGCTTGACTCTGAGCCAATCAGATATGTGTGTGTGCATGTATATGTGTATACAGTTGAAAAAAAAGTATGTGAACCCTTTGGGCTTACTTGGATTTCTTCATAAATTGGTCATAAAATGTGTTCTGATCTTCATCTAAGTCACAACAATAGAGAGACACAGTCTCTATTGTTTATTTGTTCCAAAAAAACTTTCCGAAACCTGTACGATCATAAATACTACGTAATACGCCCAACTTTTTTTTTGTCAAGTTGACCATGTTCAAGCATGAGGAGACGGGAGTTTAACATTGTAAATAAATAAGAATGCATGACACATCGTTGCAGCACCCCTTTAATAAAATATAGTAGCTATTTTGTTTTGATTTTGTGCTTTGTATTGTCATTTATAAAAATATCTCTATTCTTTTCCATTGAAAGCAAAAGCTTTCAAAAGAACGACAGGAGTCGAATGCTGACTTGGGCTCATCTCATCCGAATCCCAACATGAGTCAAGACAAACTGAATGGACAGTCTGACTTGTGTACAGAGCCTCAGGATCTAGGAAGTGGCGAGAGGATACAGTCACCAAAAGATGAGCATCTTGCAGATTTGAAAACAGGAAGGTAAGCATTTCATTTGATTTTCTTTGTGTAGTTCTGTTAAACGTTGTTGTGACAACAGAATTAAAGGCCATGAGAAGAAGGACAAAACATGTGTGTTGTTTTTATTCAATTCAGCCTACGCAAGAGAAACCGTGAGGAGCGGATAGCCACCACAGCACAGAAGGTGCAGCAAATGAAGTTGAAACTGAGCGATTCAGAGAAGAAGAAAGAGGACTGGCTTTTCTGGAGACCCATTCTTCTAAATGTTGGTGCTGGTGCAGTTTTAGCACTGGGACTATGCATGTGCTGGGCCTTTTTGTCCCAGTAAGGCCATTTTGCCACATAGATTCCTCTTGTCTTTTTCCAGGGACCCAAATTATGGTACTTATACAAGTAGGTGCTTGGATGTTTCTAGATAGGGGACATGTAATATAATTGTGTTTACAAGCAGTCATACCCGGACATTATCGATTCATTGAATGTTTGTGTAATATGTGGCTATTACAGTGTAACACGGTGTAGTTACTTTGTAACTACTGTGGTAATTCAAATCTGGGTTCCAGTTTTCGAAGCCTGACAATTTACTGTACAAAATGTTGTCTCAGTTTATCCGCGAAAAGCAATGTTAAGTGGACAAGTTATTCCCAGCAAGGTCACCAGTCCGTTAAAATCATGCTTTGGCCTTCAGGCTTTCCTGTTTCAGCATGGATATTCATAGGGTGATTCAGTTGTTTCAGTAGGTAAGAACCCAGAGAGTTTTCATTATGGTCTTTACATGCACATCTCAGGATCCTCTAGTAATAAACTGACTGTAGACGCAGCCAAATGGAATAAGTGGTCTGGTTTCCACTTTGAAAAATGTACATAGTAAACTCTTTCACTAAACAAGAAATATTGCATTCTTTTGTATGTTTCCCTGAGTTATTTGTGCTCATGAATTGATATCTCTTTTGATAGATACTTGTAGGGTAAAATGATGTATGACTGAAAAAAAAGGAAAAAAATGCTGACGATGAGAGCGTGCACATGGTCAATGTATACAGGCCGATTTCCCACATCATTTCCGTGTCTGCCCTGTTGTGTTCAGCTTTCAGAGGATAGATGCTGAACTAGCCCAGGCAAAGTCTCTAAGGATAAAAGTTTGTTTTCCAGTCCCATTACCTCACACTGTAGGATTTCATTGTGGGTTTAATGCCAATTACTTAGCAGAATCAATGTGGGTCAAATGAGATGTCTCCTTCTGCCATGGTTCCAGGAATTGATCCAATATTTCCAGAAGTGGCTAATGGTGGAGTGGTAATTTCATTCCGTCTCTAAGTGACCACCGGGAAAGACCGATCCATTTTCCTCTCTGCAGTCTGTTGTACTGCGTACCGGAAAATGTCTTATTGGATCCAAGCACAAGCACTGCTTAAGTGACGACCTTTTATTAGCCAATAAGTGGGTTTTAGTTTCAGATAAAAGAAATCTTTCCCAACATTGCAGACCCTTGGGCTTTATGACGTTTTTAGTTTAAGGACATTGAATGAAATTGATTTATGCTGACACGTTGTATTGGATCAGGCTGTTAGATCTGTTTAAGGTATTACTCATAAAAAAGCAAGTGAAGTCACCATTTCTGAAATGCGTGACCGACAATGCTGTACAGAAAACTACAAGTTCCAGAATTTTTACTCGTGTGACGTAATTTCCTGAGGCTGTATAAACGCTCTGCCTGAATTAATCGGGGAAGGTGAATATTATATAATATTATATAAAATGTTGATTTTAATACCATTTTAATGCACGTCGAGCTCAATCGTTTGTTAATTATTAGCCAACTCATTTTAATTTTTTAACCGCCATTTTTTTTATAACTCAAACGTCAACGACAATACACAGGCACAATCCCGGGCACACTCCCGCTTGCTTTTCCGCCAGGATTTAAAATATCAGTTGCAAGAGGCGTTTACAAAAATCCTGAGTAGAGCAAAATAACTAGTCCAACAAATATGTTAAATAGGGGTATTTGACGCTTATGCCTTAAATGATAAAATGCGGCATAGTCACGATTGTTAGTTTAAACTCGTAGCGTTTAACGTTACACACTCGTTTCGAAACATGTCCCTGCCACCAGAAAAGGCATCTGAATTAAAACAAATAATTCACGATCATCTAATCAAGGTAAGCCATGATGTACTTTTTTACTCGCAAATCATGAATTGGTTAACGTTAAGTCACCTGCAAAACTTTAAACATCATACAATGGACGCGTTAACGTTTCGCGTCAAACATTTCAGCTGTTGTCATTGATTACCTGATTTTATTATAGTTTTATAGCATTAAATAATTGTGTAAGTATAGAAGTAGGCTAGGTAGGTAGTTTTTTTTAATCAGGTTTGTTTTTTAGTTATAATTAAAGCTTCCTAACTGGATTGACTCCAAATGTAAGTCCCTTCGGAAAACAGCGTCTGTCAAATGCAAGAACATAAACGTTTAACGTTAAGGTGTTTGCAGATGGATATCCATGGCACAATTCGTGATGTTTTGGCGGAGACAGTGAGAGGTGATGGGCACCATGGACAGCGCTCCCTCTCTGACGAGGATTTCATAAATGCTCTCCATCGGAGGGGAATCGTGGATGATGTGATGAAAGATCTAAGTTTTACAAATGTGGTATTATAAACATGTTTCACTGCACTTAATCTCACAGTAGCACAGCGAATGGGAACAACGTGATAAATGCATTCTCTTTACTAGTTAGTTTCTCATCCTGATGTGCATCAAACTGAAGCTGACTCTGTGAACAAATCTGCAACTCATTTTGTGGACAAGAATATTGCGCAGTTGAAGCCAAGTAAGTGCTTTTTAAATACGCATGTTGAACAGAATTACGTTTCTTTGGATGAACTGTCCCTCCAAATTATCATTTTTGTCAGCCAACATCAGTCCTCTGAGGAGACATCTCTACCTCCAAGTTCTGGGTGGTAAGGCCTTCCTGGAGCACCTGCAGGAGCCAGAGCCTTTACCTGGACAGGTGTGCTCTACCTTCACCCTTCATCTACACTTCCGCAACCAGCGTTTCCGCTCCAAACCGGTCCCTTGTGCCTGTGAACCAGACTTACAGGAGGGCTTTCTTCTGGAAGTACATAGAGATGGACCAGGTATCTCATATATATACAGAACATTTGACTAGCAACCTACAGTATAATATTTTATTATGTCACCTTTAATGTCTAACTTTCGGGTTGTGTCGTGGAAAAGGAGATGCTGGCAAAATGGCAGACGCAACCACCATGTTGTCCATCTGTGATCCAGTGCATATGGTGCTGATCAAAACAGACACATCTGGAGACACCACACTTGTTTCTTCTTATTTTCTCGACTGGCGGACAGTTCTTGGTGCTCCACATGGAAAAAACAAAGTGTCAGTGGAACTGCTGGGAGTAGGTAAGCAAAAGTTAAAATTAAAAGGGAAGGGAAGATTCTAGGTATACAGGTTTGGAATGACATGGGAGTGAGTAAATTATGAAAAATATATATTTTTTGGGGTGACATGTCCCATTAAGACACTCAGTAGAAGCATCCATGTTCTATGTTATGTTTATCATAGTAAAATATGCTTCATATCCTCAAAAAAAGGTCACCCCTTAATGTATGCTATTCTTTGACACTTGTGTTTGTGCATGTTTGTGCACACGCTTTTTTCTCAGGTAGTGAATGTAAAGTCCCCGCTGGTGTTTTAAATCTCAAGTTGGAATTGTATCCTCCCCACACTGAGACCCTGAACCCTGATGTCATCACCACCCAGGTAAATTATAATTCAGTTTATTAAGAAAAGGAAAAGCGGCTTTGTCCTGAATACCCAATCTCAATAAGTATAAAATAACTACTGCATTTCAGACAACGATTTTTGGAAGATACAAATTAGGGCCTTCATTTTTGCAGCAATCTCTAGAAAGACGGAGAACAGCAGAAAAGGAGCGACTGTTTTTGGTATATGCAAAACAATGGTGGCAAGAGTTCTTGGAGATTCGACCCTCACATCAGTCCAAACTAGTGAAGATTTTTGCACAGGTGACTTTATTATGTATTTCTGAGAAGCTTCAGGTATTGTACTTGTGCATGGAGATGGTGGTCTAGTGGGTTAAACCACTGAACTGGTAATCAGAAGGTTGCTGGTTCGATTCCAGCAGCCACCACCAGTGTGTCCTTGAGCAAGACACTTTACACCATGTTGCTCCAGGGGGATTGACCCTGTAATAAGTGCACTGTAAGTCGCTTTGGATAAAAGCGTCTGCCAAATGACTAAATGTAAATGTAAATGTAGATAAGAGTAACTATTATTGTTGTCATTTAAAGGGATAGTTCACCCAATAATGGAAATTCTGTAATGAATTACTCACCATCAAGTTCTTCCAAACCGGTATACATCTTTATTTGGTTGAACAGAAAAGACAGATAATTGGAATAATGTTAGCTACTGATATTTCTGGGACATCATTTACTAGCAAAGTAAGAAAAACGATTGTATTTTTTTATTCTGTTGAACACAAAAGATAATATTTTAAAGAATTTAGAAAAGAAAACCGCTCTGGGGCACCTTTGACAACCATTAAAAAGTCAAAGGTGCCCCAGAAATCTCAGTTGCTAACATTTTCTGAAAAGCTTTCTTTGTGTTCAACTGTACAGGTTTGGAACAGCTTGAGGTTAAATAAAGACAGAATTTTCATTTTGGGGGGGTATCCCCTCTAAGTGATTCATGCTTGAGCTAACAGTATTTGGTGTGTGTCGTGCAGGATGAAAACGGCGTGAACCGACCCGTGTGTTCGTACGTGCGTGTATTGCGTGCTGGCAGGTTGCTTGAGAGTCCTCGGCAGGCTGCACGGTTTGTCAGTTTGTTGGCTCAGGAGAAAGCACCTGTCGTTGGGGGAGGAGTTAGGCAGGAGCAGTGGTGCTCTATGATGGCTTTCCTCTGCAGGAACAAGGCAAGACATCCTATCAAAATTCAATTACAATTGTTTGAATTTCTCAACTGGTGCAGAGTGTTTGTATCAATGCGGAATTCATGGGTTAAAATGGGTGAAAAAAGTGCAATGTGATATTGCACAGATATTGTTTTTCATACTGCAAATAAGAGAAGTCACAAACATGAGATGTTTCCAATGAAACGATTCTTGACATTATTAGCAAACGAAAAGAATGTAATCTAATTCATACAAGAGTATAATTAATTTGACAAGCGAAGAAATGTACAGAGACGTGAAAGTCAAATTGTTTGTTGCCAGGGTGACTGCGAGGATCATGCCACACTGCTCTGTAGTTTACTGTTAGGATTTGGACTGGATGCTTATGTATGTGTGGGCACCAAAACCAAGAACATCCCACACACCTGGGTCATGACCTGCGGCACAGATGGTTCCGTCACCTTTTGGGAAAGTTTCACTGCACACAGGTAAAGTTTCATATGTTCACATTATTCATATTTTAATTATTCATAATGACTTGCATGAACTGGAGTTTATATCTAAAAATGGAGGGGTCATGAGGGTGAATAAATGAGAACAGACATTTTATCCCTTTAACCCCATGTTATCTGCATCAGATACGTCCATCATCCAATAGACCCAGATGCTCCTCCCATGGTCTCGCAGCCAAAACCTACCTACCCTTACCGGACAATCGGCTGTGTCTTCAATCACAAGATGTTCTTGGCGAACTGCCAACCGTCAGACGCTGTAGAACTGTGTGTGTTTGACTTCGCAGACGGCTCTCGCTGGAAAGCTATGAGTGAGGAGGCCATTCAGTCTGTGTGTGTACCTGGAAGCACCTCCTCTCTCCCCCCAACTCCTCCCCTCTGCTCTCCTTCTGTGCTGCCTAATGAGGCCAGCAACCAACTTGAGCTGGAGATGCGCTACCTACTAGCCGAGCATAGGAAGGTAACACACAGGAACCAGAAACCATTTACTTAAAAAACAACTTAGTTGTCGACTAAAAGTTGTATTTTACTATTCAGTCAAAGGGTGAATTTGCATTATTTAATATCAGGGTGCTGTTAAACTCCTCAATGACTTTTTTGGTGAATTTTACCACAGATATATCAGACTACACTCTTGCCTGTTGGACATTTGTGTGAATAACTAATTGTGATGTTTATGTGTGTATGTATAGGATCTGGGTCTGGCTACAGTGTGGGATGATCATCTGTCGTACCTGCTGTCAGCCGCGCTGTCCGCATATGAACTGGAGCGCTGTACCGGTGTGACTTGTGGAAACGAGGAGTTCCAGGATGCTGTGAGGAGGGCAGTGCCTGATGGTCACACTTTTAAAGGCTTTCCTATTCACTTTCTGCACCGGAACGCACGCAGGGCTTTCGCTACTTGCCTCAGGTACCTTTAAACACTTAAAGTCATATTGTTATTAAGTCAATTCAAAAAGAGTTAACCCCCCTCCAAATCATAGGTTAGTAATGTCACATGATAACTTGTTCAACCTCTACTTGCTCAATGTTATTTTAAAATCTACTCTTATTGTATCGTCTAGGTCACAGTTCTGTGAAGAGATAGTTTGCTGTCGAGGAGATCATGTGCGCCTGGCGGTTAGGGTTCGAGTGTTTGCTTATCCAGAGTCAGCCTGTGCAGTCTGGATCATGTTTGCATGCAAGTACAGATCAGTACTGTGATAGAACAGAAGAATCCGTTATCTCAGGTTTCCAGACTCTCTGTGAGTCAACCCCCTCCTCAATGTCTCTGCAGGTTTAGGGTATTATTATAGAGTTTTGGTTTTACATGTACAGTTTGACATTTATTTAATCTACTCTGAAATCTGCAGTACGGTCTGGACTTTACAATCTTCATGTCAAAAATGCATGTGTGTTTTTGAAAACTTTTATTTATTATGGATGTATTTTTGTAAATATATCACTATTAAAATATGCACATTTGTCCTTTTGGGATATTTAACCTTTTTATACTGGCTATTCACAGTATGAACGATTGATAAACTACTGTATTGGCTCGTTGGTTCATGTTAACTATTGGTTTATGTTAACAACACGAATTAAGTAATGTTAATAAGACCTTTTTGTAAAGTGCCATCTTTTGTAAAGTAGCAACGTTTTATATAACAAATAAATTATGTTGCAAATAAATGTTTTAAATGAAAGAATAATCCTCTTTATTTATATTTTACCATATTTTTATATACAAATCCAGGTCTTTTTTATCACACATATTGTTGCTTGCTGTGTTAGGTTCTGGGCATTAGCTTGTGTAATGTTTGGTCAATAAGGTGAAAAATTATGTAGACCGAATATTTTTATAGTTCTTCTACGACCAGTAGATGGCAGGATGGTATAAGAAATAATTCTTTAAAACCTGCAGAATTGTGAACAAATATCCTCCCTCATGCAAGAACAATATGGAATATTGCTGGATATATAAAGCTACTCAACGGTTGTTGATTCTTTGCGGAGGTCTACCGGAAGTAAAGAACACAAAGTAAAATAAGCGAAAAGCTACGGAGCACATTTAGGGAGATTGTGTTGGAAAAAATATGAGAGGGACGTGAAAAATATTTTTACAACTTTTGCGTTATCTCGTGAAACTACATTCTGCGAGTTCGGACAAGCACTTCATGTTTAATATCCCGCTGCCAGAGTTTGTACACAAACATGGATCTATTGTCGTAGATACCTGGATCAATAACTCGAGTCCTAAATAAGGTATAATCCACGGCTCTACGTGGAGGGGAAGAACCACCCGAGTCCCGACGCGAAGCGGTAGGTGGTTGCCTCCGCGAAGTGCATTAAAATCCTTTAGTGCACGGGTAGCCGTGGATTATCCCGTTCATACCATAGTTATTTGCCAAGTTAAAGCTTTCGTTGATATTTACAGTGTAATTTTAGATCAAACAGGTGATCACATATTTTTGATAAAGCTTCAAATTATGTTAAAATCCCTGTTACACGCCCCGATATCCGTTTAATTATTAATATAGAAATGTTTTGCATGTAATTTTACTACTGTCCACCAGATGGAGACGAAACACAACAAAAGAGTAATGGCATGAGGTGGGTAAATTAATTACCAATTAATGGTTATTAATTCAACTTTGATACTGCAAATAACAGCGTTGCGAGCTGCATTTTCGTTGGAGGCCTTGTATGTGTTTAGGATCATGCCACATTTCTCAAGGTTGTAATTTTCTGCAGCACGCAACAACAGATTCATAGTAATAAAGTATTGCATCCCAGAACATGCTCATAAAAATGCATTAAACCTCTTACTTCATTATACGTCTTGCTGTGTACTTCACTTCACAAACTTGAGAACTGTGTGGAAGTGTGGAAAGGTGTCCAATTATGTCAGATTTTGCCGTCTCTCATTAAAAATGTGTGTATCCTGTAGACTATCTGCAGTATGTGCCTGTGACTGTGGGGGTAGGAGTTGTGGAAAGTGTGTATTAGGTTAATGAATTTCCTATTTGACTGAAATCTACATTCGCTTCTAATCACATTTCCTGTCTGAGAGAGGACGTGTTTGATGCAGTAAGACAAGTATTGTCTTCAGTGCATATGAAATGTCTTGAACTGCAGGTGTAAGTTTCTAATGGGTCTGTAGGGACAGGCGATGCTACATTATCTCACCAGACCTGACAAAAACACTCATATGCCATTAACACTGACTGAAGTGGCTGTTGATTGTCAGAGAAGTTTGCCATTTCACCCCTTGTCAGGCTTTTGTTGTAAATGAATAGATTTTTGTGATGTGCAACAGTTACTGATTTACACAGATTATTTTGTATTTTTTAAAGTTTTCTTGCATAAAAACAGTAGCATGTGAGTATTTTTATTATGTCAATGAAATGTATTCTAAGTATCGTCGCCTTGGAATCAAAAGGTTCTATCTGGCATTTTTGTCAAAATCAAGTTATTCACATATTCTTATTCTGTGACAACTTGTTTACAGTATGTGATGTTTTTTCTTTACTCTGTGTACATTTTGGAGATTTTTTAGGTGAAACCGAATGTAAAAACCTTGAAGCTCAGTATCTCAAAACTGCTTGGAATTCAGATTTACACTTATGTAAACCTAGAAAACAAATTGGGATCTTAAATTTTGCATCAAATTTTTACTCTGCAGTTCATTCACGTGATCATTTACAAAGATAAAACATCAATATTTACACAAACAAATGTGCCTGTTTGTAATTATGCAGCATTTATGCAATTACATACATTGCAAATTAGACACTTCAGAGTACAAAAGCATAAAAGATAAAACGGCTTCAATTATCTAATTCAAGAGAGCCCTTCCACTTTTGTGATGAAACAAATACATACATGTATGTTTGTCATTATTAAAAACAAAAGCAATTATTGAATGTGTGTGAAAACCATGTTTTGATAATACATTCTCAGATACAGTATATTGAACATCTGTTTCACAAAAATGGTGTGAGTAATTAACCCCAAGTGTGCAAATATCTTGTCAATGTTTTCAAATATGAGACATTTAAATTTGCTTTAAGCATTGAGGTGCTTAATGTCTTTTATTTATAATAAACGTCATTTTGATCATGATTTATACACAAAATATCCACGTCCTTTAAATAAATAGTATGAGGCAACAACATCTGTTTATCTCTATATTTGTTTACGATAATCAATTTGCACTCCAGTGTCCATGACCCTCAGAGAACAAAATCAAGATTTTCATTTTCACAATCAAAGCAAAAACGTGCGTGCTAGTTTCTTCACCGGGATCCTCAACCTCTCCCTATCTTTCAGGTCCATCTTTTATCCTCTCCCTGCTTTTGTTCTGAATCTCTGAAGATCCTGGTGCTTGTGTGAAAAAGGAGGCACGCGCGCGAGAGAGAAAAGGAGGGAATGTGGGGTACAGCAGAAACATGCTGCATTGCCCAGGGCAGTCTGGGTAATAAAGTCATTAATTCAGCTGATTAAGTTGGCCTTTGGGTTAAAGAAAAATCATATCCGTCTCCTTCTCAGATGTAACTGGGGACACACAGAAGAGGCGAAAATGCCAGCTAATTAGCAGACGGAAAGAGAGGGAATGAGCACGGAGGGAGGGAACGAGGGATGGGGGCAGAGAGGTGCTTCTACTGAACTCTTAATGAGACATCTTTGGGGGTGAGGGAGTGACACACTCATCAAACCACACGAGCGCGCGCACACTCACGCACACAAATCTCATAGATGCGTTCTTCCTCGTTGCTGCACGATGCTAACTAATGATCCACAACTAGAGAGCAACCGAGAGGGGCTAAAATGTCAGCTGATGCGCGGTTTTAATGAGCTTGTTGTGAAAGGCGAGCGTGGCGAGGTAAAGAAAATTACAGCGCAAAACATCGCCAGCAATGACCCGTCATGCTTTCCTTGAAGCGACAATGTACCAGCTGATTTGAAATTGCCAGGGGCTTTGCTTTTTATCCCTCGTTTAATAGCGGGAACCCGTGTCTCTCGAGACAAGGCTTTGTGGAAGATTGCTTCATGCCTTTTTTCCTCTAAGGACAAGGTCAGGTGGATCTCTTTCCCTCGATGGGAAAGTCAGAGGACAGCGGGTGACAACAGATATGTCTCGTATCGGTCTGATTCGCCCACTAGTATCAGACATGTCCTTCATTCTACCCCACAGTCTTTTGTGTGCGTGTCCAGCTCTCTTCTTTTTGAGTGACACCACCACAGTCTTTTTACTTGCTTGTCATATTGACTGACAGGAGACAAAGACGTGGACCAGTCAATCACAATGCCAAGATGGTAGCAAAGCAAACACAGACCACAAGGCTTACAGATGCATGTGCTCAGTTGTCAACATGATGCTTGCTTGAAACGAGTGTCCTTATTTCAGTAATTCAGTATCTTTTTAAAATGCAGTTACTGGAACAGTTCAATATTACGTGAGTGTGAGAAAACAAATAAGTCAAACTATATATAGTGGGCTGTATATAAACTGTATATAATGAGGTGGTCAGGTACTTTATCACAGACAAGGAATTCGTTCTGGTGATGAAGCTTACAGCATACAAATAATACCAACTAACAAGAATAAACAAAAAATATATAATCTGAATAAAAATACAGAAATAATACACAATTGCATATACAGTAAACAAAGCCCTACAGTTATGTAATTTTTTTACATTTAATTTAATTTAATTCCATTACATTGATACAATAAATCATGCACCACTGACCATAATACAATATATGTAAAAAAAATTAAGACAACAGACAATAAACAAAGATGTTATAAATTCGAGATAAAAACCCATTTTTTAATTTTGACCTTTTAGAGCTGCTTTTACTAGATCATATTAAAAAGAAAAACATAACAGTGAGGCATTATAGCCTTAGCATAACCAAACAACAAACCACAGAATATATATAATTCTGACAAATTTAGGTAAAAGAATGGTGATTTTTATTGAAAATAGGCAAAAGAAAGATTGTTGTTTTTTTCTCCTAGTTTTTTGTGTATTTCCTTTTTTAAATTTGTTAACTTTGCTGTAGCCTATTTTATCTAAAGCAATGCTAAAATAGCACGCCAGGTTAATAGTGATTTGGGACATTTCCCGAGGTTGCTGAGGAAAACACAGAGCCATAACACGTGTGAGAGTGTGACCTGAGGGAAAAATCTTAAATCATGATACATTTTAACTTTGTCATAGTATCATTTTCAAGGTTACTGCCGGAACTTTTGTCATTGTTTAAATGATGCTACCCAAAAAAGCCACTCTGTCTTTTCAACAAGAAAAGTATTTGTGTGATTAAAATGACATTTTATTTAAGCAACCCTATAGTAAATGTAAACATATTTTTTCTTGTGGGTCTGTATAATTTGGTTGAAAGATTTTTCCAAGAGATGTATTGTCTCACTGCATCTACAAATCACAAAAATAAATTGGAGTTTGGATACAGTGTGTGTAGTGTACTGTAATATATATATAAAACACATTTTAATTTGGTATAATTGTAAATTTTATTTTTCAACATGCATTTCTATATTTCCATTCGACCGATCTACATTTTCTGATTAACAGCACTCTCACGGCAGAGGTGATGACCTCGCCTGACTTTAATTCCACCTGCATTGTGTTTCATTGTGTATACCTCTGGAGCATCGTGTTCGCTTCAGGCACAAGTCAAGTCCTTATATTCATCCGCAATTTCATATTCACAGATTCTGTTTAACTTCGTGATTCTAATTTTAAAATGGCACAAAGACTTGAGTTCAAATTAATCTAGTTCGGCATCAGACTTCCGCATTTGTGTAATTCAGCTGCAAACGAATTGAACATTAGTCATTAAATAGCTGTAGAGTGATAAATCCATTTAATGTTTAATAGTAAAGGGATGTGGATCACACTTGGGTAGGGAAGTCATTTCAAAAGAAGGAAAAATTCCATTAAATGAATGTTATCTGTTGCATAAGCAATGAAGTCTTGGGTCTCTGCTGGTTGCGTTGACTGACGTTCTATGTGCGATTCAGTGAAAATTGAACCTCCCAGCAGATTCAACCACTAAACCTGCATAAACAAAGACGCTTTTCCTAAATAATCAAAAATTCTGTTGTTTTCTTAAGATTTTATACACATGCAAGTGCTATTTATTTCTATTAAACACACATGTTTGCATTTCTGGATGTAATTAGGACAAACGTTTCATTAGAATTGTGCTTTTTCTTTAATATTTAAACTTTCAAAAGTATAAACATAATAAATGTATGTTAAAGGTGTCATATGGCCGAATACGTGTTTTTCCGTGTCTTTGGTGTGATGCCCATGCATGTGTTAGACACGTAAAAATTGCAAGAATTAACTGTTGGAAAAAACATGCATTCTATCTAAAAGCGAATGCTCACCCAGTCATGCCTGAAACGCATTGTGTAACCACACCCCAACAAATCTACATCAGTTTGTGGAATAAGTTGACTACGACCACCCAAATGTATACGCAAGTAAGGTGGGTGTACCTGTCAATAAAATTGCTTTGGAACCTGATTTTCCAAATATGGTAAGAGGCGTTACATTTCCGTCACTTGCTTGCAGTATTCGACCAATCACTATGCACTGGTTAGCTGGCCAATCATAGCACACCGTCTCTTCAGAGCGATGAGCTTTGCTTAAAATCTGTGCATTTCAGAGAGGCGTGGCAAAGTGGAGATACAAAAATGCACGGTATGTGAAAAATTCAGCGTTTTTTACCTTAAATGGTGTATACACATTGCATTGCATCCAAAACAAACGATAATATTTGTTTTAGCCGCGTCATATTACACCTTATACATGTTAATTATATAAAGTCTTTTAAAACAAAGTGAAACATTTATAATGGAAATATTGTTCTAATTTGTTTTAATTCTTTAAATTATAAATTCTATACCATTATTTATGCGCTGCCGAATTTGATATCAATGTGGACCAATGGTCTATCATGGTTTTCAATAATTGGCTAATGGGACACTGAACATCTTGTAAAAACATCTCATGTACACTTGAGAGGAGAAGGTAGAGAGCCCTCATGCCATAAAAAGCTTTGAAAGATGCTCTCATAGGAAGCCCACGACGGTCTTTGCTTGTGCGAGGCCTTTCATGGCATGTTTCAGGTAAGCAGGGGCCTCATCTGGCACAGACTCTTCAATTGATATTAAGATAAAAACAAACCTCTTTCAGGAACAGTTTTCAAAGCTCTTAGGCTGAATATAAAAGCAATGCTGACAAAACAAAAAGCCTTTTAGAATCTAAACATCCACCAGTTACCAGTGACAGTTCAGGGACAGTCAAACAGAAGACACCATAAACAAAATCATTAAAAAAGGAAAACATGAGGTGATAAAATATATTTTTACATCAGCTCTTGTGTGATTTTTGTAATGGAAACACTTCTGTAAGAGATAATTTAGTGGAAGAGATCTTTGATCTCATCCAGATGAAAAACTGTGTGGGGGAGTATTTAAAAGCATCGAAAACGTGCAGTTATAC
Source organism: Triplophysa tibetana (assembly GCA_008369825.1). Taxonomy (NCBI): domain Eukaryota; kingdom Metazoa; phylum Chordata; class Actinopteri; order Cypriniformes; family Nemacheilidae; genus Triplophysa; species Triplophysa tibetana. The sequence continues at coordinate 13,017,126 of CM017916.1, forward strand.
TCTAATCACATTAATGGTGACAAGGACGATATTACACTTTTCTTGTTGTTTTTGCTGTGAATTAAAGTGTAGTGACAGAAAATGACCTATAATGCTTTGTTCTAAACAAAACGTTTTGTTTTAACAAATTACCAAAAAATTATGTAAAATCTATAAATGTTGATTCTGTCAATTTGTATTACTTTTTTAAAACCGGTACATTTTGACATTACAAAACACTTTTTTCAGGGTTTGATTTTTGGATGTCATCAGAGCCTGAAATTTAGCATAGGAGTAGAGTTTGATCTGTCTCTCTCCTTCTCTTTCATCTTATTCCTTTTTCATTCCTCCACCCCGCCCTACTACTTTCTGTTTTTCACATGCTCCTTCTACCAAAACTGTGTTTCTTCCCGTCAGTTCTCTTCGACCTGTTCTGAGTCACAACACTCCTTTGTCATGCCTTTATTCCCTTGCAGTGTGATTTCACAGTCCATCCTGCAGTCCTACAGCAGTGCAGCAGAGCCACTGTACAGACGCCTCTTTCCCTCAATAATGAAAATATCACAGGAGACCCAGAGGGGGCTGCTGACCTTTATCGGCCCGGTGCATTATCGCCACGCTTGCTTGCTCTTTCGTAAAATGCCTGGCCACACTCTTCTCCCCGGGGCAATATGCCTGAGTGACTGCAGTAGATTGAGTGCTTGTAGATCCATACCCTGTGTAAATAATTTATCACCCTCAGATGCTGCTGAGGACAGCGAGAGGGAAAATAAGCAGCGTCGAGTCTGGGAAGTGAGAGAGGGCTTATATTTGTGCACCGCAATGCACTCAATTACTGGCCGACTTAGGAACGCCGGGAGGAATGTTGAGCTTGAGGAAAACAAAGCAAGATTTGCTGTTCAGTCGGGTGGGTTGATGCTGTACCGGAACATTCAAAGCATATGGGTGAGATATGTTAGAGTAAGATTAAAGTTACACAAAATGTCTCTCTGAATCCACATAATAGTATTGCAGTGTTAACATTTTCAAGGTGGCATTGTCACACTTTTTTGAGTGTTAAATCTCTGATTTGAAAATCATTTTTTGCTGTTTTGGCCACAGCTTTTATAGGTGAAAAGGTGTTTCGCATCATATAGTGCTTTCAGCTTATTCTGTATTGTACAGCTGGAGCTTTACAAAACCAATCACTATTGTGACGATTGTTCACGTGGTCAATAAATCTAAATCTCAGGAGGCTCTTCGAAAAGTATATTAACACAATTGCAGTCATCACAGCTGATATTTAGCTGGTTTTGGAGATGGAGCATATATGGTGTGATGTTAAAATATTTGCATCTGGCAGTTTTTTTTCAAAATAACTGCACTGCGCGCTGACATATAAAGTGACAAGCCGCTGTTTGTGGAAAACATGTAAATATGTAAAAGATTATAAGAAAACCCTTTCATGGTTGTTGTCATAATCCATGTATGAAAGGGTAAACTGAAATCCGCACATTTATTGTATTTAACTGAGTATAACCTCATTATTCATCATGGCAAAAGCTGAATACGTTATTTTTCGCATTTTGTAATCATTTTTTCATTCTAAGTTTTTTCATTTTTTTTTTCACTTATATTTTTAAAATATTGCCAAAAATGTCAAATACAGAGAAAATGCTTATTTATAAGAAAAACATGAAAACCGTGCAATTTTAAGTTTCAAAACTGTTATTTTACTGTATTTACAGTTTTTTTCAAAGATTTTTTTAAGTGTAGTTTGTAACAATTTGTACAGTTTGATTGGAGGATAGATTTGTTAAAGTGACATGTAACTGAAAATTTGCCTTTAATATTTGTATTATGTTGTTATTGAAGCTTAAGGTGCTGCACATCTAGCCACGCCCTTTAGCCTCTCTTACTTCATTATTTAAATACAGAATTATTTTTTGAATTAGACAGCATTCAGCATGTATCTCTGAAGGAATGCCTACAATGGCTTATGTTGATGTTGGTAAATCTCCCTCTAAAGATGCTTGAGGCTATGGCCCTCACAGTGGGGTCTTTAGTAAAAGACTCCCTGCCATCTGGAGCTGGTGAGTTGAAACCAAAGGGTTTCTGTAGGATAGAGGCCAAAAGCCATAATGAATGCACATCTTCAATGCACGACCTTCAGAACCACTCCAGAGGGGGGTTACATGCGGACAATAGGCCAGAATTTGTTGAACACAGATTCTTTTGTCAAAAATATGTATCTTATAAATGAATATGTTGTATGCCTATTTATATTTATTATTTAACTATAATAAACAAACATTTTTCTTTTTCATGTGATGTGAACGTATTGTAGTTGATCTAAAACTGTTTTGGGGGTATAGCATTTATGCTAATGCCTTCAATAGCGCCCCTTGTGGCAAGCATCAAAATGAATCCTAAATTCACTTTAACACATTTCAGCAGACAAAGACGTGTGAAGTCAAACTTGCGTAGACAGTATAAGGATTCCTTTGATCTATAAACATTTTTTGCATTCAAATTTTGATTCAGAGAGCTGCATGTTGAAAAACTGAAAACGTCTTAAAACTAATTCCCACATGATAATGATTTCACATTGATCCCACTATCAGCTTTGACCATCTCTAATTAAACACATCACTTCATGATCCGCCTGCAGTCAGCGCCATTAAAACCTGCACACACACCTTAACCGTCAACACACAGCTCCAGCTTAAAGATCTCTGCAGAGAGGAGATACAGCGCTCCGCTCCAGGAGCACAAACCAGGAGAACCCAATTAGCAGTGATTTGTGGCAAAGGAGGAGATAGGGACGGAAACAAATGACGACGGGTGAGAGAAGTGACAGAGCTGTGATTAATGCGGAAGCTGCAAAGCAAGGAAATGAGAAAGACAGGACTAACAGTGGGACGCTGTCTGACAGGTACCACCTGACACACCTGCGAAAAGAAGAGAAGAAGAGAACAAAAGAGAATTGGCTTCAATGATCCACTGGGACTGTTTTTGTAAATAGGTTAAGAAAATGGAACGGTTTTCTTAAAAGAGCGACGCAGAGAGGGGAGATTTAATAAATGTACTTTCCTTAGATTTTTATATCGACCAATATTGTAACTTCACGTGATTGGCTGAATAATAGACATTTTTATTCCGCCTGGTGTCTGTTTCAAAAAAGTACAATTCGAGAATAAGAAGTATAAATACTGGAAAATGAATCTACATATGTTTCATTTTGCACTATTTTATTTGAATGGTTAAATCATGATTTAAAAAGAGACTTAAAAGTGAAAAAAATATAGACTACAAATGATATATACTCTTCAAAATAATGGTGCTTTAAAGGTTCATCACAGAGATGCCATAGGTTCCACAAAGAACCATTCAGTCAAAGGTTACTTTTTTATAATGTGAGGAACCTTTTTTTCGCCACAAAGAACCTTTTGTGAAACAGAAAGGTTCTTCAGATGTTAAAGGTTCTTTATAATTATCATCTACTTGCAACAATTTCTTCAAAGATAAATTAAAATTATCAAGTCTTTATCTTTACAGAAAAAAAACTATAAAATAACAGCCTCATTCAAAGCATTCAAAGATTGATGAGTATTTCTGTTTCCCGGAATGCTTTGCATCAGGCTGTTTTTTTGTATATATTTTCCTGAAAAGATAAAGACTTGTTAATGATTAATGTATGTTTTCTTTCGTTTTTCGTAATGGCAACGTTACCATCAACTACATATGTAGAGCAACATTTTTCCCAGTAAAGGGAATGCGAACCGCTGATGTTGTGTTCTACAGATGAAGTCATACGTATGAGTATATAATAACAGAATTTGGGTACTATTCCTATGTAGTTTTACATGTGAATTTCCAGCAATGAGAATGCGGAAAAGTCCTGAAAGTCTTATACATCTCAGATTTTTCCTCCTGAGAAAAAGCCCAGGCATATCATACATGTCTCCACTAGAGTTTCATAAGAGATCTCAATAATGTCATTAAACGGTTAAAATTAGCCTTTATCTGCAATTAAAGGCAATTCTATTGATCAATTTTCATATTAACAAAATATTTCTCATCCAAAATGTATCCAAAACCTGAGCCATTTTAGGATAGGCATCCGAGTCAAAGTTGTTACACAAATGAAAGTAAAAACTCAAACCCCCTGCAACCAACAACTTAAAGAGCAACGTCTGAGCAATAAACATTTTCTATGGGCAAGGTTTCTTCACAGAAGTCCATTTAAATATTCATAAAATTTAAAAAACTTTTATTACCATGACCGCATGATAAAGTTATAAACATGACATTTGGACCAAACCAATGATGTCAATACAGAAGTCGTTAAGTCTTGTGTTCAGTTGCTATAAGACTTCCTTTCTAGCGCTGTACAATGATGCTTTTGGAGACTTGTGAAACAGTCTGGATTTCTTTTATTCCTATAGGTCATTAATTGGATGGACAAACACCATTTTAAGATGAAGTCAGACGCTTAGCCTGGCACTGAATTTGTTAGCTAAATATTCCTGCCGTGTCTGGCTACCCGGAACGCTGTTCTTTGGCTGTCATGGTGATGGGTCGGTATGTGGAGTATCCCGTGGAGGACTGTTCACTAAGCTAATTAAAATGCAGGAGATAGTTATGGGGCCGATATGCCTGCCTCTCTCTCACCAGCGCTCAGTCCACAGTCAATACTCTTTCTGCCTTTCTCTCTCTCTCTCTCTCTCTCTCTCTCTCTCTCTCTCTCTCTCTCTCTCACTCTCACTCTCTCTCTCTCTCACACACTCTCTCTCTCTCTCACTCTCTCTCTCTCTCTCTCTGGCAACACTAATTGACCAGGGAAAGCACAGCGGCAGTTCACTCTCTTTCTATCCTCCATACCTCTCTCGTCCTTTTCCTTTGTATCTCTCCTCCGTGCTAATAGAAGCTCTGCTGCTCCTCTCTCTCCTGTCTGCCTCTGCTAATTAAAACTGTGCTGAGACAGAAAGAAAGCGAAGGAGAGGGCACATGTACATTCTGTTGTGTGAATACTTGAAGATTTCAAGAACGTGGCAAACAACAACCCTGTAGCAACATTAAAAGCCTTTACCTTCTTTTATATTGCTTATAATTTGTAATTCAGACTTGATTCATAGAAGTTTTATTCAAAAATCTCTTATTTGAGTGAAACCTTGAAACTTCCTGTCTGAAATAATAATTTTGCTTCCTTTTAATGGTAAACTATTCATCTATGGCAAATAAAAGCCAACGCAATTGTAACTTTTCTAATCCACCTTCTCTGAATTCCTTCGACCGAGTTGGCGCCACAGCACTCCTCTGCCTTTCCTAAACACCCTCTGATAAGTCACAGCCCCTCAAAGATGGAAGAGGTGAGGGAGGAATGAAGAGAAGCAGGTGAACCCTGGCTGGTGTCCAGGGAGGGAAAGTCGGGCGGTTTGTAGGTCAGTGCAGATGGGAGTCACAGAGAAGTAAAGGCCTTGCTTATGTTCTCTCAGTCCTTGCAGTACCGGCCAATTCTCCAATTACTGATGTAGCTCTCGTATCTCTCTCTCTCTCATCCTCCTTGATACCATGCCAGAAAAAGCCTCCCTAAAGACACAGGAAGACAGAAACAAGACAAAGATTTTCAGGATCGGTGGAGGGGAAAGAAAGGTTGTGAAATATTAAACATGACGAGGTCTCATTGGAATGAAGTGCTGTGTTTTTCTTTTGGAAATTTCTGGGTCTTGCAAGGTGGCTGAATAGCAGCTCTGCAGTGTGTGTCAGTAGTTAGCTGACTGGAAGATTTACAGCAAGGACTTTATAACAGTGTCTTGGAAGGATGCTCTGCAGAATATTTCAGAGAAAAAAGTGCATCTTATTCTAAATTCGCGCCGACATCTTTATGGTCAGTAAGGTACATAAGAGTTTGTTAATTTAGCTTTAGATTTAGCATTCTTAGCCAATCACTTGAGCCTAAAATGTCATGTGACTATTCACTTTGGAGCAACAGGAAAATGATGGGCTAACTATTTGCACCATAAGAACAAATGGCAGGAGAAAGAGAAAATTATGAAACATTTCACATACTTTCCGTTCTAAAAAACATTTAAAATATTTACATATGCAAAATATTAATTTTTTGTTGTTTTTGCTTTTTTTTGAATATTGGGATATGTTTTATCTATACCAGATTATGGTGTAATCTTACATTTTATCTCTATTGGTGTTCTATGGGGAGCGAACCTTTACGCTGCTAACACACTATTAAAAATGTTGGATTATTGGGTCAAAAAACGGACAAACCCAAGCGTTGGGTTGTTTTAATCCATTGTTGTGTCAAATATAAACATTTTGTGGGTTCATTTAACTCAGAAGTGGGGTATGTCCATTTTTGACCCAACGCTGTGTTTAAATTAGCCAATATTTTTTTATGCAGTGGTGTGACTTTGTTTTGAAAAGTGGTGGGGACAAAAATGACAGAAACAATCCTTTAATGAAGTTTCTGTAATAACTCGTTGGGAAAATGTATCATAATAGTGGGCAGTCCGTATACAACAACACAAACATTCCTCAAGCATGTCTTAATTTCTTCCAAAAAGTGGTGGGGACATGTCACACCTGTCCCACCCGCAATTAACGCCATTGTTAAAATGTGAAATAAAAGCTTTGAATACATCCATAATGTGTAGTTATTGAAACAAACAGCATGGGCTAATTGTTGAAGCTAACCAATCAAACCTTGACTTCTGTGAGTCACTTCCTGTTGAGAAGGAGCTGTGGTAACCGCTGGTCTGCATCCGCAGAATGCCGCAAGTCTCTTATTAATATTTTTTGCTGCAGTGACACAAGCTGAGATGAAATATTAGTGAGAGGCTTCCAGTCTCAGGACTAAAGAAACGAAGAGACGTTTTACTTCCTCAGCAGACCGCAGGGCAAGCGTAGGCCTTTCATTTAAATATTAACACCACCTCTGAGGTAAGCAAGCATGACTTGGATGCAATTATAACCAACACAGGCCTCTAATAAGTCTTGATACAACAAGATGCTGTGTTTGCTAATAAACAGGCTTAAACTAGTCTGCTGCCAAATTGTGTTTGTGCAATAGCCATCGTAGTTAGAGAGAATAACAGACGGAAACTTAAAAAGTTATTTATTATGATTATATGTGTGAATGTGTCAATAAAATGCATGTGCAGGCCTGCCGTAGGCCTGTGTTAAATGCACGCGTGTGTGAATCTGTGTGTGTGCGTGTGTACCAGCCCATGTATTTATTGGTGGCAGGCCAGTTGTCTCTGGCTTGTTTTGCTCGGTCGATAATTTCCTCATTTGCTAGCGGGAAAATAGCTAATTAAAACCCTCTTCAGCTAACAGCCTGTTTGGGAGTATGCTAATGCAGTCCTGGGCTGGTTTCTGTTTACGCCCTTGTTCCCCACTCTCTCCTGTTTCCTCTCCATTATAGCTGTGGACCGGGACATTGATTCAGTGCACATATCAGTGCTGTGGGTGTGAGCCAAAAAGCCTATTTTCTCCATTTAGAGAGAAACACTTTAAAGCAGAGAGATTCCTGAGAGTTGCCACAATGTCATTACGTTGTAATAAACGGTGAAATGGCAGATAATTACACTTTTATGTTTTATGACACTGTGAAGGGGATGTTGATATGTACTGGAATACATTCAGTGATCACTATATAGATTTTAACTCAATGGTTGATCACCGGTAAAGTAATAATTCTGTTATCAGTTACTGAACCCTCTTTCATTTCAAACCTGTATAGCTTTCTTTCTTCAGCAGAACACAAAAGAAGATGTTTTGAAGAATATTGGGAACCTAAAAAATTGGACCCTGTTGACTTCTATCGTATTCTATTCTATTGACACCAAACGAATGCATGTCAAAGGGTAGCACCATGGTTCGGTTACCTATGTTCTTAAATTATCTTCTTTTGTGTTCTGCAGAAGAAGAAAAAACATTCAGGTCTTTCACCAAGAGGATGAGCAAAAGATGAGGAAAATTCCATTTTTGGAAAAACTATCCCTTTAACAGGGCAATTAAATGTCACGAACGTCAAATTTTGTAATGTGTTTTAAATGATATAAACATATGACTTATTATGACTATTATGGATTTTTTAATTTTGCAGAAAGAAGATAATGCTCTCATTGGCAGACTGTGTTGTGACAATTTCCCCCCATAAAGTCAGTTGCAATGTCAACATGTGCCTGGTGAACTGGAACATTTATTAAAATTTTTCTGAAAAAATGATAAATTAAAATGGGTTTTTTGTAGCAAAAAACATAATTGACTGTAATTTTACTATATTTATGAAGAATCAAATAAATTCTTTATATCCCAAGCCTGTAAAAGAAGTGAAGGAACAAAGGGTTTAATCAAAAGATTAGTATTTAGAAATATTTATGTATGCAGTACATAGAGTTCAGAATGAAATCTAACAAATTTTAAACAACCTAACTTGTATATTAAATATTTTAGTAGATTATATACTGTACTAGTATGTCCCCATCTTTAAAAACAGTAGTGGTCATTCTGGGCCTTAATACCTTAAAAGATATTTTTGGTAACACATTTCTATGTGAAAATGCATTTCCTCAAAATGGTGCCATGAGTTCCAGTGTCTCTAAACAAAACTTTTGTGCTCGTGTTTGCTGGGAAATTAAAATTTTATTCTTGATGTTAGTTTTCGTGCCTTGGGGTGAGCTCACTGAAGTCTGACAGCACAACACTAGAGAGTACAACTGCAAGGCTGTAGTAATTAGCTGTTATTTACCACTGATTCTTTTATTGATGTGCTGTTTATCCTCACTAACTTCCTTTGTAATGACGTGATGAAAGTGGCAGTTGAAGAGAAGCGATCGAGCCAGACAAGCGATAACAACTTTAATGTTTTCTGTGCTCTTTCATCAAAACTTTTGTTATGTTCATTTAAGGTCACCATACTGTTCCTTTCGTCTGCTTAAGCTCAAGTGTGAGTTTACAAACAAACACTCAGGGATGCTTATTTTCTGGGTTACGTTTGACAAACTTAAGCTCATGAGCTGAATTAATTGTGCTGAAATTGATGTGTGGGTGATAAGGGAAAAATCCTTATTTATATTTCTAAACCTCATCCTTTATAACACTTTCAAAGTAGGTCAAACATTTCAAAGTAAACGATAGGCATGCGTATTATCACTTGTCTTGCACAGAATATTGTGGCTGATGCATCTATGTGCTGTGCCGGCATTCATAAGTAATGTATTCCTTTCCATTCGTGTAAGCAATTTGCAGAGATGATACACATGATATTTTGCATTTTAACTGGGTTAAAGGAACAGAAAGGCTTACATTTAATTGAAGAAAAGCATATGTATAATATAGGACAGTGACATTAAATGTGTATGCTCGGAACACGGAAATTGTGTTTTTCAGATGTAGGCTTTATCTTTTAGTAGGCCTATGTTTCATTAGAAAACAATTCCATGATCTGATGGTGTTACTAGTGCCTGGAACACTTACATACTGAATATAAACAATTGTTTTCCAGTTATAAATACACAGATGAATAGATACACTCAAATTCCTAATAGCTAAAGTATGCACACACACACATACGGTTGGTATGAACGCACACATACAAGCAACAGAACAGAACAGAACAGAATCGATAGGATGATGGCACATAAAAAGGCATATATACACAAATATAAACACATCTATACAGTAAAAATGACGAAATGTGTAAAAAATGTAAGTGAAAATAATTGAAAATGAAAGAAATAGTAATACATTTGAAATTAAATTGCTATCAGAGACTGAAATTATTGCACATGAAAAATAAACACATTTTTTCTAAGCTAAATAAGACAAGTATATGTGACAAGTATTGAGGTGAATCTTTATACTGTGCTTTTTTAAGGTCAAGCACACTGAGATTAAACCGAGGCTCTGAAAAGGCTGTCTGAAGGAAGTGACATCAGGAATCAATTCAAATCTATTGGTAAAATGACTGTGGTCAACAATAGGGATTCTAAAAACCACGACTTATAATAAGCAACAAAAAGTTTAGATTGCAAGCACCGGTTTCTCATAGAGTGAGGCAAAGAGATGTTTCTGACGCTGTCATAGTCTTCTTGTACAGCTGCCAATTATCACGCACCGTGTGCTTCTCAACAATACTGTGACGACACATCATTTGTCCAAACCTCACATGCTTTCAGACGTTAATTGGATTTTAAAAACCAATGTAAATTCCATCACTATAATCGCTCCTTAAAGATTTTTCTTTCATCAGACACTGATTGCATGAGTTTGAATGGAAATGGGCGGATGAAATTACCTTGAGTCTTTATTATAATGCAAACTAGAAGCAGGAAAACTTGACAGGTCACAATTCTTGGTTTTCTTTGATTTTTCTTTGATTTTCTATTAAATTATTTCATACCAGTTCAAAAGTAATTAAATTGTAACGGTAAAGGTCAGAAAATAAATTATATACACACGCACACATACACACACACACACACACACACACACACACAGTGTATACACTATAAAAAACATGTGCTCTTCCAATTGATTTTTTATTTATATTACTTTTTTATAACCCTGTTTCTGAATTTGTGAAGTATTACTTTTGAACCAGTTTGCTCAATTAGTAATGTCTGCAATTATCAACACAATCCCTCTAATTGTGAGTAGTACTGGTGATTATTATTTCAAAAAATAAGCGCTTGGGACTAAACCCCGGTAAATTGCAGCCCTGCTATGTTATTGAAACTAGACTCACAACATGAATTTCAATTATTCAGAACAATCTAGGACCTGATAAACAGAGAATTTTTCTCCCTGCCTCATGTCCTTCACCAAGAACAGTGCAATTACATCTCTGCTGGGAATTGGGGGCTGACAGAATACAAGAGGCCAGTAATCAGAAGACAAGAGGTCCGACATACAATAACAAATTACACATCAGAACAACACCGCATGCTTTCAATGTAGCTCTGCCCAACAACATCGCTAAAGTCTGATTTTTGTCTTATTTAACTTTGCACACACTTACATACAGTACGCTTATAGAAAGGTCAGAGGTATCATTATTGTAAACAGCGTTGTGTTGTTTTCTCATATGTGAGGTCGGTTAACATATTAAGATGTATGAGACATTCAAATGTCAAACCAATTAGACAATTCCAACACAAGAAAAATTGTTGAAAATAAAGAACACAAAAATTTGTCATTCAGATCAGATAACTTTATCATTTAAGGATATCAGTAAATTGTAATAATTGTTTAATGATTTTATTATCTATCTATCTATCTATCTATCTATCTATCTATCTATCTATCTATCTATCTATCTATCTATCTATCTATCTATCTATCTATCTATCTATCTATCTATCTATCTATCTATCTATCTATCTATCCATCCATCCATCCATCCATCCATCCATCCATCCATCCATCCATCCATCCATCCATCCATCCATCCATCCATCCATCCATCCATCCATCCATCCATCCATCCATCCATCTATCTATCTATCTATCTATCTATCTATCTATCTATCTATCTATCTACCACCCATCCATCTATATATATATATACATATATGTGTGTGTGTCATGTTATTTTTCTCTCTTCCCATATTTGCATAAAGATATATTAGTGGTCCGACACGTCCTGCAAATTGATAGGCCTTTTCCATTATTTCACGTATTATCTCAGATAAAAGCTTTTCTAATTTTACAGACACACTCGAACAAAGGAAAAGCAGCCCGGGCACGGTCAGTAATGCCGCAAGCAGCAGGACTCCGCCTCCTCTTCCACCTGTCACTCAGGAACCTCTCCGTCCAAAGCCCAATTAAAACGCTCCCCTACACGTGAGCTGACCCGGCTCGCATGAATATGTATGAGAGCAAATGCAAATAAACCGCTTCACCGCTGTGCGCGTTAAGGGCCCCGAGGAAGAGGATAACAAAGGAAAGGCCCACACTGAGCTTCAGGAGCGTGGATGCCATCACTTTAGGACAGAAACAAGATGTCCTGGCCAGCACTGAAGACGCCGTTAACACAATCTGTGTGTGTGTGTGTATTATCAACATTATTTGTACTCCAGAAGCCTTTTTATTGCTGGTAGACAGCTGCTGCGCAGGAAACAGGTCATCAAATACTGTTAAACTTTTTAATGTGCTTGGTAAATATGGATCTGAGGGGACATCTCTTACCTAAGAGAGCTCAGGAGTGATGAATTATATATGAACGGTGGACCTGAAGTATTTCATTGAGTGGAACGACAATTTAAGAACAATGTATGCATACAATTTCTGTTTAATAATATTATTATTAATAATAATAACAATTATTATTATTATTATTATTCTCATTATTATATCATCTTTATTATTATAAGAAGCTGCAACAGCAAGGAACATAATAATTCTTATTAGTAGACCATTGTTAATCGTCAATTTTTGTTGTTATTATTAGTATTATTATTGGTAGAGGCAGCAGCAGTAATTGACCCAGATTTCTGAAATTCCTTCACCACTAAATGCATGGAAAGTAAAACCGGCCAGCATCAAAAGCATTCAGCTTTCTTATACATTCTGTTTGGAGGTCAGAATGAATACAAAAAAAAATAAGTAATAAGGCTGATGGCTTCATAGATAGTGACATTTAGTGCAGGAAAAGTGCCAAGTCGTCACAGCGTACAGGGGTGTGCTTGTAAATAATTAATCTTTGCTCCTCATGTCTACTTGTCAGTACAGACCGGGGGCTTGTATCCTGGCAACGCGCCACGTTTTCCACATGCTGCAGGGAGAGAGGAGCCCTCAGGGGGGAGCCAATCATCTCTGTGCCTGGAGCTGAAACAGCAACGCGCGCACCCATACGCGCATGCAGAGTTTACTCACGCAGAGAGAGCCGTCCATGTATGTACATATGCTCTGGTAAACCGGATACATGCACATACGCACATGCTACAGATTAGGGATGATCTGTTTCCTTGATTAAATCCTAAAACATCTTCATTTCATATATATCTCTATTCCATATCATTCATATTGCAGCACGGCTACTTGGCTTACACCTGTCACGTATGGAAAACCAAGAAACGCATACTAGACTGAAACGTGGCTACCCTTTCTATTAAATTTCTGTCCAATTAAAGTACTTTAATGAAGTAACACCCACAGTGCTTATAATAACGTAAAACTGTGTTAATTATTAAGTCACCAAAGAATTCCACATTTATAAGCTATAATACTTTTAATGGAAAACTCTTCAACTTCTTGTTTCAGCAGGCTCTTGTGTACTGAGTCAGATGTTTTATAAACCTTTGTCTTGGTGGGTCAGTTTGTCGACGTCCGTGTCTTTGTCAGCTATAAGTTTCCTCTCATTGGAGTCAAATGTCTGAGTATTGGTAATCTTCCCAAAAATCGAAAGACTAAGAAACGTCCGACTCTGTGCGACAACAACCAATTAATTGTAGTACTTAAGGCTTCAAAAATGAATAAATAGCAAATATTGTAAAGGTTTAAAGATGAATAGTGTAGCCCTTGCAAAAAAAATGATGTCAATTTTTTCTCTTTTTTCTAAATACAAGAGGACGCTTTAAACATTAAATAAATACTTTGAAGGGTCTGTAATGTCGTTTGAATTTTTTTTGCAGTGATATGTTTTTTCAGACGAAAATAAATGTAAACATCTTTGAAAATGATATCATACACATAAACATGTCCCCTGTAAAGTGACATGTACACTTTACATTTCCATTTCTAATGGGACTGTGATATTGATAATAAGCTTAGGTGCAAGGGTGTGTAAATGTGTGTGTGGGTGGGGCAGATTTTGTGTGTGCCATCCAGCCAAAGGGCTTTGCATGTATGTGTGTGTGTGTGGTCCTGGTAAACCCTACACTGTATGGTAATAATAGCAAAATAATACCATTAATTGTTGACCTCATGAGGAGCTATTTTGGTTTCTGTGAGCTTAATTTTAAAATGTAAAAACATAGAAAGCTTTGTTTGAGGGCTGGGATTAGGGATAGGGTGAGGGGATAGAATATACAATTTGTACAGTATAAAAATGATAACCCATCATGAGTGTGTGTGCCTATGTGTATGCGTGCGTGTGTGTTTAAGGACCTTGTAAAGGCCAGCCTCCAGGGTCAGCCTCATTAAAATTCTAATAGCCTCTCAGCTACATGCAAATGGCTCTAATGGCAAAGCTAAGCAAGAAAGAGAGAGCGAGAGAGAGAGACAAAGAGAGAGCGAAATAATTTAAAATTAGATTTATGTTTTTTCTAGCAAGCATCTAGAGGGACAGTGTCTGTCTTTTGCTCGGGATGTGCGTATGTGTACGGGGACGAGTGGCATATTGTTGTTCAGTCAAAGCTCTCCACTCTAAGCCATGAAGACAGTTTGATTATAGAGCTTAAATGATACTGGAACACTGATGGAACAACCGAATTACCCATCTTTCATTTCAGGAGTGGCATTTTAAACGTCCCTTAATTTTTCACGCGCATTCATTTAGCGAATAGCAATAACATAAAACCTTTCACAGACACACGCATTAATATTTTCACCAAACATTCGGTGTATCTGATCTTTCCGTTAGTGATGTATTTCATGTCCGTCCCACGTAGAATGACTTTTTTAATTGACAATTGTCTCCTCGTTCTCAGTAAATTCTCAGTAACCACGACGATAAAAGGCCGGGTGATGGTATTTCATTGAGAGAATTAACAGAAGGAACAAGCCACAAAGCAAGGGCTGTTTATTCAAGTTTATGCGCGGAGAGGTGCTGAGAGAGCGAGAGAGGCTTGAATGAGAAAATAGGATGGAGAGGGAGAGTTGAAAATACATTCTTGCCAGTGTGTGTGATCCCCGCAGTGAAAGCATATCTCTGGCTGCCAGCACTCTTCTATTGAACTCTCTGTCATAAGTCTGGAGGTCTCTTGTGCATGCAGCTGTGGGACTGAAGTGTTGTTTCCCAGCAAGTGAGCCAAACACTGTCCCTCAGCCTAAAGACCCCCCAAACACACACATACAGGCTGGGACGTACACACACAGAGCCAGCACAATGGATTGAGAAAGGGCTCTCATCTGAAGAGCGCTGGCTTCCGTCTTTGAGTGTCAATTCTGTGCTCTTTTTCCCAGGCTGGAATTCCTCTGGTTCTTTCACAGAGTTAAAGGAGATGAAGCGTCGATTTTAATCTTCTTGTCGGGTTGTGTGATGTATTTGTATTTATGAAGGGTAGACTGGTCGGTTTTTAAACTTGTGTGATGTATCCGAGCTCCTGATTTATAAGGAAACATGATCATTAAAATCATCATGAAGCTGAAGTTGAAATGTTGAAGATGTATAACTGAGCAAACGGTTTCTGGAATGAGAAAAAAATGAAAAGAGTTCGGAAGCCTGGCCATTGGATAGTGAACATTAAACATCATCCCACCCCCAGGCAAGACAAATGTGATGAAGAGATGTGGTTTAAAGGTCCAGTGTGTAATTTTTTGGAGGATCTATTGACAGAAATGCAATATAATATACATTGTGTTTTGTTTGATATCTTAGAATGAACTGTTTCTGTCTACATACTCTCCGGGTCCCCTTACATGGAATTGGCCATGTTGTTTCTACAGAAGCTCTAAACAGACAAACAGCTCTACAGAGCACGTTTCGTAATGATGCAATCTCCTTCGGCAAATAAGCGAAAACATTACAACATTTTTGTCAGCCTCCGTAGTGCTATGAAAGGTAAGGGGGAGGTGTGTAGTGTGATGATTGATGACACCACATTTCATACACTGGACCTTTAAAGGGGAGAGGAGGTAATGTTTTTGATGAAAGATTATGAGGGCACATGAATTAAAATTACAATATGATTGGCACAAGTACATAATTTAAAATAAACACTGCCATCTTTTTTTTATTTAAATCATGATTTCATGATGATTTTAACATTTGTTCCATCAAGCAAAATACAGTTTGCATGCACATCTAAAACATTAATACACTGTTTATCATAAAACATTAACAGTTTGCATGATATTAAAAAAATGTGAAACAAATGATTTAATGGCAGGTTGGTGTTTTAAAAGGAATTGGTTTTATTGTGAAACGTGATATCTTTAATGGAAAAGGATGGAATATATTTTTTTATTTTCTATTAGTCAGTGAATGTTGTACCTATATTTTGATGAAGGATTCCTTTTTAAACAAACATAATACCACATGCAGTTTCAGATTTTTGTAATACCTGATACAATTTCCTATTTTTATTTATTTCTAATGTGGATTTATGTTTGTGAAAGTAATAATGAATGGACGAAACATCACTTTAATTTATACCTTTAGCAGTTACTAAACAAAACACTCCCAATAATTATTTGATTTTTCATTCAGTATTCAACACAGAGCGAAATTTTCTTCTCAACAAAACAAATCTGCCTTTGTTCAAATTTAATTCCTATCTACCAATATTCAGACACTTATCTATTACACCAGTGGCTAACATGGGCCATTAGGACTCACTGGGCAGAAAAGCTATTATGAACTTCATTTAAAACCGCCTCCAGCAGAGGAGCCGTGACACTGAAGAACTTATTTCTGCTTCAAAGTGACAAATGTCTACATTGAAAAACATTTAAAGAGTTGAAAGCAATGGCGGTGTTAAAGATCTTCTGAGGTTTCAGGTCCCTCTTGTTTTTTAAATACTGTATCACATACTCCCAGAAAAATTGGTTGTTTTCAACCCATAGTTGAGTAAACTATGGACAAAACAAACCGTTGGGTTATAAATTAACCCACTGCAGAAATTTTCTTTACACATAGATATTTTGTGTTTCTTTTTTATTTTCCACATTGTACGCTTTTTACTTTTTCATTTCTTTTCTGGCAACCTGTGATTCTGTTATAAGAAAATACAGTGGATTTAATGTCACATATAATGTCCCAAAACTGTTTTTTAAATAAAGAATCCAAATTAACAAAAAAAAATATTTTTACTGAATACTTTTTTTAGTGAATGTGGGGTTGTTGTGTAGTGTTGCTTAACAGGGCTGATGGTACTTTTGGCAGGAACGATCATGAATCTTCTGTACATCTACTTTTGAATTTTGTCTTGTTTTTACAGTACCCTCATGCCTTTGAGATTGTTGTGTGGTTTCTCATCAGTCTCATTGTTCTCTGGTGCATCTGTGGCTGTCAGCAGGTGGTCAGTACACCTCCCTCTGTCCGTTCTGGACCTTCAACCTGACCTGCTTGGTTTCAGCTGCTCATGACATGTTCATAAATCCAGGCATGGATGGCATGTGAAGGCGAACACGAGGCAGACATTTCACCTGCTGTCTGTGCACAGCTCATGCCCTGCAGAAAACCTTGTCTCCCGTGGATTCGGTTACAGAGATCTTCTCTAACAAGGACGTTGCGTTTGATGCCTGCAGATTAGTTTGGGTACTCGTCGTTGGCTTTTATGTCTAAATTGTAAACTTGTAAAACTGATATTTGTCATTTATTTCAATTCTGCCCCTTCCTCAGTTTAATGTGCACAGTTTATTAAAAGAAAACATGCATTTCCTGGTCAAAGCCTGCAGTCATGTGATCTGCTATCCTACCAGGTGAGAATGAGAGACGCATGTGCCGTCAACGCACACGAGAGCTCACATCTGCGTCTGCAACCGCATTGACCTAGCAAACACCATGAGAGCATTTGGTTGTCAACACCGGATGCCTCTCCATCTGTCGGCCCGGTAAGGGCTTAGGGAGTGTGAACCTGCTGAATTTGACCGTGTTGCCCCGCATGGCACCATAGGTGGGCTGTCAGGCCGATGTCTAACATGGACCCGACTTCTGGTGTCTTTGAACATTGACCCACTTTGCTTGTTCTTGATTTCGGTGCGAGGCCGATGAGGCCCAACGTGGAGACATTGTTCACTTTAGAAGGTTGAATGGCAAAACAAGAAACATGACAACCTTCGTAAAATTATTTCTAGCAGTCTTGTGTCTGGATGGCTTTGTTCGATATATTTTTGGTTGGTTTATTATTTATATATTTATTCATTTTGTACACGTCCCCAAAATGTAACTTTTCAATCTGATGTTTGAGAGTTAATTGAGCTTTAATTTAACAAACAGAAAATAAAAGACAACCGAATATTTCTTTCTCAGGGATTTTAAATGATTTTAAATTTTAAACATTTAAATGTCAGTCTTCTCACTTGGGAACCTCATATCAATAGAATTTTGATTAAGTTATCAAACAGATTAAAGTTCATGACCCAAGGTCAAGCAAGTCATTCTTACGAGAGGTTTCAATAGGTTGACGGGATACAAAAGACTCAAAGGCAATTGATATAGAAATTAAGATGGGGGTGGCAGGAATGTTTCAAGAATGCATCAGGGTAATAGAGACGTCACCTCTCAAAAGAGATGCCATCATCGTTGCGACACGGCAGCCATGGGTTGAGGTGTGTCAATTTGGGGAGCTACCTGTTTTCTCATTTTGTTATTATGAATTGAAATCTTGAGCCATTGGATTGGTTGAGGCTGGTCTGAAAGAAACGTAGATTAGAATGAATAAAGAGAATGCTTATTCTAGGAATGACCCATTAATAAAGGATAAACAGTCCCAGTGTGAAAGTGTGTAATTGCTGGCCCACACGGCCAAACCCTCGTCTCTTTACACTCCACTCAGACACTTGATGGGTTTAAGATTATGTGAGACATGTAACAGCTATAAAGTGCCTGAGTGATTCACATAGGAAAGCAGAGGCGTGTGTGTGTGTCCTCTCATCTCCTCCTCCATTTACTCTTCTTTTAGCCCAGAGCAGATGGCTGGTCTTGGTTTCTCTGTGTGTTTAGTTAACTGTCACCGGTTCCATTTACGGGACACCTAAGTTTACGTCAATACTGTGCATGTAATTTTCTAATCGAATCATTACAAACAATATATCATTTGAAAGGTCTAAGACTTTAGAATACAGATTTCTTTGGTGTTTTTTTAAATAATTTATGTAGGGAGAATAAGTGTGCTTAGATTTTTGTTATCCTTTGGGACCCTTTATTTTTAAATGTATTTTTTAATCAAGAAAAACATAAGCTTTTTTACAACATACCTTTTAATTTTTTTTTCATGTGTGTGATTTTTTTATAGCAATAATCAGATATTTTTCTTATTTCAAACGAGACCAACCATAAGTCTGTATTCCGGAGAATTTATGAGTTAACGCCATTTTAGTTCCAACAACGTTTTCATGTCCAGGCTCAAAAAGGGCTCCGACAGTTATGTGTGTCTCTTCATATGATCATGTGTTTTTGTGTGACTCATTAATGTGTGCAACCCTTCCAACATTCTCAGATTGAAAATTAAGAAAAATTATGTTTTTATGTTTTGTGAAATTATTGGAAAGCTACAGCAACAACTGCTGAAGGAAAATCTGTCAGATGATTATTTAGGGTAAAGGACATTGTTGGTGCACAATGCAAATCTTAAAAATTGGCAAATTCATTCAGATTGGCTGGCTTTTATGCCAATTTTAGCAGTTGCTTTTATCTAGTCTGCCCGGGTATCGGGTGGACACATTGTGCACTTTTGATAGCATCTGGCAGGCTTGTGACTTTAAAGCTTTGAAAGTTCAAACTGGAAGTGATAGTTCACCCAAAAATGCAAATTCTGTGATCATTTACCTCTTGTCATTTTAATCTGGTGTGATTTACTTACTTCCCCAAAACTCCTAGATTAAACTTAAAATAAACTGTAAACTTATTTCTGAAATCTGATAGGTTGATATAAATGTTGTCCCAGGGTCAACATGATGTTGTCCTAAGGATATCAACCACTTGGCAAAAACAGGAGAGCCCAAATTGAACACCACTGCAACCTATTTACTTCTATTGTATGGACACAAAACCAATGCAAGTGAATGGGTGCTATCGCCTTTCGGTTCACAACAATCTTCAAAATATCTTCTCTTGAGTACTGCAGAATAATGTCAAAATGGTTTGAAATGAGGGTAAATGATGACAGAATTTTCATTTTTGGGTGAGCTGTCACTTTAAGGTAGAACAAGTATTTGTTGTGTCACTATCAAAAACTGCACATAATTGAAAAGACATAAACATCTTAATGAGGATTACAGCATTACAATTACACAATTATATAAATTTCCAGTAATAACGGCTAAATTCAATGCTAACCCAACCGTAAAACTTAGTAAAAGGCAGTATTTCAGCAAGTTCTCTGCTTATCGTCAGCCCCAAGCAATGAATTCATACTATATAATTTGTCATAAAAACCGCAACATTTAGCTTTCTTTTTTTTTTTTTAAATGAAAGATAGCTCATTCCCACACAAAAGCTGCATTATTTTGGCTGTGATACTGAAAGACTACTAGAAGTGTGGGAAACTATGCTGCTCCCAACACTGATTATAAAGATTTCATTAAAGGGGTCATATGACACGGCTTAAACGAATATTATTACTGTTTAGATGTAATGCACTGTGTATATAAGATTTTAGGTTAAAAAACGCCGTATGCTCCACATACTGTGCATGTTTCATTTTGCCCCGCCTCTCTAAAACGCACAGACTTTTTACAAAGCTCATCGCTCTGGAAAGCGAGGTGTGCTATGATTGGCCATTAACCAGTGCGTAGTGGTCGAATACTGCTAGCCGGTGAACAAATGTAGCGCCTCTTACCATATTTGGAACATCAGGTTCCAAAGCAATTGTAATGACAAGAACGCCCACCTTACTTAAATATAAATTTTGGCGGTCTTAGTCAAATCATTTCACGAACTGACGTAGATTTGTGGGGTTGTGGTTACACGAGGCGTTTCAGGCAGGTCTGGGTGAGCATTCACTTTTAGAATATATCTTTTGTTCCGACACTTACATTTTTACAATTGTACGTGTCTAATACATGCATGGGCAACTCATAACACACCAAAGACACAGAAAAACATGTATTCGCTCCATATGACCCCTTTAAAAATGCTGAACTGGAAAATGCAGGACTTCTGTCAATGTCGTGCTATTCATCAGGCCAAAGAAAAATGCTGGTTGTTCATCGACTGCTAGACTAAATGAAGAGTCTCTCCATTACTACTATTTGTCATGCAGTTCTCTTTTGTCTTTCCTGCCGAATTGATCAGTGGGTCAAATCGATGTGCCGGTGTCTGCGAGCCCTCATTTTGCCCCTCTGAGCACACAAGACCAGACTGTAAATTGAGATGTATGACTGAGAGGAAATGAATGAGGATTTGCCCTCGACGCACCACTGAGCAACAGCTGGCACGGGTCAAAGAGAAAGATAAGCCCACTCTTGCTTTTCTTTCCGTCACACTTTGTGTATGAAGGCGAGGAGCTGACAGACATGTGCTCATTCTACTGTAACCTCCTCAATCCCAGGATGCTTCTCTTCAGCGCAGTGCAGATGGGAGGCCATGATGAGTCAGCTAAAACAAATTGGGTACGTGAAATATAACTGTGCACAAGCATCTGGGTGCAGGCCCAGAATAATTCATGAAAATGACCTTTGCAGCGTCTGGTTGTCTGAGTACCTATTTCCCCATAGCCCCCCATAAAGGCACAGTCGCACCCTTTCCTCCTCACACACATATGGATATTCACTAGACCACCTACACCATGATGTGTCCCACTTCTCATATCAGTGTCACAAGCGGGTCCACATGATTGCCTTTTTATAACACAAGGTTAATAAAATTATGTATTTTGATGTTTGCACATTACAGCTGCGATTGCGCATTTCTGAAGTCCCGAGTATGAATACTTTGTAGATTTGAAACACTTTTGTTCAACCAATCGCAACCTAACAATGAAAGCATTCAAATTGCATGTGAAATCTGCGTTTAATAGCTCCTATAGATGGGCATTAACCACATGCTCTGTAAAAGTATTTCTTTATTAGAAATGTTGCTGTTTGTCTGTTTCCGTTACAATTTGTCTTGCTTCATAGGCCTTGTTTCAGTTATAAGATGGTGATGTTGTTTAAATGCTGTGTTTTATCTTTGTTGAGATAATTCATGTCTAATTTGCAGAACTGTAGATACATTTATTTCTGATATTATAATATAATATAAAGCAAGCGCATAAGATTCAACTTACACATTTTCTCACACAGGAGAAGCACAACATTATCCTAAAGTGATACTTCACCCAAAAATGAAAATTCTATCATAATTTACCCTTAGATTGTTTCAAACCGGTATACATTTCTTTGTTCAGCTGAACTCAGAGGAAGATATCTGGAAGAGTGTCAAATCTCACCCCCCATTGACTCCCATAGTATTTATTTTCCCTATGGCAGTTAATGTAGGATGAGATCTGACATTGTTTCCAATTTCTTCCTGTGTGCTCAGCAAAACAAAGAAATACATACAGGTTTGGAACCATCTAAGGGTGAGTAAAGGGTGACAGAAATTTTATTTTTGGGTGACCTATCCCTTTTAGACTGCCGGGCATAAAAAAGACATTCCATCACATATTTAATGAACGTCATCAATTGGCCCAACAAACCTAAATATTCCTTTAATTTCTTTGTTTCATTTATGCATGCCTATTTCACCTTACCTTATAAACCTTTTGATATAAAGACATGTCACTGCTGTCCTTCTAAAACCTATCTCCATACATCTGTCTCCATATGTTGTCATTTTTTGTCACTGATCATTAATATTAGTCTCCCTCAATATTCGTTACTGGGCTTTATAAATATTTAAGGTTTCGGATGGACAGTGATGATATTCGGGGTTTACGGTTACCCCTAACTATGCCGCATATGTGCACATTAGAAATGCGAAAGATGGCCCAGGCTCCACTGAGACACCCCCTACCGCAACTCCCAACATCTCACTTGAGATCCCAAACCCATTTTATGCGCATAGAGGAATACCAGAGGCTAAATAAATCCACACATATAAAAAAAATCTCACTCTCGCCCCTTCTCTCACACACACTCAAAATATAAGGAAAAAGAATTAAACCCCCAATCAATCAGCTAGCCGCTTATCTCCCTCATATAAACCCGAACTTTAGAAATTAGCTAATTTATTTTGGACAATTAGGCTTATTGGAGTGTGACAGGGAAAATTTGCAGCGCGGTGAGGCGTGCAGCTGCTAACAATAGAGAAAGAGAACGACTGACAGAGTGAGATGGTCTTTTTTTAGGCCGTGGTATTTGACTTATCTATGTGAGCACGGCAGCGACGCGATCTTGCTGAAGCGTTTCAGTCCCTTGAGCCAGAGAAAGGAGGAATCATCCTGGGGAAAGAATGTGATGGTAATGATAGACTTGGGCAAAGAATTGCTTGGCATGAGGCGTTTACTCATTGTAACTCATTTCCTGATCAGAGGATTTCTCCATTCAGACTCACATTAGAATCTGTTGTTTTGGGGCTCGGAAAATCTAAAATTGCATTGGCAGTGGAGGCGAATTTAATGGGAACAATTGTTGCACATTTCTTCCCTGTTTTGTTTATGTCGGCTGTTTTCAGACACTTTCTGGATCTTAAAGGGATAGTTCACTCAAAAGATAAACATTCTCTCATCATTTGTCCACCTTCATGTTGTTAAAAACCTATATTTGACTTCTACACTCACAAAAGAAGATATTTTGAGAACTGTCTCAGTGGTTTTGTGCTCATACAATGGAAGTAAATGGGGTTCTTGCGTTCTTCAAAATATTTGCCTGTGTTTGTTTTTACACTAAGTGCATGGTCTTGTAATATCATGTTTAGTGTCTCTGTCTTGATGTTCCACCCTCTCAGTAACATGTAAGTCAGAGTGCTTTAGGGTTAAATGGACTGCTGATTTAAATGACTGATAGGAATTGGTACAGAGGGGCAATGAAGCCGCACAACTAGAACCAGTCAAATCTCGTAATTCTCCAGGTCTTTTAAAGCATCTTAACATTTCAAAGAGCCTAAACCTTGACATTTTTATGTCTCCATGCTACAAGATGCTAAACTCAGCGATGTGATTACCAAAGAGCCAAAATCCAATTCAGACTAATTCAAGGTATTCATGAGATGGTCTAAGATATTTATCTGTTTTGCATCTTTTGCGTTCGCCCTTTGAAACACTCGGGAAAATGTTTATAAACATACTGGGCTTCAGCGTGGTTAACATTTGTCTGACATTTCACTAAAACATTTGACTAAATTTAAGATGGCAGTACACGCAAGCCTTTTAGTACACCTCAGTACTTCAGAGATGTGCCTTATTTATTCAGGAGGAGTGCCTCCTTGTGCCTTAACATTTACCTAAGCACTAAAATTAAAAATTAAAAACAACCTCTTGACTTTTAATTTCCTTATAGCCGTCTGCATAATACATCAGAAAACCGTGATTTGGATCTGTCTCTTGAAAAGAATGAAAAGAACGATTTGCTCTTCAGTTCACATGTGCAGCGTGGCTCTCTCTCTTTCTCTCTGAATTTCATTTCCTCCTCTGCTATTGGTCTGTAGAGAGTAAAACTGCGAAACAGAGGAAGCCATTATCTGATGATGAATATTTAAGGCAGGATGTTAATAAATAATACTATTCTACATAAAAGAGATGTTTGTTATGGGCTCTTGTCTCATTAGCAATGCAGGTGTAGTGCATCTTCTGCCATCAGTATCTTTTCAATATTAACACACTCACAGATGGAGCACTGATTGCCTGACAAAATATGTGTATCCCTGGTTTCTAAATTATTATCACCATTATTATTATTAATGCCTGTTTTGTTCATTCTGTTTACAGTCGGAAGACTGAGAATTCAAAGGTGCTTTTGTTACAGAGGAGGTTTGTACTGTCTTTGTTTTCACTTTTGCATCTAAGGGATTTTAACAGAACTTGAAAATGCCCTGGGTAATTTCTATATTTATCTATTTTATAGAGCTATGTAAGAAATAACTACGGTGCTTTTTTGAAAAGGGTAGACAAAATATTTTTGGGCTATCTGTTTGGTTGACCAATGAAACATTTTACCCTTATATCGGTAATGTCCTTCTGAAACCTTGTATCTCCATATTTGGTCATTTTTATGACATAAATCAGTATTATTAGTAATCCTTTGTGTTTTTTAAGGGGTTTGGCAAAATCTTACCTGTGCAATAAAAATAATTTAAACGGGTTTGTCAACTTTGACAACACAGTATGTAATCATGCAAAAAGTACCATTCCTTGAAAAACTGCGAATGTGGACATGTACAAGGTTTCAGAAGGAGAACAACAATATGTTTCTTACTTCTTTGTAACACAAAAGAAGACATTTTGTGAAATATGTGTGAATATTTGTGAAGTGGTTTGTATCCATACAAGGGAAGTGAGTGGAGGCCAATGTTGTTTGTTACCAACGTTCTTAAAAATATCATCTTTTGTGTTCTGCAGAAGAAAGAAAGTCTTACAGGTTTGAGTGTGAATAAATGATTTAATAAATGATCAATACATTTGTATTTTTGGGTGAACTATCCAACTGATGGCCACAACAGTTAAACTGCCAGGCCTATTAAGTAAAAAATCTCAGTTAAATAAAAGTATATTTTAATATTATATGCATGCATAGTGTGCATGGCACCAGCACAACCTCATGATTCTCAGAAAACACAAAGTGCTAAAATGCATTCCAAGTCACTTTGTATAATAGCACCTGCCAACTTCATGCAAATGTTGGCAATGATGTCTATCAGACCATTAACTTAAATCCAAACAAGTCATGATTTACATTAACCCCACAAAACATTTGTGTAATGAATGTTTATAGGTACAATTATGACTTTGAACTTAAACATGCCAGGAGCAGATTGCCTTGGGACTGGAGCTGTGTGAATTACTATGCGCCCGGAATCACACAAGTGTTCATTCTCTCTAAAAGCATGAATTCTGGCCTTTTTTACACATTCATTCTGAAAGAGAGAGCGAAGAGAAGCAGACAGAAAAAGAAAACAGACTGTGAAGCAGATTGGGGCTGCCAGCCAAGAGGCTTGGCACAGCTCCTAATGATGCCAGGCATGAGTCGGCTCCCAGCGCCACCTAGACATGTACCCTGCCAGCTCCCAGTCAGGTACGAATGTCTCTATTAGCCACATGGTTCTGCACTTATGTGTGTGTGAGGCCCTGAGCATAAATGCACAGTCTGCCCACGTAGGGAAACAACAAAACCGTGGTACATTTCACATTCCCTTGAGATGAATTCAGAGCCCTGCTGATTTTCCTCTATTTTCGACTATGATTATTGCATATTGCTATGTGATGAATGATGCAATAGCTTAGCAACATGGTTTGTGCATCTACGAGTCTCATGTGATGAGGGGATCCTTTCCTCATCTTCGAGACCCAGACACCCGGAGGGTCTTCTCTGAATGTGCAGAGCTGAGTCTGTACCTTAAAATCCAGTATATGTGATAATGAAGTTATTTGTGATGTTAATAATGGGATAGCTCACCCAAAAAAGTTAAATTCTTTCATCATTTACTCACTCTCATGTCATTTCAAACCTTTTTCAAAAGAAGATATTTTGAAGAAATTTGGTAACCAAACAACATTGGCATCCCCATTAACCTCCAGTGTATGGACACAAAACAATGTTACAAAATATTTTATTTTGTGTTCGACAGAAGAGTCACATACAGGTTTTGGACAACAAATTGTAATGGAAAATGTATTAGTTTCATTTCCAGTTTGGGGTGACTTAAGTTTAGTCTGTTTATGGGACACTGCACTGCACACAAGAAACTGTGCATGTGTGAGCATGTGCACAGCATTCACATGACTCTTGGTTGTCAGTGTACAAATATGATCCATGAAGGACACATTGACTTAAAATGAAAGTTTACTGTTGAAACGCAGCTGTGTTTGAGAAGCGCTGACAGATTCGTTTCAGATTCTGGGGTAGGACGGAGTGGATGAACCGGTTTTAACCCACAGCAATGCTGAGGTGTGAAAAATCATTTTAACGATGAGATTTAAAGAAATGCAAATAGAAGAAAGGAGAGCAGAAAACGTTACAACCGCTTTGCAAACGCTGCCGTTATAATTCATAACAAAGTCAAATGTGTATTTGTTGTGCAGCATGTTTGTATTGCAGTGAAGGTGTACAGGTGCCTGACTGTGTGTGTGTGTGTGTGTGTGTGTCATCAGCACAGCTTCACCTCACACAGCTCCTGTGGTCATGGGAAACAGGTAAAAGAGGTGGAGCAGACTTCTTCAGCAGGAAACAGAGCAGGTGTTCCAATTAGCCGTTCCCCTTCAAGGGAGGATAAACAAACATGGAACTCTCACCATTAATAAAAGTTGGTCCATATAAAAATCCTCAGGGCGTGTACTCAGCATTTTCTCTTCTGCATTCCAAATTAGCATAAAAGAAGCAAAGAAGCATCTCAAGTGCAGATCTTGGGTCAGATGTGACCATAATGATCTAGCAGAATTAAAAACAAACTGGCAAAGCCTTCTGTAGCCTACATTCAAATGCAAACAGCAACTATAATGCAAAAGATATTCCCACATTACAAGGTTTGTGAATTGTTAATCACAACACCTATATATTTTAGTTTCAAAGTTTCTTATGATTCAAGTAGGAACCAATAGTAGCTCTACAGGCTTAATGGAGTTTTAATATGAAGAGTTTGGTTCCAAATCTTGTTTTTTATAATCTTATCATGAATTTATTGTGTTCATTATGTTAGTTTGCTGTATTTTTTTGTTTTTAGGACTAAATAAACCAACTGCAGTTTGATTGATATTAATTGGAAGGCACAATAAAAAAAATATTTTTTTAATGTTATCAAAACGGAGTTATCTCCTTTTGGAACCAAACTCTTCGTATATCATTTGTTTAAGTTTTTTTTCTTAGATTAGTCTCCTAAAGAATTAAACAAATGTTAAAATTGTTGACATAACTTTCATATGACAATAAACAAAAATAAATCCTGGTCTGTTAGTCCAGTAAGTTTAGAAATTTCATTATCCTTTTCGCATGCTCACAAATTTTTTGTGTGATTTTGAAGATTTGACACAAAGGACTGCGATAAGTTAGTTTTAGGAGTCTCTGTTTTCCAGCTGATTCAGCACACTGAAGTGTATCTATACGACCATCAATTATTAAAATGCTATTAGCATATGCAAATATCCAACTGGGTCAGTAGGATAATACATTTGCATGTGCATGCACAATATATGAGTATGCACACACATTTCTGCGGTCCCCACAATTTCAATAGATTGTTATGCTTATTTAAAAATGTAAAAATGCAGCATTAAATAGTTTCTACAGTATAAAATATACAGATACAAAAAAATACAGTTTTTACTTTATAAAAATGATGTCTACAGAAAGTCCCCACAAAACACACCAGATTGTGTGTGTCTGTCATCTGCAAATAATTTCCTGATGTTTCCCAAACTCTGCCGTAAAGCTGCCTCTTTTCTTTTTAATTACAGATCATCATCAACACCCAAATCTTGTGGCGGATATTAACGGGCGAGCCACAGAAGAGTAATAGGCAGTTTTTCTTTTAATTAAAAGAGCCGCATAAATAATCGGCTCATAATCCACCTGTCAGAGCATATCCACAGTCCTGTTTAATAACAACGACCTGCACAGAGTCAACCAACACACACGTGCGCACGCAAACACTAATGGATTCCTGCACAACCTCAAGCATCAACGTACATTGTACACACACACACATGCACACACGCACACACACACACATGCACACACGCACACACACACACATACACAAACACACACACACTCAACATGGTCTCGTTATAACAAGGTCAGAAATGATTATGAGATAAAAATAAATTCTGCTTGAGTTTTAACTCAGCCAAATGAAATAATTTTTTAAATAAGCTTGGAAGCATTTTACAAATTCACAGAAATCACCATATGAACTGAATGATACATGCTGGAGTGTTATATATCTAAATATCTCATAACTCAATTTGAGATGTTTGTATACAGGACACATGGACAAATAAACCAAGATGGCTATATACCAGACTAGATGCAATGTAGTGTGATCTATAATTCCTTTGTGTGATGTTTTTCTCATTTTAGTCACGTTTAATTATTGTTTCTTTAACCTCAGACATTCGTATTCAAGATAAACATGTTTATTTTACCAATATCTTTTCCCTCATTTTAATGCATGCTGTATAAGAAAATTATGACCTTTATTCAGAAATGTGATTTAACAGAGGTAAATTACACTATTAACTATAAATGCTGTTTATGTTGTTTGTAATCCAAATAAATTTTAATATCTTCGAGTATGTTTTCATACATTTTAGGGATGTATTAAAGGGGTCATATGCCGCGAATACGTGTTTTTCTGTGTCTTTGGTGTGTTATAAGTTGTCCATGCATGTATTAGACAAGTAAAATTGCAAAAATTATCGGAAAAAAAGATGCATTCTATCTTAAAGCGAATGCTCACCCAGACCTGCCTGAAACGCCTCGTGTTACCACACCCCCAAAAATCTACGTCAGTTTGTGAAATGATTTGACTAAGACGGACCAAATGTATACGCAATTAAGGTGGGCGTTCCTGTCTGTACAATTGTTCGGGAACCTGATGTTCAAAGTATGGTAAGAGGCGTTACATTTCCTTCACACGCTTGCAGTATTTGACAAATCACTATGCACTGGATAACTGGCCAATCATAGCACACCTCGCTTTTCAGAGGGATGAGCTTTGTTAAAAATCTGTGCGTTTCAGAGAGGCGGGCTAAAGAGGAGATACAAACATGCTAGGTATGTCAAAAAAAATGCATTTTTGAACCATAAATCGTGTATACAGATTGCATTATATCTAAAACAAATGATAATATTCATTTAGCCGTGTCATTTGACCCCTTTAATGAAACCAAGGAATAATGTACAATCAGCTGTTTGTAATCAAGAATAAATCCTGAAAGAGTATTTTGCTGTATCATGGACTATACATTTTTCCACTTATTTCACGGCTACTTAGCTCATAAATATATTATTGGAAATAAAAATGTACCTCATTTTTAATGAATGCAAACATTCCGTGAGGAAAACCTGTGTCCTTTCATTTGTAAGGCATGACAAAAATGTCAAAAGAGATGATCAGGCAGTTTGGTTTAATCATTTAAATAAAGTGAAAAAAATCTGTCATTTATTCTGTGCAACACAGAAGAAGATATTTTGAGAACTGTGGTTTTGTTTTCATAATTTTTGGGGGGTTTTTGGTTACCAACTTCTTCAAAACATTTTGTTTTCTTAAGAAGACAAAAATGTTTGGAATGCGGGTGAATAAATTATGATTTTTTGGGGGTAGGGGGGTAAACTGTCCCTTTAATTAGCCATATTTAGGCATATTTATAATTCATTTGTTTAAGTAAACTGGTACTGACCGGTTACCTGGACCTTGTGTTATTCGTTTTAAGCCGTTGTTATAGAAAAAAAACAGACCTTGGAATATTGCGACTAGCCAATCAGAATCAAGTATTCCAGATACTAAATTCTAAAAACATGTAAACTATAGGGTTAAACCTAACAATCATATGAAACTACACTCACAGCTGCTGTGGCTAGTTGTGAGTGCATTGCTACAAGACAGTTGTTGCTATCGTCTATAAGTGTGTTGCTTGGGTGCTTACTAGACTGTGTGTGGGATGAGTTACACTCAAGTTTAAAACACCGGGTTCGAGGTTTGTTCCAAATCCCTAAGTATGAGCAACAGTATAGTGACGCTTGCCTGGGCAAACCCCACTAATGATTCTAATGACAGGGTAGATTGTCTTTAATGCTGCTGCATTCGAGCTGTAATTCAAGCGTGAATCATCGAGTGTTCTTACAGCATTACAGTGAAAATAACAATCCATCACCACAAGAACAAAAACGGCAGTCATCAACGGCACGGTACAAATGCAGAGCATCTGAATTTTCACACCGTCGAGACGATTTATGAGAGCGGCGCTGTTTACAGAAACCTGTTCGTCGCCCGTAATCTTCAACAGCTGCACAAACGTTGCCTGCAAACTTTATTAAACACTATTTATATAACACCATTCAACTGTTTGAACGTTTTCTCTTTTTTGACTACAAGAATGGCTCTTTGTTTACATCCGTGTTTGTTTTGCGTACCCAGCCTCTGAAAACACACACAAGCGCACATACGCACCCACACGCCAACACACACCTGTGTCTTTGACTGACAGACTCTTCCTCAGGAGTAGGCCTAAGTCTCGGGCCACGGAGACTCATAGCGCTCGGATTTACCCAGCTTTAGCAGCTCCTGATACCTCGGAGGGCACAAGTCTGTCAACTCTGATGGAATTTGTGTGTTTGTGAAAATGACTTTGACCTCACGGTTGCACGCCTTGATTGGTGGTCAGGGTACAAACGTCAATCACCCTGTGGATATGGTCAGGTGCACGCTCACGTACAGTTCTCGGTTTATTTTAGTGGAGTGTAATTTTCCGTGTTCCTGCAAATATGACTCAGAGAACAAAAAAAATCTCAAAGAGTTCCAGATCAAGACACCCTAGGGTGTGTTTCATGACTAATCTCTCTAATCCCGGTATTAGACTGGTAAATGCTGACGGTAATCCAGCTCTGTTTAACACATCTTCGATATGAATGGCTCTATAGATTCACTGCTGTTTCCGAGGTTATGTGAGTGTTTCTTAAATTCAAACTTCTTGAAATTTACAATGACAGAATCGGAAAACCCCACCCCCTCAAAAAACCCGCAAATTATAATGTTTGCTTATTAACGCTTGGACAGTCTTAGAGAAATGAACTAGTTGTGCATGTGCTACAACACTTTGTGTAGAGTAGAACGTATCAAGAATGATTATACAGCATGGCTGCTTGTTTTATATTTACTTTCAACAAATAAGACTCACCAAAATAGTTCACACTTTCAAAAAGATCCTTCATACTTGTGACTGTTTTTGGCTGGGGGGTTTTTCGAGTTAGGATTTGAGTACTGTTCATGCATTAAAATCTTTATTCTAAAATAAATTTACATATTTCCAAAAAAAAATTGCTTCATCATTTACTCACCCTGGATTTGTTCGAAATATGAATAGGTTTGTTCTGATGAACATAGAGAAAGATATTTGGAAGAATGCTTGTTACCAAACAGTTCCAGGCCACCATTGACTACCATAGTAGGAAAAATTACAATAGAGTCAAAAGTGCTCCAGAACTGTTTGCTTTCCTACATTCTTCAAAACATTTTAATTTGTGTTCAACAGAACAAAGGAATTCATAAAACGATGTTTCCTACTGTAGTAGTCAATGGTTGCCAAGGACTTTCTGGTTTCAAGCATCCTTCCAAATATCCTTCTCTGTGTTCTTCACAACAAAGAAATGAATACAGATTTGGAACAATTTAAGGGTGAGTAAATAAAGATAGAATTCTAATTTTGGGTGAACTGTTCCTTTAAATACTACATGCTCATTAAAAAAAATAGTGTCATTACCTTTGGCTGTTTTTAGATGACAAGTGCTAAAGAAGACCTATGTTTGTCTTGCAACACTTTTTGGTTAGAAATGTGGTCCAGCATTTTCTGGCCAAAATCCACCCACTTAGACTCCAACATGTAAAGTTATCATCCAGTGTTTTTAAACTGGAGTCAATAACACAAAATAATAGCTTTGCAAAAAACCCTGCCCTGCTACCTCATCTATTGCCATTTTTTTGCAATACGCATCAGAATGTCTGTGGGTGTGCCGAATGAGGTTCAGACTATGTTAAAAGCATGCTTCCTTTCAAATAGAAGTGCTACAAAACTAAGGAAATGATGCTGAATGTGAGAAGTGCTCATCTCAACCCAACCAATAAGTGCAGAGTCACATCACTGTTGCAAATGGCTTTTATTCTCTCTAAACGGGCGAGAGGTAGATGCCCAGAGAGATACAGGCCTGAGCATCAGCACCAGGTGTTTCTGTGTTCTGCCATAAATCTCTCTGGGCTCTGCTCCGCCGCAGGTGTAGATGAGAGAAGATTACTTTCCCCAAAACAGCAGAAAGGCCTACACTCAAACTGCCGTTTAACGGGAAAACTGAAAACCGATGTGGGTGTGTGCAACTGTGTGTGTGGGAATGAGGGATCAGCGAAAAAAATTCCAGCTCAGAGTTGTGCACGGATGTTGATGTTGAGCTTTGGCTGTGGTTGGAGCTGTGAAAGTGCAAAGAATAAAATAATTTGCTTTCTATGGATTTTTTATGTCTCTTTTTAATACCCTGTGGTTGGTGCAAAATCATAAATCATGAAATGGCGTCTTTAACTTTCCCAATATTTTCAGTTAGTCTCGCTCCGGTGATACGCAGCTCTTCATTGATCTTTTTAGCAGTGGCAAAATGGATGGACCAAACCAAAAAATAAACAAAACTCGAATTTCGTTAAACCAGGTCCAACATGACATTTTCTGGGAAGAGTTTTAAAAAAAAAAGATAAACAAAAGTATTTCTTTTTACCAGTCTAATACATGAAAAAAACCACTATACCAGTACAGTACAGTCAGCATTATATAAATAAAGGCAAATAAGTATCACCCATATATGCAATTGAGAAGTGAATCTGAAAAATCTTGCACACTGCATCATTAACACTTGAATAAGCCTGATTACTTACAAAAAGATCACCCATCCCAATTTTACCATACAGTTTATAGAATTTATAAAAGCAACAGTGAGCTGTGGTTTTGGTGAAGTGCTTCGCTGTGTAACTATGTGTCAAGAACTCTCATACCGGTGAGATAATACAGAGAAAACTCATCAACGGCTGACAGACATTGTGTGCTTAAACAGAGAGCGAGAGAAAAAGAGAGAGACATTGTCTAAAAAGCCGTGCAGACACACCCAGCATTGTGTTGTAATGGGCGTAATTAAATGTAATGAATAAAATCTGCATGCTCATAAACAACACAATAACCTTTTTTTATATTTGGAGATTATGTCGAATAAAAAGCTCTCAGTCTGAGCTCTGCCCCTCACTACACTTCCCTGAGCTGTCTTTATTTATCTCAGTTAGGGTTATAATCCTTTTAAATGACATCTTTATGAAAGAAACGATAATCACCTCTGCATAATATTGTATTTAAATAGACATTAGACACCCATGTTTGATACAATCATGCCGATGAGGGAATAATCTGCATTAAATCCTGTGTTTTTGACTATCAATCAAAATGATTTATTCATATTTCTTTCAGTATTAATTTTGGATGCTTCATGATAGTAAATAGTTTTTCTCCTTTATATTTTTATTTCAGTTGTAAAACATTGCTTCATCCTAAATAAAAGATGAACAAAAAAGCCACTGAATCTGACTAAAATGTCCATAAGTTTTGCGTTTATACAGACACTTTATAGACCATTTCATCGGACGCACGCAGCGGGCCCAAAGTTTACATCCTGTCTGTATTTGGTTGCAACATAACTTTTTCAATTTATATTAATTTTCATTTAAATTGTATTGTGTATTAATTATATTGAATTATTTTAAAACTACTCAACAGTTACTGATACTTTGTGGAGGTCTACCGGAAGTTAAGTTCCACACAATGTTAATGTTGTTGTAGCTAAAACTGTCTTATGTATATGACATCAAAATTCCTTTTCAAGAGTGAAGTATTCGCCCATAATAAAAGTCTTTATTTTGAAAAAATGAAATTATTACTGCGAAAATAAAATGAAAAAAAATCCGTACATAAGCTGCAACTTAATATATACGATCTTCCGAACTCAAACCTTTTCTTTTTATCTTTTGGTGTCTCCTAACCCCCATTTGAGTGAATAAAAGCTGTCTCGACCAAGTACTTGGAAATGAGCATCAAGGGAGTGGAGACTTGATTTCTGTCTAGCTTGTTTTTGTATTGTTCAATCAGCCAGTTACCCCCGCTGTCAAAATGCATGTGTGTCTCCGTGACAACCCCCCAGTCAAATCGAATTTTCCTCCCTCGCACCGAGACCTCCTTTGACTGTGTAAACTTCCCCTCTCTTTCTTTAAAATGAGCGTTCCCTCTAAATAAATCAAAACTCTGACTCGTCCTTGAGGTATAGCGTGTGATTTTGATACGTGTGGATTCGTGAGTGTTTGGATACGAAAAAGAGAGCAAAAGTGAAAGAGAAAAGAGAGGGAGAGGGGGAATGTGTGGAATAATGCAATTAACTCAGTACGGCATCTCAAGAGACACAGGGATGAGAGGGGGAAGAGAGCGAGATGGGATGCTCTTTATAAATGTCTTTGAGCAGAGAGCCAGAGAGCTGAAGGACTGAAGCTGTCACAAGCACATCCCCTTTTTCCATCATACTCAGTCAACAAGCTGTCAATCAAACCGAACAGAGCTGCTTGTAGCTCATTATTATGAGTCAAAGGTACACAACCCCACTAAACGTGAAGCTATTTCAGTCACTTGAGAAAACACTGGACACATTTTGAAAATGAGCAATGCTGCCATACATTGACAGATATTTATTCCTTCACTTAGTTTGTTTGCTACAGTAGTTCGTTCTGGAAAAGACTTAGCCACAGCAAATTAATTTGATCAAAGATGCCGACAATACATTAAGTCATACTGCTGTTCATCTACGTTTGTACAATATAGCTGTGATAAACCCACAGCGGACGGAAGTGACAGACATGAACATTTGATTCATGCGTCTCAGTTAAAGCCCTTATCTGCATAATGTTTTGGAAAAGTTAGATGACATCTGACATCATTTGGAGAAGTGAGATCACATTTAAGATCTGGGATTCAAAATGTAATTTAAACATTGATTCTTGTTGCTGATCCTCATGTTAATTTTTATTCATTCACTTTTTAGTGATAGCAACTGATAAGAGGTTGTAGGTTTATTCTTTTTCACAGGTTCTCTCTCTAGGTACAAAAATCCCAGCATTTTTAGTTAGATGCAAACTTCACACACTTTTCCGAGTAATCTTAGATATGAAGGTGACGACACAGTGTATCTGACAACTTATTTAATCAGAACAGAAAAAACTAAAGAGATATTTTAAGATATCTTTAAATCTAAAGTGCGAATCAGGATTCTTTGTGTGTTAACAAAAGGAAACTCAATACTGTTCACAATATTTTAGGATTAGACCGAGTTTTCGGGTTGCAGAAGCTACATAATACAAATATCTACATTTGTGTTTTTCAAACAAATACAAGCAAAGAATTAAGGAACAGTTCACCCAAAAATGAAAACTCTGTCTTCATTTAGCACCCTTAAATAGTTACAAATCTATTTAAATGCCTTTGTTTTGATGAACACAAAGAAAGATATTTGGAAGAATGCTCGTAACAAAAAGTCCTTGGCCACAATTGACTACCATAATAGAAAAAATGCTTTACACTTTTATAATTAAATATATTTGGAAGAATGTAGAAAAGCAAAAAGTTCTGGGGCACTTTTGACTTTTGAAAATGTTCCTACTATGGTAATCAATGGTGGCCAAGAACCGTTTGGTTAAAAACATATCTTTCTCTGTGTTCATCAGAACAAATACATTTATAACAACCAGGGTGAGTAAATAATGAAAGAATTTAAATTTTTGGGTGAACTATCCCTTTAAATAATGACAAAACTGTAATTTACTGTATGAGTGAACTATCCCTAGTGTCTAAACACAACTGTCAGGTGGTCCCAGAGAGATATCGGCCAGATTATTACATTTCTTCTCAAACACATTAGTTTACAGGGCGAAGAAAAATGAGAACAAACTATCGAAATTACCTAATCAAAAAGGAACAAAATTTGGCAGCATTCTTCAGCAGCCAGCATGGACAGGACTAATTTACTAAACACACCCTCCAGTCTCATAATTACATGTAATTTTACCGGCATAATTAACTAATTTAATTACTGCTCCTCAAGAGCATCAATTATTGATATTACGAAGCGTTCAGACAGGCTGTGGTGACACTAGGAGCGTCAGAGGATGTGAAACACATGTTGGCACTTTGAGAGCCTTGGCATCAGTACAGCAATATGTGTCAGAGAGAGAGATTCTGTATGCTGTACCAGACTGACACAGAGCTGGACAAAAGCCCAGAATGAAAGTGGCCATCGAGGAGAACAGAGAGAGAGAGAGAACTTGATAAAGCTTTGTGGATATCATAAGACAGAAAAATGTTGATTAGTAAATGTGATTTTATTAAAAGCGCTTCATAACATTAGAGGAATAAAAATTTTGTTTGTTTGTTTGTTTACATGTGTATTTATTTATTTGAGTTGTATCTAGTAAAACTGTGAAATTAAGATGCTTTTTACAACTCATGGTCTAACTGCTTTCAGATGTAAACAGTGCTTGGGTCTCTTTTTATTAAAACACCAGAACTATAATTCATGGACTATCTTCAGTTATATGGCCACTTTTGAGCTTCTGGGCTTTAAGAAGTAATCCAGCCTGAAATACACCAGCTGGACTGCATCAATTACTGAAGAGTTCTGTCATTTCTGTAATTTTCTCCAAACAATAATTTTCCCGAAAATATAATTTCCATCACTTCTCAAATCTGCATTCTGGAAATGACAGTGATGTTGGAAATTACATTGTAAACATTTCTGTAAAAAACAGTCAGACTCTATCAAATATTTTTTCAAAATACATGCAACGGAAGAATATTGTTGCAATTTTTGCTTAATTTAACAAAACTACATGGAAATGTTAACCATTACAGATGACACACAATAAGAATATTGTGTACATGAGTAATTCATAATAGTCTGTGAGTTCTTTGTTTTGTTCAAGCCTCTCATTTCTCATATAATTAAGCATGCTCTTAACTTTTCATGCACAGTCTTAACTTTTAATTTCTTATTTTTAAGATTTTTTATTTTGCATTCTAAATAAAAGTTTGTGTTTACATAATTTTGCACTTTTATATTCATTTTGTATTTATAAACACATATACATGCACATAATTAGGAAAATTTAAATGTATTTAGTTATATTTTTAAACACTTAAATTATATGGGAACAAAAAGAAATGTATATATTTGAGATTTTTCTTAAATATATGTATGTACGTGAATGTTTTTATAAATTAATATGCACTGTACACAGACATATTATGTAACCATTAACTTTTATTCTGGAAGCGATTAATATGTATTTTCATATGTTAAAAAAATATTTTTATATTGGACTGGTTTATATTGATGGTTCAATAACAAAAAAACCTATAACACATAAATAACTGTGCATAGTTTAATAATAAATGCAATGTTAAAGTTTTAGACTTTCGCAGCATAAAGAAAGAAGTTTAAAGCACACAAAAGCATTTACAAGCATGCCCTTTCCCTACATATACTCTTTCATGGATGAACAATACTTACTCTCCCAGGAGCAAATAAAATCTGTTTTATATTTCTATTATAGTTCCAGAATCAAAGAATGCCATTTCGATGTATCAGAATTTAACATCTGATATGTCTGTAATGAGCTCTGGCCTTTATGTGTGTCATGAAGAGAGAGAGTGTGACTGTGCCTTAATATCTGTCATAATATCAGACCCAGACACACACGCACACACTTTTAAACAGAGATTTTACTTCAGAAGCGTGTGGTAAACATCAACACGCATTAATAGGACTGCTGTGCACTTGACACATGCGGCACAATCTCAGAGTGTGATTTCCTTCAGTTTGATCAAGAATCTATCCAGGACTAATTCAACAGAAACATGCTTCTGTGCTCTTTTGAGCGTTCAAAGCAGATATGTTTGCTGGGTTAAGAAAAGGCAAAACATAATTTACAGACTCGTCAATGAAATGCTCCGGAAATTATAGTTAGGTGATGAGAGAGAAAGAATGAATAGAGAAATAAATCAAGATAACTGTACAGTTCTCTAATACTTGCTGATTTTGCAAATGTATGATTATGAATATTTTCAGAGGTAACATGATAATTTAAGTATTTGATGAAAACTGACCTGGCGAATCCAGTGATTAGTTTATTAGATAAAAGACATTGTTTTAAAACTGATTCAATGCAATGTGCCCATGCTCACGGACAGCTGCACAAACCATCCAATCAGATTCAAGTTTGTCAGATCGGGAAACTGTTCTCTAGTTTTGTGAGCAGCGCATGCATCAGACTGTCTGAGAATAATTCAAAGCCAATAGCACACTGAGTTTGGGTTTCAATTAACAAGCTAATGGGTTGGTGCTAAAAGGCACAATTGAAATTCCTGTCACAAGTGCATGTAATTTGATAAAATCTCGTTCGGTGTCTCCACTTTCCCCATAGAGGTGAAACAAAAAAAAAGCTGCAGTCTGACAGGCCGACTGTACAGATTGAAACAGTGTGACTGAACAGATCTCTTGTGACTGCGGTGTGAAGTTTTTCTGCCGTGCATTAGCTTGGAGCATACTAAAAACATGCACTATGACTACTTCCTGATCTGTTTCACCTTCAACGATATTCAAAGAGTCGTGTTTGCTTTAAAAGACCAGATGATACCATGACAGTTTAATGTTCGTCCGTTCTAACAAATGGATGCATTCAAAAGTTTATGCACACTATAAATCAAACCCTCTGCACCATGCTGACATCTAACAATACAGACTACAGAACCAAACCTACAGAAAATCTCATGCAATGAACTATAAGGGATAATTCACCCGACAATGAAAATTCTGTCATCATTTACTCAACCTCTGGTCGATTTGAAACGGCATGACTTTCTTTCTTCTGCAAAACACAATAGAAGATATTTTTAAGAATGTTAAAGGGGTCATATGGCGCGAATACAGGTTTTATGTGTCTTTGGTGTGTTATAAGTTACGAATGCATGTGTTAGACACGTAAACTTTAACTTTAAAATTATATGTCGGAACAAAATATGCATTCTATCTGAAAGCAAATACCACCCAGACCTGCCTGAAAAGCCTTGTGTAACCACACCCCGGTGAATGTAAGTCACTATCTAACATCACTTGACTAAGACCACCCGAAACCAAATGCAAGTAAAGTGGGCGTATGTTTTTTAACCTTTAATCGTGTATATACATTACAGTACATCTAAAATAAACGATAATATTTGTTTTAGCTGTGTCATTTGA
This sequence comes from Triplophysa tibetana, assembly GCA_008369825.1. NCBI lineage: Eukaryota > Metazoa > Chordata > Actinopteri > Cypriniformes > Nemacheilidae > Triplophysa > Triplophysa tibetana. The sequence continues at coordinate 13,057,143 of CM017916.1, forward strand.
CCCCTTTAATAACCAAACATGTGCGGTACCCATTGACTTTTATTGGTTTTGTGTCCATACAATAGAAATCAATTGTTACCGCCTATCAATACTAAGATTACTGCATGTGTATTAACATTTAACAGCAAAATACATTTTAATTTTACAAGCAAATTCAGAAACGTATTGATTGAACACAGTGAATATTTCCTTGTAAAATAATAACAATTATACAACTTTGCATTGAAGGCTAAACAATATTCCCCCAAGCAGACACAGCATTCATCCTGTGCATGTAAAGGATTTGTTTCTGGATTAAAGACATAAATACTCCAAGCTGTTGGCAGCTCAGCGCAGGCATGTGAGTGAGATGGCGATACAGAACAGCGCCACCATCAAACTAATTAGATTCATGACATCAGGCTGAATGTGGAGGCCTCACGATGAATATGCTACCCAAGTGTGACTTTCTTCAGCGGGACTCACCGCCGGATGACAAAAAGTGCCCTCGAGCAAGACGCTGAGCACTTAGACATGCAGCGGGTAGCTCATTGGTTAAGGCACTTTACTATAAGAAGACGGCCAGAGCAAAAGCTTGTGCAGAAATAAATGTTTTCCTCATAATGTCACTGTTTGAATTATGGTAAGTTTAACCGTAATTATTTTTGGATGTTATGGATTGTTTTAAATATGTTGGCCATATGTCACATAAATTAAGTTTTGTGAATTACACTTGGTAACTGTCCACAGTCTTATCTACTTGAATGGGGAAGGCATATATTTCTAAAATCGCAAGAAAAAAATCACAATTAAACAGCATATTTCTTAACAATAATTAAACATTATATGTACTGTATTATAACTTTGGTATGCTAAGCTCAACTTGCCCTAAAAAGCACTTTGTGAGGTCGCCTCATTTACCGCGCCAGCGTACAGGCTGGCAAGCGCTTCACAAGAGCAGAGGTTTGTGTTTGGATAGTGTCTAATAATATAACTATTTATATTTAATTTAATTTATGCTAATCTTTTTTTGTTATTATTTTATTGTAAAATAATTTGATTAAATATTTTATTTATTTCAATTTTATTAAATACACAATTTGTTGAATGGGTCATGTAGTTGGGTCGCATTTAAAGAGACAATATATAAGATTTGCTTCTAGCGGTTGAGGTTGGTATCGCTGTCTAAATTCAAAATATTAGAGAGACAAGTTTAGCCAAGCAACGGTTCTCCTCGGTTTCTTTTGATTGTTATCAGAAATAATTCAATTCAATTCAAGTTTATTTATATAGCGCTTTTCACAATGTGTATTGTTTCAAAGCAGCTTTACAGGGCAAACAGGAAAAACAGAAAAGGTAAAACACAGCACAGTGCATTGTATTTATACAACGAGTAAGATCATACTAATAAATAATATATAATTTCTAAATAAATAAATAAATGCAGTCTCCCGGTGAGCAGGTCAACACTGCCCTGCTGTGGCGAGGAACCCAAACTCCAATGATTGATTAATGGAGAAAAAAACCTCGGGAGAACCAGGCTCAACCGGGAGGGCCAGATCCCCTCTGACGTGTCATAGCTGCACTCAAACTGCTGACATGTGATTTAAGTTTAGCATTCAATACCAAATATTGTAACTTCAGCATTAATGAGACAAATAGTCCGTCTTTGCTCTTTGTTGGGGGTGTATTGGTCTGAGCTGGGATGGTCCGATGGTCATATTTCTCTTGGCTGGTGGTGGAATTGCCTTAGATGGGGCTGGGATGCTCAGTCAGTCTGCAGCTGTAGCTGGCGTTATCTCAAATTGGGGATGGGCATCTGTCGGTCGTCTGGACATGGTGGAACTTCTTCCTACCTCGGGATGGGCATCCCGAAGCAGAGGCGGAAAGAGAATAAAGAGAATAATTAGCGTAGCTGCTGTTCATTAACTATGCATTAAGTGAAAGCTTGGCTGAAAAGATGTGTCTTTAATCTAGATTTAAATTGGGAGAGTGTGTCTGACCCTCGAATAGTATCAGGAAGGCTATTCCAGAGTTTAGGTGCTACGTATGAGAAAGCTCGACCCCCTTTGGTGGATTTAGTTATTCTAGGTGTTGTCAAAAGTCCTAAGTTTTGAGATCTTAGAGAGCGTGTTGGGTTGTAACGTGATAAAAGCTCGGTTAAGTAAATAGGGGCTAAACCGTTTAAGGCTTTGTATGTAATTAAAAGAATTTTAAAATCAATACGATACTTAATGGGTAGCCAGTGAAGAGATGATAAAACTGGGGTTATGTGATCGTATTTTCTTGACCTAGTAAGAACTCTGGCAGCTGCATTCTGAACTAACTGTAGTTTGTTTATCGATGATGCAGGACAACCACTAAGTAGAGCATTACAATAGTCAAGTCGTGAGGTCACAAATGCATGAATAAGCTTTTCTGCGTCAGCAAAACATAAAATATTTCGTAACTTGGAAACATTTCTAAGGTGGAAGAAGGCTGTTTTTGTGATATTTGAGATGTGATTTTTAAATGACAGGTTGCCGTCTAATATAACGCCTAGGTCTTTAACTGTATTTGTTGGAGTAACAGTGCAGCCTTCAATTTGCAGGCTGTAATCGGAGATATTCTGTTTACCGGTTTTTGGTGCTATAAGTAATATTTCCGTTTTGTTAGAGTTTAAAAGAAGGAAATTACTAGTCATCCAATGTTTTATGTCCTCGATGCACTCTGCCAGTTTGGATAGTTTGAAGGAATCATCTGGTCTTGATGAGATATATAGCTGAGTATCATCTGCGTAACAGTGGAAGCTAATTTCATGTTTTCTAATAATGTTGCCGAGGGGCAGCATGTATATGGAGAAAAGCAATGGTCCTAAAACCGATCCCTGAGGTAATCCATAATTTACTTGCGTAAGATATGACGATTTCCCTTTTAAATGGACATATTGATATCTGTCTGTTAAGTAAGATCTGAACCATTGTAGTGCCTGTCCCTGAATACCAATATAATTGTGTAAACGATCTAATAGTATTTTATGGTCTACAGTATCGAAAGCAGCACTAAGGTCAAGCAGGACTAAGAGTGAGATGTTACCTTTATCTGATGCAATAAGAAGGTCATTTGTAATTCTAACGAGCGCAGTTTCAGTGCTATGATACGGTCTAAAGCCGGACTGAAACTTTTCGTGCATGTCATTATTTTGTAGGAAGGTACACAGTTGAGTTGACACTACTTTTTCTAGTATTTTAGACAAGTACGGGAGATTTGAAATCGGTCTATAGCTTCCAAGTTCATTGGGATCTAAGTTTGGTTTTTTGATAAGAGGCTTAATTACAGCCAGCTTAAAGGGTCCTGGGACATGTCCTAGATTAATTGACGAGTTGATTATGTTACAAATGGGCTCAATTGCAGCAGGTAGTAACTCTTTTAATAAAGTAGTCGGAATGGGGTCTAATAAGCATGTCGTCGGTTTGGATGTTGCAATAATTTTAATTAAATCTTCCTGATTTATAGGAGAAAAACACTGTAGGTTTTCTTTTTGGTTGACGGGTGAGACTAATTCTTCCGTCACACTTTGAGGTTTGGTTTTAGCTATGTGGTCTCGTATTATTTCGATTTTCTCAGTAAAAAACTTCATGAATTCATTGCTACCAAGGTGCGGCGGAATACCCAGGTCAGGTGGAGTCTGTTTGTTTGTTAGTTTAGCAATTGTACTAAATAAAAACCTTGGATTGTTTTTGTTATTTTCTATGAGGTTACGGAAGTGCTCGGCTTTTGCTGCTTTTAGTGCCTTTTTGTAACAGCTTGCACTCTCTTTCCATGCAATTTTAAAGACCTCTAATTGGGTTTGTTTACATTTTCGCTCCAGTTTACGCGTTTCTCTTTTTAGGGCGCGAGTGGTGTTATTATACCATGGTGCTATGATCTTTTCATTAATCCTTTTTGACTTCATAGGTGCGACCGCTTCTAATGTATTAGAGAAAATGGTGCCCATGTTGCTGGTCATGTCATCGAGCGATTCTATATTAGTTGGAAAGGTTATTAGAGGAGTCAGATCTGGCAAGTTCTTTACGAAACTATCTTTAGTAGTTGAGGTGATTGTTCTACCCTGTCGATAACGAGATATACAACTGATTTCTGCAGTGCGCAGTGTACATGTTATAAGATGGTGATCGGAAACATCGTCGCTTTGAGGTATAATATCGATATTGGTTAGATCGGCTCCGTAAGATATAATCAAGTCTAGAGTATGATTAAGTCGATGAGTAGGTCTGTTGATGTATTGTGTTACACCACAAGAGTCTAGTAGTTCTTTAAACGCCACAGCTAATGGATCGTTAGGACTATCTACGTGGATATTAAAATCTCCAACAATCAGTACTTTATCGACGTTAACCAACAGATCCGATAAGAAGTCTGCGAACTCTATCAGAAAATTAGTGTAAGGCCCAGGGGGTCTATACACAGTAACCAATGTAAGAGAGACCAATGATTTTTTACTTTTGTTTGGAACTGTTATGTTCAACGCAAGCATTTCAAATGATTTAAATGTATGCATTGTTCTCCGAGTAACGGTAAGATAGTCTCTAAAGATTGCTGCGACACCACCACCTCGACCAACCGGACGTGGCTCATGAATATAAACGTAGCTTGGTGGAGTAGACTCATTTAGACCAAAGTAATCATTTGGCTTAAGCCAGGTTTCAGTAAGGCAAAGTATATCAAAACTGTTCTCTGTGATCATTTCATTTACAATAACTGCCTTTGGATTTAGTGATCTAATATTAAGTAGCCCAAACTTTAGGCGTTGGTTTTGCTCATTAAATATATTGTCTTTTGGTTTAATCATGATAAGATTTTTTCTCTGACTTTTAAATAAATTATTATTTGGTTGTATTATTCGGGGGACGGACACAGTCTCTATGCATTTGAAAGCAGTAACATTCTTAACAGTAAGATTCTTAACAGTTGGGTGAGAGGAACACAGACTATGGTTAATATTTGTACTTACTAGTCAAATGGTGCGTAGCGTCTTTGAGATGTTGTCAGACAGAATTTCCGCTCCAATGCTGCTGGGGTGCAGCCCGTCGGGGCGGAAAAGCCTTGGTCGCTCCCAGAACAGATCAAAATTATTTACAAAGAGCAGCTTCTGTTCAATACACAATGACATTAACCAATTATTAAGCGTAAATAGTCTACTGAACTTTTCGTTCCCTCGTCGGTAAGTAGGAAGCAGCCCTGATACGATGATCCTCGCCGTGGGCGATGCGTTGCGAACAGTATCGACCAGACTCCTGAAGTCCCTCTTTAGGATCTCCGACTGCCGCATTCTCACATCATTCACCCCCGCGTGCAGAACTATGGCTCCCACTCTTGCATCGTCCTTCAGAATCGCAGTTACCTGCGCAGAGACATCGAGAACACGGGCGCCAGGAAAACAGTGAGTGCGCACCTTACCTCCATTGAAGGAGGCGCGTACGTTCCGGACGATTGAGTCTCCGATGACCACAGCGTTGGATTTCGTCTCGCAGAGGGCAGCATAGCGGTTTCTCGTAGAAATCTCGAAGACCGGTGGCGGCGGTGGGGGAGAGTTCATCGCTCCGGTCCTGGATTTCGCCTCTCGCCGTGCGTGTGCCGGTGCAGGAGTGAAATTCATTTCGGCTCGGCGTGATCTTGAAGCCTGGGATCTGTGCACAGAAACACTCGGAGTAGAAGTGGTAGGAGTATTACAATCTCGTCGAACACTTACCGCAAATAATCTACAGGTTTCTTTGTGCAACCTACCGGAAGTTAAGGGCAGCCCACTAATGCGTGCCTACGCAGTAACGTTTCTTGATGTGGTCACATTGAAACCGTCTATAGAGAAAGTGAAGCTGACGTCACGCCCTATGTTGCTGTGGCGCCACCATCTAGGGAGGAAAACATCGAAATGCTTTTATTGTTTTGATATGTACCGTTACTTGTTTTGTTTTGTTTGGCATCCTCCTAAGATGGCGCAACATTCAATGCGGCATGATGTCGTTTTACAAGCTCTATAGTGTACATCATAGATGACATATTATAGTTTACCAAACCCGGAAGCGTGATACCATTTTAGCACTTCCGGTTCCATCGCCCCAAAGTCAATGGATTTCTTTTATGGGTTTTTGGTTAAATGCCTAAAACAACGTTTATTATTAACAACACCTCTAAACATGTTCACATTTTATTATATGAAATAAAACACACCAGTTATATATGAAAAATTTGTTGGAGGCTTAGTGGTGATGTTGGTCTGTCAATAGCCTTGTGATAATGTTTTACATCTGCAGATTTTATTTAGGCTTCAGAAACAGTAAATATTGTGTTCATCTACAGTTATCTTGATAGACAAAACCTCTAAACATCATAAAGCCTTGTTACTCACAGAGCTTATTTTTTGTGACATTCCAAAAGTCTATGAGAAAACCATTGGGTACCAGTGCAGCGCTAACTTCTGGGTTAGCCTACAAAAATATGTCATGTCTGCGAGACTCTATTGTAAATAAAACAGCAATTGACCCAATCAGAATCAAGGACTAGAACTAGTTTTAACTGTATAATAAACATATTAAAAATGCCAGTAACATTTTCTAAAATTTAAAACTGCACTTGCCTGTAATTCTTTTTTTCAGAAACATGGTGCTTGCTTGTTATAAGATCACAGGTCCAGAATATTGTTTTTCAGATAACAGGTGATGATACGAAAGTTTTATTTTTGTGTGGCAGTCAATTCTCCCACAGGCACAGTCCAATTACCAAACTCAGGGCATGAAAACGCACCATCTTCTCCCCAACTCTACAGCCTGTCATTCCAAATATTTATCTTCAATTTGTATATAACCTTTTGATTGTCAACAACCCCCAACCTACCACAGATAAATGCATAAATTCTATAGCATGAAAGCATATGCTGGATGAGGCCCCCGAGTGCACGGATCAAGAAAGACAGAAGAGCGGCCAGACGAGAGGCCTCCTCATGCTGGGCAACCATTGGTGCTTCCATTGACAGACCATCTGTATGTATGTCACATTGGATTACAGTATGGTGAATGGAAGAAGAGGAAAAGGATGTCACGAGAGGGATAGAGGGAATAAGAAAATAGATGAAGGGGTATAGATGGAAGGATCAAACCCACTCCTGGAGTGTAGCTTCAATCAGACAGGTACTCGTCTTGGAATAGAAGACTTAATCCGTCCTGCGGTCCCTCTGCCGCTCGCTCCCTCGGCGAGCCGGCTGCCTGGCTGAGTTGCCGAGGGACACAGGTACCGTGACAACAGGGGTTTTGTGGTCCCCATGGGAACCCAGTGATGAGACTGATCCAGGCTATAGGTGCACAAAAACCCCAGGGTTTAAGAACTGGGTCTTGCTGGATGCGGAAGGATGGGCACGCACAAAAATACACACTATAACACAAGATACGTGAAAAACAACACACGTACACATTCACAAAAAAATGAAAAATGCACACAGGCAATTCCAGGGTTATGGATGTAACATTTTCAGAACGTATGTATTACCAATATTTTGAATCATCTGTTTATATTTCACCAAACCCCTGATGATAGAGTCCAGACATCTGAAAAATATCAGTCTAAGTGCAAGTTTTCAATTTGTAAAAGAGGGAAAATTAGTGCGTTTTGTGTGACGAAAAAGGAAGCACCTTTTTGAGAGACAACATACTTTGTAGTACTAATGGAGAAGAGATGGCTCTTTAAAACATAAAATGTGATATGTTTATATTTTATTATCATTTTCAAGTGCCCATTTAAGAGGAATATGGACTGTTATGGATGTGACAATTCATTAACTTTGACTATGGAAAACTAAAGACTGGTTTAAAATAAAGAAAATTACAATGGTTATGGAAAAACCTTAAAAAAGCAACAAAACAAGATATTTTTTCAAATCAGGACTTCTCCTTAGAAGGGTTAGGTCAGATTTAGCTCCCTTTTGGGGGCAATATTCTCTTCAAACTATGGCGCACACATGCACACACACTCAGCCTTACCTCCTGGAATGCACAGATGGTCATCTAATGCTTGACATTCAGCAAATGATGACAAGAATGGTGATACGCCATTTCTCCTCTCTGCGATCTCTCTGTTTCTGGAGGACGAGAACCGAAGCAGATGTGCGGTGATAAACCTGAGATAGCAGACCTTCACTAATGTATAGGAAATGCAAAAGCCACCCTCTGTGACCAGAGCTTCAAGAATGTTCTGGGTGATGAACAATGCAAATTTTAACTAATGCCACGGTGCCATATGCTCCCTGCTATCTCTCAGCAAAACAAGCTCTGACTCTGCTGCAAGATAACTGTGGAATACGTTGCTGTTGACCTTCAAGCCCTTTGTGTTGATGCTTTGTAAGCGCTTTGAACCTTGATAAACCAGTAATGCATTTGGAAGTCAACGAACGCTTCATGGAATATGACTGGATATGATTCACTTGATTGACACAACTCAGATTCAGTCAAAAATCTGATAAGAAAACAATAATTTTATTACAATTTAAATATAAAATACCTTTGAATTTAAATTGAAATCACTTCATATTTAGATTGTGTGCTTAAAAATGAATTATAGTGCAAAAAGGGTTGTTTTCTGAAATGCTATGGAATTGTAGTGAAGATTATTAATAATTTTAGAGCCCATCAAATTTACAGAAATGGCCTAAAAAATCTGTTTGTGTATCATTTAAAACCCAGCGTGACTGTCATAAGCACTTACTATGAATATGCTAATTTGTTTATTAAGCATATTTATGAATATTTTTGACAGTAAAGCTCTGGTGTGGCAGGCTCTCCTGAGAAAATTATGGAGTTTAATAAGGTTGGAAGTAAAGCAATACAGAGATCCACATAAATATTGCAATGAGGTCTCGACAATTCCCATGAGCCTTCTCTTGGCAACAGAACAGGTGAATAATGCATGGAAAAGCCTTGGAGGAATAGTGGTATATTTCAGAGTGAGGCACACTGGGAATTTTTAGAACTGTTTTAGTTCGAAAAATATGGGATATTTCTATCCACACATCAAACGTGTTCATACTCCAATAGGAAACAAAAAGCACAAACGAGATCTCTTTATGGAGATATTTTTGTTGTCGAGCAACAAGAGTAAATGAAGTCTTTTGCAAAATACAGCCGCCCAGGTTCAGAAGATATCTCCACAGTGTCTCAAACTCAGATTTGCCCCAAGATGTGCAATAAAAAATCGGAGAATTCAGAAAGGACACAAACATTTTTAATTTGGACACAAACAGTTTTATTAAGCTGCATTTTTTATAAATGTATGCTGCTGCATTTAAACAGCTTTCTCAAAGACAAAGATGACGTAAATCTCCTCAAAAAGATTTCTATCAAAAAGTCATACATTTCTAAGCAATAAAATGTTTCTCCGGGTCATAATTTATTTGTGAACTTAATTATCCATATTTAAGAAGTTAAAAGTTCAGTGAGTTAATAATGAAGAAAAGATAATTTTAATCAGATTGATACACATGAGATGGCTCATATAGTCACAGTCCATGTTTTATGTTTGATGTTGTATTAGCTATACGGAATATTTCAACTATGAGTAATGAGGTGAAACTGTTTTTGCTGACATTCTGTTTAATGTCCCCATTCCAGGAAGCTTTGATCTACTCCATGAAATTAAAATATTAACGTGATTTTTTTCTTGCAAGGTTTAAATGAAATAAAAAACTGACTGAAATACTTCATTTAATGTCATAAATGATTCCTTTTTTATATTGCTGTTCAAAAAAAATTGGTCAACAGCCTGTGGTGAAGTTATGTATAACTTGTATCATCACCAAAGCATATTACACTTCATTAGAAAAAACAGAGCCATTAATAGAGAGAGTTCTGCCAACGGAAGTCCAAAATACTGGAGCGTCACTTGATTTATATTTTCACTTTAAATGCTTAATTTCTTTTTTTTTTATTCATTAATTGGCTTTAGTCTTTAAATGGGTAAGAGGTTTACCTCAGTTGGTCTGTAAAGTCACAGCTCCATGCGTTAGCCTTCTAGTAAATTACGGGAACTTTTGAAACTATCAACGTAGACTCTCTCTATCAATGGGTATGGAAATAACAACAATTACTCTGCTTGAATATCTGACCTTAAAGGACCAGTGTGTATCTAACGGCAGAAAAGCAATATAATATAGCTATGTCTTCAGCGGTGTATAAAGAGCTTACATAATGAAGCGTTAAGTTTGCATTACCTTAGAATGAGCTATTTCTATCTCATACATACACTGTGGGTCCCCTTGCATGGAATTGGCCATGTTGTTTCTACAGTATAACCCTAAACGAACAAACTGCTCCATAGGACGCGTTTCGTAAATAAGTTATCTTCTTCGGCAAAGAAACCTAAACATGATGACATCTTTGTCCTGTGTCAGACACCGTGTGGCTTTGAAAAGGAGGTGGAGTGGTGGATTGAAATCACAGCTAGATGTCGCTAAAATCTCCACATAGCTCCTATAAAAAATACATATACTACAGTTATGGGAGCACATACTTTTTTGTAACCATATGATGCATGAATACATGAACAGTAATTAATACGTCTAGTATTTTAAACATTTGCTCCATATATTCGAAGAAAATAACACCACATGAAGTTAGCTTGCTAATTGTAATAACGGTGTAGCTTTTTACCTTGAAATTTACTGTAGTTCACAGGGAGGTGGTGAATAGCATGCACACCTCTGCTCCACGCTACTGTACAATCCCCTTTCAACTCATAAACAAATGTCTCACATCTAAAGCATTCCCATAATTGCTAAGCTAACCTTGGAGAGGAATCCTGACTATTAGCATTTTAAGGAGCTAAGTGTTAGCCAAGAAAGGGGCTTCTTTTTTATGAAGAAAAGTGCCTCTCCTGGAATTCAACCACCTTTGCCAGCCATCTTTCCCCCAAAGGCAAGATAAATATTTAATCAAAACCTAAAAAATCTATTTAAGAAACTGTTTTTTTTTGGGTTAACCTTATATTACTACTGTACTGTTAAACATATGTCTGAGATGCCATGCACACACGATAGGCCTACGAGAATAATCTTTACCACCAACGTACAATTTACAAGTTTTGCTGAAGTGTTATGTGTGATTCATCAGCACCCGGAATAAAAGTTTTATCTGATTCTTTATTTAAAGCGATCAAAGCAAGACATGCCTCCAATTTAATTCGTTGGGAAATGGAGAAAACAGAAAATATTGAGCCATGACATCGTTTCTTAGCCCAAAGACAGGAGCGATCTCCGAACACTGAGGAATAATTCGGATGAATGAAGGAATTACAGAGGAAATGGGACTGTGTGGCTGGATGAGAGTGAGAGAGTGAAAAGATGAGTTAATGAGCAGGGATCAGCATTTGGCCCCTCACACTCATTGCAATCCCAATCACTAATCCTGCAGCATTCCCACAAGTGCGCTTTTTTGTTCCTTTAAAAACACATTCCTTCACAAACGCTGAGAAAGAGAGAGGCGTGTAAGTGCGCGCGCATGTGTGTTCATGTGTGGGTTAAAACTCATCTGAGAACATGCAGAAAGGACAATCGAAAAGAGACTGACCGGAGCTAAGACTGGAATTCCTGGAAACAATGATATCCAGCTAGTTGTTTTCTCTCATGGTTGCACTCTATCCCTCTATAAAGAAGTGATGTTCATATAGACACACTAACCCCCCCCCTCCATATCATGTTTTAGAATTAGCGGAGCATTCCATTCCGCACGGCGGTGGTGTTGGGATCGGGATCAGAGCTGGGAAGAGGCCGTCAGCAGCACTTGAAAGAAAGGAACAGCAGATGGTGGTCTTTTGTAAGGGCTCTGCTCTTTCAGGCCACGGGACGCACAAACCTATATGAGAATGAGCTCTCTTTAACTAATGCCCACATTCTCGCTCTCTGTAACCACAGTGTAGGTATGAACCACTCCTAGCAGATGGTACGATCGCTCAAAGCTATTAATTCTTTAAGGGAGTAACGTGTTCTCTTAGGAGATGGCGTTCTTTGTGCCATTCCATAAAGAAAGGGTGAGTTTCATTTATACATGGAATTAAATGAAGTGGAGAGTTTTTCCACTGATTTTTCTTTGTGATACATAGTTTACATATTTCACAACACAACAACAGTACCAACATTCTAACAAATTTGTCCTATAAATAAAACAATGAAACACAGTAACACAGTTTTGAATCTGACAATATGAAAATGTACTTTTTGGTTTAGTCTCTACATTTTTAAAGTTCTCCTGCATTCAATATTTTATTACTTAAAACTCATCTTTAAAGGGGTCATACGGCGCGAATACATGTTTTTCTGTGTCTTTGGTTTGTTATAAGTTGCCCATGCTTGTATTGCAAAAATTGAAGTGTCGGAACAAAAGATGCTTTCTATCTAGAAGCGAATGCACACGCAGACCTGCCTGAGACACTTTGTGTAACCACACAAATCTATGTCAGTTTGTGGATTGATTTGACTAAGACCGCCCAAATGTGTACACAAGTAAGGCAGAGGTACCTGGCAGTAAAATTGCTTTGGAACGTGATGTTTCATATATGGTAAGAGTCGTCACAATTTCCGTCACACGCTTGCAGTATTCGACCAATCACTATGCACTGGTTAACTGGCCAATCATAGCACACCTCGCTCTTCAGAGTGATGAGCTTTGTAAAAAATCTGCGCGATTCAGAGAGGCGGGGCAAAGAGGAGATACAAACATGCACGGTATGTGGAAAATACAGCGCTTTTGAACCTTGAATCGTGTATACACAATACATTACATCTAAAACAAAAAATAATATTCGTTTTAGCCGTGTCATATGACCCCTTTAAGCATTAAAATAGCATGTGTGAAAGTCATTTTACGTCTTCCTGTGATAACAATTTCTTCATGCCTTAAAGTGACTTGAATGCAACTCTACACCCTTGCTTCATTTGGTATGCGCGGATTAATAAATATGCAAATTAGTCTCCGCCTCAATTCAAACGCGTGAGCTCGGATCGTTGATTATAGTTACATACATGCCTCATTCGACACTTGAGCAGGGCATGCTCTTTTTTCAGAAGCAGAGCTGAACAGCAGCGACCGTTTCATTGCCGAGTCTATGCGCCATGCAGACATAGCTATGGCTCAAATCTGTTAACGTGCTCGGTAACAGGATTCTGATGTCGAAAAGAGAGGCATTTTAAAACTGTTTAAAAACATTTTTTCAAGTGTCTGTGGTAAACTGCAGTTTTATAGAGAAAATATTCTGATATGGTTTAAAATGATGAATTTGCACATAGTTAATCTTATTAATGTTAAAAACACCACATACAACATTATTGTGATTTTCAAAACTGGTGATTATTTACTTTCTTTTGAATTTTGATAGACTATGATCTCGTCAGGTAATAATTCACCACATAAAGCACATTGTGGTCTAGACAAACCTTCATCTCATTACTCTAGTATGAATTGAATTTTCTAGTAGATTATATTGACATTTTAGCAATTGGCAGACGCTTTTATCCAAAGCGTCTTATATTGCAATATACCATACATTTATATCTGAGTGTTTGCAATCCCTGGGATTATATGTTTCTTAGGAACCCCACTGTCTGTATTTTTAGCACACAGGTTGCATTGTTCCAAAGCAGCTTTAATTAAAACCCACAACTACACTTGATCTTCATGGTGTCAGTTTGATCATAACATGCCAGGACGGTTTTCTCATGCACATGCAGCTTCCTGAAAAGTGAAAGACACTTCATCATTATAAGGAACAGGGCAACCAACTCCCACTAACAGTCATGGGAACAGCCAGTGAATGCGGAAGTACACCGTTTACTTACACAAAAGACTAATGTGTGTTCATCTCCATAAACTAAAACAGATGGAATTTTCTTGTCCATAAATCATTATTATTAGTCAGCTTTTTCACAGGGTTTTGCAAATATCTCACCAATAAAACTTTGACCACAGTTTTTAATCAGTTAAAAGTTTAATTTCCTGAATAAATGTTAATTTGAACATGCAAGGTTTTAGAAGGACAATGAAAAAAAGTTTAATAAACTCAAGAAGAGGTTTACAAGAATTTGAATGGCAATTGATTTGCAGATTTTTTGGCTGGTTTCATAAAAAAGACAACTTGTGGGAAGCTAAATACTTAATAGTTGGCAATAATTCTAGAGAGTACCGGTACAGTTCACCCAAAATGAACCTTCTGTTATTTTTTACTCAGCTTCTTCAGGAGTACCAGGTGCAGCCATGGTGGACATTCACCTTCATTCAAGAATTTTCCATTTCCACAGATTTATCACTGCAGATGTTTCTATAGTGTGTGTGTGTGGGTGTGTTTATGCTTCTGTGAGTAAATTTCTGTGTGCTCCCATGCAAACACGTCCATCTTCAGGGGCGTCAAATCCTCGGCAAGCACAGTGGTATCATTACCTCATTCCGTATAAGATTATATAGCCTCAGCTTAGACAGTCTGAGTACGTAGCAGACTTTAAAACCACAGCACCTTACGAAGAGGGTGGAGTGTGTGTTTACATGTGTCTATATATGTAGGTGTGAGAGTGTTAAAGTAACTGCTCAAGCAGGTATCTTTGTAAATACAGTAGCACCTGTGTCAATGAAGAAGAGAGGTGTTGTCTGTTGAGCAGAAGCATAAGCGTCAGACCCACTAAATAAACTCCATCACAAGCAATGACAGAACAGCAGTCACCCGTCACAACGACAGTTTATGTCACGGATCAAACTGAATCGGAGCACAGATGAGTTATGCCAAAGCTAATATTGGTTAGTAATGAGGGTTTGTTTAGTCTGCCATGGAGCTTAGTGGCAAAGTACAACACACAATGATCCAATGATGGTGCACACCAAACAAAAGTATCATATAAGTTGTTTGGAATAGAGAAGTTTTAGCATTACAAAAGTTAACAGAAGTGAAAGCAACATGTGCTTAAACATGCCTGAGCATTTTGAGAAAAATCAAGTATTAATGTCCTCTGGACGGGATATTTGTTAAGACAGGGCCACATGGGCACCGTCAGGAAGTCAACGCCCAGAGGTCATAATTTTATTCATTTAGCTAACGTTTATGTCAGTTATTAGTGGTCTATGAGATCAGTAAAATGCATGGTTATTATTGATTTGGTTAATTGGTTCGATTTGGTTATAATTGTACTGATCTTCATTACAAAAACAAAAAGTTCAGTCAAACTAATCCTGTGACTCAAGTAAATTGAAAAAGGGTAACATTTATTTGTATGCATATAAAATGGTATAGGAAAAAGTATTTAACATCACGAGACAGTGCCCACATAGCATTTATTATACTGTAAAAGGTTAACATCCTTACAATAAAATTGGCATATTTTCTTCCAAAAAAGTCAACTATACATTTTTATGAAATTAAGAATAAAAAGAAAAACTTTTGTAATTAAGGGTTGTCGTTTGAAATGTTTTGTGTAGCTATAAGGCATTAACTATTGCCAAAAGAGAGAGAGAGAGAGAGAGAGAGAGAGAGAGAGAGAGAGAGAGAGAAAGAGAAAGAGAGAGATATTCTGGGAAAGGTTAGCATCAAAGATTCATACACTGGTCTCTTTTGAAGAGCTGTTTTTTGAAAGCGATAGTGAGATAACGTGTTCTCCTCACCTGAATGGACACAACACCCCACTGGACATGATAGCATCGCCAAGAGCTGTAACTACCAATACATGAAACATAAATGTATTGAAAACTATATTTCTAGACTTAAAATGTTGTACAATGTGTCATGATAAAAAACTCTTACTGGATCCTGGCTTTCACTTGTCTCAATGGTTAGTTACAAAACCCATTATGTTGAAGTAAAACAATCCATTTAAAGTCTTTAATAGCTCAGAGTTAGGTATGTAATGAAGTAAACATTTGTGGCCTTACATGTTTTTCCTTATAAATGAAGTATTACTAGCCAAAGCAGGTTCTGACTAAACAGGAATAGAACGCTGAGGATCTTCACCGCGATGTGCTAATTGCTGGGCTTTATGCATCGTAAGTGGTTTTGTTTTCAAAGGAGGACGCCAGCTCTACGTTTTGAGGACCCCTTTTCAGAACATGACGGATAGCGCTATTTGCAAACTCTTTGCACCTGCTAAGCAGGAAAGTGTTCAGCGAACCCACCTGCAAGCTGAATTTCTCATGACAAAGAATCACGATTACCTAATACATATCGCACACATACCAAAGCTACACAGTGCAATTCGTCGAGACATTTGGGATGAGGAAAAACAAAGCAGATTTTAAAACTAGTTACCACCAGAGTGAAGATTAAAGCCCGGCATTTCCATTGCCCTGGCAACTTGCCATGGACGTGAGGCTATGCTGCGTGAAGGTGGACTGTGTGAATAAGTGTCTTCACGGGACTGGCGCCAGCCCGTCTGCGGTGTGAGACCTGTGAATCTACTGTGAAGACAGAACAGATCTGGATCATGGGAATGTGCTCTGCAATATTGAGAGACAGGCCCCCTGAAGTGAATGAAATGAGTTAGGATAAATGGCAACCCATTTGTTAATTTCTTGAGCTTCACTGGTAAAAACCTCTTCTGAAGAATGTTAACTTTCATGAACCCCTTTGTCATCGTTGGGTGAAACAACCACGTATGCGAATCAGCCAAGGTCAAGTGTGAGAGACTTGAAGTAGTCTTAGTCACTTAAAATATTTGGTTGGAACACAAGGTCCTCCTTTGTCTTTTAATGCATGAAGTGCTTGTACACTAATTGGTAGATTGACGTTAACAAATTACAAAATGCCTTTATATTCCTTTTGATAACAATTCAATAAACTTTAAAGTCCCATTTAAATAAAAAATAGCAATGCCATATTTTTTCATGAAATATTGCAGTGTTTTTGGTAGATAGTCTATTAATGTGTGTCATTTTCTTTTTAAAATTTGTGTGCTCTCAAAATCTTTGGTCAAAATCTGAAAATGAAAGGGAAGGGGGTTAATGGCGGTCCGGCTGAGCCACCTAATTTATGTCATTTGAGATGGATCGTCATTTCAGGGCGTAACTGCATTTTCAAATTTTACCTTAAGATTATGAGAATACATGAATTTTAAAAAGAAAATGACCCACATTGATAAGCTATTTACCAAGAACGCTGCAGTATTTCATGAAAAAATAAGAATTGTCATTTTTAATTTCACAGGGACTTTGTCATCAACAAGATTGTTGATGACAAATAAAATGTTACTTTTTGGGGTGACTGTATAAGAACCTTCTCACCTTTTTCTCATAAGGTCTGAATATTATTATTATCTTTGTTTTAATAAATAGTTGAACCTTTTTGCTTTTTTATTAGCCTACTTGTTTTACAGTTTAAATTTTGCTCAAATAAACAGCCTATAACAGGCAACATAGCGTACCTCATATTGTTTTTTCAATATTTATGTGCACGACTTAGGCTACTTAACCTAAAAAAATAAACCTCCAATAATAAAATATATTTTAGTAATATTATATTAAAGCGTTCGCTTTCGGAGCCTAGTTCTGTTTTGGACGAACATATCCACAAAAACAAACGCGCGGGCACACGTTCACCAAACAGCTTCTTTCTTTCTCCTCCAGATCCTCCGCAGTTATAGGTCGCGCGCTGCTCCATCATCACGGGAGCGCGTGACTGACCGGTTTCTCGCGCAGGACTGTCAGAGCTCGCGCGGGTGGCGCCTCCCCTTTCCCTCTATATATGACCAGCCTCAACTCATCCGCTGCTTTACACTGTGCGTTCAGACTCACTGAAGAGATGTGCACGGGATAAACTGCGCTCCTTTTTTTGCGTGCACCAAATTACATTTTTAAGCGAAACCTCTTGTTGCGTTCCGTCCGCATTTGTTTTTTTCCTCGTAATAATACTCGGGTATTTATTTATTAAGATGAAGGCCAGCGCACCGGTTCGCCCTCATAAGGTTTCTTCAAGCTGCAGTCAGCTCTCCTTGCGAAATTTGTCGGAGCGCAGCCAGTGCAAAATGGAAGAGGAGGATCTTTTCTGTCTGCAGTACGATATGAACGACTGCTACAGCCGACTGAAGCGCCTTGTGCCCACTATTCCGCAGGATAAGAAAGTCAGTAAAGTGGAGATCCTCCAGCATGTCATTGACTATATCCTGGACCTGCAACTGGCGTTGGAGACGCACCCAGCTCTACTGAAACAGACGAGCCCACCCGCCTCCACACGGACCCCTCTCACACAAATCAACACAGAGCAGGTATGCATGAGATATAAGATGCACTTCTTGGTCTTTTAAATGACTAGAGTGCTCGTGGCTGTGCTTAAATCATAAGAGTGTCAATAGTGTGTATTTTAATGAAATGATGTTGATGCACCAGACCAAAATAAGATGGTTTGTCAGATCCGAGGCCTGTTTCCTTGTTTTTCCTCAAAATGTTAAAACATTTCATTTATTTTAAAAATTCAGTTTTTTAATTTATCTTATATATTGTATTAAGATGTCTTATACAAAATGTAGTGTATGTCACGTTATACCTACATCATGTAGGCATATGTTTAAGATATTGCTTTATACAGTTAGATTTATTATTCTATTGTCTAATAAATGATGATTATTAAACTGGAGTAATTGAGTCCACCTACAAAAGCTTCCTGAAGGTTAATGTAGCTCTGAAGACACCTCAGCCGCAGTAAGAATAAATGCACCTGATTACTTTGCTTTCAGAGGACGACGGGTGTCAATAAGGAAGACTCGATTTTATGTCGCTGAAATGTCGCACACTGGTAAGTACAACAAATACAATTTTTAAATCATTTTAAAAGAGCTAACCCACATCTCACCTATATGAAGTCATTTTATAAATAATCACTTCATCACACTGGTAAAATCTCACCGGGTGTGACGAAAATGTGTTCTTCAACACTTCCATGCAGTGCTGCTCTTATTTAAATTTAAGAATTTCAAGTTTTCTGTTGATCATTTTCTTCAATTGTTTTAGTTTTAGCTGTTCATTGTCTGGCATTCCTTTACTTTCGGAGTTAATACAATTTTAAACAAGAAAAAAGCAATATCCAATTTAAATTTTATATGTTGGTGTGTGCTGTTGTCAATTATTTACACAATTTTTCAATTTTCAATTCTCAACTACAAGAACAAAACTACACTGTCAGGATAATTGAGTACAGGATTCTAAAAGACCTGGCAGAAAATTAAGCTTCAATGAGTGAAATTATTAATAGAGCCGTGACAGAATAAACCACATAGATAGAAGTTATTACCATAATATTCTTGTTAGTATGAATGCCGTTTTTTGTGACAATCTGTCTTACTGTGTTTACCGCTCTAACCGGGCTGTAACTCTGAGCAGCTGTACATCGAGCAATAACTATCCACTGTATAACAGTAAGGCAACAGCTCCACAGTGAAGTGTCAGGGCTAGTTGGCTTGCAGCTGCGAGGTTAGCGGTTCAGGCCCACGCTCGTTGTTTGGCCTGGCTTGTTTTGGGTTGTTCATCAAGCACGCTCTCTGTTTTGTCGGTGGCGCCAGTCAGTCTTGAGCAGACAGTTCACACACCCCTTCTATTCATTCCTTTCTCACAGGTGTGCACTGAACCCATCCAAAGCCAAGCCCAGCTACACCGGGGAATCCAACACACACCAGGCCCGATCACATGGGAGGGAACAACACTGAAACTTATAGCCACTAAATCTTAATATGTAAACATTTTCACATCAGCCGTCAACGGCATGATGAAGTCAGCCAGATTTCTCCCTTGTCCATTCTGTTCTATCTCTGCGGAGGAAATGCTAAATTTGGACAAATATTCCCCACACCCCTCTTTTTCAGCCCACCATTGGAATTCTGATTTGAACACAACTAAAGACTCGTAAATCAAATTATACTTAAACGTCAAACCGTAAAGCTTTACAGATAAAGTCTGGAAACGTAAACATCTGACATCTATTGTTTAAAATAGGTGATTTGTGTTGAACCGGGATTTCCCTGCATTTATGCTGTTTAATATTGTAAAATACGACAATACGTGTTCTGAAATGATACTGTACATAACAAGACGCAGGATGTTCTATAAATGTATGTGTAAGAGAATATATGTTCAGTTGATTGTAATTATTCTAAAATATTTTTTATCGGGAAAAAAAAGTGTTTTGTTCTGTAAATATTGTGTTTTCACATACAGTAAAGTGTAGTGAATGAGTACATGAGGTTCTGCTAATAAAGATCTCACATCATACAACTCATTTGTTCCTTTTTTGTACATGCGATCGGTCGTGTTATAGACTCAGTGTGAATATATTTAGAATCTGTTTCATTTAGATCAGTTAACATCACTGCAGTCTCATCACTGCTTTGTTAAAGGCTGAAATATTACTTTGTTATATGCTGAATTAATTAACCCGTAATGAATGACAGAGTAAATTCCTCTCTGAACAATCGCTCAAGGATGATAGAAGAATGCTTTTGTTTGTACAAAATCTCTGGAACCTTCAAACAAATAGCTGATGACAAGTTTTAGAAAATTTGCTGTCCTTGTGTTCATCCCACTTTATTGATCCAGAGAATTGATTTTACATTAAAGTGGAGTGTGATTTCATGTCTGTATAGAAGAAATTCGTTATGGAAGAAAAGTCATCCTGGCCTGAGAATATAACATATTGTTCCCTTGTACTGTATCTCTATTAGTGACACACTACTTTTCAGACTTGAATGTTTTTGAGCAATTGTGTGCTTCACGTCTACAGTAGCTCTACCACAAGAGAACTTACAGCCTAGAGAGTTTTCAACAGATCTAATATAAAATTGACATCGATACTTTTTAATTAAGTATGTTTGACCTCTAGACACAATTCACAGCTCATCTTTTCCTCCTTTTATTGTTATATTTATACTCAAAAACAATTTGATATATACTGCTTGAGGAGTGGGAGGAAAAATTATAATATATTCAACTTGAATGTATCGTTGGTTCTGTCTATCCAATAGCTGTTGGTTTTATGTTTGTCATTGCTGATCTGGAAAACAAAAAGGTGTGAAAAAATTGTCGTGCCCCATAGAGGCAGAGTTTAATTCAGTGTAACATACTGTGCACTGAAACTCACATCGGACGTCACCCTAAATGTTTTAAAAACATAAAGATAAAAACTGCTTTGGATGAAAGTGTCTGCAAAATGATTAAATGTAAAAATGTACTGTTTGTGTTGTCGTTTTACAGCTTAAATAATTTGCCATCACAAATATACAGAAGAGAAAAACAGATTTCATGAAATATAATTGTTCTTCAAAGATACTAAAAAATGAAAAGCAGTATTTTCTTCATTGTACATTGTTTGGTGATCTTGTTCTGTGTTTCAGCCTGCAGTCTCTTCTCTGATTGTGCCCCCTAATGGACTGATTTATTTTTGAGTAGATTTTGGAGAAAAAAAACGATTGAACCAAATATGCAGATCGTGCAGTTTATTCTACATTTTATTTTCTCTTGTTTCAATCAGACAAACGAAAACTCAAAGCCTTTTTTTGTGCAGAGTTAGCAACTCCTCTTTCTCCCTTTGTTTCTCTCAAGGTTAAAAACCGTGAGGCCTGTAGATTGCATGTGGGCTACTGTAGATACCACCTGCAGATGTGCACTGTTTCCCAGAATCCTCTGAGGTCACAGTGGCGAATGTTCTCAGAGTCTCAGGTTTTGTGCTTCCCACTAGTCTTCAGCCCTACCGAAATTAAAAAATTCCAAAAGGACATGACCCTAATGTATGTACTAATAGCGGTCCCTGAGGGACCCTCATTTCCAACAGGTACAAAAAGCACCTGGTGTTTCTACTACATACAAACCCGACAACACATCTACTGCTCGTGTCATTCAGTTGAAGCATAAACATACACAATGGAAACAGCCACACCTCCCCCGTATGTCAATCATGTGACCCATATAGGCATTATGGTCAGCTACTGGATTCATTTCAATGGGGGTTATTAAATGATTTACGCAAGATTCCCAAATGTCGATTGAGTGAACATTTATTGATGATCATGATCATCATAGACATTCATACAATTTTCCATTAATAAGCCAGGTACCACATGAGAGTGCGTCTGTTTTCCACTCTTTGTTTGAGTTTGTACACCTTGGTGCCTCTCTCTCATGGCGCCTCGTCTGGCTCTAAGCACCAAAGAGGGCAACTGTGGGAAATGATCACATCCTGTTTGATAAGACCTGGCCTCCGTGTGGCGTTGGTCAAACTCAACAGAGCAGCAGTCAAACAAGGATCAGTGGTCTGGAAATGTTTTCGACCAACGGGGTTATTATCAAAACAAGCAGCTTGGGCTGCTGTTGTAAAGTCGGATTGTTTGAACAGGTGTGAGACAGTACAGCAGCATGTGTGTGTGTCTGCGTAAATGTGTTTGTGAGCTTCTGCCCGTCTTAAGCCATGTTAAATAATAAAAGTGATCGTTTAAAAAACAATATAAAAGATTAACCTTTCAAAGCTGTGTACTTCAATTGTGAATATAATATAACATACAGATTTTAAAAGGCACACAGCTACACAAATCTGCAATGCAGCCAAAACAGATAAAGAGTTGTCACCGCCCCTAGCAATAATACCACCCTCATACAGCTAAAGACACACTCCAGTCAAATACAGTCTGTTTCGCAACAGCAAACGTTCAATCTTGGTTTTATGGTCATCGAGGGGCATCATTCCCTTTCCCCAGTCTCCTTAACCCCCCACAGAGGAAGATGGACAGGAAGAGATGGAGCGAGCGAACGACCTGAAAACACAGGGTCCTGAGCAGCACCTGATTACAGGCTAATAGCCTCAGAGTGATTGAAGATCGCGGTCTTTCTGGATAATTGGTGCTATTTAAAGTAGCTATTAGCACACAATGGGAGTTACTCACTCATAAACAAAGACAAGATCTGGACATCAGAAAGACAGCAAGATGGGAAGAATTCAGATCGGAAAAGATGTTCATGTTGATGGATAAAATATTAGGAATCATCAGGAGTCTGCATCATAAATCATAAATGTTGTGCTTTGCATTATTTGTATCATGTCATGTGTAGACACAACAATGTTGTGACTGTTATTTTAAACACATTGTACAATATATTACAGAAGAGGAAAAATATGTAATGAGTACAGTTTATTATTTCACTTTAGTTTTTAGTTTTTTTATTTTTATTAGGTTAATCTTGAGTTTTATAATAATCCTTATCACTACATAATTCTATTTGTTATTATCAATATAAATATAATCATATTCGTTTTCTCAGTAGAGTCTCTTACATTATTTCTTACATTTATTTCTAAATCTGTGTAAATTAAAAGCAGTTGAACAAATAAATCAACGTTTTTATGATGACAGACACTTAAAAAATATTTTTGGACATATTTGGTCTCTGAATAGGGAAATTGTGTGAGTGTATTTATGGTCTGTGTGGTTGAGACATGTGTTCGGTAAAATTTTGTTTGAAGGATGTTGCACAAGGACATCCTGACTCATTCTAGACAAGCATTTTACATTTAATCATTTAGCAGACGCATTTATCCAAAGCGACTTACAAGTTGGGTAAACAATGGAAGCAATTGGGTCAAACATTAGGACAACAAAAAGCATAAGAGCAATAAAAACATGTCTCACAAAGCCTATGTAAAGAGCCAAGTTTAGTTTATCTAAGCTTAAATAAGCAAGCATTTTTTTTTGATAATGTAGAAAAGACATAAAATTCAGATTTTAAAATAAAAAAAAATTGATTCAATATAGACATCTTATTAAACGGGAGCATATGTAAGTACTTTTAGTGAATGTGGTTTGTATTTCTGCAAGCGAGTCTCACCCGCCAAAACACCTCATTCATCCAAAATTTTGTTTCTTATTGTGGCAGGCAGTGCAATAATCATGCCAGAATAAGGAGAACAAATGAATAGGCAAAAAAGAATGACAAATGCTCAGTAGAAATAAATAAACACAGAATAATAAGAGAGAGGAATGTAATTCAAAAGAAGTAATGAAAGTGAAAAAGCTGTGGTAGATTCAGTGCCAGCAGTCAGGTCCTCGGAGATGGGGAATGAATTACCGAAATGAGCCCTGCAGACCGTGCCAGGCCTTTGCCTCCCATTCAAATGACTCCTCCCCCCATTCACCCTTCTATCCCTGGAGAACGAGTGATTAGAGAGGAGGGTTATGGATCTGGATCACAGACTGTGGGGAAGGGACGCCAACCGTGCTAGAGGAACACGACCCTGAGGTGGAATGATCACACGGGCAATATGTCACAACAAATGCCAGTGCAGGGTGCCAGGGCCACAACCACAGGTTTTCTGGCACACACACTTGGCACCATGTTAATTTCCTGGCTGGTTATGCCTTACATGAAAAAGCTTAAGCGCTTGGTTGAATTTGAGATTTTTCACCCATAAAGTTGTGTGGATGTGTGTGCATATATTTCAACAGAAAGTCATATGTCTTGTATATTACAGTACATACAAGTATACCTGCACGTGAAGTAATGACTTCTGCCGGATGGAAATTGGGCTCATTTCAGACTAAGCTAATGTGTAACTGAAATCGCGTTAAAGAAAACCATAGTCGTGTGAATGCGGAGTTGGCCCGAGGGGATGTGTGTCACAGACACGCCTAGAATGATAAATGAAACCTTCTGTTCATGAATGTATTGAGTTAGTAGATGCATTCTGTCCAATAACCGTAGACTTCAATTCTTCATGTCTTCAAATGAAAAAAGATATTTTATCATTTATTGCCCAACATTTGCTTATCTATATCTGAATGTATACATTTTTTGGGAGGAAAAAGCACCTTTAATATTTATTTGTAATATCAGGTTTTAACATAAAAAAACAATAACATAAGATTTGATGAAACTAATTCCTCTATTTGCTGTTTACAGTGGTATGAATAGCAATGTCTGATCTATAACATTATAACCTTGGGGCAGTCTTTGGCTCGACCCGGGCTGTTTAATTTGGCACAAAATTCACATGTTAATTTGTTCCAGTTGAGGTGTCACTTTAAAAAGGTTTTTTCCATTGACTTGGATTATTGGCCAGATGGGCAGCCCATTAGAACATGGTTGTTTGTGTGTTTGGGATTCCCGGGATATGTCCAGCACTGGCAATAACAACAACATTCCTCACCATGGTAACCAGAGGTTGTCATGGACAGAACTCTCAGTTTGTTGATTTCTTTTCCATTGTTGAAATCAATGGGTGTCGTTTTGACAAATCATTAAAAAACTATAAAAGAAGAAACAGAGAAAAACAAAAACAACAATTACCATAATCCAAAGTTCAAAGAATCAAATTCGTATTTTAGATAACACACACAGCAGGAACGCAATTAGAAAACATAATTTGTGGCAGTTTGTAAGACATTTATCATTTGTAAGAAATTGAATCTTCTCTACATGCTACAAAACCTTTTTATTTAAAAAAAAAATAACAAAAATTAAAAAATCTTTTTTTTACCATGTCATTTTTCAAAAACTTGGCATTCAGAATGTCCAGTGTTTGGGTGAGCTAACCCTTTAATAAAAACACTCCAAGTTATTTATTATTTTTTACCTTTTGGAGCAGATTGTTTTAGCGCAACAACATAAACAAATGTTATGTGGCCCAAACCTAACTTCCAGTAGATCCCCATGAAGAACCAATAACTATTGAGTAGTTTTAATGCAGTATAATACAATTAAAATACTGTAAAATATTAACATAAAATAATAATATTATTAATATTTAATAAATTGATATATCATAACCACACGTGGAACTTAACTTCGGGACAGGTGCGTTCATCCAATTTAACTTTCTATAACCTTTCTATAAATTTTTGGATTTGAATAATCTTAACTGGAATTAAAACTATTATTTACTGTAAACACAACAATATTTTCAGTTTAAATTATGATTTTAAGTCCATACACAAGAACTAAAGTTTATTTGCAATCACTCTCTTTTATTTTTATTTATTTAAATGCGCAAAAACAGTATTTCACAATTTAGTGTATTAATTTGCCCAACACTTTTGTCCTGTAAATACAGTGATCTTTTTGTTGCTCAGAGGGCACACAGACAGAGGGCAGGATGTCGATCTGTCTATCCTATAATCCTCTCTTTATTAGAGCAGGAAAAGATGCAGCAGAGGTTCCAGATGTTCTGTTCTCATCAGCGAGTGGCTTGGCAGAGTGGCACGGTGACAGTCTCTACTGAACACCACTGCTATCAGAGGCCGTATCTGAACGTGAGAGGACATTGGCGGTCTCCAGGCTCCTATCACCAACCACATTATCTGTACTGGAGTGAGAGTAGATGGGCTGCTACATAAACCATCTTCTCTATTTATCAGTGTGTGTCTGTCTTTCTGTCTGTCTCCTCTTCCTCTTGTTCTCTCTCTCTCTCTCTTTCCGTCTATAGCTCATTAGAGTTGAGGAAATGAAAGATCCCTAAAGCTGGCGGCAGCTGTAATGAAAAATGAGGCCCGCTCTGCCACCAATCTCAAACGGTGCTCTTTAATGTGCTCGTACGTAGCAAAGAAGATTACTTTAAATTCTCACCAAACCCATGTTTACTTATAGCTACGGAAAAGAAACCATTTCAAATTTTCATTCAATCATAATTTCTACATATATTGTGGTCAGTCCAGTGTCTGTTGAATTTCAACAAAATAAAACCTCAGGTGTGACAAAGTCATCCAACCCCAATGCGAAAGACTGACAGCATGACAAGACGCATGAAAACAGTTATAAGAATCCGGGTTATCAAATAAACTTTTCCTAAATACACAGACATATTACTGTTGTGTTGCTTGAAAGTGAAAACAAACTTGTTTTCTTCCCTGTACTTGAGGTCTGAGAAATTTTTTATCTGTTTTATTAAAAGGCTTTCTTCCGATTACATTTCTTAAAAAGATTACTTCTTTTCTCATATATAGTACTTTCCTCATTTTATTAAATTAGAGAATCTGTGCTTGTTTAGCTAATTTACAATGTTATGAGCGTTTTCACATAATTACAATATAATAATCTTAAAATTTAATTGATGCTTAAAAACATCTCTATTTATAAAAAGTCAATTAGCATGTCTGTCGATTCGCATAATTGATTAGAATGCTACCCTAAGTGCCACGCTCTACTGTTTTGGCCAATGTACTGAACATGTCCGTGCAATCATATGAGCTTGCGTTTTGTCATTTGCAAGTTTGAGGTGTCGACAGAATATCACAGTGCTTTCAATTATCAGTCAAGCTCTTCAGTGACCGGCGCCAAGTCCAGACATACAGACACACTGCTGGACCAGGCTTGTCCGACATAACACAGCTGTGAGTCTGAAAGCTGACAGCTGTGTATGGATTTGTGCGTGTGTGTTCATTGAACCACGGTCCTTCATATGTCACAGAGTCCATTAGCATTAACAACCGAGTGTGTGTGATATTTGTAAAATTGCAGATTGTATGGGAAGGTAAATGCTTGCTGCTTATATTTTCTGGCCAAATAAGGAGATAACAATATCCGCCATGGTGCCAAATGTCTCATTTATGTCTATGAAAACATGTGCAGTGTACTGCGGGGACGAGCTGAGCAGGATCTGGATAATTGGCTAAACTAATGCCTGCGTTCAGCCGCTTTATAATGGATCCTAAAGGGGTCACAGATTCCTCTGGGCCTCCACCCAGCAACCACATTTGGATCACTAGTGCAGCTGTGGCATATTAGCAAGGTGCCATCAATGCTAATTTATGCTGATTCAACTAAAAGGCCTTATGTCCCGGAACCGAAACCATATAAAACCTGACTATGTTAACGTCGTGTGCTTTCTAGCGAATGCTTTCTTTAACCCTTTCTTTGTGTTTTTCATTTAGGGAGTGACTGTTCCTACACTGCCATGTCTGTCTGCACTCTGTGCTCGCAGCCATTCGAGCGTGCACGCCGTGCAGCCACGAGCACAACAGTCCCACTTATTTATTTATTTATTTATTTCGCAGTGCAGATATTTATTAATTTGTTTTCATTTGCACTCTGGTTAGATTAAGTCTAATACAGCCACCTCGGTAAGGCAATGCTCTATTTGCCCCATGTAAATCTCATCAGCTATTCAGGCCCTTCCCTAATATGCTTAGACAGCTGAGAAACATGTATTATTCATAACTCTGAATTTTTTCATATAACCATAGTGCGGCTCCCCAGGATGAGGTAGCGCTGTGGCAATATCCGAGGTTCATCCATATTCTGGAAATAATGAGATGGCTTGTATACTTTATGAAACGTAATCCATCATGATTACAAAAACATCAAATCTTCCTGATTACTTGTATTATTCAATAGATTTGCAGGCATTCGCTTGTTATAAGAACTCATGACTATATAGCTTGTTGATGAAATGACATCTTTTAGCTGCCCTGTCTATTTTCCTGTTGTTTCGATTTCATCTTGTGGATTGTCACGTAGGCCTATAGTGGATGATACTGCATGAATGATGTCGCAATTGACACAGCAACACTGTGCCTGCAGTGTTTTGCAACTTAGCTTTGCGTCATCAGTTTAAATTAGCAGGACAGTGGACAGCGCTAGACACGTAAACATGAATTAGCTCACAGCCATGGAAGACACATCCTAGATTCCAGACTGCTTTTGCAAATGGCTAAAATATAATCACCATTTAATGTATCGATGGAGCCCTGTCTCTGCTTGCATTAAAAATGAATTTGGGCATTAAGAAATGATAAATTTGGGCATTTAAAATGTCGTAGTGGTCAATTGTTCCAAGCCTTAAATGTTTGCTATGAAACGTGTCTAATACATGCATGTCCAACTTTTAACACACCAAAGGTGTGTCCGCGCAATATGACCCCTTTAACATTACATATTCTGTGTAGACTTTAAACGATTCAGATATGTTTTGTCTTCTCCGTGGATGTACGCATATGATCGATGGAAATTATTAGCTCTGTCCAATCGTGTTCCTGAAACGGAGGACACTCACGTGCCACCGCTCGTGTGACACTGATGCGAAGCTAAGACTTTAATGTTAATGCCTACGTTGTCTGGATCTTACCCTATCTCCCATCTAGTGCATAACGCCTCAATCTCTCTGTAGGACATAATAAACGTGCGAACAAGGCTGGTATGAGCCGCTTTAGCAGCTCTCAAAGTGAAGGGGGCGAGTTTCTTTGGATTTTAAAGCCAATTTGATTGGTCGAGAACTTTGACGAGAGGCTGCAGTCTAGCATGATGTCATTGAATTTCTTCTTTTGAATGCTTATATCTTCTTAATGGGAATTTTGTCAGAGTGCAGGAGCATATTAGTTTATGACATCCTCAAGGCTGCCTTTTTTTTATGAAAGGAAAATACTTTCATTTCATTTTCACTGGGGCTTTAAGACAATGATACATTTTATAGCATATAGCTGAAATCTGAATTCAGACTTTGTGAACAAGATGCCTATGATGGTTAATGTTTTGGATCAAATTAATTTACTGCATTATTGTTTTCTTTAATGTTTCCACAATTTATGCAAAGTATAAGTTGCATTCTTAGCATTGCCACAAGGGGCACTATAGTGGTTGATATCGTTAGGACAACATCATGTTGACCTTGGGACAACATTTAAATCAACCAATCAGATTTCAGAAATAAGTTTACAGTTTATTTTAAATGTAATCTTCCAACCAGGATTAGATGCTTCTAGACCATTGTTTTTCACTTATCATTTCCCTCTGATTTTAGGGGTACGTTATGATTAGGGTAGGGGTTTGATGTGAGTTTAGGATTCATTTATAAAATTGTTGTCCTTAGGTCAGAAAAATATGTTGTCCTGAGGACACCAACTACTTGGCAAAATCAGGCTGTACATAGCGGACTAGCATAAAATGTCATCTATTTTAAAGTCACCATGAAGAAGAAATGAGAAATAGATCTGTAATTAGAAAAAAAATAGTGTGAGACTTCAGTTTGGCCTTGCCTTATTGATTGGGTCATCGTAAGTTGGGCGTTGCTAAAAAAACAGTCTGATACACCACCGGTACCCATTGGAAAGTCAGTATAATCCTACCCCTTTTTTTGAGTATTACTTGAAGAAAAGTCATTTCAGAGGGGTAGGGGGGCATAATGTCTTTGATTAAAGGTTACAAGAGCAAATTAATTAAAAAAATGATGATGTGCACAGATAAATCGGATGTGCCGGAAAAACAAGCCTCTGGTTCACATGCATTCTAGAGATGACGGAAGCTAGACATCATCGTTAATAGCGCTGTCAATATGGAAATTTATCTTAAAGAAATGCATCGATTTACTTATGAAGTCCTTTGTTAAGACCATGGAGGCGTGTCTAGCATTTCTTTGATCGATGGATGAACTTTTTGTAGCTTCAAAAAGTCATCACCCATTCACTCCCATTCTACCGCTTCGAAATAAAATGATACATGGTATTATAACTCATATATGCATTATTCTTCAAGAAGAAAACCCTATTCAGTTAGGTTGCCTTGAGGAGTGGGGACTTTTTGATTGGCTAGTAAAGTATACCTTTAAACAATAGCGCATTGGCTTTAATGGTTGCCACAGCTGTCAGGATCTACGTCTTGTTTCAGTCTCCAGCCACTGGATGTCGCTGTCTCCTTGTTTGGTTTTCCCGAGTGTCATTGTTTTCACCTGTTTCTCATTTGTCCCCTGTGTATTTAAGTTGGCCCCGTTCCCTGTCTCGTTGCTCAGTCTTTAATGTTTTGTTGCCGAGTTCCCGAGTCTGGAGTTGTGTGTCTTCAAGTACTGTTGCTTTTTGGAGTTCTGTGAGAACATCTTTATTATTTTTTGATCTACCTCTTCGGAGTTGTTTTTGTTACCTTTGCCTCAAGGATTAAAAGGATCTGCTTTATTTTGCTTCCCTAACTTCTGTGTGTGCGTTCCTCTTTGGGTTCACCATTCCACTGTGGCTTTGACGTTTAGTGTTCACACACTACACTGGAGACCCGAGTTCGAGTATCGGTCCTGACAGAAAGACTGAGCCAATATGGACCCAGGGACGCCCACGGCTCGAGACCTGCTACCTACCATTGCTCAGCACGAAAGCACTGTCCAACGCCATGAAGCGACACTTGGCCAATTGGAGACCGTGATGGAGAAGCATTCCCATCTACTGGCGGATCTCACCTCATCCATGCGACAGCTCTTCGACAGACTGGTTCCTACTACGGAAGCCTCTCCCACTGCCAGACCGGCTTCTATAACAAGCCATCAAGTGCCAGCTCCACAGGCGGAGCCTCGTTTACCCCCTCCTCAGCGGTTTGCGGGGGATTCTGCGGCGTGTCGGGGGTTTCTCACCCAGTGCTCTCTTACCTTCGAGCTACAGCCATCTTCATTTCCCTCGGATCGGGCCAGGATTGCTTATTTGATGACCCTCTTGACGGGTAAGGCTCTTACCTGGGCCTCGGCCGTGTGGGAGGCGCAAACCAAGTTTTGCTCTAGCTACTCTGCTTTTGAGAATGAGTTCAGGAGAGTTTTTGACCATCCTGCTAGTGGACGGGAAGCGGCAAAGCGGCTGCTGGTTCTCCATCAGGGCAGTCGCAGTGCTGCTGACTACGCCATCGAGTTTCGAACCATTGCTGCAGAGAGTGGCTGGAACCAAGAGGCTCTGGTGACCTGTTTTTTAAATGGACTTTCCGAGACTCTACAGGATGAGCTTGCCCCACGTGACCCAACCAGCGATCTCGAGGCTCTCTTCGACTTAGTGATCCGGCTGGATAACCGTATGAGAGAGAGGAGTCAGAGACCACTCCGCCCTAGTCGATTATTATTTCCGGACCAGGTAGTACACTCACCACCTCTCGCAGACCCTACGGAACCCATGCAATTGGGTAGTACCCGTATCTCTCCAGCTGAACGTGACCGCCGCATGAGAGATCGTGCCTGTCTCTACTGTGGTCAACATGGACACTTCAGAGAGGCATGTCCGGATCTTTCGGGAAACGCCCGCCCCCGAGCAGAGCGAAGGAGACTGTCTCGGGAGTAGGCTATATTCACTCTCCTTCAAACTCAGGGTTGTTCTTACCCGTCACCCTCACTTGGAGCGACCAGAAACGGCAGGTGAAGGCCCTAGTGGATTCGGGCGCTGCGGGCAACTTTATGGATCTAGACTTTGCCAGGGAGCTTAAGATTCCTAACGAGCTCCTTCCTTCGCCTCTGGTCGTCACGGCGGTGGATGGGAGACCCCTGGGTCCTGGGAGAGTCACTCACCTCACTATCCCACTCACCCTGTCCGTTCACCAGCACCAGGAGGAGTTATGTCTCCACATGATAAAGTCACCCGAGTTTCCGATCATCCTGGGATACCCCTGGCTCCTCAAGCACAACCCCATTTTGGACTGGGTCTCAGGCACAGTTTCGGACTGGGGCCCCAATTGTAAAACCTCTTGCTTCTCTTACGTCGCTTCCGCTTCTGATCTCGAGTCCCTAGACCTGTCTCAAGTCCCGAGTCATTATCATCACCTCAAGATGGTTTTCAGTAAGAGAAAGGCCAACACTTTACCACCCCACCGTCCTTATGATTGTGCCATTGAGCTTCTTCCAGACACCTGTCCTCCCCGTGGTCGCATCTTCTCACTGTCTTCTCCTGAAAGAGAGGCCATGAACTCTTACATAGAGGAGGGCCTGGCTACTGGTATCATCCGCCCTTCTACTTCCCCAGCTGGCGCTGGATTCTTTTTCGTGGGAAAGAAGGATGGTGGGTTACGTCCCTGCATTGATTACCGGGGACTTAACAGGATTACCATTCGGAATCGATACCCTCTGCCCCTCATGACCACAGCTTTCGAGCTTCTGCAGGGAGCTTCCATTTTTACTAAACTGGATCTACGCAACGCGTATCATCTTGTGCGGATTAGACAGGGTGACGAATGGAAGACTGCCTTCAACACGCCTACAGGGCATTATGAATACAGAGTGATGCCGTTCGGGCTTACTAATGCCCCTGCTGTGTTTCAGGCCCTTATCAATGACGTCTTAAGAGATATGCTTAACCTGTTCGTGTTCGTCTATCTAGACGACATTCTGATTTTTTCCAGCTCTCCAGAGGAGCACATTGTCCATGTGCGAAGAGTTCTCAGCCGTCTATTAGAACATCATCTGTATGTCAAGCCGGAGAAATGTGAGTTTCATTCCACTCAAGTTCAATTCCTGGGGTACATTGTCAAGCCGGCTCACATTCAGATGGATCCTCGGAAGGTTGGGGCGGTTAAGGATTGGCCTGTTCCCACATCTGTTAAGGAGACACAGAGGTTCCTGGGCTTTGCAAACTTTTATCGTCGGTTCATCCGTAACTTCAGCTCCGTGGTGGCTCCTTTGACTGCCCTTACCAAGGGAGGTAATGTTAGATTCCAGTGGGGTCCTGAGGCGGAAACGGCTTTCAAGGAACTTAAACACAGATTCACATCAGCACCCATCCTCACCCTCCCTGATCCTGACAAACCTTTTGTATTGGAGGTGGACGCCTCAGATGTAGGCGCAGGAGCCATACTCTCCCAGAAAGACAAGGACAACAAGCTTCACCCTTGTTCATTCTTCTCTCGTCGTCTCTTACCGGCGGAGAGGAACTACCATGTGGGAGACAGGGAGCTGTTGGCCGTTAAGTTGGCGCTGGAGGAGTGGAGGCATTGGCTCGAGGGTGCTAAACACCCGTTCCAAGTTCACACCGACCATAAGAACCTGGAGTATATTCAGCAGGCCAAGCGTCTTAACTCCCGACAGGCACGCTGGTCATTGTTTTTTAACCGCTTCCAGTTTACTCTGTCCTATCGCCCAGGTTCCAAGAACCTCAAGCCGGATGCTCTGTCCAGAGTGTATGCTAGCACCCACCAAGAGGGTTTAGTCACACCCATAATTCCTAGCTACAAGATTGTGGCCCCGTTACGGTGGGAGATTGAGGGGTTGGTCAAGCAGGCCCAGAATCATGAACCAGACCCAGGAGGAGGTCCGGCCAATCGCCTGTTTGTACCCAAAAGAGCTCGGGCTCAGGTTCTCCAGTGGGGTCACTCCTCTCGCCTGACCTGTCACCCAGGAACTAATCGCACTCTCGAGTTCCTCCAGAGGAGGTTTTGGTGGCCTTCCATCAAGCAAGACGTTAAGGGTTTTGTCAGCGCTTGTGCTCCCTGTAATCAGGGGAAGGTCACGCACCAGGCACCGTATGGCCTGCTACACCCTTTACCTATCCCCAAGAGGCCCTGGTCCCATCTCTCTATGGACTTTGTAACCGGTCTTCCTCCGTCCCAAGGCAACACAACTATTATGGTGATTGTGGATAGGTTCTCCAAAGCTGCTAGGTTCATTCCTTTACCCAAGTTGCCTTCTGCCCGAGAGACCGCAGAGTTGATCAGCACTCACGTCTTCCGAATATTTGGCATTCCTCTGGATATCGTTTCGGACCGAGGTCCTCAGTTCTCCTCCCGCTTCTGGCGAGCATTCTGCCATCTATTCGGAGTTGCTGTAAGCCTTTCATCAGGCTTCCACCCAGAGTCCAACGGTCAGACGGAGAGGGTTAACCAGGATCTAGAGACTATGTTGAGATGTATGACCACTAAGAATCCTTCTTCCTGGGCTCAATACATCATGTGGGCTGAATATGCCCATAACACCTTGCGAAGCTCTGCAACGGGCGTCTCCCCTTTCGAGTGCCAGTTCGGATATTCTCCCGCTCTGTTCCCTGACCAAGAGGCTGATGTTGGGGTTCCCTCTGCCCAGAGATTTGTTCGACGCTGTCGCCAGACGTGGTCTAGGGCCCGTCAGGGACTACTCAAGGCAGTCAAACAATACCAGAGGCAAGCAAACCGCAGGCGCCGTCTTGCCCCGAGTCTTCGACAGGGACAGAAAGTTTGGCTCTCGACTAAGAACCTTCCCCTCAGAGTCGAGTCTCGGAAGTTGGCCCAAAGATTCATTGGTCCCTTCAAAATTGCTAGGAGAGTAAACCCTGTCACTTACCGGCTACACTTACCTAGGTCTCTCCGTATAAATCCCACATTCCATGTCTCTCTCCTCAAACCTGTTTTGTGTTCTCCATTCTCTCCCCCAGATAAACCTCCACCTCCGCCACGCATTGTTGGGGGTCAGCCGGCGTATACGGTCCATCGCATCCTGGACTCACGCAGGGTTAAGAGGTCCATACAGTACCTTGTCGACTGGGAGGGGTATGGTCCCGAGGAGCGCTCCTGGGTTCCGGCTAGAGGTATTCTGGATCCCGATCTCATAAGGGATTTCAACGCTCTGAGGAAGGGCCAGGCTGAGAAGAACTTCAGGAGCAGTTCCTAGGAGAGGGGGCCCTGTCAGGATCTACGTCTTGTTTCAGTCTCCAGCCACTGGATGTCGCTGTCTCCTTGTTTGGTTTTCCCGAGTGTCATTGTTTTCACCTGTTTCTCATTTGTCCCCTGTGTATTTAAGTTGGCCCCGTTCCCTGTCTCGTTGCTCAGTCTTTAATGTTTTGTTGCCGAGTTCCCGAGTCTGGAGTTGTGTGTCTTCAAGTACTGTTGCTTTTTGGAGTTCTGTGAGAACATCTTTATTATTTTTTGATCTACCTCTTCGGAGTTGTTTTTGTTACCTTTGCCTCAAGGATTAAAAGG
This sequence comes from Triplophysa tibetana, assembly GCA_008369825.1. Lineage (NCBI taxonomy): Eukaryota > Metazoa > Chordata > Actinopteri > Cypriniformes > Nemacheilidae > Triplophysa > Triplophysa tibetana. The sequence continues at coordinate 13,092,743 of CM017916.1, forward strand.
ATCTGCTTTATTTTGCTTCCCTAACTTCTGTGTGTGCGTTCCTCTTTGGGTTCACCATTCCACTGTGGCTTTGACGTTTAGTGTTCACACACTACACTGGAGACCCGAGTTCGAGTATCGGTCCTGACAACAGCAACGCAGGAGCGCACATTAAGTATGTTCAATGAAACAGCTCTAATAATGAGTTGGCCAAGCAACCGTGTCTGCGTACGTGGGTAGGCTTCTGTTATTTGCCTTAAGCTTCTATTCTCCTACCAGCATCCACTAAAATACCGGAAAATATGAACATAAAATGAAGCCTGGTATGACCTAGGTCAGATTTTGTGTGGAATGTAGCAGACGTTTGTTGTGTGTGATCTTCTCTGCTCTACTGTAGGTTGAACGTTTCTGTGAGAAACAGTACAGTATAGCTGACGATTTGCTCTCGCGGTGTGAGAGTTGTAAGGTTTCATCATATGAACATATTTAAAGGAGGAAGCGTGGCAGTCAGAAACGATTCACTGATGAGTGGAATGCATTCATCTCAGGCACTGCACTAATTGTTTGATTATACAGGGCTTCTCTTTAATGAAGCTCCTCTCTGGCATTTGGGAACATGGAGCGCCATCGAATTACCCACGCGACACTCACGCTGGGAAAGTTGATCACTCATTAGTGGTGACTGAGAGGTAAACAAGCTGAGAGTACAGTAGCAACACACGCACACACGCGCACATTTTGTTTATTACTGAGACTCCCTGATCAGATCTGAATTCGATGCAGTCGAAACCCACCGAGAGCTAACTCAGAGCTCGTGTCTCTCGCTGAATAGAGAGTAAACGGTAAAGGATGCTAATGTTCAAGCGAAATGTGTTATAGGAGAATAGAAGTATGTATGTCTCATTTAGTAACCCAGGTCCATTTTTAGATGTCTGTGGGATTACTCGCTATTTTTAGGGCATTATACATGATACGTGCTACCCGTAATTAACCTAGTTAATTTTCAATGAGATAGAGAAGCAGATGGAGGCAGCATGTGCCACGTCAGACAAAAAAGATCTCTTCACAGCTACAGCGTGTCACTGACTAATCAAAGGTGATACTCACAACTAATCAAACTACATTTAGCATTCATCAGCTAAAAGAATAACGTGGAGAACAATAATTTCAAAGCTCTGCAGTGCATTTGCTTTATAACATTTGCACATTTGGCAGACACTTTTATAGGAAGTAATTTACGATGTATTCAAGGTATAGACCGTTTAATCGGATGCGGGCACCGTTCTGTGTTTCGCTAGTGTCTAATAATATGACCATTAATATTTAATTTTATTCATGTTACTCAAACTTCATTTTTTATTATTATTTTATTTTATTATAATAGCGATTTGTTGCAATTTGTTGTAAATCCAAAATATTGGAGAGACAACTTTAGCTAAATATCGGCTCATCTCGGTTTCTTTTGATTGTTAATCCACATTTGAAATAATCTACAGGCACTCTATATTATGTGTATCCGAAATTAAGGTTGGTCCACGAACCCTCGCATGTGCAGTAACGTTTGTTTATGTTGTCACTGAAACCGTCTATACATTCTTTCAAGCAGTGTATTTTTTTAAACCGTACACAAGCACTTAACAGAAACACACATCACATGAAAAAAATATTTCATTGTGTTGAAGTATGAGCATTATTCCTCTTTCGCACCAAACAAGGCTGCAAAACTTTTTTTTTTATACATTACTTCTTAAGAAACAACAAAAGTAAAAATGAGGAGAAGAAACAGAGAGCAAGCACAGAGAAGCATCTGGTTAATCAGTAGTCATGACTGTTGCAATGAGACGAAAGTTAATGAGGGCTGAACACTGACTCTGTTTTGTGAGGCACACAGAGCTTTCTGCAAGCTTTCTCACCTTTTATTACTACCACAATACAGAGGCAACAGAAGAGTCAGACGAGACGGACAAATAAAACGGCAAAGTCTACATAACTCAATACCTAGTGATGAGCATTTTAAAGCATCTCAATGTGAATCTGTAATATAGGCTACAATAATATGCTGTCTTCTAAGATTTCTTTATTCAGTTACAAGCCAAATGTCTCCTTTGTGCAATCGCAGAATACCATGAGACAAGCAATTTTACCATAACGTTGTATTTGTTAACATTAGTAAATGCATTAGCTAACATATATTAACAATAAACAATATAGCTTGCAAGCATTTATCAATCCTTGTTAATGTTAGTTATTGTCAATACATTTGATCGTGTTAATTCATGGTGCATTAAGTAAAGTTAACAGTTACAACATTTGATTTGGAAAATGTATTGATAAATGCTGAAATATACGAACTAAGGTGACTAAATGCTGTAGGGATGTAAGTGTCTTTTTTTCTTGTTTAAAACCATAAATAAGATTGTTTGGTAAATCAAACAATTTGAAGCCCTCCCTGCTTTATATAATGGGAGTCTATGGGGTCCGCCGTTCTAAGAGTTCCTAAAGCGCATAATTCCAAAAAGCGGCTCCTGGCGACATGTTGACGTTTCGCGAAGTGACTCGTTCAATATTTTCATCAATTTTAACCTAATTTTTCATAATATTAGCCATACTCTACAGCCTCATCATTCCCTTTCTGCAGGTGGTGCAAAACGTACCAGATGCTGGTATGCCATCCACCACCAAATACTACAGGAAGAAGATTGCAATTGTGTGCAGAGGCTGAACATCATGGGTAATATTATTAAAATGACTTTTAGTTTTATGAAAATATCAACCGATTCACTTCACGAAACGTCAACATGTCGCCAGGAGCAGCTTTTTGGAATTATGTGCTTTAGGAACTCTTAGACAGGTGGACCCCATAGACTCCCATTATATGAAGCAAAGAGAGCTGCCGATTTACCAAACAATCTTCTTTATAGTTCTCAAGAAAAACTGGATGGCCACAGGGCGAGTAAATAAACGGCAAATTGGAGTTTTTGGATGAACTATCCCTTAAAGTTTTAGGACACAGCTGGAGACAAAGAGAAGAGTGTAGAGTGCTTGGAAAACAAACCATTACACTATCATACACATATGGGCTGCCCTAATTAGAGCATTCTTCTGTAAAACAGACCATGAGATCTGGGAGCATCTACTGTACATGCCCCCCCCCCCCCACCCAGCGTTCTGTCATAGCTATTGAACAGTCACATTGCTAATGGTAGTTCAGGGTCATAATTAATCATACTGGACAGACATATGGCTGGAGTTTTGCTTCCCTGCCTTTCATTTTAGGTTTTTTATATTACAGAAGGAGAGAACGATTACAGAAGCATCACTAATACTATTTAACTAAGGACGCAATTCATCTTGCAAATATGTTCTACAGCTTTAAATTATATTTTACTTACGTGGCGTTTTGCTTAACAATGCAAATGGATAGACCGACAGACAACATCTTTTCCAGCTGCATATTAGCGCCCTAGCATGTGGCTTTCGAGGATAGGTGTGCAAATATTTTTCTTAAAGATAGGACTTATGTGGGAGGTAGGTATGTGGTCCACTTCTCCAATACCACCTCGCGAGCAGCGATGATTCCATTGGCCCAGAGAAGTTCATTCAACTCTCCACACAACTCTCAGAATGCCTGCAGATGAGAACTCACCTCTGTCAAAACCAACCCGCTGGCCAGAGTATCCCTATTTGCCTGCTCCAGCAACGTTAGATGAAGCCATGGAATTCGGAGGCACCTGGTTGCCATCTGCTGAGAGGAGGCGACCGAGGGTCTCTGTCTATACTGTGGTGCATCAGGTCCTTTCCTATCATCATGCCACGTTCGTCCCCCAGGTACATTGGTGAGTAGCATTCAAAATGCTTCAGTCGCTCAAGCTCCTGCATATTCAACTCGTCCCTGCCGCCCTGGAACAGCTGAGAGGAGCCACCATCTTTAAAAAGATTGACTTCCACAGTGCATATAATCTGGTAATGATAATGAAAGGGTACGAGTGGAAAATGCCTTTCGTTACCCCCAACGGCCAATATGAATACTTAGTTATTCCATATGGACATGTAAGTGCCCCCTCTGTCTTCCAAGACTTTATGCACAATGTTCTCAGAGACTTCCTCCATAGATTTCTACTAGTGTATAGTGACACCATTATCATTTACTCCCGAGATCCCCAAGAACATCGTAACCACATTGCAGAGATCCTCTTGCGGCTGAGAGAATACCAGCTCTTCCTAAAGGCTGAAAAATGCTACTTCCATCAACCATCCATCCAATTCCTTCCGTACAACATCTCCCGTGAAGGTATCACAATGGACGAGGGGTTGTACCGACCTGGCCTATAACAAAGAACATAAAGGAACTCTTACGCTTCCTGGGCTTTGCAAACTTTCACCGTCGCTTCATCAAGGATTTCAGTTCCACTGTCACTCCTCACCAATCTGTTGAAAGGCAAGCCGACATCGCTGTTCTGGTCCCCCTTGGCAACCGACGCGTTCAACCAGCTCAGGAAGAAGTTTTCCTCAACACCGCTCCTTTGTCACCTGGACCCCTCCATGACGTCTCCACGGGAGCAGTAGGGGAATCCATCCAGCCTCCATCCATGTACCTTCGAATCTCACAAATTTACCCTTGCGTAAGGGACAGGGAGTTACTGGCGATTAAACTCGCATTGGAAGAGTGGAGACACTGGCAAGAAGCAGCTCACCATCCTCATCCTCTATACAAATCACAAGAACCTCCAATACCTTCTCAAGTTTCCATTTGAAAATTTCATATCCCCCTGGTTCCAAGAACTCCCTTGCAGACTCCCAGTCCCTTATGCTCAGTGCCCAAGGAGAAGATACCACCTCAGTTCCCATTTTCCCTGAATCCCTCTTTGTTTGTTCGATCCAATGGTCATATGAAAAAGCCATCAAAGCAGCCAGTCTCACCTGTGTGTTCCACTCCCTCGTCGGAATAATGTAATTCTGTCTGTTCACCATTTCGCTGGGCACTGGCCACCCCAGGCCAACGAAAACCTCTCGCTCGTACAGCAACGCTCCTGGTGGTCGAGTTTGGCAGCGGACGTAACACAGTTCATCCAAGTATTCAGAGAGTGCCCGGCTCGCCATCTACCCAAAGAAAAACTTTTATCTCTCCCCATGCCAAATCACCCATGGCCATGGACTTTATCACGGACCTTCCCCAGTCAGCTGGTAACACTTGTATTTTCATAGTGGTGGATAGATTATCCAAATCTTGTCGTCTGATACACCTTAAAGGTCTCTCCACTGTCAAATGCCAGGACCAGAAGACATCGTCTCAGATTGAGGTCCCCTGTTCCTCTCCAGAGTGTGGAATTCCATTTTCTCCCTCCTGTCGCCTGTCGTTGAGCTACAATCCCCTATCGAATGGGCAGACGGAAAGGAAAATCCAAGAGATCGGGAGATTCCTGGATATATTATGATACTCGGTTCGAGAGATCATTGACTCCCATCGGTCGACTGGGAGGGATACGGCCCTGTAGAGCGCTCTTGAGTCCACCGAAATGACATCCTAGATCCAGAACCCCTGACAGTTTTTCACGACAGTCAACCACCGCATCGGCTGGGCAAGATCCTCAGAAGCACACCGTACAGGGGGGGTTACTGTGACGGAATTATCAGCCCCACTCCCTCACTACGCTCGCCCTCACTGGAATTCTGGTCACCTGCAGCTCATCATCAACCATGTCATCCCCACATATAAACACGCTCCTCATAGTCATTCACCGTCTGGTCTCGAGAGTTACACAGACTCTAAAACCCTACTCACCCGAGTTAACTAGCTGTTCTTTGTTGTGTTTACTCCACGGATTATACAAGCTGTCTGCTTCCAAGTCTTCGAAGTTTCCAGAGGTTTCCAAGTCATCGAAAGCTTCCAAGTTTGTCACACCATCAACCTGCACTCCCCGGATCACAAGCCCATCGTCCATGATCTCCTGCAACACAAAGGACAGTATTATCAGTCAGTTCTCCCAGTCATATATCCACGATTGCCATACTTAACAGTGTCTGTGAATAAACATTGTTTGAAGATCTTACTTGCTGTCTGCTTAGTGGTTCTGTTACATTGTGTGAGGCCTGGGGGGGTTCATTTTCCACCTAGCATACCACCTAGCAACCACCCACAGCACCCAAGTAACCATGTACAATAGCAATCGGCTTAAAAATATGTTTCCTAATTAAATGCAGAGCTTTCAGTTTTGTGCTGTCAATAATGTCCTCACTGTGGTCTAAATAGGCCAGCCTGTGGCTTTTTGTTATCAATTCAGTCTGTTACGACGGACAAAGTCTTTAGAAAGCGATGCAGGCAGTGAAAATAAACAAGGAAGATGCTTTGGTTAATGCCCTTCCCCTTATTTTCTCTATCTGCATTCATACATCTGTGTTTGGTCCAGGTGTGGCGTCCTCATTCCGCGGGGTGTCATCGTGCAATAAATGCTCGTTTTGGACCTCCTGGTGACTGAATTAGCCCTGTGTATATGGCCCATTGGTGTCAGGTGTGAGGTCATTATTCTAGCACACACGGATGGGACAGGTGTCTGAGAGCCTGTACATGCTGCAGTTAGGTAGCAATAATGAGGCCTATTCTCTCTTTGTGTGTATATGTGTGTGTGTGTGTTATATGAGCCCATGTAGAGAACTCCAGCTGGGCCCCACAAACACACATCCACACGCACCAGCTCAGGGAGAGCACACAGACACCTGACAGATGCATGCTGGGAGCTTCATTACCCCTCGAACAAAAGACAATTGTAGGAGGATGGGTGCATCCCATTCAGGAAAACCGTCCTTATGATGGTAACAGCTCTGGGGCTAAAGAGGGAAATATGCCAATCAGCTGAACGTGCAAAAGACTGCAGGTGCTATTTGCTCTGTTTTGTTCCTTTCAGTGGAGTGTTAAGGCTATTGAGCAGGGTTTGATTTATCCTCGTGACCAGAGTCTATATGTCCTAGTTCTTTATAACATACCAAACAGTCATTGGTTTAATACCTTTCAAAATAAATTGACGTGGGGTCCAGATGTCAGAATTGGAGAATTAATGTGGCCCACATTCTAGGCATGAAATATGAACAGAACAGTGAACCAGATATATTGGTATTATGAAGATGGCAACAAAGCCTCATTTTTTAACAATGTTTGGTTTTGTCTGTCATGTTTTTTACACATATTCTATATCAGTATTTAGACTAATTTATAACAGCCCTCTGTTCATGTCAACACAATGTAGTATATTGGAAGGTATCAGTATAACTGTTTATATGCAAGTTTTAAACACATCGTTTTTGCTATAGACATGAATTACCCTCAAATTACGTGGCTTGTTAGGAAGACATCTAAAACACGACCAATGGGTAAAATAGCCCAGTACAGGCTAATTTACAACCGAACAGTTTGGTTCATCCAAACTGTTAACCAACGCTGGGTTGAAAATAACCAAACATTTTTATAGTGTACTTTTGCTTTTTAAAGCAACAGTTTCAGGTAAAGAAAACAAACAATTTTGGGGAAAGAACCCCATAGACTTCACATAGAAATCACAGACACTGAAGTCTTTTGTTTTTCGATAACCCAGAAAACTATAATAATAATTAATTCTCCATGGCCAGGTAACTTTGCTAAATGTAAAATATACATTAAGCTAAAGCAGCAGATTATAAGAGTTGGAAGGCTATTAAAGAAATTCAATTTGTGAAGACAAAAGGAAAATTTTGATTAACAAGTGGATTGCCAACCAGTCATTCAGCAACATATAAGCAGTAATCTACCATATCTTTTGCCTCTTACATAATTTTTCAGAATAATTTCTTCATATGAATATATGAGACAATCAAAAAAGGCGTAGGTTGATCATTTTCATGTCCCTAGAAAGCTGTAATTAAAGATCAAGCAGATTAGACTAATTTAGAAAAACAAAACAAAATGACAGGCCATCAACTTACATCACTTCATTCTGTCCTTGCTGACCCACTGCACCATCGCTTGAATACGATCTGCATGATGTCCAGCTGTTACGCTGCATCTCTCCGTCCGCATAAGAGAGATGAGTTTATGTGCCTGTCTGATTGGGCGAATTCATTTCCCAAGGGCCACTTCCCATCAAGTGATCTGAAACTCTTTAGCCCAGAATGAGAGAGCTCTCCTGCATGCATTGGTTAGTTAGTCTGAGTATGTGCTATTATAATTGTTCTTAACGCTTCTCAGAACTACACTCCACAAGAGTGCACAGCCTCAGCTTGTTTTGTGTATGTGCGTCAGCGAGAGGTGATGCGTACGCTTGTTTGTTTATTTGCGCGTCTCTCAAAAGCCTCGCCACCCTCTTCCGCTCTGCCTCCACCGTGCGCAGCTAATGCGACGCAACATTAGCATAGCGTTTGATGTTGAGTTAGAAGACGTTTAGGCGCTCCGTGTTTAACAACTGTGTCAAGTGTTGGCACCGTCTACATGCTTCAATAACGACATCAAACAATGCACAGCAACTGCAACGTTCTCACCGTGCTTTGTCGCCCCCATGTATGCCCTCAGAGAAAGAAACGGCCTCAGAGCGCAATGAATAATACAGGACGAAATCACTTCGCCAACAGGGACCTCCATTACAAGGCGAAAGAAGACAGCGCACTTGAAGCAGGCCACTGCGGGGAACTGCATTCATCAGATTCTACCTTTCCCATTTTATTTGTGTATCTGCTCTTTCCTCCTCAGTCAGATAAAAAGAGCCATCGGGTGGACAGGCCGAGTCTGATGAATACAGAGGGAAGGAGGAGGGAGGGAGATTAGAGGTCTGGAGAGAGAGAGCTTCCTGGAAAAGGAAAGATAAGAGGAAGAGGTGAGCAGAAACACTTGTCACTGCAGATGTTGGCCTTGATTTCGTCGAAAAGAAGGCAAAGCATTTGCGGGTGAGGCTGGACATAATGCAGCAGCCTCGTCGGAAAGCTTCACTGTTTTTTCTTTCCATAAGTCAGTGTGGTACTCTTCCCCAATACTTGCGGAAACATGTTCATGAAGTCAGCCAACCAATTTACAGATTTATATAATAGCATCTAACCTGATTATGAGATGCATTTGGTGTGCATGTTCATTGAATGTGTTTTAAATGATTGTCTGAAAACATTGTGTCATGAATCCTTTAGATGTCTTATCTGTATCAGTGCAAATGAATGCAACCTTCTAGGATCTAGATCGTTTGTTTTCATAATCTAAATGATGTCATTCACCTTCCCAAATGTTGCTTGAATTACTTTTCATGTTGAAAATGATAGTTTTTTTTCCTTTGGTCAGATACACAAGTCATTGGTCATGGTCTCGTTTATATTATGAGTGGAAATTACACTGAATTGATTAAAACATAGTAAAATATGCTAAAGAGAGCTGACCATATTATATTTTATATTATATTATACAGTCCCGGTCAAAAGTTTGGAATTTCTGAAAACCATGAAAGTCTTTTAATCTCAAGATGAATGCTTAAATGTTTGAAATGACTTTTGTAGACACATATAATTATGCATTATTTCTTGCATTCGAAAACAAAAGAAATATTCATTCAATACTTCACAGCTTCAAAGGGGGAGTCCTTACGAAGAAAATGCAAAGAGAACCATTTCACAAATTCTAGTCAAATGGTGGAAACTTTGAAGAGGCCAACATATGCAGTAACATAGTTTTGATTTATATTAGATGCTTTTATATGAAACAATTACAATTGTGCTACTCTATAGTTTACTGTTATTCTAAAAGGTGGAAAAAATATAAAGAAAGAAAGACTTTTGACTAGGGTAGTGTATATATATCTGTGTAGATAGAGAGAGAGGTTTCATCCGACTTCCGCGCAGGGCCAGAAGTAAATTTCCATTATGTGTTTGGTTTTAAAAGAACATTTATATTATATTCATTTATATAAATCTTTTATTGTATATTAATTGTATTTAATTAAATTACAACTATTTGACAGTTATTGATTCTTTGTGGAGGTGTAACTGAAGTTAGGTTTGTGCCACATAACGTTTGTTTATATAGTTCCTGCTGAAACCGTCTATATTCATAGCTTCTAGAAAACAGCACGGAAAATGAGGGATGGGGTCATGCAAGGTTAGATGATCTTTACTGACCTATAAGATGTAACAATAAATCTTCATCTACAAAGTCTCATTACATTACACAAATCGTTTCTCAAGTAATTTGTCAACTTTTTCATTTTTTGTCTGGTTTTTCATGTATTTAAAAAGTTCAAAAAAATATGTTGTAGATCATGGGATGTGATTTCAGCACTCCTGCCATGTCAATTTAGTCTTTGTTTCTGTTTATTTGTGCGTGGTGCATCCTCGCTTTCACATTGACCTCGTCACTGTGGCAAGAGGAGATGGCGATGCCCTTTATAATATGAAGAGTGGGGAAAAGGTTATTTGCTAGAGGTTGATATGTGCCAATCACCCTTTGGAGACTGTTTGCTGTTTGCTGTCAATGTCTCTGTCTTTCTCTCTCTCTCTCTCTCTCTCTCTCTCTCTCTCTCTCTCTCTCTCTCTCTCTCTCTCTCTCTCTCTCTCTCTCTCTCTCTCTCTCTCTCTCTTTCTTTCTCTGATAATGCTCCAAATATCAGGTGAGAGGAGAGAGTGCTGGCAGAAAAGAGATTGCCTGACCTTATTGTTTGCCTTCGTCTCCTCTTTGTTCTTCACAAATAAAGGTTTTTTAATAAACTGAAAAGGTCCCCCGCCACAGCCTGGGGAGCCAATGAAAGGGAGCACTGAGGTATGGCACAATGTGGCAGCCCAGAAAGAAGCAGCTCATCAGAAAATAACAAAGGTGCAAGTTAAAGATAAGGCTGCTGTCAGAGATTAATCCCACCAGCCTTGATTGTTTTCTTTAATACCGGCCCTGCTATGGCAAGCGATAAGTTTGCTGAGTAATTTAGTTTTTTCCTTATTTTTTCTTCTCTTTTTTTGTGGAACAGGAGGCAGCGGAGAAGCGTAGGACAAGAAATAATATTCAGGTGTGCGCAGTAATTGATTTTCTCTTTTCCTCCCTCTCTTACTTTTCAGCAAATAAAATGAAAGCCAAAAGTGCTTTCGTTCCACTTTCCTTCGTTTTTTTTCTCACTTTCTTTCTGCAGATTAATAAACTTGCTTTATTCAAGCCATTAAAGCAAAAGGACGCAGCCTTGAAAAGCAGTTTTCCTAGGGATTTTTTTAAAGCCGATCTCAAATTGAAAGAAGACAACCATCAGACGAGCTTGAGGAGATTTGAGGTAGAGGCATTACAGAATGTGTTTATGAAGAGGGTAACTGGATGCGACTCAGATGGTATTAATTAGTTACAATGCTGATGAAGAAAGAAACGGCTGGGCTAAAATGATAAATTTGCTTTATAAGAACAAAGCTAAACCCATGCTGATATTCAATACACCAAGATTTCGGCACACATGATATGTTTTTTATACAACAGCTCTGTAAACAAATTGTGCTTTTCCCATGTGATAGGAGATTCTTTAGCTATTGAGGGTGAATCACAATTACTTTTTCTCTATTAAGGTATTGATTCAAATCTTTCGTACCAAGCAACACAAAGAGCTGGAACAGCACATATGAGTGGATTTTCGATCTGGTGGACCGAATTAAAAAGTCCTACTGGCCACTGTGCTCCTCACATACTGTACACACAAACAAAACTCCACCCTGCTCTACAAACACAGACAAGTTAAGTGAAACAAACATCAGCATTCCTGGAATGTCACTGAGCCAATCACGTTACAGCATCTAAAGACTCATTGACATGAAGGACGGTAACGATCAGGATTATTATCGTAAATGAAAACTATCACAAAAACTGCACTCTAAAAAACATGTAAGCACCACTTTTTGTGCTATATAGCACTAGTGTGAAACTATTGGTAAAAAAAACAACAAAATGTTGCACCCCAAAAAAACGAAACCTGCAAAACTAATGAAAACTGCTTACATTGTGTTGAATCAGCAGTTTTAACGCTGAGTCAGTCGTGTTAAAGAATCGTAAATAAGCGGATGTTGTTGGATCAATAATGATCATAATACCATTATCAAATAAACCTTCTTTTCTTTTAATTATTTTATTTTCAACATTCAGCATTTAATATTTATGCCACACTAAAAGATCTAAAACTTAAACTGAAGTAAAAAACTAATTACAAGACTAAATAAAAATAAAAACTACTAATTTTGTAAAACTATAATAATCATTCTAAATTTAAGAGAAGCCTTACCCAAACCACTCAACCACAATTATGATGATAAACAAACCGAGAAATTACATCATTGGGATTATATCAAGCGTAGCATCAGTTCTGGTAGGTCACGTAAGGCTAGCTTGCATCACAAGCAGGTGCAGCTAGTAACGATAGTCATACAACACACACTAGACTGCGTCCTCCTTAAGTTGCCTTTCTCTGCTCCTTATCAGCTGCTTAATCGTGCCTCACTAAAAACCCACCTTCATCCCCATCTCCTACATATCTGCCTGCATCTGTCGGATCATTTTAATTTAATCCTGTTACACATCATGAACTGTTCTACTTCCCCAGGAGGGGGGACATGCATTGCTGCGCCCCTGCTCTGCCCATGCACGGCTGTATGGACAGGTGGAGAGTTTGCCCAGAACTGTTTCATTCCGCGAACCTTAAATATTGCTATTTAAATATTTGACGACAGTGGTCCTGACAGAAATGGAATTTTCACAACACGATTTCATGGCCAGAAGAATTTGCGATTTAATTGAGATATCTATTAAAATGTAATTATTTATTTTTGCTTATTTTACGTTATGTTTGCTTTGTGTAAACCATATATTAAAATAAATGTAGCTGGACTTGACAATAGCTCTGCCAAAACTCTCCAAACAACCAGTGGTCAGTGGACGTTGACATGTGGCCCGACATTGCTTTTCCCGACATTTATACGTACCTTGTCGATTGCACACCAACTTTTCACCATTATAGAAGCGTTTTGTGGATCTCACGCTGTACACTAATGCTGCTGCTTTGTCTTCTTGGCACTCAGTGGGCCGAACTAAAGTCCAATTACGGAAGTCGTGCCACTCTGTGTCCATGTTTGCAATGCCTCTGGGCAGCTATTAACGTAATAACAAGTCCACAGTCGTATATTCTTGAATGGGGTAAGGCAGATATTTCTAAAATCGCTGACAAATAATTAAACAGCATATTTCCTATTAGTAATAAAACATGACATGAACTGTGTTGTACTCTTGATTTGCTATGCTTAAGTTGCATTAAAAATCCCTTTTTGTGAGGTCGCCTCATCTGCTGTGCCTGCACACAGGCTGACAAACTCCTCACAAGAGCCTCGCCCAAGAGATTTGTCAGTCTTTACTGATCGACGATTGGCTCGCTTTACTGGAAGGCGCGAGTTCCTTCGCTACAGCGGCTATGCTGAGCCTTGCATTTCTGGCCATTCGTTGCAACGGCAGTGGAGCATCTTGTTAATATTAATATCTTTGGCGGAACCACAGTCACTCCAGCTGACGGTGACGTCACATGCATACCCTCTATTGGGATCACATTCAGGGCTTATAAACAATAAAACGTTGACAGACAATTAAAATCTGTTTAAATATAAAACACTTGTGCACTTTGTAGTGTTAAAGTGCAGGATTTATTTCAATGGTAGCTTAGCAACATCTGGCAGTCCAAGCAACAGTGAGCGCTGGTTACAAGAAGTGGTTGTGCCTAGCATCACAACAATGTTGAGAATTGTTGAGAATTTTGCAAATAATGAGTGACGTTCGGGAGTAAAGTGGTGTGAGTAAAGCAGTGGAACCTCATTCGTCTCTAGTCAGTTCCTTCAGTGTTTGTTTACAACTTTCTTAGAGGAACCAATGCTAGGAATGCCCTCCTAGCAAGAGACGGCCGACGCAGCGACTACCTGGCTTTGAACGGGGCTTAAGAATAAACGGTACATTATCATCTGCTGATATAGATGCTATAGTTATCTTTATAGTTATTTTTCTTGGTGTGAAACGTCGTCACCTGTTCTTACTGTAATTTTACAACATTGCCATATTGAATTATACACTTCCTACTTATCAACTTCTTTTGTCCAGGGTTTTAGAAATCTAAGCACATCAAAATGACTGACAGTTGTAGAGCTCAAACTGAGCCGTGTTTGTCTTTGCTCAGTCTACCAGAGTGACGGTCTTGCTAATGGACATCCGACTAAGTGACGTCTGCCATCCAAATGAGCACCACCAAATCTTGACATGCGTTGACACAGTCAGCCGTGGGGTGAAGTGAACTCTGTCAAACACAAGATCCATATCCACCAGAGAATGACATCTACATGTCAATCTTTCGTTTCTGATTTCATCCATTCCAAGTTATTGACGTACTATATTATTGAATCTATTTATAATAAATGCCCCTTCCTCCTTGCTTGCCCTATTTTACCCACTTTAATGTACATCTCTCTGTCTCACTCACTTAGCCCTTGCTCTCTCTCAAAAGCTCTTCTGAAGATGGACACACTCCAGGGCTGTTGTTACAATTACTGACTTCCCTCTGCAGTGAAGGTCACCACAATTAGAGTACCATTTACCTTCTCGGCTTCTCCCAGTCAGAAACACAGAAAAGCGGATGCGACTGTACCGCGTGACCGGCGAATTGCCATCACAGCCCACTTGAGAGGGTCTTTTATGACTGCAGGCTAATGCATTAGAAGAAACCTGAAGATTAGCTGTGGGCGAACTCAAAAGAGTTCTTGACGAGAGAGAAAAGCTCTCAAAATCAATATTAGCCAGCATCTATTATGCACTCGGCAGCGGGTTGTATAGTCCTACATGGCTACTGGTGATGAAAAGCAGAGGAAGCTTTATAGACTCTGCTGTTTATTACATTTCTCTATTATCACTATACAGATAAACTGCAGATGAATGCGATGGTGGTTATAATAGTAACTTACTGCTATGGAAACGGGAAGGGAGATGCAAAGTGTGTATAGTGTACCCGTCACATTTAATTATCTTCTGCATGATGAATACTTTATACAAGAGGTCTGAAAAATAAAGAGGGCTCAGGGCTACTGTGAGTGAGATTTAGGCCGGCTGATTGGACATATTGGGCCAGTTCTGGATTGTCACAACGAATTGCATTTACAAATTGTATTTTTTTATTTATTTATCTATATTTATTTCAAATATTACCCTGTAAATTACTGTTATTTTCCTGTATTCTTTTACAGAATTTCTGGAATGTGGTAAGATGTAAAAGAAAGGTTAAATTATAAAAATCAACTAATACATTTACAAGTTCGGTGTAAAATAACATTATAAAAACATGAAAATTGTACCTGACAAAAAAATGTGATCTTATAATTACAGTTTTAAACGGTTATTTTTACAGTGTACGTTTTTTATGTTATACTAAATATTGTTGTTGAGAATTCTGCCGATTACAATGCTGTATATTACCAGGTTCAGTTGTATAACAATGAAGTTATCAGGTTTTGAGACGTGACATGACATGATATTATAGCTGTGTAGCACCAGTTGGGTTGAAATGTAATTTTGTACCTGACAGTATGCCACTGCTTTTAAACCAAAGTATGTTTATGAACTTAAAGCTCCTATACCAAAACAGGAACCCTGAACATTTGTTGTATTTCACTGTATTTCTTTACGGAAAGACAAGCCCACAAGAAAAAGCATTTTTGGTAACACTTTCCTTGAAGCATGTATGTATAATGCATTATAAAAAGTAGTTTAAAAGCATTGTAATGCACCTTTTATCCATTGTAATGTCATAAAAATAATTGTTATTACAGTTAATACATTACACTTAGCAATTCATTGTTTCACTAAACATTTTAAATTAGTTATACTTCTTTACAACTACATATTATTCAAGACACACATTATTAAGAATTATAATGAATTTTTCCCTTTAATAACTCTTTATAGTGCATTATAAATATATTCTTCAAGGAAAGTGTTACCATTTTTTTGTTTCTGCTGGCGACATGTAAATATCTGGGCCAGCAGACAAAATCTTAACTACTGAGATTGTTGCATATATACAAAGGCACTAAAAGTATATTTTTATATTACTTTTAAAGCTGCCTAAAGTGTGTTCAGCTTACTCTAGCTCACTGTTTTATCCCTGTAAATCTTGCATTGAGAATTCTTTTCCACCGTATGCTTTTCTTTGTCTCTGCACATGAACTCCTCTGTGTACACTCTTTGCATTTATCTTTATTCACATAACTGTGTTGCAGAGAAAATGAAAAAATAAAAAATCACCGATTCTCATATCCTGATTTCCTGTAGCATATTTACCCAGCCTCTCTGCTGCTTGTTTGGAGCAGATGGTGAGGGACTAAAGCTCCATAGTGGAGGGAAGGCGTCTAATTGCTTTAAGTAAATCGATACGGGACTGCAGCAAGCAGCAATCCCTCACTCTCCATCAACCTCTCTCTGCAATTACCACATTGATTGGCTACTGCTAATTGAAGGCCTCGTTATTTCGCTTTTATATGGTTGTGGTGGCACAGCGTCCAGTATTTGTTTTGTATTGTCTCGAGACATCAGAGGCCACGAATTTGGAAGATGTATTAAAAGAATTGTTTACCCAAAATGAAGATTCTCTCATAATTTAAAGCCTCAAGATAACCTAGAAAGGACTACATATCAGCACTTGGGTTTAACACAAAGAAATAATATTATTTTAAAATGCCATTATGTTATCTGGAAAAAAAAGAATCATATACAATCTGTATAGATGAAGGCACATAAATAACCTATTGTTATTATCTGGTAATCCATTTTTTTATATTTTCGGGCCAGTTACATATAAAATGTTTAATCAGAAGAAAAAACATTTATAACACTTATTGAGACCTGAAAAAAACCTGCATTAATATTATTTTACCAACAGCCTAGACATTTTTTTTAGAGATGTGTGGAAATGTGTGGAATCGCGTCGTAGTTTTCTGTTTTCAACAGGTTAAGAGAGAAAAACCAGAAGATCTAGCAGCCCACCGCCCGATGACCCTTCTCTCTTCCTTTTCCCATGAGCCCTGGTTAAAAATGACCTTCCATGCCTCTCCTCTCCGGTCCAAACCCCCTAGAAGAATAATAAGGGCGCCAGACACATTAATTAGACGCTCTATTTAAATAAATGTCTCCAAGAGAACGTGAGGTAGTTATTAATATTTCACATTCAAATAATTAAATTCAATTTTTCATTTGGGCAAAGTAGAACGTCTACAGTAGTGTGCATTGCTTTCTTTTCAAGCCTCCTTCCCCGTGTGTACATTTTTACTCCAGGCTTTTTTCTTTCGCTCTTGAGCTTGCAATGTTCCCTGAGCCACAATGATTGGGTGCCACATGGGGTGAAGATATAGGAAATTACTGTTAATTAAAGAGATGACAGCTCGTGTGTCTGCGCTGAATACACAGACCGTCCTTGATCAACCAGGTAACCACATCTGTCAAAAGACATTGGCCATGGTAGATTTCTCAGTTGTTTCAATAAAATTCTAATTCTGCTTAATATTTCCCTCAACCCTAGTTTATGCCCCCTTTTCCCATCCCGACGCCCTTTCCCATCCTGTGGATTCTCATCTCATCTACAGAACCATCAGTCTGTAGAGCACTTTTGTGCCCCTGATCTCTTCGAGGTTCAAATCCATCAGCAAAAATCTTAAATGCTTCCATTGTCTCCTGTGTGGGAGGTCAGTTCTCTGTTACACCTGACCAGAGAAGGGCTAAATGGTTGCCAGGGAGACTGGAGATCATTTGTGTGTGTGCGTTTCTTTTTCCATGTGTGTAGTGCTTCTATCAGCCTTTACTCATGTTGCTGTTATTTATATCTGGCCCAACAGTTTGTCTCTCCTCTGTCCAATACTCAATAACATAAAAGGCACCTCTGACCTTTGAAGAAAGTGCTAATAGATGAATGAAAGCCAAGGTGGAAGGTACGGATAGTAACGGCAGGCTTCAGTGAAAAAAATCCATCCCGACACAGAAAGCACCATAGATGTGGAACTGCAGTAATAACAGAGATGTCGCAGTTTTACACAGATTCTAGCTCACAGAATAAATTCATTATTGATGCAACATATGAAGCAAGCATTTTCCTTAATTTAAGACGGGAGACTCCCACAGCTAGTATCCCTGTGTCTCGTTCAGCTTGTTATTCCCGAGGTCTTGAATCAGTATATCGTGTACATGGGTTCGAGCACTGGTAAGGACCTTGGCTCACTTCACATAGTGCTTAAGCGTATTGTGATACTTCACAGATGGTATTAATCAACAACCATCATTTTTAAATACTAAAAGAAGTACAAATGAGAAACACTTTCATTATTCTGATACATATGCACAAATTTGGTCAATTATTTAATTTAACTGTTTTAACATTGTTTATGCATAACATAAAATAAGCATTTGTCTTTTCAAAAGCTTGGTCCCGTTTAATGATTTTCATTATGTTATCTTCATCGATTTTGGTTAAACGTATTTAAAACGTGTCAAGTGATTTCCTGTAAGGGAACATAGGGAGTATTGATGCTCCCTGGGTTTTGCGGGGCATTGTGGGAATTTTTAGAGAACGAACGTTTCAGTCCACTGGAAGGGTTTCGCGAATGGGACTGCCCTGACTACTGAACAAGGGAGTTGACTGAGACAAAGCCTTTGAAATATTAATTTAATGAGAGTTCATTAGTCTTATGTATATCCTTATGTACAGTGTGTATAACAGGGTTGATTCAGATTGATTAGACAATTTTAGACATCCAGTTTGTTTAAATTCTTCAAAAATAAAGGGTTCTTTGCTACGATGCTGTACACTACCAGAAAAAATAAAAAAACTCTACATTTTACAATACATTACTTTTTTGTCTTTCTAGAGTAACAGTACCTTTTTCTGTCATGGTGGAACCATTATTGATTCCCAATTAAGCTTATACAATAAAATAACCTTTCCTTTATATAATCTGTAAAACTCTTTACCACAGTAAGCACTTCTGTGCAACAGAAAGTTTCTTTGAAAGTCCTTTATGGAGCTACATAGCTCGACAAACAACCTTTTTTAAGAGTGTATATACTGTGGGGGGTTCATAACATGGTCCGATCAATGTTAAATTTAACATTTTGATCTCGGGAGAACAAAAATATGCCCGCATAGGAGACCTAAATGTGTGTGGGGGTCTGAATATGATGCAGAGATGCCATTCCGCGCATAGTAAACTGCCGAGTAATGATTACTTGGAGACAGTAACTTCATTGTAAAATGTTTCGAAGAAAATACGGCTAATATTAGTTTTTAAAAATGACTCGAGGAGGAAAAAATAATTTCGCATTTTCTCGAGTTCACAGAACTAAAAAAATGTAAATACTTTTTATGAAAATGAAAATACTTAATTTTTTCATTGCTGTCTCACATTTTGAGCCACTTTTTGATGTTGAAATATAAGAAAGCTTATTATAAACAATAGTTTTCTCTCTACTGCACAATTAATTTATACAGTGTTACATTATTTTCTGCAACATCGAACACCTGCAAACTGCAAAGACGCATCATTGTGCACGTACAGTACTTCACCAAGAGCTCCATCAACATGTAAACAACGTGAAAATATTTTGGCCTCCTAGTCTCCGCACCATCTTCTCAACCAGATTAATGTTAAATAATGTGTTTGTTCATGAGTTAGCATTTTGTCTACACTAAAAGGCTGGCTGATGATTAGGCAGATATGGGGAGTATTTAGCATGTTATTCTCCCCCTGCTCTCTTTTGGACTCTTCCTTGGCTCTGTGCCTAGTGAGTGTAATTTGGATGAGTACTGCTCGCTTGCCTTTGGGCTCATTAACAACAATATAAACAGTAATTACAGTGATCGCCTAATTAATTCATTGAAAAACGGGCGAAAAAGGAAAACGCTGAATGGATAAGAAGCAAGCGCAAATCTTCTGCCAGGATAACAATTTTATGGCAACATTGTTGACATAATTAGCAATTTCACATACCACAATACAACTTCAATAATTACAACACTTTCATTTTTCTTGAATTCGTTTATGTGGATCCTTCTTGTATTGTTCCCAAAGATTTCCTCAAAGCCAATCATTTGTACGATTGTTCCTTCTGTAATATTCTTTTGCAACAGATAAATGATAAGTTAATTGACTAATCCCAATCTTTTTCTTTTGTTCAAGATCCATTGTGGCTCTTTTTTGGGCAACTATAATGGCTCTGCACTGTGGTTAGGCTGGGGAGAGAAAAATGGTCACGTGACTCTCAGCCCTTCATTATTGGTCTTAATTAGCCTAATTGCTGTAATTACTTAATTGCAGTTGTTTAAAAAATGATAAATACCTACGGTACAAGCTTAATCTCTTGTTGGAGAAATTAATTATCTTAAATGATATTTAAATAAATATGACAAGTATTTGTTCTAATAAACTTAATTCATCATTTTGTATGAAATAGTCTCAGCAAATTGTGTTGCTTCTTCATTGCGTTGCATGCATGCATCCAAAATACAACCATTTGAAATAACTGAATAAATAATTCAAGTTGTAAATAATATCAAATTGACAGTGCACCTCATGACCTTCTGCTGCCAATGTGAAGCTTTTCAGCTGTTGCTCTAAGGCCTGTTTTGAGCAGTGTTAATGCCCCAACAATCCAAGAGCAAGAATCGGGATTTATGTGACAGGGACTGATCATTGATTAGCAGTGAAAGCAGACAAACAGAAACCATGAATGAGCTGCAGGGATACATGGAAACCGAGCTGTGGTGGTGCCAGCTGACTTGGCGCCAGCAATGGTAACTTCCCACAATTAACACAAATTACTGACAGTCTGCCAGCTATCAGCTCCTGGCATCAGCCTCAGGCCTGACAGTCATGCAAAAAGAGGAGGTGGGAACATACACAACAATGATAATGTGTATGTTTGCGTTCATGAACTCCATTAACACCAGTGTCACTGCCATGTACTATCTGTATCCCATTTGTGAGTGGCACACGAGTGAGTGTGAATTGTATGCAAAATTATGCGTTTGTTGGTAGGCTATAAATCTTTTCAGGTGCATCAAAACATTAAAATTTCTTATGCAAATGAACAATGATGTTGTTTTTGCAATCCTCAAAATGATCTTTGTTGGGTGTCCTAGATATTGTAAAAATCTGATTATGCTATTTAGTTTTTAGTTCGAGGCGGACATGTATAGAGGAACAACTTAGAACTTTACGTAATAGATCTATAGCTCCATCTGCTGTTTTAAAAGATTTTTTCTTGAACAAAATGTTTATGCAGATACTTGCATGAATCTTTAAAGGTTGTACAACATAGCCTTATGTAAAATCAGATTCACGTATACCTTGTATTACACAAAGCAAAATAGTGTTAATGTACAAAAGTAATAGAAAAATATAGCTTAATCAATAAAATGATTAGTGAAAAGGCTACAGTCAGTTATAATACAACATTAAATCACTGATATCTATTTTTTACATTTTGAATGTTGAATATTGCAGTGGCAGATTTTCGAACTTTAAACATTTACAAAAAAACAAGCAAACTTAGACTGTTTTTCTGTATGCCGTTTCTAAAGCAATGCAACCCGTTTGTTATTATCTACAGTGCACTAGATTTATTAATTTGATTATTTCATTGTACATTTGGCATTCATATAATCGTGAAGGTTTATAAATTGATGTTATTTAAAGAGATAGTTTTGTTATGAAACACAAAATTAAATGTTTTGAGCAATATCCTAGTTGTTTTGTGTCCATAGTGGAAGTCAATGCGGTCATGTTGTTTGGTTGCCAACATTCTTCAAAAGATTGAAGAGTTTGTTTCCAAAATGAGACAACTACGTTTTAAAAAAAACTAAAATCATGTTTTTTTATTGTGCATTCCATCTAACATCATTCAAACCGCAGTTGGTTTGTTTTGATTTAAGCCATAATAACTAAACAAATACAGCTAACTAACACGATAAAACACAATAAAAACATGCTAACATAATACAAAACATGATTTTTTTTATTAATGTAACGGAGTTGTCTCATTTTGGAATCAAATATTCATTTATTCGGTGTTCTGCAGATGAAAGAAAAAAACAGGTTTGGAATAATACGAGGATCGTGTAGAATCCAATCGCTAATGTTAGTGTACCACTAGATGTCAGCAAATCCATAACAATACATAGCTCCAATCCCACTAGCCAAATAAAGCACTTAAAAATATAGAGGAGGTTTCCCGGAAAGGGTTGGATCTTAAATGTTGTTTAAGAGATGTTTTGAGCCCAAACTTACACTGACCAAGCTTAAAATATATCAGTGCGATTGATGTAAAGAATGTTCTTTAAAATGACTCAACTATTCTAACTAAAGCTTAGTCCTGGTTTAAGCTCATCATTGTCTGGGAAACCACCCCATAGTGTTAAATAAATGGATCAGACAACATATTTACTAAATAAAAAGTAAAAGTGTAACATCCAACAGGGAGAAATGATCATTTAATTAAGGCAAATCGAAACATTTGCTCTTAAATAAAAAATACACGCTGACTTTGTGTAAAATACAAGAAAAAAAACAACTATATTAATAACGAACATAATTGTTGTGCATATTCTTTTTGACACCCTGAGCTGCAGCCGTGAAAGGCGTGCCGCGTGTGGCGCATGAGGTGACGTCATCGAACACTTCTCGTGCCACATTCCTCAAACGACGCCAGGACAGTCAACAGTTTTACCTTTAATTTTGTGTGACTTATCGCTTTATTCTCCGTTGTTGCGCTGGAGTCACCGCTGTTCCTGTTCCTCGGCTTCCTCCAGCCGTCTGCAGAAAGTTTGGCACCGTGAGTTCGTTTTCCTCTTTTCTCAAACTTTCTCTTCAAGTTTGCTGTCGTTTGTCGTTCAGTTTCAGAGCTGCGTGTGTTGGGTTCTGTTGTTCAATTGACAAACTTGTTTCTTCGCCTCGAATCACCGTTACCGTGAAACGATTGAAAGAGTTTGACAAACAAAAACGTTGTTTACTGTGAGTCATATTCAAAAACTTCATGTGGTTTCTAAATTCGCTGTTTTTGACAGCGTGTTTAGCCAGTTAGCTTAATAGTAGGAAGTTGCTCAGTCTTCAGAACTGTTCTGTTTCATGAACACTCAACTGAGAGATCTAACCATATAAACGCATTGTGTTCAACACAACTTCTCTTGTGAACCAATGTTTTTCATTCTCATTTTTCTAAAGAGAGGTTGAACAATTGACAATATATTACCGTAAGTTATTTCGTCTGTTACAATTACGTCCGTCTTGTACATTACGTACAACCTATGGACACTCTCATATGCAACATAAGACTCATAAATGATATATTTGTGTATAAAAAGACTAAAATAATAACCCCATAAAATGTACATGTTTTGTTTCTCTTCCAGTATGCCCACACCAGATGTGGTTATGAATGAACTCTCTTCACTGTGAGATTGATTTGTCCTTTAAGTAGGAACAGGAATATACAAGAGACGGTTTTTATAATACCACGATGCAGAAAGAAACGTACAATTTTGTTGGCTCATAGTTTAAGACCGCCAAGAATTCTGTTGGTGGGCTTGTTCTGATGCTTTTGCATGAGAATGGGTATGCGTGTTTCCTTGGTATGGTATACATGTGTGGTTATGGAGTTCTTCTGCAACACAATAATTGGGAGTTGACATCATCTCATTGCTAAACATACCTTTGTGTTTTGAAGATGTGACCATTTACACAGATCAAATCCTTTCATGATTGTCATAGAGGAACCCATCGCCACCCCTGCCTCCTCCTTCATTCTCCCACTGATGCAGACCAGATGGAAATTAAAGCCACTGATGCAAGCCCAGTGATAACACTCACAACCGTGTGTTCCCATGCCAAATACCCCCTCCCCAACACACACACGTCTGTGCTATCTGTTGGCCAATTTTACTAATGCATATAATTTGTTGTGAAAGAGGGAGTTGGCACACAGAAGCTTAGCCGACTGATCATCCTCTGACACTTCGTGTGAGGAAGAACCACTTAGAACGTGCTTAACATGTTGCAGTGGTATGGCAGCCTCCCAGGTTGACATCTCGACAGACATTAAACTCATCAGTGCTAAGGATTTTTGACCCTACAAAGCCACCCTGCTTGCGTGATAGCTGAGTACATCCAAGTTCGTGGTATCATTAAGAAATGTTGCCGATATCCTTATTTTAATATCAAATCAGTTGAGATTTCATTGTGCTTTATAGGCTGTGTGATTCAGGGGTTTGTTAGTTACGGTAAACGTGAAGAACTGATGAGACATTGGTGGCAGATGTACACACAAACGCAGTCCGCAGTCATAGGTTCTGTTGTTTCATTTTCTAGCTGTTGAACAACATAAGAACAATAATGGGTTGAGTCAAGGTTTCTGTTGCTTAGAAACAAGAGCACCCACCCAGACGTCAACCTGCCTTTTTATTAGCATTAACCTCTCACTCTGATTAATAGTGTTTTTCCCTGTTCTTACTCAAAATATTTTCCTCTTTATTTCTAGTAGTGTTTGTATTTTTGTATTTTATATGATGTAGCGCTTTGAGTGTAAGAAAAGCACATTATAAATAAAAGTTATTCTTATTATTACTTCCCTAATTCAAGTTTTTGTGTTGAAGGAATTTAAATTTGATTGGTGATTTTAAATTCTTGGGTTTTATAGGAATTGTTTTGCGTTTGTCTAAGTTCAAGGGTTCTCCAGCATTCTTTTGAGGACGTCAGCTGGAGAAAGCGGTCTGTTCCCCTTATGCCAGTGTTGCCTATTATTTCTTTCATTAGGTTAGATCTCTCTGTGTTGCTTTTTACAAGAAATATATCTGCAAAATCTATAACAGGACCGTAAATGGTATTTGTAAAGGGTGCACGTTTAATTACATGCTGGTCATTTGTTAAAAAAGGAAAGAAGTGACCTTGAGCTTTATGTTGTTGAATTACTGAATCCATTGCAGTTTTTTTAACACTGTCGACTCAAGAAAATAACTCTGAACTTTCTATACGCTCCTGTTGCCTAGTTACAGAGAGGAAATAAAAGCCCACCTTTCTCGCTCAAATCAGAACAATTTTTGTCTTTATCTGAAGCATAGCAACTGCTTATAGAGTGTATTGAAATGGTAGGTTACGGTCCTGACAAATCTCTCAAATGTGAAGTAGTCCTAACTGAACGTGATCATGTAAAGTATTTCATCTCAATGTTATACATTGAATCAGTGTACAACTGAGCTTTATGTAAATGATGTAATTAGTTAGTGTCTCAATGCATGCTCTCCAAACCAGTGCGGATCAGCTGACTTGCACTGTGGTGTCACTGCACAGTGAAATTCATGGTGCTATGCCTGGATGATCACCTACTAGCACTCATATCCATGATTATGAATTGCCTAGAGTTTTTGAAGTCTCATGTATTTTCCCTGGCCAGTCTGTGCATTGCAGAGACATTTCTGTCGGTGATGGCATATTTTCAAATGATGTTTTCTGTGCCAGTTTAGCATAAAAACCTTTAAAAGGGTTTTGTAGAGTCATAAGAGATAAATGGACTCTACTTTGAAACAGTTGGTGCTATTAAATTTATAAGAAAATTCATATAATTTTTTACCGTAATTATTATCAGAAATTAAGCATATTATTGTTTATCAATTGTAGTAATACGAAAATATGTGAAGAGTTTGGTTCCAAAATGAGAGTGTTGTGAACAGAGCCAATATCAGTGTCTGACATGCCATTTGTTAATATGGCTGCCTGATGGCTTATTCTGCACTCAAGTCCTGAAACCGCTTTTCAAGACATTCAAGCATTCATGGTCTCAAAGTCCATTAAATATGTATCTCACATTAGTCCAGAGACTTACAATGTTGCAAACCCCCAGGGTATTTGTTGGAGGAAATCAGTGGTCGCTGATGCAGACATTCCGTCTCACTGGGCGTTGATGTGAATTAAGCTCTTAGCCATATTTCTGTTCTGACACTTAAGATTCATCCCACGTCAGCTTTGAGGAATCTGAAACCTTGTAGAAACCAACGACAAGGACACAATATGTGAGGGGAAAAAATATTTGATGTTCTGCATGAGATTGAAAGAGACCTATAGGTCTTTCTCTGGGGTCTTTCCAAATGCAATGTTTGAGCTTTCTTCTGCTCATCCTGAACAATCGAGAGTGAGATTGCTAGCTCTGTGGGAGGCATACTGGCCCTGCATCGATAATGTTTTATCTAACCTGAGCGGATGCCATCATTACTTGAGTAATGATGATGTGTGTAAATGTCATTAGGTGGTCTGTTGAACAGATTTCAATAACAAATCTCTCCTCCTGAGCACAAATTCTGTCACCAGCCACATGCCAAGAGAGCGCTTTCTATTCATGAACCAGTCATTCACAGTTACACATGATGGTTATTATTGGCAGTACCATGGCCTAATACTTTGAGTTATATTGTGGGTGGAATGTGCAGTGGAAAGTGTTGATGCTTTGTTTGGCTCATGTGATGAAATAACAAATGTGGACATAATAATTGCCGGTGGGGGTGTCCTAAGCCGTTCGCAAATCGTTGGCATTTTCCAAATTGTAATTTGTTTGTGTTTTATACAATGGCTACTCTATTTAATACATGTGTCATATGTTAATTGTTGTTTTTATCAGTGGAGGATGTCAAGACTCACGCACCGTTCAGACCGCCAGAGACAAATCCATTATGATGATAGCCTAGCGACTAGGGATGAGTCAAGATTTTCGAATATTCGTTTAGTTGATTTAATTATAGATTATCGAATAGTGTGCATTAGTCTTCTAAAAATAAAACAACAAAAACAATTCCTCAAGTTTGCCGTGTTGATGCAGTGGTGACGCGTTCATGTAAGTAGAGGGTGGCGCTGCTACTAACGCACCGATAAGCTTTCAACAGACAACTGTGTGGTTTCCTTTATAAAATGAATGAAAATTAAGTGCAGCGCAAACTCTGCCATGTGGAGACTGCTTATCATAGGTCAACCACTAGGATGCACATTTATTAGAGGACAAAGCATCCACAGGTCAGCGGCAATCTGCTAGTTTCATGATCGGATCAACCAAGTTAAATGCTAGACGGGCAGAGCAAACAATGGCCCTCATCACTAAGATGATCTCTAAAGATATGATTCTGATTCTGACAATGTAAGTGGCATCATTCAGGCTGTTCGTAATATGTTCTGTCATTTGTTATTATTATTACATTAACATATTTCAGCACGTTATCCTAGAATTGCTATATGGCTTGTGTAAAGATAGCTTATTCCATAACAAATTAAAGAGTTTGTCATCTGGAGAATGGACTCTCTTTCTCTGTTTATGTACGAGTAGGCTATTCATGCGTCTGTGCTGCCTATATGCGTGCATTCGGTGGAAGGTTGTGAATTTATTAGTAATTCACAGCGAATATCGAATATTATTTTTGCTTTAAATACCATCCCTACTATTAACAGCCAGCGTCAAGAGTGAAAGTGACTGTTGGCGACAGGAAGTGGGCGTGTCTAGTAACTCGACAAAGTTGAGACTTGCTCAACCTAATGGAAAAGATGAGTGACTTTCGGGAGCGACTACCAATAGGTGTACAGCAGCGGAGCTCTTGTCATCCATCTCCTGTCAGTTACTGCAGGGTTTGTTTATCAATGTTTCTAGAGCAACCAAAGCTAGGAACACCTTCTAACAACCTTGTAGCAAGAGACAATGCAACACAAACAGCAACACAGTCGATGGCAGTCTGAACGCAGGTTAAGCCTTTGACAGTTAGCTAGCTGAAGAGAAAATTCAATTTTAAAAATGCTGTAGTCATTGAACTATGGATTTGCCTCTGTGAGATGTGAAGGCTCTTTGTGATTCTCTTTTTAAATGTTTAACACATTTGGGTGTGAGCATCATGCTTTAGGATTGTTACATCACATTTGGTGTGCTGTTTTTGATGCATTGTGGGGCTGCATTAATCGTATTTTATAAAGATTTGACAAAGATTTCTGCCTACCATGATTGACCATAATTGTTGTAATATTTAATGTGCAAGTACGAAACATCATAAAGATAAGGTTAGAAATATTTTTTTGGGGCTTATGATGACTTGCTTCACGACGTCGCATAAGTTCGGTGGTGGGATATCATAACGTGTATTAAATGGCTGTAAAGTGAAAGAATGGTCATTTTACCCATTATTGTGCAGCCATAGATTAAGTTAGGAATGAACGACGGGCCGTTCAAATATTATATGCCAAGCAATTTGCACAGCCCAGTATTTAGTTGAACGCGTCTTTAACTGAAGCCGCTGATTAGCCTATTCAGGTATGTTTTATCAGAGCTGGGGCTAAACTCGGCAGGAAAATGGATCTCGCGGGCAAAGATTGAGAGCCACTGCTATAACCTTTCTGTTGTTTAAACTTAAAGTGATTTGGAACTGTAATAAGTTCAGCAGACCTGGAACACCTTCATAGGTGTGCATTTAACTGAAAGTTAATGCATACCCATAGAACGTTTGTCACCAATCAGATTGAAGCATTCAACAGCCCTGAGATATAATGAGACCTGCCTGTTCAGTGTTCATCAGCAGGTTGGTGACTGGCTGTGAGTGGCATGTAGTGGCAATAGACCTGAGAAGAACTGTAAAAGGCGCTGAGGGCTCTGGCTTTTTACTACTTATCTAACAGGTTCGGGCTTCACCTTTCTATGCTTGCAAAACTTCTGTAGCAGAACAGAAGCGTTTTATTGGCAAAGAAAACATTCGCCTTAGCTTAACGCAACTGAAGTTTTATAGTCCTTATGTTGCTTGTCACTACACCACACAGGCTTTTTTTCCAAACTGCTAGCAGAATAACGCAGTTTAAAAACTAGTGGTGGGCATAGATTAATTTTTTTAATCTAGATTAATCTTGGAATTAATCTAGATTAATCTAGATTAAAATGGCTCATTTGAATTCTGCCGAAGGCATTCAGAATATGTGTGCTACCCATATAATGACTAAAAGTAAGTCTTTGAGAACGGGTTTCTCAAGCCAGGTGGCGCATTAGACCAGGGGCTCATCTCCTGTTTCCAAAATGCATCACAAACTGCTTGAGAAAGCTGTTCTACTATGATAATTTGTGATGAAAATTAAATTATGTTCAATAAGATGTACTTGTGTTTACTTCCGCATTAGCTAAGGGATGCTTTGCGTTTAGGTGTTACTTGAGACTGGAAGAGCTCCTACAGTACATTTACATTTAGTCATTTAGCAGACGCTTTTATCCAAAGCGACTTACAAAGAGTTAGGGAGCGATATGTCATACAGGAGCCATAATACAATAGGTGCCAATACAAAGTTACTGGTTTCAACTAAAGCTAGACCACTACCTGTTGAGAGAAAGTTTTTTTTTTTAAACCAACTGTATGTAAACCAATTCCGTATAGTAAACCAATTCCACATTGCACAAGGTGCAAACAACCTTAGTCTTATCGAGGTTTCCATTGGGAAGCTTCTTAAAAATAAATTTTTCCTGAAGCAAGCCCGGCGGCTTCATACCTGCATCCATGTTAGCACGTCACGTTTGATGTGGTCATTTCACAGTAACGTTATGTTGTGTTCAGACCAAACGCGAATGTCGCGTCAAGCGCGAGTGATTTAAATGTTAAGTCAATGCAAAGACGCGATAGACCTACTTGCGGCGCGAATGAAGCCCTGGTTATGAGATGATGAGGCGCCGCGAATGAAGCGCGAATGGACGCGAATGAAGCCCTGGTTATTAGATGATGAGGCGGTGGAATGACGCGGATCACGCGTGTTGAAAACTCTCGTTCTCGCCCCCTACAGTGCAATTAAGCTAGGTATACATCCGCGCTAAAATATCAAGGTGAAAGTCATCATAGCTTGCGTAGTATAGACCCAGCTCCCAAACCAACTTTGAGAATAGATTAACGGCGACATTTTTTTTATTGCGCGATAAGAGTTTTACGGCCCACCACTAGTAAAAACATAAAGCTAAATATCAGAAAACTATGACATCAACAACCTGTTGAACCAGTTAGACTAAATTCCATGAAATATCAGGTAAATAGGACTTTTCTGTTTTTGTGCTGGATTTTAGAGATTATCTGATAAAGATGCTGCCCTACAACACGTTACAGTATTGACTGTCGAGAGCAAAACACCAAAAATTCACTTTCCTTGCAGATTTAACGCTTTGGGCCTCTTTCATGAAACACTGAGCAGAAAGATTTTTGTGTGAATTTTTCGTAAAGTCATTTTGACGTAAATTTTCGGATTCATGAAAATGTTCGTATTTTCAAAATGTTAGTTGGTACGAAAGAATTGTACACCTTCTCCATACCACGTGTAAATAGTGCATAAAACCTCATGTAACGTTATGAATACTTTTAGACAAACCGACACATTATGTATCATAATGATGCCTCACGAGTTATTTTGCCCTTTCTTTAATATTTTTTTAAGTTTTAACTACGAGTAAAACGCAGAGCTTGTCACTGTCCTTTTTAACACAGCCGTCCCATCACAAATCAGAGCAGCCAGCCCATCTACGGAATAATGCATAGTCCCTCCAAAGCGTTCTCAAGCGCCACCAGCTGGTCGTTTTCAGAAGAGCAACAGGTATAAATATTTTAGCTGGCTAAAAACGGTAAGGTGACAATTTTTTTGTAATCTTATAGCCTATTAGAATCTAATGCATTTATTCCATAAAATCTGTTTAAACCAGATAATAAAATCTAGCGGATACCAGCATTACTAGATGGCCTGCGTAATTCGCGTAGCTATAATTCATAGGGCGGGGATTATGCTAATTGTGAATGATCGTGCATGCGCGCCCTGTTCACGAGTAATTGGAATTCATGGACAGACACATTTAACAACGAAATTGACTTTCGAAGTATTTGTGAATCTGGAGGAATGTTTTCTGGAAGGACTTTTTTACACGCAAAAGTTCTTTGGAAAATAAATATATATTTTATTTCGAATAACAAAACTAAATTGCAGTTTTAAATCAATTTCAAATCAAATAAAACAATTTATATAAACAAACTACGACTTTGTCTGTGCTTTTTCAAACTTTTACTTTTTTAAGAAATATCAGCATATTCACGTTTATCAGCATTTTCATGTTTACCAAGTTTGCAGAAAAACAGCGGTCCCTGCTGTTCAAATCATGTACTGCGATTCTTTTAACGTTTTTACAAATTTTAATCATTACATATTGCAATGGCTTTCAACCGGCTCACAGTGAATTGTCACTAGGGATGTGCATTTTCCACAAATATTAAATTTGAATATTTGAGCTCATAAAAAACAAATATTCAAATATTTGTTCATTTAAAGTAAGTTTAATCAGGCAGCCATTATCTTCAGTAAAACATATTTTTTTCTTCATTTCTGAACAAGCTTATCAGGGTATATAAAAACAAGCTTATACATATACATCCTGTTTTGGAGCGGAGAAGAACATGACACAATTTGTGCAAACAAAATAAGAATCTCGGAGCGAAAAAAAAAAAAGCGCCTGTTAGAAAAGTATATCTGTTAGTATTAGTTTGCGTCCTTGTCCAGCACAGCAATATTTAAGCAAAATTCGAATAGCGATTTTACTATTCAAACAAGTACAGTAGATTGAATATTTGAATTTTCTTGTGCCTCATTTAAAGCCTTATTTTTTATTAAAAGGAACAAAATGTGCTTAAATGTTAACATGTCCTTTAGTTCAACTGATTGCCAGACACTACCATTGAGTCTCCAGGTTGTCAGGTTAATGTATCTTGCTTAACTCTGGGGGGATCTTTCAACCAAAATTTCTAAAAGTACTAATGGTTGTCAAGCATCTGGATTTCTTAAAAATGTTTTAAACAATTTTTTTGCAGTGACACTGAAGAACTCCAGAACTGCACTTGTAGTGACAAATTACTTGAAATGAGCGAAAATTTGGCATGTACGGGCGGAGTTTCACGAGCCCCCTAGATTTTCTACTGCTGAAGTCAACCAACAGCGTGTAACACAATTGTCCTCGCACATTTATCCAAATTGAACAGTAAGAGGTTAGGTATCACCCACTCGGCTCTGACAGAATATAGCCACTGCACAGGGATGAATCATTCATTCTCTCATTGTTTCGTGACCAGCTGCACTGGGTACGTTATGGTGGGGCTTGGGGATAGGTGGTGGTTTGTGGTTAGACTCATATGGCAAGCAGTGATTCTGTAACCAATACATCCATTTCTTCTCTCGCTCCTTGCCTGTCAATATGAAATGGGAGGTTTTGCTGCGTGAGTGGGCTTAGTCGTGACAGTCCTCTCTGCCATGAGGAAGAGAACTAAAACAGTCGTAGGAGTACTGCTACCCACACGCATTCAAATAAACCTGCATGCGTTCACGACTGCGCAACCTGCACACCTCAGTAGGCACCTACATCTCCATAGCAGATGTCCAAGGAGCCAAGTGGTTGACTCTACTGCATGATACTAAAAACTGTGTGCATGTGGGTACATTTGCGTCTTGGGTGCCATCAAAATGAAGTAATGGCTCATGCATGTGGTTTGCATGTTATTAATGCCATTCAGACTTTATGCAACTAACTTTGTGTAATGACAAGTGGCATATTTGTTGTCCTGTCCTTTGAGTTTTGCTCGCTGTTTCGAACTAACCATGCTTTTTCTCTCTAGTTACCCAAAATATTGTTTCAATGTGGAGTGGATTGTCATAATGGCACACCACAAGAACTTCCCCATGTAAAGCCGAGCTGACACTAAGGGACTGTGAGACTACTTAAATTGCTATGGAGCTTACACTACACAACAAGGTTTCTTGACATCCTTCATCTTGTTGTAGCTGCACGCACACTTCCATACACAACCCAAACCAAGTGCACTAAAGACAAGATCTTGGTCATGGAGCAGATACAGCAAACAGCGAAAACACTTCCCACGTCCCGCTAACTTCTAGTTTTATGACTCGATGACAAACGAGTTGTTGGTGGGTTTAGGCCATCTAATGAAGTGTTTTCCAAATTCTATTATACAGACTTTTTATCCCCCAGATGCTTTGCCATATTGCTGGTGACATCCGTCTTGCAACATAATAGTTTCTCACAATAATTACACTTGGCTTTGTCTTAATGTGATTTAGAAAAATACAGCCGCAGTTAAATTCACCTTCCACTGCCCAGCGTGTGACCTGACTTTTAGTATTCGAAGATCCTCGCAGATGGCTATGTCAGGACAGGTGACTCGGGTCTTGACAGATGACGTGAAAATTATGTGGCCGTGCGGTCCGGAATCATTAAGTAGAACATAACTCATAGGATCCGATTCCTTTCTCATGGATCTGATTCCAGAATTGAAATCGAATTTAGATTCCCAGCCCTACAGATCACGTTGCTGTCCTGCTTATACTTAACAAGCTTTGGCGACAGAAATGAGCAACGATTTGGTCGCGATTCTGAGGTTTTGTCGCAAACCTTAGAAATCAGTCCTCGCCGCGTAGTAACAAGTAGCTTGTTTAAAATGTATTCAAAGTAAAAGTTAAGTAGTGGACCAGTAGATGACACGGCAGCCCAAATTATAACTGACTGTGGAAACTTAACACTGGACTTTTAACAACATGGATTCTTTGCCATATTCCATATCAACCATACATGACCATACTCACTGGAGCAATTTCTGGTGGCGTTTTTCCCTTGCAATGTTTTCATAATTTATTTTACTCCATAACAGATGTGATATTGAATATAACTAAGTACAAAACATCACCTAAAATCATACTTAAGTTCAAGTAAAATTACAGATTTTAAAAGCTACTTAAAAAGTGCACAAAAAGTACACAAAAAACCTACTCCATACAGTAACGTAAGAAAAAATAATAAGTTAATTTCGACCTCCTGGTGATAGCACACACATTGTCAAATCATTCTACTACTCTGATTTATGTAACACATTTATTTTGGTTTCATAAAAACTATTTGAGAAGTTTTGTAACAGACTCACAAATCTATGAGGACTCCTCACCAAGAGACATCACAATCTGGACTTGGAGTTTTTTCATAGCTTTTTCTGTACTGCCCTTGGAGCATAAACACTTAAGCTTGTTTATTTAATTGGTCTGTTGGCACAAAGGCAATAGATGTTTATTTATATAACACATTTCATAGACGCAAGTTATTCAAAGAGCTTTAGATAGACATGATTTGCAGAAAAGGAGAAACATTCTCATCTTGAAAATCAAAGATCTTTAAAAGGGGATGGTTTGAAATCACAATAAAAGCTGAATATTCATGAGAAATACTGATGTTTATCAAAAATGAAAAGACTCAAATAAGAGACTGAAAAGTGCAGTTAATAAAATGTGCAGCAAAGCTAAACAAGTTGGTTTTAAATTGCTTACTTCTAATAAATATGTTTATCCAGTAGTTCCAAAAAAACGAATGCTATATCATACAAAAATATCATATTAAATATTTTAATTTCTATCCTCATTGGGGAAAGAGTGTTATGCTCAAAGCCTGCAGTTCCTAAAAAAACGTATTCAACTGGGTTCATGTCCGGTCTTTATGATGACCTGAAAGTCTTCCACACCAGGGTTTTTCCCTTACTCAAAATGACTGGAGGTGATGCCCTCCTCATCTTGTATACACACGCTGGTGCAGGGCTCCAGACTAACTTTTTTTAACTAGGAGCACAGTAGCCCCTGACTGAAATTTTTTTGGAGCCCAAGCTAAAAATTTAGGGGCCTGAAATGCAATTATTCACATTCTTCCCCAAAATAACTTTTACTGATACTGTCAAAAAAGTCACTTGATTACATGAGATTTGATTCTACTAATTTAAAAAGAGACAGAGTCTACAGAGAAGCTTTGATATTGGTTTGTGTAGATAGTGTGGCGGGGTAAGAGACACGGCAGACACATAGCAACGGTAAAACCAACCCCAGTGGGGATATTAATAACAACATAAAATATATAGTTCCAAAAGGTGAACTTCAGGGTGGTCTTAAATAATAATACGCCAGTCCGTGCTCGTGATCGAAGGTCCTCGTCTCTGCTTCCCTCGCTGTCCATCCGTCTTCCACTCTGGGGCGAATGGTTACAGCGGTCTTGTCTCTCGACCCAGGAACCACGAGTGTTCCTTGCACGTGGCCTTTATGCCCGGCAGCTAATCCAGCGCAGGTGTAGCGCAATCAGCGCTAGCTGACGGGCTGTTGCCCAGGTGACGCTGATCCCAGGTCAGCACCGCGTCACAATAGAGAGACTGTAATCTGAATTCATTTGAACCAACAGAAATTGTGATGGTCAAAAAGTATATATTTCTTTGTTTATAGTGTTAAATATTACAGCAAAATGAAAGGCCTCGTGTTAGAAGGCTGTCAAATTCAAATTTCGAACAATTGTCGAATTTGGTGAAATCGTGCATATTTAAACTTAAACAGTATGTAGCATTTGATTTTTAAGGTCCTACTTTGGTTTATGGATTGTCCAACAACAAGTTTATGTGCATAGGTGTAAAAATACTATGTCGTAGTTATTCTTACCTCTTACCTCTCTTGACTGACTCTCAAATTATTCGTTACGCGATTCATCCATCTAATCCCCTCATCCATGTAATCCCCTCCTATCCGCTAGCCTACTGTCATGTGATTGTTCAGGTGGTGTAGTCTGCTGTGATTGGTCAATCGCACTTGTAACGAGCAAGTCGGGACTAAAGCGAGTGAAGAAAATGAGTGTCAGCTGAGCATTGCACGGGTATCGCATCTCTTTGGAGGAGATCGGAAGCATAAAAGGATGGATGAGCGACCGGAGAGATGACCAGGCCTGGATTTCATGATACGTTTTATTATGTTTGAGTGGCCGGCAGTCGACCGTGCGGGAGCTGCCGGGATTTTACTTTTGTTTTGGGGTTTGTTTATTATGTGTCCTTTGAAAATGAATTGAAACCACTGTTTCCTCAGAAGTTCTTACTTAGGTAGTTTAAATAAGACGCACTTATTTTCACAACGTAGAACACAGGCTTTTAGATATGCACACGCATCACGAACGAGCGACAGTGTTTTGAGGAGGAGAGAGTGAAGTTGGACTATGTCTGGTGACGTAGATACGCAGCGGTTAGAGACACGTCTTGTTTGCGTGATTCAGACTCCACTACCTTTTTTACAAGCCAATAACTTGTTATTTATTCATCTCAGGAATTACTACTTTGCAGACTGCTTACTTTCAAACGCGGCAACATAACACACAGCATGAAATATCATTATCATGATCTAATGCTACTTACTTAATCTGGGCATTCGAATTTTACATGTGTCTGGACGCTCACGCAATGGGATGATGAAGTAGTTGATGCAGTTCGTTTAGATTACGTGGAGCAGCACAGCTCCGTTATTATTTTGAAACAATGGCCGTAAAAAACAGTTGGGTTTCCAAATCGAGAGGATCTGACTCACACAAAAACGTCTTAAAAGTGCTGCGTGCAGGCGCTGCTTTGGTTTTTGGAGAAGTGTCAAAGGGAAATTATTGGTGTAAGAAATCGTTCCTGTATCACTCAACAACATCTAATTTAACCTGAGAACACACATGCAGTCTTCTCATCCCTAAGTGTGTTCTCGAGAATATCAAGACAGAGGTCCATCATTGAAACAATCCAGGGTTACTTCGTTTTACACCATGAATATTACTCTGCCAAGTTACCTGCTGCAAAACAGGAAGAAATTACCAAAATGTTGACCGAATTCATTTGCAAAAATTTTGTTCTAGCTCTTTGCCCACCTTCAAGTATTCCTTCCCGGGCAATCACATTTCTAAGCTTAATGATATAGTTAAACGGCAGTTTGCTTTGTTTTCGTATTTATATAAATACCAGCTGTTGAAGCGTTTTTCTAATGCTCTTACACAAATCTACATGCACTTTTGTGAAAACCATTAAAGAAATTATATTTGAATTTAGGCATGTTTAAAATGAGTATTTATGAACAAGTCATACAATTTCGTTTTAATAAAATTTGCTTGACTAAGAAAATGTGGGGCTTGATTTGGTGAATATTATTGGGTTATTGTTTTGCTCTCTCTTGTGGGTTTAAAGAAAAATAACTATTGTTTTCTATGATAGTACTAGTTCTTTATAATTCTTATTTCATTTTCAAACATTTCCACAGCCCTATCGTGTTATGTTCTTACAATGAGTTTGTGTTTTACTAGTCTTTCCACATGAAATAACAAATAGAATAAATTCTATATTTGCAGGTCGCATATGCGAGGGTACTTGTAAAAAATGCTCACGCTGTCACAAAACTGGTCACAAAATGCGACCATTTAGTCGCAGTCTGGAGCCCTGAAGTGTAGGCCTACCGTACCTTTGAGTGGGTCAACCAAACACTTTACATTTTAAAACATAAAATTTGATGAAAATGACAATTATGAAGTTATATACAACATTACATTTATTCAACCAAACAGAAAAGTTTTTGAGTCAAATCAAGCGGTTCCAGCGGTAAAAGATGCCAGATATGAACAGCAGGCTATGTATATGTTTTATTGGCAATCGGTGTGTACGTGCACAATGTTAACAACACGAACTATCAACAGTTATTTACAGGGATTATACATGCATGGATAATGCTGTTGACAAAATACACTGTATTTTTTGTAAAGACACCCGACATAATTTTGAACAGAGACTAAGACGGCACTGAATTTGACAGAGGTGGCCGCTTCAAATTTTTCTATGCAGGAAAAACCTGCACACTAGCTATTTACTTTGTGCAAAGAGGCATTGTCATGTTGGAATTAAAAGGGCCCTGCCCAAACTGTTGCTATATAAATAGAAGCACACAATTCTCTAGAAAATCATATGTTGTAGCATTAAGATTTTTGTTCAAGGGATAGGTTAAAGTTGTCAAACCTATTCATTTGAAGGGAGCGTCATAATACTTTTGTCCATATTGCGTATGTTTTTTATAAATGCTATCTCTCATTCCCTTAGTACTGGTCATCATGTGACTTTAGTCTGAAAAAGCACAGCCGTGAAGGCAGCTTGTTTCAACACCGCTTGTTTTTCCATTGCAATGATAGATTTTCAAGGTTAATTCAGTCAGTGTAAAGAACATTTGTGTGGAAATTCACTTAAGTGTCAGTGCTTGGGAGACTAAGAAAAACTCAAGTAGCTGCAGCAGTAGAAAACTAGATTGTGGATGTGGTTGAGTCTTGATGCTACCCTAAAGACCAGTAGTGTCAAATGATTCAAGAGTCCCATATAGGGATAAGGAAACTTCTTACCACTCGCTGCTCGTGGTGGGCCACGGTAGAGCTTTTGTTAATTGGGATTCTGGGTGGAAATTCTGTTACATCAGACCTGAAGTGTTGACCCATCCACCTTTGAGTGAGAAATGATGTACCAGTCCCCTGTAATTTGTTGCTGTTTTTTATTTTCCTTTAGTCTCCCTTCAAGCCAAACTCTCACTTGTAGTCATATGGAACACAGAGCTTTATCTCAAGCTAAAGTGTGTGTGGAGTGCAGTAGTTTGATTCAGTTCTGCTGTTTGATTCAGTAAGTGCTGCTGTATCTTTGTGGCTGCCTTATCTAATGTGCTGCCTTGACATTACAGCTGGAATTCAGACACATTCAGGCATTCTTGGGTTATCTTGACAGGCAAATATAAGAGAGCCTGTGTTCAGCCACACAGAAATTCATTCATGGCTGTGCTGTATCTACAGCCAAATGAGCAGACAAGACGATGAGAGACTGGAATAAGAGATTTAGGGCGTGCTTACATTTAGCCGGTTGCTCTCAACCGTGCCCGAACGCGATTGTCCCCCTTCCACTCCCCCGCTGGCCTGCGCTCACGTTGTACTTTACTTTCTTACTTTACAAAGTTTATTCGTCACAAAACCATACATAGTACGACATGCAATGAAATGCTTTTCCGACTTTCCGAATAGAGTAGAAAAAGAAAAGGAAGGTTAAACTATAAATAGTGTAGAGGAGTGTCCATCTTAAGTGCAGGTGCTGTGCAATATATATATGAGAGATTCATGGATGTTATATAATGTAACACACACATTTTGTTTCCACATGCGTTTTGTTCCCGTAAGACGTAATTGATTACTTTTTACAAGGATACTAGTAATATTGGCATTTTTGGCATAATTTTTTGTTGATATGTTTGATTAAGAGTCAGAAGGACGGAGAAGGAGAACTCAATGCTGTTTTTTGCGTGTTGTCTAATGCGGCATTCCGGCCACTCACGTATCTGAAACGGCACGTGAGAACCAAATCCAGTCGACTTTTGCATCTTCTTGGGAATATTTAAATAGGCTTAAAAACATTCAAATTATAATTTTCCATGACGATACACAACTGGCCAGATCGGGCAAGTGACAGTTCTCTGAACTGGCTTGAGGATCTCCCATGTTGGCCGGGGGCCATCGGGCAGTCCTTTATGTCGAGGCCTGTGTCTGTAAATCGACGCTTTATCTCCAGTTTAATATCTTCAAATTACTTTTCTCCTCCCCACCCAAAGCAAGTTTCAATATTTTTCTCACCACACGCATTGTTGCATGTTTTCATTCATTTGGCAACTTATTTGTTCGTGTTTGATCATAAGCAAACTTCAGTCTTTCGCACAAGCATACACTCCCTTTGCTCTACCCATCAACCCTTTAGGGGATGCTCCCCCTCTTTCCATGCAGTGCCAGAGCTTCCCCCCCGTGGTGCCCTTATTTCCTGACCTTGCCCCTTTTCTGTTGTCTTCACTTCTTGCCTCATTTTAGAGGCTTGGTTACCTCTATTCAACTAGCCACCAGATGGTATTCAAATTAGACCTCTTGCATAGAAGCTGATTTTTTTTTTCCATGCTCATGGACTAAAGAGAGGGCGGGTTACTCTGAAGTGCTTCTCTTTCCGTTGTCTATAAAGGAATCCAGAGATGATGGCTTGTCCCATGGGCTGCTGGGTCATTGCAGCCTGCAGATCCTTGTATGTTTTTGACAAGTTTAGACAAATGTTTGCTATTTTTCTGATGATATGGTGTTAAAAAGATACACTTACAACTTCTTAGAACCTCAATACAGTTCTGGAATTCAGTTGTGTTTACCCCAAAATGATGATTGTTGTTGGTTGTAGTTTAAAAAGTAAAATGTTTTTCTTTAAAGCATGTTTATATTCTCGTATACCATGTTCAAGCAGCTTGTTGATAGCCAGCGATGTTTGCATTGGTTTGTCAAGTCAATAGTAATAGTAGTGTTTGGTATTGTTAAACAGGAAACTTGACTTTTTGGTACGCTGATCGGCTGGTGTGTTTCATAATTTTCTTTTGATTATGAGGTTGATGTATTTGTGAACGGCTTTCCATTTTAAGGCGCTTTGATGACATTGCATCACACTAACGTTGTAGTTCTCAGGCAATTGGAAACACATTGTTTCTTTTTAGAGTAATGTTGACATCATAAATCTGAGATCTGTTTATCTTCTGCCTTCCTCTGTGGTTCCGATTACCAAAGAATGTTTATAATCTTGGTCCAAAGCCTCATGGGAACCATTGACTCGGCACCCGACTGCCTCTGTTCCTGTTGTTATTGAGAGATTTCTGTCTGGTTTTGCTGAAAACGTAACGTTACTCTGCTTTTCATAACTCCGAACAGACACTATGTTGTGCATGGCATAAATGTAATAATTTTTTGTCTGCACACTTTGCCTGTCGCTGCCATTCGGTTTCCTCTCACCGCCGATCGGAGCTTCCTTTCGACACTGAAGCTTTTCTTATGACGCTCTCTCTCCTGCATGTTTTGGCTGAAGATTAGACTGGTTTTGTGAGGGTCTCATTCAGCACAGCCTCTGACAGATGACCTATTGAAATCACTACAGAACCGTCTGCCTGTTGCCAGGGCAACACTCGCTCGCTTCTGCTTTTTATGCAATCATGTGACTGGCTGTTGACGTCATCGGGGGAGGGACGCTGTTAGAGTTTGGTCCACTCTTGGCTGCACAGGGCTTCGAAGAATCTTGGGGACTTGTTGAGTTGAGACGATCGGTTTTTTCTTTGCTGGTCTCTACGTGCTGTCTGTTATCATCAGGTGAAAAGAGGCGGGTGATGGACTGTTGAAGGCACTGATTCGCAGGGGGTAAACTAAAAGGTTAAGAGGTAAGTTTCACTGCGTATTTCAGTTATCTTTTCAAAAAGGAAGGGTTTTTGATGGTGGACCAGGGCCTTAAGCAGTTTCAGAGCATTCTTAATGGAAGAAAAGATGAGATCAGTTTACTTGCGAGAGAAATGTCATTGTGATTATCTGTGCACAGCTGTTGCATCCTCTCACTCTCTAGAAGTCAATGAATAGGAGAGAGAGGATGTAGTTAATGGTTTTCCCTTTGAAAGATTCTCTTGATAAACTCCCTTTTATGAATGAATGGCATTTCCAAACATTTCATCTCAGTTTTGAGACCTTCTAGATCTTTTCGAAATGTAGATTAAGTCTAGTATCACTCCGTTGCCTGGTCTAAACCTACTCGGACTATCATAGTGGAAACTGTTCTAGCAGAGAGACTCGTGGTAAAGGAGAAGCAGGAACCGGCTTAATCTTTTCCAATTCATCCTCTCCTCTTCCCCAACTTTTCATTTTCACCTTCCCCCACACTTTCAATCCTCACTTAACTCATGCATGTGGGTGAGCGTGTGTGTTAAAAACGCTTTCTCTCTCTAAAGAGAGACGCATTTGCGCTGAATACCAGAATAGCCCCATCCCCCTGTCGCATTGAACGTGGGTGGAGAGTGATCTTCGTCAGGAAGAAAACATTTAGTGATAATTGCTAGAGTTTTTTTAAAAGCTCATAACCAAACTTCGTAGCCAGTTTTAATGTGAATCCGTCAATATTTTACATCACATTTCTGATGTGATGATTCCTGTATGGCTGACATCTTTTGTGGAATATTTGTTTTGAGGTTATTTTGCATATTAAAAGAAAAGGATTGTGGCGCTCAAGCTCCCAAATAACAAAAGAAAGTTGCATTTATAAACCAATGCTTCATTTTAGTTTAGATATTTTAATAAAACGGGCAAATTATTTTCTAAAACTGAATTATAGAATAAGTTCAAGAATTGTTCAGATTTTCGAATTTAACTCACTGACTCGATCCGGTCATTGCCGTTAACAGCCCACTGGAGGGAAAGATTATGGAAGGGATAATGAACTGTAAAAAAACTGAATCCTACAGGGTTATAAGGAACCTGACGGAGTGCAAACACTGTTGTAAATCCAGCAAATTAGCTTGGAGGATTGGTCCAATATCACTAATCCTCAGGTATGCTGTGGTTGAGATGGCTAATTCGTGTAAATTAGTATGGTCTAATTCGTATGTTTTGTATGATTTGCGTTTGCTTCAGTGATGTTTGTTTTTTTTGTTTATGAGGGTTCAGTATAGCTTTTTTTTAAATTATCGTACAGTTTTTGTGTATCAATTTTAATATGAATATCAGCACCCTGGTAAAATATTTATGAATTTGTGGGATCATGATGAATTGTCCAACTGAGTATAGGGCTGT
This sequence comes from Triplophysa tibetana, assembly GCA_008369825.1. Taxonomy (NCBI): domain Eukaryota; kingdom Metazoa; phylum Chordata; class Actinopteri; order Cypriniformes; family Nemacheilidae; genus Triplophysa; species Triplophysa tibetana. The sequence continues at coordinate 13,135,284 of CM017916.1, forward strand.
CAAACGATTCATTGCTTCCAGAATAAAAGTTTGTGTTTACATAATATACGTCTTTGACTGTGCATATTAATTTTGCATTTATAATCACACATATACATATTCAGGAAATATTTGCATGTTTTTATAAATACAAAATCAATATGCACAATACACGGACATATATTTTCTAAACGCAAGCATTTTTGTGGATCCGATAGGGCTGTGTGCGCTAAATCACAATTACCACTAAATCATGATTAAATCGAGCGGGCTTGCACGATTATTAAATTGCTGTGTTCGTGCAAAGGCTATAACTATGTTTCCTTCGCAGCTTGTCTGTGATTAGTAGGAAGTGTGGCTCGATCTAAAAACAGTGCTTGGTTTGCGTCGATTGTAACGGGCATTTGAAAAAGCATCAACATCATCTTTACACTTTTATTATCAAGAAAATACCTGAGAAGGCTTGAAGAACAGTGATATTTCCATAGGCATTTCCTGAAACTATGGGTAATATAGAACTACTTCTTCTGCAGCGCTTAAATTGAGTTTCTGCACAAGAGCGCCCACTGGCTTTCAGATGCAGCAGCATGGCTGTGACGATTGCAGTTTTTACCACTGCGATGCTAATGGACAAATTACCCGCGGTGTTGCAGTGGTTGGGAAATATATATTATTTATTTATAAATCATTTTTAAAAATCACATTTATATTATTATATTTGCAAGTTGCAATAACGTGAGTGGAAAAGAAATATGCCTTGAGACCTTTTTTAAATACTTTTCGAAATATATCTGAAATTAAAGAGAATAACATGTCAGTCCGTATTTAAAGCGCACCTCCGTCAGTAAAACGGCACACTACAGCATGTAAAACAGTCAGATGAACTTTAGTGAATAATGATAACTTATCAGAAAGTTAAATATTAGTTTTAAAAAAATACTGCGGTGACTATTTTAGTCAGTCGCGTATTAACCCTCACAGCCCTCAACATTTCCATTTGAAACAAAACTTTTTAAACCTACCTTTCCTGTTCAGATTGTCATAAAACAGTTACTTTTTCCTATTCTTGATGTAAAACTAATAAGTTGACATTGTCCATATTAAGATGTGTACAGCCGCAGTAAATGCGCGTTCAGAAGAATGCTCAAAAGCGCAAATTAATATACGTTTCTCCGCAACTGCAGCAAGCAAGCAGCTCAAAGCCAGTTTGGATTTTATGTAACTGTTCATTACACTACAATGTCCATTGCAGAAGCCACAGAATTATCTGGGTTTTGCCATCCAGGCCTGCTCTCGAACGCGCCCACGAAAACGTATGACAATAATTTCTGATAATGTAAAATATAAAAAAAATATCCACAGCTAAAAGGCTATAAACACAGATCCTTATTGCAATGGACATTATTAAAACACGTTCTACATTATTTGGCATTTCACCACCGCCATGGCACTTTGCCGCCTACGTCACAGCCCTACAGCCAATCACATGCGATTTATTATCGATTTATCGAGCAGCCCTACGATTAATCGTTTGATAGCCCTAACGGAGTATTCGAGAGAGCCATATTAACAAGGTGAAAAACAATTAATATAGTGAACAAGTCATGAGTATGTCTTATTTCTTTTCTTGCTTAATTTTAAAGCTTGACAGCCCCAAATCCTCATTTACTTTTAATTTCAGGATAGTTTGTTTACATTTTTATTTTGCAAAGCTTTCAATTAATGTATTTTAGGATCATTTGCCAACAGCTAATTTTACCTGTACACCCTCTTCAGAGCAAATCTAAAGTAGCTTGAAGTTTGAGCTTGACTCTGACAGCCAGACATATTACTTATAGGCAATTAGATGCTTTTGGGTTCCTGTAGTGCCGTGGCAGTATTTCCCATACACACACATGTACGCAGGGCCTACTGGTAGTTCAGAAACACATGGCATCAAAGACAAACACACTTGTGCGTTGGAGGCCTGCTGGCATTAGGGATGAGAGACACGGTTGGCAGCTTGTTCGGCACAGCCCACGTGTGTGGGAGGAGATTATACTCACCACAACCACTGCTATTGTATGTTATCAGCCCTGTCTGTTTTTACAGAGCTTGTCTGCATGCGTGTATGGATAGTGTGTAGGCAGCGCTTGTGTGTATTGTATTTAGAAAGCTGTTTTAGTACATTGAGTGGAAAATTAACATTATTTTATTCCATTATCAACCTCTTAAGAGCAATGTTTTAATAACAGCCATTATCGCTAGTCTGATAAACACTTAATTCAGTAATGTATTTTAGACTTACAGTATTAGTGTTTCATTCTCAAGATTAGAACTTCATACTCTTGACTTTCACAGCCGCTCACATATAAGGCGAGGTACATGACACCGCAAGTAGGGCAGCACACTGCACAACAGTACATGACATTTCTAATAGGGATGCAACAATACAGCTAACCCACGGTTCAATACAGACCACAATAGACAAAAATCAACTTGTACAAATTCCTGGTATATTGAATAAATGTAAAGATTTACACTGGCAGATCACAGCAGTTCCTGGTTTACTGTGCATTGACATGTCAGTAAAATAAGCTTCTTGATGAGGTTTTGCACATCAGAGTTTTTAAAATAATGTTATGCAAACCTGCGATTGCTGAAATGCCAGTAAACAGACAACGTCCAGTGTGCATTTAACACTGCAAACAATAGCGCTCTATGGTAAAGGCAAAAGAGAATATATATACAGTAGGTACGGAAAGTATTCAGACCCCCTTAAATTTTTCACTCTTGTTATATTGCAGCCATTTGCTAAAATCATTTAAGTTCATTTTTTCCTCATTAATGTACACACAGCACCCCATATTGACAGAAAAACACAGAATTGTTGACATTTTTGCAGATTTATTAAAAAAGAAAAACTCAAATATCACATGGTCCTAAGTATTCAGACCCGTTGCTCAGTATTTAGTAGAAGCACCCTTTTGATTTAATACAGCCATGTGTCTTTTTGGGAAAGATGCAACAAGTTTTTGACACCTAGATTTGGGGATCCTTTGCCATTCCTCCTTGCATATCCTCTCCAGTTCTGTCAGGTTGGATGGTAAACGTTGGTGGACAGCCATTTTTATGTCTCTCCAGAGATGCTCAATTGGGTTTAAGTCAGGGCTCTGGCTGGGACATTCAAGAACAGTCACAGAGTTGTTGTGAAGCCACTCCTTCGTTATTTTAGCTGTGTGCTTGGGGTCATTTTCCTATTGGAAGGTAAACCTTCGGCCCAGTCTGAGGTCCTGAGCACTCTGGAGAAGGTTTTCGTCCAGGTTATCCCTGTACTTGGCCGCATTCATCTTTCCCTCGATTGCAACCAGTCGTCCTGTCCCTGCAGCTGAAAAACACCCCCACAGCATGATGCTGCAACCACAATGCTTCAATATTGGGACTGTATTGGACAGGTGATGAGCAGTGCCTGGTTTTCTCCACACATACCGATGAGAATTAAGGCCAAAAAGTTCTATCTTGGTCTCATCAGACCAGTGAATCTTATTTGTCACCATCTTCAGTTTTTTTTTTTTAGCAAACTCCATTCGGGATTTCATGTGTCTTGCACTGAGGAGAGGCTTCCGTCGGGCCACTCTGCCATAAAGCCCCGACTGGTGGAGGGCTGCAGTGATGGTTGACTTTCTACAACTTTCTCCCATCTCCCGAATGCATCTCTGGAGCTCCGCCACAGTGATCTTTGGGTTCTTCTTTACCTCTCTCACCAAGGCTTTTCTCCCCCAATAGCTCAGTTTGGCCAGACGGCCTGCGTTAGGAAGGGTTCTGGTCATCCCAAACGTTCCTTCCTTAGGAACCTTTAGTCCAGCAGAATTTTTTTGTAACCTTGGCCAGATCTGTGCAACAATGCAAGCGAAAAGATCAAAGAGTCACATTTATTAAACAGTTATTTAAAATAGGGTGTAGTACATCCATTGGTAATGAATTGGAGCAGATATCATTTAATTGATTAGAAATTGTGTGTGACACTTATTTGCAGGGCAGAATTGATCAGCCTCTAAAGGTGAGCGCAGTGGAGCAACGTGCAAATCATTGCTGTTGAGTATTATAGTCTTTCGGAAAATCTCTCACTTTTTATTCTCTCGCAAATTCCTACACCTCTCGCTCAAAAAGGAGTTTGTGTACACACTATTTCTATATGCTAATATTCCTAATGCTTCAAATAACCTTAACCCCATGCAAAGTCAAATTCTCAGAGTGACTTCATTGCATGGCTTATTAGAACAGTTTTTTTTGGAAAATGTCTGTCAATGTAATGATGCTCTGTTTCTCTAAATGCCTTGTCTTAAGCTTCCTCTTCAAACTTATGAGGAAGCACTTGAGCAAATTTAGATCATTATTTAGATCACAGGCTCTTAAGGAACAAAACAGACCCATAGTTTATTCTTGAAATAAGAATTGTAGAGCGTGTACCGAGGTGCTTTTTGCTGTGTCTGCGTGGATTGCAGCACGGCCATTTGTCTAAACCGTTTATTATTTGGGACACATTCTAGGTTGTGGTTGTTTAGATGGACGAGATTGTTATTTCTTTAGGGGATAGCTTTATTTGTGATGCTTTTGAAAATAGGAGCTTTGGTTGTAGACTTATGAGGGCTCAAATCGAGCGGCCCATTGAGGAATGATGTGCTCTGACTTTTAGAAGTGATCGGGTGGGGGTTGTTCGATGGGGGGCAAAAAAAACACCTGAAAAATCCCATGACTTAACATTGCGGCAAATTTTGACGGGTTGTAGCTCCGAGCACGGATTTCGTAGAAACATTCGGGTTACCACATTTGAACGGCTATCAGGCTCTGTAAGAACATGCATCACAATCACAATGGGGTTTAAGTTGTACCCCTGGGATGTAAGAGCCTCCCAAAATTCCTCATTGACAGGAAACATGCCCATATAAGCCGTAAAATTGTCCCATGATGAATATCTTTGCAGTACAACCACAAGGGGGTGGGCTCATTTTACTCAGGCAACCAAGCAGTGTCGCATGATCATCAGTAAGCTCCTAGGCCACCCCCATAGCAACCATTTACAGCGACCTTGCACACGACTCCCAATATAAGAGAACCAGGTGGATATCTTTGCAGCACAGTGTCGTAGAGACAAGAGGGTGGGCTCATTTGACTGAGGAAACCAATCAGTATCCCAGGAACTTCTTTAAGCTATGGAGCCACGCCCATAGCAACAAAATATGTTAACTTGGCAACCATATAACAATACCTATATCTCTGCCTTAGCACATCGTAGAGACAAGAGGGTTGGTTTGTTTCACTTGCGGCTTGGATCATCATCAATTGACAGATGTTAAGCCACGTCCAAAGCAACCAAACAGGTTAGCCTAGCAACCATTTAGCAAAACTTGTATCTCTTCATCAGAACATCCTAGAGACACTGGAGTTGGTTCATTTCACTGGCAGGAGATGCCATGCCCATAGCTACCAAAACCTAGCCTATTAACCGTTTAGCCTGATGTATATATCTGCATCAGAACATTGTAGAGACACAGGAGTTGGTTGGTTTCACTCATAGCCTAGAGCATCATCAGTTGGCAGATGCCAAGCGACCCCCATAGCAACAAAAGACATTAGCCTAGCAACAGTTTAGCCAGATGTATATCTCTGCATCATATCATGGTAGAGACATGGGGGATGGTAAGATCCATTCGTGGCTTAGTGTAATCATCCTTGTGCCCAGTGCCACGGTTTACTACAAAGCATCACTCACATTTTCTTCAGAAATCTAGTATAACTTATATTTGTGCCAATTTGATGGTTTCCTTCTTACATACTAATTTGTTATATGCCTTGATGAGTGATAAGTAAAACCCGAACTCAGTGAATCCAACTTGAATTTGATCTCAGTTTGAAACAAACAAGAGTCAGTTTTTGACCTGTTTGTGTCAGTCTCATTTTCCACAGGGCACCTCATGTCAGAAAATATCTTCCACCATGCTGAGAGCTGAACACAGCTGTCGTTCTTTTGTTATGCTCTGAAGCTTTGCACACTGCTTTTTTACTGTGCATGTTCCCTGCAGAGATGGTTAAATGTTTAGAAATCTGTCTATAGCTCAAAATGAGTTTTTTTGCATTTTCTCATCCTTATTTTATACCAAACTCTTATGAGTGGCTTTTTTATAGAATACACTTTTTGTTGTAATAATATCTTGGCGGGGTTTTAATACATATGAAAGTTGAGTTTTGGGATGAACGGTTTGTTTAAGCCTATAATGTGTGCTGGTTCCCTTTGCGCAGTATAAACTACAGAAAACTGAATTTAAAATAATGAATGTATGGGATTTTAAATGGCGTATTTATGCTATTTCTCAAAACAAACACAGAGCCTATGCTAAAAATACTATTCTCAAACCTTGCAAACAGATACTTCCACTGTGCCTCCTTGGTTTGCACTATTTATGAAGTGTTCGTTGGAAGTGTTAATAGTCATTCTGTTTGTTTTCTTTGTTCTCCCTGCTCTTTTCTTTCCCCTGTGTTATTGTTTGTTTGCAAAGCATCAACAGAAAATCTTATATTTATCATACTTTATGTTCCTTGGTTTCGGTTCCTTCCTCTACTTTTTAACAATGACAGAGACACCTCGCCTTATATGAATAAATGGCAATGCATCCAGACATCTAGATGTGGTTGTTTGTAGAGTATCATGGGAAAAGCCCACACTGCTCAGGACAGCACTAGCAGAGCAGTAGATTTTTCTGAAGCAAAAGCTATTTGTAGTTTTTATCTGAATATATGTATATCTGCATTTTGGTTTGTCTTGTATGATTTGCAGAGACAGGAGAGAGAAAGAGCTCCTCTACACCCCTGCATGAGGTGAAGACATGTTATGTTATTTAATCATCCACAAAACTTTAAATAGAAGACATTATTTTTGTTTTTAGAAGAGTAGAAGATTCATTTTGTATTAAAACACACATTTTTGTGCAGCTGACAAACTGTATTTGTATTGAATGGTGAATTTATGAATGGCCATAGTGCTATTCGTTTAAATAGGACATTCATTTGTTTTACTTTTTGTTTCATTTTGGGAGTGTTACCTAGACCATGGGTTCCCAAAGTAGGGGTCGCAAGGCAGGTGTCGCAAGATGACTTTTCTTTCAGATTTTTTTTAGAAAAAAAAAGCGTATGTAATCAATAAGTGTAACAGGTTACAAATAAAACCAGGCAAATAAAAAGCCCGGAATGCCCCCCCCCTCGATCATGATGCCTGAGGTGATTACGTCCTATTAACAGCATTAGCAACCGCATTTAGATTAGGCTCAGCGAGTCCATTTACTGCACCACATTAAACCACATATTTCTTGTGTGCACGCAGATTATTTTACAGGTTTTGAATTTAGAATATTCTTGTTCGTCGAAACGAAATGTTGATTAATATCAACCAAAGACAATATAGGGGAAGCCAGAGAAGGAGGGCGGCGAAGCAAGTTGTCATTGTCTTCTGGTAGCCTACGAAAAGAGGCACATCCATCAGCACTCGAATCAGTTTGATGAAATTCGTCAATCTGAAGTAATAGTTCATATTTTGTGTATCATAACAATAAGTAATGAGTAAATGACTGTAAAATAATATTATGTTAGACTTAGGCTGACCATCCGTCCCGCTTTGCGTTACACCGCACAGCATTTTCACCCCTTGTCCGACACGTCGCATATTTTGTTGTCACATTAAGAAACACACTCTTTAACCCGAAACGCACATGAGAAGCTTTTGTTTAATTCAATATTTAATATACACCACACTCATACAAACGCAACTGTTTTTTAGAGCCTGACTATTACTCAATGTATGAGAAGTCTGTCAGCTGTTCGGGTGGCAATCCTCCCTTGTCATTTTTTTCTTTGGTTTGTTTGGTGGTGGTTAGTCATCCTAGTTAGACTGTGCTCTTTTGTGTTGTCATTATGCGTTTTTTTGCACAATTCACTATCCTCCTCCGCATTTCTCTAAAAAACAATAAAAATATGGCATAATTAGTGGTGGGCATAGATTAATTTTTTTAATTAGCCCCATTAGACCAGGGGCTCATCTCCTGTTTCCAAAATGCATCACAAACTGCTTGAGAAAGCTGTTCTACTATGATAATTGGTGATGAAAATTAAATGATGTTCAATAAGATGTACTTGTGTTTACTTCCGCATTAGCTAAGGGATGCTTTGCGTTTAGGTGGTACTTGAGACTGGAAGCGCTCCTACAGTACATTTACATTTAGTCATTTATCAGACGCTTTTGTCCAAAGCGACTTACAAAGAGTTAGGGAGCAACAAGCGATATGTCATCCAGGAGCCATAATACATTCGGGGCCAATACAAAGTTACTGGTAAACAAAGTTACTTCAACTAAAGCTAGACCACTCCCTGTTGAGAGATTTTTTTTCTTTTTAAACCAACTGTATGTAAACCAATTCCGTACAGTAAACCATTTCCACATTGAACAAGGTGCAAACAACCTTAGTCTTCTCAAGGTTTCCATTGGGAAGCTTCTTAAAAATAAATTTTCCCTGAAGCAAACCCGGCGGCTTCATAGCTGCATCAATGTTAGCACGTCACGTTTGATATGGTAATTTCACAGTAACATTATGTTGTGTTCAGACCAAACGCGAATGGCGCGTCAAGCGCGAGTGATTTACACGTTAAGTCAATACAAAGAGGCGATAGACCTACTTGCTCCGCGAATCGTGTGAATGAAGCCCTGGTTATGAGATGATGAGGCGGTGCGAATGACGCAAATCACGAATCAAGTATACATCCTCGCTAAAATATCAAGGTGAAAGTCATCATAGCTTGCGTAGTATAGACCCAGCTCCCAACCCAACTTTAAGAATAGATTAACGGCGACATTTTTTTTTATCGCGCCATAAGAGTCTCACGTTAACGCAGCACGTTAACGCCGATAACAGCCCACCACTAGGCATAATCCATTTCCGCGTTTTCTGTATCTCAAAAATCAAATGGCTGTAATGGTGCATAACAACTCTTTCCTTTCAGGACAGGATAGTTTCCTCGAGCGTTAACCCTGGAGCCATTCAGTTTATAATGATCACAAATCAGACATCATTTGTTTATGGTAGGTCATTCATAGCAATTAATATCAGACATGACGCAATCTCTTCTCTAAAGCCAGATGCACACTTTGCGTTTTTGGCCACGATTTGGCTGTCTGAGGATCTTAAAAGTTCCTATGATGCTAGGGTGGAATCTTCATTGAAACGTGTCAGTAATGACAAACCCTAATAAAAGTGCAATTGCGCTTGTCTGTGAGTTCCCAGATACAATCACCTGAGGATGAAAGCAGCAGAGGTACGGATATCCATGATCGGCCTTAAGACGCTTTCTGCAAGTGCTTAATTTCTACACCATTAGCCAATTACCACAGACATCAAGGGCCTTATTTTCGAAGCTCTGATTTTAAGTTGCTGATGTGAATGATTATGGCCATTGTAGACTGCTTCAAGTAAAGAAAACATGATGTTGGTTTCACCACTTCTCTGTTGATATTCTTGACTGTATTAGGCTAAAAAACATTACCAAATCTCAACACTCTTCTGTCATTGGCAAACTCACTGAAACTGATTTAGTAGCAGCAGTTTTTAGAAATGTAATGGATTCCCATTAAAAACACTCACTGTTCAACAGTCACATCTCTCTTCATGGCTGAAATCCAGATTGGATGGGGAAATGTGTTTAGAGCACCAGCGATTCGTCTAGGGGCCCAAACATCTGTAGTCTCATTGATTTTATTGTTTTCTATTAAAGGATGCTGCATGGAGTGTCTGTTTCCATAGCAACATGGCAAGGGGGTCACAGAAATTCATTATTGTACATCTGCGTTGCAATTAAGCCTCATTCTGTCCTCTGTGTTTAAATTAAGCTTCATTTTAATCAGGAGGGTTAATGCTGAATGCTTAAAAGTACATGCCTGTCAGCCACGACGCCTATTAGCTTAAAATATGGTTGCAAATATAACATATTTAAAGTGCTTTGAATGAAGATAGTGTGACTGGAAAACCTCACCATCTGCTTCTGAGGATAATTTATAGTCTAGGTGTTTACATCTTCATCCACACTCAGATGGGAGAGATAGAACATGACGTCCAAACCTGAAGCCACTAATGGCCTCTATCATAAGTCTGAATGGCCAGGACTTTGAGTAGACACACGGTGTTATATGTTCTTAAAAAACACATTGTGCTCAATCCAGTCTATTCCGTTTCTTTCGGTCTGTTGTTCTTTCTCTTTGTTCAATGTTACCTTTGCCTCATAAGGTTAATGCAGTAAAAATGCGTGTCATGCCAGAATTGTCAATACCAAATCTTTATTCATGTTTAAAGGGATTGGTCCCCCAAAAATGAAAATTCTGTCATCATTTACTCGTCCTCAAGCTGTTCCAAACTTGCTTTAGGTTTATTGTTCTGCTGAATACGAAGAAAAATATTGTCGCTGTCCTTCCAAAACCTCGGTTTTCCAAATTTGCTGTTATTTTTTAATTATTAGATTAAATAAATTATTCTTGGTTAAATATTTGCAAACTCCGTGACAAAAATAAAGGGTGACTTATAACTTTAAACTCATGGTACTTGTAATGATTTATGGCTCAAAATAAAAATCAAGAAAAATGGACATACAAGGTTTCAGAAGGACAGCAGGGATATTTGGAAGGACTTCTATGATAGTCAGTAGTGCCACAGAAGTGTTGGTTACAAACATACTTCCAAATATCCTATTTTTGTTTTGAACAGAAAAAATAAATGAATACATGATTGTGACAACTTGAGGGTGAGTAAATCATGACAGAATCTTTGGTTCAAATGTTCCCTTAAGGAGATTGTCTTAAAAAAATTGCACATAGCACTGGTGCTACAGAGGTTCAAAGTTTTGTAGCACAGGCCAAACAGTTGTAGCACAAGTATAAAATGTCTGTTGTCATCATTAAAAAAACATGCAAGTGCAGTTTATCACATGAATGGGCAGATACCTGACAAATTACATACATACAGATGGATAAATTGGGGCCATATCATTTTTTGTTGACCTAAATTGGTAATATTTTTTCTAGTTCTTTTTATTTCATTTTTTGCTATACTTTAGTGGTATATTTGTCCACATAAATTACTGAAGGATACTATAGTGTTATTTACTATATAAAATTGAAGTAAAATTCCTAGATACAATGGTGTTTTTGAACCTTACTATTGTATGCTACAGTCTTTACTACAGTTTATTAATTTACTACAAGGGTACTACAATTTCCTTTAGCAAATACCACAACATTTTTTTCGTACCAGTGTTCAAGTTAACGGGACTTTTATTTTGACAGGTCTTAAGGAATATGCTCGAGTTATGTTAAAATTAATTTAATCTCTTATTATTACAATTTAGAAATATAACAAAGCGGTATTCATGACAGGCTGTGTTACTAAGATTTTATCACGGGTAAGAGATGAGGTTTCAAGGGAGAGACTTGAATCATTGGATTTCCTATAGTTCATAGTCTAAATCTGTAATTTACCAGCCACATTTATCTCAAACAAGTCTCTCATTTTATGTGTGAACTGTATGTGTGAGTTACTTCCCCCTCAAACTCTTGGACAGTAGATTCCCTGTACTGTAATTCTGTGTCCAGAGCCACAGTAAGATGTGCCTTTCAACAGTTTGCAAAAATAATATATTTCCAATTAATGTGCTTTAATCTCCATACTTATACAATGTTACTTATATACTTATTTTAAAGTTCATATAATCTATGAACAAAGGGAATTTTTTTTCATGGGGTATTTGTTCCCATTTTGTTGCCTATACCCCTTGTTACATTTAGTCTGTTTACTCGGGTTACTTAGGTTGATTTAGTTGTGGGTTTTTTTGCATGTTTTCCTGAAACCAAACAGTTAAGCATGTGATGCACTTGTGTGGGTAATTCAGAAAAGCAGTTTCAGATCCTCAAGTGTCCATAAATTTGAAGAGCCACAATCCCGTTTTAATCAAACAGGGCTTGCTGATATCTTCTCTTCAGCCCTAACCCCACAACTCTGTACACATGATGCATTTGGCATTATACTCTGAGAATTGTGTGTGTCAGTTGTGCGATTAGACTGAAGACCCATGACTCGACCGAGAAACAAGAGTCACTTCCTGAAGATAGATGCATGAGATGTCACGTAACAGCTGAAGCTCTCCAGACCTTCCGGCCTGAGTGGAGGGTCTACAGATGGGGACTGAGAATGACTGTTTGGACACATTTATTTTAGTTTTGTCATTTGTATCACTTGCTAGATTTATTTATAGATATATTTAAACTCTTTAGATTTATCAGTGTGTTTTGCCAGTGTGGTTTCGGTCTGTATGTGCCTGTATACGCTCCAGCATGTAGAGATTAGAAAGGGGATTAGGTTTAGTGATGGTATTTGTCTGGCATTTTTCTAGTTAGACAAGGGCTGTGTGTGATATGGCGATACATCGTATCGATATATCTGCCTCCGTATCTATCTTGCAGCACTTTTGAAATTTACCAATTATTGTGCAAAACATTTTGTTTAACAATTATTAATGGTGTTCCGTACGGATCGCCCTCACTGTTCTACATGCATGTAAACCCGCGGATAAACTGCAAAATTTCACCACCATAAAGTGATTATGATCTTGCCTTCTCTCTGCATCCATGAGCGCAGTGCTATACCACCCAGAATACAAATATTATTTTTTACTTATTCATATTTCAAATTCGTATTTTTACGTCACATCTAAAAGATTGCAGGGAAACCATCGGTCGCACCATTTCTCCTTTCCAAAGTGCACGGGCAGCTGATGCTAAGGATCCATGAGATAAGTTTATGTAAAGGATAAATTGATGGCTAACACCGAATTTCCAAACCTTCCTTTTAAATCTTTTAAATGATAGGATTAACCGGTCAATATTTTTACTATCAGTTAATGGTTAAACAGTCAATATGAGCATCCCAGTTGGTAATCATTAGATGATGCATCTGCTTTGAACAGTGTAGTTGGTGTATTCTCTGAAATTATTGCTGTGAAGTTGGAGTTCTGTTCAAATGTAGCAAATGTTGTCATTTTTAATTTGACTTTCTAAATGAGAATTAGTAAAACCATTCCATGCAGAAAAAAAAAATATTTCTCTAGGCTCTTATGGGCTTTATGCCTAAAGTCACGTACAGAAACCGGAAAACAAAATAGAATAGAAAAATAGAATAAACGGTAACACTTTATTTAACGGTGCTCTTGTTACACATTTTACATGTATTTACTTTAGTATCTACAATAAATGATGCATAATTACACGTATCTAACCGTAAACCTAATCCTAACCCTATAGTAAGTACATTTAGTTAATAATTATTACTCTGTACTCAGGGTCCCCTGGCAATTTGAATATGCGTAATTTATTTTACTTTCTCAATGAAATAGCACTGAAAACTGTGGAATAAAGGGATTATTTTTTGAAGTTGTGCAGTTCACCTGGAATATTGACCTAGCGGATAAATCTAATAAATGATATTAATGCATTCCCGCACTGTTGAGAGGGACATCTAGAAGCGAGTAAAAATCACTGTGTAATATAAGCATGCAGAAGTCACGTATACACATAGAATGCAAAATAAGGATATGAGTTTAAAACCACAGAAATGCATCAAAGACCCCTCAGTTCGCTGTCTTTAATGGCCATTGAATGTAGTTTTGTGAGACAGCTGTGTTTGGATTACGTTGTGGAAGAGTTTTCTCTGAGGAAATCACAAAAGATACCTCTTAGCTAAGCTAAAACCAACCTTTATTAAGATAATGTTAAATGCTTTGGTGTTTGATACTTTGGTGTTTGATATTGCTTAATTTGTTAAATGCTAGTCTTCTTAATGCAGAAATGTAAATCATGCAAGGAATAAGCCAATTCCTACGTAATATGAGTTTGAAAAGTCAGAAGAACTTTTTAGGTGTTGAGTACTGCAAATAAAAATAAACCAATTTGTGTTGTGAATGAATAAAAAAAAAAGAACTGGAAAAACTACATAGACCAGCAGATGCAGTGAGACCTGTTTTCTGTTTTGCTATTATTTGCCATATATAGATAAATTGAAACAGAAGTTACTTCCTAGTGATGCGATGTAATAATCATGTTCCTAATCTGAAGTCTAGCTCCTATAGCCTAACCCAATTTTATGCAAGGCAAACAACATAACCGATGTTGCTTTACCATCATTGTTAAAGATTGAATATCTTCTATAGATTTATCAATACTCAATATTCCTTTTTGCCTTTCTTTCACCAGCACTGTCTTGTGAAACAAAACCATGGGGAAGCAGAACAGTAAGCTCCGTCCTGAGGTGATGCAGGATCTGCTGGAGAGCACAGACTTCACGGAGCACGAGATCCAAGAGTGGTACAAGGGCTTTCTTCGGGACTGTCCGAGCGGCAACCTTTCCATGGAGGAGTTTAAGAAAATCTACGGCAACTTCTTTCCCTACGGAGATGCGTCCAAGTTCGCGGAGCATGTGTTCCGTACGTTCGATGCAAATGGCGACGGCACAATAGACTTTCGGGAGTTCATAATTGCATTGAGCGTCACATCACGAGGGAAGCTGGAACAGAAGCTCAAGTGGGCATTCAGCATGTACGATTTGGACGGAAATGGATACATCAGCAAGTCCGAGATGCTTGAGATCGTGCAGGTACGTCAGTCCACTTCCAATGTTGACAGTCTTTTTATTTCCTTACAGTCTTAAATAGCAACAGACATCACTTACAGGGAAACAATTGTCCTCCTATAACAATTTTCACATCGCATATGTTGTTATTTCTCACTTGCGGTTTTAGCTGCAGGGATAGCCGGGGTGTGAGACTGTCAGGAAGCTCCTTCGTGTAAAAGGAGAGTCTTATTTTTGTGTCAGATAAACAGGCATTCATCAATTGCCCTACTTCACATGGTTATTTATATTTGTTGTCAGTGCATTTGGCCTGCCTTCACATCACAGCTTTCTTGCCTCGATTCCAGTGTAATTTTAGCAACAATTGATAGTTCAGATCTCCAGGGTCCGTCCATACCAAGTTTGACATCTGCAGAAATTGTGGAGCTTAATTGATAGTGTGAGGTGCAAATACAGTGGAAAATGCTGATTGAGAATTAAAACGTTTAGAGAAAGATATACCGATAAATTAATGTATGATGCATCCCAGTTATATAGTATTATATATAGTTTAGTATTCTATATAGTATTCGAAAAGAGAATTAATATGTCCCAAATCATTGTATTCTGAAATGAGTATTCTTAAAGTACGTGGATGGTCCACTGTTTCCGCTGAAAGTTTGAAGTCTGATTCCATGGTTATTAATGGCTGATGTTACCCACAACTCACCGCGAGAGAGAGGAGTTTGATGACAAAACACCGCAGTAATACAATTTTATAAAAATGCTTTACTAAATAAATAAATGTAAGTATACCGTAAACATACAAATAATAAATCAACATCAAAATACAGCTATTCCTTGCATTTAAGGATCACAGTGTCGTCTAGACTTCCACGGCACTTCTGTTCACATTAGAATGTCCCAGTGCGTACATACAGTTTTACTACGCACTAAAATGTATATAATTTCCATAACAAAAACAATACATACTTTAAGGGCATAGTTTAAGTAGGCTAATTGTCACGCAGCAATAGTGTTTTTTGAAAAATGTCTTTGAAATGTCAACCTTATTATGAAAAAAGTTTTTACCAAAGATTTTCATCTTAGGTTTAATTACCCATCTGATGTCTCCAAGTAAAATATAAACATTTCATACTCTGCGAGATGCTTCACATTTATAACGCATCATTTTCGCACACAAAAATCATACAAAAATGATTGCGTTTACTTGATACTGCATTTATGCTGACGATTGACAATAACATTACACGATGACTGGACAGGACAACATAAATATATTAAACAATGTGCACAATTTGTTATATTACCACCACCATAACAGAAAAATAGATATTTTAATACTTGAGTGTGGCCATTATGGATGTAGCCATGATGTTGTTTTATGTTGATGGATGGCTGTCCTCTCTCACAGCCAGGCTGCAAGTAAACATGATCATTTACCGAAATGTGTTTTCATCTTTTAGTTCACATCCAAGTAGTGTATTAAAGAGCACACTGTCTGCAGGTCGCTAATGGAGCCCATCCATATCCAGTCTACACTAATAATCCACACAAGAGCTGCGCTTACAGTCGCAAATTGGTTTTCTTGGATGCATGTGTGGTTTGATGGCACTGTATTCCTGACCTTATTTATCTCTGATAGCCCTACAGCATCCATAAAGCTACATTACATTCATGGGCATCAAACCTGAAATGTCCCTCATAGTCTACTGTTAGTAAATGCAGGGTCATGAGTCATTCGCTGTAATTCACCTGTAATGTCAATAACATTTGTTTTTTTTGCAGTGGTCTGAACATTAGCCTGTTCAGTCCAGTTATCTTTTTATGCGGTCATGCTTTTAACATTTGCGTGTTATTCCAATACAGTATACATGCTCAGTTGTCACTATATCTTATATTTTTGTTATGATGGAATCATTCCCATTTGTCCTATGTCGATCTCTTGTACTCTCAAGTAAAGTTTAGTAGTACTTGGGCTTACCTGTTGATTCTCTGTATAGAGATCTTCCTTCTGCTGGGCTTGTTTTTTATTGAACGTGATGCAGGTTCAGTGTGTATATTCTGTGTGGTATTTTCAGCATTCTTATCAGGACCATTATTCTTCTGACAGCAGTCAAACAGGACGCTTCTGACACACAGATATAATTTGAGGGCAGATCATGCATCTGTAAGGGGTTTACACCTAATTATCATTCCTCTGCTGGATTCAGGGTGCGAGCCATTGAAATGTTTCTGGAGCCTCTGTGCAACACATTAAGCAAATTTTTTAACATTAACGAGCCTAATGCTGTTAGTAGTAGGCTACATAAACTTAATGTACAGTCGCCACAAAATAGATTAGAGACTATTTCAGAGACCATTTTTCTGATTTTAAAATTACTTTTTATAGGTATGCGTTTAAGTAAAATTATCATTTTGTTTTTTTATTCTTTGAACTACTAACAATATTTTGACCAAATTTCAAATAAATTTGTGCCTCATTATGAAACGAGCATAAGACCAAAAACTGGGCGGACGATCGTTTCCACAGAAAACTTTTTAAATTTATCAAAATGAACGTGAGCGGTTGCTACGATCCAATCTCACCACAGGTCTCAGCTTGTGCAGGCAAGCTGCAAGGTTTTAAGAAGCCTTTAACCCTTTTTATAACCGATAAGGAATAATGCCAAATAGAAAGATGGATGATGTTTTTTCGTTTAGTATGACAATGCAAAAATAGATTCCAATGCGATTTTTTTTTTTTAATTTATTTTCATTTCATTAATAAAGTGTTTTCTTTTCTACACTAATTATATGATTATTTAAATGCTTGAAATAACAAGGTTAACGGGTGATTTTGTGCACAAAACTTTAATGAAATTTTAGGTTACTTTTTTTTACAATCATTAAAAAACACGGTTAAAAGTAAAACATTTTTAAAACTACATTAGGCCTGGTCAATATATTTATATGCAATATAAATGTGTTGCAAACTCTAGTCTGGTTTGTGGGGGCAGAAGACTGCTGTTTTGGTTCTTGCCTCTGATAGATCTTAAAGATAATTTTTTTTAAGTTAACATAAAACAGCGTGGGCTTAATTTAAGCAGCCTGAAATGATATATTTGCAGCATTAGATCACATTTAGAAACATGCATCTTTCTCCTCCGCCACAGACCATTTATTCTTAACCTAAAAAAAATATATTTTTATAAAAACAATTTAATACACATTTGATCGCGCCTAAAAATGATCAGTCAGGACTAATTTATACTTATATTAATTTTTCTCAAACACAGTTCTTAAAGACTGAAGTCAGATTTATTTTGTTTACATTTAAATTAATTTAACAACCAAGGTAAGTTAAGCAACATCAATACTTTCAATGTAAAAATAATAGTGAAACAATATTGGAAATATTTTTTTCCAAACATAAGTATCCAGTAAATATCCAATAAAAAATACAAACCTCAACTGGAGTTCGGTTCGCTGTTACTCATTGCACTGATCTCTTTATAAAATGTTTGTCACTTATTCTGATTTTGCTTTTCAAGGTTAAAGTTGACGTATCTTAATCGTAAAAGCCCGGTCGTAAGATGATTTCTGCTCACAGATCTGCGCTCATTTCTACCTTAGATTGTTAGTTTGAGGCCCATTGTTTCTATTTGGATTTATTTGCAGAAAATTGGCCCAAAGTGGTCGGAAGTCATTCATTTACAATGTGAGCCAGCGGTGAGGAGCAGCGTGGCGCGTCTTGGGCGTTGAGGGCGTCAAGGAGAGTTGAAATAAGGTTAACTTTATGGTAATGAGCTATGACTCGGTTCGGTGGCAACCAATCGGAACATAGAAGTCTACCGCTTGAGAGAATTCCAGAGCACGCAGCCCTGTAAACTGTGGTTCCGACCACATTTGTTCCCAAGCAAAATAAATGAGAGATTGATTATTGCTGTGGCGGGTTTCCCAATCACATACAAGAGGTCCCTTTTTGCGTACAGGGACATAAATAATAAAAAAATGCGTGGACAAAGGTGTCTGAGATTGTTTGTGTTCCTGGTGAGCTGCTGATGATGTGCATTAATGTTATACATTTTCTGTAAATAAGAAGGAATTTCATGCTCACTTTAGCGCCAGAGCATGCACAACAGTCTAACTGCTGCAGAATATTATTTCATTAGCAAACGTATAACTACAATAAAGTTCTTTCCACCGATCAATTTCTTGTGGTCAGTCTGCACAAGATCAACAAGCTTGTTTGCTTTGAGGCCCCTTTAAATGCGAGATAAGATTTTGATCTATGTCAGAGCGTCAGCGTGCCCAAGAATATTTCTACAGCGTTGTTGGCAGGGCGGCCAGCGCGATTTTTGACGCTGTCGACGGCGGCGGTCTGAACGTACAGTAGCCCTCTTTGGCATGGAGTTCACCAGAGCTTCACAGGTCGCAACTGGAGTACTCTTCCACTACTTCATGACGACTTCATGTTGATGTTAGAGACCTTGCGCTCCTCCACCTTCTGTTTGAAGATGCCCCACAGATGCTCAATAGGGTTTAGGTCTGGAGGCATGCTCGGCCAGTCCATCACCCTTCTTTTGGGGTCGTTATCATGTTGTAATACTGCCCTGCGGTCCAGTCTCCGAAGGGAGGGGATCATCCTCTGCTTCATTATGTCACCGTACATGTTGGCATTCATGGTTCCCCTTAATGACTGTAGCTCCCCAGTGCCGGCAGCACTCATGCAGCCCCAGACCATGACACTCCCACCACCATGCTTGGTTGGCGCCACACAGGCTTGACACCATCTTAACCAAATAAGTTTATATTGGTCTCATCAGACCACAGGACATGGTTCCAGTAATCCATGTCCTTGGTCTGCTTGTCTGAGCACTTACAGGACTGACACTCATACGTCTATTTCCCAATGACAACCTCTGACACTGAGCACGTGCACTTGCTCGTGTTTTCAGTGGAACCCACAGTGTTTCAGTTTCAGGGTTTTGGCAATCTTCTTAAAGCCTAGGCCATGAGGTGCCATGTTTAACTTCCAGTGACCAGTATGAGAGAGTGAGAGCGATCAAACGAAATTTAACACACCTGCTCGCCATTCACACCCAAGACCTTGTTATACTAACGAATCACATGAAACCGGGAAGGGAAAATGGCTAATTGGGCCCAATTTGGGCATTTTCACTTATGCTGGGGCCACACCAAAATATTCTTTTATATCTTATAATAGTTTTAAAAGGTGAGTGACCACAAACATGAGGAGCATAATGTGTGGTGCACCGTGATGTAGCTCAGTGGTAAGAGCATTGCGTTAACAGCGCAAGGTTGTGGGTTCGATCCCAGGGGATTGCATATGCCCAGGAGTAAATGTATAGTATAATGCAATGCAAGTCGCTTTGGATAAAAGCGTCTGCCAAATGCATAAATGTAAAATGTAAATGTACATGTGATGTGACAAAGAAAGCACACCACACACCAACAGATTTACAAACAGAGTCCTGACTGTGAACACAGGAAATCTCGCAAATTTTCTCGAGATTTCAGAATAAGTTATTTATTATTTCACTGTATTTGTTTTTCGTTTCTATGGAAGTCAAATAATAAAGGTAGTCAAAAGTGCCCCAGAACTATTTGCTGTCCAACATTCTTTAAAATTATTTTTTCCTGCTATGGGAGTCAATGGGTGTTGAGGTCTGTTTGATTACAATTTTTTTTCTAAATATCTTTCTCTGTGTTCATCAGAACAAAGAAATGTATACACATTTGGAACAATATATATATATATATATATATACACAAGTAATAAAAGTTTATGTATAATTTAAATTATTTGTCAATATAAATAAATCCATGTAAATATTTTATAAATGTATTTACATGTATGTGTTTATATTGTATTTATGACTACAACATTTATATTATGCATTTACACAGACAAATTATTTTAACACTTTTTCTGGATGGGATTTATCATTTTTAATCGTTTGGCAGCTCTGATATATACCTACAAGGATTATATATTTTTACAGAATGTTATTGTATAATCTGTCTTTGAAATCTATCTCTCCAGGCCATATATAAGATGGTGTCGTCTGTGATGAAGATGCCTGAGGATGAGTCCACGCCTGAGAAGAGAACAGAGAAGATCTTCAGACAGATGGACACCAACCGGGATGGTAACCCTTTATTTCACTTGAAGTAAACTTATTTGGGCAAAATGTAGAATCCTCTCCCCTCAGGTTCAAGCTAGAATTTGTACTTCAGTGATGTGCCACTGAATATCACATTGATGAATGGCGTGATTAACTTTAATAGCTTATAAGCGACTATCAGCAACAGCAGGGAAGGATGTGATGATCAATAACAGAACAGATGGACAATGTATAAAGAATCGAGAGTGAATGATTTCACGGTCATCTGTACCTTTTTCTGCTCTCTCTCATCATCACAGACTCAAAAAACTCTTTGTCTATTTGTCAACTGTTAAAAGATGCAGGGACTATGAAACGGCATATAACAGAATGTAGTGTAAAAAAATACTGTAAAATATATACAGTAAATGAGAACTGTCATGAGAACTGTCCTTGTACAATGTACAGTATCATCACTCATAACAGTGTCTATACAAATGTTTCATCAAATCTTGTCTGCCAGGAGACTAAAGAAATGGCAGTGCCACCTGCTGACTGATAGCGTTCATTGCAGTGCAGATTAGTGATTATGGTTGTCTTGTGAGCATCTTTTAAATCTTTTTAAAATATTGTGTTCTTCTGTTTTATTTTAGGCAAACTGTCTCTTGAAGAGTTCATCAAAGGTGCAAAGAGTGACCCATCCATCGTCCGTCTGCTACAGTGCGACCCCAGCAGCGCAGGACAGTTCTGAGATCTGCGTCTTATGTGTCACCCTTTTATTTATTTATGGGTTTTAATTTCCTTTTGATATAGTCACTCCTTCCACTCGCAGGGAAATGATGGAGGGTCAGTTTTTTCAGAGTAGGGCATCTGGGTCCCATCAGGCTGAGCTTGGCCAGATATAGACACAAACACGCGAACACACGCAGTTATTGGCTGTGTTATCCCTATAGGGAGATGCACCAGGTCACCAGGAGGCCTGTGATGGAGTGAATAATGTGATGAATTGTGTTATCTGTTAGCTCCGATCACTTCCTGATTAGAAAACAGGCTTCGTATTGTTACGTACATAGTAATTTTTTATTTTATATAGGTTGTTAGATGGGACAGTTCAGGTGTCAAGAAATGAACTAAATCTTACTGTAGTGGTAAAATAGAGAAAAGATATTTTATTCTTTTTTCATCCTGTGAGAGAGAAAAATCCTGTCAGCGTCTGACAGTTGTTCAAACTGCTAACAGCTTTTGTGTGTTAACACCTCGGCCTTAGTAATTTGTATATTTGGGTAGTCAATACATTCACTGCAGACTCATTCCAACTTGCTTTAAATAATGTTTAAATATTTTTTGATGTCCTGGTCCTGTTCAGCTTTATTATTGAGAGATCGCAGTATTATTAGCCCACGGGACCACCAAATCAGGTCTTTCTGAGATGGTTCCTCACGTGCAGTCCGAAGAGCCTTATTAACAAGTGCTAGAAACGCACATCCAATTTTGTGTCGAGTAGCTTTAGTCCGATAAAGTGTCCTGTTTGAAAGACATTCGAAAAACGATTCTTTCTTTTCAAGTTTTCTAAGGTTTGTATTTTCGAAGGAACATTTAGGCTTGTATATAAATCCGAAACGGGAAGACACGCATGGACAACTGCGATCAGTGTTATGCAGCGATCAGTTTTATTGATGTTTTTAGTAGAAGCATGTAACCAATTTTATCTGCTTTTGTGGACAGGAGAGTATTCGTGTAAGTAGTATGCATGTAGTGTGTGTTAGTGCGTGGTTACGATCAGTTACAGCCCGTTCGCTCACCCTGGTTATAGATGTTGTGATGCATTATTGCAGAAAGTGGGCTAGTTAGTTGGCGAAGACCTAAAGCATTACTGATTCAAAGCTAGTATGAGACTTCGTTATTTTCACCTTTACACACAAGCATCAAGTTACTGAATTGCCCAACACTCAAGTGTTTCTGTTGATGAGTGATTTTATATGGCTTTAGTTTTTCTTTCAGTCAAGCTTGACCACCTGGTTGAGTTTAGCTCTATGCTCTTCCCATTCACATCAGTCATTGAAAACAAGGCATCTTGTTAACTTGCCATATGTAGTTTTCATCTAGAGACTTAGTAGAAGAGTTTTATTGGGAATAGGAACTGTTTGTCTTCGAAAAGCCCCACATGTGCTGTCCATTCACTCAACAATATGTTGTTTTTAAACTACTGGCGTTGTAATATCACAGTGTATCACTTCTGTACTGCTTTTATGAAGCATGCTGAAGTCAAAGATCTCCTTAAACCAACCGCAGATGTTCAATGTTCTTGAATGTCTCTGTAAACATTAATGCCTCACCACAGTGCATTCAATTCTGCAACACTGTAATTCAATATATTTGAATGTTTTTTGTTGTTGTTTTTTATTCAATGACTGCTGGTTTTGTAAAAATTGAAGAAAAGATGGCAGATCTAAACTGCATTTTGAATGTTTATGCGTATTTTATGTCTTTGTTTTATTTTCAGTTAAACATTTGACATATTTCTGTATCGCAATTATATCATGTGGTCAGGTGCCAAAAATATGAAACCAGTGTTGTATAAATTTATACTATACGATTGTTATTTGTCAAACAAATTGTTGCATTTTGTAGATTTTGTATGGTAATCTGTATTTTGTGACTGTAGATTTGAGGCATAGAATTTTTTTTGGTTATATTACGCAGAAATTAAATCTGGAGAGAACAGAAAACTTGTGTTGCTTTGGACCATTTACTTCAGGAAGAAAAGTACTTTTTCAAATGCAGCACAAAAGGATCGTGCTTTCAAATTAGGTGAAAATCTGGAAGCACCAACTTTAGCCACAAGGTGTCAGAATATTACATGTGTAATGGCAAAAAAGCTTGTTTTTCCAGACAGGTTACCAAAGGTTGTTGGATTCAATGAACTACATTGCAACGCTAGACACAGATTACAGGGTCAAAAAGACTGCGAATAAATAAAACTCAAATAGACAAAAATACAGTTTTTTTTATTACTTAAATTTGTCCACGCTTCAAGATAGTTAAACTCTCCTACAATGACCTTATAACGTTTTCTTTCACACACCTTTAGGACTCCCAAATTGTGTGTTGTATTTTGGGGGCCCAGCCCAAGGGCTTCAGGGAGGAAATCTTACACATGTCTACTCTCAGGGTTACTGTGGGCAATTCTATATCCTCTGTCTTTGTGGCTGTGAAAGATGATGTTAAAATGTCAACCTCAACTCTCCACAAAAGAGGAGTCCGACATAACAATTGCGGAGTAGAAAATGCTTCTTATTCCTTGTAATATAAGCACATCTTTAATCCTGCTGCTGTTTTTCTAAAGGTTTCTTGATTTGGGGTTGGTCTTGTTCTCATGCTGTGGCGAGAGATGACATCATGAGAATCCTGTGAGTCAGCACAATTAGTTGCATGACATTTTCCCACCAAATTAAATGTAGTGCCCTCATTAAAGGAACTGAGCATTCATACCTGTAAAGGTCCTACCGAAGGTGCATGAGAATTGTTTTACGTACCCAATACTTAACAAACACTTACACGCATGAGAAATACTCCATGTGAAATGATCAGAGGCAAACCTGCTGCTGAGTCTTTAGTGGACCTGTTCAACAGGTAATGTGTCGATTCAGTGTGTTTGTGTTCTGTATAAACTACGGTCACATATTGATAACGATCCAAAATCGTTACCTGTCAGACCGGTAAATGCTGAAGCTCTTATCCAGGTCTAAACAGGTAATTTTCCTTGTCAGGACTTTTTTGATGCATGACACACCTAAAGTGCACCGTGAAGTTGTGAAAAGGATGCAGGTATACAGTATGAGAACAAGTTCAAAATAGGAATCTACACAATTTTTTTCTGAATTATATTACAAATATTTGTTTTGATCCTATCCCTGTTTTTATGTTGATTTAAATGACATCAAAAACTATTCAAATGTTCAGAATCTGGATCTGTGTTGTTGGTACAAATTATGCAATATTAGTTTTCATCACGCAGGTGCGAGTTTCTGTTCCCATGACTGATAAGTGCAGGTCATTATTATGATTTCACCTGACCGCTCAATAGCCTTGTTCAGACATGCTACCTCTGAGCTGTCACGCACACATTAGCACACATTTGACTGATCATAACCGTATTTCAGTAGAGGACACAAAATTTTTGCTCATGTTTCACTACTCTTCTCATAAAGAGGAGGAAAGCTGATCTCAGACCAGTCAATTACCAGATCCAAGCAAAAAGAGAGCCCACATCTAAAGCCTTTTAAATGGTGCCACACCTGTTAGTCTAACAAACGCTTTTGTTTGCATCTCTAACAAATAAATATCCGTCTGGTAGTCAACAATAGCTATATTTGGATAAGCATAGAGTAGACAGACGGCTAAAAGTGAACAAACATTTCTTTGCCAGCAAGTAAAACAATCTTTGAAACTCAATGGAAACAATTGAAATCCTAATTTATAATTCCACGGGTTGAATATAACATGAGCATTACAGAGGACTAAATTGACAAAGTTTATTTCAGCCAGCTGCTATTGCGTATAACAATGTGTAACATACTGTATAACGGCATATACAAATTAATGATCGTAAATAAATATAATCCTTGACATTTCTATCATTAAATATTATTTTAAAGTATTCATTTAAAAGTAGAAATGTTTAAAATAAATTACAATGATCGCGATTAAAGAGTGAGTTTCTCTATGTCAGGTGCACATGTTAATAACAGCCAGCGTGCAGGTAGCGTAACGCCTCTATTTGCTCTCCAGCCAATCAGCGCAGTCGGATTAAAGCGGCCCTGTTGTGATTGGCCGCCTCGTCCTCTCCTTCAGGTAATGATAGCGCACCTTTCGGGGTTTACAATAACAGTCGCGCTAAAGACCTGCCCGAATTAAAACAATCTTCCGCCTCATCCTGAATGTTTGGCGGCTGTCTCTGTGCCGAGCAGACGGAGGATGCTGTAATGAGAGTCGGATACCAGAAGTTGTTTGACCTGTAGTCCGAGTTTTACTCCAACTGCTCTTTACATCCTCACCGACCTGAAAGTCCAGTTTCTCAGCGAGAGGCCAGTGCTGCACATGGCTCAGGAGGAGAAGTAAGTGACAATGACAACACTAACACTGTTTTGTCGAATTTTAATATCTAAGTTCATAATACGACACTAACCTCTCAAACTGTTGCGTGTTGCGATTTGACGTCATATGACCTGTTTTTTATTGATTTCGTTACGTAAATATGTTTCATTGGGCTGAATGCCCTTTCGAAAATTACCATGGTTTTACCACATTGAGTGAAACTATAACATTTGAAGTAAATCTATGGTACTATACCCTTTTACAATAATACAACAATGACCATTTAAAAAAAGGGAAGTTGTACTACATTAGAAACATTTTAAAACGTAATTTTGGGAGCTTTTGTTCAATTGCTTCTTTTCGAGAATTACAGAACATTACAGCTTCATACACCCCTTGGGGAAATGAACCATGGTAACTGGTACAGTACAGTAACATGGTACAGTAACTGTATTTTTGTAGTAAAACCACAGATACTTTGTGTTTCCTCTACTATTTTCATAGATTTTGCAAACAAATGTGTGACAGTAATCAATCCTTCAAAACGCATTATTGCTACATCTATACTATGTAAAAATAAAAATAATAATAATTTACTTCATTATCTAATGCAGCATGTGTTAGAATAAAACCAATGTCCCAGTGTTTATTGTTTAAGGATTACCTGCATCATGGTAACCCTCACGCCCTTCAATGCTCTCCTTCAATGTGTGTGTGTGTGTATGTGTGTGTGTGTGTGTGTTTGCAGTATGTATAAGTGAGTATAACGGTGGGCCTGGGCAGGTGGCTTATAATAGCTAACATCCTTGTCCAGCCCCTCCCATGCAGCCCATCCTCGCTGTAGTATCCATATCCAGAAGGATATAGTCCATTGTCCTACAGAAACAGCAATTGTGTGGAAAATGTAAAAGGATAGTTCTGGGAATTTCAGGTGTATGCTGCGACTCTTTGTAAACTAAATGAACCCTGAGGTATAGAGAGAGGTGCTATTATTGAGCTGACGCCTGTTGTTTACATTGTGATGTTTTCTTGCTCGTACTTCAAGTTGTTTGATCATTTGTAACTTTCTATGGTTAAAATGTTTTTCCATAAGAAATCAGATTTTGCGATCGATTTCTTATTAATAATTGCTAAAAAATCTCTTTCAGATATAATAATTGCTCATTATATGCACCTATGGGGACTCCATATAGTAGCCCAATTTTTAAATAAGCATGTTTTTTACCACCTCTCACAGTAAGCGTCTGGTGGTGGTGGTCCCAAACGAGATGTCCATTCCGTCACGCCGTTCCTTCACCAGTGAAGATGAAGCCTGGAAGTCTTACCTGGAGAACCCCCTGACTGCTGCCACCAAAGCCATGATGAGCATCAATGGAGACGATGACAGCGTGGCTGCCCTGGGTCTCCTTTATGACTATTATAAGGTCAGATGTTGTCTATAAACGCACCAACCATAGACTCTGAGAGAAAATAGATGTGGTTCTTAAGGAACTTCATTTATCCTGTCCTTTAGGTTCCTAAAGAGAAGAGGATCCTACCAGTCTCCAAACTCCCAGACGATCATGAAAAGAGGTCTGTTTTACATATTCTGAGAGTTGTATTTTGGCTTGAACTTGAATACACCGTAATAATAAAGAAGTAGATTTCATTGCCGCCTTTTTTATTGAATAGGAATGGTCATGATAACCTTGAGTCCACTGACTATCATGTTCAAGTCTTGAAGTCACTTCCTGTCAACTTGTCTCTGAACACTGACGCTCACACCGCAGAAAGTAAACAAGATCAGTTCGGTGCAGCGGGTGTCGTGGCCACTGTGAAGGCTGAGGTTTATGCTCAAGCATTCGCCGGCCATCACCAACAGCAGGGCCTTCAATATCACCGTATGTCATACCACCAACCTTTGCAGGAGGCGGGGAGTGTCAGCCATGATGGCTACTTGAAGGAAGAACATTGCAGCACACCAGATAGCACCTTTGATGACTCGTACCCTGAAGAAACTCTGGTGAGCTTTCCAAAACTGCTTTATGACAAAATCTCTTTTCTGGGATCCTAACTTGAGGACAATGTGAAGATGTGAAGACATTTTTTCTGTACTCAATAGACTCACACTTTTTTGTCATGTACTGTGTTTTTCAGAAGTACAGGGTGCCCACCACACTAGGTGCCCAAGATTTCACCCAGGAGCATCCAGGGTTGTAAGTACACCACTCCAAATCATGTATTTTTAACCAGTAAAGGTTGTGGTTTCAATCTGTTAGATGCTTCGAATATAATGTTTGCTCAATGTATACAAGTTACAGCACCCTTGGTAAGTATGAGCAAAGGAGGCTGTAAAAGTAAATCTGCATTGTTTCTCATATTGATCTTTTATTTAAAAACATATACAAAATTCCAACATTTCATTCAAGTAAAACAATTTAAAGGGGGGGATATCACATTGTGGAAACATTTTTTTCGCTAATAAACCCTGGTCACAATTATTGGCACCCCTATAAATTATAGTAAAGAGTAAAATATCTCCCAAGTATATTTCCATTAATATTTAAATTTTCTGAGCACACCAAGGTGACTAAAAACATGATGTTGTAACGCAAAGCCCAAACCCCCTTAATCATTCATCACAATGGGTTAAATCAAAGAATATTTTTCTGATGTGCAGCAGAAGTTTGTTGAGCTACGCAAAATAGAAAGTGGATTTAAAAGGAAAGGGTTGAAACAATAAAAATTCCCATTTCAAACATCAGGTTAATAAGAAGTTTAAATGGACTGAAGATGTTACAAATCTACCTAAGATATGTGTGGATATATTGTCTTAATGCACAGTGAAGAGAATATTTTGAGTGGCCAAGGATTTTTCAAAGATGACAAAATTTTAGTGTCAGAAAAAAGAAAAGAAAACACCTAGATCACTACAAGTTGTTTGGGACATTGTTCAAGAAACAAATATTATATTAATCTGCCATACTGGAACTTTAAACAGGACTGGGGTCTATGGCCATAGGAAATGAAAAATCGACACAATATAGGTTTTGTTGCACACAGGGATACAAAAGTGCCCCATGTTCACAGCTAAATATACCACCAGCTCTTCATTCTTGTGGACCTACATTTTACCAGAGGTTCTGGACATCTTGTTCAGATATATGGCATTATGTGTTATATCAAATACCAACAGATATAAAAATCAAAACCTGATTTGCTCTTATAGAAATATTGTTATAGGTTGTGGTTAGATCTTCCATCATCACGTTGGTTCAAAACAAACATCTAAATCAACAAAAAATGGGTCTCTGGTTCCCTGACCTGAAATGTGTAGAAAATGAGTGGGATCACCAACATTTGAACAATCTGGAAAAATTATTTATGGAGGAATGGATTTGGATGACTCTCAATGTATTTTCAAACGTCATCAGACTTAAAAGGAAACACTCAGAGCAGTTTTTCTGAATTGAGGTTGCAGAGTGTATTAAATACAATAATTGTGGCCATCATGTATGGAAGCAAAACATTTTTCACAATGTGATATTCCCCCTACTTCAAATTGTTTTCCTTCAATGAAATGGTGGAATTTTGTAGATTTTTTAAAAGAAAAGAAAATAAATAAAATAAGAAACAATGCAGATTTATTTTTACAGCCTTCTTTGCTTAAATTTAGAAAGGGTGCCAATAATAGTAAATGGGCATTATGTAAAATTAATCAAATGCTTGTAACCAAACAGTTCTTGGCCACCATTGACTACAACAGTAGGAAAATGTCTTTAGAAATGTCGTTGTTCTGTTGAACACATAAGATATTTTGAAGAATTTAAGACAGCAAGTTCTGGGGCACTTTTGACTACCATTGTCATTTTTCCTATAATGGTAGTTCAACAGTGCCCCAGAACCGTTATTTCACAAGCATTCTTCCATATATTTATAC
Organism: Triplophysa tibetana; assembly: GCA_008369825.1. Taxonomy (NCBI): domain Eukaryota; kingdom Metazoa; phylum Chordata; class Actinopteri; order Cypriniformes; family Nemacheilidae; genus Triplophysa; species Triplophysa tibetana. Next base: position 13,165,079 of record CM017916.1, read on the forward strand.
AGATTTGGAACAACTTTAGCTAAGTAACAGTTCAACAGTCAATGGCAGTATTTGTATTTTTGGGTGAACTCTATCTTTAAATAACTTTGACCTGAAAACATTAATTTAGTCAGCTGTCTCTGTTGACAGTTACCTTACTAAAATGTAAATCTGGTTAAAATTTGTTTTCTTGTCTGAGAAGAAAAAATAAAGGCATAACTGCGGAGAATAATCGCATGACTGCAATGCAAATGCATGTACTGTCTAACTAAAAAGTTTCAGTTTTCTGACATTGTATTTCTCATGTAAAAAAAAACATCATTGCCTGTATAAAAATAAGACGGATGACTGTTGATACTGTCCTTGCTCTACTATTTGCATCATCATGACAGGGAGACAAAGCGTTCTTTTTTCATTTCTGTTCCCAGTAGCACAGTAACAGTATTTCCTCATTTTCCAGAGACATGTTTCAATACACGATAGAAGCTAGTCGCTCGGCTCGCGAGAGGGCTGGCGAGGGGCCGATGATCTATCTGAACAAAGGCCAATTCTACGGCATCACTCTCAGCGAGACCGGAGCCAATAAAAGCCTTCGTCATCCCATCAGTAAAGTGCGGGTAAGTTCTGCTGTTGCCGTGACAACCACTCAGAGCTTTGTGTTCTGTACATGTGTTGATATTACAGTATCAAGCACATCATCGTAACTCTCTCTCTTTTTCTCAGAGTGTGGTGATGGTGGTGTTCGGACAGGAGAAGTGTCGAGATGAACAGTTGAAGCACTGGAACTATTGGCACAGCCGCCAGCACACGGCAAAGCAGAGAGTCATTGACATAGGTACGATGCTACTTAATCTCTGTTAATTATAATATACCTGTGCTTGTGTGCCAAATATGCGTTTCTTTCACCCAAAACATTTTTAGGGAGCTATATTGTCTGTCTGGATACCGCGTTGGTTTTATTTGAGGTTTATCCCAGGAGAGAGGTCTGCTAGTTTAGCATGACGCTCAGGGCAAATTACTCCTTCATAACTCCCTGTCAGGAACAATGGGGTCAGGTTAAAGAAGGGGGGGGGTTTGACACCTGAAGACCACCGAGATGGTCTTCTCCATGGCAGCTGGCAGGCTGAGATGGTCCTGGCATGATTTTGGAGGATGGAAACCTGATCTGCTGATCCTGATGTTGTTCTGATTTGAATAACAGTATCCAGGGATTTTTCATAGTGCCTGAGGCTGCAGATCAGGATTTGAATAGAATCGTTAACCGTTGGGGGGCGGGTGGGCTTGGGAAAGGGTCTTGCTCTTTTGTGAATGGAAGGCTTGAGTAACATCTGCCATACATTGAAGTGGTGTTGTATTTACACAGCAGGCGGATACCATGTCATAGACACAGAAGGAAATAAAAATGCCTGCGTGCGTCTGAGATGTAAACACATCTCGTAGTCTGTTTAAATGACCCCGCACATAACAAATCAATGCTTTGCCTTCAGCTTTTCATATAATGTGCATGTTTTTTACTTGAAGAAACTGGAGAAAAATGTTTCCACATTGGCACCGCTTTATTTTATCATTTATATTTTCAAAGAAGATTCTAATGCAGAAGGTTATACTTAAAGGGATAGTTGGTCCCCCCCAAAAATTCATTCATTTTCAGTTGGTCCCCCTCAAAAATTCATTCATTTTCATACAACATTTGTATAGTATTTCCCTAAAATTGTATTCTGTATTTATTCACACTGTATATCTGCACTTGCTAATTGCACTTCTGGTTAGACCTAAACTACATTTCGTTACACTGTACTTGTATATGTGTAATGACAATAAAGTTGAATCTAATCTAATCTAATTTCATATCTATATTATTGATGACAGTATTTTTATTTGGGGGTGAAAAACTGATTTTGTTATTCCACTTTCCCATCCAGCCGACTATAAAGAGAGCTTTAACACCATCACTAATATTGAAGAAATCGCTTACAACGCCGTTTCCTTCACCTGGGATGTCAATGAAGAGGCAAAGGTAAGACTTTGTTTTTACTTAATTTTTTATGGGAATGCCGAGTACCGACCATTTTAGTGACAGCCCTGGATGTGGTGTACAGGACAGCCCTGAGATTTTGTGATAAGAGTGGATAGGACCCAGGATTATAATTCTTCCCTGCAGCATCCTATTCACTGTCAGGATTTTCCCTCTTAGTTCCAGTGCTTAACAAGCTTTCTTTAAGTGCACACTTAAGGGAGGAGATCCACCCAGTGCTCTCGGTCAATATTTGTCTCTCAAATTGGTGCCCTCAAAGACTTGAAGCTTTTGAAGTCGTCTGATGTGTCGTTTTATAGTCAATGGAAAACTCCAAAGCAGGCCTTAAAGTGATGGTTCAACCAAAAATGAAAATACTGTCATCATTTACTAAACATCAATGTCATTTCAAATCTGTATTTCTTTCTTTCTTCTGCAGAACACAAAAAATATATTTTCATTCACTACTATTTTATGAACTCAAACCCTGTAAAAGGGGAACCGTCGCGGTTCGGTTAACAACATTCTTTCAAATTTCTTTTTCGTTTCGCAGTAGGATGTCATAAAGGTTTGAAACGACAAGGGTGTGAGTAAATGATGACAGATTTTTTAACCGTTTAATCACTTAAAAGGAATAGTTGAACCAAAAATGAAAATTCTCTCATAAGTTTTCCTTATTGCTATGCAAATCAATCTGACTTTTTTACTTCAGTTTCACACAAACAAAAAATGGTCTGCTTCCTTGTCTTGTGATGAAAAAATGCAAATGACACAAGACATGTAAGAACCAATGAGATTTGACATTTCGATGTTCCATGAATTTACTTTTACAATCTGCTTGCTCACATTTCAGTTTATAAATAAGCTCTAAATATGAATCCTTTTTACTCACAAACATATTATTTTGAATTGGAAAATATTTGTGACCACTTCTGTGCAAAAAGTTTGACATCAAAGATTTATTTCACTATGATTCAATCTTTGAAATGACGTTAATCACTCATCTGTAGTATATTTTCACAGAATGTTCTTTACATTATGTAAGAGGATTTTATGTAGAAAACCGTTCAGTTTTTGAGCATCTTATTGGAAAATAACACAACATCACTATAATATATGATTATTTATTCGTGGCCAACTGAAGGAAGGAGTTGATTATCAATAAAATCATTTAATTTTTGGCGGAAAGATCCAGAAAGTATAAAGTTTTGATTGTATGGTGTATAATATTGTGACACTTTACACTTTAAGCCCCGATTGCTTTAAATTCATTGAATAGTCAGTTGTGTGCACACGCCCATATGTACGTGCGTATATGGACAGAGCTCACGGTAGAAAGCATGTCGTTGCTAACTGATTCCCGTCAAAAATAATCACGTGATCCTGAGAAAGCAAGCGGTTCTCATACAATTTAACAACAAGCTCCTGTATGAAACAACAGCTACAGGCACAGACATGAAGGCAGGGGAGACCGTCAGTGGGAAACTATTTTCACCTCGGGCTGAAAGATTTGCACCTTTTATCTTTCAACAGTCGTTTTTCCAGTGTCTCTTGGTGTTTTGCCATAAGACAGGTTTCAGTTAGGAATACTTAAAATGAGTTAATAAAATTATTTGAATAAACCACAGGCGAGTAGATACTTAAATAGAGGTTATGTGGTTTAGTGCAGAGGAAAGGTTGGAAATAATGTGTGAAACCTTTTGTTGGCAAGAGGCTACCTGAATGTTTTGTAGTTCCAAGAAATCATTTTGGCTATCCATTAGTCAAAAAACCGTCCCATAATTCCCTTCCAAAATTCACGCCGTGATGCTCAGAAAAACAGGACAATGTTTTGATTTCTTCACAGTTTTTATACTTGACTATAAAAATACAAATTTTACTTCGGAAAAACATGGGAAAGGATGTTACTATGTGGTATTATTCATTTTATTTAGAGCAAGTAGTAGTTATATGGAGTTCAGTTTTATTTTTTATCCGTTTAATTTTTTTAATTTGCGTCCATCTGGTTCACCTGCAGCTATTTACAAGCGGTTATGGTAAACTTGAGCGGCTTATTGGAAAAATTGCCCCTGTTCCTCCTGTCATGAGATAATAAGACATGTCTGACCATACCTGATCGTTTCCTGAGAAATGCATGTTTTGACAAGCAAGGTCTGTGTGTGTGTGTTTTTGCAGGTTTTTATAACGGCAAACTGTCTAAGCACAGATTTCTCCTCGCAGAAGGGAGTAAAAGGACTTCCGCTTATGATCCAGATAGACACGTACAGTTATAATAATCGAAGTAACCGACCCATCCATAGAGCCTGCTCACAAATCAAGGTTTTTTGTGACAAGGTTTGTGCTGTTTTTATGTGCTTGTGTTATCCCAGTTGATATATTAACAGTAGAGTGACAGATCTGCATTGTTTAATCTGTACAAGTTCTACAGAAAGTGCCTCCTGTGATTTATTATACTCGTTTTTTTTTCCAGGGAGCTGAGAGAAAAATACGTGATGAGGAGAAAAAGCAGCTCCGGAAGAAGGTCAAAGGTCAGACTGCTGGTGGACAAGGTCATGACGGTGAGCAATTGTTAATCTTACAACCTGATCATTTGGCGCAATAATGCGATCATGAAGTGATCATGAAGTGATCATGAAAAAGATACATCAAGGAAATCTATCTATTCATTGTATTCTTATTTATCACTAGCTTGCTTTACTGATTTCCACCATATTTGTTATACATGACGACATTGACCTCATTCGGCCTTATTTTCCAATAAAAATATGTTGAATGTCCGTTGATTTTTGAGTCATTGATATTCTTCCACCCTGTTAGGTAAGAGAGGAAGTTTCACAGCATTACCTCAGAGGAAATCAGATATTACGCTTTTCAAAACCATGTCAGACCTGGAGTCTCAGCCGGTCCTTTTCATCCCTGACGTTCATTTGAACAACCTCCAGAGAGCCGGTCAGGTGAGAACACATGCAGAGATACTCAAGAACTGAACTGTCGGACATTGGTGTGTAATGCTTAGATTGTATTTAGGTGTGGCACCTTACTAATGGTCAAAATACTTTGGTAATAAAGATTTCAAATGGACAATTTTTTAAGTTGTTAGTCGTCTGACGTTTTTTTTGAAACCCTTGAATTTTTTATGATCTTTCTATCCCCCAAAAAACAACCTTAGCTTTGTATACGGTGGTAGGCTATATGAGACCAGTTTTATATGCTTTTTGTTGTTCCAATTGCTTCCGTTGTTTACCTCATTTGTAAGTCGCTTTGGATAAAAGCGTCTGCTAAATGACTACATGTAAATATATGTAAATGTAGGAATTCTGTTAGGCTTCCTCTAGATGTTTTTAAATGCAGGAACTCATGCAACTCATTTTGTGCTGCTGCCATTGGTATGTGTGTTAACTGACCTTATTGTTTGAAAAGGGTGTCTATGGAGCTGCACAACATCAATGTCATGATAGAGATTTGCATATAAAAATTACGGCAACGTCATTTTGAGGTCATTGATACTTGTGCACACACTGCAAGAGCAGCTGGGGTGGCACAACATACTCCATGCCCAGCCTCCAGCAGAAAGACAACTATGTAACTGTTTGATTCTAGCCCCTAAAACGATTTTTCTCTCTCTGTTTTTGTGCAGGTGTTCAGTTTTGGCATTGAAGAAAAGGAGAGTGATGGGTTAGTGTGACTGCAGTGAATTTCCTTAAAGTTCTAATGTGTAATATTTAGGAGGATCTATTGACAGAAATGTAATTTAATATACATAACTATGTCTTAAGAGATGTATGAAGACCTTACGTAATGAAGTGTTATGTTTTTATGACCTTAGAATTAGTTATTTCTACCTATATACACCACGGGGTCCTCTTGCATGGAATTCACCATGTTGTTTCTACGGTTGCCCTAAATGGACAAACTGCTCTACAGAGCGCGTTTCATATTAAATACATTATCTCATTCGGCAAAGAAGTGAAATCTGATCTTAGTTCTGTGTCAGCCACCGTAGTGCTTTGAAAGGGAGGGGGGTGAGTCGTTGACTTCCATTTAAAACTTACTAAAACCTCAGCAAACAGATCAATTGAATCAATTAGGTGTTTTCAAGTGCAGTATTTATTTACATTTTGTTTAGTATACTGTAACTCAAGGCACAAATCAAATACATTTTCGGCTTGTTTCTCTCTAGGGTGGTAATGAAAAGAACGTTTAGATCTTCAGAGGCTGATATTTGTTCTCCACCCGCCAAATACAGCAGAGAAGAGAAGAGAGGTATGTATATAGTTATATTTCTTCATGTACATGCATTGCGCTTAAGCAAGAAGGTACGATAGGCTGTGTTATGCTTTCAGCTGTCCCTATATTCACAATAATCCACGACCTGAAGTGCCTCATTTTATAACAATTATCACATTATAGACAAAAATCTAATTTAAAAATGTTTTAATTTGTAAGTAATAACTTAAATGCCCTCCTTCCATAAGATGACATATACCTTCATATCTTACAACTATCAGAACATTGCTGTCCCACAAAAATTGTGTTAAGTCAATTTACAATGTGGCTTTTACAATCAAAACTCTGAATAAGAACTGTCGGTTTTATTAAAGAAATCACTCTTATTATTGTGCTAATTGTGATGCATGATGTTTCTGCAGTCCTGCTGTACGTGAGGAGGGAAGCCGATGAGGTTTTTGATGCACTAATGCTAAAGTCTCCAACGCTGCAGAGTTTGCTTGAGGCAGTAAGTATACTGTGAAATAAGCTGATATGTAGAGAGGCTTGTCAAAAAAATGAAACCGTTGTTTGTATGTACGGTCTAATAAAAGGAAACAACAATCCTCTTTTGTTAAGATATCAGGGAAATATTCTGTTCCTGTGGAGAAGATGACTAAAATCTACAAGAAAAGCAGGAAAGGGTGAGCAGATACTGTATATACATTTTTTTCGTCTTATATATTCTCTTAAAATTAATCCAATTATTAAATTTTTTTACATGAGTAGTTTTAACCTTAAAAAGAAAGACCAATAAAAATGTTTAAAAAAAGTATATATTAATACTTAGCTTTCACTTCCCTATTTTTCTCTTATTCAACCATTAGTATCCTGGTCAACATGGACGATAACATAATTAAGAACTATTGCAACGAGGACACCTTCATCTTGGCCATTGAGAGCCATGCTGACTGTTTCCGGGTCACTCTCACCGAAATATAAATGTGCCCTGGTCACATGATTCTGGGAGGAAATGGGACCCCAAAGAAGCACATCACTCGTTCTCCACATCAGGGCTCAGTTTGATTAATTGGCATTAGCGGAGGAAAATTTATTTGGAATTCATTTACTAGGGACATGCACTTCAATGGAGACGCTGGTAGAGTTTAACATGAACTTGACAATGAACTACATACAAGACACTTTTCATCATATAACCAAAAGCCTAAAAATGAAACTTGACTGGTATATGGTGTCTCCCCCTTGTGGCCTACAGGATGAACATTTAAAATAAGTAGCTGACTACCTTACTGTAAATAAAAATAATCTGTATAAATACTAAACATTTGCAGTTTAGGAGATCATTACCCTTAATAACATCAAAAACTGGCCCAAATATTGCCTGCCGTAAACCAGCAAGTTTATGTCACATGCCAAGCAATCTTTACCTAATGTGTTATTTGGAATGCATGTAAAGTTTACATACAGTCATGATTGTGATGTATGTTGTTGTTTTGATGTCTTTTTTAAAACATATTTTGTATATATTTTTAAGTTGTTATTTTATCTGTTGAATAAACTCAAGTATATTCAGTCCTTTGCAATCAAATAATTAGTTGATGTATTATTATAGTTGTTGATATTCGGTAGACTGTTGTCTGACCACATGATTAACTTCATTTTAATGTGAGCACATGGACACTTTTTACATTTATTTGCTTCAGTTTGTAACCCTGGAGGGATTTTCCTAATTTATGTGTTACTTAGGCTATATTCTCCACATTTCTGTTCACGTGTCGTCAAGTGTTCTAATCATAAACAATAAGAAGCTTAGTTTGAAAAAGGCCACAAACCGAAATGTGTACAATGCTGAAGAGGATTCGTTGAAAAAGGGCGATCACTATATTTTGAGTCCTGATGCATAGGCTAAGTTTTCAACAGATGTATCCGATTATTCTATATTCAATAAGCTTCTACACAATTTAAAAACAGAAAATTGCCCAAAAATAATTGGATGACGTTTTTTGCAAGAAGAGAAAAAAAATTGAAGTCTATTTGATCCCCTGTTGTGAACATTCAATTCAAACATTTTACGTAGGCTACTGGTCTTGGATTGATCTCTTTTGCAGCTCAATGTTTCATCTTAAATATGCATGTGTTTAAGCCACATTGGAATAAAGAAAGAAGTTAAAAGCACAAATTTATGCTAAAGGCAAAAAACTCTTATTTTGCTTCCGCAAATGAGGAGGACGTTTTAAACAAAAGTGAAAGTGCTCATTCTTGAATTGAATTGTTCAGGTCGCGGGTTAACTTAGATGATTTAGAGAGCTGTTTAAGTAAAATGTGTTCGCACAACTAATCTAAACAGAAAAATAGGCGACATCTAGTACATTTATTTGTTATTTGTTCAGGAAGTGCTCGGTGATGTTAGCGACACTTGCTTACATCCTTCCGTTGGTTTATGGTGAGTTAAAAATGTTCGTATTCATTAGCTATAAGTTCAATAAAACTGCTTGTTTATAATTGCAAGTGTATTTGTTTTCATTTAATATACAATACAAAATACTATTATTTGTGAATTGTTATTTTGGTTTCGGTTTTTCTTTCACATGGAGTAGAGATCTGTTGCCCCCTGCTGATCATGTGAATGTATTGTTCTGTCATCACAGGGTTGCAGGGGGCTGATGTGGTTTTGTCCTGCTCTCTGATCGAGGAGGGTGGAGGGATGGGGGGCATGATGGGCGGGGGGATGTTCAAGCGCACCCCTGCCACTCTTGTCTTCAGGGATCTTGTTGATAATGCAGGTCTGTCACCGGAGCTTGTGACCCCATTTAACCCGCCTGAGACACCCAATGCAGATGATCTCATCTTTGAGCTGTTGTGTAAGTGCTGCACAGTGTATAGTGTATTTGCACATTCACACAGGATGCACATAGTATTCGCTTTGACATCTCTATTGATTCTCACCCGCAGTGCCATCTATTCAGATTCCTGATGCAGATTCTCTTCTTCACGCTGACTGTAATGAGCAGAACATAGTTTGTGAGATCAGCCGCTTTGTTCCTCGTGATGCTGATGCAGATTCCCTACCTGCTCATTTCATTGGCTCAGTTCAGCTGGAAGGGGCGGGCCTAAGCGTCACTCTGGTGCTACAGACCTCTCCCAGTGAGACACCCGAGTCTGACAGACCTCCTCTGATGCAGAGTAAACTCAATCTGCCTCTCAGCCAATCAGGAACATTGCTGACGGCGGGTAAATGTGTTTACAAAATTCTGTTTTATATTTACCATATTATAGTATGATAGTAAATTAGAGTATTTTAGTATATAAATGATGTATTTAAAAAAATGTATTCAATTTATATTTATTTCTATAGAGCTTTTTCATAGTTGCAAAGCATTTTTACTCGCATGCAATAGTAACAAAAGTCAATATGTTATTATGAAAAATATAGAATACATTGAATAATCAGCTATTGTTTGAAAAATATAGTATCGGTGCATCTCTTGTAAAATCATAATACAGAGCGATATCTGCCGATACTGATACAAATTCTGCAGATTAAATAATTATTTCTTTACTTTCTAAATGTTCTTTAATTTATAGAATGACTATTAATATTGAACATCAAACTGGTGATGTTTCTTAACATTTTCTATTTAGATCGGCTGAAAATATCCTATGCCGATTATTATCTGATATACCAGTGCATCTCCATTTAACTGTTCTAGTCTATCACACTGTGTTAGTATTAACTCTGTGCGTCAAATTTTTGTGAACAATTTTCTTTGTCTAATTGTTTTTATTAGAAATGATTATAAGACATTAAATCTGTACAATTTTTCTCTCTTTTATTTTCTTTCCCCTTCCTTTGCCTGCCCAATCTCTCAACTTCTCGACCCAGTTGTATTTGTGGTGTTTTCGCGGGTACCGTCCGTCGTGGCGCCTATAGGAGGTGATGTACTGTTAGACTGTGGCTTTAGACAGAAGGACTCGATACCCGGGCAGGATGTGGCACTTGAGTGGCGAATACAGCACAGAGGGAACGGACGCAAAGTCCTTGATATGAAAGTGAGAGAGAACGAGGGAGAAGTGGGATCAGATGGTAAATGAGTTTCACATAACTAACAGGAACAGTTCAACGGTTATATAAAAGAAAGATTTCAGCAATAGACGTCTGAATGTTAAATGTTGCCGTGATCTTGTAGTGCTGGTGGAGCGAGAAGGTACGAGTGCAGAAGCGGATCTGCTGGTGAGAGAAGGCAATGCATCTCTGACTCTTCAGAGGTTAAAGGTCAGCGATGAAGGCACATACATCTGCACTGTCGGCTCTGGAGAGTTTCAGACACAACAGGTCGTCCAAGTGCACATTACACGTGAGTCTTTCGTAGACCCATAACTGAGAGGTCGATCTATGCAAACTGTCCACATTCACAAATGATTGAGAGTTATATAAAGGCTATGATTCATAGTAAAGCTCGCTTAGAAATAAGTGTTTCCATCTTCCTCCATTGATCTCACACTCAGAGGCCCCTCTTGTCACGCTCTCTGAAGAGAAACTGACATTTCAAGACAAGGAGCCCAAGAAACTCAGCTGTGAATGTCACCGATATTACCCTCTGGATGTGCAGGTCAGCCATAATCTCCAACATGTTGTTTTGTTTTGGTTCTACTGTTATCCTGACTGACCTGTGCTCTTAGGTGGAGTGGTTATCCCAGCGACCCTCTGATGAAGAGCCCATCTCTTTCTCTGAAGAATCCTCCCTCTCTAGTCATCGGCAGCACAGTGACGGGACATATTCGCTCTCATCTCACCTCACATTAAGGCCTAATGAACACCCTCCCGAAACGGTCGTCACGTGCAGGGTCTCTCATACAGCCCTAGACACACCCACTGAAGTGGCCCTTACTGTGGGGAAACCAGAACCAGGTGAGAGACTCTTTTCGGATTACATTTAATTTCCATTATGGACTCCACTTGGCACTTGGCATGAAGGTGAGCTCATATCTTGAGATAATTGATTAAACACATATTGGTTTTACATGGTTTTCCCTTATTTGAATTCAACAGAAAATGTGTTTTGGACTGTTGTGTTAATGGTGATGATTTCAGTGGTGTTTTTGTATCAAGCCTTCAAAATGCAGGTGAGTTTAGTTTCTATAATAATCTGAATTGTGACATCTTTTTTGTATTAAACAAGTTTTTGTGTTTTAAGACAGCTGGGCCAGTCATAAAAGAAGCCTGAAAGGGGACAGCGTTTTTCTTTCATCTGTCATCAACTTCCGTCTTCAAATTGGTGTAAATTTCAATGTTCAGTGTGTACATTTGTTTAATGTCAAGAAAAGGTTCTTAGATAACTTATTCCATAAATTGTGAGTATTTTTTCTTATTTTGTTCTACTGTATATTACGTTTTATTGGTTGAGAAATGTTCTTGCTTTAATAAAAAAAGACAGACAAGACGAGTTGATGGTTTTATTGGCATTATAGAGGATATAAGCATGCAGTTTATGCTTTTTAAAATCTAATGTTTGTCTCAGAGGTGAAATAATTACCTCTCTGTCATGGCTTTATTATTCATTCACATACACACAAATATATAATTTGACATTATCTTTAGGAAGATTGGAACTGTTTTTGACATCGACATGATTGTCAAAATGTGTCTCACACTACCTAAATGTCTCATTTGAGCTTAAAAAGAGAAAAATACACATCTACAGACAAAATATAAAACCACATATAAAAACAAAAAAACAACATATGCAAGTGTTTAGACACAGGAATGTGATATCCAATAGTTATCTATTGCATGGCAGTACAGACTATTATTCTCACCCTGCATTGATTTTTTGTTTCTGAGTAGATTTTGGTACATTTCTGTACATCATGGCAGGCTCAGTTTTTTTTTACCGAGACAAAACTTTTCCACAAAAGTGGAAAATGAGGTTTGTTCTGTAAATCAGGCAGTTTTATTAATACAACTTAGAAAAATATTAATAAATAATAAATAAATGAATACACCACATATAAAAGAGACAGGAGAAATAATCTGTCAAACAAGTCAAAAACCAGCAGTTAAACTTCAACACAGTTTTAATTTAATTGTAATGTTTTTCCTGTCAATATTATATAAATGGCTGTAGTATTCTCTTTTTACTAATTATTTGTATTAACTAAAAATGTTCTCCTTTAGATGAAAATTAAAACCGCATCTTGTCAATTCTTTTTGTGCTATGCATTTTTTCTGGAAAAAGTACTTGTATTCTGTATTATTAGTACACAAACTCTATGAGTTCTGAATAAAATACTGTAGATAGACTGGTAGCTCATGGTATAGGCTAATGGCAATAGCAGTAATGGTAAGATGGGAGCCAGAACAGATTATGTACGTATCAATTTACTAATGCTCTTTTAAAAGTATATCCAAAGATAAAGCATCGGCATCACAGGGAGAGATGGATGTTTTCCGTGCCACCCATTTTTTTGTAATCTATTTGACAGCCCACTCTCTCTCTCCTACATTCAAAAGACACCCTTGAGTCATGCTATTTTCTGTCAATCACATGACTGTTCATCACAAGTGTAGCTACAATTATCCTCCCCTACTCTCCCACTCTTTCTTAGCTTGATGTTGTATCTCTCCATCCCTGTATGTGTGTACTATATGTATGAAATGCAGTAAATCCTGAAAGTGAGGGAAAGAGAGAGCGAGAGAGAGAGACTGAAATAAATTACATGTGAAATGACAGGTGAAAGCAGAGCTCATATCCACTACAGTCACCAAATTGTGAGACAAAACCTAAATCTTGAAGAGACGGATCAGGAAAAGGGGTGGAGCTTGTTCTTGTGTTGTTTATGCTTTCTTCCTCATTCATACATTTTCTCATTCTCATCATGTGGATCAGCTCAGGAGAAGAAATACACTACAAATAAATGCCAGAAGATTTCACAATAATTATAATATTATAAAATATGTTGAAATTAAAATACATAAATAAAAGTTTCAGTGAAATGAATCATTAATGTTGTTTATTTAGATTTTTGTTTTGTTTTTACATCACACTAAAAATTTGAGTGTACTGAGGCAGAGAGAGATATTATAACTTCTTAAGGCTAAATGTTTAATGGCACACATCAAAATTATGATGCAACTATGATGAGTGTCATCCAGATTATTTACAATATTATTGTTCTGTGTGTAGTATTATAATAATATTTAGAGTAACAGTTATTAATATCACGGTTATTTTTCATACTGGTATATTGTGACAGCCTTTCATAAGTACTTATTAATTTGAATCTACAGATGTTAAATAAATAATTCATGAGTCCTTGAAACCATCAAGCAACATTAATAACAGTGTAATGCAATGTATAATATAATATGATATGATATGATATAATTTAATGTAATGTAATGTAATGTAATATTATATAATATAGTGTAAAATAATGTAATACATTAAAGTGCTGTAAATGTGCTGTTAAAATTAGTAAAAAACTCACAGAAAATGATTCCAATGAAAAGGACTCCAATGACACCCATTATGATCATCATCTAAAAAAAATATATAAAATGTCTTATCATTATGTCTTCACACACTTCACAGAAACAATACACATTTTTTTTTTAATCTGACAATCATTCAAATTCAGCAATAGATTTGGCACTTTAAGACATCAAACTGAGCACTGGGTTCACATGAGTACTATCAAATCTGATTGGCTTGTGCAAAATAAGCAAAACATTCACGTAAATGGTGGTCAGGATCACAGATATAATATAAATATATTCTTATATGCGTTGAGCAAGACACAACACTGACCTATGTGAATGTTATTTTATTCCCTGGGTTATTAAGACTACATGGTGCTCATCATTTTATAATCTCACGTGTGTTCCTCCCTCAATCTCATGTTCTATCCCACAATCTCATGCTTTTCTGGAGTACTTTATAATGTACTGTTTACCTCCCTTCATAAATAGCAATGAATAATTAATTGTGTAATATATTGTGTTGGCCTCTCATCTTCTGCTTTCAGGAAGTCTTACCTTGCAGTTTTTCCACCAGTATTTGTTCTTAAGTTTAGCAGCACAGCTTTCGAACTGAGAAGCTCCGGCCTGCAGAGCATCTGCCCTGTCATCCAGTTCTGACAGCTTCTGGTCTCTCTCCAGAACTTTATCCACATTTACACGCATGATGTCCACCACCTAAAGAGCAAAACGCAGACATGCGAGCAGAAGGAAGATTTTGATTGATAAGCATTATAGCTTTGTTTGGGTTTCTTTAACAATGGATACGTCTTAACTCCATAGGACGAGAATATGAGTAAACCATTAAAAAAGAAAGGGCTGCATGATATCTGGTGCATACAGACTGAAAGTGCGCACTCCAGAGCAGAATCTGTTCATTTTGTCAATATGATCTAATGAAAATATTGTATTTCTCCAAAGTTACGCAAATGTTCTCACCTCATCCACTTGTGCTTGTGTCTGCTGTAGTCGGCGGTTGCTGGTGGTGTTTGGAGGTGCGGCAGGAGGACCTGCCTCTCCTCCGGCTGGATTAGCATTATCTGCAGCAGACCTTAACATCCAAACACAAACATGACATTATAATTTGGCATTATTGTGTCCTTGGATGGAAGTTAGTTATGGTCTGGACACCGAGACGTCTTAAGTGCGGAAGTACTGCTTTGATGTTCTAGTTCCCTCAAACACAGGCTGTATCTTCCTGAAACAGCAGAGATATTCCAGTATAGATGACCTAATAATAACCTATTTTATTGCATTAAAATCAGGACACTACAATTTTAATAGTTTAGTGATTTCTATCCAGCAGACACCGAACTTCTCCCTACTGTTAGCAAACAGTTTGGTTAAAGGACCGTTCTGGGAACCTAAAATTGTTAGCTGGACTTAATAAGTGGTCAAGCTACTTTTTATTAGATAGAACAGATATTTGGAGGACACATGGTTATACAGAATAGTATAATAAAATGTAATTTAGTGACAGCAAATATTTGCAGAATTAACAAGGAAATCTTATATACATATTATACACATTTATAAAAAAATGATAAAAAATAACACAAAATGTTTATTATCCTTTGACTGTCAGAATGATGCAGAATTAACACTTGTATTTGCATAGAACATGCCTACAAACTCAAAACAGCCAAAAGTAAACCGATATATTGTCTTTTTAGTCAATAAATCTTTTTTTTATTGTTTCTCATACAAAACCTCAAAAGATTTGTTAATAACCCATAATGATTTTAAACACATACACATTTAAGACACACAAATTTCAATTAAACTTGAAAACGGCAAGTTATTGTGTTGCAAGCGTTAATAAAGCTGAGTTCAAATTTTTAATAGCAGAATTACATTGAATGTTAAAATTTAAACTGCACAATACTTACATTTTCTATATGGTTGTTGCCTCGCTCAATAGATACGAGTCACTAAACAAAAAAAGATGATTTAAAGAATGAAAGGAGAGATGGAGGGTTGAAGAGAAGTAGCCGATGCTGCTGATGTTGATTCGGGATCTCCGCGCGCGTGCCGCATTGAAGCGCGCGCTGGACTGTGAACGTCGCGTAATGGGATGCTCGAGCGATTATATGTTCCGTTTTGAGAAATGTGCAAACTCCAATTGGAGATTTCGTTACGACGATTACATATATAATGTAGTTCGCGACAGTATTAGTTTTTCGTTTACGCTGTGAATCTGAGTGTTGAAGGTTAGTGCAGTAAACCGACACGTGTGTTTTATCACTGCAATAATGCGTCTGTGCTCTGGCTGAACTGATGTTTTTACACCCCCATCCTCTCTCACATATTCCGTCTCTTCACTATGCGGTACACAAGGATGCGTCTCAGCTCTAACATATCCTACGTTCAACATATTGTTTGGATAAGATTCTGTTTTTTTTAAAATTGACAACTCTCCTTTTAACAATTAGCTTATGTAAAGAACTAATATGTATAGGATGTGACAGCAAAGATTTAGCAAAAAAAAAAGAAATAAATCTGTTGTATGCTATTTTATATTATAAATATTCATATTAAAATCATATGTTATTAACAGTTTATTTTTCTATTTTTGCTACACCATAAAACACACATGCAGTATTTTAGTCAATGACCCACATCTGATCATAGGACATTGCTGATACAGCTCCTGATATCTTGATTTACTGGCATGAAGTAAATCTACAGTGTCGAGTTGTGATTCACTATGTTAAGCAATTTAATTCAGATTTATAATCTGAGAAATGAGACATGGTACAGAGAATGCCTATCGGCATTGACAATTTGAATTGCACAAAGAAACGCTTCAACCAAAAGCAAATCTTTAAAAAAACACCACATATCCTGCTTCCATGTCCTTAATCATTACAAAGCCCTTTATTACAAAAGGAACTTAACAGTGATACAAAATTGACCAAGAAACTTTTACAGAGTCATCCAAAGCCCAGAAAGAAAATATTTTGGGTGACAAAGCAATCTACCAAGCAAACAACCAACACTGAAGTAAACACTACTACTTGAAGTAGTGTTGTTTGGCATTTTCTCATCCGTTAAAATGTTACTGATCAGATGTTAATGTGATAACGATGTTAAAGAAAGAAAAAGAATATGGTCATTCATCATCAGAGGCATGCTTTCCGGGATGTTTTTCACAAGAGTCAGGGGTTAGTCTGTTCTGTTTCAGCGGTCTCCTCTTTTATTTAAGAAAAATCATTAAATGTACTTGTAATCCTATTTATGTATTTTCCAACCCTTCAACCGCATAATTTGCTCTTCACTATTAGTCCCGTTGCATCTCGTTCCTCTATTTCTTCTCGTCATCTTTCTTTCCCTCAGGTGGTTTGGCTCTGCCCTGGGATGCCAGAGAGCCCATCGCATTACGGATGGCCTCATTGTTAGGGTCGACTCCTGGAAGGTTCTCCAGCACACTCTGCAAAAACTCTGGATCCTGCATCACATCATAATCCTCCTCATCCTCCTACAAAACACACGGAGAAAGAGACACTTTAACATTCCATTGTCAAAAAAAACAAAAACTCTTCTCTAAACATACAATAGATGGGGTTGAAAGAAAAGAGTCAGCTGTGTGGGCACCAATAACACAATACACACCTTAGTAGCCTCACCCTCTGGTGCCGCACCTGCATCCACATCCATGACCTCTGAAGATCCAAACTCTGCACACAAAGAGGCGAAATGTTTGAGCAATTCTAGGAAAGAAATGAAACTGGTGGAAACATTTTTGAAAACCTAAAAAAAGAGACTGACCTCCTCCTTGCATTGACATTTGTAGAGCATAAGCAATCTGCTCATCTTCTGTCATTCGGCTAAAATCAGGAAGGGCAGGAGCCGTGGACATCTTTAGCAGAGCATTTTCAGATTCTAACAAAGCACAAAAGAGATGAGTTTGTAGACAATTCTCACCCTGACTCTCTTGCTATCAATCTGTCTCTGGTCATTATTCTTCTACAGCTGCCCATCTCTCACCATCTGCAGTAGGCGATGTGACTCCAGCCTCCGAAGCAGAGGCCACGGTCACCCTGCGTGCCTCCTCTTCCTGCCGCTGTCTCTGCTCCTCCATCGAGACACGGAGAGCCTGTGAAAGAGAGTTCAGAATGAAGAAAACATGTTTCTCCAAGGCATAACAATGAAGGGATTGTTCGTCATATAGAAGCTGAGTGCCACTCACCAGAGCAAGCTCAGGGTCTGCACTGGGGTCCACTCCGAACTCAAAGTCGCTGGGACCCAGGCCTAAAATGGTGCCGCCCTCACCAGCCATGATGGGAGAGGACATTAGAGCATCTGCCAGGCTCGGGCCAGGGGGCACCGTTACAAGGTGAGAACCGACACCTTCCTTTCCATTTAGGGTGTTTACAAATACAGTCAGCTTATCTGTGTTAACCTCCTGCACAGTGAGGGAAAGCCGACAAAACTCAATATTGCAAAGACATTCTAAAAAGGTATTAGGCGAAAATATATAAACTATATTCCTTCTGGCATGACACTTACCTCTTCCCCAAAGTTAATGATGTCGACATTTACTTTCTCTTTCTTCAGACGCTTTGCCATCTTCACCAACTGAGACAGGACAGGTTGGAGGCACAATTTAGTTCATAAATACAGATTTCAGGGGCGTTCGCAAAAAAATTCATGCTTTGGCGTTTTAAACATGCATAAATTAATCGAGTCAATTGTAGAGAGCACCTTTTAGAGTGAATATTTTACAGGCCACAAACATAAAAATTAAATAAATTACATCTTTCTCCTGGTCCTCCACAGGGCTTCCAACAAAGGCGATGATCCTCATCTTATGGTTCTTCCCTTGTCTGTGTTTTAATGCCAGCTGTGAGGATGAAAGCCAGTAGCAATAAAAAAAAAGTTTTGTCTGTGATATTTTCAGGCTAACTTTAACAGTTTGTTCAGCACATTTCAGCATAAATAGTTTTTGGGTTAAGGTCTTATTGTGTTGCAGGTTTATAATGTTTGAATATAATAGTTTATGGTGTGTTTGTGTGCTCTCACATGAGCTACTCTGATGCCTGTGCAGAAGCTGATAACTCCTCGAGGCTGAACAGCATGAAGCTTGGAAAGAATCCTCCCACTGTCAGGGGTCAGTGTGGTCAGGACCTCACAGTTACTAAAACACACACAAAACACAATAGTTATGTGAACATTGTGCCAACAGAACACGTTACTGTAGGTAAATACATCAAATAATGTTCAGCATACTTGGCCATAGTGATGAGTCCCACATTGTTTTCTGGGTTACTGCGAGTTTTTGAAAGGCAGATGATGTTGACAGCATCTTGCTGAGCTTGAAGTCTGGTGGGTAAGAAGTCTCCATTGCGCATGTATTCACTGTTGTCCACACTAAAAATAAAACGAAAGGCTCTGAAACAATCTGACCGAAACGTTCAGGCCAGATAATAAATGATGACTAAAAGTCTAATGCTACAAGTTATCACGTATTAAGAATTAAATAGCTAAATCACAGATATGGTCAAGCAATCCAGACTAACAAACATTACAATGGGTTTATGAGTGTAAGTGTAAATTTGGCGATACATATATTCATACGAAATCAGAGTTTCTAAAAGATACAGTACACCAAATGTCAAAAAATGACATCGTAATGAACAGATATAAACTGAAAAACAGGATAAATGCTGCATCATGACTAAGGAAAATATCACATCTGACCTTCTGTGTTCATTACAACCTTTTTCTTAATTTAAACATACAATATTTGACTACGTGTTTGTGTTATAATGTAAACATAAAACGTTCATTAAACCCCTGAAGATATTTCTAAAATATAAAGTAGTTTATCTTACCAAACCATAGTACTCTCAAGCCCCATCTTGAATATTTTCTGTCGCTCTAGGCAACGTCATCACGTTAGTGAGGATCATCCGTAATGTAACGCTGAGCGACGGGAATGATGGGAAATGTAGTTCTTTCTATAACGCATTTTTTTCTGTGTTAAATTATCTAGCCTATATACAAAAGCGTGTATTACAAGAGGTTTTAATTTGAGAAATATTTGTCAAGTGTTTGTTAGCACTTCTCATTTTGAAGGAAAAACCCAAAAGACGTTTTGGAAAATAAGTTTTATTCTTTTCTAAATCGGAA
The DNA here is from genome assembly GCA_008369825.1 of Triplophysa tibetana. NCBI lineage: Eukaryota > Metazoa > Chordata > Actinopteri > Cypriniformes > Nemacheilidae > Triplophysa > Triplophysa tibetana. The sequence continues at coordinate 13,184,947 of CM017916.1, forward strand.
AGACAATGTGAAAAACACTACCACCACATGACTGAATAATGGCAGGAGAAACAGGCAGCAAACACCACGCAAGAAAAGGCATTTCCGTGACTTGCTTATATACATATTATATACACATTTTATACAGGCCCATAAAAATACAGTCATCAAAGCATGGTTGCCAGTTGTTTCTGACACCGCCAGACAGTCACATGTAGAAAAAGAGAGAAGCTTTCACAGATTTGTAATGACTATGAATATTTACTATGAACACATCCTAAAGACATATAACACACAAAAATATATATTTATATTGTCAAGAACCTTCCCACCCCACTCTTAAAAATAAAGTAGGCCTACAAAGTCTTGCTAGATACTTTCTACATAATACATACAATCATTTACGGTACAAAGAGAATTCAAAATCCATACCGGCCCACAAGACTAAAGAAGAAAAACAATATTAAACATTATTACTTAATAAATGCAATCAATAAAAGACATAAACATCCATTTTGCAGTAGGTTGTGTTTAGTGTCAGAGTTGCCAGCACTTTATCCTGTGTGCATGACTGTTGTGTCTGTAATATCTGTTTACTATTCTAGTTAACACAAAGCTGCTCAACATTTACCGGTTAAAGCCCTACACGGACTAAGGCATGCTCACAATTGATTTTTATGGATTTATTTTGTATTATACAAATTGTCAAGCCAATATTTTCATGCTTGGGGCCTTCAAGAGACATCATGTACTGGATAAATTGTGTTTTAGTGTTTCAATTTTCTTTTCTTGCAACCATTTATGAAAAAAATGAGATACATCAAACAGAAATAATTGTATGTGTGCTTAGATTTTTACTCCTCCAGATTTACAATTCAACTGTATTGCACTGTGTTAAAAACAGCATTAAACTGGTTTCCAGCAGAGGAAATGGATTGTGTTTGCCGTTAAGTCAGTTGGACACTGTAAAGGTTACTTGGTTTCACCACTATAATACAAACAGGGCAAACTCCACTGTAAACATGCAAATAAAAAAAAGACATTTGACAATGCCAAAATCTTATCAAAAAAGGTCTATGGAGGTAAATATGAATAAACATTTCTGACAATCATTCCTCCATCATTGGTTAAGATTTAGTGTCAACATAGACAAAATGTGCTAAAAAGAAAGATGAGGAAAATAACTCCATATAATTCAGTATTTACTATTAGTGTAAAATAAATACAAGAACTACTTTCATGTATATGTTAAGCGGAAAACTGGGAGTTTGAAGTATTAAGTATTTACCTTTGCTTTGGTGTTGACAAGTTTTGCTATAATCACCATGTATTTTTTGGGGGGGGGAATTAAGATGCATGATCTTAATGATCTGTAACAAGATTCAATATGACATTTGACAATGACTTGACTTTAATAACAAAATAAGATAGATACAATGCAATGATTAAAACCAAAGAAGCAAGCCAAAAATAAATAAAAATTAAATAAAACACTTCAGGAATCCCAATCACCTATAGTCAAAACCCTTCAGCATGGAAAACTGATTGACCTCTGCCCACAGGCATATATCTGTAACAACAATTCGATTTTTAACACATGTGCATAAATACTGCGGCATTACGTAAAGCTCTTCTGTAGTTTCGGGAATAGTCTTTTTGTGCATATTCTACGTGCATGACAATTTTCATTAGGTTAGCAAAGGTGAAGTCCTAGGTGAAGTCCACAGAGATCACTTCTTATTATTGACGAATGCAATTCACCAACTTTTTACAGCTGGAAGAAAGCAAAAGTACTTTTCCGTAAAAGTTCAAAAAGGTCAGCTCTTCTTTTAAATACTTCAATGCTGCATCCTAACAGATCTGTGTGTGATGTTTACAGCCCTCTATCAAATGTCAGTTCAGACAACTGTTTGAGTTACAGCCAATAAGAAATGCATAAGAGGGCACTTAAGAAAGTGAAACGTACTGCCTGTCAAAAATTGCCCCATTTAAAACGATCTTATAAATGGATAAGAAACAGATACTGTATTAAGTAGATAATTCAGAGGCAGATTGATCATAGAGCTCATACTGGAACTAAGCCTCCTTAGATTACTTTCCAGCTCCTCTGTCAATTCACATGTGCCCTGATAAAGTCATTTTAGTGTTAAGTATTTATACTTAATGTGTTTTAATAATTCATTCACTAAGCTGCACCTAAGGATGTTAATGAGGTTACAGAGAATGTTGTGTGCTGTCAATTAAGAGTCATTAAAAGTGATTGGAATGTAATGTACATTCCTGCAATTCAAAAAGCTCAAAGGATGTTTAGTCTTGTGTGTAAAATTCTTTAAAAAACAGGTTAGTGTAAAAGGGTCATTAAAAACACAAATGCATTTTGGTAGCAGGTACATAAAGCAAACGCACGCAGATCCATGTTGGTCCTGTAACTGGATGCCCTGTGATTTCTGTATCCAGCAGAAATGAGTTTTCACACTAATGCACTGATTTCAATAGCTGCATTAAGGCAGATGATCGGAAGACATCATGGCACATCAAATCAATCTTTGAACTCGTGAAAATGTTAGTTAAGAGACAACAGTGGCTGTGCTTTAACAGCCCAATATCAGCATTTTATAACACATATGAACAAAGAAGGATTATTTATAGAGCTATATACAAAAATACGGTACATTAATTTTACGGGGAATCTCGACAAGGCATATATAAGCATTATAAGAGAAGACATGCAAGTCAGTCTGTCCATTTCGCATATCACTGGACAGCCGATTGGTCCGATTACAAAGATGTAACTTGCCGTGGTGGGAAAAACAAAATGCTTATAAATAGAAATGTGAAATTAAGAGCAAAAACCATACAACGCAGATGAACTAAATACAAAGAGTGGCGCGGTAAAAACATGAAGAGCAACAGAGAAAAGGGAAGACACTGGCGCCAAACATGAAATAGAGGTCGCACATTTCAAATGCATTCTGCTTTCTAACAAAGTGGGTATTTTTGGTCATTTATTCCCTCTCTCTTATAGGGCACATGCTGTCTCAACACAGAACGAGCTGAAAAAGTCACCGAAGAGATGCTCTCTAGATTGACTCTAAACCGCAGAATCAGTTGTAACACTATCAGCCTTCATACGTGTATGTACAGACATGCTTGAGGAAATGTAAGTTGTCTGTGACATGAGCACTGTGATGCGGTATTCTCAGAGAACTGCCCTGAAGCGCTAGCAGCCATTAATCTAAGCCACACCGCTTCAGAGAAGGTTTAGAAACCTTTATAAATACAGATTTATGTTTAACAAACCCCCAATAAAGCCTCCAAATCAACAATAATATAAAGTGGTGATTCTTCACGTAGCGCGTTTCTACTTCCAGCACTCTTAAAACAATACAAATAGGTTTGTGCATACTGTTTGCTCAGAAAGTGTGTTTAGGGAGAACAAAGGCAGTGAAGTGTGTGAATGAAATACCATCACGTCCCCATAATTCTGTGGTTAAAAAAGATTTTTAGCAGCATCACCTGTGATAGAGAGAGGATAGGCATTTAAACCTCTCTCATCCACACCCTTCCCTTCATTCATCAACTTCACTCTGTATTGAAATACATCTTATGATGACTTGTGCTGAGGATCCCGGAGTTCTTTCCAAAGCTCCCATTCAGAAAAAAAACATCCTAGCAGCGCTCAGATGCGCACCGCCGTCTCTTGTCAACACTCATCCACTCATCGCTCTTACTGTAGAAAAACAGGAAAAACATTTTTGACTGATGATGTATTGAAACAATTAGTTATGAATAGTAAATATTTGTGAATGAGACTTACAAAGCAGATGTCAGTTTCTGGAATGATGTCTTGAAGTGAAATTGCGTCTTCATTGCTTAAACCCTCATCCAAGCATTCTGCTACGGCACTAAATATGAGGAATATTTTGGAATGTTTACTCCGCTCTTTTCTTAACATTTAACTTAAGTTATACATATATGGACCACATTTATGGGACTTAAAGGGTATTTTACATGTAGTTGTATGGAAAACTAGATGTGTTGCATTAAATATTCATCCGAAAAAACAAATACAGATTTATTGAAACGTGATTTTGGGTCAACTATTCCCTAGCTAGATTTATCCCCACAGTACAGTTGTCTGCATGTGTTCAGTTTTACCTTTGGGGGGCGCCGTTGTCAGGCTCTGTGACTGCAGATTTGTGCACATCCACCCCTACTGACCTGCAAATGGGCAACTGTTATGAAACAATTGTGCTAAAGACAGATTTAAAGCACGAGAGGAAAAGAGATGACGGGAAATAACAAGAAAGCAGACTACAGTACAGGATAGAAACTACACATCTTAAAACTGGGAACTAAACAAAGAGGTGATGTGGAGGTACCTTTTAGGATGTGATGTCATTCCTGTGCTACCCTGTGAGGAGTTTGAAAGATTTGACTCTGCAAGCTCCCTGCTTCCAGCCAAAGAATCGGTGTGTGGGAGCAGGTCCGGTCTGTCCGAATGCATGCCTGTGGACAATAATCACTCTGTGATTTTCATTTACATTTTACATCTAGTCATTTAGCAGACGCTTTATCCAAAGCGACTTACAGGTGGGGTAAGCAATGGAAGCAATTGGGACAGCATAAATGCAACATAAGTGCAATCAAAAAAAGAAGACTGGTCTCATATAACCTACCACAGTATACAGAGCTAAGTTAGAGGGTTTTTTTTAAGAGTAGAGAAGAAATTGAAGTCAGAATTGAACAGTCAGGTGTTGAAGGAAGAGATGTGTTTTCAGACGTTTCTTAAAGATGGCTTCAGAATCTGCAGATCTTGTAGCAGCGGGCAGATCATTCCACATAGATTTCATTAAACTTTTAACCTAGACATCTACACAAGCTCTAGAACAGTTCTATAGCACACTGTGGAGAAATATCTACTCACACATATTCAAGTCTAAATGTGTGAAGGAGAGTAAATATTTTGCGAAGTCTTTCTCACCACTTTCCCCCTCTATATCAATGTGATTAAGGTGAGTATGATACAGGAGTCCGGGGTCAATGGCTGACTGTCCACTGGGTGCAGAAGCAGCGCTTCCCATAGGAAGCCGTTTGACGACACTCGGACATCCTCCTCGACTCTTCTTTGACGGGGAGGATTTTACTGGTGACAGAGAAAGGCACAAGGATGATTACATCATCAAGTAGGCCGACAACTAAATCTGATTTAAAGACTGCACTAAATACGTCAACTTACGTGTTTTCCTAAAAACAGTGCTGCACATGAAACGCTGAAATCGCTCAGCATAGAATCCTGGTCGATGCACAGAGACCGTGTCCTTCAACACAAACATTTTTATGATCAGTGTTGGGAGTAATGCGTTGAAAAAGTAATGTGTTACAGTTATGTATTCATTTTTGCTGTAACGCACTAATCAATTTTCTTTAAGATTTTACCCAGTACATATTCAGTAACGTTTGCGTTACAGCAAACTTTAAGCCCGCGTGACATTAACAAATAAGAAAATCCCGAAAGTAAGTTATATTTCCTGTTCGTGAGTAAACACGTGTGGTGTAATTCAACTCCCTCTGGTAAGCTAATGTTTACATGATGACTAGCTAGAATTCTATATAATCTAGTTCAGTAATGGGATGGGACTATTTTGTATTTAAATACCTTTGAAAAAAAGAATTGTATTTTGTATTAAAATATTTTTTGTATTTTTGTATTTTTCAGACTAAAAAAGTTTTTGCCAATCAACCTCCTTATTAGACCGCATGGATGGGCTGTGTGTCAAATAATAAAAAGTTACAGAAAATGGATAAGTAATGCCTTACAAATGCACTACAGCAAAAAGTATTGCGTTCTTGTAATACATTATTTTGTACAGGAGTCATGTAACATATTACAATTCTGAGACATTAATATTGTCAGGTAAGGGATTACTTTTAAATAACAGTAATAAGTAATCTATAATGTATTACAGTTTGGAATCAACCTGCACAACACTGTTTATGTTATCACAATTTGTTTTCTAGATAACAGGATATGTTGAATAACTAAAAGTAATAGGAATATCAGTGATAAGTAAGGAATAATCACTTACCCCATCATGAACCAAAGCCTTCCAGGAATGCTCTAGTTTTTTTATAAATCTGAAAGAAGAAACAGGAGCAAATTAGTGCTGCTCATATACATGTAAATATGCACACAAGTGTGATCTGTGTATCGGTCACCTGTATGACTGCAGGATATCAATGATTCCAATATAAACCAGTATTCGCTCTCCTTTACTGTTGCGTGCTGGGATTCCTCCCCATCTACAAACAAAAACCGAAGATTATTGCAACAAATATGGCAACCAAAATATGTTGAGAAAGCATACAGGCATAAAATTTTAAATAGTCCTGCGACGAAAACACAAGCAGTTTCTATGATCATCTGATTCAACATGTAACCATCTAATGTTTGCTTTTATTTTATCTAAAATCTATGTGAACCTGAAACAGATGCCACTCTTAAAACAAAGAAAATTAAATGCCTACAGGCTCATTTATTGCTGAATGTTGCTCGAGAGTAAAACAGAAAGATAGCGGATTAACATAATAATCACTAACTGGTCTTCTGTTTCCATGGTTCCTTTCCCCTTGGCCTCTCCCTGTATGGACTCCATAGCAGTGCTGTACAAAGCTTTTTGAGCCTGCGGCCTCCTGTGGTCTGGCGTCACGGCCCCCTCGGACACCCCGCCCTCCACCGCACCTGTCCTATCACGAGTTGCCTGGTTCGGGTTATGGATCCCAACCAACAGACTGTAGTCCATAATCTTAAAACTCTGCAATAGCTGTTAAACATAGAGGGCATTCAAGATGAGTATCCTAATACTGGATGAGAGTCTGAACAAGACTAAACTCAAGCACGGGGGCTCACCAGACAGTCCCTCTGGATGGTTTTGCAGAGGGCGCTGTAGTTCTCTGGTTCAAGTTGGATTCCCTCGGGCATGTCTTGATTGAAATCTAGGTCTTTGCAAGTGGGGACCCTCTTCTCCCTCTCTTTAGGAGAAGCCCGTCGCTTGTACGTAGAGCCCTTGAGGTCGTACTTGAGGTGCATAGGCACGCTGCGGGGCAAGAGGTTATTCATCACCACCATACGGATGTTCTTCCCACCCGCCTGCACGCAGTACAAGCCGTAAAACTTGGGCAGCAGCGTTCTCTTGTTTTGATTCAGATTCTGAGAACAAAAGAAGAACAAAAAGATGTCTCATGGTAATCAAACCAATGGCATTGGGGATTCCAGCATGCTTTTCCAGAAAACTGCTCACCATAAAATATCCAGGCAGTAGTTTCTGCAGAAACTCGGCTTCCTTGTGCTGCACTGTTTTAATGATGAATTCATCGTCACTGGTGACATAAAAGACCGATCCACTGGCTCCAGGGTTAGATAGCTCGATAAGGGGATCATTACAGAGAGAATACTGCAGAGACAATCCACATGACACATCAGGACGATTCCTTTTTACTTCTATATAATGAGTTCTTTATGCAGGGCTCCACATTAACACTTGGTCCGCTTGTCCGGGACAAGTGAATGTTTTGTATGGGCAAGTAAGAGAGAATTTTACTTGCCCGACCGGATAAGTAACTTGGTAAAAAAACAGTGCGAAATATATGTAGACTATTGAGACTATGTGCATTAGACAAAGCTGCGTGTTTGTGGTGGTTGTGCCTGTTTGTGTCTGAGTCCAAGCGGACGCGGAATCCTGTTATTTAAATGTCATCTACCTGTTCTGCATGCCTGAGTGAATTATGTGCACAGTTTAACATACAACACGAGAGATAGTCGAGGATTTATCTGCGTCTGCACTGTATGAGGATTTGAACACATGAACTTCATCTCGAGAGTTACTCTGAGAGTTTATTTTGCGATCGTTTAACTGTTTGAGTGAAGCTATTTGCAAACAAGCGTCTTCCACAATACCCGTCAAAATAAAAGTCCCGTTAAATTGAAAACTCAGATAACAATACTGTAGAGTACTATAGTATTTGCTATTGAAAATTGAAGTGCCCTTATAGTAAATTGATAAACTGTTTACTATAGTAAAGTTAAAAAACATTACAGTAAGGATTTTACTGCAGTTTACTTTAATAAATACTATAGTATACTATAGTAATTTATGTGGACAAATACACCACTAATGTATAGTAAAAAATGAAAAACACAGAAATTACAAATATTAAAATAAATGTTGGTTATCTAAAAATGATATGGACCTAATTTATCCAAATGTATGCAACATGTCTTTTGTCAGTTATCTGCCTATTCATAATGAACTACACTTGCACATTTCTGCCTGTGCTACCAAACTTTAAACCTCTCTAGCAGCAGTGCTATGTGCAACTTAGAGCCTTAACACTAATAATAATTACTGCTTGTCTTTGTTTTATAGCAGTCACGGACAATAGGCCTATAACCAAAGTCAGGCGGCCAAAGCTGATACTAGTTAAAATGCTTAGAAGCAAACTTGACCAATCTAAATCCGAAACAATTATATTTATTATATTATAATTCAAAAGAAATATATATACTTTTTTATCTTTGGACAAGTAATTTTTGTACTCGGACAAGTGATTGACAAATTTACTTGTCTGAAGGACAACCACATTAAAATGCTTAATGTCAAGCACTGACTTTGCGTTCTCAAACTTTGAAACATGAAGGTCCCCTGTTGTCAAAAACAATATTTGAAGCCTCCCCCCATGTTGTCAGATTAAATGCTGCATTCCAATCAACATGACCCTCTAATTACTTGAGCATTTTTATAGTAACATTGTTTAATACGAAACAAGTTAGACCCTCTTGGTTCAGAAACATTGCTTCATGTACATGGAAACCGGGTGAATCTGTGTGTGGTTCAGCTAACCAGATAGTCATCAGGTCTGATGCCAAAGAGTTCTCTGAAGTAACGGAAGGCGATAGGGGCGTAGGTCTTAAATCTGAAGTCGCCATGATGATGGGCTGGAGTCAGATTACTTCCTTCGCTGTGGGTGAATGACAAAGTGTCAGAGATGTGTTTCAGTTTCATTTGAGACAAAAAAACTACTTTTAGATAAGAAAATTGGTAGGCTGTTTCATGTTTGCCCGAAATGTTCACAAACTTCGATGGATGAATTGTTACACATAAAATTGTTTGTAACCAGTAAAACACACACATTTAAACTCTATCTACTTATAAAACATACCTAGGAAAGAAAATGCTCTCTACTACGTAAAAGTCCTGCATGAGGACATCTCTTTCAGCTTTCTGACTGAGGCTACCCACTGTGTGTGTGATTCCCAGCTGGATGGTCCCTTTCAGGGCGGAGGAAGTTGTCTAAAGACAAAGAACGAACATGTGAGAAGTACAAACAGAGAGGTGGAAAACTAGAAAAATATCCTGATTATTTATTTTTATTTATTTTAACCTGTAAATGAGTTCTCATCCATGATGCTTTTATTGAAAAATTAACACTAAAGTGTGTCACAATGGTACACCTCAATATTTATGTAATGTAGAAGTGTTTTAAAATAATGATTTCTCAATTAAACAAACAATGATTTAAATTGAATACTGATTGTAAGGTTATTGTTAAAACAAGGATGATGTCAGAGAACAATCCATGTGAGATTTTAAGAGTTTAGATTTAAAATAGTTCACAAATGATTCACATTTTAAGATCCATGTGTAATTTTTTGGAAGGATCTATTGACAGAAATGCAATATAATGTACATATCTGTGTCTTCATAGGTGTAAAAAAAAGCTTACATAATTAATGCACTGACCTTTAAATCTGAGACTTTATAAAATGCCCATCCTAACTCATGTATCTTAAAAATGTACTCTTCAAGAAATGTAATACATATCCTAAAAACAGGTTCTTGATTGATATAAAGTTGATTTCTGAACGTGATTCATGATAACGTTTTTATTTGCGAGTCCTCCCTTTGCTCAGTTCCTTATTTCTAGCTCAATTCCTCTCTTTTGCCATTCTTGTGCCCTCAGATGACACAGCTGAACTCAAGCCGACCTTTTTGTAAGTTGTTTCTCCTGTGGGGTCAACTCCCCGGTGACCGATGGTCTTCTTCATACTCTGAGACAATCCAAGACCCTAGATACATTCAAAGAGAGAGAGAGAGTTTTTTTACTTTGACAATCTCTTTAATTACAATCACATTTTAATAAACATTAGTTCAATGTTAAAAGTAAGAATATAAACATAAATAGTTGGCCAGAGAGATGGAGATACAGAGAGAGCGAGAAAGAAAACAGAATATCCATCATTCTTCTTGTTTTATGGGAATAGAGGAGTTCTAGAGGCCTCCAGCCTGCACAGGTTTGACTTCCTGTTTGAAAGGTGCTTCCTCGTCAAACACACAGTCCCACACATTCCTATCTGTCTGTTCATTCTCTCGCTGACCTGATGCATGTGAATCTTCAAATGACCATGAAAGCAGTGTGTTTGTCTGTGCATGTGTGTGTCTGTGCATGTGTGTGTCTGTGTGGATGTGTGTATTGATGTGCGTGTCAATATTTGACCCATCAACATCCTTCTCACATGACTGTTTATCCAACACACAGTAACAGTAAGTCAACAGTTCGATCTACAGGACTCTTGTTCCCATTCCTCTTCAATGTCCAGTTACTAAAATAACACTTAACACGAATGAAAACAAGCAAGAAACTGAAATGAGAACACAGGAGGAGGTAAAAAAAGATTTACAACTGAAGCATTGAAGAGCAGAAACAATCTTCTCAGTGTAAGACTTATATAGACAGTATGTAGATCACAAAGACTCGGTAAGTCATTACTGCAAAGCAAACCCAGACCATGTGAAGGCAAATGCTAGAAGGGTCTTGAATGAACTGGTTTATTATGAGAATACCTGGCGGAATATACACAAACTCCTCTAAAAAACAAACAAATATATATATATGGAATAATAATATTGACCTGAAATAAGTTCACCATAACAGAAACACAGACTGCTATAGAAAAACTGGGTTGTCGGTAACAAAGGTGCTTCAGAGAGTGGCCATTGCAAGTATTTGACTGCAAAACGTCATGATGACAATTCTGAATCGATTAAAGAATTAATATGTATTATAAAGTGGCCAGTTCTGGTCCTAGATTCTGATTGGCTGAGTCGAGATCTTAGCCGTTATAAAATAACACGATTTATAACGGATGACCGCATTACAAAGCCTAAATATCATTTTAATTACTTTATTTTATGAAACCTTGCTACACATAAAGATAAACCGTTTTACAAAAGCAATAAGCCCTGCGAAGCAGTGGGTTACAGTGCATTTTATAACAGCCAAGGGGTTTTAGGCACAATGGCCTTTAATGCACTGTAACCCACTCCTTCTAGGGGATTATTGCTTTATTAAAAACCATGTAATGAATTAAACATTTTAAATCACAACTTAAGGTCAGGGTTGCAACAGTTGTAGTTGCTTTTATACAATCCAGCATAACCTTGAGTGTCTAAAGATATAGTCTAAGACATCACAACTGTAACACCATATTATTGGTTGACAAACTATATTGACAAATAAGACTCCACCAATGAAAGTATCTGTTAGTCACTATTTAATTAAAATGTAAGAAAACAAACATCTTACGTCTGTTGCAGTCATCTTTCGAACTCCGCTGGCCCCTTTGATATTGCAGAAAGAAGTGAGAAAACAACATTAATAGAAGAAGAGAAAATGATTCACATCACTTCTCTAAAAAAGGCAGTAGTGGAAACAGATCTGCCACTCCTAAAGGAATAACACTTCAGCATCCAAAACTAATCTTCTCATGTATAATGAACTAATGGACACAGTCATTTAAATATTTTTTTTTATATTAAATATGTTATAATTTAATATAGACATTAAATAGATTAAATAGAATAGTATATAATAACAGAAAATCCAGCAATAGAACATAAAACATAAGGTATCAGGAAATTAATTAAGATCAAATAAAACACAGCTTTATGGTCTCAAAAGGAATTTCCGTTGATTCTGCATTCCAATTTATATCAATCAAACTCCAGTTGGGTTGTTTTGATTAAGTTATAATAATCTAACTAACACACTAAAAACTTGATAACACAATAAAAACTGATTTGTGAACATATTTTGAAGAATGTTGTTAACACTTTGTACTGTAACGTGTTCTCAATGGTTGAGAAATGATTTCATTGGAATTGATCCGAGAGCTTCGGGTTTGTGCCCGCCAATATGTTTTGGAGGAGACGTGGCTTTGGACGACGATTCGCATGGAGGGTGTGATCACGATTTCAATGCTAGCAGGCAAAGTTAGCACTTATACAAATAATCCATTCCGCCTTTAATTACATAGGTACTAAAACAAAATCCTGTGGGAAACACTGCAGGAAAACCAGCCACAGTTCCTGCTGCAACCATTCAGCACGTGACATCACAAAAACAAATAAACCCGTCGCTATAACAGAAGTTCCAAAAGAAAACACCATACCATCACGGCACATGGTTTGGGGAAACTTCACATTAAAGAATCACAATCTAAACCTGGGCTAAACATTCATATAGCTAAGCTTCATAGCGTGGAAGGTCTTGGTTTTTAGCATTGTTGAAGAATGAAGGCATGTCTTTAGACCAGACAGAAGGTATGAAGTTACACAACATTTACCCTGTTTGCCTGTTGTCAAAACAAAAACATATTTAAAAGGACCAGCATAACAACAACTCTGCCAGGAGCTTGATGATATGACACAAGATCCAGTCCACAAAAATAGAAATGGTTTTCTCGGTGCTTTGAAATGTAAAGCAATGAAATGCAGAAAATAGTCCTTTTTATTTATGTTTTTATATTTTCGATGACAACAAGAGATTAACATTTCACCCAAGGACTTCAATCTCATGATGGGGAAAACATTATAAAGAACTTCTCTTTAGGACAGATGCTGCTAAACTTTGTGCCCACATGAAGAACACACAGATGGTTCTTCACCCATCTTCACATGCATTCCCTGGCACTTGCTGAACATTTTTTCAGTAACCAATAGCAACGGCAATGGATATCTCAATGGCTATCAGATCTAACAGAAAGAGAAAGGATGCCCGGGGTCGAAGGACAAACAATAACATCACCAACAAATGACTAAGAATGGGTTGAACAGTATGAGAGATGTTGGAAAAGGGCAGCATGCCGGTATCCCACTGTTTACCCTGTAATCTCACCAGGACGCTGGTCCACATGCCCACGACACACACACATCAATAAGCTTTACATTAGTAAAACCCCTTAGCAAAGCAGAGGTTATGTTGAAAGCTGTGCATATAATGAGGAACAATTCAAATGTTAGTATCACTTCTCATATTTGTAAGAACGTTTTCAACCGAAGTCCACACAAAACACACACAAAGTAAACACACAAAATTAGCTTCAATATGTCAAGCCTGCTCAAGTGACATCCAGGAACTGTGATACATGTTTACATTCTGCCAACCACAGAGACACTAGTCATCTTCTGACAAATTACTGGACACGTTCATCATCAGTCTGGAATATCAATTCATACTTCCATCTGCCTTAATCACACAAACAGATGAGTCAGAGAAACAGGCTTCAGTTTCATTAGATTCCTCCCTGCCCCCAGATCGCAGTCAGCACGCTTCAATTGCCAATGCAAAAAAAAGACCATGCGAAAGACAAGGCATTTCGGTTTCTTGCCATCTCTACATCACACAAGAAAACGGAGCCGTGCATGTACCTCTCTGAGAGGCCAACAGCCTCCAAAAAGGAGTCCTCAAATCTGTGTGGAAAACAGTTATTTTGTCAGATTTTTTTAATGGCACTACTTGATGAATAAATTGATGCATTCATTGCATTGATTGAGTTGATCTTTGAAGACAGACACTGTCTCAAGTGCTAAAAAACAAATCTTTACTTCATACACACAAACAAATGCATGACATGTTCTCAGTGGCAACTGTCTGTGCGAGTCTGTGAGGTTTAGAAGTGTAGCGGTCTACACCAATACATCTGGGGGCAAATGTGCTGTTTTTTGTCCCATTTTTGCACTTATGTATAGAACAAGAGAACAGCTTCTGTCATCATCAAGTCTAAAAAAAACCACCAACACTAAAAATATATTAAACAGCGTGATAACTATTACCTCATGGGGTTTACCAACACATGGAGACACGACATCCCCAAACTAATATACTGTACAGAACCACCTAAATAATCTGAGACAGTTGAGGTAATGTATTCATTTCCCATGGGATGCTATTTTACTGTGAAGTCAATGCAGAGAAAAGGGGAGTGAAGAAGACTAAGCACTTACTGGAGAAGCGCTGTTAATAGTGCGTACATCCCAATTACTAATTAAATAATGAATCAATATTCCATCCAAAGTTGCGAATTTAGCTAATGCGCAAAATTGAAATATCACTTAAAACATTTGGAATCGTCACTTCGTAATAAGCTGCAACTAAATGTGAGTAAGAAAAGTAAGAGAAGTCACTGATTATAATAATTTTCATAATACTTGCGCAAACAGACGATTATGCACAATAAATGCAGTGCTTTTTTGGATGCGCGTTGTTTGGGAAACCCAGTCGTGACAGTTCTAAGAGGCAATTGCAGAAATACCTTTCAGACGACTTTGCTCAGGCATTTAAGAATGACCATAAAAACATTTCTGAACCGGTGTAACAAGATCAGTACTCGGGTTAGTCTGGTTACACAGTCTCATAATTCAGATATGTGACTTTATAACGTGATAGTTTTTAGTTTTTCCGTCACTCGTTTCTGATGCTAAACTTCAAAATGTGTATAAAACCAGAGTGATGGAAACCCGCTTAATGGAAAAAACTGTTCAAGTTTCAGTAGGTTTTGTTTCAGCTAAAATATGGAGGAGAACAGCAAAATGTGGGAGAATGAAGAGAGCTTATACACAGTTAGTGTTGGAAGTAAGCATAACAATTATTTTTGTCATTGTTTAGTCAAATCAATGTAAAATTCTCATAATACCAACAGACTTTCAATAAGGATGAAGAAGTGAAAAAATAACTTTCAAGCTACTGAGGGAACGACGTCAAAACTAGATTTATGACGTCAAGGGACAGTGGTTTATGTGATGTTTTGAAATAAATAAAATGTAATTTGACATATTATGTGAACCACATAATAAAGCACAGTTAAATGAGAAAATAAAAAAAATGACTGTGATGAAGAGGGGACTGTATATTAACCAAAACTGATAATACCAAATAAAGTACACAAGCACACTTCTTATTCAAAAGCATTATCTCACTGAAAAGTAAATAAGGTAGCAAAAAGACAAGCGTTTGTGCCTTGTTGTTGTTTATAGTCTACCTTTGTCCATTATAAGTTCTACCTCAGTAATCATGTTTTAACCCGCCTTAAGACATATGTTTAATTAGGCTTTTTGCTAGTATGTCCATTGGTGTTATCATGTGATGTTGTTTTTATATTTATTTTCTATTATTATTATCACTATTCTGTATTTTATCTTTATACTAATGTATTTTATACTGTATTATTGTAATAAAATTGTACATCCCTTTGGTACACTCTGTGGCTTTGAATGTGCTATTTAATTAAAACTTTGATTGATTGATTAAGTCTCGATTAAGAAACAGTCCAGTGTCCGTTTCAAATACCCGCAACAACCAACGTTAATAAACAATAAACAGCCCAGAAGACTATCTTTCTTAACTGGACATTATTCGTTATCGCCTACATTATTCAAGTTATATATAACATCTATTAAAAGTTAGTTTAACGTATAACCCGAGTGGCTAGTTAGCAGAATATAACGTTAGCCTGTTAGCGCATCCACATCATCATCTTCGTTCAAAATTATTTCGAGGGGAAATCATTCAGACCACAAAACAACGCAAGCTTAACACATTCACAAATATGACGAGTTATTATGTATACATGTGAACTCAGTAGCGACTATAATCAAGTCAAATTCATGTTGTTGTGGTTGAACAAAAGCTTTGACTGAAGCCAGTAAACACACCGTGAAGCCAGTGCTGGTGAAATACAACAGATTCATAGCAACAGATCTACACGACAATACACATGTCAAAATACACACGAATCAATTTCAATCTACAAATGTAATGATTGTTTTTACCTGGAGGCGCAGATATGCCCGCGTCGGGTGGACCGGCGGACGCCATTTTGATTCGGGTTTACTGGACCCGACGTCTGACCGGAAACGGACTGACAGACAGCCCCCTGTTCTGCCTGCCCCCCTGACTATAGGGTTCCCCTAACTGTCACTGACACTGACCTATCTATAGTAGTAACCACTCATATAATCAAACAAACACTGTGACGGTCAACCAATGTCAACTACCTTTTTACTCATGAAATATTACTATTGTTAAAAATGGAAAAGTAAGGCACTTATCCAAATTTACGTCATATTTTGTCATATGTGGTTTCTAAAAGATATATTGCAAAGGTCTTGAATTGTTAATGTTTCATCTATGGGTGTAAAACTTAACCAAGAATGGTTAATTTACCTTCAGATTAACCCACACCTTGCTTACTCGGGGTATGTCTCATATCCAGCTTTCTGGAATAGGCTACGACAAGAGCTAAAAATAACAACACAGAACTGTTCAGAGAACAGATAACATCATGGAAAACTGACAAGCACGACTACTAGTTATAAAGTATAATCTGTAAATGCATTCGGTTTGTGAATAAGTATTTTCTTTTTCTTCAACACACTGATTAATAACTGCAACATATATATAATAGTGTTTTATTTGTACGTAGAGTCATCTTGTTGAATATTACAAGATAAATATTTGACAAAATTACAAAATATTTTGTTCAGCTAAATTAATGAATATAATTTATTAATATCCACTATCAGAACATTGCTAAAACATAAAAACGGAACTGCCCACAAACTTAACTTTCTTCATTGACCGTACAGAAAAATATATATTCTGAATGATAAAAATGTAAGGATTTTTTAAACAAAGTTTCAACTAACCAAGTGGTACAGAAAGCAGTTTGGCTCAACTCAAGAGTAATTGAAATGTGCTGTGTATAATATGCTTCAGTATTAAATGTCACGCTCCATCTGTCTCTCAATCAGGGGACATTTCTTCTTTCCACTATATTTGACCTTATTTGCCTTGGCCATGTAGCGCAGAAGCAGTTTTTTGGCACACTTGGCACGGTTCTTGATAGTAGTTTCACAACAGTAAGGCTTCTCCAGCTCTTTCACATCACACACATCATTTAGGCTGCTATCCAGCTGCAAAAGAAATACAGTTTTGTTACTCAGCACAGTTTGGAGAGCCCTGCAAAGGTTCAAAGGCTGGATTTAAACTTTCATACATGCACATAAAGAAAAGATCAGGCTTGTGGTTACCTCTGCCTCTACACATGAAGATCTCTCCTTCGCCACCAGAGGGCAGCACCGTTCAACCATTTTATCTACAGGGAACTCAGTCCTGTGAGGGAATATATTTGTCATTTCAGTAAATCATTTTTTAAATATTTGGCATTTTATACAATACTGAATGCTGTCTTCCCAATAACCCAAAATGATGTTATTTCAGTGTCATTATAGTACTGAACTTGGCTCATGCATATGGGTTCAGACAGAAATAAGGAGTAAAGAGTTTTTTACACGTTCTGGAGGCTTTTGTGGACCTCACAGAATGACTCCAGTGTGGGAGGAGGAATTTGGGCATTAGTCATGATGTATGCTGGATCTGGAGCAGCCGATGCGAAACAGGAATACAGCTCTTCTCTTTTCTTCTTGTCGCAACACTCGAAATCCTTTCCTTTGGTTTGCTTTTCGTCTTTGCAGAACTTATCCACCATCTTCTTCCACTAAAAGAGAACAAGATTATGAAATGTTATCAATTGATAGAGACTAAAAGAGAAAGTTTTGGGGTTGAATACTATATTTCATTTTTTGGCTGACAGGCCTGGAATTCAAAAAAAGCAGTAAGTAACACGTTTCTGTTTGGATGGGTGTGTTAGGGCACCACCTCATCCCACACCCAGTCGATAATACCAAAAGACAAAAGGCACTGTCAAAACATATAATCACATCATCCATTGGGGAGTGGAATTGTAATGTTTCAGCACATTTAGACTTTTGAAAGCTCTATGGTTTCAAGGTGAGGTAAAAAATCCTTTATTTGGTAAAACACTGATGAGTGTTTTTATGATTTATAGGTGTGGGACATTGATTGTGATATGCTTTTTGGGAGGAATGATGTGTCATGCTTCACCTTTCTTTCAGCACAGTTGTGTTTACCCTTTTTCTCTTTACAGCACTGGCCATATTCTTTTTCAAGCACGTTGATGGCTTTTGATTGACGGGCCAACCAGCCATAGCCAGTGCCTGGAAGACACCTGGTGAGGTAACGTGGGCGGATCTTGCGATGTCCACAGATCAGATGTATGTTGGACGAATGAGGACGGCCAGGTGGAAAGCAGATGTCTACAATTTCTGCCTGCTTCTCAAGAGCGCTTGGCGAAGCCGCCGATGTGCTGGATGAAAGAAATGGAACAATTTATAAGGTGGAATGAATGACAAATAATATAATAATTATTGCATCAGGCGATGTGCGGATGGAGGGCAGCAAGTCATTTTCTCCATAGGGAATTCACTATCACAAACTCAGTATACCTACGTTTTGCATCATTTTTGATTGTTTAAATCGATTAAACCAGGGAACCACGAGATGTTTTTTTGTTCCGCAAAAGTTAATGTTTATGATGGGGGGAAATGCGAGTATTGAGTTAGAAGCGGAGGAAAAGGGGCTTGTAAACATGACTCTGCGGTCTGGATCCGAGGACACGAGCCGGATGACTTTCTTAAACGCTTAACGAGGTTTAAGGTAGGCTACATAAACAACGACCAGGGAAGACCACATTTCTGTCAAGCCTTGTCATAAACACTACAGCTGCTGTTAATAGAACGAGTCCGATCGAGGAAACACAGCTTTACATAGCCTACCAAAACAACGCCTACGCAGAACCAACTTTCTTGTTAACCTTAATCGTATTCAACACTAGCTGTTAAAAGAACAAGCACTTATTCCGGGGATAACAATAGTCTCACGTTAAGATTGTTTATAAAAGAAACCACATAAAACTTTTCTGTTATCATGTTTGTGTTCGATATCAGTGAGAAACAAAATGTATTTAATTTGGTTTTCCTTGGTTGTTGTGGTATAATGGATTTTGGGAAAGAAACGATTAGGGCGAGTTATTTTACTTGATCTGTTTAAGAGCTCGTTTTTTTAAGAGAAGCTAGTGTTTATTACAAGTAAAGTTTGACAGACATTTGGGTTTACCTAGTCGTTGTTCTGGTCGGTAAAAATAAGTATTTGAGTTTGTCACAGTGAATTCCTATGGAGTAAATCACTTGATTTACCACGTGATTGAAAATAACCTTTCAGTAACCTATTTTTGGAGTGTGCAGGCGACACATGCAGAATGCAAGGTCCTATGTCTCCGTGTTGATGACGGCGTACGGTTAAAAACCTTAACAAAGAAATTTGGGGGGGACACGAGCAGGATTTTGAGAAATGGGGGGGACAAGTCCCCCTTGCCCCCAATGGAAATTACGCCCCTGTATGATTCATTTTATTTTATTCTGTGAACCACGAGCAATATTTGTACCAAGTTGAATTTCAAATAAAAATATTCTTTGATGCTCTGTAATGCTCTGCATTTTTTATTTAAGTACTTCCACGAAAACAAATTCACTTTTAAGGACTACAGCAGTAATATTTAATATGGGTGTGGAAAAAAATGATGTGATAACCTCAATTTATATCAAGTGTCTTGTCAATTCAACAGACACTGTACTGGAATGGCAGCAATACATACATAATAATAATACATCTTATTTATAATGCGAATTGGGAATTTCCAAAATAATTTTGTCTTTCATAGAAACTTCTGGATGTAAAAGACAGTGGCTATGTACCCACTGGTAATTGCAAGCATTATAGTTTAAATTCAGTTTTATTTAGTATTAAAATAGTATTTGGTGACTTGATGACAAAAATTTGTATTTTGGGTCTATTTGGAATGAAAGTGCTGTATTCCCTCCAAGCATTTAAATTAAAGTTTATGTCATAATACATAAATAATCCTCTTTAAAGACATGAACATGATAAAGACATTCATCTTGGGGAATTAACCCTCCAGATTATTAAACAAAAATTGAGGACCAGACATTATACAGCAGCATCATCAAGGGTCATTATAAGATTATTTACATTTTGAAAAATAATTTGCGTGAATCAGTCTCTGTTTTACACAAGTTTAATAGGTCCTTAGTGTTGTAAATTGTAAGTACTAGGGCACATACGCCTTTGCTGTTGTCCGATTGCTGTTGTTGGTGTACATAAAGAGAACATTTTCTTTAATAGCTCTTGAACATTTACAGTTATAGAACTTTTATATTGTAGAATTGTCTACAACTTTATTTCAAATACACAAAATAAATATATTTAAACAGATTACAAAGATATGTTGATGTGGTACTTTCTGTTGTTTTCTTTTATTAGACCAGAGACAATGTGCCGTCTACCACCGTATAAAATGTCATATTAGATTTAGATTAGATTAGATTCATCTTTATTGTCATTACACATATACAAGTACATATATCATTTCATACAGATAAAATAATACTTTTATTGTATGAAAATGATTGATATGATGAAAAGATATTAAACCATTCGCTACTTTGTCCTTTGGTGTGATGTTTCATACGGTGTAAAAGCAACAATGGAAATAAATCTATTAAAATCGACATAAAGTCTTTATTGAAAAAAGAATGTGGATGGAACATTGCTTCTAATTGTTGTGTGCTTAATTGGAAACAATTGTTCAACCGTTTTAAGGGAATAAGAAAACAATAGGCTGTAAACTAAAGAAAGTGTCTTGTAGTTAACATCAGTAAAGGAGAGAGTCATGATCTTAAAATAATCCACTATAACAGAAATGCCATTATGATGAAGATGATTTACAGACATAAATGCCAGCATTCTGAACATGATACTCTACAACTGATTACAAATGTACACAGATTTAAACAATAACCAAAATGTTGTAATTTTTAACCAAAGACACCCTTTAAATACTCCAAGAGAAACCTACCCTTTGCAAGAACTGGGGTTATATTTGAAGCCTTTGACCTTAATCGGCATGTCGATATTGTCAATGAAGGCGACGTCGTAAGAAGTAGCCGGAGCATTCTTATCAAAGCAGCTCCATATGTTCTTCTCATTCATTTTGCAGCAGAAATACGCAACCGTCTTTATAGAGAACTCTTCATCGCAGTAGGCAGAAAGAGTCTTCTTCCACTGAATCATAACAAAAACATCAGATCAGCAACAGACACAAAGAGACAGAGATATAAACATGTAAGCACAATAGATAACATGTACTTTGCCATTGGTCCATTTCAGACTTTCAATGTTTTGGATAAATACTAACTAAAGACTAAACAATAAATCAAGGACAGATTTCAGCGGAATAAACATTGCACAATAACAAGACTTCCGAGACTTCTCCACACTGTCCATATAAACACTTTCACTCCACAGCATTCCAAGCTCATCAAAATATCAACACTAGGAAATTCATTAAATGTTGTATTTAAATGCACAAAATACTGCAGGTGAGCTGGAAAAACAAGAGGATATAAACAGGAGAATATATCAGTTAAGTGTGAAATTGCAGAATATGCAAATGTATTTTTTTGTCATTGCTTTGTGATTCTGCAACGATTGTTCTTTAATGTAAATATTCTCACCGCTTGTTCAGCACAACAGAGCTTTTCTTCCTCCGTTCCATTAAGGCCACAGCACATGCCGTACCAGGGCTGGAGTCGATTCACAGCTTCAGCCTGTCGATGCAGTCCACCGAAGCCACTCGGGGGAAATATGTCCTTAGGGTATCGGATGGAAGTGTTACTAAACTGACAGATATCTTCAAGGTTGCTGATACTGGGAAAGGATGGTGGGAAATGAATTTCTGGACCCGCGTTGGGTCCCATGGAGCGAGGGCCAAACAGCGGCGGAACTGAACCAAAGACATAGAGAAGATGAATAAATATATGCCTGATTTCTTCATTACAGATTTACACACCCATATACCAAATCTATTTTTCCAACAACAAAAAAAACATTCTAGCATGTCAATGTACCTCTTGGGGCATCCTCAGGATGAAAGTTTGTGACTTCTGGCTGACTTACGTCTGTCTCTAAATGCACACAAAGAACCAAAGGTAAGGAATGACTTCAAAACAGATCAAACAGTATCAATTCATTTCCTTTCCTTTGGAGAACAGAAAAGAGAGTGGAAACCTTGCTTTTTGATCAATCTTGAAAAGTCAGGATAGACTGGTCTCTGCAACATCATATCCATCATTTCTGTAAAGGGATGTTTGATATATATAAGGCTTAAATATGCGTGAGTAATGTACGTAAAGTTAATAACTGATTATGGCCTTACCTTCAAGTGTGAGCGGTCGCTGAGGGCGAACTTAGAAATTAAATTAGTCAATTAGTAAACAAAATTAGTCGTTTGATAATTTACATATGGACATGGTTAAAGGGAAAGTTCACCCAAAATTAAAAATTATCTTATCACTGACCCATCCTCATGTCATTCAAAATGAGTATATGGGCAATTTCATGGAAAAGTTTTTACCAGAAGGATTTGACTATACTGATAGCACAGATTTCAACATTACATGCATCAAATACCCATATTAAAGCTTTTTTGGTGCATGACTTTCCATAGTCAGGTGAGTGCAATATTTAGGATTGTCACATTCATAACGGATCATATTCCTCACGAATGGGCACATGAAAATTTAAATAAGAAATGTATGTACTATAAAGATTCACCCCTACCATATGTAATCTCACATAAAATGTCGTTTTTTGTCAAATCCATAACGCATGTTTAATTCCTTTTTTGAAATTGGAAAACTCGTGCATATGATATTTTTCTGATGTTCAGATATAAACTGAACGTTCCATATATCGTTAACAAATACATTCTGTCAGCGTTGATATGTCACATCCATAACGCTGGAATTACCCACGTGAATCATTCTTCTGCATAACAGAAGGTATTTGGAGAAATGTCTCAAGTCAGTGGGTCAAATGGTGTTTGGATCCCAAAGTTACAAAAATATTTTTTGTCTAGTGCTGAATACAGAAAGTCATACAGGTTTGGAATGACATGAGGCTATATAGGATAAATAATGATTTCCCTTTAACTTTTATTCTGATAATAGTGAATAAAACATTGAAAACACTGTACCATGATATGTTATCAAATGAACACTAGTTACTGCATTATTTAACATGAAGTAAAAATAAAAAACGAATGATATATTTATAGGCTTAATACTAATGTTATTAATACTATATCACTATTAAAACTAATACATAGAAACCATGAGATTTTTCTAATGGGTTCCTTTTGTGTTTTTCAGTAGTGTTGTAGTAATGTGTTACCACAAACAGAAAAAAACTGTGTTTACAGACCTCTATCGAAAACGTGTGTCATTTCCCTCTGGGGCTCTCGGTCTGGAAAAGTAGGACACACATCTGCATTACATATCCGTTGCAAAATACACAAAACACTCGCACAACATCTGCGCCCAATCACATAACTTTGGTTGCCATAAAGATCGTAAAATTGTTATGCCAGCAAACATCGCCGTGCCTTTAGTTGACAAACATAACACAATGTTATCAACAAACTCTTTGTAAACATTTCGTTAAGACCCTAAACATGTGATATTCAGTAGAGCTAAAAACCTTTGCATGAGACG
The DNA here is from genome assembly GCA_008369825.1 of Triplophysa tibetana. Lineage (NCBI taxonomy): Eukaryota > Metazoa > Chordata > Actinopteri > Cypriniformes > Nemacheilidae > Triplophysa > Triplophysa tibetana. Next base: position 13,208,811 of record CM017916.1, read on the forward strand.
AAGCTTGCAAACGACATTAAAAACATTGACGCTGTAGCATATAGGCCTAAAAAGTCGCATTTACCTTCCGATGCATCGACCACAAAAACAAGCGCAAGTATCAAATGAAGTCCAACGTCGCGTAAAGAGTTCATGGTGGCTGATGTATATTGATGTAGTGAATGAAACAGATCCGCTTCGTGCTTTTAAAGTGCGTCAAGTACAGCGGATCATGGAGGAGGAGGAGGAAGAGGAGGTCGCACCATCGGCGAACAGTAGCCTAACCCTCCTAAGACAATTATTAGTCAGACTGGGTCAGGACGCCAGGGAGTTAAGCGCCACAGATACACTCATATGTTCCCGTTATTTCACTGCTGATCTCGGTCTTCCCGGTGTATTAAAACTATTGCCTAATATACAAATACGATACTGCACCCTGCTCTTGTCATTCGAACCTTCATCACGGTTGGATTTGGAGAGCTGGGATGACTTGGGTGGTGATGTGATGATGGTTTCAGTTTCTGCAATATTCCAGTAAGACAAGTTTGGCATAATTGTGTAACGTTGTGCAATAGCCTACAGTATTTTACAATGTTGCCTGACTATATGCACAAATGTCAAGTTTAGCTGTAGGCCTATATATGTCATAAGTGTGCAACGTTGTAGGAACTGTATTTTACAATGTGTAACTGTGCACAAATGTCTCCACGAGCTGCATTTTACAATGCAATGTCCACATAAATATTGTGATAAAACAACGTGCTGCAATACTGGAGTTTTAATTGCATTATAAATGTGTAATGACGTCATGTATACATAGTAACTTAAATGGGGAATAAACGTGTATAAATTATTATTTTATTATAAGATTTTATCTTTTGTGATCCATTTTAATATGTGAGTTTGAATATAAACTATTCATGAAATATGAATAGCAATTTTTTATTATGGAATATTAATATTTGTGTCCTAATTTAGTCAACTTTAGTTATAATCTTGAGGTAAGCCTTTTTCTTAAATTGATCTTATTTTAGTTATTTTAAGGACTTAGATTTACAGTTTTTCATTTAACATTACTAAGAGCCAACCATAGACACAACAGACAGAGCCTTATATGTTTTAGTGGCTTCTGGTAGACCTCAGCAAAGAATCGATAACTGTTGAGTAGTTTTGTTTTGATTATATTTAATTACTAAATAGTTTAGTATAGGGTAAAATAAAATATTAATACAAATGAATATTAAAGCCTATAAATTAAATATAAAAATATGTAACCAAACACACAATTTGTGATGAAATCGTCCATCCAGAATTATTGTGAGGCTATGGGGAAATACATATGCTTTAATATATTTTTGTTGTTTTTGAAGTTGATGAAATATTTTCTGCAGAATTTGAGTTGTAAAAACAACTATTCAGTGAAACAACTTCCACAAAGCAATTAGTTCTCAAGAACTACAGAGCTGGCCCAGACTGGCCCAGACAGTTTCATTCTAACTAGCCATTGCTGTCAGAAAGAAATGCTCTTTCTGATGCAGTCATTCACTCCTCTATTTACCTTGGACACACACACAGTTCTGTCTTCAGCAGAATCACAACAGACAAGACCATGAGATTTTAACCTTGGTCTGGATTGTATCTTCACCAAGGTCCTCCAGAGGGCCTGCAGGTGGGAGCTTATCAATGAAATATATGTTTTCATAATACATATTTTCTAGGATAAACATAGAAAACAAATAGAGATGTTATGTTTGGTCTTTCTCCTGTTCTCTTCAATGTCCTCATTTGATCCCTATTACCTCTTGGGTATATGTCCAATATAATCTTTCCTTCTGTGATTCAGATAATGACTTTCATGAAGTTAAATAGGAAAATACATCTTGTTTCAGCTGGATTAAATTATTGGTCTTGAGACACGTATGATCATGTTTATAAAACAAACAAAGCTCCCTTTGCTGTAAAAAACAAATAGAGAAAAAGATTTTGGATCTTTTTGCACTCTCATCATTATGGAACTACAGTTCTGATACAAAAGGAAACAAGTCGGGTTTCGTTTTAAGTCTCAAACATCTGTAATGAATTTTAGAGTGTTTATAAAAGCAAAGTGTATAAATGAGTTCGATTTTTGGACCCTTGAGCATAAAAATGATCTCTTTTTCTACTATCATGATTTTACAAATCATTGAAACAGTAGTAAAATATCACCTGAATCCATCCAAATATAAGAACTACACACAAATTAGTTCATCTCGGTGTGATTCTGTCTAAAGGAGATCCAAAGACACTTCACAAATTCAAAACTACACTGTAAAAAAAGGATTCTGTGTAGTAGTAGATTTCATGAAATTAATAGAGTAAACTTTACTTAATACAATTGTGATATTGTTTTTTAACCAAAAATTAAGTTAAAATTGTAGAAATATCTCAGAATTCTAAATGCACAAATAATTGAGTGAATTTAACTTAATTGTATCATGTTCAACCCACTTAAACTTGTATGAAGGATCTTTACTTAATTATTTTGTGGTGGAACTACATGAATTATTTAAGTTAAAATCCCTAACTGAGCAGTGAATTTAGAGTTCCCAGCATGCTCTGCATGCGACTGCATTAGGGGAGTAATTTTTGTAAAAAAGTACGAACGTGCTAACCACTAAGCCACCATGCCCCCCGTTAAAATATATCAAGAAATTAAATCCAATGTCTAATTGAGTAATTCTCCTTAATTTTTTAAAGTTTATCATGCGACCTGCTTAAATAATTTATGTAGTTTTACTTGATTTATTCATGGAATATTGCGTTAAAAATATGCTTCAAAGTACTTAAAAATATTTTGTGTAATACTGTTACCTTAATTTTTTTAAGTAAATATCTGTGTTATTTTTTACAGTGTAGAGAGGGAAAGTGGAACAGCAACACTTTTAAAACTGTTAAAAAATAATCTGATGTTGTCAGTTTTTTTCTCCTTAAAAACTGAAAAGTATGACCATATTAAATAATACAAATAAAAAATAAAAGCAATGATGGTTGAACATCTGCAAATATCACAATTTGCAATCTAGTATTTGCTGTAATCTTGAATTAAATTAGTCTATTTACAAACCAAAGTAAAAGACTAAAGCAAGACCGTCATTACAGTTCAGTAATCACATTTTTAAAATGTGTTAAAAAATGTGTGTTAAAATGTATTTAATGAGAATTATGAGAATAAAGATTAATATTAATATAATTTTCAACTGGAATGGATTATAAATAATGACACTTTTTTGGGATCTATAAAGATTCAGTATATATATAACTCATAATGAATGGTCAGTAAACAAAGAATGAAATAAATGATAACAGCTGCAAAGTCTGGAATGGTGAGAAGTGTTTGCTCATCTGTCCCTCTCACTAAAAGTCCAATCAATAATATTTATGTTTTTCAGGGTTTTATTTGAGGCCTCTTCTGCAAAACAGCACAACACAAAACATAACAGGAAACATTACTTCAAAACAATAACAGTTTTGCAAACCATAAATGTGATAAGTTAAAGCTAACACAATAGCAGAAAGCTCACTGGAACATTAAAAGAAAAATGCAAAGGGACTTCAAAAACTCCTGCAAATAAAACGTTTGGAACATTTTTAAAGATTTTTACAAAGTGGACGAAATGCATTAAGACAAAATGCAGTTGTCAATCTAATACTCTAAATAGCAAAATGTATAGGCAACTAGCATTATAGTTTTTTAGAACCTTTAGCATAAACATTTCCAATTATTTAACTTTCCAATTAAAACTTGACTTTGAATGCATATGGATGTTGAAATGGCTGTTACTCACACTTCAAGAGTGAATCACCCATTTAAGTTATACAAGAAACATACATGTAGCTGAAACTCTCTAAAGGGAATGGTGAGATGGAGAAAATGGAAAAACAGGTTCTTCTGAGATCCATGTGGTATTAATGACAGATAAGGATTACATGTGACAGAACAAGCCTCAGTAGGATTGTGGATGTGTCAAAATAGCTGACCATATTTAAGTTAATGCAATAAGTGTATTAAATCTCCATATTTATTGCCTCTGAATCAAAAATGAATTCCTGATATCCTGTATAATCCGTTTCAACACCAATAAAAGGTTTATAAGCACTATCAACCACATTCTACTAATTAGAGCAGTTATGGCATTATACGAACCAGGATCAAGACGACACGTTCAAATATATCCTCAGACAAAAAATACTTTAGGATGCCCCATTCAATTAAATGCACGCACCATTACCATGATCGAACAGAACATTTGTTGAAATGGAATTCACACTCAGACTGCATACATAACCTCATTTTGTGTTCTTGTGAGAGTAACAAAAATATATTCTTATATGTCTTCTTCAGCAGGTTATTAGAACATGTAGACCCTGATTGCATACGTCATTTGCAATTGATCATATCAAACAGCGACCAAACAAATGTTTGTCAGTGTGTGGCGAGCGCCTGGATGTCTGTGTCAGAGCCGAACAGCTCTTTGTATAGCGGAGGGAAGAGGGAATGTACAGTGAGCGGGAAAAGTTGACGGAACCATCGCAGTTTCTCAATATGCAGAACGCAGAGAGACTTCAGCAGCGGCAGCCTCTGATTCAGCTGCAATCACATAACAACGCATACATCATCACATCCGTCTGATTCATATACACTTACAAATGACACAGCTGTTAACTTTACACAGTTTTGTAAAATCAAGCTGTTTGCTTTCTCTCTTTTACCTTATGCAGCAAAGTTTCTTGATTGTCCCTATGCAAGATCTGACTGAGAGCAAGTTCCACGTCTCTCCGTGCTCTCTGCACTTTCTCTCTGTTTTCCAGACCCGGCCGATCTACACAAAAAAAGATAAAGAGATTAAAGCCATGTTCCCAGAATTTTTCGAAGTAATGTGACATTATGACTGGTGCTTACCTGCATTGAGGAGGACAACAGCGCTAAACACTGCCATCTGCTGTTCTGTCAGTCTCAGCATACAAAGATTGTGAGCAAAGTCAAACACAGCCGCTATTAGATCATTACATGCTGAATAACACACAAAACACACAAAAAACACAGTCAAATAACATAATCATATTAATTTAGAAAAAAGGACATTTAAAGGATTTCTATAATATAAAAACGAGTAATGCATGCTGTTAAACACATTTTATAGAATGCTGATGATAGTTTTTATATAGTTTTAGATTTGTAAATGTTGACAAAAAATAATTTACAATTGAAGTTTATGGGCAACTATTGCAAGGGTCTATATATGGGATGTTGCAACATCAGATTTCCAAAATTTTAGTGAAATAAAAATAAAATTAAAAATAAAATAAAAACCTGATTACAATAATATCAGAAAATTCGTTTTTTTTAATTAAATTAATTTTGAATTAATTGTTTATTGTTAGAGTCATCTCTTTTTTGGTGACTTAATCGCACTTAAAATACAAGAAAATTTAAGAGCTGCAGAAACTGAGAGTTTGCAACCATTATGGCTCTTAAGGGCAAAACTTAAAATAGGTTCTAAATTATTGGTTATTAAGTGTAAAATGAACACAATATCACAGTTATTGTCAATATCGATATCCATTATAACTGGAAATATTCCACTCACCGAGAGATTTGAAAAGTTCTGTTCCAGCAAATTTTCCATCGAAGAATACCATGTTGTTTTCTGTGTTAAACATCCGACTCATCCGCACCAAAACCACTTCCATAGATCCTGATAAAGACGGAGGCGAAGGCACCCACAAACAAGAAAGAATAGAGAAAAATACATCAAATTATAGGAGGACTGAGAATTAGACAAAGGCAGAAATAAATTTGTCATGACGTTGTTATGAAATGATAGAGAGATGTGTCTCACCACTCTTAAGCAAAGCGATTTGATCATTCTGACAGAGCTGACGGAAACCTGGGATACGCTTGGCAAATTCCACCACATACTGAACGGCATCTGTTAATCGCACCGCACAATGTTGCCACATCTCATCCATGGACTAAAGAAAGTCAGATAAGAACTTTCGACATTAAAGGAGGCTAAGAATATTGCTGATGTCACTGATGTCAACATGGTCGCCACACATTTACAATGATGTTCATTACAGAATTAGAAGTAGAGAAGTTGTACCTTGCTCTGGTGAGCATGGATCTCCTCCCTGCTAAAAACCTTCCATCTGAGAGCCTGCAGCTCCTCCGGACGGTACTGAGTCGTCTCTCTGTGGGAACGTACAATACTCGCACAGAGCTCCTCTGCCAAGACACAAACATAAATGAAACATGAAACCACGAAGCCCAAATGCCCGTTTGCTAATTCTGTCCTGATCTATATTGATATAACAACTTTGGACCCTCACCTATGTGCAGAGAGGTCGGGTAGGAAAAGAAAGAGGTCTCCGGGTCATAAGGTCGAAAGCCCATTTCACTGCTTGGCATGTTCAAGATGGCTTCCGGTGTAGATCTCGTGGAGTCAAACCCTGCGGGTACGTCAGAATGGGATTGAAAGACATGATAAATCAGGAACAAAGAAAGCTGCATTAAATAAGATATGACGTACCTCTCTCAGCTGTTAAGTTAATGCTCTCCAGCCTCCTGTGTGGGGAGACCCTATAGGCCAGACCCTGAACCTGGGCCTCGCTCACACGACAATCCAGGTAAGGTAAGGATGCTGGGCAGCCTGGCAGTTCTGGCTCAACAGAATACGGGTAGGCTGGGGGGTGAGACGGAATTAGATGTGATGACTGTTCTCTGTGGTCTTTGCCGGGCCGATAGGCTTGAAGAGGTTGAGGCTCTTGAACGGAGTTGGCCTGAAGACGTTGTTGCTGTCTGTGTCTCTCAACTTCTGCGAACAGCGAGTCTCTTTGACGCTTGGACATGCGGCCAAACTTCACAGCTGAGGAGCGGAAAAACATATCACAACAATTACACAGTGTCATATCATTTCTTTTATAAATTCCACATGCTTTAATCTGATCTCACCGTCACGGCTCATGCCCTGAGCGACACATTTCTTGAGTCTGCAGCTCTGGCAGCGGTTGCGGCTGGCGCGGTCGATGGGGCAGTTACTCTGTCTGGAGCAGGAGTATTGCACACTGGAGGACTGACTTCTGCGAAAGAAGCCCTGTGCAGACAAAATGAGTACAGACCTGTCTGTTAAAACGTGGTAATGCGGATCTGTGCACCACAGTCCTGTTTGTGCACTCCATTACGTCTTAGTGACAATAATAATCTGATATCAATAAAGTCATTTTGATAAAACACTTACCTTGCAGCCTTCACAAGTTATAACTCCATAATGAACACCTGATGACTTATCCCCACAGATTTTACATGGGATCACCTCTATCTGAGCTGTAGACATACACAAACAATAAAAAGGCAGAACATAGGTTAAAAATGATACCATTGGTTTTAGATCACGATTTAAAGGAATCAAACCATTCTATTTCCGATCATAAATACGGCCAGCAGAGGGCAGTATAGCGCAGATGCTTTTACATTAAAAATCACTCAAATCAATCTACTATCAAACATAAACCCAATAGACTGCTTTATTTTCATCTATCAAATAAATACATATGGTTTGTGAAGGTGCACATGCTTTTAGAATGGTCTGTTTAATCAATTTTTTATCAATTCGTGTTGGATGAATGCATTGATTAAAATGAACACATGAAAAACATTTTTGGTGGTAAACACCCGGAATTCGCAGTTAGATATTTACAGCACATATCAAAGTACATATACACAGAGGTATAAAAACACAAACATGCAGAAACGCAAACACACACTGGTTTTGTAACAGACTAAAGATAATCCACTATAAGAAATCTTAATCTAATGCCATCAGAGAGAGGGAGAGAGATGAATAAATGACCCAAACATATTTGACGTTGTAATCTATTATTTTTGTGAAACCAAAAACTTGCCCCCAACAAGTACAGTCAAAATTGCACAAATACATAGCTGCACACCTACATACAGAGGAAGAATGTCACTATATTTATACTTTAGTTTATTGCTTGATCTGGAAGTAACAAAAATGGATGTGTGTGTATTGCTGTTTGTGTGTGACAGTAAAAATAACTTCATTATTTCTTGGAATCCAGCAATGTGCTTGTGGCTAAGTGATGTGGTTACTTTGTCCAGTACCGAGGAACCTGTTCCCCGCTCCCCAAACACACACGCGCGCACACACAAACACACACACTTACATGTATTTATACTTATATCTATTGAATAATGCAGTCTCTAAAATGTAACAGACACGACGATAGTGTAAAAGTTGATCAGATATTGCAAGAGAAAAGATCTTTGGATAACAATGGCTAGTAAAAATGTTGTAAACCTGCTCTTTTTTTGTGCTTTTCTTTCTGTGAAAAATGATTTTAATCCTGGCTAAATGTAATCCTGTATTTTCTTCAGACTGAAAACCAGACATCAAAAATTTTTCCTTTTGCAGCGGTGAGCAATTTTATCAAACACCGTGGTGGACCACCTGTTAAACTTCTTAAGAGTGACATTTAACTAGATAGGCCGTTGCTTATAAGCAACAACACAGACTTGGATTTACGCTTTTGTGACCTTGCATCATTTTTAATATTGTTGGTTAGATGCATCGCATTAGATAGTAAATGCACATCTGGAATTCAGTGAAAACTCACATTTAAATTTGATTCTGGAAGATTCTGTGTCCATAAACTAAGCATTCATCAGTCTGGTTCCTAAGCATGATGCAGTAATTCACCATGTGTAGTTCTGGCAGATCGTCGGTGTTGTGATGGAACAATCATAATTAGATTCATAATTCACAAAGAGGTGAACTGAGGTAAGGTGGGATATGAATCTGTCTGAATCAACCTGACCTTCTCAAATCAATAATTAAAGTTCTTTTGATGATTTTTCCCACCCACCCCATCAAAGCCCATGCAGTGGGTGAATCAAAGATGGCCATTTTTCTAACAGAAACAACAACGTCAAGAAAAATGAGACGACGCCTCACCAAGAGGGAGATTCACAATGAGTGCCTGAGAGTGGGGAAATATCTGAGCGCGAGGAGGTGGACGTGAAGGTGTCAACCTCAAGACTCTTTTAAGTGGTTTACTTCACCTCTTTCACTTTGACTTTCCCTCTATCATGCATTATCTTGCTCTTTTATTCCCTCTCTGTCTCGCTCACAAAGGATGCGACTGCCAGTAACACGCTCTTTCATCTGCGTTTGTACTGCCAGGAATGTTTGCCCGCCTCTTCTCCACACCCCTCTAGTTCTCTTCTTCTCTTTCCCAATCCTGCCATCTACCACAGGATCCTTGGTTGAAATATTAATCTAGTACATCAGTCCATTAAATACATCACTCAATGCACCTCGAGGTATCAACAGGAAAAAAATGATGGCTCAGAACTTGCTCAGTAGACTTTGATGTTTGCTTTTGTGCCGTCGCAGAACCCTTCACAAGGACTCAGAGAATTTTTGAAGAAAACTATTAAAACAATACACCTAATTCTTTTAAATAATATAACTAAGGCAACGTCTGTGGTATTACTTTATCTGAAAAAAAGGTGAACATAAGGCTTTCATGTCTGTTATATAAAAGTATCGTAATTGGCCGAATGAAATCGATAGTCAGTACCAGCTGCAAAAATGCTGATCATGGATTTACCCATTGGATTTGAATTGCATTATATAATTTGATGATGCATTTTTTAAATCAATTAATTTTTTTTAATATTTTTCATTGTTACAAGACACTCTAAGCTGTTTCTCCTAAAATGATTAATAAAAAAATTCAATAATTGTTCATATCATATAGCATTGCTCAGATAAGGTGATCTTAAAATAATTTAACTTCGGACGATGCACACATTGATGCGACATTCTTAAATATAGATTATTATGTTTATATATATATTAATACATTAAAAGCGTGTCTTTCTCAGCATTACATATGAAAAGCAGCAGAAGACATCAATCTCCATATACACTCCATTAAAACCCATTTCTGTGCTAGAGAAACAAATATAGAAACAATAGAGATATCAGAGTTCAGTATTTTATTTAAAAAACCTTTTTTGCCTGCTAAATGTGTCAGCCAGAAAGAAGCATAACAATTAATTATTCATAATAAAATAATTATATGTTATGAACTTTTATTAATTATTCCATCTTGATTTAATATTAATATTATTTATTCTTAATTCAAACTATTATTTATTTATGTGATACATTAATATATTGATGTGAAAAAGGATGTTTGTGCACAGGAATAGTATCAAGTGTGTTTCTGTGTCACTGTGTGTTTATGTCACTGTGTCAAACGTGAGGTGTATTTTGATTTGGGGCAGTAAAGGAAACACTTTGCAACAGTTTGTGAGGGAGCTGTGTTGGTCCCTATGGTGTAGGTAAATGTGTCTCAAGAGTCTGGAAGTGTGTGTCAATCTATAGTGACACAATGATCACGGGTGTGATGCAGATTGTCGTATCGTGTAGACGTGCAACCACTCGAACTCTCAGGTATGTGCTCTACATCACTGGCTGCCAGTTGCCGCCCGCATCAAGTTTAAATCTCTGATTCTGGCCTTCAGAACGATAACAGCAAATTCGCCCCTTTACCTTAACTCACTTCTCCAGGTCTACAGTCATCTTCTGTCTGAAAATGAGCGACGCCTGGTTATTTCATCTCAACGAGGCACCATATTGCTTGCAAACACCTTTACTCATTCGGTTCCCCTGTGGTGGAATGAACTGCCTGGCTCCACCCGAACTGCAGCATTCTTCATAACATACCAGTCCCGCATTTATTTGAGTAACCAATAACTGTCTAAATCTTGTGTCTAAAAAAAATATATATATTTGTTAATTTTGTCCCTTGCTTGCTCCAGCTTTAATCTTCCTAGTAGTATGGCCTTGTAAACTAACGGTACTGTTTAGAGCGATGACAAAATGTTATTTGCTCTCCTAGTTTGGATAAAAGCATCCTCCAAATGAATAATGTAAATGAATTGTCCAGAACCAGTTGTTGTCAGTCATCCTGACAACATTTTTTTTTACTTTGTTTAAAGTTTGCAACTGTCACCTGCAATTGTGGATGTCACTGCTGCAGTGAAGACAGTATATGGAAATGGCGACAAAAAGTTTGCTACGTAAGAAAAGACATATAACTGGGTGGATCTATGTGTATTAATAGTGTTGTTGTGTACATATTTACGTTGAGCTTTACGTGATAGCTCAACGTAAAGACGTTGAGCTATCACGTCTTTACAAGGATTTTGATTGTTCAGCAGTCTCGGTATAGGTGGGAAATGAAAAGTGTGCCTGCATGGTTTCATTGGCTTGTAAAAAAAGACGATTTCAGTCATGATAACCTGCACAATAAACATGTTGTTGATTTTCAATACAAAAATTAAGATTAGAGGAAAATACTTTTTTAAATTGGAAATGATAATGGTCAATTCAAATTTCGTAATATAATAGGACCCATGTTACACATGTTGAACATCTCTTTAAGGGGTTCCTTTAGCAACGGGGCCACTCTCATTGATATATATTTTGTCATATAGACAAAAGCCTCTGCCTCTCTTTGTATCTTTCTAAAACCACATGCTGATAATGAGCAAAAATTCTGTCTTCCTCTTCACTGCTAGCTCTCTTTAACCACATGCTGATACTGACAAAAAGGCCCTCATTTTTTCTCCTTTCATTCTCTATCACTCCATCCTAAGTGCAGAAAGTGAAGAAATATATAGCAAACCAAAAAGGGTAAGAGCCCTCCTAAATTTAATGTGAGAACGTTTGCAGTCTAATCTAATGCTCCATTTCATGAGTCTTACTATTTTAATCCTCATTCCACTCAAAGATAAGATTTATAATACTTCATTATGCAAATTAAAATAGAATTAAAGCCTAAAATGCAAAATTTAAGCCCATAGGTACTTACCACAGCTATTGATCATAACCTATCCATAAAAATATTGATGTCAACGTGAAGAAAGGATCAAAAAGTTGCCTGTCAAAAGGAGGATAATTTTGCATAATGATTGTGAGAGGGTTCTAGTTGTCTAGGTGTGATTGCATCTTCCATTAGAGTAGTTTCCAGAAATGAAGATATTATCTTACCTACACATCATTGCACCAATCATTGACTGATTTAAGCTGTGATATGTCGTAAATGATGTAATACCGCAACTTCAGTATTTAGGTCTGACGAATGCACAATTCACAGCAAAGGGTTCTTCCTCTAGTTCCACGATTAAACAAAACTTATGTCAGACATCGAGCTCTCTAAAACAATCATTACAATTATCAATGTTTCATGAACATCTTGGTTTGTACAGACAAGAAACTAATAGACACACTCTATAAAGACATGATTCGGATTCAGACTAAAGGGTCACTTTCATAATTTACCGATCTACTTTTATTTGCGTTGTTTGTGTTAATATTAGTATTTTAGTACCAAGTTTTAAAATATGTGATTATGTGATGTTATTGTAAAGAAAACTGGAGAAACCAAGAGACCAGAGTTATTCGACTCTTTTCTGTTAACTGATCTTTACACAGACAATATCAAATTTAAATGAATGTTGTACAACATTAAGATACACAAAGTTAGCAGATTTACCTTAAATAACTTTTTGCTAACAAGTACGATTTTCATTTAATAGTAATTGATAATAATAGCTGCAGTACAACTATGTTTAATTTTACACAGTGACAAACAGACTAAGCAGAGAAAGCACAGATGAAATCTTTGTATTATATTTAGATTTTTATGCATATACATAAATAGTATTAAATGGAAAGGAAATAGTAACTTTTGCTTAAGTGTTCTGCATATAAAAAGTAAAAAGCCTAATCAAAAGTCAACGTTAGCTATTAGACTTCAATATGAACATTCCGATTATTTTACCTATAGAATCTACTTCCATTTTTACCCAAAATTTGAATTCTGTCATAAATTACTCACTTTCTAGTCCACAAACCTGTATACATTTCCTTGTTTGGTTGAACACAAAGAAAGATATTTTTGACAATGTAAACAACTGGCATCAGGAAAAATTATAATGGTAGTCAAAGGTGCCCCAGAACTGTTTAATTTCCTAAAATCCTCTCTTTTCTGTTAAATAGAACAAACAAAAAAATAAATAAAAATATTTTGGTAGTCAATGATCTCCCAGACATATCAGTTACAACTTCTTCCAAATATCTTTCTCTGTGTTCAACAGAACAAAGAAATTCATATAGGCTGGAACAACTGGAAGGCGAGTAAATCATGACTTATTTTTGGGCGAATGGGCCCTTTGAAGTACTCAAACAATTATCTATCGAGCAATTATTGCAAAAATGTCTGAGATGAAATTACACAAAACTGAGAACTCCATCAAATCCCCTGAGCACCCCAATGTTTCGATTCTTGAAACCTCTATAACATCATTTTGAACTGTAAACTAGCGAAAAACCTCAAGGTTCCACTAACGGAAATCCTCGAGATGAAAACAAGTCTCCTGTGACAGGACAAAAAGAAGAGACGAACCTTGAGAAAGAACAAATGAGAGACAGACTAAAAAAACACAACAGATAGACAAATGTAGGCTACATGAGATGAGAAAATCTCTACTCTAATCTTATTTATTTAATTAATGTGGATGTGTTTTATTGAAAAGTGTTGTAACTAAACTGTGTTTTAATAATCATCAATGTGTCTCTATTGAACTGTATTTAGTCTGTACTCCCAAAATTGTAACATGTTCGTCTATAACTAATTAAAATTTTAGTGAATGAAGTCAACTAAATTTGTATATTTTTTCAAACGATTGTCAAACTTTTAACAGCAGAAACTTCAGCTAAGCTCAAGAAAAAAGTAATTAGACCTTATGTGTTAAATATTGGATGATCCAAGCAAAATATATACACAGAAAGTCAATACGAAATACTGAATAAAGAATTACCACTACAACAATTTAACAGAAAAGTTGTTCCACGGAAAAAAAAAGGCCACAGAAATCATAAAGCACAGATGAGAGATTTGTGCTGCGAATTGTGCTCCGGTCATAAACACAATATTCCCTCATTGTCTAACTTAGTTTTAGGTCTAAATGATACATACTGTATAACAGAGACACTTGATTATATTACAATCTTTTTGAATTTTAGTAAATATGTGAAGAAAATCTCTTTGATTTTCATGGGGTTGGAGGCTAAAGGTTAAACTCACGATTTCAATTTCTTTGAAGATTAAAAAAAATGAAGAACAAAAGTGAGAATAGGTGTGAACCCCCCCCCCACCCTCCACACTCAAACAAAAGTAAAAGACGTAGAAATATCAGTGAGTTAAACAACATATTCAAAACATTCAGTCTCATAAGTTTCATAAGCATGACAGATCTAACAGATCAACATTTTTTATTTTCAGAATGTTTAAAATAAATATATATATGATTGTAATTTTTTACATTTGTACTTAAGAAAAGCATCACTTCTTATATTGAGTTTACAAGTAATTTGTTGTTTATTGATGCAACTTCTATTGGAAACAAAGGAGGGAAACAACACCCAGCGTGTAGGTGATGGAAAATAGCATCAAACAAAAAACTCTGCACGCACACCTGTGCACAAATACACACACATGTGTGTGCATATATACACACAGACTCACACACAGGGACTGAAGGGGTGACCACAGAGCAGAACAGTCGTGCAGCTGGCGAAGCATTCAATGGCAGTATATTCACAAAGTGTGTGTGCGTGTTTATGCGCAGTTAGAATCTAGTGCATCAGTGCAAAATGTTGCTCCATGCATATTTTCTTAATATGTAAACCAGAAGTCTTCAAGTCCACAAGTTTGCTTTCCTATTCCGTTCAATGGACACACATCATTTCAGAACAGACTTCAAAGAATGTCTTCCTGTCCCTTTCGTTCTCATACAGTGTGAGAAATAAAGCTCAGCTTGTTTCAGTCCTAGGCTTAAAAACAGATCTAGATGAACGAAAAGGTCCCTAGATCTTTCAGACCTGTTTATACATTAATAACAAGACTATACAGAAATGTGTGCTATAACACACAAAAAGTATAATCAGCACAATTTGCGGAAAGGGTGGGTACCTTCAATAGTATAGCAAATTTATTGGGTCTTGAAAAAGCACATTTAACTCAATTCCAATCTAATTCCCTACAAAAACATGTATGCACTTTTCTGACCCATTTATAAACCTTGTACTAAAGGAAACTTTTACTTAAATTTATAAAACAGGGAAACATGTAAACCTTCAAATGCACACGGAACAGGAAACAAATTGCTCATGGCAATCAATTCAAGTGGCAAAGTTAAAAAACACTCTTCTTAATGGGGTCATAACAACTAGTCATTTACCGAAAAAGGCTTCTTTAAGCTGGGTTCTGGACAACAGCGAGAGCTGCAGCGCAGACCTGCATCAGATTATGCAAGATGATAAGATGCAACACCACAGTTGATTTCAGCAAGTCCTGCTTGAATTGTAGCAATTTGACGAGCAGATATTTAACCACATACATTATGTGGGCTGCTATGGAAAATTCAGTTTTAGGGGACTGTACAAAAATGTGATTGAGAGTCATTTATGAAAACAATGACCATTACGACGAGCCTCGGAAACATAAGTCACCTGAAGCTTGTTGGGGTCCTCACTTGTGTCTCTAGGTTTCAGGATAAATTAGCAGCAGCAGATCAATTTAAGTTTTAGGTTTCCTGTGTGCTTTTCTGTTTTGCAGTTCTTATGAAAACACTGACTCAGATTTGAAAATGCTTTGTGGAGAAGGGTTTTGAAAGTAAGATCTTATCTTGCAGAGTTTGTTTAATAATGGAGGTAATCTTGCATGCGATACACTCTTTATCAGGACTCGCTTCGTCGTATCTACTGCTTGTGGTGCTGATCAGGACAGCCACAAAGTACGAGATAAACTAATAATCAATTAATCTGCCCAGTTAACAATATTGTGGCTTCAGCTTGGTTTTGCAAAGTATGACAATGAGTCGCAACACTTTCTAAACCTTTACAGTAATGCAATGTTACTAACATGTCTAATACCTTGACTACCTGTTCAGATAAACTCTCATAGTTTGTATTGTTAAAAAATGTCCTAAATTTGTTTAAAAATCTCCCTTTTTGTAGGAAACGTTGTGGAAAAACTGATTTATACATTAATAACTTTATTAATTTATAATAAAAGGAGTTACAAACCTTAAATTACGAAAGTAGTTGTTTAGTACAGCGCCAAATTAGGAACACACTTTAATCAACAATAGGTTCAATTTGTTTTAGCACCATGTGGCATATTTTGTACTATAAAACTGTAGAAATGTAGAGTCACACCCACATCGCACTTCTCCACTGTCTACAAGCTATGATAATGGCATTAAAATAAAAAAGGAGAATAAGTGCAAATTTGAAAAATGATATTGAGAATAAATTAGCTGAATCATTAAATTTGACTAGAAATAAACCATAAAAAAACCCAGAAATATTTGCTAAGAAGTTGGTTTGATCATTCAATCAACAGATCAACTAAATCATTTTAAACAAATTTAAAAAAATGCTCAAAAATTATTATAAATACATACCTAAATGCTTCGCAAACAGTCAGCATTTAAATATTATTTGGCATATTGTCCTATTTTGTACTATAAGAAGGCATACTGGGAGGCCAAAGAAAAACTGAGAAACAGAAGCCTTACCTCAAAATCAAAGCAAATTGACGTACATTGCATTCTGTATAAATACAAAATCCTGCATACTCAATTGTTAACCCAATTCACTCTGAAAGATGTCCCTGTTATGGATAATCCACTGGAAGTGACTGAAAGGGGTTTAAGAGCAAACAAAAGTCTTGGACTTTCAGAGACCAGCTAACATGGCGACTAACATGACCGCTCACAGCTACAAAAAACAAAAACTAGATTGAAAGAAACTCCAAAAGAAGGTCAGTCTCTTCTATATGGATGAAAGCGACTGATGCTTTATATTGAATTGCATTAAAAAACAGAAAAGTTTGAAGCCAAAATCTTTTGCCGATTTCATTTATCTGTTGCAATGTAAATTGCACTATGAAAATTACACTGCAAACAAAGAGAACAGACGCAAATGTGATGTAAAAAAGTATTTGTCACACACCCACATACATACTGATAAACAAAAACACTAATACATACACTAGGCCATGCTAAAAGACACAAAACAAGAATGCCTACCTCGCATCATCTTCACAGCATGTGTGAACAGCTGTCTGGGTCTTGTGTAGATATACGTCTAAATAACTTAATATGATTGACAGTTCTCTCTTCTTAAACAGATGATACTGTCGCCGTGTGGGAGATGACAGCGAGATTAGGTGGCTTTCTGTCGTTGTGTGACAGCGAGAGAGAGAGAGAGCATTTGTTTGTGTAGTCTATCTGAGAGTGACAGAAAGGATGAGGCCCTGTCCCTTTCAAACTAACTGACTGTAGTCAGGTACACCTCTCTCGCTCGCTCTCTCTCTCTCTCTCTTTCTGGTGCCCCTACAGAACTTTGTGTGCTGTTTCTCTGTCCGTCAATAGGTGGACTCAACATTCTCTTTCTCTTTCCATTTCAGCAGTGAGCAGCTCATCTCTCTTTTCTAAGCTAGTACTACTTTTTCTTCTAACATGCATCTCTTTTTCTTACTGCTTGGACTAGCAGACATGCGGCTATAAATGACCAGTCAAAAACCATCATAAAAAAACACCACGTTCATATGCATTGTTTATGTGAATGTAAGTTTTGATAAAATCATCAGCTAAAAAACTCAATGAAAGTATATGTAGCTACATTTGGAGCTTTATGATAAGTAACATTTAGCAGGAGCGTGTAACATTACCGTATTAATGTAATTGAGCTCCTTAAGAAAAGTGGTGCTTTTTTCACCTATTATTTAAGATGTTGATCAAAGAGGATGTGATAGTGGTCTGATAGGATGTAATGGTATAAACAACTTGGTTAAGATCGTCATGTGATATTGTTGCCGGAGCGTACAAACAAGTCTTGTAATTGCTTTTTATTATGAATCATGATAGCTACACTCTCAATCCCCCGACAATCACACTCTACAAGGCTACAATACAAGCTAACAAAATGAACCTAATCAGATATTATTTTCCTTCTCTGTGTTTTGAATTTACAAAGTAAGTTATTTATATAAGACTACAAAAGACAATCTTTTCCCAAACGCTTGTCCTGAATCACATTGGAAGTAGAGAGAGACGAAGATGAAAGAAACACAACACAGGGGTGCAATCAAACCCAAAGGCGGTAAGAGTTCTAAACAGCATCTTTTACAAAAATACTTTCAGATCTTATCATGATACAGATGGAGCACACACCCATATCTGTGTGCACCTGTGTTTCTGTGTGTGTGTGTGTGTGTGTGTGTGTGTGTGTAAGCATGTTGGGCTATGGTAGCAGATACCTAGGCCTTTACACACATTTAAACATACAGCTTTTGTGGCTGAAGTTAAAATACATGTGGATACAGGTGCATTGTGTGTGTGTGTGTTTCACATGAGTAATTGCATGTGCCTCCCTGTCTAACCACAAAACAAGGGTTCTCTGATATGCAAAAAACAACAAGATGCATATAGGGTTAAGACATGCCACTTTTCGAAACGTGCAAACAGACACTAAGAAGCAGCTATAGTGCTTTATTATGCACTGGCAACCAGGCAGCCACCTTTCGAAGGCCTCTGTGCATATATGAATGATGGTTCATTTGGTACTTACTCAAATGGGATTTCTTGGGAACTGGCGTTCCTAAAATGAAAAATGAAACAACAGTTAGTTTGTGTTTGTCTTACACACCTACGCTATACAACACGTTTTTGTGTCTACACCATCACATGCTGCTATGGGCATGAAAGCACAAACATGCATAATTCACAGTTCAATTACAAAAAAACCCACCAACCCCCATCGCAACCCACGCACAAGCACAGACACCAAATCTCCGTTGTCTGACGTTTGACCACACTTTGAGAAAGTTCAGATTTGATGCTGCGCTGGTCGTTTCCGATGGGTATTTTTAGAAGTGTGTCTGTCTAAAGACACAGTTCAGGTAAGATAACATCAGGTAAGATCTCTGGGAAGATCATTTGGCCTCTTATTTTCTCACTTTCTCTGTCTGCCTCTCTCTCCGTCCGTCTCTGTCACACTCTCTCTCCCCCTTTGAAGGGCTTTGTGGCTCCTCTAAAAAAAAGGCACTTTTGCTTAGGTAGCGGAACACACACAAAAAGGTGTGTGGCGGCTTGCAGGCGTACTCGGAAACAAAGGCTCTCAAAGCGACGCATTTCGCAACTCTATCTCACGATTTGCCTAATAGTAAAAAAATGACCAGTGAAGTTTTCAGTCGATGGAACGTTAAATTCTGCTGATGTTCAAATATGATGGGAATTCACGTAAAAGCACGAAAGAGTTATTTGTGTATTTTAAGAGGTTGTACATCGTATGAGTGTTAAAGAGCAACGGATGAATCAAAGATTAAAGGGTTCTCTGTGCTATCTGTATTATGAGGGTGATGTTAGGCACAAGGTAACAGATCTAAAAGAAGGTGGATAACGCAGCCAAGCCCTAATTATGCTACTTATCGCTTCATTTTGGCCAACTACCACACTTACTCGAGCACACAGCTATTCCACGACCAGAGCAAGACAGAGAAGAAGATATTCTGAAGACAACGTTGCGTAAACATCCTTTGAAACTAAGTATGTTTACAAATTACAAAACATTCTATTACTATGTAATAGTGATGCATTTAATTGGGCAACAAGACTATAATTATATATAACTACATACTTGTCCTATTTTTCTTTTTCATCTTTAATGCAGTGCAATTAATGTGCACACCTCGTTTCCATGTGAGAACATTTCATCATTGAGGATAATTCATTCTTTATATGAAGGTTTTTCATGTAATTTTAAAATAAATACACCTCTGTATATATAGATGGTTTCATCGGACCTACGGCCTGTGTATGTTAATCGGTCTGGCTAGTTGCTATATGTTATAACTACTTATATTTTAATCAATTTATATTGATATTAATTTGGTAACACTTAACAATAGGGTGCTATTTTTTATTTATTAGTTAATGCGTTAGCTTACATGATCTTACAATGATACATTTCTTTACATCGTTTATTAATCTTAGTTCATGTTGATTTCAGCATTTATTAAAACATTTAAAAAATCAAACGTTGTATCTGTAAACAATATTAAGTGCACCTTAAACTAACTTGAATAATTGTATTGACATTAACAAGGATTCAAAAAGATAGATAGAAATAGCTCATTCTAATGGCTGGGATACAATACAAGACTTTTTAAATCTGGCTAGACATACTTTAAAAAGTATACTGGCTAGACATACTTTTAACTTGCTAGCTAATGTAATTTACTTATTATTTTAAATCATCATGGATTCTATTCTTTGCGGAAGTTGTGGCAGTTCAGTTTGGGCCACAAAAGCATGCACGCGCAGTTACGTTTGTTTATGTTGTTGCTATGAAACCGTATTTACGTAGGAGCATGTCCACGTATAGAATGTCTACTATAAACTTTACACGGAGAGAAAATTAAAGAAATTAAACATTATAACAACTGTGAATCTGCCCAGAATTGGGCGTTTCTGAAACCAATGAATCCAGACAATTACACCTATTAAAAGAAAGGCTACGATAAGGCCTTTGTCGAATCACACTCCACCAATGAAAAACAACCTGATCACACATACGCAAAAAGTGCAATTCAATGACCATCTCTATTAGGACACACCAGTGGGCAAAAGTTGAAACTCTGATAGCAACATGCCCAAAGAGCAAATGGATGGAAACACAAGCCAGAACAAAGTCTATCATGACCAGTCCTATATTTACATTGTGTTTGTCTGGACAGTTCAACCAACACCAGCGTGCAACATCCACCTGGATGATGCAACGGCAGTCTGAACCACAGATCAACGCAAACAGATCACAAGGGCACATCCTGTGTAAATGCCGCGACCCTTCTTGCAGCAATATGTCTCCCATTCAGGTTTTGAGCAGGCTCAGGGCTGTTCAGCATTAGCGAGTAATCACTTATAATCTGGATGGTGATAAGCTGCTGGCAGCCTGAAGTGAAAGGTGGCATTAGTCCTCTATTGTTACATAACCCGCTACAAGAATTAACAAACTAGTCAACTGCCAACAACCACCTGTCAAACCAATACCCGACGTTCTAAAGATCCTCGCTACACGATAATGCTTTGAAGTCAATCTGATTTGACTGGACATGTATAACTGTAAGTGAGAAACAGAGCACAGACTTGGTTTCTTCAAAGTGAGATTCATTTTGGTTTTTACTTGGCAACCACCGACATTATCGCATGAGCCTCAAAATTTGCTTGTAGCTTATAAACGTAGTTTCATAAACCACTATGGTAACAGATTCCATATTGTCATTAAGTGTTTCAGTACTCTCTCTGTCTCTTCCCCTCTTCAGTCTTTAAGGTTCTTTCACACTCCCACCTGAAAATATTCCCCACGTTTTGACAAACCAAATGTCACACTCTCAGTAATAACTACGTTCACACATTCGCTTGGGAAGATCAAAAAAAACCAAGTGCTTTAATGTCTGTGAGAGGTTTGTTCGTGAACAGATGATTCGTGCCGTGGGGTAGTGGAGGTGAGCTCCTGGATCTCAAATTAGCCAATCGGCTTCTAGAAATAGATCAGGAATCCAGAAACGATCACAGAGCACTAATCTGTCCTTTAATCCAGATTATATCCACTATTACCACACACAGAGGTTTTTATTTCTGGCCGAGTGGGCCGGGGAAGGAAAGAGAGCAAGAATGATAGAAACTGAAAAACACACAAGGAAACAAAGAGATTTGTGAGAGAACATTATGAGTCTTAGAGCCTGTATGGAAGAAGAAGAGATCTAAAGAGTGTGAGCAGGATTTTGCGTTCAGGGGTGGACAATTGTGGAAATGATGCAAAGAAAATGTTCACATTAAGATGATTAAATGCTGACAATAACTTGTTATTCAGTCTGTAAAAACAAAAATCTTGTGTAGGTATTGTTAATTATGGGGTGATTTCCAGGACAGGAATTAGCTTAAACCAGGGCTAGGCCTTAGTTAAATTAGGATATTTAAAGGACTAGTTCACTATAAAATAAAATTTCATGACAATTCACTCACCCACATGTCAATCAAGCCATCCGTGTGTTTATTTCTTCTGTTGAAAACAAAGTGAAACTTTTGAGGAAAGCTTTCCAGAGGTCTTTTCTTATAAAATGCACTTAAACGGGGGGCTGTTGATTAAGATTTTTATCGCAGCTTCAAAAGGTTCTAGACGACACCAGCCGATGAATAAGGCTGTTGTCAAGCGAAAAGATTAATAATTTTTCAAGAAAATGAGAGAAGAAAATTACATACTTTTTAAACTTAAATACACGGCTTGCTTTGCCTATTATTATTGTATACAGTTTTACCCAGATGAGAGACATGTTTAAATGTAAATCTGATGACTTCAAATATCACAAGCATGTCGCAGATGCAGCTCTCACTATAAATGGTTTAATCGAACATACCCACTGGTTCAAAGTTGGTTCTGGTTTGTGTTTAAATATAATATAAACTGTAAATTAATTTAAAACTTATCAACAGTAATTGATTCTTTGCGGAGATCTATCTGAAGTTATATTTGATAAAAAGATGCTCACAGCAGGAAGAGAGAAGGGCTGACACAAGGTTAAATAAAGGAATAATGTACAGGAAGCTGGTTGTTTTGAGGCCGCTCCACGGCCTATGGTTTTATCATTCATAAATATGGTATCATATATGTTATTAAAAGACATATTTATTTTTAATTTGTTTAAAAAACCTGTCAGAATTAGTTGCTGCATCTGAGTTACCATGAGTTAGTTAGTATTAGTTTAACGAACCTACAAATGTTGCGACTGGCCAATCAGAATCAAGCATTCCACCGAGCTGTGTAATAGTGCATTTCTAACACATTTGAATTTGTTTGTTCGCCTGTTATACAATGTACAACAAGTCCTATTTTATAAAATCTGTTACTATCTGATTACTGGAATTAAAAATGATAAAAAATGTAGATAAAAATGCATTTAATTAAGGATTTTAA
Organism: Triplophysa tibetana; assembly: GCA_008369825.1. NCBI lineage: Eukaryota > Metazoa > Chordata > Actinopteri > Cypriniformes > Nemacheilidae > Triplophysa > Triplophysa tibetana. The sequence continues at coordinate 13,231,970 of CM017916.1, forward strand.
GCAAATTCAATGCAATACACCTCCATGCCTAATGTCACGTATTTATCTTTGAAAACACACCACTTTTGGCCAAAACTTGTACTACATTTGAAAGGGGTTAATGGTTAACCCACTATCAAACTGCTGAACTAACTTACAGCGTACACAGAATTACACTGGACACTGGATAAATGGATCTCTCCAAAAGACTTTCGAAAGAGTCAAAAGTTCACCTTTAGAACAGTACTGAATAAGGCTTTAAGGAGAGAGATATTGGGTTGCACAATGTTCAAACAAGACACCCTTGCAGGACCTTTGTTTCAGTAACTAAAGTACAGTTATCTCTCTTTTCATGACGACGAATATCACTTTACTTTTTTTCTCTGTGCTCTAAGACACATGTAAATCTCTACGATCCCGGCACAAATGATAACTCAATTGCTACAACAATACAAAAATGACAAAAATGTAATACAAATTTGAAAAAAGGGTAAAGTGATTTTTTCAGGGGCTTCACAAACTAAATGATCACCATCTATTCCTCACAACTTTAAGTCTTTCCATCACGGTTATGTGTTTGAATTACATTGTTAATTCCTTAAATTTACTATATTCCATCTAAAACATAATTTAATGATTTTTATTTTTATTGTAAGTGCATTTTAATGACCACATATTGTTTGACACACGTTATCAAACATTTTTCCTTTTAACAATAAGAAAACATCTCACTTCACACATTATAACACAAAATGTTTAGACCAAAATCTTGATGTCATTTATCAACTACCCGTTTCTACATATCCATCCATAATCCATATCCATGATCACATCCATCATACTGTAGAACAAAATTATGAATGTTTACCGCACTACTCCAAAACAAAATTTCACTCAGGCACAGAGTAAAACATTTGAAACCTACATTTTACATAGAAAGCTACTGCTCTATACTGAGAATGACAAAAGTTTACAATCAAAGTGACAATTATTTAACAAATTGTCAACACTGTGTCCAGTATACTCATAAATGCACAGTGCTGTTGAAGGATCATACCCACATAGCACAGGTACATCTGTAAGATGTCTGCCAAAGATCTGGAGATCTACTGTCTAAAAAGATCTGATAAACGTCTTAGAAATGGCAGTTCTACATACATTCTAAATCATAAACATCTTACAGGCGTCTTTTATATGTCTATATGGCATATGACAGCACACGTCTCAGAGACGTATAGCAGATGGGAAAATAATAGAAAATACGTCATGCAGATGTAAATGCAGGCATCATATTAGATGTCTGTAAGATGTAGGTTTGCTATAAGGGTATTGGAAGAAGTCACGGGTGTTGTGGTTTCGTTAGCGCAAGTGCAGTACTGCTGGCACACTGCAGGCACTTCTGTCACATTAGGAGTGTATTTTTAGGATGCCACTGGTCTCATATCCATCCATGTATGTGTGTGCGTGCGTGCGTGTTTGTTCAATGTTTTCATTTTGTGACACTCACATACAGACACCCATATGCCTGACCACAACCCAATCTGAAAATGACATTTTCCACTAAGCAACATTGAGGTATTTTATGGGTTAATGAATGACACCCTTACCTCGTTTACTCTGAGTGTTGGCAAGGCTCGGGTCCGGTGATTCGGGTTCGTCATTTTCCATTACTTTTCAAACTGTCAAATTTCTTCGCCAACACACGCACTATTCCTTATTGTTTACTTATGGTTAGTGCTGTTTAACCTGAATAACAACAACAAATAACAATCTATTTTGATAACGACTAACGACTAGGGCGCCGCAAACGTTTTAACAAGCACATCGCCATTTTCAATCATTCCTAAAAGTTGTTGCGTTTGGTCAATAAACAAATAAGGTTTATGTCAACACGCCCCTCCGCTTTCTTCCTGCAGTCCTTTGAGTGCAACTTGCATGCGCTACTGTCATTACAAAGGTAAATAAAAACTGTTGACCGGCCCCGGAGAGTGAAACGTGCACTTGTTGGATAAACTGACCGAGTGGCCTGTGGCGCGCGCCCGCGCACTGCCTCTGCTCTGTTCGGGCGCGCTCGAGCTGTCCCGAGCCAGCACCGTGTTATGTCATCAATCATTATGTAATAGACGCGGGAAGCGCGAGAGCTTTTAACACTGAGAGCTGAAATTCTTCAGTCTTTAATTTATCCGATTCTGACATTCTTCAGGCTTTAATTTTGTCCGATTCTGTTTATTGTGTAATTTTTATATTTTAAACTACAGTAGAACATTTTCATTATAGTGAAAGTGGGAAATATTTTTAGTGTCAATTATTTTTATTTTCTATTTTAAACGCCAACTAAAAATCAAGAATAAATTGACAATTTATTGAAACTATGTAACTATGTATTTTTTATATGAACATGGCTACAAGGCCAGTAGGGCCCATACGCCTAATCCTGGTGTTTTGTAGCCTAGGCCTAATATGTTATGACGTTATTAACAGTGGTCGATAGGAGCGCGCGCAAATAATTCATTCAACCAATAGGCCTACGCCATCAGCCATTAGGTTGCATCATCTGTCCAACCAGCAGAAGAGAAAAAGTCCCTATTAATATAGACAAGCCGTCTGTTTTACCTTTATTCTCCCGACTGTTTCCGTCAGCATCTCCCCACCACCCCTGATCCGCACCATCGGCCTGACGTATATTAGCACGAATACGGAGGAAGCGCTCCGGTTACCGGCAAAATTACGGAACTCGGAGCCCTCTTCCGGACAGCACGCCAAATACGCATTCCATTATTTATTTTCTATTGATTGGCAAGGGCGAACTCGACAATGGTTAGACTTACAAACTCCCAATTTAACAATAGCAAAGGATCATTCTTCATGATATCTAAACGGCTATTAAAATAAGTTAATCTTTTGTATAAATATTGTTATTAAAAACATACAAAAAAAGTAGTTACTTAAATATGTCGTAATAATAATAAAAGACTAAATGTCTTGTCAGTGTCAACAGGTTTTTTGTCACATGGGCAATTACAATCTTTGAACCTTTGGCAGTAACAAGGCAACACTGAGACGAAGGAAATGAATTGGTCAGACAGAGGTTTGAACATTAAGACCACACATGGAAAATATTTCCCCACAGAGCTCCGCTTTTGTGTTTCCACAGAAGCCATCACGCAAAGCCCACTTGACCAGAGCACAAAGTTAAAACCCCCCATCCCTCCCTGCCCAGCTCTGTCCTACATACGAGACATGTCTTGTGCTGAGAAAGTGAGCTTCACATTTGCTAAAGAATTGTTTATCTCAACACTAAGAATTTATATGTAAAACTGCGGCTGTTAGCGCTCATGAGTGGCTTTATACCTTTGAAGTCACTCTGCCCTGCATGACAGTATTGACACAGGGACACTGAGTTCAAAGTCTCCACATATGAATGTACACTCTTCTGATGTGGACAATGTGTCAATCATTACCGTAACAATGTGGTGTCAGTCTGTTGTCTTTACTGGAATATGCAAAAATATGGAAGCAAACAGATTTAGTGAAACAATACAATATGGACACCTGTACACTCATATATTTCTTTATTCGGAGGTCTACAGCATGTAGAAGACTCCACGTAGCACATTGGTGGTGACAGCTTTAAGAACTCTATGGAATAAACAGCAACACCACACAATGCCAAACAGGTCTTATTTAAATAGCAAGAGATACGAGTCCCTATTCCTAAGACCCTGTAAAGACATAGTTGACCATTAATATAATAAAGTAATTCATACAATGACTTTATTTTTATTGAGCTTAGACTCCAGATACACCTTTTTGGTTAATATCTAGATTGTGTGTTGTTACAAATGGAAATTAATCATGAAAACTAAAATAAATCAAATAGAAGAAATGTAAATGCAATACAAATTGTTTTTAAGACGAAGGCAACCACAAAGTTTAGAGATTTGTAGCTTTAATAATAAAGGATGAAGGCAGTTATAACTACATCTATGGCAGTGATGTCGGTCAGGGGAGTTGTAGAGGGTAAAATCGTTAACAACTGCAACTTTATCATTAAAAATTAGGCAGCCATCTGAGAGTAGACGAGAAAAGGAGGGAGAGAAAATCCTGTTTATGTCTTACGCATATCTGGAGACCTCATTCACAGAGCGAAGATAAAATATCAGCTAGATCAGTTGGTCACTGCTCACACACACACCTGCGTTCGGATTCATGTGTATACAGATACGCACAGCCCTGTGGTGGATTCTGTGCTACTTTTAGGTTTGTGCTCCAAATAAATAACCTACATTTATTGACACAAATAGAACTGAAATGGCAGAAATGGGGGAAACAGAGAATGTGAGAAAAAGGAGTAGAACATGCAGAAAATGTACATAAACTTGTTTTAAATAAGTGGAGTGCAAGGTGTCTTTAATGTATAATGTAATGTACAAGGTGTCTTTAATGTATAATGTAATACTTTGCCGTACGTAGTGTGGATTAGAGTGTGTTTGGCTTAATGAGAAATAATACATAAGGCATTAAGAAATATATTGAGTTGGCAACATGAGACAGGAATGATAGTGTGACACAGCAGTAACTCATGTTACATGCCCAGTATATCAGCTGTGTGGTATCAGTATGCATAAGGGAGATAAACGTGAGAGTTTACGGGTGTGTGCAAGGTGTTACGTTAGTCTGATCACATCATTATATAGGCCTACACATGAGCGTACCATGAAAGAATTTGTCCACTAACTTCAGTATGAAGAGTTATTAATGCTGGTCACTTGACAAGAGGTGACGTTTTCTGTCCTCCAAGCCATCACACATTTTAACACACTTACACTATTGAGAAAATAAAGTAAATTGTTTGATATGTTTGTTAGGTTGTAATGAAACATCAACAGCAACAGGTGTCACATTGGGTCTTAAAATGAGTAACTGTCGCCGTGTCAATCATGGTGGCGACGGAACCCCCATGCACATAAATGCCACACAGGAAAATATTCTGACATCACTTCCTGTTCTAATACAGTACATGGGGCTCCCCCAATTTTTACAACTGAGATGTAGGGTTCGTTGCACCTTAAACGGTGGCATTCATAATTTTAGGTACTTAACTCAAGGCAAAGTAAAACACTGTAGTTGAATGTTAAAATATTAAGAGTGGCACATTTTTTTCTAATAGCCTATCTTTGTGTGTAAAGCACTGCTCTTCCTATCAGAAAGCCACGGAAATTCAGATGCTGTCTTGCTCTTCTTCAAAGTTAGACTTGTGCGCGTATCAGCTTGCTGATATAAAGTCCCCTACAAGACAAAACATTTGGGACATTGAAAGCGACATATAACAAATTAGACTTATAATGCAACACAATTGTAACTTTTATCATGGGCCATTTCAAAAGGAAATGTGATAAACGAAACATAATAACTTTTAACAGACCTTCAGTACAGCTATATTCAAGACATGAAATTGTAACTGTTGCACAGGTAGCTTCGGCCGGGGGCCATTGCGGCGCTTTGTTGGGAGTGGTTACAGCGACATCATCTGGACGTAGAGCGATATTGCCATTGAAAACAATCGAGGTCAGGTCTCACAGACAAGGTTTAAGTCCTAGTCCGAGACAAAATGCAGTTCGAGCTATCATAACATGATAAGCTAACGTACATTTGTAAAAGCTATCTTAACGTCCTTATTTCATTTGTCTTTATACTGTACATTTACACAGCAAGGGGGTTTCATTTAAACGTGAATTAGCCTAAATTCTAACCAACTTCAGTTATTTACACCAGCACAGAGATAAATAAACATCAGAGGCAGGTGGTTTACGTGGACATGTCTTTACTTAGTGTCCAATGCAAAGATACAAACATATAAATTACTGACAACGCCAACAATGGCAATCCAGAAATGTGCTTTGCAATGAATATTGTACCGTCTAATTTTATCAAGTCCTAATTTATTATCATCACACAAACTCCTGCAAATTATTGTTTTCTACTTTATTGTTCTACTATAGTAAAACATTGTGCATTATGTTCTTGCAATTAAGAAAATATTTGCATCGACTGTTTGTTCCTTTTGTATTTAGATAACCAAAACCACTTAATGAGGTAGTTGAAAATGCATAGCTGATTTGGAAAACAAATGTTTCTTAAGTATTGGTGAATGACCATCTACACACATGTCAATCAACCATTGTTCTTTAGAAAAATTTACTTCTTTGTCATAAAGAATATCTATCAATTTGTTTAGGGATGTCAGAAAACTGTTAAAGTGGATTCTATTAATCTTACACATATTCCGTTTTAAAATATCAACACTCAAAATAATTTTAAATTCAAAATAACAATATTGTGTTTCTAATTTTGTGAAGTGTTTAAGCAACCAAGAAAAATACCTTTTCCAGGAAATCACAAACACACGATTCATGATTAGTAGCTTTTATGAATAAGAATGCAGGCAGTTGTAAATATATTATCACTCAATCATTACCATATTATAAGACTATATATCATAATTCTACAGCACCCCTTTAATTCACAACAAGATATGTAACCTCCTCTTAAACGCAATATGCATCATATGACTGAGGTATTTATGTGGCAAAATGAAATACTCCAGAAACAGTTGTTCAACACACCGTGAAGATTAAAACAGTTTATATAGAAAAAAAAAGAATAAATTAACAGGATTAAAATAATCTTTAAAATAATACTTAAATGAGGCAGCAAGTTATAGTGAAGACATAAATGGGTGCCCTGTTTATTTCTTACATGTGTGCATTTCTAGAGACCTAATTCACAGAGCTGAGGTAAACTATCAACCAGATCAGTTGGTCACTGCAAACGTAATACAAATATGCACAGCCCGGTGGTGAAATCTTGGGTGCTCTTAGCTTTGTGTTCCAAATAAAGGACCTATATTTATTGAGACAAAAAGAGCTGCAAGGAGAGGGGAAAAAAAAGTGTGTGAAAAAGACGAGTTAATAAGATAAGTGTACTACAATTAGGACTGTCACAATTATTAAATAATAGTCTCATCGCAAATATTTGATTTAACCATAGTTATTTCAGATTAATAGCTGTATATCCACCATCCACATTCTGCACCTATTGTGACATTTAAATAACATTTCTCACAGAGTCTTTTCTCAGTCTTTATACACTGATTGTTTTGTTAGTTATACAATTTACACATTTCTCGAGATATTGTCTTTATTGCATACATTTTTTGAAATACTTAAAAATGATAAATCAGCACATAAAACCTTTGTAGATAAAACCTTTTAGTGTGAATAACTAAATTTTAGATAGAACATTGTAATTCCAAGGAGATGAAACGTAAAAGTCAAATAAAGAGTTACATTTGTACAACAATTAATCGTGACAATTGTCAAAGCCATAAGAGACAATTACTTAATCATCAACCAAATATCTGTAATCTTTAAAAGACATTTGACAGATGTCCTTGTGATTTTACAACATATAAATTCTTATGAATAACCATGAAATTATGTTTACTAGACAAAAAACTATGTGCGTGTGTGTGCATGTGTAATCTACCTGCGGCTTCAGTGTGGAGTTTAGACTCATCGCTGCTCGTTACTTTGCAATTGACAAAGATTTTTTTTCCCTCTATTCGATCCAGAGCACAGTGGATTAATAAGACACTGCCCAGAGGAACTGGACTGCACAGAATAACAGAGTTTAACAGATGAGATCACAGTTGACCAATCCTAAACAACAAGACTGTTCCCTAACTACGTAAAATCAAAACAAAAGTTCAAATGTATCAAAAAGACTTAATAATAATTCATTTTTGAAGTAATGAAACCTTACGATACCTGCGGTAGTTTGTGTTAAGATAGGCTGTCATAACAGGTCCTGACAGGTAGCCGGCAAGAGTACCTGTCACCGTGTCAATCATGGTGGCTATAGCACCACCATGTAAATGACTGCCACACAGAGTAAAAAAGACTGACATTAATTCCTGTTCCAAGACATGTTATGGGACAAGGATACCTCAAAGATATGTTCAAAGATAACAACTAGGATCCACTACGGCATTCAATTACATGCATTTTCCGCAATATTTGTATTATTTGAATTGACACATTAAGAATTTTGGTAAGTTTGTTTACCCAGGTGCCCCTTCTAGTAGATGTCCCGCCTGAAACACACAAACACAGGTCTTCTCCACTTTATTGAGAAAAGCCACATATTCAAATGCTGCACCCTCCTCTTCAATACATCTCGTGAAAAGTCGAGCTTTGGCCTGGACCAGTTTGCTGAGATGTACGCCCCCTACCAGAGAGTAACAAAGTGACATTTGACATTACAAAAGTTTGTACGTTTTATTTGAGCTCTTCCAATGCCTTGTTTGAAATGATAAAAAGTCGGTTCCATAAGCTTAGAAAACAAATTCACGTGTATTGCGCAGCCCACAGTGAAGCTTATACAGCGACACTTTAAAGGTGCCAAAAAATTGATTGAAACAATACAGGGAAAAAAGTAGGCCTATTTGCCCCCTTCTCGTTTTTTTGTTTTTATGCATATTTGTCACGCTTACATGATTCAGATCATTAAACACATTTTTAATATTACTTAAAGAAAATATAAACAAATTACTTAAAACAAATATAAACAAGGCGTATGTTGCTTAAAAAACGTACGGAACGCGGGGCGGCGCGATACTGTTTCAGTGGGGTCCCTTTTCATGGTTCCACTGTGACCGGCCACTCACGGAATGCGTCTTTCTATGCCGTGGCACTACATTATCATATTTTTTTATGTAAACATGCGCTAAACTGAGGCGATTGGATGTTTGCGTGTGTTTCACAGGCACAGCCCTAATGCCTATGTAAAAACAGTTTTCCATTCTATGGCACCTATAAAAGTTGTATCAGACAATTGTGCTTATTGCGTCTAATGGTGTCGCCATCTATCCTGAAAGTGCTATTGTCAGTTAGTTACACTGATAACTGTTGCTGTGAGCAATATGACAAGCATATGGGTCCATTTTTTTAAAATTCGATTTCAGAATAAGCTTTTTATTGAAATATGGTTTGTTAGAATGTGAAAATATTTTGCGGAACAACAACTGTTTACAAAGCTGGAATCTGAGGAAGCAAAAAAAGCTAAATATTGAGAAAATTGCCTTTGAAGTTGTTAATCGGACGGCACTGTGGCAGGCCATCCACTCACAAAAATACAGTTTTTATACATTTAAGATAGAGAATGTAACAAATATCTTAATTGAACGAGATCTTTACTTAATATCCTAATGATTTTTGGCATAAAAGAAAAATCGATCATTTTTACCCATACCCTCTATTTTTGGCGATTACTAAAAATGTCCCCGTGCTACTAAAGACTGGTTTTGTTGTCCAGTCAGGGTCACATATGAATCACTTACCTGTGGCATATTTGATGGTGCGGTCGTAGCTGGGCAACTTCCGCCATGGCCCTCTCTTTTTTTCTCCGTTTTCGTTTTCTGCATCACACAATGCATTATAATGCTCGTAAAGTCTCACCATCTCTGGACTCCACGAAGAGTTTGGCTGACTGAAGTCCTGCGGCTTTCCTGAGAAGGGCCACAGCGACATCATCTGGAGACAAGAGAAACATTACAGATAAAAAAATATTCATTTAAAATTTGTATTTTGTTTTGTCTAACATACAAACAGAAAGCAAAATCTAATACGTTATAATATAAAATGCCTTTCAAGACAAAATATGTGCAAACTCATACAGAAACGGGACAGATGGTGTCGAATGGGGACTGGAGGTGCCTGTGGGTCTCTTTAGTAAGCACATGGGGAAGATTCATTCCTTTCAATCCATTAGACATCTGATGACCAAGTCGTCTAGCTATGTGTCCTAACATGATGACAGTGAAAAGCTAAACAAACAAGCAGATGGGTGCTGCTGTTTTCCTAAAATGCTCGATAAAAGCCTTAAGTCCTCTCCAGAATATATTATAGCGATATTAAAATACGATCTACAATACGACACTGTCAACTGATGACAATTCCACCGCTCTTATTTTCGCACATGTTGTCATAAGTAGCACAAGACTGCTAAGTAACGCGCACTGTACATTTCACTCCCACAAAACGTTCAAAACTGGAAACGTATCCACAACCGATCGTCGTCCTACTGTTTTATAAAAACAACGTATTGTCAATAGGCTAAAGGTAAAGGATTGTATAACAAGACGATAAACTCTACGAGGAAAATACTAGCACAACCGGCGTACTGTGTGACTTTGACGAACATCCTCGATGATTGGCCAATGCATGCACGCGAAAGCAACTCGCGTGTCATTCTGGCCATGTGACAGTACTGTACTCTTCTGATTGGTGGATTCGGGGTTCGTCGTTGTCCCAGCAACGTTCGCGCACTTTCTGATTGTACTGACAAAATACTTTTGACAGTTCTTTATCGGTGCACAATGTTTGGTCGGGATTTGCGTGGTTCAAAAAACAAATACTTGCAGAGAGAGAGGGAAAGAATAGGGGTAGAGAAATGCTGTTTATTTAAATGGCATTGATTTGTGTTTGTTCACATGCATACTGTTAACTGTTTGTTTTTTATTTAACAGAAAGATGAGGAAAATAATGACAGAATTGCTGAGTTGGACAGGTGTGCAAATATGGTTTGATATCCAATCGATCAATACTTAATGATATATTGTAGTATAATTCAGTTTGCATTGGGCTCCGTACGTCAGAGGCAGCAGTGTGTGGCATTAAAATCTACTTTAAACTTGTAAATAAACAGATTTCATTGTTACAGTTTAAGTCAATAAAACATGAGAAATTAAAATTTCTAAACTATTACCAGTCAAAGCAAATTTGTAGCATTGACCAAGACTTTGTACAAAGGCTTTTATTGAAGCACGCATCAAACCTACCCTGCATGAATCATCAAAATTTGAATTAACCTGTGAAGTTCACCTGATCAATGCTGACCTTCATGCAAAAGGGAGGCAAATCAAATAATGTGAAATATTTTCCATTCAACTTTTTGTCTAAATTATTTTGTGTATCTTATGCAAAAAAGTAATTTCACCAGTCGTCTCGACTTTTGCATCTCACTGAGCTAAAATAAGCAACATTGATAAGCTATGATTTATGAATGAACAGAACTGAAACCAGAATGTTTTACCAGAGTTAAGAATGTGATTCTGAAAGCTGAATTTGAGGGCATTGGCATTCCTTCATACGAAAAATCCCTGAGTCGCAGAAAGAAGATCCAACAAAGAGAGATGGAGTTGTGGAACACCTCTCTCACTCTGGTTAGTATAAGTATGTACAAAGTCACGTCTTTTTTGATGTATTTGTAAGATGTACATTGTTTGGGAATATATCAAACTAAATGAGTATATTCCGCTGCGAATGAATGAGTCGTTGTAATGGCAATGTATCATCAGTAGGGGGTAGTATAAGGTCACTTTTGTTTCACTAATATTCGTGAAATTTAGATTTCCATTAAAACTTTGTCTCAGTCTCATCAAGGTTTTAAACAGTATTTTGCTTATGCCTTAGCTACTCAGAACGACACAATGCTTGCTCTTGACAGGAACAGAAAACCCGGTGTTCCAAGACAACAGTTTAAGACAAACAGCAACTGTAAGATGAATGGTTTTTGAACGCAATGTTCCTTATCTAGAGATCATGACCAGAGGGAGTTAAAGAAGAAAGATATACACTTTTTTTGTTGTTGTTGAGATCTTATCGAACCGCACCAATATGTAGGGAGTGGATCGTGCTGGAATACATGACTGGATTTTAAAGGGCCTCAGGACTTTATCCTTAAAAAAATGCCACATCTATGGAGAAGACATTTACTAGATACACATTGGTTTGTTAAAAGATTATTATGCGATTAAAGGCATGATACAGTTTTGTCAAATCCAGTTCTACCACTACTGTATTTTACACAAAGGTTGCATTATGAACCACGACTTCTAAGTACAGTATAGTTGTCTCTATTTTTTGTTTGCTTTGAAGGGATAGGGATTCAAATTTAGCTTTGCATTGTAAATGTTGTTGGTATTCATGTTGGCCGGAAAAGATCATTATAAACTGTATGACGTTTTCACAGGCACGGAGGGAAGCGTTACGCAGGTTTCTGGAAGAGGAGAGACAACTACACATCATTGAGCTGAACAACATTGGCTTGGCCGTTCATCAACAAAGAACATAAAACATTAAACACCGTGTGAAACATTCAGCCTTGACGATCGGTGCTTTTTAACTTTCATTAAATTGGCTTGCAAGACAAACTTGTTTGGTTTTCAGAATTTCACATTCAGGAATTACTGGTTCTCGTTTTGACTGTGCATAGGTTTAATTGTGTATTCTTTTGAAAGAGATAGAGAATAAACAATGTCTACAACGAAGTAGGTCTGTGCATTTATGACAATGCAAAGCTAACATGATCTGTCATGCGATAATTGTAGGCAAAGTGTCGTTGGTAAATGATTATACCAAAGTCAAATATTTAAGACACGAAAAATGTACACACTCCGTTCTTATCAGCATTCGCAGATCTAGACGCGGATCCAGTCGATACATACACAGCCTATTCTCCAAAGCACCTTTGAAATAAGTCTCTGCCGAATGTTCAATTGTTCATGTTAAATGATGTAAAAAGTCAATATATGACATGTGCTTACCTATATACACACATACACTGAATCGTCTAAGTCAAACTGACATTTTAAAGAACACATGAGGTCCATTTTTCATTTGGGACCACATTTATTTTGACATTAAGGGCAATTATATTTTTTGAAAATCGACGTTGACAAAAAAATGCCTGTGAAAAAACATATCCACACACTATATTCAAACTAGATATTTTTTCCTGAGCGCTCCATTGGACTTCACAAAGGTAGGCATACTTCACAGTTTTGCACCTGCACATAACATCCTGTAAAGAGATATAAACAAACTTAATGAAAAAACATTTTCTTCCAAATGAATAGGAGAACAGGTTAAGTATGACTTTATTATTTGAGACTACAATCAGTTTTTATATAGTAGCTATTGTTTTCGATTATATTTCATGGTAACACTTTACAATACGGTTGTATTTGTTAACAGTAGTAAATGCATTATCTAACATTAGTTAATAATGAACAATTTAGTTTTCAGTATTTATTAACAATAGTTAATGCACCTTAAACACGAATAACTGCATTGACATGAATTAACAGTATCAAGAATTATTACACGGCTCGTTGGAATGCTTGATTCTGATTGGCCAGCCGCTACATTTGCAGGTTCGTTATTCGCAGAGCCATTGTAGAGAGAGTCGCGTCTTCTCCGTTGACTCCATGGAATTGTTTTTTCACAGTTTCGATAGTTCAAGAAAGTTACTAGTAACGCATTGAGCTGCGACTAAACAGACCAACTGAGGTAAACTTCTAACCCATTCAAAGACGAGAGCCATTTAATGAATAAAAAATGAAAGAAATTAAGCATTTAAAGAGAAAACATAACTTCCTGGAACAATCTGAAGGCTTCATCCATGAATCACTTGACGCTCCAGCGTTTTGGACTTCCATTGGAAGAACTCTCTCTCTCAATGGCTCTGGTTATTCCCAGATAACATCCCGTGACCTGGATGTAGCAAATAATTCTGACAGGTTTTTTGACAAATTAAATATACATATGTATTTTAAAGGAGCCCTTCTTTTGTCGTTTTAGAGGCTTTGATTCTTTTTTGCAGTGTTTAAGAATGGATGTTCATGTTTCTAATAAAAATGCTTAATAGTTCACATATTTCAAATCTGTTGTTCACCACTGTCCCTCTTCTAACAAATCAACTGGATTTCTTCCGGTCTATGTAAAGTCCCTCTTTCCGAAACGCTCTGATTGGTGAGGCTGACCCGGTCTGTCGTGATTGGTTCCACTCTAAGAGTGTTTGAAGATGTCCCAGCCATACCACATCAGCGGTGGTCCGCTTCTCAGGCTGTTGTGATTGGTCAGTGCCCCACTAAGTGCACCTGCATTTATAAACTTTAAGCAATAAACAGTAACGATGGCGTCAACTTCACTTTATCAGTTAAAAACATGCGGATCGATCAAAGTGTAACGGAGGTCTGCTAGTGCATGAGGAAAGTCGATCAGTGTTAGAGATTGCAAAGTTTTTTCTACTATGGCGAGGGAATGACCCCAGACTGAATGGCGTCAGACCAGTTATATTAATTAACACTAATAACAGAAGCGTTAGTTTTGCCTTTTTATATTGGACCCAAGTTGGATGATAGAACAAGCAGATTGACCAGGAGACATTTGCAAGCAGGACTTCAAAGGACGTTTCACAGTAGTGTTTAAGAGGTAGGCTATGTACGCATGCACACACACACACAATATTAGTGTATTACACAGAACATGCTTTCACAGCCGACTGCCTCTTTTTTGGCGTATGCCTTTGGTGGGTTATTAAAAGCACTCGGAATAGTGACATCATCTAACCGGAAAGTGCCGAGGGCTGTAGTCCGATTCCAGCCGTTCTCTGTAGTCCTTGAAAAGCGAATTCTGTTAAAGACAATATCTCGCTTGGCACTGAACTTTGAGCTTTATCATTTTGTACGTATTGTTTATGCTCTAGCAGCAACATTACACACTAGCTGAAGGTTGAAAAATGGGATTGCGGGGAATGGGATCTTTAATAACATATATGAGATTATATTTACAAATAAGAGTAAGGGCTTTTCCTCAATGAAGATCTGCATTATATAAAAATATCCTAGTAAAATATTTGTATATATATAAAATATGTGAATACTTGTCCATTATTTTCAAATACTTGTCCAGTTTTTATCTCATGTGGTAAGTAGCCGTGTAATAAGGGTGATAATGTACAGTACAAGCAGCTGGCTGTTATCGCGAAATGAGCCCCTTCAATACATGACCCTCCGCTTCATGTCGTCTCCTGATCACAAGGTCAGGGCTTATTTCTGTGATATTAAGCAGTTACCTGTTCATTATCCCTTCCTTACACAACGTTTGATTTAAAAAATGTATTAGTAAATGCTGAAATGCTGAAATGAACGAACTGAGATTGATAAATACTGTAGAAGTGTTCATTTTTAGTTTATGTTTGCATAAACTAACTGTTAACAAATACAACCTTATTTTAAAGTGTTACCAATTACACAATTTCTAGAAAATAAAAGAACATCTGAACCATTAATTTGGCTATAAATCATTAGCTAAGCACTCACCTTACTTCTTGCACCTCAAGATCCACAAATTCACAAATCTTTAAATCTCTGTCTAGAATCTTCTGTTTCAAACCCTCAATCTCCTGCTCAGCTTTCTTCCCCTCGGCTTCATGGCCTTCTGCAGGAAAACAAGGTAGATTGGAAGGAATGAGACACAGCATATAACAGTAACCAATATCAACAACTCTACCGACACTTATATAGAGTACATACCTTATATAAGATTGATCTTTTAAATTTGCATTTACCTTTGATTTTCTGAAGTATACTACTTGATTCAGTTCGTTTCTTCTCTAAATTATCCTTAAATGAGGGAAACATAGAGAGAGGCATTGTTATAGAAAACATTTAACTCAAGTGTAGAAGAGTTTAAGGTTTAGACAATACTGGAACAGATTAAACATAGAGTTTCATGATGAACCTGTATGACTTCCTTCTGCAGACAAAAGAAGATAAAGGGATAGTTTCATTGCAGAACACAAAAGAAGACATTTTAAAGAACGATAATAGCCGAATGAATAATTGTAAATGTAGTCAAACAACACTGGCTCACATTGACTTCCATTGTATGGACACAAAACTAGCAAGTTTTTGATCATGAGGGTGGATAATTGATGACATAATTTCTATACTTGGGTGAACTCTCCTTTTATCACAGTGTTATTAACTGTACTTGCATGAAAAAGCCCGTTTTGGTAACTTCAACAATCACTGCAGAGACCCGGGCCCTTTTGTATTGCAGCTAGGATCTATTACACCCAGAAAAATATATGAGCAATCGGATCTTCATGCCCTAAAACCAATTGGTATACTTATTATATCCATAGCATTAATGTGAATTATGAGAGATTGTAAATTCCTCCAATTCTTTAAATAATCGTAGCATTCCCATTTTGTACATCAAGAGTATACAGTTGAAAATATTTACTATTGTGTTTCGATCCATGGTTACAGTGAAAACCATGCAAAACTAGAAATACAAGAATTTGATGACATCTTTCAAAAACTGGTGGAAAAGAGTACAAGCGAATTCAACGTGCGAGTGTTTGCTCACACACATTGAGCGGAACTAAAATACGTGTTATTGTGTTCACATTTGTTGACATATACAAATACAACCTTTGGTTAAACAGAAAATAAAACTATATACCCTCGTGCTCAAAGCTATCGTATCAACATCACAAATGCACCACTAGTGTAACAGTGAAGGCTAATTCAACACAGGGCAAATCCGATCCAGCTTCCTAAATGCTATAAAAACCAGGTCAAACCAAAACCTAGAATAAAAATCCCCGTACCTTCTCATTTTTGCAGGTGCCTAGATCCTTTTCCGACTGGGTGAAGATTTTCTTTTGATCCTCCTTCTGTTTCTTGAGCTGATCTCTCTGTGCAGCCACGGGAGCAATCTTCTTATTCATATCATCTATCTGCATTTTGAGGGATACGATCCCATCCTCCTTTAGCTTCACCTGTTCATTGGAAACCGCGATGCTCGTTTTCTGGTTGCGGATGTTGAGCTCCTGCTGTATGGCCTGGTAGACTATAACCATCAGGGCACATACGGCCAGGAAAATCATTGCTGATATGGCTCTCATCCTGAGGGAACAGTGGAGAGCAAACAAAAAAATCGGTTCCTCCGAGAAAGGTTAATCTGCTGTATCTCTTTTGTTCTTTAAACACGGTCAGCCATGGACGTAGCTCTGCCCTACTCTTATATTTTCTCTTAACCAGCCACAGGTTACCCTGCCTTACCTGAATGACTGGATGTCTCTGGGTGTGTGCGTGTGTGTGTTAGTGAGAGAGCGACAGAACGCAACACTTTCTTGACATTGTGATCTCGGACCAACTCTGCTCACATTATCCACCGCCCTATACGGAAGTGTGGAGTGTTTTTTTAAACAACTGCAATCACCAACATTAATTCCTGGTCGTTCCTACTAACAATCCTACACCTACAGTGAAATAAAAGACGCACTCGGGTGTGGCGTCGCAAAGATCAGTAAAATCTATCAATCATTACACGAGTGGTGAAACAGGACGGACCAGTATCCTCATATTTGCATGACTTCACCAACACACTGCCAAGCTGTCAAAACCCTTTCTTTCTTCTCGACCATGCAACAGGTGCTCACCTGGCACGCTGAGGTTTCAACGCCCTATAGTGAAGGCTTAGATCTCTTGGTGGAGTGAAAATGATTTTGTCCAAATGTACACTCAGCATATTTCAATAAAATTTACGCTTTTTATTGTTTGCTTACGTCAGGATTTTTATCTTACACAAAAAGCACAAAAAACTTAAACTGTGTGTTCAACAGGGCAACATTTCCCGAATTATAGTGAAACGTACGTCACAGTAGCAGACGTCAACGCGTATTGTGACATACACAAATGGTATTACGGAGTGGGCGGAGCTTCACGTAGGTGCGCTGTGTAACCTTAAGCATTTTCTTCATACTTTCGGTCGCGGATCCGGGATTTCTTACGCGTTTTGTAAACACGTCAAACAATTTCAGCAAGTTTAAACTATATAAGGAACCGTTCAATATTTGTATAATTGAATCCTGATGCACCAGGAAAGCGTGGAACATATATGTTTTAAACTGGCTATTCATTTCCAACTGTGGTCTCTGTTGATGTAGAAGGAAATTAAAATCATAAATCTTTAACACAATGCCACATCGCTCATCTTGTGGGAGGCGCTAGAATCTGCATCAGGTAACTTTTAAAAAACTGTACACCTGACTGCCGCACGCGCGCGCGAGAGAGACAGGTTATTGATCTAATTCAGTTTCGTCCTCTACCATGAAGTTTCCGGCCCTGCTTTTGGGTTTCGCGTTGGTATGTAGCGTGGTCATTGCTGGCTACATCCACAGCAAGCGTAACCAGGAGATCCATCTAAAAAAGCAGGCTTCCTTTCTCAATATTAAGTTCAGAGTGACCAGAGATGTTCTGGGAGAGTATCAAGACCAGGTGTCTCAATCCGCCGTGACTTTGGAAAAAACTAAGAAAGAGGTGGATGCTCTAGCCAAAGAGCTGTCTGGCGTGAAAAGTTTATCCGAAAAGAAAACGAAAGAAGCAGATACCTGTAAAGCAGACAAGGTGAGTGGGGATGGGTCAAGTGTATTTTCTATTGAGATATTCATGGAAAGTTTTAACATTCAGATTTTGATGAAAATTTGTTATCAGCAGCCATTTAGAAATGTTTTAATGAAATTCTCTTACGGTGTATCTCTTGTGATGTATTTGGGAACCAATATATGTATTGCTTCATTGTTTTCTGATTGCTATCACATACTTTACATACCGTATATCACCCCCCCCCTTGAGAAATTGAAAAGTTCTTCCTATTAGTATAGCAATGACTATTATGTCCATACGTATGATAGTTGTTTATTTATATCTGTCTTTTATACTCTCTCTCTCTTTTAGAAAAAAATATCAGATGATATAGCTGCTACAGAGTCGGAGAAGAAAAGTGACCAGAGTGGGTACTCATATAAAATCATTGAGAAATATGTGCGGAGATCTGTTTGATTGTAAAGCTTATAGGCTATTGATCAATACCAGTATAAGGGTGTTTTATTGGGGATGTAAATTGGGGAAAAAGCGTCAAACATCTTTCTCGAATAACTGCAGTGTTTAGTTTTCTAAACACAGAACCAGCTAGTCAAGTTTGAACTTATCATTTTTTCAGTGTGCTAGGCCATGGTTGGAACTAAACTCGCATGGCAGGCAGATCAAAGGAAGCAGGATTGAGCATTATGGGTCAGACCAACCAGATAGACACTCGCAAAGTCAATGAAAAAAATCTGCCCTCCTGTGGCAATAAGCCAATCAAGTTTAGATATAGGAGAGGACGGTTAACAGTGTATATCTTTATTCATTTGGATTGAAATACTGTACTGTGTTGGAAAAAAATACAGTTGGAAAATGCCCAAAAAGTGGAATTCAAATACAGACTGTGTCACACTCATTTTGAATTCTGTTTGTTTTAAACAACTTTTACAAGAAAATATCTTAAATAACGATATCAGGTTAATGAGCAAGAAATTAATGCCCAGCCTGTGTCAATAAATTTTTTTTTTTTATGTTCACAGATACGTTTATCAAGGAGAGGCTCCTCTGGGCAGATGAGGGAGCCGCTCTTAAAAAGAAAGCAAGCGAGACTAGCAAACTGTGTGCTTACATCGACAAAAACTCTGTGGAGGCCAGGTGAGTGAAGCTGTAGATGAATATGATTTGATGTTGACATATGGCTAAAGAGACTGACAGGATTGTTTGTAACATTATAAATCTTAAAATGTTTCTGTTATTTCCAAATTAAAATAGCGAATCCAAAGTAATTTTTTATGTCACACTTAGAACAAGGATACTATATTCCTTGCACATACTTTGTTGAAGCAATAATGGTAGTACAGTGTTGAAGAACAGCGACCTATTCACTAGCTGTGTGCTAGATGCTAAAGTCTTCTCCATGTCCAGACAAAGAAATTGAAAGGTTTAAAAAAATGTTTAGTTCAAGGCAATTATAATTAACTATAGATGTTTCTTTTAATATGCTTACCAATGTCTCTCTACACTCAAAGGAAATTGTGTGGCATGAGTGAACTACCGAAACCTCAAGAACCAAAAGTCGAACAGCCAAAACCCGAGGAACCAAAACCAGAGGAACCAAAAGCTGAACCACACAAACCAGAGGAACCAAAAGCTGAAGCACCCAAACCAGAGGAACCAAAAGCTGAACCCCCCAAACCAGAGGAACCAAAAGCTGAACCCCCCAAACCAGAGGAACCAAAAGCTGAACCCCCCAAACCTGAGGAGCCAAAAGCTGAACCACCAAAACCAGAGGAACCAAAAGCTGAACCACCCAAGCCTGAGGAACCAAAGGCTGTGGAACCAAAAGCTAAAGAACCTTAAGTAAACATTTCAATAGGAAAAATCAAGTGCAGTGGTTACTGAGAGAGAAAGACATAGTGAAGATATGTCAGCGACTGGAGGAGAATTGTTTGCAAGGATTATTCAAACCTGAAGATCTTGTCTGGGTTGATCTCCAGCATTCCACAAAGAGAACTGAGAATGTTAAATAAGAGGACACATACTTTAACACGTATACAGTATGAACACACACACACACACAGAGACTTAACGACTGGACTGTTCAATCGTCAAATAAATTTTTCTTTCTTTTCTGTGTCACGTCCATGTTCTGATTTTCAAATAAATGTCTGTTTATGAGGAATATGGGATGATTTTGATTTGAAGGTTGGTGACTAGATGGCTTCGTAGCCATTTTTATACAATCATCTATCCTCATTAATAATCTTTAATTTGTCATTTTCACTTTCCTAATTCTGATCTTGTCTGTGAAATTCAGGCCGACGAAGCCATAAAATGGCAAAGAAATGTAAAGAGTGTTTTTTGCTGTAAAGTATAGTTTATTTGATGACTTTGTTGATGACAGTTTGATTTTTCATTTGTAATACAAAAGGTGATGATTTTAAATAATGATTTTAGTGACACTAAGTTTTATTCGTTTACCCAAAAGTACTGCACATTTGCTTCCTAAATAGATTCAATATTGGACCTGAATGTGGTCAATATTCAATATATCATGATTATATTTTCAAAGAATGTTCTTTACATTAGATAAAACTAATTTATTTAAATAAATCACAAAAATAGATTTCATAGGCAGGGTCACATTTTTATGTTTATGGAGGTGTTGATGTGCATGTTTATTTTAATCTTTTGTCTTTCCATCTTGTGGTATTGTATGTGTCATAATGACTCTCCCTCTGGGCTTTGCCTGTCTTGTCATGCATACATGTGTGTTTGTATCGACTAATGGGACAGCTCTGAACCTCTCACTGTCGTTCTTCATCATCCTCACTCTGTTACCCAGGTTACCATAATTATTAACGACTAGCATAATAAATCAGAACCTTCAAAGGAGAACGAACAACTGTTACAAAGATCTAACATTTGCATTACAGTGTATTGCTTATACAATTTTTGAAGTTGTATCTTATAAAGATACTGTGATGTTTACTGTTGAAATAAATACAGTGGATGTTAAAAACTGTTGCTTAGTTATTTAATCTTAAGTGATACAATCTTGGGTGATTTAAAAACTAGCCTTGGTTGTTAAGCTTAACTGATGGACATGTAAATTTACATTCAGAATTCATGCTATTTGTGATAATACACCAATAGTTATAAAATGCAAAGCACCAACTTCTGACAAATCTTTGACGATATTTATGAAGTTATGGGAAACAATCAGTGTTTTAATCTGTTTTTGGAATGGCAGTGTGCCTTGTTTTACATTCACTTATTAAAATAAGTTAAGCAATTTCATCCTGTTTACATAAGTTAAATAGACCAACTTAATGACAATACTAGACACAATTTTAAGTAACCCTGCAGTGTGATTATACTTATAAGTGTAGGCAACCAAATATTCTTTACAGTGCACGATGAATGAAGGCATTTATTTATTCAGTGAAAGTGTCAAAATTAGGAGAAAACCATTTGTTTAGTCTCTGGTTGTTTTTAGCTTTAGTTTCTCTCTCTCTCCCGTGACCCTTCGGGCTCAATATTGGGGGAAACAATTAGTGTCTCTCTCACGCCTGATCTCATCTAGAAGGTCACTGTGTGGAGCGTGAGGGATTAGATAACAGAGGGAGGGGCAGAAAGCTAACAATATATCATTTTTTCATTATCTAAAGACGTATTATAAAGTTTTCATATGTAACCCGCTATATGTGTTTGGTTGGTGTAAACATTTAGCAACAGAACGAAAGGTAATTTTGCAGAGTTTAAATGAGATTTTTTCTACAATTTACAAAGTGGAGCCGGCATTTAACAGCACAAGGTCACTTTCATAAATCGAGCCAAAAATGCAAATTATTGTCAAATGAAGTGTAAAAATGCAGGGTTATTTTGGGCCAAAAGGGGACAAACTCAACGGTTGGGTGGTAAATTTGAATAAACTATGGTGGGATATTTAAACAAATTTCTGATTTGATTTAACCCATCTGGATTTACCCTTTTTAAACGAATGCTTAAAATTAAATTTCTTGGTTCATGTCTGCCTGTAAAATAATAATCGTGCTTGTGTCTTTAAATCCTGCAACAATCCCATAAACATAAGATCATGTTCATAAACGATTAAAGTCATGATCTGTTTTTGAGTAAAAGTGAAAATTGGGACGATTTTTGGTATGTTGTGGCACATCATTCAATCATAAATTACTTAAATATAAATTGCAACTATAAGTTTATAAAGTTTTATAAACTTATGAAACATGCAAACATTTTAAAGCAACATTGAAAGTGTGTTGATTTTTAAGATGGTGTGTTGATGAAAAGAAAACACTGAAATGGGACGCGCACTACATTTAATGCAACATGCAAGTAAGACTTTCAGAACATGGACATTACTCATTTAAACAGGTTTAATATTCACTTGTTTTCAATAATTGCTCTGTCATTCAGCCTCATGCAAAGCATCCTCTGCACAAGAATACAGGGTTGAATAAGAACGCAAAACTGGATTTAATTTAAGGCACATTGTTTGAATAAATCCAACAAATCCAACTAAGTTACATTACAAGTGACTGGACGAAAAAAGTACATTAAGGATCATTTGCACATAGCATTTTCCTTTATTAATCACAGTATTATTACAAGGCAGTGAGAATATTATTTGTATTCATGCAGCCTTATGTTTTACAAAAATGTCATGGTTATCATTGGGATTTCTATACTGCAAATTTATAATATTTAAAGAAACATAATATAATGGACTAAAACACACAGCAATATAATACAACTATAATATTCATTATTCAGGAAAAAACACTGTTTTCTTCATAAATGACTGTTGAGCACATCTCTAAATTCTTGTTTCAATAACGTGCTATTACTGTAGGACTCATTCAGTTGTGATTTTGATAGATGTGTGAGGCTGAACATGTTTGTAGTTTGATTGCAGATGTCTGCGTGATGTCTGTGTGAGTGTTAGTGTAAAATCACATCTATTGATTGGCCTAATGCAGGGGAAGAGCCTGTGGCAAGGTTATCAAGTACTCTTAATTAACCCCTGAATATGTGTGTGTGCACACGAAGGGTTTAAAACTTTGGTCAGGGGGGTATAAATACACCCATCCTGAATAAAACTTGGCACATTCACACAGACCACCTTGCTCGTACACTGCACTACATCACAAAAACTTCATCCAACACACATTCTAGAAATGTATCTAAACATGACCAGAGCATTACACAAACCGGCTTCAACCTTGATGATACAGATCTGACTGACGATGTCATAGCTGAAGTTTCAAAATCTGTGAGTATTGGCTGTTGGAATCTTTCTATGAGTGTGTTTTAATGCTTCCACCCTCCTACAGTTTGTGTTATTTGAAGAGACCAAATATCTCTGTATCTTATCGTATTTTTTGTTAGTTTAACTTTACTTGAACTTTACCTTTGTTTTATATTGACAGTTGAAGTTTTCACTTGCCTTCTATTCATAAATGCATCTGTATTTACTGTTAGTCATTTCACCCTTGATTTCTTCTCACATCTGACATATTTCAAAAATGTTTTAGTGTGTTTGTCGTTTTCTCTTTCAGTTTCTGTGTAAGATGATGAAGAGGTCCTGATAGGTCAGGAGCTGTGTGATATGTTTGATATTCGGTTGCTTTTCTTATATCACGTCAACTAAATATCAGACATATTCCTACAGAACCTGGCACAAATCTTCGGGTTCATCACATATAGTCATCAGTGGTTCATGAAAACAAAAAGAGAAGAAATGTTGAATTTTGTTCCAATTTGTCTTCTAGAGTTGAATCCATCTGATAACACTTAATAGAATATTTAGAGATTTAAATGTGGACAAAAGGAAGATAACAACTGTTTTTTTATATGTTTTTTATTTCTTTGCATGCTGATGGTAAAAATGTGTTCCAATTGGTTTCACAGACATTCTTTCAAGTCACTGAAGACAAATACAATTATGTGTAATCTGTACGTATGACATCCTTATTTGACAATTATTCACTAAAATCAAAGTGAATCCTATTATTTATTAACAGCCGGATAACTGTAGAAAACAGAAAGATACAGTAAGAGTTGAGATGTTAGAACACAGGGTCGATGGCCCAGTTGTTATTTATTCAGGCTTTATTAGCTCTTTCAGTCCTAAAATGGGGCTGTTTATAATCTAGTCTCAGAACCCGCTTCTGTCACGAAAGGGCTGGAACCTATCCCAGTTACATGGGACACAGGCATGAACACTGTAAAAAAATCCCATAAAAAACAGATACAGTACTGGCAGAAAATTACCAGTACATTTTCCTTTATTTCACAGACATTTCCGTCATATCTTACTATATTGTTCCTATTTAAGACCTTAACTTATACTCAGATCTTTATCAAAACAGTACTCTTTAAGGGGTACCTTTTCTTTAAAACTCCGAATTGTAATAATAGTGTCTGTAAAAAAATATAATCTGCCACCATTTTTTGACTGTGCTCCATTACAGTCACAAACACATTTTTATAATTTCATGAAACTTTGAATTTTAATATATTTTTATATAAGAAAAGAATTCTATATTACTGTGAAATTAATCAATGTTGTCACAATTTTGGATCGTATTTTCAATACATTGGTCAGATAGACTGCCAACACGTAAAAGCAACATGTGAATGCAAACTTGAAAAGCTCAAACTTTAAACATATATATTATCGCTGCGGTGTTTAAGTGTAAACAAAAGCTTTTATCTGCTTCATATGACGAACTCTGTGATATATATTACTGTATATTACTATTACTAATAAAACAAAACTTAAAATCTGTAAAGAACCTTTCACCCTTTGATTTTCTTCAACCCCCAGAGACACTGCAATGCGAAGCGTTTTACCAGGTATGATTTGCGCCTGAAGTCACATGACGACTTTCAGCGTTCTCGTCACGTGTCAATGTTCAAGTTTCAGGAAAGTTTATTTCCCCGCGAGAAGTACCGCCCATTTCCCATCCCCCTGTATTCTGATTGGATCACAAGTCGCGTTTTCCACTTTGATAGGTCTAGACTCTGCGTCACTCAAGCTGCTCAGGTTCTAGCCACGCCTTCTTGTTTAACCTGGTTTAGAGTAGGTGATATCGTTTCTAAAGCGAAGGACTGTAATTTCATCTACATGAACTCACAGACATCTTATTCGAGCTGCAATAATGTGTAAAGGTGAGTTGATGAAAATAACTACGCTGAATAATAGTTTCGTGGTGAAATATACCAAGTGTAAAGGCCAAGTGTCATGCAGCGAAGGCAGAAAGCGTTCAAGGTGTTTTCCAACGTCACGAGAAGACTTGACTTTTTGATCGCTAGACAGCGTGTTTCTTACTTTAATTTGATGCACCAGTGCTTCTAATGGTTTGAGAAAAGTTGGTGTCTTTGCGGGACGTTATCGTTCTGTCATTCACTACCACAAATGGATGACAGTTCTTGTTTTAGATGGGTGACCATTCCATTGACAGAATTACGTTTGTTTTCTTTTTCTTCTCGTTTGATCTCGAAGTGCACTACACAGTCTTGTCAAACAATGATAAAACGGTTGTAGTAATACATTGTTCAATATGAAGATTAAACAAATACACAAGTTAAATGTTAATATGTATTAAAGTCAGTTATTTACACTCGATTTAAACCTAAATATACGCTTCACTGTTGTTTATATATTACACAATTTGTAGTAGTTAAACAATTACATGGAAATGTATTCAAAAGATTTTTTCCTGGCATTGTGATCAATGTTTTTTTCAGCATTCCTAATTACACAAATTTATTGGTTTTATTCAGTTAAATGGTGCAAATATTTAAACAAATCTATGAAGTTTATATAACTTATTTTTGGCTGCTAAAGTGATAGTTTACCCAAAATGAACATTCCATCAATATTTACTCACCATCATTTCAAACTTTTATTACTTCTTTTCTTCTGCAGAACAAAAAATAAGATATTTTGAAGAATGTTGCTAACTGGCACTGATTTTGTGTCCATACAATAGAAATAAATGGGCGCCGTTGCGTTTTGGTTAGGACTTTCTTCAAAATGTCTTCTTTTGTGTTCTGCGGACAAATCATATCCAGATGTATAACGCAGAAACTGAGTGGGTTATGACTTGGTGGTGGTGACGTTGATATTGAGCTAACATTACCTTAAATGTAGTCTGTTTATACCATCGTGTTAGCAATTTACTTCTGCCGATTGTATTTGGGCTTCGAAAGTAACACATTTTGTGTTCATTTGTAAAGATGATCTTGATAGACAAATCGTGTAAACATCATAAACCTTTGTCAATCACGGTGCTTATTTTTTACGATCTTCCAAAAGTCTATGGAAAAAAAAGCAAAGGCTCGGTCAAGGGACCCAGCGCAACACTTACTTCTAGGCCTACAAAAATATGTCATCTCTGATCCTCTCCATTGGAAATGTATTCATTATAATTATAAACAGTGTGCTGTTTAAAATAGTTTAGATGACCTGTTGCATGTCCCACTGCATGATGTGTCATCCTTTTCTCTTTAGCCCAGAATGGACCCCAAAACACCTCCAGACATTAACAAGACTGACTTCTCTGGCTGCCAACCCCTTGTGTGATGACTGTTATTCACTTTAATAGCTTTGAGTAAGACAAAAAAAGAAGCATGGATGAGGAAGAATCAACTGGAAATATTGTAAAGCATAAAAACATAGTATTGTTTCTCTAATAGCTATTTATGAGAGCAGTATGACGAAGAGATGTTATTAGTAGATACACACAGATACACTTACAAACGTACCATAGTTATTTCACTTTTGCTTTGCTGCACACTGAAACCAATTTGAGGTAGTGAAAACTTTGATAAGAAAGAACAGTGTTAGGTCAAGCAGCAAAGTTTAGAAAGCTAGGTAGGTGGATTTGATTCAGATCATAGTGATATTAATATAAGCCAAACAGAATACTGGAGGTGCGCGAAGATGGATTACAGTGAAAATACTCTCTGTGGAGTTGGAGAACTGGAGCTGGATCCAGATATTGTGAGCGAGGAGGCGGGGAAGCTATACTCAGAACTGCAGGTAACTCATCAAGAGTCTCTATTTTTATACAACAACCAATCAAACGCATTAAATCCTAAAAAAAAGGCCACTTACGCAAACATACTGTACCGACGTATTGAAGTTCAGAAACTGACTTTCAGAAGGGAAGTGAAGCAAAGTATTTGTCATGAGAACTTCTTTTCCTGTGTGTGCAGCTGCCCTCTAAGATAAAAGTATTATGATGGGCAACACCACAGTACAGGGATCACACCGTCAATAAATATTTGAGCTTTGAGTGAATTCAAACAGCCTGATCAATGTTAACACACCTGAAGTGGTTTTTATTTTGTAGTTGGTGGTGGAGACTCATGGTGCTGGTGTGGTGGACTCCCTGCTGCCCATTCTGGTGTGGGTTCTGGAGGGGCTGGCGAGCTCCAGGGGTCAGCTGAGAGAGAAAGAGGAGGAGGCACAGAAAGAGAAAGGAGAGATGGAGGAACTGCTGGAGAGATATCAGAGCGAGAAGGCGCTGAGGAGGGAGAGCCAGGAGGTGAGATAACTTTTGGGAATAGTCATTTTATGAATTTGAAACATATTTTTTACATTTAAAGGGGTCATAGGACACGGCGAAATGCAGTGTGCATACACAATTTAAGGTTTAAAAACGCTGTATTTTTCACATACGGTGCATGTTTGCCCTGTCTCTCTGAAGCTTGTGGATTTTTTTACCAAAACCTGCAGATTTTTACAAAGCTCATCACTCTGATAAGCGAGGTGTGCTATGATTGGCAAATTAACCAGTGCCTAGTGATTGGTCGAATACTGCAAACGTGTGACTGAAATGTAACGCCTCTTACCATATTTGTAACATCAGGTGCCAAAGCAATTGCAATAATAGGTACGCCCACTTTTCTTTTGTATACACTTGGGCGGTCTTAGTCAAATCTTACGACAAACCGACATATATTTATGTGTGGTTACACGAGGCGTTTCAGGCAGGTCTGGGTGAGCATTCGCTTTTAGATACAATGCATCTTTTGTTCCGTCACTTTCATTTTTGCTATTTCAAGTGTCTAATACATGCATGGGCAACTTATAACACACCAAAGACACTTGAAAAACACTTAAACTGTGTTTAAGACTCCCCTAAACAGACTTAGTAAAACATCATTTTAAGATTAAGGTTGTGAATTATGGTAAGGTTAGAAGACAGTTTTCTTGCTCAATAACTGATTTTTTTTTTAGAAAAAAAGGTTATGGATTATAGCATTAACCTACAAAATAACATTTAAAGCTAACTTTTAAGCAATTTTTATGTAAAAATACTTTCCCTTATCCCAGCCTAATATGAGGACAACCCTTTGCTTTCACAAAAATTTGTTAACACCGTGCATATACACACATAGTGACCTGCATGACAAAGCAACACAGAAAAGTATTGTGAATAGGTGATGGAATCATCTATTCTTTCGACCAAGAGAAAACAAAAGTAAAGTTTTATCAAATAAATAATTTTTGCAGTTTTGTTTGGTAACAGAACAGGTTGCAGCAGAAATGACACACTTTAACTTAAAATGATGTGTACATAATATAAACGGTTTATAAACAAACATTATAGTGTTAAATGCAATCATAAGCAGTTCTATATTTTAGGTTGTTTTTTACCCCAACAGCGGTATTTGGAATTGGACGACCAGTTTGAGCAGGAGAGGAGGGCAATGCGAGCAAGAGAAAAGGAGAGAGAAAAGCGTGAGAGAGAGCTGGAGAAAAAAGCCAGAGAGCAAGCTGACCAATGTAAGTTTCTCCAATCTGCCTTCTGTGTCAATCGATGTTAATTCAAAGATTTTAAAGATCAAGCATGTGTAGATGCTGTATTTTTATGCGTTTTGTGTTTGTGTTCTGTTTATTTTAGTGGTGGCTCTGGAAGAGCAGAAAGCAAATCTGACTCGAGAACTCAACTCACTGAAACACACACATAACAAGGTCTGTTGCTTTTTTAGTTTGTCTTTTGGTTACTGTAAATGTCTCACAATAAAAATCCAGTTTTCCTCTTTTACATGCAGTTAGTACTTTCACAACGGGAGTTGCTAGACAAGAGAAAAGAATGGGAGAGCGAAGCCTCTGTCTTCAGGTGACTTGAGCACCCGACCTTGTTTGGAAGTAACCTGTCCTATCCTGAAATGCCACAATTCATCATCTGTTCTAATGTGACTTGTAATAAGTTTTTCAAAACTCTTCACATATTTAGCCTGTGAAGATAACAGTGGTGTCATATGTTTTGCAGGAATCATGCCCATGGCAGATACACAGATGATGTTTCTACTGATGGTCAAACGAAAACCACCATTGTGGAAGAGGTGAATTTAGAAAAATCTCTTTTATATTTGCATTTGTACATTCGTAATATAAAAGATCTGCAAATTAACAAATCCATCTGTTCTTTAAAACAGCATGGTCCAAAAGATGGCGAGGTCTTAGAAATGATGGTTTCTAACAGCACAGTTACTGATACTGAGAGTAACCATGACACAGATCACATATTCATCAGTGACATCATAAGCTCCACCCCTGAGCTGGCCTATTTGAAGGGACTTGTTGAAACAAGGTGCGGTTATTAAGAAAGAATAATGATCTAGATCATCTTAAATCTAGATCATAGTGACTGTTATTCAATGTCACACTCACAAACTGTTGAGGTGTGGAATTGTTTTATACGTTGGGCTCCAAGTTCATAGGCGCATGTCTACTGGCTGGTTAGGTATTTAGTGGCTAACACCCTGTCTACACCGACGCGATGCAATCCAACAAAAGAGAAAAAAACCCATTGGAACCCATTATAATTTTAAAGGGCCGGTATGTACATTTTTGGAAGATCTTTTGAAAAAAATGCAATATAATATATATTACTATCTCTTCAGAGGTAAAAAAGCCCTTACATAATGAAGCGTTGTTTTTATTACCCTACATACATACACCGCTGGTCCATTGCATGTAATTCGCCATGTTGCTGCTGGATTTTACTAACAGGTCCTTTAAAATGTATCCATATTGAATGCGGCATGACGCAACAAACCCATTAAGAATAAGGCATTTGTAGTGTTTCATAGTGTGCCTCTGGTGTAGGCAATGTGTTTGCTTGTTTAGGTAAGAAGAAATGGTGTGTTACTCTGTGTTCACTTTCACAGGATTACACCTGATTTCCATTTCGCTTGTCCTACTCTTAAAATGAATATGTGTCCAAGTGGGTAACTTTCTTGGCATTACTAAACCAGTACTTAACAGTCTGTTACACTTGCTGTATGTCTGGCCATAAGAACACATTACAACCAATTGCATCTCGATACTGCGTTGATTGAAAATTGTTAACATCAGTGATGTAATCTAAAAGTCTACAGTATGTGATAGCATAGCAATACGCCATCTTACATGTCATGTACATGTCAGTTTATGGTAACTTCCTTATTTTGTATTTACTTCCACATTTTAGAATAATAGTAAACTAATTAAAACTATGGTTTGTTCTCTGAGAGTTGAACCCATAAGTTTAACCATTAATCTACATTAACGCCTCTTATTATTAATTGACTAATGTTTTATGATCATTTTTTTTATTTTGTGGGACTTTTCTATTGCTTTGCTGAATTTGTTTCTTGGCCATAAGGAATCTGTTTCACTTTAAACAACTTACATTTTTTATTTTATTCTGTTTTTCCAGCTCCCCTGTTTGTTCCAAGACAGGTAGTTCTGAATCCAGTTCAAGTTTGTTTGATGAGATCAGTCAGGTCAAGGTGAAGGAAAAGGAGGGGAACGATGACCAGAAGGTGAAAGATGAAAAAGCAGAAGAGGAGGAAGTTGCAGATGATGACATGAGTAGCTTAGACTGGAACTTGAGGAATACTGACTCTTTATATTCGGAGTTATCTGAACTCAGCCGGGAATATGTGGAAAATGTAGACCAGGGGGCCAGTGTCAGAGGTATGTTGTATACATAGTGTCTGCATGTGTGTGAAAAAGAAAATTTAAGATTAATTAGAGGGAAGAGAAATTAATGTCAGTTTTAATGAAACCTGAGCCTTGTTCGCACGGGATTAGTATTATCTTTGGACCTCGTGTGATTTAGAAATGATCTCCCCACATCTGTATTTCTTTTAGCGCACACGATTCCTTTAAAGCCAGGTGTATGTAAACCTCTGAAAATGGTATTGGTGTTTCCTGAAAAACATTTAGGTATTTTTGAATCTTCTGAAGGACATTAGTGAAAGAAAAAGTAAGATGTATAAATAAAACAATTTACACCAAAACCATTTTCAGAGGTTTACACCCACCTGAGTTTAAATGAATGGTGTTGACTTTGTGGGCACCACTAAATGTTTCTATCTATTGTAATAGTTGTGTATGAGTCTCTTGATTGTCCTCAATGTAAAAAGAGGAATCTTAACATCATACAGCTACTGCTGGACATGAGTCAAATAAAAAAACAACTATGATTTAACATAAAAACTGTCATTGATTGTTTAGGTAACATCAGACAGTATTAAGAACCAGGGGTATGTAAACCTTTGACCTGGGATATTTTTAGAAATTCTGTTATTATTCTTTAGTGTGAACTTTGTTAACATTTCTTTAGTGAAATAACTTGCTCAGTGCAGGACTAAATAAAAAAGTATTTAAATGAAATGTAATAAATAAATTAGTTAAATCATTCTAAGATAAATGAGGTATAAATATAGAATTACAATGGGAGATTGTTTCATGAAATATATCGTTACCGTGAAATAAAATTACTCATTCCGTGAATTTTTTTGCGATTCCGCCCACCTCTACTATGTCCTTACCGGACGTGACGCTGTGGCACATAATAGTCAATTGGCCATGCGACGAGCTACAGTGGATTAACATGAAAAAGAGTGGCATTTCGTTATTGCCACGTCTGGCTTTATTTTGCAATAAACCAGCTGAAAGCATTTCTGACATTTTAAGCATTTTTTAAGCAGTCTCATTATGACACATGGTATTCAGGGTTGTGCAATAAATGAACAGTTTAAAGGTGTTATGTATTTGTGTTCTTTAAAGCTTTGTTTTTCTACTGTTTGCAGATAACACAGACCAGTTTGAGCAGATTCTTTCCCAATCCGACGAACTTAAACGCACCCAGTAAGACCTGAAATCTTTTTTTAAGGCTGCTAAAAATATATGCCATGATCGAGAATTTATGAGCACAGCAGCTTTATTTCTGATCTCGCTTACTTTCTGACCCTATGTTGTTTTTGTTTTGTGTTAGTGAAATGGTGGATACTGCTCGTAAGGCCCTGATTTCCCGAGTTGAAGAGCTGACCAATGAGAGGTCTGCCCTGAATTTGGAACTTGCTTCCTGTTGTGAAATCATCACCCGACTGGAAGGAAAAACCAAAGAGATGGAGGAGGAATCCAAACGGTAACTCGCCCTCTGACTGATTTTCGTATGTGCCAGCTGACATATTGGTACATTCAATAAACATAATACCAATAATACAACAATTGAACCATTTTAGTTATTAAATTTTTATATTTGATCTAAATTCGCAAATAATCTATATAATTAATTTGCATAATATGCAGTACATTTGCTTAAAAATAGAAGTTACTAGCAGAATTGTTATGTTTCAGACTACGAAAGGAGCTGGAGACAGCCCAGACAGAGGACCCTGATGTAAGACTCCCTCTCATTTCTTTTTTCACACTGTCTGTGTGATAGATTTCAGTTGCAATGTTGTAATGTTTTCAGGAATATTTCAGAAATGCGTTACCCACTTTCTATTGAAAACTGTACCTTCCTTGGCTTGCAAATGGTCATAATACCTCTTTCTGTATAATAATCTGTCATATATATATGAATTCTCATAGTAATCCTTGATTTCTTCTGTTCTCTGTAGGCGTCTCTGCCCACCTCCCTCCGTCGCTTTTCACGTTCCGAAATGGCTCGAGTTGTCATGGAGAAGAATCAATACAAAGAGCGTCTCTTCGAATTACAAGAAGCTGTGCGGCGCTCTCAGGCTCTGAAGTCCGTTAATCTCCCAGAATGCAATTTCTTGTCTCTTTGTCTAACCTGAAATTCAGAACAATTCACTGGGAATCAGTTTACCTTTGCTTTATCATTAGTGCTAATTGCTTATAGTGCAGGTTATATAGTTCATTCAGCACCTTTCATTCTATAGACATGAATGAAACGGCATAGCTTGAGAAAAGAGGCGCTATTACGATTGGACTATTTGTAGTATATGCTCATTTGTGTTTTTTTTGTCGTCTGTTAGAGTTAATAAAGAAGAACGCATCCCTGTTGAAGGAAAGGGAAGTGTCTGGAGCAGGTGAGGGATTATAACCAGTCCCTAACACCGTATCCACACCGGACGCAACAGGCGCGGCATGACGACCTGCTTGTTCTTAATGGGTTTGACAGGCCTGTCTCATCCGGTGTAGACACGGTGTAAGAGTCACTTTATACATGTACTTCCTGCTCTGACTCTTTTTTTTTTCTGCAGGTTTAATCGTTTTCTGGGGCTAACTAAGGGTCCATTAGTTCCAGCCACAGCTTTAGCGTTAACCGCCTCCCCCACAACAGGTTCACAACAAACACCAGGGGATTCTCCACAGCAACACTCCATGAGACAGGCCCAAACAGAGTAAGTAATCTATTGAAAGAAATTCATATAATATACATAACTATGTCTTTAGAGGTGTATAAAGGCCTTACATAATGAAGGGTTATGTTTTTATTACCTTAGAATGAGCTATTTCAATCTACATACACCACGGATCCCCTTACTTGAAATTCACCATGTTGTTTCTACTGTAGCCCTAAACGGACACAGTGTTCTAAAGAGCACATTTCGTAAATACGCTTTTTTTCCTCCTCCATCAATACATTGAGTGAGCTATTGGATGCAACTCGCAACGTCACAGCTAGATGCGGCTAAATTGCACACACTGGACCTTTAATTTGTAATTACTTCACAGTTCACATATGGACACAAAGGCCCCAGATCAGTGTCTAAGAACTCGATAGTAAGATTCGGACCAAATATCATTATGTCTGTCTTACTCTCATTAAAATGTAAAAAGGAAGAGGCCATCCAATCTTTAATATCTTTAAGACAATCAAAGAGAAGTTGTAACGAACTGCCCTTTTCCCGTTTAAATGTTAAATTTGTGTGTCATCTGCACAACAATGGAATGAAATATGGGGACAACAGTACAAGACCTTTTACACAGGTGAACAGGGGCTTCTTTTGAAAGTAAAAAAGGAAAGAAATAAAAAAGAAAATAAAAAAATGGATTGTTTTTTATTTTGTATGTAATTCTGCTATTAAGTTATTCAAATGATTCTCATCTCTTTGTCTCTCAGGAGCTCTCCATCTCCCAGATTACGCAAGAGAGAGCTGTATAGGGAGATCCGTTCTCACGTGTGGGGAACTCTGGGTAAAAAACAGCTCCACGGCTGGAGCATACCTCTTGCTGTTACAAACATAAAGGTAAACATTGCGCCCCCTTAACTGTGTATATACATTAGCGTTAACCTGTGAGCCACATGTGTGTCAGAGACAGCGATTCGTCTCATAGTTCCTTTTCACAACAATCTGCACACTTTCCATGATGTGTATTCTGTAGATGGTTCGATCCAACTATGAGATGTGGCTTTCAGATCTTTTAGATCTAAAATTTGAGTCCAGTTTCACTAGATCTCTTTCCGTCAGGAACCTATTAAATCCGGAAATATCAACTCCTTTGTGAGTCAATACTTTAACCCAACCACCAGGGAGATATAGAGCTGAAAGGAAGAACAGCAGGCAGGAGACGAAGTGATGTTGAATAAACTAAAAAAATGATTTATTGAATAATCTCAGTTGTGCTTAAATGCTCAGTCTAGCTCTGTCAAACTTCGTCTGAATAGAAACAGATTCAATAGGTGTTGTTAACCATGCAAGCTTACAGTGTCAAAACATTGTCTCGTGACGTTATTATGAACCTTGAGATGGAGACCACTGGAGGTTCATATCAGCATAAGAGACAATACAACTCCCAACAAGGTTAAACAATATTGAAAATAAGGACGAAATATAACAAATAATACGAATAAAAGTGAATACATATGATAAATGAATATATGATAAATGCATAAACTTAATAACGGTTAGTAAATATACATTGGAAATGACAATGAAGGGAATAATGTAATAAATGAGATAAATGAAGTAGAATAATAAAATCGAATAAAACAAGAAACAACTTTATTTTTCTATCCAGATCTATCAACATGCACAATTCCCACTGCATTACTCTAGCTAAACAACACTATACTTACCCCCTAGACTGTTAAACAATCTAAATGATACTTATTTGAAAAGTAAAAATGCTATTTCGCCACAGTGTAAAAGTTTTTGTCTATGGAAAGTCCCCACAATGTATAACAAATGTGTGTGTGTGGAGCAGGACTGTGACCCTTCTCCCGAACCTAAAGATGTGCCCGTCCTCATCCACTTGAGACTGCTTGATCAGAGAGATGCTACAGCTAAGGTGGGACACCCTTGAAATCAACCATTGGTCATCAAAATCTGTTTCATTTTTAGGTACACCCTGTGTGTACTGTAGTGTTGGGTTAAAACTCCCATGAACTCCTTATATTTTTGTCTGGCCACATGAAAACACAAACAAACAATATATAAACAAATAACGAGGAAACAAATATCATAAAATTGGAATCACTGAATGAGTCACTGACTGAATTTGTCAGTGCAGTTACTCTAAACCACAAGCTTGTGTGTCATTTTTAAACTGTGCTGTGTCATCAGTGAATCACATAAAGTTGATTTAAATAAAGATTTGAGGTAAAAGGGAAGTGAATCATTCTTCTGCTATGTGCCTTTAGCTAGTTGGGAACACGGGTCAAGGATTTCGAAATCTCAGGACAGCATTTATGGTCTATATAAACATTTAATCTCTTTTACAGCTCACATGTGCTGTCGCAGTCCCTCCAGACATGTCAGGAGATCAAACGGTAGGCTAGGTGTCAATCGCAGTCAGTTATTAACCTCTGACTCTTAACTTGCAGAGCAGATCCTTCGTAAATTTGTATAATTTTTTTTTAATTGTCATTTCCATCTAAATCTATGCCATGTTGTCTCATTTCACACCCCACCTCCCATCCTCAGTGCTCTGTGTGGGCCATCACTGGACCGGCATCCAGAAGTGATGTCACAGTGATCGACCCGGCACGCTCCAATACCATTCTGGATCAGTTCAGCCTTCCACCCAACTCCCCTGCCTTATGCATCTCTGCTGTGCCCTCAATAGGTCAGTCTGAGCACTGCAGCCTAGTAGATTGAAAATTAATATGTGTAGTTAAGTTGTTTCTTTATTATGCTTTGAAACATTTTTGTACATTTCATAACATCCATTTACATCCTAGTCATTTCAGCTACTGTTAAAGTGATAGTGCACCCAAAAATGAAAATTCTGTCATCTTTTACTCACCCTTTTGACAATTCAGTCCTGAATGACTTTCTTTCTTTTGCAGAACACAAAAGAAGATATTTAGAAAATGTTTGTTAAAGGCACCCATTCACTTGCATTGGTTTTGTGTTCATAAAATAGAAGTGAATGGGTCCCGCGGCTGTTTGGTTATCAACTTTCTTTAAAATATATTTTTTTGTAGAAAGAAAGAAAGTCACACAGGTCTGAAATGACAAGTGGGAGAACCGTCCCTTTATTTTTGTATTTTTGTACATTCATGCTTTGTCTTAGAGTTGTCTGGTGGTGTTTCAATTATTTTATTGCTTGTCAGGTGATACTGCCGGAACCGTGTGGATTGGAACACAAGATGGAAGGTGAGGGCATGACATGTTTACATTTGTTTACATTTGCTCATATTTAGAGTTTTAAACAAATGTGCTCCTCTCTGGCAGTGTGCTGATCCATTCAGCGTCCATCTCACGTCGCCTCTGTTTGCAGTCTGTCTGTCTTTCCGAGGGTGTGCACTCCTTGACGTAAACTTTCTATTGTTCTCAACATCTCCAATACGTTGATAAATCCACAACAGTGGCCAGAAGTTTGTTGAATATCTTCTGTGTACAGGTATTCTCAGGGTGAGGTGGTTGCAGGGTTAGCCAATGGGACTCTTGTATTCTTCACTCACAACTCAGGTTTGTGTGTATGGGGTTTCATTTGTTTAATTGTGTGAACTATAACTCAGATGTATGATTTTAAGTATGTTTTTTAGGTATCTGGAATCTCCATTCTCAAGAAGTGCTATTGCTGGGTTCACCGCCGTTGCAGCCCGTACGCTGTTGCCTGGCTAAAGAGGGGTGCATTTGGGTGGGATACTGGAATAAAGTTTACATGATCAATGTGAAACAACGGAAAATAGAGGTTAGTCTCAGATGTGGATTATCTTGTTTTTACGTTGGAAACATTACTTTCAACCCCTGAGATGTGTCGTTTCCATTCTGTGTTTCTCTTAGAAATCGTTCACGGTTTCAGAGCGAAGTGAGCAGCAGGTGCGTTTCCTGTGCTCAGCAGGAAGTGGAGTTTGGGCTTCCTGCCGGTTGGATCCCATCCTTAGGCTTTTTGATTGGACGACCGGTCGGCCATTACAGGAAGTTGATTTATCGTTCATGGTGACTAAAGCTTTAG
This sequence comes from Triplophysa tibetana, assembly GCA_008369825.1. Lineage (NCBI taxonomy): Eukaryota > Metazoa > Chordata > Actinopteri > Cypriniformes > Nemacheilidae > Triplophysa > Triplophysa tibetana. Next base: position 13,269,928 of record CM017916.1, read on the forward strand.
GTAAGATGGAATGTTTAGCTATTATAAAATGGTCAGTTTTGGTCCTTGATTCTGATTGGCTGAGCCAGTTCTAAACCGTTATAAAATATCCTGATTTTTGACAGCTATATGACATAGCTAAATATCATTTTATTTACTTTATTCATGAAACCGTTATATAACCTTTTTATAAAAGCAATAAGCACCGCGAGCAGTGGGTTACAGGGCATTTTATAACAGCTAAGGGGGTTTTAGGCACGTAGCCCACTGCTTCTTGGGGGTTATTGCTTTAATTGATGAAACATGTGAATGGGGTACGACAGAATATCAATATTATATTTGATCTTGCGTTATTTCACTTGTTTGTTATTTCTTTCATCAGGGTCTGCGTACCTGTCTCTCTCTACTCTACAGATCACAGCTTTATCTGTGGTCAGTGGACGGCTGTGGGTGGGCACAGGAAGTGGTGCTATTTTCTCAATCCCCCTATCACTAAGTGAGTGTTGTTGTTTTTAAGTAGAATAAATTAATAAATCAGTCTTTTTTTTGTTTTCGGTTGTGATGCTTTTATAGTGCTTTTAAAAATTTGCATTGTTCTTTTCTTGCAGGTTCAGAGTCCTGCTCTATACCGTACTGCTCTCTGGCTTTGGCTCAGCTGTGTTTTCATGGCCACCGTCAAGCAGTTAAATTCATTATTTCTGCACCAGGTTTGAAACACTTGATTTACTTTAGATAGTATATTTAACAATAGTATTATGAGTAATTATTTACAATTAACCATCACTCTGCTTTTCTCTTTTTTTGTCTTGGTATTCTTTATTAATGCAGGTTGCAGCAATTCTTCAAATTCAACAGATGGCGCTGTTACCTCTCAGCTCATTCTCAGTGGAGGGGAAGGATACATTAACTTCCGAATTGGTGAGAGTTACCATTTGTGCCTGGATAGTAAACCTTATTCTTTAGGACTCAATGAGTGACTTAACATAGTTAATATATTGATGCTATAAATGAAGATTTTGGTTCCAAAATTAGATAACTCAAAAATCTAGTTTTCTATTATGTTATCGTGTTTTTATGATGTTTTATTTTATAAGTTAGCTGTATCTTTTGAGTTATTATGGCTTAATTCAAAACAAACCAACTGCAGTACGTACTTATATTCTTTGTAATGCACAATAAAAAAACATGATTTCTGGAAAAATTGTAAAAACAGAGTTAAATCTTTTGGAACCAAACTCTTCAAATATTCATCAATTTGAGAAGGTTCCTTTAAAAGTGACATTTGATTGAAGGTCTTGTACTGAAAATAATTGAATGTTTTTCCTTTTTAGGAGATGATGGTAGTGATGGTCCCAGCGAGTGTGTCCCACAGAGATCCGAGCGAAGCCACATGATTATTTGGCAGAGCCCCATCCCCTCCGTGCCCAGCTCCGCCCTTTAAAAACACAAAAACTCTTTCTTCTACCATTGTGAGGATGTGAATGAACACTACATACAATGGATTAGTGTTCTTCTCTTATTGGTGCTTATAAATGTATTCAGGGACACAGAAACAATCAATATTTTTTTTACTTGATTTGCAGTGAACTTTCGGTGTAGGACTGCGTCCTTTTTTATGACCTGTTGAATGGCTTCACTCCGCCGTGCCTTATTGTGTTTCCAAATCAAGTCTGGCCGGTGTTTTACTTTCTTTTGTTGCACAGTAATCCTAAATACTGGAACAGGAGACAATTGTAAAAGTGATGCAAAGCTTTATTTATATTAAATGGAGAGTGACGTATTTAGACTGGAAGTATTTTCATGACAAACATCCAGTCTCAGAATCTCTTGTGGCAGCCTGTTGTCAAGACAGGAAACTGACAAAGACTGACACACTTCTTGCATTTGAGATACAGATCTCTCCCGTTTATCGTTTTGTTTGAGAACAATGCATTACAATGTTATGGTAATATTCTCTTTTCCATTTGATTGTTTCCCAAGTTATTTGTTGTATAATTGAGGGTTCTGTTAAGCATATTTGGCTATAATGCAGTATTTTGTGAGTGAGGGAACATGTGGCTTTACCTATTTATGTGAGACCGGACAAAATCATCCGAATTGGAAAATCTAAGGCTTTTCCTATTGAAATATGTCATGTGTACATTTGTAAATATATATATATATAAATATATATATATTGATTTTCTATTATTTCTCTATATTATACTATGTGATGAGTTTTGGCTCAAGTGTTTCAGTATTGTTAAAATAAAGCACCAAAGAGACGACATATTTTAAACAATGAAATATTTATCAGTGAATCTCTCAAGACGTAAAAACAGATGTTTAACACGCACACGCTCCCATTGATCCTAAATGCAATGCGCAAAAGCTTCCCCAGCCCATACCTCTACCATCATGTATAATACAGGTACTGGCCTATAACTGCAATTGTATACATTTAGTTTTTGTAGTGCAAATAGTACACTTGAACACAAACCGTCAATTAAACCAACAGATGTGTAACCATCTGTCAACCTTCAGGCATGAATGACCAGCTTTCAGGGTGTGTTATAGCTGAGGTGGTGCCTCCTTATACGCCGGCTGAGGGTCCGGGCAAGCCGCTCCACTGCACTGGGTTTGTCTGTCGGCTCCATCTCAGATATCAAACCCTCAATGTTTCCGCTGTACCACATGAGCCAGCCCCCCATAGACAGCAGAACCAGCAGAGCCCCAGAATACACCAACAGGTCACCAAAGTCACGACCATTGATCTCAAGTGGGACAAAGACTCCAATCAACAGGATGGAAACACCAAGGAGATCCATGAGGACTGCAAACACCAGGACAAACTTACAATGGGTCAATCCGACAGGTTCAGTGCTGGACATTGTGAATCGTTCCCTTTGAAGAGAATAGCAGTTGGGTACAAAAAAAGAAAATGTCAAACAAAAAGTTGGAATTAATCAGTCGTCAACCACATATGTAATTTTGTTGTTAATACTACTCAAAAATATCTGTGTGAAGTGAATGATTTTACAACAAGATTACAGTTAAGTAAATTTGTTAAACACAGTGAGGAACGGTAACGTTAGGCCTATTATAGATAAGGTGTTTTAGATGAGGGAAATCCTTGCAAAAGGAACTGGTAAAGGAACCTGTAATTAAGCAATGGTGTATAAAAGAGAAAATACTATAAAATATTCTCTTCTTACCTTTGTCACAGAAATGATATACTTTTAAGACGCTGGCATTTAATAACACGTTTCGTCAGCGGTGTTTCCGGCGTCCAATTGAGTTCCACACTTACGTCACGCAGGTGATGTCACATGACATTCCTTTTCTTTGCTGTTTCCGATAACGGACGAGTTTGCACTATTTTGAGTTATAAAAGGCGATTTTAAGATCAGCTTATGATGCTTGTAGTAACACAGCCATGACGTTTTATAGCCTTTTTTATTCTGTGTTCAGTTTCAAAGCATGACAGAACATGTTTAAATCCAACATGAAGAGTTTAAGCATAATGAAGAGGTGGATAACTTCATGAGTTAAAAACAATATAACAGCTTCAAAATTCTATAACGCATTTATTTATATACTTTTTATTTTATAAGATAAGAGTTTTTTTCAAGTTTAGGGCTGCTATGTTACTGTGAGGACCCTAAAAGGGAACGTTTTTAAATCATAATTGCAGAAATCCCACAATATTAAAAGGTGGAAATCTTCTCAATTTCAATTTGACATGGAACTTCCCCATCGCGGACATGCGCGAGTCATTTCCAGCTCTGTTTATTCTCCAGCTATGACCGCGGATCCTCTTCAAACCAACACCAAGTCGTGAGGCATAACGGGATTTTACACGGTCTGTGGTCTTCAGCCAGCTTTTCATGACAAAATAAACACAAAACACGAAGGTCAAACCACCACATTTCTATGCTGTGGCTAAAGGTTTCCTTTTCGCGTTATACTGGAAATGGACTCTTTTGTGGATTGTGTGTCAGCAGTAAGGTCAATAAAAGTAAAACAAATAAATTGTAATAAGATCAGATACTGTTAGATTTAATTTCCGCATAAATGAATATACACATGCAAACTAATGAATTGTGAAGTTGTTAAGCTCACTGAATGCATTCCTGGCTAGATAGTTGGAGGAAGGGTTTCCCTCTGGCCATATGGGGGGATTCCCAAGCTAAACATTCTTTGTCTTATCTGCCATACCTTATTTGTTCATTCTGTGAACCCCTGGACATTTGAAACCATCCAGAGGTCTTTTGTTACCTATATAAAGGCTTGTAGATTCTAAAATAAATGAGGTCAAAAGCATGATGCATTTGTGTCTAGTTCTTGTGGTCCCAGATCTGCAGAAGAATTCTCTCACAACATCCAACCTATTTCTAATTTGATTTTAAGTGTAATCCAAAACATAGAAAGAAACTTAGTGTTCGAAAGGAACCTGAAGTTTAACAGATACATATCTCATCTCCAGAATATTATACAGCTCTGGCCATTCCTTTTGTGTTGCGGAAAATGGTTTCCAGCCTATTTTTTATCTTCAATGAAGTAGGCGATTGATATTATACTTTATGGTATAGGCCTACAGAATTATAATTCAATTCAACTTTTAGACACTAAGTCCATAGGCAATACATGAATGCAAACAATTAAAAAAGCCAGTTATACCAATGTTTTCTCATATTTGACTACCACATAACCCAGGGTTTGACATTTACATTATAATGACATTCTGAGAATCACCTAACCGACATGTAAATGTATACATCATATTTCTAATTACAGCTTGAAAGGACTGAAACCTTGCCTTTCAAACAGTTCACTTTCACTGCTCCACCTTGGCATTTTCAGCAAAATCCTAAAACAGTCATTATAAGCAACCTGAAGCTTACAGAGACTTTCCTTTTAAGGGCCGTATAAAGACATGGGTTGGGTTTCCCGAAACCTTTAACACTACGTCATTCTTAAGGTGTAGTCCTAGTTGAGTGGTAATGCTAGCAATATTCAAATACTGTACATCCAATAAAGTGAAAGAAATACATTTAAAAATGTTGCATAGTAAATGTAATGTTATTGTTTCGAAATTTTAGCTGATTTATGCAAAAAAGAAAGTGTAGAAATTTGTCATTTATTTTTTTCATGTGTTTTATCACTTTTCTTATGATGTTGAGTTTCTATTGTTTTCTTAAGTTAATATGGACTGTAATTTACACATTAAGGATATAATTTGCTTTTATGAAAACCAGAACAAATTTTTAGAATCAACTGTTAACTTTCTTATCCTTGTGGCAAAATTCTTTGTTCACAAACAAAGGTTTCTTGAGAAAATTCCTTCCCTTTCCTTATGTGATCCTTATGTGATGTAGAACATTTAATCAAATCACTAAGATAATTTATAACAAAAAATGTATTTCTTTGAGAAATATGAGAAATATATGACGAGATCTTTCATGTAGGCCTACTATGATTAATATATAATTTTTTTACTTTATTATTATTTATTATTTTCTTCTTTATCTTTTATTCTATATGTTCAGATGACTTTGGATGTAATTTTGGTATATTTTAGGTAGTGTATGCAAAGTTGTATTTCCTTATTGTTATCTCTGAATTGCATAAAAATAGCAGCATATATTCTGCTATATTCTGAAGAAAGACTCAGCGATATGAAGGCTATGGGAAACCCCTGTGCAATTAGCTCTAAAAAGGTTTATCTTTACTTCACACATGAAATTTTCTAACCAACATATATCCTTGAGCATATAATGCTAATACATTTCAGCATCATCACTCATATCATCCATGATGTGTGCCAAATATTTAGTACATACACTTGCCCAGATAAAAAAAGATCTGGAAATGTAAGTTCAGCATCCTCTTTTGTTCTTCATATCAACAGTCTTTATGGTATTATACGCCACTACAAATCGTACACCAAATTCGGAAAATACATTCAGGAGTGGTTGAAAACCATTCCCAACTCCATTACCTAAAAGCAGCTGACATGCTATTGCCCCATTTTATCTGCAAATTTTGGTTGTCATACCAATATGTCAATATTCTTAACCAACTATAAGGACCCCCCTTTGTTTTCATTTAATAAACAATTTTTTATGATGAACTCTGTATAAATGTCTTTTTTGGCATCAATAAAACCGTATGACCGAAGAATTTTGTCTTTTATACAGTTCTACAACTTCTTTCCGGGCATAAATACAAATGTCAGTATGTGCTGTGCCTTAAAACCAAATTGATTATTGGTGGTATCAAGATAAACACTTTAATCGATACAATAGTATTCTTTTCAGAACCTTACAGCAAGCTTACTGACCAGATAAACTCAGGCAACAGCCCATGTAGCATTAATCCAGTAACACAAATACTGAGAGGAATATTTTATACTTTGCATTAGTTAACTTTTTCTGGTCCTGAAGAGGTCCCTGTCTGGAACTACATCCTATGTCATGAAAGCTTTATTATGTAATGCTGACACTTACTTTTTCCATGCTGGCTAATTATTCTATTTCTTAGTATAGCATTTAAAATATAGTTTACTAGCCTTATACAACGCTTCAATTACCATCATATCACATATCACAAAAAGCTCTAGCATGGGTAGTGCCCTTACAATTAACATCCAAACACATGAAGACATGATCTCTGGGTAATACCTTATTTAACAAAATATCTGAATAATACTCAGTAGAGACATGTTAACTATGTATTGTAGCAGCAACAATTTCGTTCAATCAATACATTTTAAATAGTTGTGAGGGATTCTTTATCATAATGTTCATTGGTATTGCAGGAAAAGCAGACACATTTAATATTTTCTTTCTTTTTAATGTAACAGATGATAAAAAAACATTCTGCAAATATTTTGTTGTACACAATTAAACAAATCGTCCTACATTTAAAATAAATATATTTCAAATCGCATTTATTTGTATAGTACTTTTCAGAGTCAACACTACTGCAAAACAGCTTTACTCTAGGACACATAAAACGTAGATCTTACATATTGTACATTTGAAATCGATCTATGGTATAATGTCTTTTACAAAAAATATTTGTTCAATAGATTTAAAATATGAGGTATACTGTACATGTAGCTACAAAACAAAAACATTGTTGAAATGTATTATTGCATTAATTAATGGCCAAAATTATTTGCCAAAAAAGTCTAACTGAAGCATATAAGAGAATGTGGGTTTTATTTGAATAGTCAAAAATGTTTTCTTCAATTTCTGCTGGGCATTGAATCACAAGGTGTCCTAATGTGCATTATTTTCTCCAAGCCTCTTTAAAGACTTAGTTTACACTGAACAACTGTGCAACATGCATATAAACATTTTAATGCATTTTAAATAAGCAAAAACAACACTTTGGCAAATACTGTATTGGTTAATACTGTAATTTTCACTTTGGATAAAAGTGTGCTTATATATAAATGCACGTTAGTGTTTCATCTTCTTAGGGGGGACACAATCCCATGTAAAGCTACTAAGAAATCTCCTGCGGTACCCATGCTGACATCCACAAACTGTGTTATTTTGGGCAGTACATGATGAAATCTCCACTGCATGAGCTGTCAAAGAGAATTCAAGTAAGATAGAAAGATAAGCACAAATCAATACAGCGAAATGCAAAATGGTCAATGTCAGGGTTATAAAAAGAAAACCGTCTTACGTCTACTAAGCTTGATGCATTTCTGGCATCTAAAGCAGTTTGGAAAATAGTTCATCCTGTCTTGGTAGGTCCCTTCTGTACATTTCTCACATATAGACTTCACTCCACTGGAGCATTTCTTTACTAACTTATACCCTAAGGACAGAAGAAAATAGTGAGATCGATCAGTCTTAACCAAACAGAAGCATTTTAGTTTTGCACTCTAAGAGTCTCATCTGAAAATGAATTATCGTTAATCTGAGGTTCTTTGATAGATCACTCCGATGCTTAATTTATTCAGACACTTACATGAAAACCTTACCTGGTTCACATTTGTCACAGCAGAACCCATCTCCACACCAGAATTCATTTCTAGCACAATCCCGTTTGTTTTGGACACTCCTGTGTCCAACTGCAAATTCTACGACCTGTGGGGAAAGATCAAAATTGGAAAGATCCACATTGCAGTGAATGAAAAATTCTTACTTCACATTTGAATAATAATTACTCAACTAATCAAGAAATTTGTGAAATATATTCATATCTGTTGAAGTTCATGGGTTCCTCAGTGATGACTCACCAATAGTAAAAAAATGCATGTTTGAAGTTTCTTCAAATGATTTCCTTGTCTGTGCATCACGGAAGTTATGTATTGTGTGCAGTCAAACATTCTGGAAAAGGAGAAAATCACAATGCTTAGGAGTAAGGCTATTTACAGATGTTTATTTATTGTGGTATTTTATGTTGCTTTTTATGGATAACTAAAGAAAGCTGAGAAAGAACAAGATGATCTGAAATAAGTTGTCAGCCTAAAAAAATGATATATTTAATTTTATGTATGTAATATGAAATATATAGGATGTATTTTTAAGATTTTATTGATACTGCTTATAGATACTAGTACTTATCAATAATGTTCAAATGTACCGGTTCTCCTGCCCATCCATTAACAATTGTGTATCTGTTGTGCATAATGCAAACATAATAGGCCACTTACCAAGCCATAACAGAAGTCATGGCAAAAATGTAATATCTTGCAAACATTTTAAATTCATTTATTTACATATGAAGAATTTGGTTCCAATTGTTTTTTATTGTGCATTACAAATAATATCAATCAAAATGCAGTTGGTTTGTTTAGATTTAAGTCATAATGACTAAAAAATGCAGCTAATGAACACAGTAAAACACATTAAATACAGGATAGCATAAAAAACGTGATTTTAGAGAAGAAAAAAAGAGTTATCAAATTTTTGAACCAAACTCTTCATGTCACATATATTTTATACTATAGAACAAACTAACATCCTTCCCATTAAATCAAATACTCTTTCTCAGAATTTGGCTACAGCTTTTCAGAACAATTTATAGTAATTAAAATGATATTAAAAGTGCAGTGACTTTACCTCTGTCCACAAGAATCAATTTATTTCCAGTGAGCCGATATGAAGCTCCTGCAATTTCCATCCAACAAACGAGAAGTGTGAAGATTAAGGCACTACAAAGTTGTGACACTGAGGACAGCATTTTATTGTACTTGTAAATTTCGCAATATGCTTAGTCATCATAGTGAAGAAAAGATGAGGAAAACCCCGAGGACTAAAACATTTACAATTGGTTTTGTCTTACATGACGCATTCGGGAAAGGGTATAGCCTCACTATAATACACTTTGACATGCTATTCATTTTGAGGTCATACACTTTCATTGACCACAAAGTCGTCTGCTGAGTCTGCTGAGTAGACTTTACTGTAAAATTCCTAGCAGCCATGGATTTTTAGGCATATTCATATAATTTTTATAAGCTGATCTCAGCGTTAAGGAAAGTAGAAAGTAAGGTTATGCTGATAATACTATAATGCTACAAAGAGTAATTTTCTAAATCAAATGATAAATTCTTTTTTGTATACATTTTATACATGTAAATAAATGATTACATTATGAGTCAACATATGTTTGTGAAATTTATTTTGGTAAATACAATTTCCCATGTAGCCAAATTTTCAGCTTTTTTAGTTTAGTTTAATTTAGTTCCGCGCTAATTTAATTCAAGCACATGCTGACAGCCATACGCATAGCTTACATTTCCCAGAAATCAGTTAATCAAACTGACAATGACGTATGTCTCATGGATATTCCCTTCGAGTAACTGCCCGGATTCATGCTTGAATTCTTTCAACAATTGTCAGAGTTTCGGTATTGGAACAATGCGAGTGAACCTGATTCCTCAGAATTTACAAAGGAACTACTTGCCTTTATCCGTTGACCTATGTACCGATTATCATAACCCTATAATAAAGACGTGAAGCTCGTGTTTAAAAAAAAAAAGATCAAATTGAAAATGAATGCTTAATTGTTATAATTAAAATCATAAGTCTCGTGTGAGAATCATTTTTTATTTTAAAAACGTAATTGTCTCTACGTTCTGTTTTCACTACAGACATTTTATAGGTCTTAAACTAAAATAATTTTGTCATTAATCACCCTAACGTTGTTCTAAGTCTTTTTTCTTTTGTTCTTTTGTGACTTTAAACCAGAGTCGAAACAAAAGTAGCCTATACTCTGCCTGGAAAAAAAATCTGATTTAATGAAATGAGCCATGGTGAATTGTCTCCTCATGTGTTTATATTCAAATCGATTTATAAATGAGTTATATGATTTTCCATTAAAGGAAAAGTTCGTTTCACAATAGAACTGATGTCCTTTATTCACCCTCATGACGTTTATATGACCATTTCTTCGGAACACATGACATTTAACTTTCTTCTGTCCTTTAAATGTCTTCTGTTTTGTGTATTATACGATCATGTTATTTATTAACTAGTTATTACAAAGACAATATTTGGACAGCTACCAAATTTTCTAAGGTTGCAAGAGAATTTAGCTTAATAATGTGACAAAATGTGAGTTTTTATTCTATTTATAATTTTTTAATGTTGCTATACAATATTATTTTATTTAAATCATTCAAGATTAAATCGTTTTTATCTTAGTGCCTCAAACATATTTTCCTACCCATGGAAGCCCATTTCCGCCACGTGATAAAAAATCGGGGCGGCGTTCAGCCCCACCAAAACGTTGCAAATCGTTTTTTAAACGGAAACGGTGGTGTGGTTGAACACCCTGTTGTAATGACGTATGAGTTGAACTATGGCAGCCAATAAGGCCATTCTTTGTGTTCTTTTTGAAGGATTTTCGGAGCATGATGGAATTTGTTTAAATACTACAAAATAAGTATCTTAATATATTCAATTGTGTCTTATATCGAGCTGCAGCAGACGCATTTAAACGACTTTACTTGGACCCATTGTGCGAGCTGTTTCTTTAATACCACGTGGGTTGTTCATGTTGCTGCTGATTGGGCTGACATTCTTGACACACTCAACAAACAAGAGAAAACGTATCTCAAACCCCGTTGCAAACCGTTTCCAGGAAATATGTCGTTCAACCTGGAAACCGTAGCAAAACGTTGCGCACCTGTTTGAACTTGAACATGCCCCAGGCTATAAAAAGTCATAATAATGAGATAAAAAAATCGGAATTATAAGGCGAGTAATCCAAATAACAGTTAACATCCAAAGGTACGTACAATCCAAATAACAAGCGACGTCCACGGGTAATCAAGAACGGTCCAACTAGTGCAAGGAAGATAATAAAACCTAGAAAACTATCACAACAAGAGAGAGGGTATACAGGTACATCTCAAAAAATTGAAAGTGAAACCCATATAGATCCATTACACATAGAGTAAAATATTTCAAGCCTTTATTTCCTGAAATGATTATGGCTCACAGATAATGAAAACCCAAAGTTCAGTGTCTCAGAAAATAAGAATATAAGCCTACACAAGATCGATAAAAAATTATTTCCTGGTAGATGGCTGCGTTGACTGTGGACTTCAGAAAACAAAGTGGACCAACACCAGCAGATGTCATGGCAGCCCAAATCATGACTGACTGTGGAAAATTCACACTGGACTTCAAGCAATATGGATTCTGTGCCTCTCCACTCTGGGACTTTGATTTCCAAATGAAATGGAAAATTTACTTTCATCTGAAAAGAGGACTTTGGTCCACTGTGTTTTCTGAAGTCAACGCAGCATCTATCGGGAAATTTTAGAGAGTCCTCCTGGAGACGAGGGAAAGGTGTGAGCGTAATCAGGGTATGATCGGATACAAAGGATTATGGGAAGTGCAGTCCGTTAGGTTAAAAGTCCGGAGAATGGGAACAGCTAATGGGGGGCGTTTAAATATAATTCCTTGTTAAACTTATGATGAGAAGTCATATATTATAATTCTAAACTGTGGTCTGTCATTTATTTTAGTACTTTAGTATGTTTTCTGTTTTTAGATGCTTCTAGAATTGGCATTTTTGATCAGTTCAAAACAATTGAATCAGGTTGCTTGTATCAGGGTAATTAAAGTAAAAAAAGGACAGTTATTTATATTTACACCGTTTTAAGCAGCGGATGTACCCAGGGTGCACTGTCTTGTTAAGTCATGACTTCAACTTTGTGTGTCATATTTTTTTTTAAATCTCATAAACAATGAACTCCTCGTCTCATATTTTCGACATTTAATCTCATAATTATGATTTTTTAGAGCCTGGTTTTTTAATCAACTGGCGGAAATAGGCTTCCATATATTTCAGTTTATTTCTGAGGCAACATTTTAATTGTTCGTAAAGTTTTCCTATAATTTGCAGGCCAATATTTAATTTGATTTCCATAAACAGAAACGTTTTCAAAGTTATAATTTCAGTAAATTCAAACAACATTGAAATGTGAGATATTTGAAAGAAAATAACAAACGTGTGTAACAGAAACAAAATAATTGTCCTTAATTGAATTCTTAATATTGTTTTTACATTTCTTAAGAGCTTGTTCAGGGCTTTTATTTTGAAAGTTTGCGTTCCACAAACTGGTTCCAGCTTTAGGTCTCTTTGGTTTCTGTCTTCTAGTTGTAATCATTGCTGCTGAGGGCGACTTAATTGTTATTGTTAGCACGTTAGAGGATTAAAAATACTCAGAAAGATGAAAGTGTATTAAAATACACTTCACATATGTGAAGAAGAAGAAGAAGAAGAACCACGTTCAAGAGTGAGAAACGGTTTTCTAACGTTACATCTTTTGTGCAATGAACTGTGAAAGATTACGCGTTTATGCTGTTTTACGTTAGTTGGAAGAACGACTGTAAAGCGTGTATGTGTACAGTACGTGTTTGCTATAACATTAGCTTAATGTAGCCGATTTGCTTGTCATCTTAATGCACTAAATAAATAAAGCATTCTTACTCGAATACAATACTAACAGTGAATCATTTTAGTGTTATTTTTTTAACATGTCAAGCTTATTATAGTGAATTAATTAAGTGCCTGCTGTTAGTGTAAATGACGGTAGTCACTGACAGTTTGATTGTTTTGTTATGATGATGTTTGTCACGATCTGACAGTTCTTTATTATTGTCGTTTACGGACTTCTGCATTTTTGCATGCTATTTAACATGCATTTGAGCACGTTCGAGGAAGAAACTTTTAGAAGATGTAATGATTATTTGACTCCGTGTTTGCTTAGATCACAACTGCACAGACGGAAATATGAATGATGCGGATTCTGCAACGAGGAAGCATGTGAGTTCAAGAGAGCTAACGTTACAGAGTAAGTTCACGCGCAGTACACACGTCATTACCTGACACCTATAATTGCTATTGTGCACGATATTAATATGAGTTACATGTGCTTTTAATTATTATTCTTAAGCTCCAAAAAACGAGGACGCCTATGAAATCTCCATTCCCTTTGAAGATAACAACTTTGAACAACATGGACCCTTTTACAACCACAACGACCAAAACTTTGATGGTGGGTTTAGTTCTCCATGTTAAATGTGTCAACAACATTAATACGGCTGTGTATTAGGTTTATACCTGTGTCCCTCTGTGATGTGATACAGGTAATGATCCACCAGCACCGAGCAGCTCATACTTGTTGATCACTAACTTGCGCACACAACTGCAGATCTCACTAGAGAAAAACTCATGGCTGCAGAAACGGATCGAGGACCTGGAAGAGGAGAGAGACTTTCTGCGATGCCAGCTTGATCGCTTTATCTTCTCAACCAAGAGTAATGAGAGCAACGGTATGGCTTATAACCTTAAAGTAACCAAGTTATGTTTTGTTTTCCACCCTTTTTTCACACATCAGGAAAATTAAGGTTGTTTGGTGTGTTTATTAATAATCATAATTCACCAACAAAGCGTTAATAAAAGAATGAACATTTTCTTGTCCATGCAGGTAATGATTCAAGAAGTTTTTCTTGGAGGAGGAGAAGAGAAACTGACCGTGGTAACAGGACACTTCTTTATACCTTTTGCATATCAAACCCTAAACATCATACTGTCTTAAGAAGATGCTGTTCAAGTTCAGCTGGTCAAAGTCTGTGCAGTCTGAACATTGTATTCATGGAAATGGAAAATTCTCACTCTAATATAAAGATCATCTGAGCTAACTCTAGATTTAATCATTAACATTTCAGATCAGCAAGCAGAGAGCCAACGGCCAGCCAACCGTCAGTCATTCCAGCAAAGATCAACCCAACAGACCTCACCCAATCCTAAAGTCCTGAGTTCTGCTACTGGTCCAGTCAGTGCACAGATAAATTCCTTGTTCGGACCCGCCCACCCTCAGCCTCTTCTGCAGGGCCACGGCAGCACAAGCAGCGGTTGCAGCAGCAACAACAGGTCACTCAATGAACTGCAGGGTGGGTCTAAAAAGTCAGATAAAAGACTAAATAGTTGTTTGTTGAAATGATCATAGCGGTGATATATTGTAAATAAATCAGTTAAACAGGCCGGACCCGATCAAGATTTCTGTACATAATATTTTGCATCCATAGAATCTCTTTCTCTACTGGGAGATGAAGAAGAGGACGAATACCTGGAGGACCGTTACCTAGAGGAAGAGGAAATGATGTCCGGAGAGGAAGTGATATCAAACAGCATGTCTCTTCGGAATATCGGTGCACCTGGAAGGCCCAGCGGTAGTCACCCAGCTCTGAAGAGGAGAGTCTTCAGAATCCCCAGAGGGAGAGAAAGACAGAGAGGTGAGTGTGGAATAGATGACAGAAGTCACAAAAAAAAGTTTATTTTAGAAGGCAGGTGCACATTTTTTGTCCTTTAAACCCTCTTTTTTTCTCTTTGCGTCTGTTGTTCCAGTAAAAGATGCCGCAGGTGTATTGTTCCGCTACAAAAAGATCCTGGTGACATACCAGAGGCTGAAAAACATGTCCAAGGCCTTCCATATCCATGGTGTAGATCGCAACACAGTGGCCTCTACCACACCCATAGCCGAGCTGCTGCTTGTAGCCCCGGAGAAATTGACAGAGGTTGGCGAGTTTGACCCATCCAAAGAAAAACTCCTGGACTACGCCCGACGGTGTTACATCGCCCTTGACCCACAGACTCTCAGTAAAGTGCAAGCCCTAAAGAAGAACAACATTCTCCTGCCCATCTCCTACAGGTATTATTACATGTCTAATAACATGTTCTGTGAACTAATAATTAATAAACATCACTTCTAAAGCATTTTAATTAATCTAAGTGTTAATAAAGGTATTTGCTAACACATGTTTAAAAATCAAAATTGTAATTTATTGAGATTTGCTTGATATGAAAGATTCGTAGTAGGCGAATCTGAATAAAAAATGAAGTACTATATTGTTCGTTGTTAGTTAAAACAACCTAAATGAAATACAATACAACCTTATTGTGAATTGTTACTATAAATCATATCTTATAGGCCTTGCTTGTGGCGCAGAGGCACTGTTATGGGAGAACAGAAAAGACTCTTCTTAAAGGGATAGTTCACCCGAAAATGAAAATTCTGTCATGAATGACTCACTCTCTAGTTTTACAAACCTGGATAAATTTCTTTATTTGGTTTAACACCGAGGAAGATATTTGGATAAATGCTTGTAACTAAACAGTTCGTGGTCACCATTTACAACCATAGTAGAAAAATTACAACGGTCGTCAAAAGTGCAAAAATGATAATGTTATTTTATAAGGTTTTCAGTAGTGACCAAGAACTGCTTGGTGACAAGCATTAAACTAAATATCTTTCTCCGTGTTCATCAGGCCAAAAATATGTATACAGATTTGGAACAACTTGAAAGTGAGTAAATGATTAAAGAATTGTCATTATTGCGTGAACTATCCCTTTAAGATGTTTGTCAAAAGATATTTGCTTTATTTTATGCATCTGCTAATAATATGAAAAGCTTATATCCAAACCTATTAATAAGAATGAGTTTGTTTCTGCATCTCTGTATATACCTTTGTGGAAATAAAGGATGATTTCAAATTTCTATTTAATCAGCATTTCTAGATGTATTGTGTTCATTCCAGTCCAGTGTCTGTTGAATTCCAACAACATCAAACCTCAGTAGTGACAAAGTCATCCAACAGCAATGTGAAAGACTGATTGGATGAAAAGACACATGAAAACTGTGATAAAAATCGAGGTCATCACAAAATAAATATTTTTGAACATTTCCTAAATACATGTTCAAATTCTACTGTTATATTGCTTAAAAGTGAAAATTAACTTGTTTTCTTTGAGGTATTTGAGGTCCAAAAATATACAGAGCATCTTTTCTGTTATTTACACCTGTTTCTCCAGTTTTCCTTTGCCTGCAAAATCAATTGTAAATGGTGCTTATAAATAGTTCACAGAATGAAACAGAAATTATTGTTTTACCTAAACACATACTTATAAATAGTAAAATCCGAATTTTTTTCAACTGGCTTTTTTCTTTCTTCAGGTTGAAAGGAACCGATCCGAATAATCGATAAACGAAGGTATCAAGAGGTGGAACACATTTTATCCTGCTGTATCATAAAACACCTTTGCTGTATTTTATTATATCACTCAACACAACACAGACGCACAATGTCAACCTCTACATGTTGTTGTTCAGATCGGCTGTGCTCTGAACAAGGCTACTGTTACCTCACTACATATTTTGGTATAAAACTCTATTTAGTTGTGACTGATTGTCGCGATGGTCCACTGGAGCTTGAGAAGTTCCTGGACCGGGTCATGTGATCCATTCATTTAGGTCAATTGTCTGTCTTGGTTCACTGAGGCCCCTTTCACAGAAACAGGACTATGGCTTAGTTGAATTAAGATATTTATGTTGCTTTTATAAAAATGCCTTGGAAGAAGGTCAAACCTTTCTTTTTAGTCTGGGACTAGCCTTGTCTTTGAAACCGGGGCATGTAACTTTTAGCACTTATCTAAAAACATTAAGGACTTCCCCAGCTCGATATGAGCTGTCAATTTAGTTTTATTTAGAGAACCAGTGCATGTAAAAACCCATAAACGCTGGCTGTCTTATATCACAATGTGCAACTCTACAGCAAGCAGGACCTGAATGTTCTCATTAGATTCCCATTGGATTTGATTTGTGCATGTCTCCTATTAGATTACACTGACCGTTCAGCATGTGACATGTTTATATACTTTAAGTCAGTGTTTAAACAGTTGGTAGTAGTACTAGTCTAGTCTAGTACAATGTCTAGTGTGAAGCTTATGCTTATGAATGTGTGATGGCCTGAGTGTTCACATCATAGCTGGTGCTGAAGTTCTGGGTTTATGTGGATGTATGCGTGTTGATGTGTGCCTGGGTTTATGTGGATGTATGCGTGTTGATGTGTGCCTGTTTAAAATATTCACAGCTCTTCTGTGCACAGATTCAACACGTTGCTTCTTCCTTTGAAGTGATTTGACTGTCTGGCACCTTTTATTACAGATCAGGGCTCTAGTAGATTTCTGTTCTGCCTCAGGAACAGTCACTTGTGGACATTTCAAGTTCAGTTTCAGGTACAGTCTTGTTGTTCACCAAACACTGAAAGTTGTTTTTCACCGAAGCACTGTTTTTTTTTTATTTCCATGCGAAGTTGAAAGTAGCCAAAATCTGTTTATGGTGTGGTCTCTTCTGTCATATTGAGAGAAACATGTATTTAAAGTACAACTGAGTATTCGTGATGTAAAAGACACTAAAGCATTTCCTACTCAACCCTGTGCCGCTTGCATTTTTCGTTCTGACTTTTTGTATTGTGGGTTAGGGTTAGGGTTATAAATTGGTTATCGAACAAGTACAGTAACAATATGTTGAAAACCATGTCCTTTACTGTGATTCACAACGGTAAGCTTATAATTTATAGCAGTTCGGACCGATTTGGAAATGTTAGTTGTTCAAGACATGAAGAAGTAACCTACAATTTAATATTTTTAGAGATGACAAGTAACGGATTGCAGCTTTAATAATAAATTCCCTTTCTGTCTACAATGAATAAATGCTTTACCATTAAGAATGAATAAGAAGAATTCATTTTGTGCAAATCAGTTTTAAAGGAGCCATGAATTAAAACCACAATTTTTACCCTAGATTTTGTTGTATTAGAGGGAATTGTATTCAAGCGAACATCATGTGAAGTTTCAGAACTGTAAACGCCCTTGTTACTGAAATAAGTACCTTTATTGACACCAGTCCCAGCGAACGGATATGACGTCATTGATAGGTTGAACAGCGCCTCCGCAGAAGAATATCAACGAGACTTCTCTAGCCCCGCTCACTGGTTCACGCATAACAATTCTTAAGAACCGCAAATTGAGCGGAACCAGATATATCGAGCAAGCAATAAACATCCCGTTAAAGCTCGCAAAATATTGTGCAGTCAGTGCCTGGTGGTGGAAGAACACAATCGCTGCATAACCTTCCTTCGGATTCCAACATTAGTTATGCGTGGTTAGTTTATTTTTAAAGACGTTCCAGCTCACGTGGATATAACATTGAGCGTTTGTTAGATTCATTTTATAACGGAGTCCATTGCGAACAACGCACAGGTCGACGCTGGATTTGCTGAGATTTTGGTATTATTTCGGGTACACATAAATTACCGGCTGTCTACCGTTTGTTTATTTCTCATGCGAACTCTCGTAACATTTGAGACCCGTTATCGCGGTGATCTTCTCCCTGTTCGCGATCACGGTTCTCAAATGCTGAAACGTACGGTCATATACAGCATCATTAAACGCAATACAACTATAGCCTATAAAACAATACGAAAAGCCTTGCAATCACACCCGAGGCTTCACTAATCCCGTGCGAATGCGTCACATGAATTACAGGTGTGGGAGGTAATTTATAAATTAAAGGAAGTCTCCAGATAATACTAATACAGTGCGAAAACTGCAAATGGTGCTAATATCAAAGTTAATAAGAAAACTTCTCTCTTAAAATGGTAGTGTAGGCTACCCCTCGTCAAGTACATTTCTCCAATCCATTACAAATTGTAATTTGTTTAATGTCTTTTGATGTTAGGTGCAACTTTCAATTAAGAGTTTATTAAAAAATATTTCCGGTATTGAACGAGTTGTGTCAAACCACCTTTTTTTAAACTGCCGTGAATTGTTTCGGCAGGCATGCCCACGAGCGTTTGTAGAGCCGTTGTGTTCTGCCAATTTATGCTACCTCCAAACAAAACAGCTCAACCCTTACAGCTAAGTGACCCCTCCCCCAACCCAATCACAGCAGGAGGGTAGCCAAATTCTCTGGGTAGCATAAATTGACAGAACAGCAGCCGGTTTGAAAATAGCCTATTACTTATTGCTTTTGATGTTTTGAATGTAAAAACCATGTGCACGTCATAAGTAAACCTCATACAACAGTGTAAAAAATAAACAAGCCCAGTTCACGAGACCTTTAATAGAAAACAAAGATGTGATGCAATTGTTCCATGAAAACATAATACTTATATTATGTACAGTACATTGCACTTCATACGTTTGTGGAGATTCATTCATAACAGTAAATCCACCCAAGATACATCATCTGTAATTATACAAAAATGTGCCCTTGTATTGCATACATTTAATTTAATGTCCACCATTTTTTATTTTACACATTCTTACTCATTTGTCCATATTTTCATCTTATCTGTTGTATCCTGGATATAGAAAAAACATTCCTGTGAGGCTGCGGTCCGATGTGTTTACATTCCAATCTGAAGAGGATGTTTATAAATAACATAAAGCTGCTCATGCAGGTGTGCAATATATTCACTGTCTTATGGTCAGCTGGCATGGCTCTCCAAAGAGGCCACTCGTTTATCTTGAAGACGCAGGCTGCTGTCCAAACATCTCTCCAGAAGCTCCTATGAGTCCTCATTTCAAAACATATGGCAGCCTTTACGTGACCTTGTATATAAACACTGGATTGATGCTGCATGGACATAGTTGTCCTCTGTTAAATTGGAAGAGGATTGTTTTAGCAGCAAAGTCATGTTTCCCAGAGAACACACATGCTGATAAATATCCAAAATAGTCACTTTGGATTAAAGCAAAGCATCTATGAACAGCATCTAAAAACACCCTCAGCAACGTGTGGAGAACATTTAGATTGGTGAGTGCATATCATCCCTTGTGCTTGAGTGTACACTCAAAATAAACTTCCATTAAGTTTTCCATGAAATCGACTCTTTAATTCTCACAGTTCTCCCAAGGTCTTTTCAAAAAAGACTTTAAGTGTAATTCTAAACATTTTGTGGCTGAATATTTCCACCTGAGAACCTTGATGGCTTTTCACAATGCAGCGGTTGCAATTTTCATTGTGTCCAGCAGGTTTCGCTTTTTCGTTTTGTCGTTGACTATTGTCTCCACGTGCGAGTCCGGAGCCCAACCGTGTTGCCTGTCGGACAGACGTATTCCCTCCACCCATCCTGAATAAAAGAGACAATCATTAGTACGTTTTCGCAACCCACAAGTTATTAACATTTCTTAATTCATAAAGTCAACAAAGCACACCAATAGCATGTAAATGTCCATTGAGACGTACTGATATATTTACTGTAAGGGCAGCACATTAGTCATATAATATAATACATAAATTACATCGCCCCACAAGAAAGCTGGCCAAAAAGAAAGACACAAAAATATTCTAAACGCAGTGGACCAAAAATGAAACAATAAATGCATATTTTAAAATAGCATTTATACTAAAAGACTATAGGTTACATTGTTCAATGTTGGAAAATTGGCGTTCTCCTTTCTGTATAATGCATGTGTGAACACATAGCCTACATTAAGAGAATGTTAGACAATCTTTAATAGTCAGCCAGTATCCAAGGGCACACGAATATGCATTCTAGTAGATCAATTAAATCACACATTACGAATGCACAGCTAAGCATATAAAGTGTACATTGAATTTAAAGCAGAGTCTTTCTAAACCAACTCATATCTTTCTAGAAATTCTACCTGTCTGTACTGGCCAGTGTTTCTCTGTTAGGGCCAAACACCTTAAGCCTACTAAATACTGACCGTCTGTACTATGCTGGGTAACTAACAGGACGTCGGCTTTCTCTAAACTGAGTTCATCTGGTTGCTGGGCAACATAGGCTCTGATGCACTGCACTTGTGGAGAGTCTGTTAAGGGGAGCAGAGATAAAAAAGTTACATTAATACAAGATTTATTTTGACATTGCAGTGTGCTTTGGAGCAGGTGACATACCCTGAACCGCACCGAAGTCGATCTCGGGATAAGGCCGTGAGAGTGCCGATATCCAGCGCAGTTTATCAGCTCTGAGGGAATAGGATGGAAAATATCAGATGGGTCCAGGAAAAAAACTCTGCACACTGATTGGCTGTTTAAGCTGACAGTTGACCACGTAACTGCGAAACACACATCAACTGCAAAATCTCTATATGGAGTCGGAAATAATCAGATTCGAAAGGATTGAGGGATTGCTGATGAAAATGTAAACACCAAACCAAACAATTTTGTGAATATTTGTGACTCCGTCTGTGAAAACTCTGTTAAAAATACTGTTTCTACATTAAATTTTCATACAAATTGCAAAAAATATTCTTTGAAAATTTTATTTTGATATCCATCTAATGTTTATATATTTAAGAGAAGTAGTAAAAAGCGACATCTTCACATAATGACATCTTCGTTTTTACTTCCATATTTGACGCATTTTCAAATTAAATGGAATGTCGAATAATAAATATAATGGGCATGGATTGGGCTATTTCACTGCAAATTGATTGGATGTATAAAAACAGCGGTTGCTTTTTAAAATGGAATGGGCAACCCTTGAAGGGGGGGAGTGGCCGCCCTGCACAAGCTGTCTAACTTGTGTCATTTGAAATGGATAGCCACTAGAGGACTGAAGTGCATTTTTAGATTTTAACTGAAGATTATGAGTGCACATGAATTTAAAAAAGAGAGTGACCCAGATTGATAAACTATTAACAATAAACACTGCAATATTTCCAGTAAAATATTAATTTCACTAGGACTTAAGGGTCAACTTTGTTAATTTGCATTATTTTTCACGGCCTCAGCTATAATAAAGACCATGCATTTCCATACATGTTTGTTAGTTTTAGGGCGGAGCCATTGAGTATTGATTTCAATTATCAACAGTGTTTCTCAGAAATCGCATATTGCACCATTACCTCTCTAGTGCGTTTGTATATTATTAGTGTCCTTCCGAATTCTAAATGTACTATTTTTCAAGAATTGATAAAAAATCTGTATTTTCAGATCCAGTAAAATGAGCCACTGGTCAATCAATAAAGACTGATGATTCTCTGTGACGCGGCTGTCAGGATGCGCTTTCCAGCCGGTGAAGTAGATTAGGCGACATCGACAAAGGAGATTTTTAGAGCAATTTAAGTTAACCAATCCAGTTATGATACATACAGTTTATGTCATGGTTTATTATTGATCAGAAATATGCTGTTTAATTGTGATTTTTGGCAGCTATTTTAGAAATATATGCCTTCCCCGATTTGAGGAGAAATGAGTGTGGGCTTGCTACAACGTAAATAGCTGCCCAGAGGCATTGCAAATGCAGACATGGCACGACTTGAGTAAATGGACTTTGCTAATAAAATTTTTTTGGCACAAAATAAAAATGACAAAATATGTAGATATACGGATTCAGAAGGATAGCATGGCTATACCTCGGATATAAGTGCAGCACATCTTCGTTTCTGACGGCATTGACCATCACAGGTTTACTGCAGTTGACCAACACTTTCTCCTTACAAAGCAACATGCACATCAGCACACTTACTGTGTTTCAGTACGCAACAGCAGGGCCTGGTTCACCATGTGCAGCCGAAACAGGTTTTTCTGTAAGGAATGGAGTTTCAACATGCAGTTCTCAACACGCAGCTCTGCAACCGGAGCATGATCTATTACTGTAAACCTTCCGCCTCTACAAACAAAGAAAGAAACATAGCACAACAGACCTTTTAGTTTCCCCAAACATGAGAAACTACAAATTCACTTTTATGTTTAATAATGTGAATGTAAATTCAAAGGATAAACAAACGTACTCTTTCTTCAACGAAACCAGGAGATAGTCATTAAAGAGGTGCAAATAAACACTTCTCTCATTTTGCTTCATAGAGAAGTCTCTCAGTTCAATCGTAGGCCCCTCTCGTACCAGCCTGCGAGACTGGCTGATCAACGGAAGAGTCTACACACCGAGGCAAAAATGACATGTTGCATTATCCATTATTCATAGTGTTTACGATTTTCATAAAGTTTATTGCGATTTACGCTCACCCTGCATTCAAAGTCGACTTTTGCATTTAGGAACACGAGTGACTCAATGTTCTTCATTTGAGAGATGCTGTCATTACTTTCCTGAATCATCTGTAAAGAAACACGAGACAATTGTAGACATGTAGGTGAACTCATAACTGCATCACCAGAACATCAGAAAGAGGTCTCACCTTCTCTAACAGTTTCATAGCCTTAATGGCCAGAACCTCGTCTGTGGTTTTAGAAGCCGTTCTCTTGACAATATTCTACAAACAAAGAAAAGTTCTTGAATGACAGCATCCCATTTTATTTGTAGCACAGACAAGATATAAAGTAATGGCACATCTTTGGCAAACATTGTGGACACAAGACGGCATTTCCATGCTCTCTTAATATTACAGATTAAATATTTACAAGAAAGAATAACATAATTTCAAGAAGGGTTGGTATTACCTTCAATGGTACAATAAATAATATGAAAAAGGTGGATGCAGATTTCAACATGACTGGGGGGTACCTGTACTAGCAGTTTAAGGCGTGTGATTCTTTGGAACGGTAGGATCAGGAAAGAGCGTAAAGGCAGTCGCTGACACACAGGGTTACGCTCTAACTTTTCCACAACTCGCCGAAATTCCTGATTCCCATCCCTGAGAGACACGAGCGAATGACAATAAGCAAAGCATACAGAAATAAACGAGAGAAAATGCACAATTCAGGTGAGTCCATATACTCACATTAGACTTTGATACGTTTTGTCCTGATATGATTGGTTGGTAAGGTACGGCACGTAAACCTTTCGGAATCGTGGGCAGTTTTTGATGATGATGTCACAGAGGGTGAACTGCAATACGTCACTCTCCACTCGTTCTTCCAGCTGAGACAGAAAGCTACATATCAAAAAGAAATATATTATTTGACAGGTAAAGGTTCGAGATTCCGAATACACTTTTATTACTGTACATCCAGCAAGAGCTGAGGACCTGAAACACTCAGTTCACAATTCACTTCAATACAAAATAGGTTCACGACACAATACTTATACATTATTTGAACAAAGTAAAAAACGATACAAAAAATGTAAATAACTTATTTCCAAAACAATGCATAACATTTTTGTTGTACCTACAACTTTGTGATAGAACTCGCGTCATTTAGAGTTAAATGAAAACTTCTGTATATAAACTGGTTAAATTAATTAATAGGTATTCAATTATTTAGATTAAAGTAATAAAATGTAATTTATTAAATAGATCGAACACATGTTAACTTAAATAAAAAATGTATTAGGAAAGGTAAATTCTTATAACATGAACAGTGCCCATGGGAAGGGCGCCTTTAGGCTATGTTCAGATTTGACTTCTATTTTTGAGGCTGCTAGCATCTGCTTTACATTACAATCCTATGGAGTAAACCGTGTTTTCAAAAAAGCGCCGGTGTCCTTTTCTGCATCGGATCATCTTCTTTTAAGTTGAAAAAGGTTTCAATATTTCTATAAAAACGCCCTACGTCAAACACCTTTTTCACAGATTACCAATAGAAAGCAAAGTACTGTAAATAGTAAGACCTGTCACTTCCATAACAACATGCGAGGAAGGTGATTGAACGAGCAGGATCAAGCTCTGTAAAAATGCTTCCGAAATGCCGGTTGGAGCATTTTTATATATTTAAAAATATATAATAGAGATTATTATAGAGTTTTGTATAAATGTAAGCTTAATTGTCACTTTCAATAACTTCCTATTGCATTGCTACCTATAAATGAGTATTGTAGTTTTTAAATATATGAGTGGTTATAGCAAAGACGCTTTCTGTTTATAATTCAAATAGACTTCCTTTTAGCTGCCTTTGAAGCCTGTCTAAATCTGTTTCTCTGAGCTGCCTTCGTGCACAAACGCTGCCTCCGAAGTCATTGCCAGCAGGTTTTTGTAACCACATCGGTGCAAGCTTTCCTTTACTTAAGAAGTGCCATTGTCAACTTTTCTTGTTAAAAAAAAGGCCAAATGTGAACACAGCCTAACACCGTGTCTACACTGGACCAGACGCAATTTCTTTAAGACTGCAAGGGAAGCTCAGCTTCCCCTCTAATTGTCAAAAAATGAATGGTCAAATATATGTACTATTATGTTAACATTTTATTGACTAAAAATGCGTTAAACACGTTCATCTCGAACGAAAACAATTTCGTTCAGAATCAGCTACTTAGGTCGGCTGACTCGATTTCCTTCTCATTCATTCCCGTAGCGTACAGTGCATTACTCTGTTGAAGCCCAGCGTCCATTGACTTCAATGGGGCTGCTTTAAACAGTTTTTTTCAGTGCTTAGAAACAAGACGGTCATTGGATAATGCTGCGATTATGTCCCGCCCACGGACGCTCAGCGTCTCTGGGATGAATGGAGGAGTGGGCTGGCCCGGACTCCGAGCGTCTACGTTATGATTGGAGGGTCTATCATCTCTTTTTAATCCACTTTTATGTCCTAAAACGCTCGTTTTTTGGGGTCGACAGCTTATAAAAACGTATTTCTTGTTTTTTTTAGCTTGTTTGCTATACACATTGTCACATATCAGCTTTTAGACATTTTTTTTTTTTTGTTATAAATAAATGACAAGGAGGCGGCAGCTTCTCGCAATGCAAAGAGACGGTTGGTGTGGGCGTGGTCTTCAGATTTTGACGCGTATCACTCTGTGTCTCCATTTCCAACTCAGTCCCATCGCGGATTTTGCATGTGTAGTCGAAAGACAAACTGCTGCAACCTTCATCGTTCACACAATTTCACACCACATTCATTGTTTCAGTTTAACACAATTCCCACATTTCCTCCCGTTGAGTTAAATATATATATATATATATTAGATCGTTTGTTCATTAATTCATATAGTCTGAACTAGCCAGCTAGCAAACTGCACACGATGGCAGACAGTGCTAATATTGTCGACCTGATTTTGGCAAAGCCATTAGAAAGTCTTCCTTATGAGGAGAAACTTAGAATTAAACAGCAGGGCAGATCAACACCTAAGATTGATTTAGTGCAAAAGATAGGGAAAAGTAACAGGTCTTTTCAGCTCTCCTGGTATGACAAAGTTAGCTGGCTGACTGGAAGTGCTGTGAAAAAGAAAATGTACTGCTGGCCATGTCTCTTGATGAAACCATCTCATGGATGTGTTGTTTGGTCAAAATTGGGGTTTGGAGATCTGTCAAACTTTGACAGGGCATATAAAAGGCATGAAAATAGCAATGAACATGTGAGTGCATGTGCAAGATTAAGTTGCATGGGCAGGATCAGGGTTGAGCATCCAATCAATGAAGGTGCTCGCATTCAAGTGGCTAAACATAATGAAACTGTTAAACAAAACAGGGCCTTCCTAAACCGCCTTATTGATGTGACATCCTTGCTTGGCCGGCAGGAGCTGTCATTTAGGGGACATGATGAGAGTAGTGAATCATCCAACAAGGGGAATTACAGAGAGTTCACAGAAACATTAGCTAAATATGACTCTGTCCTGTCCACACAATTCGAGTCCTCAACTGTGTTTTCTGGTGTGTCACACACTATTCAAAATGACTTGATCTCTGCTCTTGCAGCCACCATTTCTGATCAGATCAGAGATGAAATTCAGGATGCTCCCTTTTTTGGATGGCAGGTGGATGAAACCACTGATATATCCTGCCGTGCCCAACTCTCTGTCATTGTTCGCTATGTGGATAGTATAGGTAAAATTCAGGAGCGCTTCATTGGATTTTTTGATGTTTCTGGGGGGCGAGATGCTCAGTCCGTTTTTGATGTTTTAAATGAGAACATGCAGGGCTACAATTTTAAGGATAAGCTTGTGGCACAGACCTATGATGGGGCTGCTGTCATGGCTTCAGCTCTCAATGGTCTGCAGGCCAAAGTGAAAGCAATAGCCCCCAGTGCAATGTTTGTGCATTGCTATGCACACAGACTGAATCTGGTGCTGTCACAGGGGGCCAAATGCTTGCCTGAGTGCAGAATTTTTTTTGCATCTCTCTCTGGGTTTGCCACATTTTTCTCAAAATCCACAAAGAGGACGTCTTTTCTGGAGTCTGCAGGCTGCTCAAGGTTGCCCAGAAACGCTCCTACTCGATGGAATTTCACATCACGGATAGTGAGCACTGTGGCAAACAATTATGATGGCCTCCTGCAGACATTTGATAACATCATCGCAGATACGACAATGGATGATGATACACTGGATTGTGCCAAAGGCTTCGTGAGGAAACTGGAGGATTTTGAGTTTGTGTTCATGTTGTACACATATGAACAAATCTTCTCTGAGACTGATGTGGTCTTTGATATTGTCCAGCAGAGAGCGATGGATGTTCTTTACTGCAAGAAAAGAATTGAGTCTCTTCTTGCATTTGTCAAAGAAAAGAGGTCAGAGGGGGCTTTCCAAGCTGTTTATGCCAAAGCAGCAGATCTCACATCAGAACCAAGAGATGAGCGCCGTCTGACCCAATTGCAGGATCCCCAAGAGCGCTACAGAAATCTGTACATGGCCATCCTTGATAACATCTTGGAGCAGATTCCTCGACGTTTTTCAAATTTGGAAAGTATGCTTTTCTTAGAATTAGTCAATCCAGGGAAATTTGATGACATGAGACAAGCATTTCCAGAGGAGGCCTTCCAAAGTGTCCTGAAAAGTTATGGCCATCACTTTGATTCAGGGAGACTGAGGTCTGAACTTAAAGTCCTGTATTCAGATCAGGACTTGCAGAGTAACAGGGGAAAGCTGTGTGATTACTTGGTGTTCCTTAAAGACATGGAGTTGGACAGTGCAATGCCTCAGCTTTACAAACTGTTCTCATTAGTGACAACAATTGGAGCTACATCTGCAGGTGTAGAAAGGAGCTTCTCCTTTTTAAAGCGGCTCAAGTCCTATACCCGTAACACAATGGGCCAAGGCCGTTTAAGCAGCCTAGCTCTGCTGGACATTGAGAGGACACTGGTCAAGACACTGGAAAAGACGCCTAGTTGGTACGACAGGGTTACAGAGCATTTTCTTGAAAAGGAACGTAGGGCAGAATTTACATATAAATAAATGGACAATTTTTATGATTTAGGCCGAAAATGAGCTTCCCCTCTTAAAAAGATCAGCAGCCGCCACTGCACTGGACATAGCGCAATGCGACAATAGAACCCATTAGAACCTAATGTAATTTGAAGTTTTGTCCCAACTGGATGTGTCGTGTCGCACCTGTCTGCATTTTTATTACCTTTGTTTTACATTAATATTCAATAAACTGTCAAAAATTATGCATCATTTGAAAGCTAAAACACTCAACATTCATGTTCTGAACATGTTTAGCAATCAATACAATGCTCAAAAATAGGGCCGCTTGTTAAGAGGCAGTAAAGTAAAAAAACATTATATATATTGAGGCAGGTCACATGTAGGTAGCACAACCAAGGGGATAAAAAAAACGATATTTTGTAAAATTAAAAAAACAAAGCTCTACAGAACGTATTGTAACTTATTTTATGTTGATATGTTATACAACAATATACTCCTTAAATGTGGAAAACTACAAATGAAAAATGTATTTTAACCATCCTTCATTGTCTTCAATCAATATTTATCAGCTGATATGATTCTGTAATGTAAAGATGTGATTCTAACCTGTGACTGATGGCAACAACATCACTTAGTCTGGAGAAGAGCCAGTTTTTGTCTTGGGAAGACAGGAGGACATTGAGCTGTTTGGACATCACAAAGTTTTCCACGACGATGTCTAAACTACGGCAGTATGATGCCTCAGAGGTCACGACCTCAAACCTCACCTGAAAGAAAATGACAATCTTATGATGTTCTCATCACCAAAACAACAACAAAATATTACTTACAAAAGGGGATTTTTTTAAACAAAATGTATATAGTAAATACAGAGGTCTTTGTCACAGAGACAGATGTGATTTCTCAAGACACATATTGCAGTGATATCTGTTTAGCAGAAACAAATTGTACGTGTCATAAGCATTTCAATCCATCATCTATGGACAAGTTACCTCTTGTTTGACAACCAGAAAGTGTCTGAATACTTTCACTGTTACTCAGTAGATTATACTGTATTTTTACATAACATAACCTTCAAAGGATTTAACTTGTATTTTAAGATCTGTACGTTGTTTGTCTTTTTTAAAGCAATTTAAAGAAATTAAATTGTAACAATGTTACAGTTTGATCATGATAGGGATGGGATAATCTACAGGCAGCTGGTTGCTATCGCAATTTGACGGACTTGACGTGAAGCCGGAGGGTCTTGTATCACACTGTCGGGGCTTATTTCACGATAACACCCAGCTCCTTCTTCAATATTCCTCTTATTACACGGCTACTTATCACATAAAAAAAACTGGACATGAAATGTAAATTTGAGATATTTTATCTGCTCATTTTTACCAAATGCAGACCTTCTGTGAGGAAAAGCCGTTTACTTTCGGTTTTAAGGTAAGAAACGAACAGGCAATTTGGTTGAATAATTTATAAATATAATGTCATATGTTATTAAAAGACATTTTTATATTTAATTTGTTAAAGAAACCTGTCAAAATGATTTGCCGAATCCGGGATACCGGGTTATTCATTTTGAGAGGTTGTTATCCGGAATTATTATATTACACTCGTTGGAATGGTTGATTGTGATTGGCCTGTTGTGACATTTGCAAGTTCGTTCTTCCCAGATAACAACCTCTCAAAACTAATAACACACGGTAACCTGGAAGCAGCAAATCATTTTGACCGGGTTCTTTTGACAATTGACATTTCTGCGATAACAGCTGGCTGCTTGTCAATATCCCTTATGTATACAAACAAGAAATGTCGTGACTGTCCAATCAGAATCAACCATTCCAACGAGCTCTGTAATACGATTTGCAGTATGGTCTCAATTTCAGCGAGGCATTGTACATTCTATTTTGCTCCGGGTTAACCCATAAATAATTTTCCCATCCAAATTGGCTTGAAACATTAATTGACTAAACACAAAAAAACACCTCCTTTATCATGGCACAAATGCATGCGCGTTTGCCGTGTTCATACATGCCTACAGGGGTTGAACCCGTAAAGAAAATGACAAGTTTCCAAATCAGATTCTTCAAGTGAAGTTCTTGTGAAAATACTCCTAGTGCTTTTTGGGACCACTGCATTAGAAACCATGCAAGTTGTGGTACTAAACAATAAATACAATATAATCTCTGATGTACTTCTGAGACCTTGTATCTCCCTATTTCGTGATTATTTTGGTATAAAACATTATTATTAGTCACCCTTGACGTTTGTCACTGGATTTTGCAAATATCTAACCAATAAAAAGTATTTAAAAGTGCTTGTCAACACAGTATTTAATTATTTTAACTACAACTACACTACAATGTTCTTTCCATTTCCTGAAAAACTGGGAATCTGGACATCTGAGGTTTCAGAAGGAGAGCGATGATATAACTGTAATTCTACCTCCTGGAGTCGTCTCTCATCTTCAGTGAGTTTGCCGAACTCCGTGCTGGTCCTCACTCCCGGGAGGTCCTGCCACAGGGAGGGGGAAGAGGGAGAGATGGACAGTCGAGGAGACGGAGGTCTGTTTATGGATTGCGGAGGCACAACGAGACTTTTAAAGGAGTTTTCCTGGGACAGAGTGTATGGGTTTAGGGGGGGTGGAGGCCGAGGTGGGGGAAGCCTACGCGGAAGCTTCGGAGAATGATTGGGAGAGGAAGATGATCGGATAGGGGAAGGATCTCTGCTTCTTGCTATGGAGTCAGAATGAGACAGTTGAATCTCTCTGTTCAGGACCACCTCGCTGTACTCTTGATATAACTGCGAGGCTGCAATGGAGAGAGATTGTAGATGTAATTCACAGTAAGTCACAGAGGCAAGAGTATAGAGGTCAAATAAGAACGAACCAAGTAAACAGAGCAGTTAGCAAACAAGTACAACGGGCCAGCAGATCAACAGAAGAAAAAGTACCAAAACATTAAAAGAGAAATGCGATTCTCCCCATGAATGCTTATTTGAGTACTAAGTGAGTTTTTGCAGCTGTTTATCTGCATGTCTGGGTGATATGCAGGCACAAACCTGCTCTTAGCCTGAATGAACGACAATGTAGCATAGTTAGGAATGACACACTGACAAAACTTATTTCCCTGCTCTGAACTGCAAATACTTATTTATCTGTAACCACGTATTTCGAAGATTTTTAACAATACAGGCAATGCATGTAACCCTTTACAGAATGACATGTGTCAGGGTTTTTGCTTTATCAGCACAATATCGGTCATGGATACTGAATATGCAACTGTTATTGTATTGAACTTTGAGGCATTAGAATATTTAAGATTTTTATATTTGTAGCTTGTTACAGTTATACACAAAGTGGTCCCGTACATGTAAAGATAAGCAACATAAAAACTTACTGAAGTATTTGGAATTCCTCTTTCTTGTCCTGCTAAGTGATCCGGTCCCTTTTCTGAAAGAAAGAGAGATGACAACTGTGTTATGATGGAAAGTTAAATGGTAAAACCAAATATCTTCTTAAAAATGTCAGTAGTGTTAAAAAACATGGAGTGGAAGACTATACAATCTTTAAAAAAATGGGTGCTTGACTTGGTCGGATTTTTGGTTCCCCAAAACGTATCTATACTTGGAATCTAAAGAACATTTTTCCACACCAAAGACACTCTTCTTTATGGAACCATTCTGTCAAAAATGGTTCTTCTACTGTATGGCACCTTTTTAAATATATACAGTATATAGGTATATTCAAATCATGCACTAAAAATGTTGTTTTTTAACCCAGCGTTGGGTTATAAAGGAAAAAACCCAGCCACTGGGTTGTAAATTAACCTGTGCTGGGTTGATTTAACCCGCTGTTTGGTCAAATCCAAATACTCAATGGCTGGGTTTGTCCCTTTTTGACCCAACGCTGGATTGAAAATAACCCAGGGAAATTCTCAGGTTGATTGTGATATTTTGGAACAACGTAGCATTTAATGCAGTATTTGGTGTATTTTTCTACTGTACCTCAAATCCCCTTCACTCCAGGTTAAGGAAAGTTCATCATCATCCTCTTCTACACAACCAAAACACAGAGATGTCAGCTCGTGAGACACAATACACATACATCAGAAGAGTGTGATGCTCAAAATAACAACCTAACCAGTATATAAACAGGAAATTAAAGCGAAACGGATGGCTTAGAGAATTGCTGTCCTTGACATTGAATAACAAAAAATAGCCTAGACCACAAACCCTCTGGGTAATGAAGCAATCTGGCACCTCTGAAGAAATCATGGCAATAAACTATAACTATAAATAACTCAAAAACAAGCGCAACAGGAAAAAGACTAGGGGGAGGACTTGTTAGTAAATGAAGTCGAATGACTTTGTTTGTGAAAAAAAGGACATCTGGCAGCTCAGAATTCTGCCTCATCCGAGAAATGTTGCTGTTTAAGGAGTCGTCAGAGGTCATGACTCCGGCCCCCTCAAGAAGCCCGTTTGGAGCTTCTAGTCTATTAAAATGAGACGACTAAAAAAGAAACCAGGGAACATTATTACTCCTGAGGCATGAGAACTCAAAATCTTCTGTTTTTGTGGTTTCAGATTCTCCTGAGAAGTTTTATTACCAAAATATATTACCAAAAATTCAGCACTTCAAAATGTTGAAATTCAGTATCAGTTGTCCTAATCCGTTGACATTGAACCAGTTATTGACTTGAAGGTATAATTCATCTAAAAAGTTCAGTCATCATTTATTCACCATCATGTTACAAGTTTCTGTTGTGGAACAAAAAAGATCTCAGTGGTTTTGTGTCCATACAATGGCAGTCAATGGGGCCAATGTTTTTCGATTACCAACGTTTTTCTAAATATCTTGTTTTGTGTTCTGAAGAAGATAAAGTCATACAGGTTTGGAATGACATGAGGATGAGCAAGTGATGACGTTTTTTTTTATTGGGTAAATATCTGTATCCCTTTAACTTTAAGCAGTAAATCGGCAGAAATGAACACCCTCCTGACGTTTTGGTCAAATGTTTTTATGTCACGTTTCCCAATGCTTATGCTTATGTTAACTACTTCTGCTTCACATTACTGCTTTGGATGTCATTATATTGAACTACTTCATTTAAGTATTAAACTACAAAGAAATCTATGACTGCCCCATAGACACTAGCCAAAAACATTGTGTACAATTTTGATAAAAGATTTTAAAGAAAAATCCTTAACAATAAAACCAGGAACAAGTTCTGTATAATGGTACTAAAACAGGTGAATTTTACTTTGGTGTTGACTTTAAAATAGCTATCATTTCATGTTATGCATATTAAAGAACTAAAAGTTTCAGTTTCTCTGCGTGACATTATTAAACAGAAACTCTGACAGATGATCTTCAAAACAACACCTCTCCTCTAACATCACTGAAGCGAAGAGGTCCGATTCCTCATTTTGCTTTTATCTCTCCTCTCACCTGATTCGTGGAATATTCTCGTCCTGCGATCCCTTCCAACTCCTTCATCCTCTTCACCTTCTTTGTGTTTTTCCGCTGTCTTTCGGATCCCTCGCCTTCTAATCCATGAGTCACCATTCCACAAATCTCGAAAACTGCTCGAGCTCAGAACCCCTTCCTTCATCCTATCTGTCTTCTCAGCCCCATGTTTCACTCTCTCACTCTCTGCCTCTTCTTCTGAAGACACCGTGTTTCGGACAGAACTCGGATCAAGCAAATCGTCTTCAGACTCCTCATTTGACTCAGTCTCCATCCCTCCCTGTAGTTCTACTGCTGCCTCTAAAAGTTCTTTCCTCTCCCTCAAATCGTCCATGTCTCCCTTACTCTCTGTTTGTGTGATGATTTGCGTGTCTACGTGCATCACACTACCTCTAGTGAGCTCTTTCTCCGCCGTTGGATCCAGGATCTCTTTCACCACGTTCTTGGCCCATGTCAGATGAGGAGCAGTAGCGCATCGCTTTCTTTCCTCTGTTTCCCAGGGGTCGTCGAAAATATATATCTCCACTGGGTCTCCTTTAGCTTCTTTTTCTCCTTGTAAAGTCTCTGAAGCGTCCGTACCGTTCTCGTTGCATGGCAGCTCTGGTTGTTGGGTGTCTTTTTCTAAACTCTCACCAGGAGGAATCATTTGGTCCTCAAGTGATCTTACATCACGGGTTGGTTGCTCATTACTTCCCCCTCCCTCCCTTTTAGTGTCGCAACTGTCTTTGTCTTGCTTATGGGAAAGAGTGAGATCATCCATGGCTCTTTCGATGTCTTGTTCAGTGTATCCATCTTTCTCTGGTGGTTCATTAACATATGTGACGTTTGCTTCAACCTGCAAGTCCTGATCTGAATGTTGACCTGTTGCCTCCTCATCCACATGGTCTGTCGGTTTAGACCTCGGAATGGTTTGACCAATCACGCAAAACACTTTCAAAGGTGCTTTTTTCCCTTTATGGTCCTCATTCTCGTTCTCTGTTTGATTTTTTATTTCATGCTGCATGCATTTTGACTGTCCACTGAGAACGTCGCCAACTCTACCGTCCCAGAACTCTTTGCAGTCTTCGAAATTTTCTTCCTCCGCATCGTCCCCTCCACTTGAAACGGTTACAAATCCATCATCAGCTGACATCACTCTTTCTATCTCTACCTCCGATTCTCCCTCACTTTCTTCTTCATTCTCTCCGCTGCCATATTTACCCTTCTCGCTCCCTTCCTCTCTGTCAATCTCCTCCGTGTTATCTTTCACATTTTCTCTCTCAATCTGTTCCTCTGTTTCTTGAGTCTCTACCTCAAAAGTTTTTCTTTCCTCCTCTTGTACCGTCATGAACTCCCCAGGCTTCTCTAATTCTCTATCCCTCTCCTCACAATTTTTTTTCTCTCTCTCAGGATCTTCTACTTCTTCAGTTGTCTGGCCCGCTCTGTATCTTTGGACATACCTCTCTCTCGCTCTCTCTCTCTCTATGTACTCCTCTTCTAAAGATTTACCTTTTCTCTCGCCTTCCGTTCGTGGTTCCAACCACATTTTCCTAAATTTGGGTTTAGTCTTAACCGCAGCACTTTCACCGTTCTCTTCTTCTCTCTGTACACTCATTCCCTCCTGTTCTTTCTCTTTTCTTTTTTCAACTTTCTGTTCGTCAATGGCTGATGTGACTTCTTCCTCTCTGTCTTCAACGTTCTCTTTTATTACCCTCTTTTGATCATCGTCGACATCACATCCTGTAGTTATTTCTGCACTTGGTTTGTGCTTGCTTCTGTCTATCTCTCTGTTTTCTCTCCTTCTCTTCTCTCTCTTTTCGATCTCTACTTGCTCTAAATATCTCATCCTTTCTTCCTCTTTATACCTCCTTCTCCCAGTTGGGTATAAGTATGCATTTCTATCCGAGTAATATCTTCTATCTCTCTCTTGATCTCTGTATTGATCTTGATAACCTGTCTCTCGCTCTCTCTGCGGCAGCGTTTCTTGGCGTCTCTCCGCTTCTCTCTCCCTACGCCTGTCTCTCTCTCCCATTCGGTCCATCATTTGTTGTGCATCACTGTCTCCTTCACTCCTGTAGTGCTTGGTTTTCGAATCGTCTTTTCTCCTCCTTTCCCTTCCTGCATCTCCATCACTGTCTCCTTCGCTTTTCGTGTCTCTTTTCTTATTTCTATCCACATCTATGTGTCTCTCAACCCTATATTCCCTATCTGAAAAGCTCTCTGTCTCTCGAGAGTTATACCTGCCCTCTCTTTCTCTTTGTCTATATCTGTCTCCATCACGGCCCCTTCTATCTCTCTCTCTGTCCCTGACAGCCAGATGATCATTGATGCATGGCAAGCTCTCTCTCTTCCTGGCCTTCATTTCTGAGTCAAACTCTTTCTCTCTTTCCCTCCGTCTCTCCCCCTCATGCTTCCCAAGCCTTCTCATGTCATTTTTTCTCATGTCTTCCTTGTATCTTGCTCTTTCTCTTTCACTCTGCGTGTCCATGTCCCTGTATCTCCTTCTGTCTTTCTCTCTTTCGGTTTCATAAAACAGTTTTGGTATTCCCATATGGCGCCCCTCTTCGTGGATCGGAAGCGGTAAGCGGCCTTCTGGATCTTTGTTTGGCCTTATCATCCTCGGAAAGGTGTCCCCTTTTCTCCTCTCGTACTCTTGGTCTCCATAATCAGCCTGCTCACACATGGATGCTCTTCCATTTGGACGTCTATCTCCATATCTCCTTTTCTCTCTTTCTCTCCAGTCAACCTCATGGTATGAATCCGGCCCTGCTTCTCTAACTCTGTCTCTTGGTTTTTCCCGAACTCTGTCCATCTCTAGGTCACTTTCGACCAGGTCACGTTTGCAGAATGGTCTTAGGGGTAGGGGGACAATTTATTAATACAGTTGATTGATACAACCTCCCTGGTGCACCTTAAGAGAATGGCATTTTTACAGTGTCCTGAGTGGTCTGATAACTTTGATTGGTTTCCATGGTAACACAGAGAAGCTGTAAAGGATAAAAGATAAGGTATTTATAAAATAAAGACAATAAGGTAGTATTTTTATTATTTTGGCATACGTCTTGTTGCAACAAGTCAAGTTTATAATTTAGCAGCTCACATGGTAGCCCTTAACTTCAACATGAAAATGTCCTCTTTGAGTGTAAAATAACTTTTAAAAGTAAACTTAACTTATTAAGGTGAATGTCTATTGTACTAAATAAAATAATTTGGGTAGTTGGCAAATAAACCATGTTTTGTGGTGTGACAGCAACAATTTTGAAAACAAACTGTTTATTTATATTATATATTTGCATATTTATGAGAGCGATTTATCTTCATTGTTAGTTTTTTCAATTTTTTTGCTGTGTCACACCAAAGGACACATGTTCGGTTTACTTGTCAATTCTCAATTTAAATAACATGAATGCATTTGGCCATTTATCCTGTTGAAATTTGCAATTAAATACAGATCAATTATTGTATATATTATTTTTAGAACAGATACTTTACTTTTGCTAACACTATGCAAGGAACATGGTGTTGCTGTCAAACACACACACACACAAAATAGTTTGTTCCTGTCTAATGTTGCTATTCTATTCTTATTATATCTATATAAAGACACTGTTCATAAGTCAACATTTTAACAAATCGAAACTTTCACATGTCTTTCTAATATAAATACGGTTTATAAATAAAAGACTCAGTTTATCAGCATGGCGGAATTATAATGTGTCAGCGCTTTACAAGGAATGCAGTCAAACCAAACATTGCCTTTATTGATATTCTTATACCTTGTTCAGAAGCATTGCAACTAATTTACTCTTAAGTAAGAGCTAAAGGACTACTAAGAAAATTGCAGGAACCTAACATAAACTTGGCTGACTCAATCAATACATGGTGAATCGTAATACGCAAGAAGCATTAGCAAATCCATAATAAAAATGGCTGTGTCATGGCAAAGTTTGCTTGCGACGTGGACATATTCGCAAACAAGTACGAGCTCTGTTTGTTATGTCGAAAGGCAAACAAAAAGTAAAGATAAAACAGTTTTGTGAATAATGCAGAGGACTCACCTGAGAGTGTCTTGAGGGTTGTCCTCTCTGTTTCTCTTTCTCTCTCTGTGTCTCCCTCTGTCTCTACCCCTGTTTTCTTCTCTTTCTACACGCTGTTATGCTTGAAGACGTTGCACAACTCACAGTCATTCCACATATCAGTGGTTTTCCCACCGAGTGAACCAAAGTTGAGTGAGATAAGTTCTATACATGAAACACTGATTTAATTATCTGGCTTCCCTTTTTGTACTTAATCTCATCATCCAAGTTAAAAGAAGTTTCTAACACAGCCAAAAGATTTTTACAGCGACCTCTTTCTCCACTGCTCCCCTCCTCCCTCTCTTCTCAAATTCCCAAACAAGTCTGAACAGATTGACACTTATCTGCTCCCCTCCTCGTATTTTTCTCTTTTTCCCTCCTGGATTTTTTTGAGAGAAGTCCTCATGTAAATGTCTGTTTGATCCTGCGTGTCTTCTCATGAAGTCAGTGGAGGCACAGTGATTGCGTTACAGATTGTTCCAGTACTTCAGCCGTTCATTCACCTCACCCTCACTGGCACTGCATGCTTCTGCCTCATAGAAACAGGAAGTACACAGCCTGGCCGTCTCTTTGTTGCAATTGGATTGGTGGGTTTGGATATGCGGGTGTGTCTGTTTTCACAGGTAGGTTAAAAGACATGAGAAAGTGTGAGAACAGAGGGGGAAGGGTGGATAAGTACCAATGGGTCCATACAAAGTAATGTTGTAAGCAGCTTGTAAAATGTAACTGTTATCAAAAGAAGTTGTTAAAAACAGCAGGAAGGCCAGATAGCATGTTTATGTATTATAATGTAATAGGAAAAGACAAAAGCAGCAATGTTGCACATTTTGGAAACAAAGTTTGTAATCTGAGTATGTTTAAATTGTTGTTTTTGGTCAAAATATGGACTGTTTCAGTGGCAACAACATCAACAAATGTTATTTGGCCCATGCTTTACTCCCGCTAGACCTCTGCAAAGAATCAATAACTGTTGAGTAGTTTTAATTTAATACAATTAATATACAATAATATATCAATATAAATTAAATACAAAATTAACTGTGATATTGTTAGTTAACTTCAGGCCGTGTGTCCGATGAAACCGTTTACAATTTAAGATAAATATTACAAAAATGAGCAAGAGAAAATGGTTAGTAAGAAAGCTTTCCAAAATGTGAAGGTGGTGGTAAATGCAACGTCTGTAACATTGTACCTGAAAGGAAAATGAACACAAAGGATTATATAAATGTCTAGGACTAAGGTTTAAAGAAATAAAATGGCCTGGTTGGTTACATTACTCTAAAATGTCTGTGCCTGGTAACTTAGGCATAAGAATGTTAATGAATTAATAACAAATGAATTAATAACAAGCTGTCATTTCCATGTATACACAGAACAAACAATAAACAAGTAAGAAAATAAAATTCCCTGGATGAAATGTTTATACGCCTAAAGGGATATTTCTGAGGAAAAACAAAATTTCCTGGTGTACTCATCCTCAAAGGATCCAGACTGATATGACTTTCTGCTTGAAGAATGATGCAGTCGAAGTTATACTACCACATATCCTTCTACTTCCAAGTGGTAGAATTGGAGTGAATGGGCTTGTTTTTCAGGCAAATGACGCAGAGTTCCGGTGACAAATGTGTCATTTTCTTTTTATTCCAAATAGGATTCTGTCTCCTCTTGCTGGAAAAACAAGCCTCAGGTTCACGTGCAGCAGAGGGATAACGGAAGCTAGACATCAACTTTAATAGCGTTGTCAATATTTACATTTATGTTAAACAAACGCATTCAGAAGACCTTTGTTAAGACCTTGATCATTGATCAATGGATGCACTTTGAGGACCTTCAAAAAATCAACGCTCATTCAGTCCTATTCTACGGCTTGGAAGTAAAATGATACGTGGTATTATAAATCCGACTGCGTTATTCTTCAAGAAGAAAAACATATTCAGTTAGGATGCCTTGAGGGTGAGCAGAACATATATCTGAAATATCCCTTTAAGTTATCTGCAAATTCTTATGGCCCTGCTGGGAAAAAAACTATAGAAACCTAACGTAAACCATCACAGAAATGTTAATGGTTTCCATTAAAATATCACTATGAACCATGAGCTTTTACCCTTTTGTAGTGTATTTTGGGCATTATTCCAGAAGGATTTATCTGCCAGACAATAAAAATATCAGATGGTCACCATCTAAACCAATGAAACTTGTGTCTTGTATTTTTTATCTTATTCCTGTATATTTAATGGTGTTCAACTGGTTTTCATATGATCTCCCACCAACAGAATCGAACACTGTCCCACTAGAGCAGGGGTGTCCAAAGTCAGTCCTGGAGGGCCTGTGTCCTGCAAAGTTTAGCTTCAACGCTAATCAAACACACCTGAACAGCTAATCAAGGTCTCACAAATCAGACTAGAAACTTCAAAACAGTTGTGTTAAACCAAGTTGGAGCTAAACTCTGCAGGACTGCGGCCCTCCAGGACCGACATTGGACACCCCTGCCCTAGAGGCACACTTTAAAAGCAATACAATTTTGACGACCATGAAATCCATTAGAATTTTCTCTTTAGTTAATTTTTGATACCATATGTTGATGTTCAGTCTATAAGTTAAACCACAGAGCAAACTATTGAACATTACGAAAATAAAAGAAATAGTAAATTAAGCCATGATAACCATGACAACACATGAACTATGGTTTTGCTAGTTTTCCTTTGGTAGCCTACTGTGGTTATCCAAAGGGCAAACCATGGTTGCTACACTTTTACTTCCATAAAACCAAGGTTACTGTAAACTGTTCAATCCTGACCTGGACAGGCTGAAATGTATATGATTAATATCCCAAGGCGATACAGGAGAGATGATCCCCGTCGCATTCAAAACACGGGCCAGAAGAGCACTCTTTTCAGGAGTTTCATGGGATTTAAACTTTTTAAAAAATTCGACCTAACTTACATGCCACTTTTCAGATCTCAGATTTAAAGACAGTTGTATAAAACTGACTCATCCATTCTGTAATTGGTTCAAAAACGCCGTCCGTTTGATCGCGCACTCAATCTCCCATAATCCCGTGCAGTAGACCAGCTTCCTTCCGACGCTCAGTCACATGTGGCGCCTGTTTAGTTTCACTTCCGCGTTAGAATAGAAACCATAGAATCATTTGATTAATGCGATCAGTTTAACGCGAACATAGTCAGAATTTTATTTTTTTCAACGTCTCAGAGTCGATTCCTTGCAGATCTGTTGACGAGCGTTGTTTAAGGGCGCTGGTGAGACAGTTTGACAGGCAGAGACTGACATCCTAAGACTCGGTGGGCACAACTAGGCAACTACTTTACACACATTTACTTTTATTTTATTTACGGTGAACCCAGTTATACGATTTCTGCGCACTTTGAAAGGTATGTCTGTGCTCAACTTTTTGCATTGATTCAATTCCATACACATTGAGGGATGGCAACTTATGCTAACTGTGGGCTGTTGTTAAAGTGAAGTTAACATTACTTACACGAACTGCATTAAAACAATTAAAAAAGTGTAGTTGTAATAGTGTAGTTGTATAAGTAATGTTAATATAATTTTAGGCATCCAGAAGTAACCTCAATATTAAGTAGCCATAAATAAGATCAGGCCTCTATGTTTTATCTATCTCTCTCTCTCTCTCTCTTTCACGCTCTCTCAGAACATATTCGCTGCTGGTCAGGTTACTTAATGCATTGACTTTTTCCTTCAGGTATCATGTGGCTGTCAATAAGAATAATCACCCCCCTGTTCCTACTACTTGGAGGAGTGCAAGGAAAAGACAACGTTGAGAACTGCAAGCTGGTTTCAGAAAGTGAATCATTGAAGAAAGCGCTCCGTCTGCTAGAGCCTCTCACCCAAGAAAAGTAAACCACATTTCCGAGTCATTCTGTCTTATGTGGATGCTGTGCTGATCTTGTTAATGTTGCAGATTGCATAAATCTCTTTATTCACCCTAAACAGCTTTACCGTGGCTGTTACTGATGTTAATGAAAAATATTCCTACACATTCCGGGTGTGCGGTGATGTTGATGGACTGAAAAATGCAGGCCTTGTGCAGTTGAAAGACGGTGGAAAGAAGGTTCGAATTGGAAACTACAATCAAACACGAGTTATTGGAGGAAGTATGTTACATTGGAGCTTTTTCATGTTTGATGTTTGAGTTCGGCATTTTTCAAGCATTGTACAACAAAATGTATTACATTCACAAAGGTATTGCACATCTTACAAAACCTTTTTCCAAGTGACAGCTTTCATAACTTCTTTTTATCATTGGTTCTCCTTAGGTGACTGGATTCTGCTTATCTATGAAGGAGGAGAGAAATATGAAAGCCATTGCTCTGGAGAGGCCAGAAAAGCCATGATTATGATTTCTTGCAACAAAGATGAAAAGGTACTAGTGCTAAAGCATTAGCACTGTTTCAACTAAAAATCTTTCTCAAACATCTTTATCTGTCAACATCACAATAAAACAATACCCGAAGCCTTATAATTTCAGCTCTCTAACTATTTTCACCATTGATTCCTTTGTATGTCTGTTAGGGTAAATTCTCAGTGGTCCTGGAAGACAGGGAAAAGCAAGAGGATTGTTATTACTTGTTTGAGCTGGACACCAGTGCAGTGTGTCCTGTAATCCCATCCAAACTCAGCGCTGGATCCATATTCCTCATTGTGTGAGTGTCTGAAAACCAAGTTACAGCAGCGTGTTCAAGACATTGGTTGACCTTAGACTGTTTGAGCATTTACTCACCTTCAATCTTATTTCATTGTTCATAGTGTATTCTGCTGCCTGTCTGTATATATTCTTGGTGGATTCCTCTATCAGCGACTGGTGGTTGGAGCCAAGGGAGTGGAACAGTTCCCCAACTATGCCTTTTGGTCAGAGATCGGCAACTTGTCTGCAGTAGGTGTAGTTACAATCCCTGTTTCGTTCCCTTTTTGAAGTTTCACTGACGTTTTTTCTGGAGTTTACTTGAACTTTGTGTATCCAAACAGGATGGATGTGATTTTGTTTGTCGTTCTCGTGGTAACAGAGAAGAACCACCTACGTATAGAGGTGTGGGCACTGAACCTCTTGAAGAGGAGCCGGAGGAAAGGGATGACCATTTACTCCCCATGTGACCAAATTATAACAATCAACGAAAAATAGCTGGATAGTTATTAAGTGGTGAAACCCAAAGAGGGATGTTCGTTTCAGGCATGTTTGTTTGTGCTTTTTTCTTTTCTTACCTTCCAGTAGCCACTTATTCTGTATTTGTCCCTCAAATTGCTGATTGTTACCTGTCTAAAGTTAGAAATTAGTTTCTGAAAGTCCAAAGACCAGGTAATTTGATATTTATAACAGAATATCAACACAATGCAACGCAGGTCCTGTTTTCATACATGGAAGTACTTCTTTTTTTAGTTTAATTAAAGCCCATAAATCCAGTTTTACATGTGAACATGAGTTTGACAAAACTGAAATTAAGTTTTTAAGCTTTTTCTCCACCAGCCACTAGAAAAACGGAGATATTTGAAAACTTGTTGCATTGATTTCTAGGTGTTTAGGAAAGTAATTAGTAAAATTATTGATCGCTATACATGCACATGTGTTTTATCCCGCACATTTTTGCTTTACCATTCCAAAATTCCTGTTTGTTGTGAAATTTTGTGTTTTGTGCTTTGGTGAGGACCTCTCATGCAGTCTGTTACGCCCTTATTTTGAAATATTATTAACGGTTAAGTGGTATAAACCATTTGACTAAAATAGTAGCTTTACAGATTATTAAAAGATCTGTCCTGACCAGAGATAACCTTTTATGGTACATACTGTTATTTGACAACAGTTAAGAATTTGCAGTGAAACTAAATGTGACTGTACTTTACATTATAAATGTTGTGTCAATATGATTTTTTTGCCGTTGTCAAACTTCATACAGTATATTTACA
This sequence comes from Triplophysa tibetana, assembly GCA_008369825.1. Classification (NCBI taxonomy): domain Eukaryota; kingdom Metazoa; phylum Chordata; class Actinopteri; order Cypriniformes; family Nemacheilidae; genus Triplophysa; species Triplophysa tibetana. The sequence continues at coordinate 13,313,671 of CM017916.1, forward strand.
CTGTAAATCCTTAATGGAACTAAAGTACAAAATTTCAAACTGATAGAGCCGCAGTATATTTTTCGGTTAAAGCTTGATCATTTTTTGTGTGTTTTACCGCAACTGTGTTTTTAGTGAAGCCACTTATACACTATACTCTTAAGCAAAGGTGTTTCGTGATGCCATATAGAAGAACCTACCTTTTCCAGAGTTTTTCTGTTTTGCTTACTTAGACTATCAAAAAGTAAGATGAGTGACCTATGAGTGATTAATTCTTCTATGGCATCGCTGTCAAGAACAATTTGTAGCACCTACCTTTTAAGCGTGTAGACTGTGAAACTTCATTGTTTATACCTAAACAGCCCTGATTGTACGGCATAGATTATAGCCTTATTTAAGAAATCAGAAGGAACTAAGCTGACACGGTTATACATCTAAGCCATAAAGGTTACATGGATTTTTGTGTATCATTGGAGAGTTGGTCTACTATAACGCAAGCACTTCTCAGAGTGGAAATATTCTGGAATCATGACACTATGATGACTCCAAACTACTTCATTTTATGAGAGACAGGCCTGTGCAGAAGAAGTACTTTCCTGTTTTTACTGCTTGTTCTTTTAAACTTTAGTATGCAAATAACACTGTATAAGTACATATAAATAAAGTTTGGAAAGTACTACGTCTTTGAAATTGAAACATTTCCAGGAAAAAGATTACTAGAGGTGCAAGAGGTAATGCTTATATAACTGTGATGAATTAGACACCAGATACATGATCAACCCATGAGATAAATCAGTGATCATGTGCACAAATAACTATTATTATATAAATATTTTAAGATAATTAAATTATGTCAAATGCAGGGGTTTCATTTTAATATTTTTAGTATAAACGATGTGTGTGTAATAAGTTTCAAATTTCAAAAAAATGGGATGAACATAGATACGCCCCTATTAGTGGGCGGACGGTCATGTGATAGGCTTTACATCACGTCAATCATCTTTACACGCGTTTCCATTGGCTACTGAACTCCACGATCGCCCGCCGAAGTTTGTACAGTGGCAGACGTTGTAGTTTCGGTTATTAAAATACTCTCGATTTTCCAAACGACTTCTCCAGAAGTTCGCGTGTATCCTCACCCACAACGACGACCGAGAATATTTTAAAAGGATAAATTCTTCGATAATGATAACAAAGCTCGCATGATCTGCTAGCACATGACAGCTAACAGTGTCGTGTAGCTCGATATTGTTTTTAATTTCTATATTCTTATCGGTTGTCAGCCTGATAACCAGTCTCGGAAAGGAACGAAAAATAGGTATGAGTTGCAGTTTAGTAGGCTACCTGCTTTTAATCATAAATTTGGTTTCATGAGTGTAAATTATTGACAGGTGTCTCTTTTGTTGTGATTAGCATGCTAAGCTAACTGCAGCGCGAGTTGATGTCACACAGCCCCCTGTAGTTCGCCTTAGTATTGAGGACGATAGGAATGAATAGCCTAAAACATTTTGTATATGCAAAGAATATAAAGTATAGTAGTAATTGTTGTATTAATACGTGTTATATTTTAAATAGTTGATAACTGTCATGTTTTTGAAAAATAATATTCATACAGAGATCTAGTAGGTTTGGTGACTAATATGACTGTCTTTTCTTTCGTCTTGAACCTGCATGCAAACTCAAAGATTGATCATGTTGGGAGAGTGTGGAATGAAAGAGAGGGAGATACTGGCCCTCAGGAGAAACTCGGTCACTCTCTGTAAAGAGATGGTGGTGGATGATCTTCTGGTTCAGTGTCTGCAAAGAGATGAAGTTCTTACAGACAACATGGCAGAAAGCATTATGGTTTGTAAACCAGTATTATTGATTTATTTAATAGCACTATGATAAAGCTTATAGTGCAATAATGTTGCTAAATATTAGTAGTTGTTAATTTGTTATGATCCAACTAGATTCTGCACATTTGCTGCACTCATTTAAAGTGATAGCTCACCCAAAAATGCTTATAATTTGCTTACCCCAGGTTGTTCCAAACGTGCATAAATTGGTTTGTTCTGCTGAGCACAAAGAAAGATATTTGGACGAATGTATCAAACAGATCTCACCCCCCCCCCCCCCATTTACTGTGTAGTGGGGAAAATAAATACTATGGGTGTCAATAGGGATGAGATCTGTTAAATTACTGACATTAAAATCAATAAGTACACTTTTAAACTTATTCCAGGTGAATAAAGTGTTAAGATAATTGAGGATGTGTTTCCGCTACTTTGAAGTAACGCAATCTATTACTTCCTTTTGTGTCATTCAGGCTCAAACAACATCCCAGAGCAAGAGTTGTCGTCTGTTGGCTCTTTTGCCTAAACGTGGCCCTCAGGCATTTCACAACTTCTGCGCCGCTCTTCGTGAAACAGAGCAACATCACCTTAGCCGATTGCTCATGCAGTTCGCAGAGAAAAATGTGAGTTAGCACTAAAACCTTCAATCACGATTCACACCCAGTTACACTGACTCGACTGGTTTCTTTATGAACCGATTTGTTGGAATCACCTGCTGGGAAGGGGCCAGGAAAGGTCTCCTCTTACAGTTAACAGCACGTCTCATGAGAGCTTGAGAACCAGGGAAGAAATATATATAGTCTTTACTGAATCAAGACACTAAATCTTTATCTTCTAATGCAGCTGTTAATGCTTTCCACATACTATAAAAAGAATACATTTGGCTAAAAGCAGGCACGTAAGACAAGTTATTTCTGATGAAGCACGCGGGACCTTTAGATAATAAATAATTGATTAGTGGATGTGTGGGATGATATGTATGAGCACACAGAACACATGAAATCGACCCACCCACCGAGGTCAGAGATGGGTCAGTGAAATAGAGACATAGAGTGGTACTAAAGAGGAAGTTAAAAAGCTGTTACGTCCATATAGTGCACCAGATCACCACACCCAAACAGCAGTGATTCTTTTCATCAAAACCAAACAGACAAGTACAGACTCTCCCCTTAAATAATACAAAACAAACAGTCTTCAGTTTTCAGTATGGGGCACATTCAGTAATTTTGTGTATGTGTTTTAATTTTTGTGTTTGCATAGAAAAGGTATTCTGAGCCTTCGCTAAGTCTTCCAACCCAAGAATGTGTGACACCTCCGAAAAGAGCCCGAACTCATGGTGAGCACATATTTTTGCTGGTATTTGTGTACATGTGCAGAATACTTTTTAAAGGGACATTTCCCCCAAAAAAGCTTATTCTGTCATCATTTACTCATGCTCAAGTTGTTCCAAACCTGTATAAATTTGTTTGTTGGGATGAACGCATAGAAAGATATTTGGAAGAATGCTTAACCAAACAGTTCTTGGCCACCTTTGACTAGCCTAGTAGGAAAAATTACAGTGGTAGACAAAAGTGCCCCAGAATGGTTTGTTTTACATTCTTCAAAATATCTTCTTTTGTGTTAATCATAAAAAAGACATTTAAACAGATTTGGAACGAGTAAATGAAGACAGAATTTTCTTATTAGGGTGAATTGTCCCTTTAATTCCTCCTCTATTTACTAAAGTAAAAACATTGTTAAACTGTAAATTATTGCAGATCTCAGCAAAATGTTGTTGATTTTTTTGTTTCAGAGTCTATGGAGACGTGTTTGGATGCAGATTGCCCCATCACCACAGCTGTACTCCCTTGCACACCTGAATTCTATGAATCTCGCAAATCACAGGTACACAAACCCTCTTTAAATAGTGTTCTCATTTGACTACGCACACAGTCTGAAACATCTATGCAAATGTCTCCTGTTTTCCCAGGCTTATCCAATGCGCTCCAGTCCCCGAGGTCTGGCCCTGGTTCTGAGCAACGTGAGGTTTGACTCGCGTTTAAACCCAGATCTGGACGTCCGTAGGGGAGGAGAAGTGGATGAGGAGGTTCTAAGGAGGCTTTTTATGGAGCTTGACTTCACAGTCATTCTGCGCAAGGACCTCACAGCAGAGGTCAGAAAGATGCATGGAAGCATCAGGTTGTTTCATGAACCAAAATTATATATTTGTTAGGTTAAGTATTTGAAGAGCTCTTTTCCAAAACGCTATAAATCCATTTTAATAGTTTTCTTGAAAATTATATTTTTTTTACCTAGACCCATACATTTTGTCAATATTCAATTTATCCTGTTAAAATGGTCTGTTGGCTCAGTCTGAACATGTTAAACAATGATTTTAAATGAAACAACAATATTGTCGATATAATTTTTTTTTCAAAACGCTACAAATCCATCTTTTTTTCAAAAAAAATTTGGTTTATTTCTTTTTAAAAACAAACAAACAAGAGAACACGAAACATATGACATAAGGGACTCATACTATAACTGAATATAAATCAAATAAATGCAAATGCATGAAATTATAAACAGCCAAATAAAATAAATAGTTACAAACTATATAGTAAAATAAAATAAATATTTTAAATTTCATGTTTCAATATTTTCCATCACATACAATAAATAATTTAGAAATAACACATACAAATACCACTTACGAGCGAATTCTGATTGGTCGAGAGGACATATCGCATTTAGGCTTAAAACAGGTTCGGGACTTTTAGCGTTTTGGAAAGAAACTGCATCTTGCAGTACATTTTAAACAAGGAAAAATAGCGATTTGGCATGAAACATTGATGGAGCAGTGAATAGGTTTAGTACACAGCAAAATGGCTTGACAAACTCCTTTTTTTATATTTGGCGTTTATTGCGTTTTGGAACAGAGCTCTTCATTTGTTGATTTTCTGTGTTTTTTCAGGCAATGCGCCTGTGCATAGAGCAGTTCTCACAGCGTCAGGAACATGCAGATTATGACTGTTGCGTTGTGTGTCTGCTGTCTCACGGTATTGAAGGATCGATCTACGGCACTGACGGACAGCTGTTGATGGTATGCACAGAGTCTGAGTTTTGAATTCAATCTGTAATGTCTGCTCACTATGAATTTCAATACTTTGTGTTTCTCAGTTGGACTGGGTGTTTGAGGTATTTGATAACGCCCGGTGCCCTCTGCTACAGAACAAGCCAAAGATGTTTTTCATTCAAGCCTGTCGAGGAGGTGAGAGAAGTTAAATATTTATTAAATGGCTCTCTTGAATATTTGATTAAGAAGTTTATTTCTCCAGGAGCAGATCATATGGTAAGTAGTGTGTCGTGTGTGACAGACATGAATAGAATAATTGATGGTGGGCTGTGGAATTCTTGAAAAATAATGAACACCCCGAAGTTATACATTGATTTCTATGAACTCGGTGGTCCAGAGTCAATTCTTCTCCTTGTATCTTTGTTGAAAGTAGCGTATATTATACTGTTAATATTAAAGTAGTAATGCTGGCTTGTGTATTTTATATATATATTAAAGTGATAGTTTAGCCGAAAAACTCCAACTTGCCGTTTATTTACTCGCCCTCAGGCCATCTGAGATGTAAGGGACATTTTTCTTGACTAGAACCCTAAAGAAGATTGTTTGGTAAATCCGCTCCCATCTCTGCTTCATATAATGGGAGTCTATGGGGTCCACCTGTCTAAGAGTTCCTAAAGCACATAATTCCAAAAAGAGCTCCTGGCGACATGTTGACGTTTCTTTAAGCGAATCGTTTGATATTTTCATAAAACTGAACGTCATTTTTTATAACATAAGCCATACTGTACAGCCTCTGCACACAATCGCAGCTTCTTCTTGTAGTATTTGGTGGCGGATGACATACCAGCATCTGGTACGTTTAGCGCCATCTGCAGAAAGGGAGTGTTGAGGCTGTACAGTATGGGTAATATTATTAGAAATGTTGTTCAAATTTATGAAAATGTCAGTAGTCACTTCACGAAACGTCAACATGTTGCCAGGAGCCGCTTTTTTGAATTATGTGTCTCCAGAGACCCAAAAGACCATGAGTGTGACCTTTTTTACAATAACTTATAATCAGGATGATATTCTAGTTTTTATTTGTAGATCTTGAAAGTGTGTTGTTATGCAGGTGTCAAAAATAAAGGTGTGATATTATTTTCTTGCTTCAGATGAGATGGACAATGGTGTGGAACAGTTGGATGGCCAGGAAAGGACTCAATCACCTGGCTGTGAACAGAGGGATGCTGGGAGAGAAGATGAAAGAGATGCCAAAGAGAGAGAGGCTAAAGACAGAGAGAGACTGAGAGTCAAACTGCCCCAGAGATCAGATATGATCTGCGGCTTTGCCACCCTCAAAGGTTTCAGTGTGTACATTTTGATGTATATTCTTTTCATTATCAGTCCATCATACGTGACTTGAAGAACGGTGCATATAAATGATGATGTGTGTGTGTGTTTCAGGCACCGCTGCAATGAGAAACACCAAGAAAGGGTCCTGGTTCATTCAGGAACTCAACAAAGCCATTAGACAAAGAGCCAATGAGACACATATGTCTGACATACTCGTGCAGGTAAGACACTTTGGTGTTATAAGGATCAACTGATTACAACTGCTTTGTCTAGAATTTTATTGATGTAAATTCACATGATGAGGGTGGCTCGTCTAATCATATTTTAGAGCTGGAACTGCACACATATAACGGTTAAAGGTACAGTTTGTAGAAATCACCGCTAGAGGGCGCTATCTCAAAACAACAACAATCGTGTAGCTTGAGGACGCTGTGTAGAAGCGTGGAATGATGGGATATGTTGCCTTCAATCATGTTAGCGAAAAAGGTAATGTAATAAAGTTAAAAATATTGCGTTTGATGAAATCATTTTATTTCATTAGAATGAATTTGACCCGAGTAATGTAAGGGTTAAAACTAAATTGTTAGTCATAGATGTTACAGTAATTGTCTAATTTGATGGTGTGATAACACTGCGCAGTTTAAAGAGTTCAAATCAATCATAGTAAAAGTACCCACATTTTTTGCAATAATGCTAGACGAACCGATGGTACAAACTACTTTCGCATCTGTCTACGACAGTGTCACACGGTTGCTATGTCAGTAAAGGTGACAAAGGGTTACGCAGATATGACGCCATTGACAGGCGATTGGCCTAGTGGTTTTTGGATATTTTACTGCAAAATTCTTGCAAACTCTACCTGTGATATGTCTGTTCTTTTCTATAGGTGAATGGTGAGATTAAATGCAGAGAGGGATACGCACCTGGTTCAGCTCATCACCGCTGTAAAGAGATGTCGGAGTTTACCAGCTCCCTCTGTAAAGACCTCTACCTCTTCCCTAAGTACTGCCCCAACAACTAACAAACACATGCACATAACAAGAACTCCTCACTTCTGCCCATTCAACTGATTATCATGCAGTGGCAGGAAGCCAAGCAGCCGCACTTACACATCCGTCACCCGCCCTGCGCAAACACATAGTGATGTCAATCGAATCAGATTCTATATGGCATTTATTTGCCTCTGCACAAAAACAGGCGCATTAGAAGGCCTGTGTTCAGGATGTATTCAGACCATGCATAAATGCACAAGCTCTGCAAATCGTTTTTTCTTTAAATGAAATTAGTCGGCAAGTATGTGAGAAAAATATATCCGTTTTAATTTTTTTATGATTTTATACTGGGGTTCGGGGTTCATAAGTAATCTTAAAACTTTTCTATTCCAAGCATTTTTTTAATTCAGCCGCCATAAGCCGACAAGATTTTTATTGATTTTCCTTTATTCAATAGATATATTTTTTTCTACTTGTTGTCTGTTTTCTTTGTACAGTTTGTTTTTACAAGTGTTCATGTGTTTAGTAATTGTGGAGCCTTTACAGCCAAACCACAACCATCATAAAGACACCATTTAAAAATCATATCTCATAATCACACACATCCCGATCTATGCATTCATGTGCATACTGTGGTTGTGACAGTAACTTACTGAACCCTTCCTCACTTTGTCAGGCATGATATTTGCCTAGATAATAGGTGCTATCTGATATCATTTGCTTTTCTAACTGAAGCTCACTCAGCTTTTGCCTGGTGTTTTTACTGCAACAGTGACATTACATTTGTACTATAACAATTTTAGCTCTTATGTATTCGTCATGGCAGCTTTTTTTGACTACTAAGGTTTTCTATGCTTAACCTTTATCATTCCTTGCTCATTGCTTTGCTTGACTCAAAATAGGTCATTCGGATTCCTATTCATACATGATCCTTGTATTTTGCATATGGACATGTTTAATCATTCTACTAATATTTGTGCAATTCCAAAAACTTCCAGATTTGCATTCCAAATTCAGTTTCCACTTGGGGACCTTATTCACCCTACATTCATAATGAAATGTATATATTCTCATCAGTTTTTGTTGTTATTCCATGTATATGAGGCAGTTATTTTTGCATATGTTCTTGCACATTTCCTCTCACTTTAAATAGATTGCCAGTGAAGTCTCGTTAATGGAGGCTGAATAATGCTTTGTCTTTAAACACCGTTGGGTGGCAGTAGAGAGCTACTCGTCAGTTACCATTTGCCACATAAAGGTTCAAATGTTTGGACATACACAGTCTTCCTCTTCTGCACCGCATTATTCCTCTTGGGCATGCAGACTGTACATTTGTGTGTTCTGGTATTCCTCTGAGTGTGTCTTCCTTATCCAGTTGGCATTTGTTTTAGATCAAAGGTCACAGCCTTTCACCTTTTGACACGGCTTTGGCATCTCTCCAGCTCTCTTCTACATTTCACACTTGACACCTTTGATTTATCGTTCAACATGAAATAGTTTTTTACTGTTTTGGCAGCCAAAAGGAAAGATTTACTTTGTTGAGGGTGAAATGCTTTCACGCATTGCTTTTTGATGTTTAAACTAATGTATTTTGGAATAATAATACGGGCATGAATTCAATGTTGTTTAGGTCTAACCTTAACATCTTAAATATGAAAATAAGAAGCTGGTGAAAAAAACGTTTAATTGTAAATGTACCTTCTTAACCCAAACTCTGTGCCATGACGATTCCAGATGGTATTTAAAAAGTTATCAAAGGTATTTTTAGAAGGTATTTAAACTAATGACCTGAATATGTTATTTCTATTACCATATTATTTTTAAAGTATAAATGTGGGAAATTAAAATTTGTATACAGGAGAAGTGTATAATTTTAGCCAAAGTGTTTTATGAGCGGTGTTACCATTGACATCAGAGTATATTCTCCAAATCAACAGATTAACGCCAGTAAAATAAAGCTGAGATCATAAAAACAAAAACAAATTGTATTTATGGATATGGTATTCTCAGGCTATGTTTATCTAGTGTTGAAGATGTGTGGTAATGGTAATTAAAATGTAATAATTATATATGTTCCCCAATTAAAGTGTTTAAATGCACAGAGAAGAAATGTTTAGCTATGTATTGTACTTTATATAATAGATGTATGTCTGGTTTAATGTCTCCATTTTAACTGTACCTAACTGTAAATGGATTGAGGTGTTATTCACTGCCCAGTCATCTGTACTACTAACCAGCTATGAAGGTGCTTCAGTCAGCTATTGGGAAACTGCCATTTTTCTACTTCAAAAGCAGTCATGTAATAAAACAATTATTGTTCTAAAGAACTAGAGTGATTTTTTACTGTATTTTACTGTTAGTGTATTTAAAAAGAAAACTTTTAACCGAAAAAATTATAATCAATTTAAGATTAAAGTGCATCAGGAAAGTATTCACGGCGCTTCACTTTTTCCCCATTTTGTTGTGTTTCAGCCTTATTCCAAAATGGATTCAATTTATTATTTTCCTCAAAATTCTACAAATAATACGCCTTCATGACAACGTGAAAGAAGCTTGTTTAAGATCTTTGCAAATGTACAGTATTAAAAATAAAAATGTAAAAAGAACATGATCATAAGTATGGACCTTAGACTGGGGCGAAGGTTCATCTTCCAACAGGACAATGACCTAGCACACAGCCAAGACAACAAAGGAGTGGCTACAGGACAACTCTGTGAATGTCCTTGAGTGGCCCAGCAAGAGCCCAGACTTGAACGCGATCGAACATCTCTGAAAATCTGAAAGATCTCAAAATGGGGGTTCACCGACGCTCCCCATCCAACTTGATGGAGCTTTAGAGATCCTGCAAAGAAGAATGGGAGAATCTGCCCAAAAATAGGTGTGACAAGCTCGTAGCATCATACTCAAAAAGAGTTACGGTTGTTATTGGTGCCAAAGGCTGTTAATGCTTATATGTGCTTTTTTATTATTTATGCTGTACATTTGCAAAGATTTCAAACAAACTTCTTTCACGTTGTCATTCGGGTATTGTTTGTAGAATTAAGGAAAATAATTAATTTAATCCATTTTGGATCAAGGCTGTAACATACCAAAATGTGGAAAAAGTGAAGCGCTGTGAATACTTTCCAGATGTACTGTAATTTACACAAATATAAATACATATTATTCTTCATCGACTGCCTTTGTCTATGAATCACTGTAGTGTAACTAAACAAATTTTACTAATCTGAGTTATATTTGCCGCTGCAGATTAAAGGAATATTTCTTAACTTTCTGTTATTCATATAATAACTATTAACATTGAACATCAAACTTGTGATAATTCTTAACATTTATACATAACAAAAATTCATTGCATTTTCTATCCTCTTGATGGACAGAAATTATCGGTCCTGAACATTAGGTGTTTTTAAACTATTGGCCGAAAGTGTGAAAAACTGCTTCAATCGACCAAGACCGATTATTGGCCGATATATTGTTGCATCTCTAGTATTTATGCTATTAGTTGTTTGCATGCATATTTGTGTGTGGTTGTGATTATTATACATCAGTCTGCAGCTGTGAAGTGTTGTGTGTTTGTGTGTATTGTTTATCTATTGTGTATTTGATGTATAAGTTTCATGGTTGGAGTTGAATGTTATGTTCTGTATCCTAGTATTGAGATGTTTAGTATTAGATGTCTGTCACCCTCTCTCTCTCCCTGTTTCTCAGAGTTGTTCTCGGCCTCCGTGGTGATGCATTTTTATCCGTGCACTCGGGTTTCTCTTTCCCACTGTTGCTCCAGGAACGACTGTCATTGTGGCGATCCCATAACACCTGGCCGCCGACCTGTTGGCGGTTTGTGTTGTTGTACCTGGTTGTTGCCGACATAAATCAGCGACGATGGCTAGAATCACATTATTTTTAAGCTTTTTGTTTCCCATCGAGATTCTCAGAAGATGTTGAGTGAACAATTCATTTTCAGTCCTACTTGTGGTATAAGAGACCACCTCCACAATCCTTTCCAGAGCCTATACACGCCACGCTAAGCCGCAAGGGATCATATTTATCGTATGCGCTCAGTCTCGGTTCTCCAGAGCTTTTGCCCATCCAGCATTTCACATCAGTGACCTCCCTGTGGGCTAATGTCTGTAAACATTTCAGGCAGCACAAGTCATCTAAGATGGGGAGATAGTTGGCAGAGGCTTTACATATTCATCTGCCTGTTAATCAGACTTGTGGTGGAATCGCAGCAGGAATGTGTTGTATTTTAAGACCGGGGCATCTAGGTTTCCTCGCCGCTGAAGTAAACGCTGTTGTATTGAGTCACGTTGCTCTACCTCCTTCCAGAAGTCCTCTTCGCTCATGTTACAGGGGCGCCCCCGGGGGGTGGTGCCCTGTCGAAAAAACACCCACGCTGGCCAGAAGGAACAAAAACAAGAAGAGGTGGAAGCAAAACGGAAATCGGGTTGGGAGGGGCGCAGGCCCGGGGATAGTCGGTAAGGCGTGTTGCCGCTAGTGATGGCTGCTAGTGTGGATCTGGCTAATGTGAGATGAGGTGGGATTAGCTGGGTGTCATGGCTAAGAAAAAGCCAGCAGATCTGGTCTTGCATTTTCTATTTAACACAAAACAGACTTTGCTTGCTTACTCTCATCTGTTTTAGTCAATCTCTTGCTTTTTTGTATTTGTGCTCTCCATAAATGTAGAGGTATTGCTCCAATTTTATGTGGTTCATGGATTACTCAACACGTATTTGTAGTGATTTTACTACTAGTAATTCCAACACATCTTAATAGCGTGTGTATGCTTTACGTTTCATTCACATGGTTCCTTGGAGACATAACAATGTTGTCTTCATGGGAATGGTAACCATGCACAAATAAAAATGCAGGGTTATTTTTCCCCCATAGTTGGATACAAAAGGGTCCCAAATGAACCCAGAAAATGATCATATTTGATCCAACGATGCGTTAAAACCACCAAGCATGTTGGACTCAAACCTTTTTCAAGTGTATGCTTGCTTATAATGGACTTTAAAAAATACAATTCCATTAATAAATGATTGGAAATCTTATGGAAAATTACTGTTCAAAATTGTCAGGAAGCCTTTTTTCTACTTATGCCAAGTTCTATTAGTAATGGGGTGGTCGCACTACACCTTTCCACCCATTAACTTCCATTCATACACATGTGAATACAAAAAAAAGCTTTGCATTAAGGCACATTCCAATTTATTTTCATGTAGCATCAATGTTTTAGTGTGTATTTACTTACATCATTAATTACGATATATTGGTATATTGCAAATAAAAAAAACGGTAAAAATGTTCATACTTTAAAAAATTATTTTCCAATTGTCACGGTCAGAAAATTCTAGAAATTTCTGAAGCACATGGAAGGTTGGATGAAGCTGTGATGGGTGATTATGCCTGGAACTTGGTTTGTGAGGAAAGTTTTAGTCATAGAAGACAAAAACGATCAAATGTGACTTATTTAGTAACTGTTATGTTATACTGTTGTTTTGAGCCCTTTGTTATGCCAGGACCTTGTAGTATCTGCGTACGAGTAATCAATACCGAAATCCTCAAATGTGTGAAAATATATATTTTTGTGAGCACCTGTCGATAGTAAATTTTTTTTTTATGTGATTTCGAATTCAGCATTTTAAACAGTAAAAAATGAAAAGAGATCATTTCAAAATTGTGTAATAGCTGTATCACACAATCCCATTTCGCACAATATGAGCGTGATGGAATCCATGAATTGTGGATAAAAATCTTAAAGTCTTGGTGCTTAATGTCACATCCAATTGCTGCCCATAAGAACAGGAGACTCTGTAAAGATGTTACATGCTGAAATTCACTCCGTGGTGCCAAGTTTCCACATTTTTTTGTTGTATTCAGCCATTAAAACTATGATATTTTGATGAGAACTATAGTTACCATTGCCATTTTTCAATAAGGTTTTGAAAACAGTGCATGTTTGTTCGGCCTGTACGTTTGTGGTGTGTTTTGCGCTGTGTACATGTTAGTATAGTTTGTGAACACTAGTGTATTACAGGTAGGCCACACATTGAGAGAGTTTGTCTATCGGTGTGCATGTTGCGCGTATCTAATTGAAGAATCACGCGTGTCAGCGCTTTGCCTGCCTGCGTGTTGCGGGTACTGTAACGTTAGAGAGACACCGTGTGGGTCGCTTGGCTTTAGCGGGTGGTGTGTGTAACTGAATAAACGTGTAAGAGTCTGTGGAGAGTGTATGTGTTTCACATGCTGTACACAGGAGAGAGACACCGTGTGTGTTTATTTTTGGCTCAGTGCGAGCGTGTCGATGGCTGCCGATGCGTCGCAAAGGAAAGCTCTGAGATATCAGCAGACCCTGGTCAGTCACTGCCTTTATATGCCTCTTTTTCTCTCTCCCGTTGTTTTGTGGTCTTATCTGAGGCGCTTCGCCGTCTGCCTGTTCGTGGCTGCCTTGCTGAGGTGTGTCGTGGTCAATCTGATCCGTTCTGACCCAGAAACGCTTGTCTGGGCCAAAATACGTATCTTGAAATAAGGGAGTCTTTAACTTCATTGGCCTTTAATTGATTTTCCGTTCTATTCTTGGTGGCGACACGCATGGAGCACGCAGGGGTGGTGTACTCTGGGTATGAGAATTGCAACCTGTGTGAGCGTCCGGCCGATTGAAGACAGTCCGTCTTGTAGTAAAATTTGAACTCAATACTGGAGATTTTGTGGTTGCTAAACATGCGTTTATATTGAGTTTCGCAGTTGTTGAGTCGAGTTATTGAGTTGTGCACTTGGTTGCACTGCGCCTTTGCTTTATTGCTTCACAGTGATTTTATGATCGCCATAGCTTTTTGAAATATCTCGAAAGCTTTCAACGCAATTTTGTGTTTCTGAGAATCTCAAAATTCCACAAGATCATTTGCAATGTCGCAGACGTGCTGAGCTAAGCAGATCCTGAGATCAAACCTCATCATTTCCGTCAGCTTTAATGAACCTGCAGTTTTTTTCCCAATGGTGTGCGTATTTGTGCTAACCTACGCTCCACATCTCTGCTGCTACATGCTCGCAGAAACCTGAGCACGCAGGTTAAATATACGCCTAAACCTCTCGCTGTGCTCTGCTGCTGGTGCTCGCCCCTGCTGTATGGCTGCTATACGGCCTTGAGTCAGTGGATCGGGTACATGAAGTCATTGCGTAGAAGATTTTATTATTGCTGAAAGAAATGGATTGTGCGAGAGAAAAAGAAAAGGTCAAGTGTCAGTCGAAAGGGAATGAGAGAAAACAGAATGGGTGAAAATGGATGTGTGCGGACGGGGTGAAGAGGTGTCAATTATTTAGCTGTCACAAGTTATTAAGCCATCACACATAACCTCAAAACCTTCCATTTCTTCACCTGGCCTCTTCTCGGTTTGACTCTTGCCATCCTGAGCTTCACATCGAAAATATGGGAAGATAGCCAAGATGCTTTTTTAACCTTTGTAATTTGCGCTACTGCGTCTCCTGTTCCATTTCGGTCTGTTTTACACACCAGGGAGGTTTCTGAGGAGAAAAGGGTCCAGTCAGTGCAAAACTCCATCAGAAGCTCTGGTCAAAATGTGAACGTCTCTATTATCTGAGGCAAAACTAGAGTGGCATGTTTGTGCTTACAAAGCAATGTTTCAGTATTGTACATGTGACCAGCCCAACGGCTGAAACACTATTTTATAAGTTTGTGTATAGGTCAAATTATTCTTTTTGTTTTATTCTGTGAACTACAACATTCCCCTCAAATTTCAAATAAAAATATTGTTTCTGTTTGCATTTATTTGCAGAAAATGAAAATGGGAAAGACAATTTAAAATAGCAGAAAAGATGCTCCTTATTTTTTCAGACCTCATATACTGCAAAGAAAACAAGTTCATGTTCACTTTTAAGCAATACAACAGTCATATTTGTACATGTATTTAGGAAAATTAAAAACATTTTTTTATCACAGTTTTCATGTGTCTTGTCAAGCTGTCAGTCTTTCACATTGCTGTTGGGTGACACTCCTGAGGTTTGATATTGTTGAAATTCAGCAGACAGGAATGGCCATAATGCATTTAGAAATTTAGATTGAGTTATAATTTTATCAGCAGCTTTATGGAGCAGTGTCTTTATTAAAATGTGAAATGAAGAAAGTTGTGTTTGATTTAGATGAATGATTAGGGGAAACAATATAAAATATTCTTGTTGTAAAAACAGTAGAGGATAATAGGAAGAACCAACATGTTGGTGTGTGTTTGTTCACCGCAGTGTTCACTTAGACATATGTTGAACAGCACTGTGTGTTGTTTTAACGGTCACAGTTAAGTGATTTCACTTCCAGGTCACACAGCTGTGAATGACCTCGTCTTTAACAGAGAGACCTCTGGGAATCTGACTGTTGACTGACAGAATTGAACAGACACTGAGACAGAAGGACAGTGAGTGTAGTGGAAGTGTGCAGCACAAAAAATTGAGTTGGATCCAGTGCTTCGGTTCATTATTGAGCAGAAATGCGGATAAAGTTTGGATCACGCTTTTTATTTAGCATGTTCTTGAGGATCATTTACACAGCTATATCTAAATCTAAACAGATCTAAAAACATTTTGAGTTATTTTCAACATGGCGTTGGGTCAAAAGGGATGAACCCAACCGTAGGGTTGTAAATAATCTTATGCCGGGTTGTTTTAACCCATTGTTGGGTCAAATTTAAACCACTTTCTGTGTTAATTTATCCCAATGTTTGAGTTTGTCACTTTTGGGCCAATGCTGGGTTTAACGCGGGTCAAAAAGAACTTCCTGTTTCCGTTTTTTAACACTTCACAAATGTTTTAACAAAATACAACCAAGAGAACCTTTATAACTAAACCCAAAGGGTAAATGAATATGTTTATATGTTTCAGTGTTTTCATCATCTATAGTCTGTACGCTGTAAACCCTTTTGCTTTAGTTTGGGGGGGCTGTTTTTCAGCGCTTTTTTTTTTGAGTCATACATTTTTTTAATAGCAGTTTAGGTCCTCTTTACTGAATTTTTTTTCGTCATCTTACAAATCTTTTCATCTGAGGTGTGTGCTCAAATGTTTGAATTTTTTTTTTTGACAAAAATGTAATAATGGCAACACATTTTTTATCAGCAAAAAAAAACAATATCATGAAATGGATGATTCGACCAGTAATGAAGACAAAACAGCCAATAAGAGTCTATATTTTCTTTAATAACATTTAAAAAGATTCCCGGGGTGAGACCCCAAACGGTGCTTGATGAAATGCAAAGAGTACAGTATTGGGATGTAACAATATTATCGATATTGCGTTATCGCAATAGCAAAATTGTCTCAATATTATCGTGGTCGTATGACTTTATGAAACGATAGGTCTTCCAGGCCTAACAGAGAATGGTCGAAAAAAGAATACATTTACATTTAGGCATTTGGCAGACGCTTTTATCCAAAGCGACTTACATTGCTTTATCCTATACATTTTACATAGGTATTTGCAATCCCCTAGGATCAAACCCACAACCATGCGTTGTTAACGCAATGCTTTTACCACTGAGCTACAGGAAAGCTATAGTAGATAGTCTATCCATTCAAGGTCTATCTGGTGCAATTCTTTTATTTCATAAAAGGAATTTTTAGGTTATTTGACCAATCTCATACTATAATTTATAGGCTACCTATAAGCAACACTTATGATTATAGCATACAGAAAAGAGGATGCTTATGGTACATTTCCAAGTCATTGTTTGTTATTTTAAATATTGCAATACATATCTCACTGAGGACTTCATGCCGAGGTATTATCGTACAGTGATTATTATCAACATTGCACAATTGAGTTGCATAAAACAGGAGACATCAATCAAAAACATGGAGGTGTACTTCATAGTCAACAACAAATGAATTGACCAAAAAAACTAATTTTACATCAATTGGAGAAGTTTGCAGGAACCATTCAGATACCTGCAGTGGACCTCGGTCCAGACAGGATTAGGAAACGACAGCTCTGTGAATTAACAGCTGCTGACAGCCCACTGTCAGCCACACAATCTCTGAATTATGTCCAGTGCATTGTGGGTAATGTGGTTTGCTTCGGTGTTCACCGACAGGACATCCCCTATAAGGCAGATACAGTTACTGATATTTCAGTATTTTCTGAAGGTGAAAAGGACGAGGAAAGAAGGAACGTAGATACACAGCATAGGAAAGATAATCATGATAAAAGGACCCATCAATACTTTTGAGACCGTTCTGAATTTTGATCAAATTCTGGTGAGATAAAATCATTATTATTATTTTCTCAGCATTGCCTTTGAAAATGTGTGCGAATTGAAATTGCTCAAATATTTGATGGTAATGCTTATAGTTGCCGTAGGACTTGGATGTTATAAACATGGCTCAGAAATGAGGAGGCGTTGACCGGTTGGATGGGAGTTGATATCATTTTTATAACTACATTTTTTCTGCAGGAAGTCAGTTTATGTTCTTTTCGGTTCAGCTTAAATTTATTTGTTCAGTAATTTTCACATATTTTCATATCACATAATACTACTATACAGAGTAGCACAACTATGACACAACTGTACAGAGTGGTGCAGTTTTTTTGCACTTAGCCTCTGCATACATTGCTATTAATTTTTGTCCTTATAAATAAGTCAATATAAATAAATCAACAAATATTGAAATACTCTACCACGTATTGTTAATGCAAATCCTATTAAAAATGTGTTGTAGGGAACTGCCGATTCCAAACTCCTGTCATTCAATGTACAGCTCAGATTTTATTACATTTACACACACATACATGTAGACGTTCTGAATGCCATATTTGTGTTTTTAATTAACTTTCAAAGTCACTTTGCCCTTCACTGCTTGTGTCTGTTAGCAACATCCACTCTCTCTCTTTTCTTCTCTTTCTCTCTCTCTCTCTCTCTCGCCCTCTTCCTCTCTCTCTGTCTTTCGCTCTCTCACTTTTCACCTTTTGGGGCTTTCTTGCTTTTAATCCCCTAAGGGTCAGCTGATTTTTGCTACGCTTATATCTTGAAATACTCCTATTTTTCTAGACACTTCGATTTAAAAAGATGAGGAGTGAGATGCGTAAGTGCTACTGTGAAATTATTACCTTCAGAATGTTTCTACACGATCTAGTCCTTACAAAGTACCTCTAGTATATACCAAGTGTGAGTTGGTTCCGTCAAATCAAAGAATGTTAAAGAAATTATTTTAATGTTACTTCATAAAACACATTTGTTAAGTGTTGTGATAATTAATTTTTTGACCCATCAGATGTGATGTCACAGTGGCAGCGGTCTGTTTTGGTGCATGTCTGGTCTAAGGTAAATGTGATTGTACACTGATCTGAGCCTTGAGCTTCGATACATTTTAAAGTCAGAGTTTCCAAGTTTCATAGGTGTCATAAAATGTGGAACTGTTTGGAACTGGCCCTCTGTTTAAGCAGACAAATGAATCAGTGAGAGGAATGAGAAAAGAAGGTCCACAGTAGAGCAAAGGGAAAGAGTGTGTTTGAAAGACAGCAAGAGTGATAAAGAGAGAGAGTGAATGTGTTGTTGTTAAGTAAATGTTTCCCTGTCCTGTGTCTCACGCTGTCCCTCTAAATCAGTGTCCCTGTTTAGAAAATTAAAGAGGCAATGATAGACACAGCCTTGGATCCCTGTTACTCTCACAGAAACTCTAGTCTTTAACTTGTCATGATAGTGTGTCGGGTGAGAAGAATTACAAACAGATTTGTCTTTTTCAATGCATTTCATTCTTTGTTCTGTTAAGTCTCCTTTCACGCTTCTGTGTAAGTGTGTATACAGGTGTGGTGTATAAATAAATGTTGTTGAAGAGCAGGTTAGTGTTAGATGTTCAGTGGACGAATGCGCATAAGGAAGTCCATAACACAGTATGTTTAGGACCACAGCTGCACAGGAGGTAGGTTTGACTTTGTCTCTATTACGGATACATGTTATGAATATAAAAAATACATTGATAAGAAATTCCTCTTATAAGTGTTCAGCTTTTTTGTTGTTTCATTTAATGTGGTAGTGCACAGCAGTGGTTCTCAAACTGGGGGCCGTGGGCCCCTAGGGGGGCAGAGATTTTGTGTCATTTTTTTAAATTTAGAAATGTATCATACATTTGAAGTTCTAGTATTGTATAACTAAACATGTTTTTGGTTTAATTAAAATTCTGAAAATTTAAAAAGTTTAGGATAACAAGAATTTATTTAAGGGGCCACAAATCGATGCACTCTACACAAAGGGGACCTTATAACGGACAAGTTTGAGAATCAGTGGGATATAGCATATAAAAACTTAACAATAATATTTAAGTTTACTCTACACATGTGACCCTGGATCACAAAACCAGGCATAAAGTATGGGTATATTTGTAGTGATAGCCAAATTTGTATGGGTCAAAATAATCATTAGGGTATAAAGTAAGATCCTGTTCCATAAGGATATTTTTGCAAATTAGATACCGTAAATATATCAAAACTTTTCTGTGAGTCTATGCAGCAGAAAAGTGAACAAAAATGCCCAGAAACACGCTTACAAACTTCACTCGCTTATGCCCGCTCTTTGGGAATTTCATACTCAAGTTTGCTATTAATGTAAAGCTTAGATCTGCTTTTGTGTTTATATATTCTTTACAAAGTTATTACAGCGATAAGCCAATAGAGAGCGTTTCTTAGCAATGGCCTGCTATGGTCCCTCTGATGGACAACTTTAAAGGAGATTTTCTCAATAATAGGATTTTTTTGCACCTTCAGATACCAGAATTTTAAAAATTTTTATTTTCTCGGCCAAATAGTGTCCTATCCAACAAAGCATACATCATATTTATTAAACTTTCTGATGATAGTGATAGTGTATAAATCATTATTAAAAAAAATTATCCTTATGGCTGGTTTTGTGGTCCTGTGTCATATATTGAAGTAAGTGATTCATCACCCATTTAAAGTTTAGCCTCAACAGCCGTCATGGTTAAATGAAGTATAGTAAGAATTTCCAAATAGGTATTAAATAGTTATCGTGATTTGTTCTTGTTACTATGATAAATCTATTTGACCTGTTACACTGCCCTCCACTGATATAGGCACCCTTGGTGAATATGAGCAAAGAAGGTCGTAGAAATAAATCTGCATTGTTTCACCTTTTGATATTTCATACAAACAAATCTACAAAATTCCAACATTTCATTAATGTAAAGCAATTTGAAGTGGGGAGTAAATATACGTTTTAATTTTTTCTCTCTAATAGACCCTGGTCAAAAGTATTCGCACCCTTGTATTCAAAACTTTCTGCAACCACTATTTGCATTAAAAACAGTTCTGAGTCTTTTCTTCATGTCTGACAAAGTTTGTGAATACATGGAGAGTCACCCGAGTCCATTCCTCCATACAGAATCTCTTAAAGGAGTTATACGTTGCCCATACATGTATTACACACTTACAATTGCAAAAATGAAGGTGTTGGAACAAAAGATGCATTCTATCTAAAAGCGAATGCTCACCCAGATCTGCCTTAAACGCCTTGTTTAACCACACCCCCAAAAATCTACGTCAGTTCGTGGCATGATTTGACAAAGATCGTAAGTAAGGTGGGCGTACCTGTCTGTACAATTGTTTTCGTACCAAATATGCTAAGAGGCGTTACATTTCTGTCACACGCTTGCAGTATTCGACCAATCACTAAGCACTGGTTAAGTGCTTAGGTCTCTTTTCAGAGCGATGAGCTTTGTATAAAATCTGCGCGTTTCAGATAGGCGGGGCAAAGACGAGATTAAAAAATGTACGGTATGTGGAAAATACAGAGTTTTTAACCTTAAATCGTGTATACACATTGTATTACATCTAAAACAAATGATAAAATCCCCTTTAAAATCCTTCAAATGTTGGTGCCTTCTTATCTTCAGTCCATCCCACTCATTTTCCATAGGGTTCAGGTCAGGGGACTGGGATGGCTATGGCAGGATTTTGATTTTTAGTTCAGTGACACATTTTTGTTGATTTGAATGTTTATTTTGAACCAGTGTGCGGATTTAACACCTAAATACGATCCATTATAATGTTTTTTAGCAAGACAGGTTTTGAATTTTTTGTTCGTTGGTAACTAATATAATACCTGATGCCATGTATCTGATCAAGATGTCCAGAACTTATAAGTGGGTCCATAACAATGAAGATCTGGTGGTATATTTAACTGTGGACAGGGGGAACTTTCTTATCCCTGTGTGCACCAAACATATCTTGTGTTATTGCTGCCAAAAAAAACTTTTTCATTTCATATGGCCGTAGACCCCAGTCCAGGTTGAAGGTCCAGTATGGCAAATTAATATGGTGGAGTATATTTTTGCATGAGAGCAGAAGATTAGTTTCTTGAACTGTGTCCCAAACAAATTGTGGTGATTGAGGTGCACAAATGCTCTCTGACCCCAAAATTAAACTGATTACTGCAATTTTCCATCATTGATCTTTGAAGACTATTTGGCCACTCACATTCTTCTACAATATAGACACACATCCTGTTTTAGGCAGATTTTCAACATCTCCAGTCCTCTAAAACGTCTTGATCGTTGCCCTGTTGTAAAAATTAGATTTTTGTTATTGAACTATTTCCTTTAAGCCATTTTTTATTTTGTGTAGCTCAACAGAACTACATTCTTTGGTTTTACCCATTGTGATGAATGATTAAGGGGATTTGGGCTTTGTGTTACTAATATTTTTTCTCCTGTGCAACAAGAAGTCATGACTAGACAACATCATGTTTCTAGTCACCTTGGTGTGCTAAGAAAATGTAAATATCATTGGGAATACACTTGGGAGATATTTTACTCATAAGGATTTCAGAGGGAGCCAATAATTGTGACAAGGGTGTATTAGAGGAAATGTTTTTTTTCATAATGTTATATTCCCCCAACTTCAAATTGTTTTACTTGAATAAAATGTTGGTATATTGTAGATTTTTTAAATAAAAGATCAAAATTAGAAGAAATACGGATTCAATTTACAATGCCTTCTTTGCCCATATTTAACAAGGGTGCCAATATTAGTGAAGGGCACTGTACATTGTTTTAATATACTAATATAAAGCAACACAAATGTTTTTACGGAATTGTACTTTTTTCTACGTATTTTTAAATTACAGTAAAATTACAGAAAAATTCTGATAATTGGAAGAAAAACTTGTAATTTTACGTGACAAAAACAGTTGTTGTATTGTATATTATTGGTTCTCCATTTGCCTAAATTTAATTTTACAATAAAATTTAAACGACAAAGACCTTTTTATATCTATTGCTTTGTTTTTGTATGTCTTTCTCCTTCTTTTTTTTTAAAAAGCTTTTATGGAAGTTAGAATACAAAGCAAATCCAAGTTTTTATTTACATTCATCTTGTATTTGTACATTTTTTTATCTTCTTTATATATCTGTTAAAAATCAGAACGTTGAAATGAATGAGTGATTATTGTTTTTGAGTGCATGAGCAAGCTGAATCTGATCTCCGCAGCACCATGTGGGATCTGTGCCGCTCATGAATGTGTGTGCATGTAGTCGTGTGTATTGCGTGTGATGGAAGGAAGGTGAAGAATGTCCATCTTGGTGGATCACTTCCTCCTCTACTGGCCAATACCCAGAGTGTGATCCGTCCATGGCTCATGGTGTTTGTGTGGGAAGCTGGACATGAATGGGAATGGCCTTTTTGTGGTTTGGGCACTATTGTTTTTAAAATAGTTTAAGGCATAAATTTAGGGTCCAACGTGGTGTGTGTGTGTGTGTGAGAGAAAGCTTATGTGTGGTTTGGAAGGTGCTCGGGGGAGATCTTTTTCCATTCTGCCCTGTTACGCATAGCCTGACTATTTCTGTCTGACATATACAAATGACTCAACGTCCCACCATACACACACACGCACAAACACACCTACACACACACACACACACACACACACACACACACAAACACATGCACAGTGTTATCGATTGACTGCACATTCTGACTTTACAAAGCACCTATACGCATACAATCGAAGCAATCTTAAGAGCGCTCAAAATACACTGATAAATGTGTTTATCAGCTGTTATTTGTAAGTGAGAATCTGGTTTTCTATGATATTCACCCACTGAATATTGGCAATGATTTTTTGGAGGTTGTTTGCATTGATCGTACTCAGTGCAGATGTCATTAGGTCCTGGTATTTTTTGCTAAGCATTGTGGGTAGTATTATGATATCAGGGTCTTGTGGATAATTCCTAGTTTCCCATATAATCGTGTCTTTTTCAGCTGTATGGAGAATATAGAGAGCAGGTGGGTAGTGTCGCCAGACGGGAGGCTACGCGTCTGCTAACCGAAAGGCAATGGAGGAGACATGCTGGAAATGCCAAAGCAACCCGGAGAAGCCGCGGGCGTGCACATCATGCCGGTCTGGAGGCGGGGGCCATGCGTCAAGGATTAAGCCAGGCCTCCACTATAAAAAAGCCCCGCCCATATTCCAAATGCCAAGGTAAGTGACTACACATTAAGGGGAAAATGTATTCATACACTTTTATTAACCCAACACAAATCAGTTAATCCAACGTTTTTAACTCAGTGGGGTTTTTAAACCTGAAGCCTTATATTCGTCTGATATAATAGCCTGGAATTGGTCATTGCATTTGTATAATGCATTTATATTGCAGATTGCCTGGCCAGAATTCAGAGGTGTATTGTAACGAAGCTCGGGGAGGACTGGATCTTTCTGGTTCTTCTGGGTCTTACTATGGCTCTGGTTAGTTGGAGTATGGACTATGCCAGTGCCAAGAGCCTGCAGGGTATTAAACAACTTTCTCCCTACTCTCATATATTGCAAGACACTCATATACTGGCCGAATATAGATCTGCGTGTGTCATAATCTGTGTAGCTTTCTCATATTTTATGAGCCTAACACTTGAAGCATGTATAGCAATAACGTCTGAGAGGCCTTCAGGGTCACATTTCTTTAAATAAAAGGTTACTACATCAAACATACGCGTTTGGCAGATGCTGCAAATACAAAGTGACCGGCAGTGCATTTAAGATTTCGCCCCAGTTCCTGAGCTTCATGAACACTAAATAATAAATAATAAAAAGTTAAAGGTTGTCTTTGAAAGGATAGTTCATCTCAAGTCTGAGATGTCGTTGCTGCCTCGTCCCCAAGGCACAAAATGTGCAGGAATACATCACTGGTCTGCATTTTGCAAGTATTCCACCATGTTGGTCCCCACTTGTTAAATATATGATACTAAGTCTTGAATCACAACTAACATTTAAGTGAAGTGCATTTAATGAACAAACACAGAGGCCTGTTAAAAATGCTCATTTAGAAGAAAATTTCAAACTGCACTTTTAGTCTTTCACTTCTGAACATATTATATTTACAATGATATTACAGACTTTGTTCATTGGATCAAAGAAATGTATACAGGTTTGATATGACAGACCATTTATACATTGAAATGATGACAGATTTTTCACTTTTGGATAAACTATCCCTTAATTAATGTTTAATGTTAATTCATGTTTTTCTTAAAGTGCCATCTTTCTTCTGAATCTTACTTGGCCTGTATTGCCTACTAAGGTTAATAGTTGAACTCTGTGGGTGTCGTGAAATATACAGTAGGTTTTGTATCATCGCTGTGACTATGTTGTATATTTTAAAACTTTATTTTTATCTTTTTTTAAACGTTTTAACAGGCTGGAACTATTTATTTTGTAAAATGCACTTTAAGGGTACTTTACCTTTTAAATGTTTGTGGCTGTGTATTATGCCTTTACCTTATCATTTTTATATCTGACTGCTCTTGCTATGTGCATTATGAAATATAATAAAAACTTCACATCAACATTGTATGATAACCAAGTTCTCTGTCTCTTAGCATATAAGTGGATGTATGGAGAGCTGAAGGGAAATGTGGGTCTGCAGTATCTGGCCTGGATATCATATCCCATCATCCTTATTGTATTTGCCTCTTTCTTCTGTCATCTGGTATCTCCACAAGCTATAGGTGCACATCTTATCTCCATTCATTCTTGCTTTGATTTTGCTGTATTTTGTTCCCTCAACACATATACAATCGCTGAAAACTTTTAGGAGACCACTGTAAAATTATCTTTATTTTTTTAACTTTAAGTAAATCTTTTTGTTTCAGTTTTTGAACTAGTGACAACATTTCTCCTACAATTCAAATGAAAATATTGGTTTTGTTAATTACAGTAAATTGAAGCGTACCAAACTGGTCAAATAAAAAAAAGTGGAATGTTTGCTGAGTTTGAATACTGCAGTGTAAAAAAACTGTAATTTTACCATTTTATTTTACAGAATGTTAATGTACACTGCAAAAAATCCCTAAAAAAACTGACATTTGTAAAATAACAGTTTTATCCTGTTTAATTACATGGTTTTAAATAATGTATATGATAAATTTGCTGCCTTTTTCTGTAATTTGACAGTTTTGGACTGCATTTCAAAAATAGTCTGTAGAAAAATATTGTAAAAAAAGAAAATTTTCGGCAGCTGTTACGTTTTCCTGTAAAATCACATGCATTTCCGGTTTTTTGTATATGTGCAGTCTTTTTCTGTAATTTGACGGTTTTTGAATTTCGAAATTCGTCAAAGTAAACATTTTTAACAAAATAAACTGCAAATTTACAAGTATACAATTACATAAAAAAACATACATGTACATTTGTACAGGTATTAACAGTAAAAACAATTAAATATTCATTTTAAACAACCCAATAGTAATGTTTTTACATGTATTCTAGTATGAGTTCAAAAATTAGCATTTGATGGAATAAGCCTGATTTTTTTACAACTTTCAGGCGTCTTTGCATTGTCTCAGTCTTTCGCATTGTCCTTGTTAATTTTTCTGCAGCTTTATTATCAATATCCACATTTGAAAGAGTCCAACAGTTATCTATATCTATATTCTGTCATTTTCTATCCTTTATTATTCTTGCATTTCAATCTTTGAGTGTTTTTTTGTCCTCGATCAACCTCAACCACCCACGGCACATTAAATCTCCCAACCGTACGTTCATCCAAAATATCGTCATCTCTCATTTCTCTCTCCTCTTTGTCAAAATTGTTTTGATAGTTTTACTTTGAGCCCTTATCGCACTTCAGGATATATGCCAATCTTTTTCTCATCTTCTATAATCACTGTGACAAGATCTTCAGTGTGTGTAAAATTGTGTTGTCTTTTTCGGGATTCATTGCTGGCTGATGGTGCTTTTCTCAATCTCATGTCTGTGTGTCTCAGGCTCTGGGATCCCTGAACTCAAGACTATTCTGAGAGGCGTGGTGTTAAAGGAATATCTCACTCTCAAAGCGTTTGTGGCTAAAGTCATTGGTCTTACGGCTGGTCTGGGCAGTGGGATGCCCATTGGAAAGGAGGTGCACCTCTATTGTTTCTTTAATAAACAGTGTATTATTGTACTAAATACATCATTTAATATGTCATCATATTAATGTATATACAATATTTAATTCGTATGTGTTATTTTATCTATCTGTCTGTCTGTATGTCTGTCTGTCTGTCTGTCTGTCTGTCTTTCTGTCTGTATGTCTGTCTGTTTGTCTGTCTGTCTGTCTGTCTTTCTACCTACCTACCTACCTTTCTTTCTTTCTTTCTTTCTTTCCATCTATCTATCTATCTATCTATCTATCTATCTATCTATCTATCTATCTATCTATCTATCTATCTATCTACCCACCCACCCACCCACCCACCCATCCATCCATCCATCCATCCATCCATCTATCTATCTATCTATCTATCTATCTATCCTTTCCGGCTGTCTGTCCGTCCGTCTGTCTGTCATTCTATCCTGTTTAATGACATCACCTGTTTAATGACATCCCAATCCTCAGGGTCCGTTTGTGCACATTGCCAGTATCTGTGCGGCAGTGCTGAGCAGGATCATGTCCATCTTCACCGGTGTGTACGAGGTAAAAATCAGCCCCTGTGAGTGAATGTGTATGCCTGTGCGCGCAGGTGGCATGAGTGCTCTTGTGTACTCTTCAGAAGCTGCAGACCTTAATGGCTGATCTAGGATCAGGTTACTCATTGGCACATCATTTACCACTCCGCAATAGCCATTAGGAAGCTTGTTTCACAGTATTATCGGACAGATGCCTGGTCTATGATCAGCGGTTAAGGGTTACCGCTCTTGACTGTCATACTCAGTTTAATATGCGCTGTGTGTCTATATGTCTTTTTGTTGTGATTAGATTTTGTACTAATTTCATATTTCTCTTCTCCCGTTCCCCATCCCTTCTCATCCTTGCCCTATTGTTTCTTCTCTAACATGATCATTCGCATTAATAGTGACGGTCTGGCATGTGCATTAACTGCAAACCCATTGAATGCGTGTGTCCTCATGCTTTTATTTGAACCCCACCCAAACCACCCAGAATAGTGCCCATGTTCAGGATCTACTGGTCTGTGCCTGTGCGGTGGGAGTGGCCACCTGTTTCGCTGCCCCAGTGGGAGGCAAGTCACGCCCACTTTTTCCCATGTACATATACACTCTAGGAAAGAAAAACAACACACGGCTGATGTATTTGATGAGCTTTTCTCTTTGCCCCTTGAGTTTCTGCTATGTTTAAAGCTTTGGTTTGCATTTGGATGAATTCACACTCACGGCTGGCTCTTCTCTAAAGGCACACGTTCACATCATCCTTTTGTTTCTTCTTTGCTTTATCAATCATTCCCTTGATGGTTTCTTTGAACTCCATCCTTTCGACTATTTCTTTTCTCTTTCTCACACAACGTACTCACTGACAATGTTAATAGTACGCTCCTCCTGACCTGCCTTCATGTTCCCACTAACATCGTCATCCTCCTCTTTCCCTTCACCTCACACTCCCTCTCTCTGTCTCTTTCTCTTGTGTCTGGTGTCAGTAGAACCCCTATGGTTACACAGACATTCTGACGGTAGGATGTGCCGTTGGGGTGGGCTGCTGCTTTGGGACTCCCCTTGGAGGTAAACATTTCCTTTTTCTCTCTCTCTGATTAAAGTCTCTCATATCTTTCTCGACATTTTCAGCTCCATGCCTGCTGAATAATTCACTTCATCAACACTTCACATTTAAAAGCACCCGAGTGTTATAAATTCATATGCCGAGCGTGTTTTATGTTTATTAAACAGTGTATATACTCTGAGGAGTGTGATAAAGCATCTTTAATGTTCGTGTGGATTTTTAAAAATCATTGGTGCGTGAAAAATAATTCTCATAAGCATGAATAACTCAGATGTTTCTTTCTCATAAAATTCTGAAAGACCAGTGTTGGGTAAGTTACTCTGAAAAAGTAATTAATTACTAGTTACTAATTACATATTCAATAGTGTAATTAGATTACTGTACAAATTACTCTATTCAAAACGTATTTAGTTACTTATTACAAAGTACTTTCTATATCCTACATCAACCTTGATTAGTTAAGTGATTTAAGGATGGACATGAAAGGCTCCTAATTCATTCAAATAAATAATATTAAACTACATAAAGTTCTCTTATTAACTAACTAAAGTATTACACATGTGAGAATTATATACTTAAGCACGGATTTTAAAGTAACACTTCGAATTTTAACGTCAATTCCACTATTGCATACATTATGTATTGTATATACAGAGTATTTAGTTCAATTACATCAGAAGTAACTGTAATTAAATTAGTAATCCCTTACTTTACTTTACAAAGGGAAAGTAATTAAATTACAGTATCTAATTACTTAGTAACTAGTTACACCCAACACTGTGAAAGACAATGTGTATTTTAGTTTTTTATGTTTACATACATCATTTCTTTATCATAGCTTAAAGGGACAGTTCACCCACAATTAAAAAGGACAATTCGTTCATCATTTACTCATTCAAAACCAGTATGTCTTTCTTCTGCAAAGAAAGAAGATATTTTGAACAACATTGGCCCCCATTGACTACTGTATGAACACAAAACCACTGAGACATTTCTCAAAATATCTTCTTTTGAGTTTCAAAGAATCATATACATGTGTTTTGTACAACATTAGGGTGAAA
This sequence comes from Triplophysa tibetana, assembly GCA_008369825.1. Lineage (NCBI taxonomy): Eukaryota > Metazoa > Chordata > Actinopteri > Cypriniformes > Nemacheilidae > Triplophysa > Triplophysa tibetana. The sequence continues at coordinate 13,342,919 of CM017916.1, forward strand.
AAATGATGACAAAATTTATTTTCGGGTGAACTTTCCCTGTAATATGCAGAGGATGTATGGGATAAACATCAATAGAAATATAGGATATGATGATATCTGGTGGAGATATAACTGTTTAAATTTCTGGAATCCGAGGGTGCAAAGGAATCAAAATATTGAGAAAATTGCCTTTGAAGTTGGTAATAAGAGGAACTGTTACTTGTCATACGCTCACAAAAATAAAGTTTTGATATATTTATGGAAGGAAATTTACAAAATATCTTCATAGAACATGAGGTTTACTTAATATCTTAATGATTTGGGGCAAAAAACAAAAATCCATAATTTTGTTTTATAAAAATGTTCCCCTGCTACTTAAGACTGGATTTGTGATCCAGGGTAACAATTGTGTTTGGTGCTGCTTGTGGATGAGAAATGAAACCCTTTAACTTCACCAGGAGAGACATTATTCTTTTTTATTCCAGTTTTTGTCTCTACCGCTCATATTCTCCCTCTGAAGTCTCTCTCTTGTACTCTCATGTGCTTTTGCTGCTGTTATTTAACTCTATGTTTTCTATTTTTGTGCTCGCTCTCTCTCAGGTGTGTTGTTTAGTATTGAGGTCACGTCGACATATTTTGCAGTGAGGAATTACTGGAGAGGATATTTTGCTGCCACGTTCAGTGCCTTCATATTCAGAGTACTTTCAGTGTGGAACAAAGATTCTGGTGGGCCTGAGACACAAACACAAAAGCTGATATGATAAATAAAAATGAAATATATCATTGCTGAAATACTCTCGTTTGTTTTTCACAGTCACGATAACAGCACTCTTTCGAACAAACTTTCGTATGGACTTCCCCTTTGACCTGCAGGAACTGCCAGCTTTTGCGATTATCGGGTGTGTGAGATTATCTGTGTATACAGCAGTTGCCAAAAGTGATATCCAGAGGGAAAATGTGTACAATATCTCCTTCTTATGCCCCCCCGATTGGATAAAACCTTCAAAATATGAGGTGTATGGTATAAAATGGACAAAATGTTTTTGGCAAAAATGCAAACCACAGCACATCAGGGAAAATGTGGTTTATTTGAATAAATACAAAAATGCAAAGAATTAAAAGCTCAGGAAAAATGTTGATCAAATATTTTGTTGATCCTCTCTTTTAGCAATTTTTTGCAGTCATTCTTCTTCTTCCTTACATTTCTTCAAAGCTGATCTTAAGTTTTTACCTATGGCCAACTATGAAACATGCATACAACATTTTAATCTATATTTAATAATAAATGTAATATTATATAAATGTGTCCTACATGATAACAAATTAACAATGAAGACCAATCCCTCTTATGCTATTTTATATTATAAATACAAATTTGAATAATGTAAAAAAATATTAACACTCTTCTAAATGTTTGCTGTCGCACCAAAGAAACGCAAGTTGAATATATTTAAGGTAATTATTACCCATTTATATATTTAAATTTTCAAGGCTGGACATCACTTTTGGCCTCTACTTTGTGAGTAAATATATCGATTATATCTTAACATTCACAATATGAAGTCAACATCTTTTCATGTAAAACATCAGTGGTCAACTAAAAGGTTTTATCTTATGTTAATATCTTTTACCAGATCTCTGGCTAAAGACAAAATGTTTCTTGTTTGTGTGTTTGCAGGATTTCATGTGGGTTTTTAGGAGCGTTCTTTGTTTATCTGAACAGACAGGTTGTTCTGATAATGCGGAGACAGACGGCTCTCACGCGATTCCTAACAAAACAGCAAGTCACCAAATTAACATTAATAACTAGTTTATTACTCATTTATTTATTTACGCTTTTATTTTTCAATTGTACATCATCACAGTTTAATAATTGCTTGTTTGTGTGTTTGTTTTACTTTAGCCGGTTGCTTTACCCTGGTATAGTGACACTGATTATAGCCACTTTCACTTTTCCTCCGGGTTTTGGACAGTTTATGGCAGGAGAGGTGTGTATTCGCGTAGATGCCAACATAAATAGAGGTCCACAGGCTATATTGTGTACTCAATGTGGAGTTATTTTGAAGTTTTCTCTTTTGTCACACAGCTGATGCCCAGGGAGTGCATTAATTCACTGTTTGATAACTTCACCTGGACAAAGATTTCAGGTTCCACCATGCCACCTGGACTGGGCCAATCTGCCGCCTGGCTCCACCCCCAAGTCAGCGTTTTTGTCATCCTTATCCTTTTCTTCATCATGAAGGTGTCTTTTTTTTGTGTTCGTCTTATTTATAGACTGATAAACTAATATGATGTGTTCGTAATGAATTACAGTGTACATTTTATATCTTTCTCTATCACATAGTTCTGGATGTCTGCAGTCTCTACAACAATGCCTGTCCCTTCTGGAGCTTTCATGCCTGTTTTCATCTTGGGTCAGACATTTTTTGTCAGGAACCTTCATCATAATTTTCGATGATATTAACCAAGTAATTATTGTGATTTGTAATGTGAGAATAATTATGTGTTTCTGAAACAAACAGGCGCAGCATTCGGACGTTTGGTGGGTGAGATCATGGCCACGCTCTTTCCAAACGGAATTCTGTTCGATGGGATCGTATACCAAATCCTTCCAGGAGGCTACGCAGTAATCGGTCTGAATTTTTTTCTCCGTGCCAAACCCTTGACATCCATCAAAGTTCTTCCAACTTCATATTTTTCCACTCATCAAACTTCCTGTTTTTCCATCTTTTGACCTCTAGGGGCAGCAGCAATGACCGGGGCAGTCACACACACGGTTTCCACAGCGGTGATTTGTTTTGAGCTAACTGGGCAAATTTCACACATCCTGCCCATGATGGTGGCCGTGATCCTCGCCAACATGGTGGCTCAGGGTCTGCAGCCTTCTCTTTATGACTCCATCATTCAGGTGAAGAAACTACCCTATCTCCCTGAGCTTGGGATCGGACACATCAGGTACTGCTCCCGGAATGCTTGGATAGGATATTGAAGTCGATAATTGTATCTTCGACCTCATTTTCTTTCAAACAATATCGTTTTTTTTGAGAGATTTCTCAAATGATTTTGCTCTTTAACGCCCCGCACGAAGAAAATAAAAAAATTATGGACAGAAACTACATTGGCTCTAAAATCTATGTTTCCGTGTCTCTCTGTCTTTGCCTGGCAGTAAGTATAATATCTTTGTGGAGGACATCATGGTGAAGAAAATTAAGTTTCTATCACCTCAGTCCACATACCGAGAACTGAACGAGCTCCTTGACTCCACGTCCCTCAAAACCATCCCACTCGTCGACTCCAAAGGTCCGTATTGCAAGATTTAGAAAAATGCGGATAAAAAAATATCTATTCGTAGGAGGAATTCCCTGAATTCAAGAAATCCTTTTCTCGCAGAGTCGATGATTCTGTTAGGCTCCATCGAGAGATGTGAACTTCAGGCTGCCTTTGATTGGTGGCTGTCAGCAGAGAGGCGGGTCTATAACCAGAACGAGGGCGTGCCCAGCCCCGGGTCGCAGGTCAGCTGGGAGTCCTTCCCTTTTGTGGATGAGGAGGTTGGAGAGGAAAATGGAGAGAGGGTGAGAGGAAAAGTATTCTCACACACTGTAGTTCCTGGAAGACACCCAACACAATGCTTTTGTTCTCTGTTTGTTTTACTCTGAGGCGGATCTTCAGTTCTCTGATCTGACATCAATAAGCAACATTTTATGCAAATAAACGTTCTTTTATGAAAACACATTCTCATGGTATACTAAGCATACACTGTGACTGAAATGATTAACAGGCTAACACAGTCTCAGAAGAGCGCAACGGCCCACTGGGGTCCACTAAAACCCCAGATATCTCCCCTAATCACACGACAACTGGTGAGTTTACACTGTTGCCCGGCAACAAGCTTGTTTTAAATATTCATGCTGATTGCCATCCAACTCTGCATCCAAACATTTCTTTTTATTGTTTATAATACCAATTCAGGCTCAATTATAAGATGTTGTAATATGTTTGTTCGTGATTTCAGGACTGAGCTCTATAGGATCTCATTGATAGTAATGTAGTGTTGTTTATATACAGGTGCCCTACAGGTCATGAGGAGAACTCTGCATCGCCTTTTCTCATCCTCTTCCTCATCGCCACAAAGTGAGCCAGAGGTGTGTATTGTCATGTATAAAATCATATCTTAGGACGGCAGGTTTGTGCTGGTTTAAGCTAGTCATGTGCTGGTCCTTAGCTGGTTTAAGCTGGTCACACCAGCATCAAATAACCTTTTCAAGCATATGCTCTTTTTTATAACCACCCCATCACAAATCATCTGTTTCCTGTAGCTGACATAACTCATCTGTAGATGGAGACAAATCTCCCATTTAATATCTGTTATTTTGAAAGCGGTTTGAGCTACATTTTGTCCTTTCATGCGAGCACAGTTTCCCAGAGTTAGCAGCACTCACCAGCAGATGGCTTCAAGTGTGCCGTGTGGATGAACAATTTAATGGGATATTTTTTGTGTGAATTATGATGCAGTTCTCCAAACGTTCGTCCACTTCACCCTCTATTGATCTGCCTCTCATTTCTCCGTATTTCCTCTATATTTTCTCACTAGAGCCCGCCGGCCCCTCCTGTAGCCGAAAACATGACTCCTGAAGAGGTACTGTGTCGAATTGATTTATTTCCGCTGCCGTTCAGACAGGCGACAGCAATTAGCACGGCAATTCCCGGCCTATCTGTGTGCTGTCAGTCACACTCTGTGGCATCACCACTGAGAATATGTGTTATTGGTTTTTCAGATTAAAGCCTGGGAGGAGCAAGAGCAGGATAAGCCGATCGACATCGATCAGATCCGCGTTGACCCCTCACCTTTTCAGCTGGTGGAGAGGACATCTTTGCATAAGGTCATCGGCAATCCATTGAAATCCCATTCAAAATACTGTTATGTTGGGCTTTTTTATGCCTAATAAGCAAATTGAGAATAAGGCTTTTATCTTTGAAGAACCTGTCAGTCTAAAACTATCATTATTTCATGCCCTCTGGTAAATACTCACTTTCTCCAGAGGAAATAACAGCATTGTATTCTGCGTCTAAATCTTTATATGTACAGTGACTCCGAAAAGTATTTGGAAACTTAAGCTGCAAAAAAAGTTTAAATGTAATTGCATTGGATGCTAAAATGGCATTTATTTTTAAGAAAATTACCAATATGACACACATGCATATAATTATTTGATTGTTTTTTCAGACTCACACTTTGTTTTCTCTGCTGGGTCTCAGTCATGCCTATGTAACCAGTATTGGTAGACTGGTCGGGGTAGTGGCACTAAAAGAGGTAAAGATGACTAATTACTACTCCCCTTTTATCAAGTTTTCCAAATTGGCAAAAACATTTTATCAGTTAAAGTAAAAAAACAAACTAAAGATTTTTATGTTAGTCATTGCATTTTTAAAAACTATTTTTAACATAAATATATATTAAAAAAAATATATAAAATCATTTGAAAAAGAAAAGAAAGTTAAAGAAAAGAAGAGGGGATGAGGGTCAGGGTTCAATTATTGCTGTTATTAAAATAATTAATAAAAGGCTCCTTTTTTATGCCGTATTCTATCGTGTTTGAGTAAATTATGCTCCTCACTTTCCATTTCCAGCTCCAGAAAGCGATCGAAGGTTCGACCCGCAGTGGAGTGCGACTACGTCCCCCTCTGGCCAGTTTCAGAGACGCAAGGCGCAAGGCCAAAAGACCCTCCCATTCCCCCTCTATCCCGTCCTCTCCCACGCGGGACAGAGAGTTATGGAGCGAAGGAGTGATACGAGAAACTAAAGACGAGTCCGTCAGCAGTTGTGTCCAGACGACAGGGACGGAGTGTAATATCGCCATTTGCGACAGCAGCAGAAGTTCCAGCAATACATCTCAGGAGGAACTGTCTTCACCTTCATCCACGATCCCTCTCTCTTCTCTTCATTCCGTACCTGAAGGAAGACCGAATGGTGATAGAGAGAGCGACGAGGAACCTTTATAGTCTATTGTTTTAAATTTTCCACTAATTCAGTCTTCCAGTGGTAGATAAACCTTATTATGGTGCCGCCTTCATGCCCAGGATGGGCCGCACAAGAGATGCACCATGGGACACATTGTTTTTTTAAAGGGTTTCTTCGCTCTTCAGACCGGACTCTCTTAGAGGATCTTATTTAGTTATGTGCATCTATAAATTTGTACATATGGACACGTCTCACTGAATATCATTGCTACGGCTCCTCGTGTTTGTCATTTTTCACAGTCAATCACTTTTTAAATGCTTTAACCTTTAAAATTCACCAAAAAATTTAAATTCTGTCATTATTTACTCACTTCCTTGCATGGAAATCTACTGTATTGGAGATTAATGGTAGAAATCATCTTTATAGTGATGGTGATGGGGGTTTTGGCAATAAATGAAAATATATGATTTTTACATTGTGTTTCAAGACATACTGTAAAAACCCTCGTCATTTTACAGAATTTCACAGTTTTTTCAAAGATACCATGAAAAACCCGTCAAATTACAAAAAAGACTGAACATTTACAAGTAAACAGAGAAATTCATGTAATTTTATAGGGGAAAAAAATGTTATTTTACATAATATTCCTGGTGCCCCAGCTGCCAGAAAACTTGTAATTTTTTACAGTGATATGCTTTGTGCAAGAATCAGTCAAAGTATGTTGATTTATTAGACTTATTGGGATTATTTCAAACTCTGATAGTGTGAACTACTTTTTTTATTTTTGAAGCTTGATGGCCATTGTTCAATATTATTATTGCTATTATTTGAAAGAACATGAGGTTAAATAATAACAGAATAATGTGACCCTAAAACATGACTTGTGTCGGTTAAACCTAATGTAGTCAGGTTCATTTAGCCATTTTCTTATATTTTTGATGAATCTAGTTCATTTAGATTTTAGCACATGAAGCACATTTTTAGACAGATCATGTTTTTACAGCGAGCGAAATAGATGTGTAATTTAATCGCTTCAAATTCTGATTTTTCAAAATGTTCATAATTTTAAGTCTTTATCATTAAATAATTGTTTCTTATGACAATTGATGCATATCAAGTGTCTATACTTATGTTGTTTTAATGGTCTAATTAGCATGTAGACGTTTTGTTGAAAAGGGCACAGAAAGAAATACATTTCGACCATGTCTTAAAGTTCCAGTGTATGAAATTCAGCGAAATCTAGAGGTGAGGTTGCGAATTTCAACCAACGACTCACTATAACGCTCCCGTTTCCCTTTCGAAGCACTACGGCTGACACAGGACTAAGATGTCATCACGTTTTCGTTTCTTTGCCGAAGGATATGACGTATTTACGAAACGCGTTTTGAAGAGCAGTTTGTCTGTTGAGGGCTACTGTAGAAACAACATTGTGATATGGCTACAACATTCCATGCAAGGGGACCCGCGGTGTACGTATAGAAATAGCTAATTTTTAGATAATAAAATATAACGCTTGATTATGTAAGGTCTTTATACACCTATAGACATGTCTGTCAATAGATCCTCCAAATAATGACACACAGCCCTTTTAAGAATACACAAAGTGCACAGTTATGCTTTGTTTGTCTCATTTATTTCATTGTTCTTCATAATTGGTTGGGAAAATGAGGAATATCAATATTCTTGAGGATCAGGAAGGTGATTTCTTCGTGCAGGAACAAGAAAATTGATAAAAACGAGTGAGTGTTAGAGAGAGAGAGAATTAAATGGAGTAAGAGGAAGAAAGGATTGGAAGAACCATTATAACCTTCAGTAAAGCATGCATAGATATACAGTACGTATCACAGAGCCTTTCTTATTTTACATCTTGATAAACTCAGTGAGTCATTTCTGGACAAGTTATAGCTCACATTTGTAACATGTAAAAACAGTCTGAACCCTTTACAAGTTTTTCTAAACAAATTTCACCATGACAGCTCTTCTTTTCCAAAGAATTACTTTATCTGAATGCGATTCTTCCACCAAGAGGAGACAACACGGCGTTAGAGTTACAGACAGATTACATTGGAGGGGATGAGAGAGGAAGAGAGAAAGTCAAGTACACTAGTTCACAGAAAGAGAGAGAGCTAGAACAAAGGAGTTTCAGTGTCATGCTAACAGACAGTTTTGTAGTGAAAGACGGCAGTAGAATCGTACAAAAAAATCATCTGTCAACACAAATGATAAGCCACTACATCCAAAGAAATACATTTGGCTTTTTCGTATTATTTATTCATCCTTATATTTCTTATCTTACATAAAAAGCAATTAAAACAGGAAATGACATCACTCCTTTGGTTGCAGTAATATGACCTGGCAAATTGTTATTGGCATGTAGGTTTGATAAGACAGTTGAAATCTTTGAGGCATTTTTAGGGCTGAATATCTTGATATATTACATATTGAATATTGATAGAATGACATGATTACGAGTACACACTTAGTAAAAGTAGGAAAAGTGGTACTTAAAAAATGCACTTTCCGCTTCAAACAGATACACATATGAGAAAATTCAGCTTTTAATTCATTTTATTTTGCCTTTCAGAATTGTAACTTTACTAAATGCATCTTTAGTGAAACGTTTACCAAAATACAGCACAAACATCGATCCATTCCTCAGAATGTTTGAAGTATGCTTTCATCCAGAGCAGCCGTCATGTTAGAGCATCTCTGGTTTAAGTGCTCTTGCTCGGAATCCAGTTCATGATCTTGTTAACTCTAGTTTGGCGTATTTAGTGATTGAAGTGACAAACTTAAGGGGTAAAGAACCTCAACCATCAGTCCACAACCTCTTTATAGAACCTCATGTCAGCTCATTCATTAACATAAATGTCTCATTATGAAAGGAAAGCTTTTATGTTTGACTATCATTTCACTTCATGATTAAAAAACAAAGATCCTGAGGATGGATGACTGTTGGCATGACATATTCTCACTGAAACCAGAGAGAGTGAGTGACACCATTACAACCAAAGGATTTTATAGCGCGATATAACAAATAGGTTTTATACAGGCTGCAAAGGTAAATCCCTCCGCTATACAATTCTTAAATAAATAAATGGGTACATATTATTTACTGTGAACAACCAAGATTAGTAAATGGACGCCATCTTTAAACTTTACGTTATGACATTGACCTCCATATGAATAATAAATTAGTTGCTACATGTAATGATGATGAATGGTAGTATAAAACATTGCAATTACAGAAACGCAATGTTAAACTTTTTTTTTATGAGAAAAAGCTTTTTTCCACAGATGTTCAACAATCCACCCTTATCAGAAGCTCAGCAGTAAATGAATATGTACCCCAACATATATACTAGGAGGGAGTGCTCACGATTCTGTAGAAAAATAAACATTGTCCCAACATTGCATAAATAATTAGTCAATAAATAAATTCATTCAAGTCAACACCTCATATCAATGCTATTTCATTTCGCCCTCGAGTTTTCCTTCCGCACACAATTGTCAAGGTAAACTGCGTCCTCCACGAAAACGCTTAAGTAGACGCCGTTGTCTTTTTTAAATCCGTAGTGAATTAAGCATGACAATCACAATGCAGAATGATTTAATCACTGTACTTCCTTGTTTCTGAACCGGACGTCTGTTCCTACTTCAGGATGCATATGTTTCACATCTGTTCACGCACAAACACTCAGTCAACACAGAGTTTGTATCGTCACGGCGACTGTAATAATCAGCGAACGTGACAAACAGGAAGACGCTGTGCAGTTTCGAAATTCCAAATGGCCTGAGTTGTTCATGAGGTCATTTTCAAGTCACACGCATCAAAGTCCATTCCCGTTCTCATTACGTAAGGACAAATGTTCTTGATTCTTTGATGAAGGATATTTACATGGGTGTGGGTTCTTATTTTCCACTTTATATCACGAAAAGAACTGTAGGCAATGGAAAACATTTTTTTCCTCTAAATAAAAACCGTGAAATGCAAAACAACCAGAGGATTTCCTGCAGATGTGACATCAGAGTCAAATGGGAGTGAATTTGCTTCAGACAAAATTTTGCATTGTATACAACTTGACTGTGTATTTCTAATCAATTTCATGTTATGAGGCTGGCCGTGTAAAGACGTTCAATAGACAGTTCACCCAAAAATGAAAATTCTACCATCATTTACTCAGTGTTGTATAGGACACCAGAGTACACTTACAAACCACATGCATGCCAAAGGACACACAGAGAAGGATGCACACTATGAAACAATCCAGGGGCCTCATTTATATTACGTGTGTACGCACAGATTTAATGGGAAAGTGTGCAAAAATCCACGGCATCGTCCATATTTGTTAAAACGCTCTTTGATGTGGAAAAGTGCTTAGCGCCACGTCAGGGTGCACTTTTGCTTGTCCGACTGCTGCAGGTTTTTTGAAATATAAGTCATTCTTGCCGCTCGTAAAGGATTTGGATGTTGACAGGTGCTCTTTCATATACTGTATCAATACTGTATCATATACTGTATCAATGACGTTAATAGACATCATTAAAAAGCGAAAATCTGAATCTTTCACAATCGCTTGCTATTCATATACTTCACATCCAATAGAGAATGTACGTTCCATGAATCACACGTACGCACTTTAAGAAATTATCTTAAGATCAAATTTAGGAAGGTTTCTACGCAACACTCTAATGAGGCCCCTGGACAGTACCCGGATGATGCTTGTCAATATGCTTGTTACCCTATAGTTGGGGGGGGCAAAACATCAACCAACAGCCAAACAAAACTCTTAAATGTGCAAATTTGTGTGTGTATTTCAGGTCTGTGGTGTATTAAATACCATATATATGAAATACACCGTAGGTGAAGCATGTATTTTGCAGTGGATTGTTTCAATTGACCGACTTCCCACAAACACTGCACAATAACCTGTGTGTCTAAAAGCAGCGTAATGAAACAGTAAATCGGCTAATTTTACTCTGCCCGGTCACAGTTGTCATGTACTGACTTTATAGAAGAGTTTCCGGGTTCTCTTGTTCGCCCTAAACTGCAACGTGATTTAATTTAGTTATAGAGGACAACACCAAATCTGAATGTGCTCCACTGCAGATGGAGAAGTGTGTGTGTGGTGAAGCACTGAAGAGTAAGAGAGAGAATCGATATTGTCAAATCATAGTGGGCGCGTTTGTTTCTCACGGTAAGTGTATTCTATGGAAGGGTCTGAGGTAGAGGTTCCACGCAGGACCAGAGCAGATTTCTTGCGACGCGGGATACATTTCCGAATAAAATGGGGTAGCGGTCAGGAATTTTGGTGTGATTTGGACAGGAGTGGGAGCCGGGCGGTCTAAAAACATCCCGTTCCCATTGTCCTCTCAGAACTATATTTCTGCAGTCATTCTTATCAACCACCTGTAACGTACAGTCTGCACTTAGGACTTTTGTGCACACGCTACAAAAATGGACCTGTGCTTTCTGCGTAATGCATTTTTTTGCAAGGTCCGTGCACGCAGCATTTGCATAATGATCCTCAGATTTTTTTGTTAAATTGTTAGGTTAAAAGCTGATTTAAATTCGCAATGGTTAGCCAACGGTTTTATTCATTCGTTTCTAATTGATGTCTTTTTTTCCCAGCTCCACTTTTCCTGCTGTGTTGACAGAAATATTTTACATTTGTATTTTTTATAAAAATAACAAATAGGCTACAATTTTTGTACCTACATTTTTTTCTGTAGTACGTATTCCTCTTGTGTTGATGGCTAAATGTTAAAAGCATCTTGACAAGACGAATACAAATAAATATTTTTTTTGTACAACCTACAGTTTTATTGGTTATCTCTCTTTCAGTAGTGAAAATTTAGATGTGAGATTGTGGAAAAGATATTTAAATTTAGCGGGAACGGTCGGGAAGAAATTTATTCAAAGCGGACAGCGGTTAAACAAAGAAGAGTGAATACATGGCGGGAGCGGAATATAACCTAGCGGGAGCGGGACAAAAAAACTGTCCTGCGCAGACCTCTAGTCTTAGGGATGTGGGTTGAAAATGCTTGTTTCACTGGCTATTTTACAATGATATATTTAGTTTTTGTTGTTTTATTAGAAAATAACCGTATTTGTATCATTATGTTGCTTTATCACTATAGTTCACTGTCTTTATTTTGAGTTTAGCACTCCTTGTAAAAGCATGCACACATTTAACTGAATGTTCTTCATTTTCCCGTTCTTTCACTCCATTCCTTCCAGATCTTCTAATATTTTCTACTTTCCCTCTCATGAATTTCCCATATCCCGTTCTCTGCCTTTCAAGCATCCAGAATATAAGGCTTACAAAACATAACAGTGTTCGCGTAAGCTATGCGAAACCTTTTCTTCTGCGTCTCCATTTTGAGTTCGAGCAGTCCCTTAAATTCCATTAAATAGTTTTTGTTTTTCTCAGCAAGGAACCGATCATGTTTCATTATGTTGATCGAAATGTCACTCCTGCCATTTAGTTGGTTGTCGCCAAGTCCGCCGGTGACGATTCAGACTCTTTCCTCTCTTCCAGCTCTTCAATGACAGACGGTGAGACATCAAAAGGCTTTCGCTCTGTGATTAGTTCACCGGGAACTTGGCCTGGACTGCTTCCTCCTGTCGAGGTCACTTCCTCTTTCTGCATTACTGGTGATGGAATTAATGTCACTGGTTCTGGTTTCATATATAACGTTACATCCTCCTCCTGGAAAAGAGACCCTGGGTGTTATTTTGGTTACATTTTCAGATGCCACATGGTTTGACATTTTGTCATTCATTGCAATGTTCTATATAAATCCTTACAGTGAGAGTTCACCCAAAAATACCAAGTCTATCATCATTCCTTTTTGGGTAACTATCACTTTAAGTTTCCAAACATGTGGGGGTCATTGTACCATTGCACATGACCTTTTACCTCACCCTGATCTCATCCTCCTGGGCTTCCAGTAAAGGTGAGTGGTCTGTTGTCACCTCCTCTGTAGGGGGAACAGTTACAAATCCGTCGGCTACAGGCATCCCCATGTAGCCAACCATGTCTGCCTGATAGGTCTCTGTCTGTCCCGCCCCCCACAGATCCACCAATGGGGGATGAATAAGGGGAGGCAGACTGTGGATGGTGCTGTAGGGTGTAGCTTGTAAAGAATGATTGGTACTCTCTAGTCTTTGCTCCAAAAGCTGCATAGGAAGAGAAAATACAGCTTTCGATTGCAGTACTTTTGCAATGGTTGAGGAGATTTGTTGAGTCCTCATTTGCACTGGTGAGACCTCAATTACAGTGGCGATCAATGGCTTCTGGTTAACGACTAGATGATGAAATGGGATTAATTACGTTTTTAATGCTCTTGTAGCTGATACTGAGGACCTTGCCGGAATGACCGCAGGGAATTGTATTATTTCAAGTCTAACCTGATGCTGTAGCCATGAGACCGAGAGCTATTGCCAGGAAGGGGCTTATGGAGAGATGTTAATTGGAATTGTGGTTTTGTTGCCCACCTGTTGTTGATATTAATATTAGATCTGTTGTAGCAGGGCTTTATGGGAGTCGTATGGTGATGGATCAAGAGGCGTTGTTGGAGGATGCGGTTTTACATTAGTAATACAACTGGAGATGACGGTGCAGAGACGTGGTTGTGTTTAACACTAGCGATTCGTGAGTGTCACTGCACTGCCAGTATTTCTGTTGCGTATACACATAATTAAGATTACAACATTGAGTCCTTTAAAAAAAGGAATACGTATAAAAAGTGTCTGATGGGTGACCATGTCAACCATGTCATTTTTTTCGCCGCCCTTAAATTCTGACAACAGCCTCCGTATACACAACAAACTTGATCGCAATAAAATCTAATTATCATGAGGATGGAAAATCACATTTACATCCAAATGGCAGTTAAGGAAAAGAATGCCCAAAGTGTAGCTATATAAGTGCTAAAACCATCTGGTTTATTGAACAGAAAATGCTGTTTGTGTAGCTGTCATGCTCGCCGAGCCAACATCAAACCCCACCGGCGTCTTTAATGAAACAATGTAATTCAAGTAATTCGCTCCAGCATGCATTGCAAAAGATTTAGCTGATAAGGTTTACGATGCATTTTAAGATGTTTTCTTCTGAATGCTGCATGGTACACACGGCACAACCTACTCTTTCAGAATACTGTATTACTACTGATGCAGAAAAAAACATGCACCACTCACGCACTACTGCAATCGTAGTTTTATGACTAGATGGAGATGGTGCTTGTCTCTCACCTGTTGTTGCTGTTGATACTGCAGCATCTGTTGCTGCTGGTATTGCTGGATCTGGTGCAGGTGCTGGATCTGCTGTATCTGGCTCTGATACTGCTGCTGTTGCTGCTGCTGGGACAAGAAGTGAGCCGCTGCACTGGCATCGTATCCGCCCTCGCTGCCCAGCGCCATGACATATGAGCCTGTGGCGGGAGAGGCCATTCCCGACTGCTCATTGCTGATTGGCTCCCAAGCATCAGAGGAGGATAGGCAGTACATACCCTGCGAGATGTAACTGTGGGGCCACACCTCGGCAGAGGAATGATGCATCATTTGGTCTGTGTGTGAATGATAAGAGACGCATTAGAATATTGTTTAGATACAAAATGAACAATTTTAGATTACAGATGCTTACACAGATGCTTATTTATAATCATTATTGCAAAATCTAATTTACCAATTAAAGTATTCTCAGAGGCATACTCTGAGAATAAAAATCCTTATTAATAATCCAAATCTTAGCTAATGAAGGCAAATAGATTAGTCATTAAAACTCTAAAATGTTAAAAATGCTGCAGACATTCATGAATAAAGAGCTTACCACACAACAACAAAGAGGAAATACAACAGACATGCTATAAACTTTAAATGCTTCATGATTTACGGTCATCCTGTAGTAAAAGCTCTTTATAACACCGTTGTGCCAAGACTAAAACCTCTCTTAGGACTAAAAAGGAGCAGATGTATAATATATTCTGCCTAAATTCATAACAAAGTAGCTGGAAATTCAATTTTTTTAATTTTCTTTTAAGCACATTGTGTGACTTCAACATTTTTATTCAAACGCAAAATATTTTCTAAATTACAGCCGATTATGAGAAACTGTTAAATAATAACTGCACATTCTGTTTCTGATATTCAAACCCCCTTCTTCAGCATCCCCCGCGGCCAACATTGTGAAATTAAAATGCGTGTTCTCTCATTGCACCCAAACTCAGGCGGGGCAGAAATGAAATTCTTTATTTACTGAGGTAAATGGCTTTTGTAAAGTAGCATAGCAACGCTCACTGACTGCTCACTGAGTATTTCTCCTCAACTGTTGCTGTCTTTATCACATAATGATATCGGGGAATTCAAGCTAAATTGTCACATTAAGTTGTGGCACAAACACTGTAGATGTTAACCAGTTTTTGTATATTTATAGGTGCTGTGTGTAGGGAGGATCTATTGACAGAAATGCAATGTAATATACATAACTATGTCTTCAGAGGTGTATAAAGAGCTTACATAATGAAGCGTTATGTTTTTATTACCTTAGAATGAGCTGTTTCTATCTACATACACCTCAGCTCCCTTTGCATGGAATTCAACATGTTGTTTCTACAGTAGCCCTAAACAGACAAACTGCTCTGCAGAGTGCGTATCATAAATAAATATTCTCCTTCGGCAGGGAACCGAAAATTTCACGACATTTTAGTTCTGTGTCAGCCACCGTAGTGATCTGGGAGAGGTAGAGTGAGCCATTGGTTGCAAAGTGCAACCTCAAAAATAGCTGCTAAATTTCATACACTGGAGCTTTTAAACTGAATAGTATATTTTCTCCACTGTAAAATGCTCTCTCTCCAAGACTTTGCATAATTATCATGTTTTCATGTCTGTAACATGTTGTCGCTTGGCATGCAGATGGTTTTTGTTGTCCTGAGCTCTCATCCGAGTGTGTAAGGCAGTAGTGAACTGTTCAGAGGATTAGTTTTTGTTCTCCCGACAATCACGGTCCCTGACCTGTACACATTCATTTATTCAAAACCCAATGTGCGTTGAATTCAAAATAAACTGGATAAAGCAATTTCAGCCTCACCGCAGGGGGCTTTCAGTGAACAGGGATATTTAATACATGAATAAAGAAAATACAAGAATTCTCATTTTGTTCTCATTTTCATTTTGTTTCCTGTCAATAATTTAGTCAGGGCTTTAAATACTTATAATTCGTTTCTTGAATGAGAACACTCAACACGGTTCACACAGCTGGCTGGAAGATCAGATGCTTTGTTATTTCATTTCTTTTATTTGATAGTTGGGAGGGAGTGCTGCTGTGCTTTAGATCTTGCAGTGCATGCTGGGAAATGTATTACCTCTGCTGGTGATGCTTTCCTGGTTAGTCTCGCTTAGGTGGGCAACGCTCCCTTGGTTAGACCCGACGCTTGTGCTCTCTCCATCCATTGAGCTCCAAGCCAGCAGTGTTGCTTCAGAAATCGCAAACTGCTGAAGCACACCTGAGAGGATTTAAGATTATTGCGGGCTGTTATTAGTAGATATTAAAGTTACAAGCATTTTTTCAAACGAGGTGGAACAGGATTGTCAATTGTATAAATACATAAATAAGATAATGTCATTATTAATAATGACTGTTATTTGTGACCCAGTCTGCAAATCCAGGCTAAAGTTTTATAATCTCATTCGGAGCATTAAAGTTTGATTTCAACCATTTTTTTTCAATTTTTGACATGAGCAAACTTAGTCAATATTAAATCTTACATTTTTAAAGAATGTTCTTTGTGTTATGTAGGATAAATAATTACAATAACATAACTTTAAGAGACAGAACTACTAAACAGATTTACAAAATAGCTTAAGAGCACATAAGAGCAATATCTCATTCCTGTAATGACCAACGAAATCTACCAAGAGCAGCAAATTAAGACATGCTTTTTTACCAATACAATGACGCAAAAAGAGGAAACTCCAACAAATGCATTTGCAAAAGGTAAGTAGCAAAAACAGCTGTCCAAGCCTTTTCAGCGCTTATTTTCGCTGAGTGTCTTAAGTAGTATAAACAGACAGTATTTTTTTACATCAAAAGAGGCATTTGTGTTGCCGCAAGCTGTTAGTAAATTTGAGTCGCATTTATTTAATTTCTCTGATAGGCATGCATTGCGTTTACAACCGCTTCTCTCTCACTGACATTTCCCCTTTGGATTAAATTTAAAAAACATCAGCATCTACTGAATTTTCTGAATTTGTTAAAGCCCTCATGAAATAAAGATTCAAATGTTTTTGGTTTTTAGTAGGAACATCAAGAAAATATATAAACCACTGTGGTGGAAAACACTGAGAAAACACACATTTAGACGATAAATGCATGCAAAACGTAAAGTTTCTGGCTTGAGCAAAAACAGATCAATGATTTTTACTTGGGTACATTAAATACGTTTGGCTAGTTTTAAAGGGGGTGGGGCCATGCAATATGTCCCGCCCTAACTTCCTGTGTCAATTCAAATTATCAGTGCATTGAAACGATGCAGAGCATTTCAAGGCACTTGAGTGGGTCTTTAACATTTATAATAATTTCTTCCTTTACCTAAACATTTTGCTTGTTTTGTCACAGTGCTATGAGTGCTCTGCCTTAAACAGATATCAAGGATTTTACGTCTCCACTATTCAGTTTCTCAAAGCCAGATATTTTGAACACCTAAGAGGATTAATGTCTTCAATTCAAGGGCACAAAACATTTTCTCTTTAATTCCATCAATTTTTCTAGTATTTTAATCTCTGTCACCATGTTATGGAAATGCTATAAGGGAGACTCATCATTTCAAATAGGCTATCATGAACAAGAGATGGCAGCAAACATCCCAGACACATTCGCACCACCCCCACAGTCATAAATAAGATATGATGATGCATTCATACTGATTTACTGCCATCAGATCGGTGCAGGTGAACTGAGTGTGGTAAGTGAAATTTTTCGCACCAGATGCCATACAATGAACTGCCTGTGAAATGCTGCATGCTAATATTGCAATGTCAAACGAAACATCTAACCTCACAACAGATAATTAACTTATTTATCAACTAAAGGTAGAGATGTAAATTCCTTTACACATTTTAAAACATAAGTTACGACTCACCTGCAGCAAAGCGGGCCTCTTTCTCTCCGTCACTGAGGTCGCTGTAAGCATCGTTCTCCAGCTTGCGCTCCTGTTGGAGGTGCAGGCTGGAAGTGCGTCCAGCTACACTGCCCCCTGCGCCCACCGTCTGCATCCCCCAGTTCTGCCACTCAATCATGTGAGCCACTCGCCCCTGAGCCATCAATGTCGGCTTCGTCACCTTGTCCTTCATAGACCGACTCACTCCTGCAGAGGATGGACAGTCAAAGAGGTGGATGAAAAGGACATTAAATGATAGACGGACGTTTTTAAGAGAGGAAATTAGGGGAAGTAGCTTTGCAATGTGAGATCAGATGGATGGAACGTAAGTAAATGAAAAGAAAACAGGTGTAACCTGCTCATGTGTAGGAGTCTCTCTGAGGTCAGGAAATGTTTGCGAATAATAATAATCTATGTAGATGATGATGGAATGATACATCCAGTAATACAAGTCTGATTGGAGAATGGAATGAGGTTTGGCTCGCTGGAAAGATATTTCTCTACACAAATGAATATTTACACAGAAAACAAGACCGTCTCCAACATTAAAGTGCTTTTCTCTTATTTACTAAGCCGTATTCAGTGCATCAACTGCGGGTCTCTGTAACTGGCTGAACGCAGGCTGTAATGATCTGTTTGATAACCTTAGTAAACTCTGTTTGGAGCCCTTATAACATACTGAGCTAAAAAAATCAATGCTACTCAAGTAAGGTCTATATATTTCATTCCATTGCATTAGTGCAAACACACAATGCTAATCTCGCAAGCTTAGACATCGGATATGATGAAATGATGAACATGAATTACATGAACATGAAAAGTTCATAAAGAGGCTCATTACATGTCAGGGAATTCTACACGCTGAGTTGACTTCACTGCACTCCACCGCACATTACATTAATACAAAAACACAGATACAGGAGTCTCAGAAACAACAATATAACAAGACGTCACACTGACTGATCTCCACACTTCACTCCACAAGCACTTTACGTACAAAAACCTACACCTCCCCTCAACCACCACTTAGGATAAAATGATACTTCCCGGTGGGGAGTGTCTCGCTTTTTAGGGATCTCTTTTTATGGGGATCCTTCACCAATGGTGTGAGCCATTGGAGAGTAAATGGAAACGGGTGGTGAAAAGGGAAACCCACAAGGGTCCATGTTGGCTCCATCTCAATCTGGAACCAACATGTCAATTTACCATTTCACAGGACAGACACACACCTGACACACCTGTCAGAGACGACTTAGCCAGAGCGCCAATTCCATAGGCTTCGGAGTTCCGCTTCTTTAGTCGAGGAAGGATGGAGGTTGTGTCCTCCATGGACAGCTGAAATGAAGGAAAAGAATGGGGAAGAAAAAAGGAAAGAAGATAAAGAAAGAAGGTTTTGATGGAGCAGAAGGCGCCCCAGAGCAGAGGTGAAATGCAATGGTGATAATAGAAGTTAGACAGAACGTTAGCCCAGTGGAGCAGAGGTTGTGAAACACTACACTTCCCAACAGACTGCCAGGTAATATCTTTGCAATTGCATGATGGGAAGTGTAGTTTTTTTGTCATGAACATCTGTTATAGTATCTTACTACTATGGCAAACCAACGAATCATTGCAAGAGAGACAGATCCAAAGAAGGAATGGGATGTGAGATAGGAGACATCTACTGTGAATCAAGGAAAATAATGAAAGTAAAGTAAAATGAAGGAATGATATTCACAACACTTACATTGATTCCATCCCATGAAAAGTCTGTTCGGCCATGCTGAGAGAGAAAGAGGAAGGAGGGATGGGCAAGAGAGACGGCCACAGAGAAAGGAGGAGAGAGGGATTGTGACAGAATAAGGCATTTTAAAAAACATGTGACGTAGAAGGAGAAATAGAGAAATAAAAAAACAGAGAGAAAATCTAATTCTGAAAAGCAGAATTATTGGCCAGACTAAGTGGGAGGTGAAATAGAGGATGATTCATTTTGTTTGTTTGGTTGTTTGTTTGTTGTTATATATTGCAGGGGTGAAAGCAAAGCAAAGCTTTAAGGAAGAAGCTTTAACTGGGTAAGCTAAATAAGAGGTTCCCTAGATATAACCCCCTTATCTCATGGAAATTAATGAAATTTATTGCTTTGTCGCCATAAAAATGAAATTCAAATAATTTGAAACATACATAGGGGACACCTTCTTCTTCCCATTCTTATAAGGATTTAAAAAAATTAATAGAGTTCCAACTGTGAACCAAATCAACCATCAAATAAATGACAATAAAGTAAATAAAATAGGGATCAAAAATGAGTCAGAAATGAATGGGGAACAGGAAAAAAAGATTGTCTATTGATTTGAAAAGTTTTACTCTGCCATATAAAATTATAATGGGAATAAGAAAATATTATATTATACTGATATTATATTAAATGGAAAAGTATCAAAATATGTTGCATAAATATTACATTAAATCATACACTACCTTACAATCTGAAATATTAAAGATGTATTTAATTGATTTCACTGAGAAAATTAGATTGTAGGTCTTCAGTCACTTTTTATTAAGAGTGAGTGTGTCTAGACATGGCAAAAATTGGAGGATTTTCTTTTCAATCAGTCAAAGAACTATTTATTACATGAAACGTTGTGAACGTAATCAAAGAAAAATGACATATTTAAGACTTTAAGGGTTCATGCAAAATCTGGAAATATTTAAAAAGAATATATACTATATATAAATAAGTTTTTGCGAGTGTAAAGAACTGATTACATCATTCACAATGCTTTTTGAAAGCATAGGAGTTTACTGCTGAGCTGATCTAATGTCTGGCTAGACTAGACACATATCATTGCAGAGGAGTGTTTAAAGTATTGAGTTTGATGGTTGAAGTTTGTTTTGTCACAGTTGGAAGGGGATGTAGTATAAGCAATAGAAACAGTGTTTTGCCGCAGCAGGAGCCACTAATGAAAAGCCTTTAAGGTTTTGGCAGATAGTCACAGAAACCCTCTAGGAAGCTATTTCTATAATCTACTGTATGTGAAAACTATGCCTTCACACCCATGGCACACACAGTCTAATGGATATAAACGTAAAAGCTGTGAGGAAAGCTTGTGCTATTTCTACTTATAAAAAGAGATTGTGTGTGGTTGTTATACAATCTGATATAACAACAACACTGAGTCATAAATCAAACAAATGCAGTCTGCAGACATGATCTATGCAAAGAGAGAATGTATTAATGTGACTATACATGGTAAACACTGGGGTTCAAGGAAAGCCGTCAGAGAGACGTGTTTGCTTGCCATTACAGAGATGTTTTAGTGAAAAGGCAAGTGGTTGTTTTGTCTGAAGCGTATTTAGGGTTTGGTTGTGGGGATTGGGTTGCCGGGGGTGATAAGCTCTCAGTGCTGTTGTAGCTTGAATCGGATGCTGACTACTATTGTCAAAACAACAGTTAAGATTTTTTTGAAGAGCGACAATCTTTGAAAATAGGGACACATTTATTGGTGTTTATGGGGAGTTTTCGATAAATATTAGAATTTTGAATATTTGAACTTTTTTCATCGCTTGATGCTTTTGTACATCACAGATGGTGATTATCCATTATCCCTACAGAGTAAAATGAATGGGCTTGCTCATTCTAGATTAGCAACTGTATGTATAATGGCAGAAAAAAAAATAGAAGGAGAAATAGAAGCCGATTGTGTGATGTATCAATGGTAATGCTAATTCCATTTCGAGCTACAGAGCTAGCAAAATCCCCATCTTAAGCACAGACCTGGAATCAGTCACCAATGTCACTGTAAGAGACAACAGGAAAAGTCTGTTTTCTGGGTCTATTCTTGAGAGGCATTTGGCACCGCACAATCTTAAATAATAAAACAAAATTAAATACTAATGACTATAACAGCAAAATTACAAGCCATTTCTGAGAAGCAACAAACCGCATGCTGTTCGCTCGGTTAATGTGCTAACTGCGTCTTACTGGAGGAGAGCTAGAGCGTTTGCATGAACAGAATTAATCTCTTATTTCGGACATCTTGGCCTGTGTTTTGCTGTTCATTTTTAACAAGAGTTTGGGGTGGTGTTTCAGAGAACTTAGTTTGCGGCTCTGTTGAGAGATTTGGCTAGTTTACCTTGGATGTTGGTGTCATAGTGGGTTTCTTACCTGTTCCCCATCCTTATGCACGGGAACTCCATCTGCTGCTGGAAAGTGAGGAAAAAGAGGAAATTCTAACAGAATGCTTTGAGACTTAAATAACACAATGATAGATAATAGAAAAATAGAAAATAACGTTTCAGCATTGTACAAGATTAAACAGCTAATAGAGTGATTGTACACAAAAACGTTGGGTTATCTTTGTAACCCAAAAGTTGGGAGGATTCTGGAGGAAGACCTGTTGATACCTGTGGTTATTTACATTTTGGAGTATGCCAAGCGTGGTGTTGCTGCTGTTTGGTAGCTTTTGCTTATGGAGTTTATAATTGTATAAGCTAGACTAATCTCTGTTCTGTTTATTTATTTATTTGATTCTTATAAAATGATACTTAATTGCTAGTAACTTTCTGATAAAGGAAGTACATTAATAAAACAACTGCAACCAAAACTTGTTGTATTGTAAATAATGAATTATAAAGGTATTTCTATGTTGTGAATTAGAGTGAAGTTCTCGCGGTCAGTCCTTGCAAACGTAGGCGGGGGACTATATGTGTGACATAAATCCGCAGTGGTTCGCACATCAGACTAGAGATGACTCGTTTGCGTGATTCAGAGTCGACTCACTTTTTTCCAAGCCAATAACTTTGTTATTCATTCACCTTCAGCTTTACAATGTGGCAGATAGCTTACTTTTAAACACTGCCACATTACGCACTGCATGAAATATAATTTTCATGATAAGAGGTTGTCATGAAAGCCGGTACAAACACAAAAAAAGTCTACAAAAAATTAACAAAATCTGGTTGTCCTGAATCGTATGATCTACATCCATTATTCATTACTTGAGCCTACAGAATGCCATTTCTCCTGGACAATTCACCTTCTTGACTACAATAAGACATTTATGGTGAAAGGTGGTGAACTATATGTAGAAAAATATCATTATTATATATCATAGATTATATATAAACAAAACATATTTAGCACAACTAAACTGTATGCAAATAGTGGTTTAATAATATAAGCAGCAGTAAAACTGTACCTATTTTTCAATGTATTTAGCAGTTTAAAACTTAACAGGCTTAAGCAAACCTTCCAGTCAGATACTTTGGCAGACACTTTTATCCAAATCACATTTAATATTTTGTCAACACGCTAAACAGGACTGATAGCCTAGTTTACCAGGGCATGTTACTATAAGGATTAAAGCTCAAGTAAACGAGAGAGAATGAACATAATGGAATCATTTTTATTTAATAGACATAAAAACAGACAGTTATTGATTAGTGTGTTTTGAGTTGTTTTTGGAAACTTGTGATGGAAGATGCAGCTCAATGGAGACCTGCAATACGAGAGCAACCAGCCATCTCCATTCTTCCGTTATTAGTAGTAAGGATCCAGGAATGTTTGCTTCACTTCCACTTGGATTCACATCCGCTTTTTTATGTCATGTACATATTTCGACCGACTTTCCCACTGTGCATGAAAGTTACTGGCAACAAATACCTCTCTGTGCTTTAGTAGTTGCGCATCGGAGACCCGTCAACTCTGAGGGAAAATACTTAATATTGAATATATCTTCATATGATATATCATCCCAATTCATCCTCCCACTATGTAATACATTGCAGGTGTAAACGAATTCACTGGAGCCGTTTTAATGGTGTTTTGAGCGTGCTCCCACGACATCACAACTGTTTTCCACCGGCCGGCTAATAAAACGGAAGTCAAGACAAAAAGGAAGTATGTCACATCGTTTACTTCCACGTTCAAAAATAAGGTGGATAGGAGAAGCACATTTTGAGTATGGGTATTTGGTAAAGGGCCACTGGCCTAGTTTTGATGGCCAACGTGCTGGTTTTGTTATACAAATCTGGCAACACACAGGTTTGCAGCAGGTACGTTCATTTTATGGTCAATTATGTCAAGTCATTATAAGACTGGCTTATGCTTGTGATCCAAGTTAATGGTAATGCTTTCCCCAATGAGATACAGAGCTCTCTTCATTTAAAAAGACTCTGCTACATTACAAAAACACAATTCCCTTTCTACAGTGAAATAGAGAATCCCATTGCAATGAGAGTTAAGGGTTAGACAGGTTAACAACACTAATGACTGTGTTTCCAAAGTGTGATTGAATCAGAAACCAACAACTTTCACCTGCCCACATGCATGCTGTTCTTTCATTATAAGCACAGCGTGACCTACTGATAAAACTGCAACAATAGAGTAATAGAGCGAGAGAGAGAGAGAGAGAGACAGAGGAGTACACAGGGGGTGACGAGAGGGAGTGCAAAGAATTCGAGCACAGTGACAAATTCATTTTTCTATAGCCCAACCAGTGTAGCAGAACATTGTTATAGACTCCATTAGTCCTCATACACTGGCCCACTTCATAAGCACCCTAATAACGTATTTAAATAGTTATGCAGTCCATCACCTGAAGAATGGACGTGATAAAACAGATACATGGTAAAAAACAGGTCACTTGTATCTAGGTCTATCCCTAAGTGATTCACGAATGCTACCCTTTAATTTATTTATTTCCTCTTTCTTCTCTACAAAGTTTGGTCCTGCTTTTGTGAAAATGTAATTACAAAAGGCCCTGTGCTAATGAAGCTTAAATACAGCTGTGCTCTCAGGGTGATACATTCTAACATTATTAAATGAGTTGTATTCTTTCGGAGTCAACCACAACATGTGTTCGGGTCTTTGACCTTACACTGCTAATGAAGTGCAATTAAATCCCAATGCATATCAAAGATGGACTTTAATTGATTTTAGTCCATGTCATGTATTAAGGCCTCATGTATCACTAAGACTCATGCACTGACAGAATATTTATTCAACTGATGGATGTATTTTATAAATATCAGTGCAGTTATATATCAAAATGTGTAGTTTATTTCTGCGCTCGAGTGACGGCTGCTCTGTCTCTGGAATGGTGGCTAATGTTTTGACACACTGACCTACTGATACACTAACATCAGCCATTTTGTTCTCCTGCCTTAGAGATCACTCACTGCCTATGTCAAGATCAGAAGAAAGACAAACAAGAGACAGTATCTAACTCAGTATTTGACCCAATTAAAGATGCTGTTTGAAGGGGTCATATGGCACAAATACGTGTTTTTGGTGTGTTATAAGTTGCCCACGCATGTATTAGACACGTAAAATTGCTCAAATTGAAGTGTCAGAACAAAAGATGCATTCTATCTAAAAGCGAATGCTCACCCAGAACTGCCTTAAATGCCTCGTGTAACCACACCCACACAAATCTATGTCAGTTCGTGGTATTATTTGACTAAGACCGCCCAAATGTGTACGCAAATACGATGGGCGTTCCTGTCAGTACAATTTCTTTGGAACCTGATGTTCCAATAATGGTAAGAGGCGTTACACTTCCGTCACACGCTTGCAGTATTCAACCAATCACTATGCACCGGTTGACTGGCCAATCATAGCACACCTCGCTTTTCAGAGCGATGAGCTTTGTAAAAAATCTGGGTGTTTCAGAAAGGCAGGAAAAAGAGGAGATTCAAACATGCACGGTACGTAAAAAATACAGCGTTTCTTAACCTTAAACCGTGTATACACATTGCACTAATTCTAAAACCATCAACAATATGCGTTTTAGCCGTGTCGTATGATTCCTTTTAAAGAAGAAATGTTTAAATTAATGTGTATGTTATGTAATTTACTGTATACTGTGGCATTAAAATATGCAACTCAATTACAATGAGAAACATGCATCATATCATATCAGAAATAAAATGGTGAACATTCTCTGCATCATTTGTCTGTAATCTGTTCCACTCTCTAATTTGATCATGATGTCCAATTTCAGTTTTCGAATAAAATGCCTACTAAAGATTCAGAAATGATGCTGCAGCAGCCTATAGTCTCCAGGCTTTAAGTATCTGCTCACAACCTTAAAAAAACTTCTCAGAAATAAATCCCAGAATACAGCAGCCAATTTCATTAAAGCCGTGAATGTCACACTCATCAGTTTATGGCGTAGCCCATCCAGCTGGCAGATGCCCTTATTGACCTTGAATAAAGTCATATAGCTGCAGTCAACCACAATGCAGTATCACTCTGTTGTATTGTTTTAATACCCGGATGTCTCATGGAAAATAACTCCAATTGTACAGAAGATCTTGAAAACCATTTGCAATTCACTAAAACCAGAAAGCATTCAAATTCATCTGACTGTGTACTGGGCTAAAGTAGCTTTCTTCCATCATCATTCATCTCTTGCTCTGTACACATGGATTCTCTTTGGCTTTTGACATTTGACCTTTAGACCTGTTGATTGAATAACTCGCCTCCTCCACATGAAACATATTTTCTTGATGTAAAACCTAAGGTGCTCAAGGCAACATGTGCCCTAGATAACAATACAAACACACACACATACACACATTACACCTTGGGGATCCATTTAACCAGGATTAACACTTTATACACACACATCTCTCTCTCTCTCCACCTTATGGATCCAAAGCTAACCCGATAAAACCTAAACAAAAGTGACTGCACACCCCATAGTGTCGCCCGGCATCCATTCTGTTTTTTGAATTTGTGAACATTGCTTACAGGGATTTAAATTTTTCATGTATGTCACTTACTTGTGGTTTCAAATTGCCCTCAGGGTCACATTCATGTGTTGGTGAAAACACTCTGTTATGTATTCACAGTGAGATTTGTAAATCTTTCTAAGCTTCAGTGTTAGATTTTTGAGTCAGGTAGAACGTTGTTGGAACATTCAGATTTCCTAGCATAAAACGTATTTCAGTAAAGCTGCTTTATGAATGTCAGAGCAGGCACAGGATAACAATGGTTAAATTCAAACAGTCAAATACTTCAGAGAGAAACGTCTCAATGCTATTTTATTTATATGTATACAAATGACTTACATCACCAGTTGACATCACCCAATATTTACTGAAATAAACCCAAGACTATTGGACAAACTCTTTGATCTATGATGGACTAAAGCTGTCTGTCACCAAGATCAACACTGAATAAGAGTTCTACTGTGGGTGGGTAAATTTTCCTGAGTCATGACATTTCAATTTTATAGTACACTACTCCTTTATGAATAAAATGAAGATAAACGGATGATAATTTAACTGTAATCTGCTCTTTATATTCTCAATAACCTCAATAAAAACATTCCCCTGAATACTTCACCAATTTCCCAGCCAATGACATGCCAAAAGGTTATTTTCCTTTATTCGTTTATTTCCCTTTGCTTTCGGTGCACTTTAATCCTTGCCTAAACTAAATTCGGGATTACTTGTTTAAAGACAATGAACGGTCTACGATATTCGGGAGCTGTTGCAGTATAACAGGCGAGCAGCACATGATCAAGCGCGATGAACGGGCTCGTTTCCCCCAGCGCTTCTCTGCTCTCTGATATCTCCCATGCGGCCAAGTCACGGCGCAGCTCTGCTAGTAACGACGCAAAGCTGAGAAGAGGAGAGGATGAGAGAAAAGAAGAGAGAGTGACAGCGAGAGAAGCGCGGCCGTGCGGAACGAAGGACCCGCATCAGCCACATCGCGGTTTCAGCAGCAGCAGTTATGATGACAACTGCCGCAAAACTAGGACGCGCGATAAGACGCTGTCCGTCTCATCCTATCTAAGCATATCACTTAACGCAACACTGACTTGGAGATCCACAGAGTGGGATCCGTTTGGACGAAACAGTGGGATGATATGCGTGCCTAAAGAGAGAGATGAGTGACGGGTCTGCGGTCGAGCACGGCACGCCGCTCACGACACGCAACACGCATCCTCTCTCAGCTCGCGCGGTGTGACCCTGTCTAATTAATGGCCATCCGTTTGTCTGCAGCGTATCTCTGCAGAACACTCCCTCCATTAATCTATCTCTTATACAACACATTGCGATCATTCACGCGATGTATGGGATCTGGTGAATGCAGAAGAGCACTGCAGTGATGTGCGTGTGTGTGCGTTCGCGGTTTTTCTTTCTGAAACTTTGGATTTCATTCTTGTGATCGCATCATTTCTCACAGAGGTTCAGGGTTTTAGTCCAATCTCTTTTGCAAGGGCATTGTGCTTCAGCGCTGCCAACAATAGAACAGATGGGTTAGTGTGTGTGTGTGTGTGTGTGTTTGTGTGCACCTGTGAGAGATCTTAGTAATCAAGTATCATTAAGTAAGTGTCTCTTAGTAGCATAATATTATAGATGCAACACAATCATACAAAACAGAAGTGAGTAACGTGTAAAAGTTTTCACAACTATTTATTTCTAATTTGCTGAATGTACAATAGCTTTAGTTCAATCAGGTGTAAAATGGTGAAAATTAAATATTAATGAAATATTTGCAAAAGAAATGTTAGAATCTAAAAATTAAAGAAAAATATATTATAATATATTATATTTTGCCGAACCCTGTTATCCATCTCTTGCTACTGTATAGTCAAGCATCAAGTGTCATGATACAGTTAATTACAGGGCATTTAAATGCACAAAATAAGCAGATATCAAAAACCAGAAACAAAACTTGGTTTGATGTGTTTACCCAGGCAGTGAAATCATGAACCATCTAGAGTCTGTCTATAATTTAAAATGCCAGTGGGAAATCTGTCAGAATTTTCATTCTCTTTTCATGTCTGCAGAATCGTTGCAGATGCAATGAAAGTTTTTTATTTGAGAAGTATCAACATATACGACATAAGCCAAGAGCAGACTTGCGTAGTGTCTACTTTTACAAACATTTGTGACATTTACACTGCTGGACATGCGCACATGAAAAAACTTTGAGCCAGTTAAGCTGTTGACTTGCAATGCAAAATCTAAGTTTAGCTTAAGTCATTTATGGCCTTTCCCTGATTTAAGAAAAGCATTTACATGGCCTTACATTTTCCGAGTAAGCATAATCCGAGTAATACTGTGCATGTTGATGCCAAACAAAACTGCAAAAGTGTCAATTCCTGGTTATAAAAGGCACATCCCCGGATTTTAGCATGCACAGATGCGTAGGTACTCATAAAGAGATAAGTGACACAACATGTTGCAGTGATTGACAATCAGGTGCTTGTTTAAAATGCCTGCTATTGTTTATCATTGAATAGCTCTAAAGACTTGCTTTGTTAACAGCCAAAATTACATAAATGGGAGCCTCAAAGTGTTCAGACCTTGACCCACAGTCACATTTTTGTTTGCAGTTTACAGAATTTAGTATGTCACAGAAGCAAGTGTTCCTGATAAAGAGTAATATCTTATTTAAGCAATGTCAATATGAGGGTTGAGCCAGTGGTGTTGTCTAGTTTTTTGTAGTGAGTATACTCTGATCCCCCCAGCCTTACCCGTGATAGGTCGACAACCCATGCATAACCCCACCAAACTCACCAATGCATAGAGTATGTGTCTATATATTATCGAGAGCATTCTTAAAGATTTATTGCAAGCTAGATTTTAATAGCCAATGACATCTGGGGAGACTTGCTGGTTTTGTTAATCACTGTCTAACTCAGACTTACATTTAGTCTTATTTTGTATATGTATACAATCCCTAAAGCACAGGTTTTATAAGATGTCAATTGTCATTACACATTTGTGATCCATGTGAAAATTTTAAGTCCTTAGTCAAAAGTAGGTGTACAGCGTAGCATGAGCCTCGTCTGGCTCATTTTCTGTAACACCTGCTACATCGTCCCCCGAACCGCCAGCTTCAGGGGCAGGCTTAAGAAAACATTGATAAATATTGTATTTTATATGCTTGCCTTTAATCATCTCATTTTTTTTCATATCTCTGGGTTGCACCAATTAACAAAAAGTCAGTGTGTCATACTTTTCTGACTCAAAACGAGGTTGCTACGTATCCTCGCGCTTCTTTAAGTGGGTATAAGGAAATTCTAGATCTTTCCAGTGGGTACTGCGTATACCTGCGTATCACGTAGACTACAGCACTGGGTTGAGCTGAGGTAATTCACTGATGTGTCTGCATTCCTTTTATTTTTGAATATCCCTTTTCACACTGAAACATAATATATCAGAGCACAAAAGTAAAATGGATGGTGAACATTACAGCGTTAAATTGCTGCATCAGGCCTTGACAAGGAATGCTTTGAGTTCTCCCTCAATAATCACACAGCAGTTTGAAAGGTGAAAGTCTCTTCTAGCAAGTACACAGCGTGCAATCACCAAGAGAAAGCATTTAAAGCTAAAGAGCGGAAGGAACCCAGCAGTCGCAAAAACTCAACACAAAAAATGTCATTACTGGCTCAGTAAGCTCCCATAACTCGATACACACATCAAAAACATAAATAGAAACCCAGTCAGGAGTTAAAACACAGTAAATTGCACTCCCTGAGAAATAATAACACTCATGCAAACAGTTTCGTTCCTAGGAATGGACAAATTTCTGCGTGTCAATCGAAATGACATTAATATATGACCAGTAGCACTATGCCCAGCCTCATTCACTTACTATAGTTGGCATGATGCATGATTATAAAAAGAATATTCCCCATCTGGGATGTGTCTATGTATGTGTGTTATTTGCTTTAATATTTGCTGAGTCAGGCAGCGGGAGACGTGGCACCGTAGGGATCATTATAAAAGTCTCACTGCGGACTCATGCAACAGCCAACAGCATGCGCAACAGAGTATACAAAAACTGCTAAGCGTATGAGCCAGATCCACAGCATGACTTACCTGCAGCCCCATTCATCCAGACATTAAAGTCTCTAGAATTTTGTAAACCTTTGTAGTCTATTCCTGTGTACACTGTGTATTATTAAACTACACAAAATGCTGGGTTATTTTCAACCCACTACCGGGCAAAAAGGGAACAAGCCCAGCTGTTGGGATATAAATTAACCCAGGCTGGGTTGTGTCAACCCAACATGCTGGGTTGTGTTTTACCCATTGTTGTGTCAAAAATAAGGATTTTCTTGGTTGATTTAACCCAGCAGGTGGGTTTTTTGCCAACCCATTTTTTGTATGTAGCTTATACAGTGGCTGTGGCACATCCATCCCAAGGGATTATTCCAAATCTGTATTCATTTCTTTGTTCTGATGAACACAAAGAAGGACATTTGGAAGAATGCTTATGACCAAACAGATCTTGCCCCCAATTGACTCCCATAGAAGAGCACAAAAGAAGAAATTTTGAAGAATTTATAGGAGAGCAAACACTGGGGCACTTTTGACTACCATTGTATTTTTTCCTACTCTGGAAGTCAGGGGAGGGGGCAGGATCTGTCTGGTTATAAAGCATTCTTCCAAATCTTCCACATCTTTCTCTCTGTTCATCAAGACAAATGCATTCAAACAGTTTTGGAACAACTCGAAAGTGAGTAAATGAAGTATCCCTTTAAATTATAGAGAATTTCAAAAAAGGTTTTCATGTTTTACTTCTTGGGGCTTTTCAATGTGTTTTGGCCACTGGATGTGTAGAGCTTTGTGTTAAAAGCAATCAGAGACTAAGGATGAATTCTCAAGCTTTTGAATGAAGATGAAGTGAGAAGCAGATTTGGCATGCAATGTGATAGCTTCGTGTGTGTGTATCTGTCTGGCTTTACCTAAAATGGTCTCATAAAGGTTTTTTTCAACTTGATTTGGTTGTTTTGTAAAGCACCTTTCCTGTCTGATGCCAGCCTGATATATGGATGAAAACTGAATGTGTGAAAGCAGATACTATCAGAGAAAGTAAAAGCAAGCACAAAAAGGAACTAACTCTAAAAATTTGACATTTTACTAGAGTAAGAGATCAAGAAAATACAGAATGCAAAAATAAACCGCACTGAATACGTTTTTAAAGCAATGAGAACTTTAAACTCTCCTTGCAAGCATAATAACATGTTTGACATGTCGCTAAATTTTTAAATGACAGTATCAATAATTTGTGCAATGAAAAGTAAAGATTTTTGCTTTCGGGACTTTGATGTGACACTCAAAAATCAATTTTTGTTCATGGATGTTTGTAAGCACAAACATGTTTATTCTGCATCTGGTACTGTAATGTTACAATGGCATGTTTGCATTATTGCAGTGCTAAGCTGTTTTTGTTTTGTTTGTTTTGAATCTGTTCCTACTGTGAGCTCGCCCTCATAAGAGTGCGTCCAGTCTTTGTGATGTCCGCTTGCTTCACATCACAAGGCTTCACTTTACAAATCGATATTGGACTAGAGAGCAGAGCAGAGCGAGAGAGGTACAAACACACACGTGGGCACACACATACACATGTATGTTTTATTATCTCCGTGGGGACAGTCCATACGCGTAATGATTTGTGTAATGTACAAACTGTATATTTTATCCCCTAACCTAACCTAACCCAACCCCTAAACCTAAAGATCATAGAAAACTTTAAGCATTTTTAGATTTTCAAAAATATTCGTTCTGTACAGTTTATTAGCTTTTGTGCCTGTGGAGACCTCAATTTTGGCCCCAACAGTGACACAGGTCCCCATGAGTTGTTGTGAATTCAGGTTTAGGTCCCCACTAAAATATAAAAACCAAGTCCACACACACAGGCACTATGTCTGTAATGCTTTACCTTACAACACAAAGTATGTGGAGAATATACATCATCCCTTACTCTGTTTAATCTTATCTCGTCATATCTGGACTGGAGTCTGAATACATTTGCTTGATGTGCTAAAGGACATAGCTAAGAAATATTATATCAATAACTCAAATGTTGCATATAGTCATGTTTTCAGTTTTCAGATTTTGATGAATTTTATTTGAAAGTGTAGCATTAAATCGCATATTTAATAATTGTCTTCAAAACACAAACATGTAAGTGCGATTGGATAGTGACGAACCACCAAGTGACACTGAATCTTGACCTCAAAGTGGTGCAATAACCATCAGAAATTGTATTGCTTTAGTTAATACACCGGTTAGTACATAAACTATAAGATTGTTTTTTCCCTAGTAAAATATAGCCCTTATTCGCTTTCAGTCTTTATATTAAATGTAGTGTGTTTCCCTTTAGATTATATTTATATCTTTTATTCATAAAGCTCTGAAGCAGAGATGGTAGGAAGGCAAAAGCATTGCTCTCAAATACTGATTCTGGTTTCAGTAAAACCTAGAAATGCAACTAAGCATATATTTATTTACGATGAGTAGGCGAGCATGGTATGAAAACCACCATAGTTGACATATCAGGCGACTTAAAAGGAAGGCTCACCGTTTATGCTCGGGGAAATTATGTGGCAGAGCATTTTTATCTCATACAGACACATATTGGAATGAGGGTCACAGTGTGTCATAAGTAGTTCAACAAAATTGATAGCAGCTCTCCATTATATTCCTTGAAACGGAACGTCTTCAAATCCCGCACAGCACGTTGACCTCCATTTTAGTGCAGCGTTATGTTATAAACACTATTTGTCATACCAACCTCCCTATTCCTCCACTCCACTCTACATTGCTATATAAATATATATATATATATCTTCCCTCCTTTTTATGTGGATGTGAGGCAGGTGACCCAGCAAGAGAAGCTTGCCACAGTTTCTTGGTCTGATGTTTATGTGCTGTATGTGGTGATGTTGAAGGGTGTGTGAATGTTAAGAGTCAGTTATTTATGCACAGCGTTCTGGTTGTACAATGGCTGACAAATCATAAATATAAAAAATCCCATTCAAAGTTTAAACTTTGGAAAACTTTTGGACTAACTTAGCAAACCAACATGAATACATTACAGGAACAGAAGCATATTAAATGGATGTCATAAGCATTAGGGTTGGATCATATTTCATAGAAAACAAAACAGGACGGTTGCTGTTGACATACACTTTGTCTGCTACCACAACCTTTTAAGTCAAGACAACAAATCAATTCTTTAAAAAATGGTTAACTGCAGGTTGTAACACTTAGTGGAAAATGAATACACATTAATGTCTAGCCTACATTTGTCTACAGTTATTTTTAAGTAATTTATTAACAAATCAAACAACGTTAGACTCGAAAATGAATGGGGCGCTGACCCAGCTTGAGACATTTAAACTACTTTAATGTCCAGACTCAACAGTGTCAGATTCAGGGTAGTCCCAGTCTGAATCCCCCCTCTCCCTCGCACAGACACAAACGCTCACATTCTGTCAATCCTTGCATGTGTTACCCCTCCCTCCACCTCTTCTCACCGCAATGAAATTCGGCATGTTTCCCTTCTATCACTTCCTATCCGCGCGTGCGGATTTGTATGTACAACTCGATACCAACAGAGCATCTCCAACAATAGAATGCTAATTGTCCTCTCGCACTCCTCCTATCTCCCCCAATCTCCGTAAACAACCTCTGCCACTGTATTTCATCAGTCCATCATCTCTGCCTCCCACACACAGGAGGCATCATGCAGTAGCATAAATCAAGCGATGTGGGTTGGAATCTACACACGGAACGCGCGCAAGCACACGTGCACATGCGGGCAACCGTACAGTGTGACCGTTCTCAGGTTTGACTCATCGCTTTCCAGGTTTCTTGCTGCCAGTCGAATTCACACATCTCAATTGTGTGACGAAAATCGATAGCCCAGTGCTTCCTCACACACCAGCAACCCGCCTGTAATTACCCCAACTCAACACACACACGCTCAGGTGCACGCTTGCCAGAAAACGGAAGAAATTAAAGGGGTCTTACTGAGGGTTCGGGAGCCGATACATCCCATGGTTTATTCATAAAGGCCCTGGATAATAGCGATGAAGCGCAAGCCTTTCTCCACACATTCTCTCTCCTCCTCTCCTCCTTTCTCTTCTCTAGCTGCTGATCCTATGGTCTCATGCTGCTCGCTCACTCGCTCACTCGTTCCCTCCCCTCTCTCTCTCCCT
This sequence comes from Triplophysa tibetana, assembly GCA_008369825.1. Classification (NCBI taxonomy): domain Eukaryota; kingdom Metazoa; phylum Chordata; class Actinopteri; order Cypriniformes; family Nemacheilidae; genus Triplophysa; species Triplophysa tibetana. Next base: position 13,377,971 of record CM017916.1, read on the forward strand.
CTGTGTGTGTGTGCACGCGCGCAGTCATAGGCTATTTTACCTCAGAACCAGTGCGTGTCTAAATGGCACGATGTGTGCAATTATTTTAAAAGTGACGTCATGACGATCATAAATTGTTAGTATCATAATCATGCGTTAATTCTTCGGATCTATTATTTGCGTGTTGGAACACAGAGAAATATTGAATTGTAATTAATTTGTTAAATTAATGTTGTAGAGCGGCTGAAGCTAAAATTTGTCCTGTGAGTGTGCGCAGGTCACCAGTGTTATTTCTGCATCTGAGCACGTGCACTGCTGTGTGGCGATGGAGCAGACACGCTGGGATTCGCTCGTCCCTTCCTATCAGAAGACGCATAGACTTACCACAATGCGGTACAAATACCGTACTCCCCTCTTTCTCTCTCTCTCTGTCTCTCTGGACCCCTGAACACTTGTGACACAAACACACGGTCATTATCACAACATCAGAAAATCATGCGCTCACGTCACAGGGTATTCCTGTAGGGCTCTCAAAACTTCAAAGCTCTCTCTTTCGTCATTCTGGTCCATCCTTCAGCAAAAACACACCCAGGAGGAGTGGCTTTGTTATCTGGAGATCCCGGCCTCCCACTCTCTCTCAATCTCTCTCTATGCTTTTTCCTTCCATTATGTCTCTCTCTATTCATCCTCTTGTGTATTTGTTTATTTTTCATTAGGTGATGTCCACATGCATGGGGGCGGTGTCTATATGCATTTTCATAAACGCACTGATGCAGAGTTGTTATAAAAGCGTGAGGGTCACTCATTTTTCCTTGAGGTTACCCAATAGAGAGAAAGAGAAAAGAAGAGGAGAGGTGGGGGAGGGAGAAACAAAGAATGAGGAAATTTGGCCAGAGAAAGAGAGAGATGCAAAAGGGGTTGATTAATTCAGTATTTACACAAAAAGAAGGCTAGACCTAGCAGTCCAGGTGTAATACAATCCTGAGGAGTCATTGTGTTTGCATGTGTGTTTTCTCTAATTTGATGCAGTATGTGTTTATGAATTTGTTTTGAGAGACCAATTGTTTATTCTACTGAATTTGTCATGTTCAAATTTTTTTTTTTGATCTGTTGAGAAAAATATGTGATCATTGAAAGACTGTAAAAGTACGATCTATTCTTTTCTCTTTCTTTGTGTGTGTGTGTGTTCATGCAAAACAGATGTGTTATGCACAGCATTACTTGATCTGCATTGAATGACACTGATAAATAGAGATGTGTTCAATCTACACAGATTTATAACCTTCACCACACAGATGAACACACTAACCTACAGCCTCAGTCGTTCAGACCAGTGAGTGTGTGTGGGGGGGGGCAAGCCAACATTTATTTGGAAAGAGCTTAATAAAGGTACTAAATATTGACTTTTGAATTTGTTGAAAAGGTTTGAGAATGGGATTGGTTTAGGGATGGGGCTATAGTAAAACATTTGCACATATGCTTAGAATATTTAAAGGGACACTTTAACAAACATCACACACACACGGTCACACAACAATTGCCAGGATCAGACCCATTTTCACTGGGAGCACAGGCCACCCAATCATGATTTCATCTCACCATTACAAGGATGGGTAGCCAAACAATTTTATCATTGGAACATCAGGGTGAAGGAGGGATGCCAGAAGAATTGTAAGAGGTAGGTGGCTGCTAATAAACCATTGACAGGACCGGATGATCAGGCTCCTCACATCTTAATGGAAAAAAATACCCTAAATTTTATTACACATTTGTTACATTATGCAGTTTTTTCAAAGAAATGTACAAACTTGTCCCCTCTGTTTCATTATCAAAATTAAAGATTCATTCTTATGTAAAAAGATAACTACCATGTTGTAACCTATTTTTTGCCTTGTAAAATGTCAGGCCTTAAAGTGATTGTTCACACAAAAAATAAATTCTGTCATCATTTACTCACCCACTTGTCATTTCAAACCTTTATGACTTTCTTTCACAGAACACAAAAGAATATATTGTGGAGAAAGTTGGTAACTGAACAGCGCCGGCACCCATTCACTTCTATTGTATGGACAAAATAATCAATGCAAGTCAATAGGTGCCGGTAACAACACGGTTTTTGCACTGTTAATATACTGTATTAACTGTCACTGTCCCGTATGTGGGACACCTGCGTTTGCTTCAATATTGTGCATGTAGTTTCTAATCGAATCATGACAAACTATATATCATTTCAAAGGTCTAAGACTCTTGAATACAGATTTCTTTAGTGTTTTTCAAATAATTGATGTAAGAGTGATTTTTTTGTTGAGTGTGCTTAGAATTTTAGAACATGCCCTAGACATACCGGCGGGAGTCCTGAGTTATTTTTGTGAATATTCTGATCTAATCGTGACAAACTATATAATGTTGGAAAGGTCTGAGACTCTAAAATGCATGTTGACAAGAGTGACGAGTGTCTTTAAAAAACAAATGCCTCCTGCGGAACACCAAAATTTACTTCAATACTTATTTTATCATGACTAACATTACATCCTTGGGAAGGCCTAAGACTCTAGAATACACATTTGATCAGTGTTTATAAGAATAATTTATGTAGGAAGAGAACTTGATGCTTAAATGATAATTGATTAATAAATTAGTGTGGATCAAAAGTATAGGTTCATACAAATGTATTGTTTTAATATTGTTCTGTGCTTTTGTATTTTTCCATTGTGTCTGTTAATTGGAAAAGTTAAAAAAATAAACAAAAAGGACCTCGATTTCTGTTATGGTCAAATTTTAGATCAAGTGATAAAACCAATAGAAGCATATAGGCCCCTAGTTGATCTTAGTGGTAGAGCGACTAAAAAACAAACCTCACAATTTGGTTTATAATGACCTAACTGATATGACACTTGGTGACCCTTGGGACTTTGACTTGAATTTTTGGAGCTGATCCGTAATTCTTTTATGTATTTTTTATAAAAGAAAAAATAAACCTTTTATATTTCTTATTACAACAAAGATACAAAAATACTTTTTTCCTCAGCAATAATCTGCTCATTTTCTTCTTTCAAATGAGACTAACCGCAGGTCTGTATTCTAAAGAATTCATGAGTAACAGCCATTTAAGATCCAACAGTGCATAGGCTCAAAAAGGGCTCAGACAGTTAAGTGGCACAGGCACAGTGATGTCATGACCCCTCGCAGGCCCAAGTTGGAGTTCCATTCTCTCCCTAAAAAAAACATGTTTCATTTTTGCAATAAATGTTTTTCCTGTCTGTAGAAGCGACCCCTGATATGTAATGCACCCTCCTCTTTAAATCTCAAAGGCAGACCTGTCCAGATCTCAACATTCACAGCACGCTTGACTATTCCCAGACTCACATGACAAGCAGATGTAAAACAAAGTGAACGTCTCTTAATTAGGGCAGGTTGGGGAATACACATGGGGTGGTCATTACCTCAATGTGGAGTGAATAATTCCTGTGAACTATATTGTGCCTGGATCTTTGCACAAATGTGGTTGGGTAATGAGACTGGGAATATTATGACCACCTGACATCTCCCTTACAGACACTTGACCACGCAGGTATACAAAAAGACACTTCCGCCATCCTCAGTAAGCAACAATGCAGGGCTCTGAACCCTATAACCCCAATTCTGTTGTTCTCTCCGGCACACATGTACATGCATGAGAAACACTAAAGGAAAGAAGCAGCCGGATTGATTCGAGTTTGTTATGTTGTTGTCTTATTGAGGGCTCTCTCCCACAGTGCTCATTCAATTCTAACTATGGTTTGAAATACACTCCAGGGCAGTGATTTATGCCTAGTGGTGGGCTCTCGGATCCGGACGCAAGCACACAGCTGTGTGGATTACATACCCTCCTGAAGCATGAGCTGTACGTTTGACCTGACAGCTGTGATTAGCAATGTGTACATCATTTATCTGAGTCATGCACATGTAAAGATCCATGCAAACATGGATCAACATGCACACACATGGATAGCTAAAATGAACATGTTAGCTATGTGTTAAAAATTATTTGTATAGCTCCAAGACTCTTAATTTGATACATTAATTGATCTTGTCATTTGAAAAAGAGATTATAGGTCTCTGTCTCTTTTCATGTTTTTAAACCTTTAAAATATGTGTCTTCATGTCACACTGGAATTCCTTAGGAGCACCCATCACTCCACTATAATTCCTCAGTCTTAACGTTAACCTACATTTCGCTTCCTTCATGCCTTGACTCCAGTTTATCATCAATGGTCTCCTATATCCATTCAAAATACTCCATGCAGGAGATATTTTAACTGCCTATGTAGTTGAAATAAATTCACACCTACCAACCCATCACGTAAAAACTTTTCTTTTACTTTGTTGCCCTAGATGTAAACGCTAAACATTTAACAGAAACTTTGTGCTGGCATCTAGTGGATGACGGAGGAATAACAATCTTCACTGCAAAGCAATATTCACCAGAGCATGTTATTTTAGCAAAAAGGTGCTTGCTAGTGGACAATTTCACTTCCAATTATGGTAAGCTGACTTTTCATCCCATTGCTTGCATATTCTGGCTGTTGCTGACATTCTTCCCAATATCTTTCTTTGTGTTCAACAGAACAAAGAAATTCATACAGGTTTGTTGCAACTAGCGGTTGAGTAATTCATTACTCCTATTCACTACCCCTGACCCATTTCACCTTCCATATGGATAGGTCAGATATCAATATTTGGTGGTTTAAATACTCATGTGAAGTTTTTTCTAACTACAATTGTCCATAGTCAAGTGAATTGTCAATTCTCAAATGCATAATAATCTATTTAACCACATAAAAATAAAAAACTATTGTGTGGTCTGCGGAGAGCCATTCCTTCTCCATTTGTTGAGTATGATTGCTTCTGGTTTCCACCATTTAATTTACAGAAGTCCTTAGTAAATAAGTGTTGCTTTTTCTTTGTGAGTAGAGTGTGTGCTCTGTACGTGTTAATACATGTTCGGTTATATGCACATTTCTTGGAGAGAACACAAATATCCTTTTCCTGACACAATTGAAAAAATTAGAAGGAAAAGGAGAACGGGTAATTTGACCCTCTCTCTGGGTCCAGTAAATTGACCTGACTGTGTCACTGAATGTGCATGTTAAAACTGAGCTTGCTGAGAAGTACAGTACACTCAGACTATGAGTCATAGGTTTACGCTAATTGTTCCATGCCATGGACTGTTCCGTTGGCAGAGCTCCAGGATCCACTTTGATGCCAGGTCTCCTACTGTGAAAAGTCATCTTCAAACTGACTGAAGTGTTTCAAGAGCTATTGCCTGGTGAGGTTACCTCTATAAACCTTATAAACTACAGTTATTATGCATGTCCGCTCAGGAAATATTAAGCTTTTTTTGAGAGGGACATGACCCACTAAGCAACCACACAGAATGTTCGGTTGGAATCTGAATGCGTATCGAAGGATCAAAACAAGTACTGTGTTTAATGATAGCTTTTTCCATAGTAACACAATTGCGTTGTTGTTTTGGAGTGCTCATTTGAATGATGGCCATATGTTCCCATGATAGTTCGCTTAGTGTGTATGCTAAATGAGAGACTGCGGCGGAGAGTCGTGGAGACGAAAAGAACAGCAGATATTTTCCAGGCCACTTTGTGAAAAAAGCAAAACCATAATGCACCTGAATCATTAATAGGCCTCAGGAGGATAAAGATTGTTAGAGCGAGGGAGAGAACAAGAGAGAGAGAGGTGGTTTAAAACAGATGTGCAGGATGGGTGGAATTACCTTCCTGCATGATGGTAAAAGTGCTGCCACCACATCCTTTTTATTTTATTAAGATCACCAGCATCAGGAGCATTTATGTTTTGGATGGTGGTGGGGACCCCACTAGGTTTCCTAAGACGCAGGCACTCAAAAATCAAAACAAACCTTCATGTTATTGCAGGGCTGATGTCATGAGATTTGTTTACAAGACACTTGAGACTTTGACATGACTTTTGATGACAATGACCTGCACCATAAGTCATATTTTACAGCTGCAGTAGAGGTGAAGTTTCTCGGTAGATGCTGACTAAATTTTTTACTTTTATGGAGCTTAAAGTCCCCGTGCACCGGAAGTTGCAATAATTTTTTCTTCCGTATTCAGACACATTTCCGAGTTAAAAGGAATTTCAAAGGAGTAAATAAAAGGGTGCGGCTTGCGTTTTTCACTGCGAATTGATTGGATGTGTAAAAACAGCTGGTGCATTAATTTTGAGTTCAAACTGGCAGCAGACTTAAAGTTGAAGGGGAGGAGTTAACGAATGCTCCGGCCGGCCGGAGTCATTTCAGGGCGGATCTGCATTTTCAAGTTTTAAATGAAGATTATGAGGGTATAAGAATTTTATAAAGAAAATTACCCACATTGATAAGCTTTTTACTATGAACACTGCAATATTTCATGACAAAATAAAAATCTCCATTTTTTATTTCACTGGGACTTTAAAAGCACATAGTCAAATGATTGATAAGATTTTTGGAATTCTGTTTTGTGTTTCTCAGAAAAAATATGACAAATATGAAAGAATATTATTTAGGTCAGCGATTCCAAAACCTGTGCAACCACCTTCATCATAAAGACCTTCTTCCTCTTAAGTTACGAAAACATTTATGACTGTTTGAAAAGTTCAGCTAATATAAGAACACTGCAAGAATGTTTTCAGCCACTTTGAGAACAAAATGTTAGTGTGACTGGCATTATTGTGGGTAAACAGCATGGCTGTGCTGGTCTACCACCAAGACCAGCCCCAAGCTTTAAATTCTTACTGGGTCATGTTGGATTTTTTACAAAGGTTAAAACAGCTTGTTTTGTTCGTTGAACCCCTTGAGAAATAAAATGGTTTTATCTATCAAGTTGGAAAATAGTATGGATACCAAAATAAAAGCTAACCGCAACTATTAAAACAAATTTTGAAGTGGTGTCTTTTTGACTGCCGCACAGAGCACTGCGTGTTTCTCTTCTCTCTTTTCTAGTGTGTACTGCCAACCATTCTTGTGTCTGCATCTAATCAGCCCTAACCTTCTGTATCTCTCCTCATTTCTCTCCCTCTTGCTGGCTCCCTTACTCACCCACTCTGCCCTTACAAGGAAAGGCAGGCAGGGCTGATGTCATAGAATGAAGAATGTTTGAAGAATCCAAAGGGGGTGAGAGAGAGAGTTTGGTTTGCTATACACATGACCTGTGCAAAAGTCAAACGAGAGAGAACTTGTTTGGAGTGAGGGGTGGTGTCATTCCTTTAAGAGACATGTAGGGGGAGGGTCCAACAGCTGTGCATCTGAGACAAGAGAGAGTTATCACAAGAATTTTCTTTTACATTTGTATGGCCTGCAGGAGAGAGTTAAGGGGAAAAGAGAGACACACACAACCTGAGAGGTAAATCTGTTTTAATAAAACTACACAATGTAACAAAACCTTTTGTTTGAACGCTGTCCAAGGCAGTCATGCATAAATCTGTAATATATACTTAAGGTTGTGTGTCTAAAAGATGGGCTATTAATTTTGAAAAGCAAACTTACCCCGAGAAATATTCACTCGAGTAAAACGTGTGACGTCCAGTCACACATATTTTAAATATATGTGTCTCTCGGGAGTCGCTTCAGGTCTCCTCGAATATTTGAGTTGGCAGCCCGCAGATTTTTATCAGCAGTGTAGTCATCATTGGCCGCAGGTTTGTCCCGCCTTCAGTGGTCAGGAGAATGCGGAAGCTGAAACCGGAAGTGTGTCTTGTGTCGGTACATTAGAAAAAGTTCATGCGGACAGATCAGATTCACTGGTGAGCAGCCTTACGAAAGCAGTCTTCCTTTTGCAGAATGGTGCTTAACGCCGAGACAACGACTTAAATCGATATAAAGAAAAAAGCGATAAATAAAACAATTATCCGTAAGGTTGCAGGGATTATAAACAAACGTATCAGCTGCATTAGAGAATCTGTTCTGGTATAACTGCACCTCTTCTGGAGTAACGACCAGTAAGTGCCTTTATTTCGATTTGTCACACTGAAATAGAGGTAGGCTATCATATTTTTTTATCAAATCCTAACGTTACATGCATTTATATTCGTAGCAGTTGACAATATGGTTGAATATTGTGATATATTGGCTTTGGTTTAATGCTTTTGGTTGTGGCTTGTGGTATGTCTCATTGTATCTTTATAAATTATTCTTAGTAAAGGTATTTTAACATACACGTAGCTGTGTATGCAAATAACTGTATGTCAATGAAGGTAACGTTACATTGAAAGGGGTGGGGCATGTGTTTACCGCAGGAACATGTCTTATGTAAACTAAATTAAAGTCTCAAATATGAAATCATCTTTAGGTTCAGGGGGAGAGTTTGTCAAAACAAAAAGATATGATTTTCTTCCTTACTTTTCTTAAGCTTGCTTGTCGGTAGATTTAGCCCTCGTGTCACTGGGTTTCCAGTCAGATATCCATATAAGGTGAAAGAAACATGTTTTAGTCTGCACGGATAAGCGAACAGTAACACAAGGGACAATTTGACAATCATACAACCTTTCAAAGTCAATTCAGTGTGTAAAAAGAGAGCGTTCTGAATGAACCGAGGATTCCTCTGGGTGGAGTCCCTAAAGATGACAATGGGGGTTCGCTGGCATAGGCGACGCCAGTGGGATTCATGTTCAATAAGAATATTACGGATGTTTACTCGTCTTCCTGGAATAAAACCTACAATCAACAGCATACGATTTGTGTTACTTAAGAATGCCTATATTCGGTATAACGCTCTTGTTTGTAAGAAGATATTCAGCCATTATTCTGATCGGAAGGGTTCCTAGAAACGTTCTTTATACGTTAATGATGTTAATGTTATTCCGCTACGTTGCTTAGCGACCACAAATTGCACGTTGATACAAATAGCTTAAAACAACAAAGCTTATTTCCATTAATGCTATATTCATTTCCTCGGATTCCCTTAAATTATTGTAACGCAGGTCCGTCTTCTTTTTGGCTCATTTATTTAAGAATACGCATACGTGTATATGAAATGGAAAACATACGTTGTAATGTGTATGATTGGTCGAAGTCACGTAATCTACGCACTTTCGCCCACATAATATGACCACACGCACCCCATGACGCAATTACGGAAATGAGCTGTATTCATTTTGCACTCCATAGGTAACACTGACAAAGCATGTGTGTGTGTGTCATACGTTCAGTATGGTAATGTTGACAAGAAGACTGACATTTGAATCAAGTACCAACAGAGCGGCTTTGTACTTTTTTGTTGAGTTGGAAAAGGAAATGACTCGCATATTATTCATCAGTAATGTGATTGTAGATATTGTTCGACGAAAATCGATGACAGCTCACATTTTATTATTGTCTCTGTATCAGGTGAAAAGTTTCTATTGCTTTTAAACTTTTTTATTGACCTTAATCTACAAATCATCACACTTTTCTCACACACACACACACACACACACACACACACACACACACACACACACACACACACGGAGCTAAGATGAGATCATCTGTACAGGAAGCCAGAAAACTGCAACTTAAAAATGATTAGCCGACTACAGCCATAGGAATCCGCAGCGGAACTATGACACATTTCTCTTGGTTTATGGCTGTGTGTGTTTGACGTGTGATAAAAAGCTTTCTGTCCATTGGCAATTTTTAGTGTCAACGCACTAGAAATTTCTCACAGCATTTTCAACATATCCCATTATTTATTTCCTTCTTTTACATGCTTGTGAACAACAGAATGTCAGTGATTTTGCATGTCTCATGCACTGACGCTCACCTACTTTCCAGGTTTGCCATTGACTGTAACATTTAGAGGCCACAATATCCATCAAGGCTACACAAGGAGGCTCCATGGAGCCAGGATCTGATTTAGATCAGTCTTCACTCTTCAGTCCATCCATTGAGCTATTTCTTCAATCCACATGAAAAAAGCAGTCGGACTCCTTATATCTCATAGTCATTGTGATCAAGTGATGAAATGCAGACGTATGACTAAGACCATTGGAATTTTTATATTGCAGCTGTTTCTCCTTCCACAGCACACACACACACACACACACATTCTGAAAGTGTTAGTTTGATCAGACCAAATCCGTTGCTGGAGCTATTCTCCATAGAAGTTAATAGACGTCACATATTGTTTCCATTGGATAGGGTTTTGGACTGGATTGAGTAGTGTTACAGGTGTTTTTGTATTGTCTATCTTCACGTTATCAGAAATGTACCCACATCATTTTATGTACCCAAACATAACTGCTGTCTGTGAAGACCAAACACACAATCTGGCAGATGGTGGCCTCATTGAAGAGGGAAAACTATCTCTTAGTTAGAACTAAAGAAAGCCACTGTATTAATCTTACTCATAATAAAATAAATCAATGGTCACAGAAGGAAGAGTAGGTGTTTGTACCAAAACCGAAACTTATAGACGATGATGCTATGCTCTTGTTCTCCTTGATGGATTAAGCTAAGGAGAACTTAGATTTATGAATGTACTCACCTTTTCTGTTTTGTGGCAAGAGAGACTTAAAGTCATTTCCATTGGTCTTTGGGACCCCATGTAGAGCTTCAGGTCTGCCCACCTACAGTATTCACCCACCTGTGTTCAACCAATGACATTTGTTGAATAGTACGAACAAGGTTGTCTGACAGTTCGACTTGTAAGCTGTTACAAAATCAAAACACACTTGTTTTTACCAGTATTGGTTAACAATGACACCAGTCTTTGTGTTTTTTTTTTATTTTGCTTTAAGTATACCAGGGCCTTGGGTACTCTTAAGCTTTTTTGGTATTGATTTGGAGATGAGGGACGCAAAACAAAAACTATTGGGCTTGTCTTTTGTGATTATTTCTTAAAACATGTACCTCTGCATTATTAAACTCCACATCTGAACCAAACAAGAGATGAAGAATTTGCACTTCACATGTGCCTCTCTCCGCCCTCTCAAACCCGGGGCCTAGAAATAGTATTTTTAGCATCTTTTATTTAATTGTATTAATTCAGTGTGGTAATACACTAAACTCCGTCCTCTCGCTGTTACTTGCGGGTAATATCAGCTGTTAAACTGTAGAGTAGACTGTCCAGGTACTTTGAGAATATGCATTTCAGCATACTATGATTTGGGACGTACTCATTCTATTTTCGGTTACTATTTAGGACGGATAGTAGGTGAATTGGGACAACACTAGTCTCTTTTCGGCCTAAACTTTTGTGCTTCCATTTACTGTATATTTATGCAAAATCCATTTGGAACTCTTCAGATTAAGATGGTTTGGTAGACCACATCAAAGCATGTGTAACCGCTAGGGAAGCATCCTAAATCAGCCATGAAAGGATCTGTGCCTCCTGTCACGTGATTTAAGATATTTTAGCAATATTTGTGAGATCCAGACCTCTTTCGTTCTTGCCTGAACTTGCTCAGGCATGTGGTTGCAAATTTATGTGAGACTTAACTGCTAAACATCCCCTCAATAAAAATCATTCATCAGGAAGTACAGAATAAGGGTGAGTGGTATATACATATGCAATCAGTGTGACCTGTGTTGTTTCTTCAAGTCGGAGAATAGTTACATTTTTAGTTTTTTTTAATATGGTATGCTATTTAATATGATCAATGTATGATCCCGTGAGATGTATATTTAATTTGTTTTACTATGTAGCTTATCCAGTCCCAGTTATCCATTTTGTCATTTTAGTTGACATGTCTTGAATTTTTGTTTTCTTATTTTATAACAAATTTTCAGCAGCAAGTTACCATTACCATGAAATAAAATTACTCATGGGTGATTCTCACCGAATCTTGGTTTCAAAGATGGAAATAAGACTATAACAAATGTTGCATCAACACGTTTCCTTTTTAGGCATTAAAAACAAGGTCTGACATGTTGTTAAGTTAAAATGACTTTTACTGACAGTTAACCACATTTTTTAAATATTTTCTCTAAGACCTAATGTGATCACCTGAAAATGTCAATACCACAGCTAAATACTTCAATACTATAGCTAAGTTAAGCAAAAAAAAGAAGACGCTATGGTGCCAAAGCAAGTTTGTATTCATCATAGGGCTGGGACAATATATGGTAGGTTTCACAGTAATTATACCTGTCTAGGGCGATTCTGAAATCGCAAAGGCTTCTATTGTGCGTTTAATGCACAGCTCTTACTTCAACTACGGCTTTTTGATCAGTGGGAAGAGCTGCTCGATCTAAAATCACTACGAGATTGAATTGTTTATTGCACGTTTATAAGCAAAACTCGTCAAACATCATCATCATTATAAATATATACTTAAGGGCACACCTGATCAATACAGCATAACACCCCGTTAGTTAAACTTCATGAATCAATCAATCAACCCGGCAAGGGAGCATAAGTGATAATGAACCATTTTCACTTGTTTTGGTTCAAATAAAAGCCGCAATTGGTACACTGGAGAGGCAACAGCAAGGGGATGAAATCCTGAGATCTATTGTCAGATCTTATGCTGGTGCATTGAAGAGCCCTCCTGGTGCATGATAATACCGACCTCAGTTTCTGGATGATGAAGCCAAACAACACTGGATGATGACATCAAACAAGTTGAATCGGCCACAGCCAGTATTTACATTCCCCCCCCCCCCCCAGTGATTTAACTGTAATTCCTGCCCTGAAGGAATTAATGATTTTGGCCTTCATTGACCATTGTCACATTATCTAGTTTTTACTACATTATGCAAAGTATATTAGTGAAGAGTTTGCACCTGGATATTTAATTCATTGAGATCTAATACAATATGATTTAGCTGTTCCCTTCATTTTTTGAGCAGTGTACTTTATTATCGGGAAGATATATGAAAAGGTTTGATGAACTGCGATAGAATATGACTATTGGCATTTCCTGGAACTACAGCTGTGTCCCAATTCGGGGGCTGCGTGCTTTGAAGGCTACATTTCAAGACCGATTGTGTCAGGGCAGCGATCTTGTTTCCGTGGGCTGACAAGGCCAAGGAATGAATCCTTAACGGCAGCATATTTTTATATATAAATTTGAAACTTTAGATAAATATAAGTACATGATCTGCAGAAAACGTTCCCCTGTGTTTTTATAATATAGAGGATGTTGTTCCTTCATATTATAATGCATTATAGTATTTTTACATATCTAAGGTTGGTTAGTTTATATACTGTTGGGCTGTTTTAATCTATATAAACAAGTAATTTTCTCTAAAATAAAAGATACGTTTTTAGGTTCCGTGTCTGTTTGAATAAAATGAAACAATCCTAGTTATATAATTATAGAAGAGGACTGTCGTGCAAAGCATTTGTTTTTTTATGTTACCTTTTGTTCTCCATTAGTTGTTGACATTAACAGAATTTGACATGATTTGACAGGTCAAAATTAAGTAATTAGGCTAGAGTAACAAAAACATGTCCTCATTTGATGAAGAACATTTTCCATGTATTGTAATCTGCCTGTGTACATCATCTCCTTCAAAATGCAAGAGTTGAATGAGGGAGCTAATTGGCTGGGAAGGGACATGCTGTGTATGATATCTTGAAAGTGTTTGCCATAATCAGTAATTCATACTTTTGAAAGCATGAGTATTCGATAGGGTGTGCTTGCTGTGTTATGAGAAATACAGAAGGGAAACAGTTATGAGTCACAGGGTCAAATGAGACTGGGCTCAGCTGCAGAAGCAGGACTTGGGGAATGAGGTAATTGCGTCATCTTTAATGGCGAACATGCCTTAGGTAAATATTTGTGCATAACTCATGCCACTTGAACACTCCTGCGGTATATCACATCCACATGTCTCAAAGCACTTGAACTGTTTCTACTTCAGCTCAGTTCAATATATCCCAAAGCCTCATAAGGGGAAAACCACGGGTCGACTTCAGCCTTGTTGACCTTAGTTTGGAGAGCATGCACGTATGTGTAAAACAGAAATAATGTTCTTGAACAGGAGACCAGTGAAATGCTGTGTGCCCGTCCCCAACTGTGTCCCATACCTGTGCCATCTAATGTAACAGGTTTTAATAGTGAGATCTAGGGGTTTTTCATTGGGATAAAAAGAGAATTGGTGCTTGCGAACAATCCTAACGGTTTGTGTTTAGCTTTGAGAGTGAAAACAAAGTGTGGATATGAAACAAGTTATTTTAGACAACAAAAAAGAACCTGAGATTATATAAGAGGAAGTAAAGTAGTGGCTTGGCATCTATTTCAAAGATTTCCTTGTTTGACCTAACCAAAGAAATGTGTACAGAGCACACAGTATGTGGTAGACAATGTTAAAGATGGTTAAAAGATGGAACTTAAGTTTTAAAGGTACAGGATAAAAAGATTCACCATAATTTATTTACTTCATTGTTGTTAAAGTACAATTAAGTGGAACTGATCTCTCACCATCTGTTTTAACATCCCAACAATTTTTGAATTTATCAACTTTTGTTTCTGCCAAATGTGACTTCACAAACATTCATTTCCGCCTCATATTCAGGTCATTAAAAACCTGTGATATGTGTTTGAGGTTGTTAAAACGTTACCCAGATGTTTAACTAACTTATATACAGATGTAATTCTCTCTTTCTCTCTCTCTCTCTCTCTCTCTCTCTCTCTCTCTCTCTCTCTCAGCCATATGCTGTTCTGCCAAACTCTGCAACCTAGATCAGTCCTGGCTGACTTGAATTATAATATTGCGCCATGAATACACGTAATCTGATACTGTTGTGTGGTCTTTATTTGCTCATAAATGACATGTTTCCGCTTACATCTCTTTCAGATTAAGATGGCTGACTCCAACGGCAACAAGCCCATTGTGGTAACCTCCTCGGTTTCCCTCAAAGTCACCGCTCCTTCTTTCTACAACCAACCTAAAAGGTTTGCATCTGTCGCTCCCCCACGACCCAGAGGACAGATGGCCCAATCGCAGCCCCTGCCGTTTGTAAGCACTGGGGTAATTGGACGAGTTGGAGAGACGCCCCCGCCCCCTTCAACTTTCAGTGAGGGTAAGAATATTTACTTGATTAGAGTCACTAAACGAAATGGCAATCAATTGTGTTCAACCAGGCTTCCCATCATTGGTCGGCAAACAGATCCTCATTCACATAAGTGGTTGCACCGGTGATTTTTTTACAACCAGTTTGCTTTTTTAAACAACCAGTGAACACTTAAAGGAACAGTTCACCCAAATATTACAATTCTGTCTTCATATACTCACCCTCACCAGTTGTTCCAAATCTCTTTCAATTTCTTTGTTCTGTTGAACACAAAAGAAGATACTTTGAAGAATGTACCAAACAGTTGTGGCACTTTTGACTACCTACTATGGTTTCTCCATGTTCATCAGAATTAGAAATGTACACAGATTTGGAATAACTGGAGGGGGAGTAAATTATGACTTTAATGATTTTCATTTTTGTATGAACTATGCCTCTAACAATTTATATTCCCACAAGCTCCTCCCAGGATGTTGTTTTTATCATAGACATATAAATACCTAGACGTCGCATTGGCCCCTTTGCTCCGGTGCCGTGATACGTCAATTGCGGCGCCATATTAGTGAGAGCAACAGTGCACTAAAAGCCCACTGAACCCATTGGGAGAGCTGCGCGTTTTTGGCATTAAAAGTACAATCTTGTTTACATTTTTAAACATATTTCAATGGTTTACTATGTACGTAGAGTACAACTTCAGCTGCATCATATCTCGATAGTTATAGCCTACTTTAAAGTTAGTTGTCATAATGAAATGTGAAATCCAATATTTGTGCCTGTTATACGTGAGGATCCACTAGATGGTATCATGTTCAGTGATATGTTAAAGACAACATAGGCAATAGAATAAATAACCACGTTACAGTAGTTGAGAATAAAACACAGACATGTGGAGATTGTTTCAGAGATTTATTTGAATCATCGAACAAAAAATCCAAGATAATATATAGTTTAATTTACGCATTATAGAAAACTTATGGTTTTCACTCTGTAAATGGCTTTTTCTGTTGTAATTTTAGACATTTTCAAAGATAAAAGATGTTGTTTTGTTAATACGGTAAAACCTTTACAGCAAACATGATGTATATGATATAGTTAAACAAATAACACTGCTGTGCATTATACGAATGAAATAGCAGTATATAGTTATCAGTGGCGGTTGCTGGTCTTTCAAAGAGGGGAAGCTCATTTCACAATGAATGAATGAACAAACTATTTGAAAAAAATATATAAACACTACGGAGGAAATGTGGGTATACATTAAACTGAAACAAGGAATGTGGTGGACATAATCGCAGCATTATCCAATGACCGTCTTGTTTCTAAGCACTGAAAAAAACTGTTGAAAGCAGCCCCATTGAAGTCAATGGACGCTGGGCTTCAACAGAGTAATGCACTGTACGCTACGGGAATGAATGAGAAAGAAATCGAGTCAGCCGACCTAAGTAGCTGATTCTGAACGAAATTGTTTTCGTTCGAGATGAACGTGTTTAACGCATTTTTAGTCAATAAAATGTTAACATAATAGTACATATATTTGACCATTCATTTTTTGACAATTATAGGGGAAGCTGAGCTTCCCTTGCAGTCTTAAAGAAATTGCGACTGATAGTTATAAAGTGAAGATGCATTGTTTTGATTTTCTCCAGTGCACAAACTGTGTTTTGATCATGTGCATTTTAATCTACCTTAAATTATTTCACATTAGCGATGTGCACACAATTAAGCCTAAATGATTGCTTGACAAGCCTGAGTTGTAACAGTTCCATTTGACAATAAATACATTTTCAGGTCTAACCATCTTTAACTGGCGCCAAAACGTTTCTGTACTCCACATAAATAGAAAAGTATTGAAATGAAAACGATGTTGTGCTTTTATTCATAAAACTGCAGCTCCAGCATTTACTTGTATGTCTTTATAGTAGGCTTTTCCCTCACCAATATGGTGGCGGCGTTGACGTGCGATCCAGCGGACAATGAGGCGTCTAGTTAATATACATGTCTATGGTTGTTATTATTATAAGCTGTCTGAAAAAGCGCGTGCTACCTGTTTTTGACTTGAGCTTTGTTTATCCCTTCATTAAGTAGGATTGCACAATTGTTCTGATTGTCTCCTTTTAGGGTAACATTGCAACACATGTACTTGGCAACAACTCAGCTGATAGAGAAACCGTGATTCAGTCTATGTTGAAAGAGTTCTGTAGGGCGTGTGCTGCTGAATCAGGATCATCCTTTCATAGCATTGTTGTCTTTTCATTAATATGTGATGTATTCAGTATCTATGTTGCATCCATATAGGAAGAACACAGGCATTGTGCAGCCAATGAAATGCAGGAAGTAGAACAACAAAGTATTTTGTCGTTGTTAATTAGTGCGCGAGTAATAAAGTTCACCACCTCTGCTCATTAGATTTCCCGCCCCCACCTCCTCCTCCGTTGGATGATGCCGAGCTCCCAGCCCCTCCTCCGGAATGCCAGACCACACCCCCTGCACATGATGCCCCTCCTGCATTCCCAGCCCCACCCCCAGTCGCAGAAGACCTGCCCATTCCTGCACCTCCTGAGGAGTTCACCTCCGTACCGTCTACCCACTTCCCCCCTCCTCCCCCTCCACCTCCTCCTCTCCCTGAAACTGGTGCAGGTTTCAGCTCGCAGGTAAGTTGTAGATTGATTTTCGTCAGTGCACATCAGGCCTGGTTCACCCAAAACGCAATTCTGTCATCATGTATTCACATTCATATCATTACAGACTTTTTAGGGTGTTGCTTATCATCATGGGCACTGGTGCTTCAAAAAGGACAAAATAGTCAGCATAGATATGTCTTGTGAAGCCATTTGATAACTTTGTGTATGGAGCAGACTAAAATTTCATTTTGCAAGCGTCTGAAATTGAATCTCATTTATACTCCCGTTCAGTGGAAAATGTGTTAAGGTTCAGACTGTTTTTCACACAAATCTGTCAAATGGGTTTTAGAAGACTTGGAATATGGCCGATCAGCCGCGTGGACTACTTCTGTGGTGCTTTTTGTCATTTTTGACAGCCCCAGTTCTTATAATGAAACAAAGCGTTCCAGATATTCTTTAATATATCTTAACAAAAGAAAGTCATGTGGGTTTTTCAACAAAAAACAACAACAGATGAGTTAACGATGATAGAAGTTTCATGGCTAAACTATTCTTTTAAAGGAATAGTTCATCCAAAAATAAAAATTCTGTCATCATTTACTCCCCTTTGAGTTGTTCCAAATCTGAATAAATTTATTTGTTTGGTTGAAGAAATAGAAAGATAATTGGATGAGTGTTTGTAACCAAAGAGTTCTTGGACCCCATTGACTACCATAGAAAAAATTATAAAGGGATTTTTCTTACTATGTTCTGTCTGATATTTTGAAGAATGTGGGACAGCAATTGGTTCTGGGGCACTTTTGACTGCCATTTTCAATTTCTATGGTAGTCAATGGTGGCCAAGAACTGTTTAGTTACAAAAATTTCATCCAATTATCTTCCTCTGTGTTCAACCAAACAAAGAAATGTATACATGTTTCGAACAAATAGAGAGTGAGTCATTCAGGACAGAATTTTCATTTTTGGGTGAACTATCCCTGTAACTGCACAAACAGTAGAAATGTTTGTTTTTCCATACTGACCACTATGTTGGCCCTACATTTGCCTTTTTTGGGTAAAAAAAATCCATTATTACACTTTATGAAATATGGCTTCACAGCATTTTTGAGTAGTATGTAAATTGTGGGAATAGGACATATGAGGGCTAATGAAAAATTAGAGCAGTTTGAAGCAGTAAACTCTGATCTCCTGTGAGACGCAGTCTTGTACGCGGACTGCTGACATGTCCATATAAGCACCGGCTCTATTTATGGATGTGTTATTGCGGTGCGGGTGACGTAATTGGGCTACATCTTCACTCTCACTGGGCCTCGTTTAGTCAAATAGACCCAAAGACCATCCACCAAGAAGAAGAACTACAGTCATTACAGAAAGGTTTCAGTAGCTGTGAATGTTCTCTAAATGTTGTGAGATTACCCTGTGATGCCACTATCTGGTGGCGGAGTTGATTGTAACAGATCTTAAAGGGACAGTTCACCCCCAAATAAAAATTCTGTCATCATTTACTCCCCTTGGAATTGTTCTGTGTATACATTTCTATGTTCTGATAAACACAGAGAAAGATATTTGGTAGAGTGCATACTAGGAAAAAATCATTTATAATTTATTTAGTTCGGTTAAGATATTTTGAAGAATGTAGGACAGCAAACAGTCCTGGGGCACAATTGTAATTTTTCCTACTATGGTAGTCAATGGAGTCCAAGAACTGTTTGGTAACAAGTATTCATCCAAATAACTTTCTCTGTGTTCAACCAAATAATACAGGTTTCGAACAAATAGAGACGGAGTCATTCAGGACAGAATTTTCATTTTTGGTTTAACTATCCCTTTAATCTGATGTATTTAATTTTAGTTGATTTCTGTAATACTTTTTTGTAAGTGCACAAATGCATTAAATGTCTCAGTCATGAGCCTAGTGATGTCACTATAGACTTCAGCTCTGTCAGAATTTCGTGTTTTCACTGACAGCTACTCTCAAGTTCTGTCCTTTGTCATCATGCTAACACTTAAAATCTTTACTATAGCAGTCGATGTGATATGCAAGATATTGACAACACAGTTCCTGCCATTGTCACAAAATGATAGTAAGTCTTATAGATCCAGTGTCAAATTGAATATGGCATCGACTTTTTAAGTCTTGTCTTAGGGAATTTCTTTTCTGCATCTAAACATCCACTCTTTTCATATGAGGCTATTGTTTAAACAACAGTTATGAATATTTCTTATTATTTTCACAAATCTTTTCTAAACTCGGGTACACCATCTCCATGCACACTAAATCTGTACCGTCAACATTTTTATAATTCATCGGAAATAAACTGATGTCTGTTTATCTGGGGTTTTGTCATCAACTTAAAGGTTAGGATCATGTTTTTTCTGTAGTTTTACAGCAATTCATGAACATATTAGCATTTTCTTGTCGCTTGACTTTGACTGAGAATTGAATCATGTCTTATGGGGAACCCAAAAATGACTTAAATGATCTTAAAAATATATTTCAAATTAATTTGTAATGTAAAACATTATGCAACAGAATCAAATGTTACCTTTTCGACCAATTATCCAAATCATAATTACCCCAAAAATGATTATAAAACTTTATATTTTCAAATTCAAGTGGGGATTTATTCTTTTTTGGCATGTTGGCATGAAGAAGCTCCACAGTGCAACAGAAAGACAGCAACAGGACAGAACACAAATGATTACAGAATAATCTACAAGAATATACAAATAGGCAATGTACAAAACATATCAATATACAATATAGACAATTATGCGTGTTATATAGGTCTGATATGTGCGAATTTGGTGAATAAATAATGTAAAATGATGGCAACGTGGCGGAGGAGGTGCTTTTAGTGACTGTTTCTGGAAACCCCCGTCTCGAGACCCTCTCATTCTAGGCTACGCTTATTTGCATATTTGAGTACTGTCTGAATTTTTGTTAACGTTTCTATGCAACCACCGAAGTAGCTGCCCTGTCAGTTTCAAGCAACTGTAGGATCTGTCAGCACAACTGAAGGCCCGCCTTTTCATTTGATTGGACATTGGGAGAAATGATGCATGACATCAACCGCTTTCTGCTCCGAATTGTTTTTTTTCAACTTCAGGCACTCAGAGTGCTCCGCCAAAAATATGAGGCGTAGCAGGTGACAATAACGGGAGGTGCCCGGCACACATAAGCATCGAGCAAAAAGCTACCTGTCAACTGAAAACTATGTTCTGTCTGATCGGCCCCTTATTCATTATTGTAAATAGTTATTTGCAATATTTAATATATCTTATCTGCACAAATTTCAGATTTGTCATTAATTTTTTCTAAAATAAATTTATTTCAGGGTTCCCTTTTTTATTCTTACAGGGAGGCCCCTAAAGCTCCTCCTCAATTCGAGCACTGCCTTAACGCTGTGGTGTGTGTTGTCCGACTTAAGAAGTGGATAGTAAACAAGTTTCTAATTTGATCAAGGGCTCAGTGCAGTTATACTCTCCTGTGATATGCTATTTGCAACATTGTGATTTGTATCTTTCTCATCCCCATATTTCAGCTCTGTTCCTCTCATTTGTATATTGAGTTGTATTTCTGTCCTTTTATTTTCTACTATACTCTGATTATATGACTTGGGTTGGTTTTAATTATTGGACGCTTCTCGAAAGGCACAACTTCCTTTGTTTTTATTTGTATCTGTCTTTTAGCTCTGTTATTTCTCTTTCACAAATTATGTTTTAGCTTTTGTTTTAATGCCGTTCTTCATCTCTTGTCATTCTTCTTATCTAAACTGTCGTTCTTTTTTTGTAGAGACTGCTGGAGAAACAGACGAGTTTTGACCGGCAGCTGGGCTCTTTGACTAGTATGTTATCAGAGATGGAGACCAGCGGACCATTTAACCCAAAGGTAAACACACATGTGCAGCCTTGAACCTCTGAATCCTGAAGGTCAAGAATCAATTAATGTTTGGACATATTGGGAATAGTTCACCTCAAACAGATACATTTTTTCTTGCATCGTGATCAGTCACGTGACTACTAGAACTAATGGTATGAGCCTGTTTATGTTTAAGTCGGCATGGTAATAAACATATGTAGACTTAAGGCTGGATCACACTACAAGACAAAACTAAAATCTGAACAGATAAAAAAAGTTAATATGTTAGGGGTGCAACCATATTGCACAGAGCAGCAATAAGAAAGCTACAGTTTCTGAATAAACAGCACTAAGACATTTCTTGACCAATTTCAACAGTTGGAACTTTTAAATTATTCATTGCCATTAGGAATTGTGAATAATCATGCTGGTCAAGAATGGACTTGGCCTGTTTTTTTAATGGTATCCTTGCACTGCATATGTTTATATGCATCAATAATATTTTAAGATTTTTAGTGAACATCTGAAGATTGTTTATGCAAGTCTTGTATGGGTTTAGAAGACTTGAGATGTATATATTTGGACAAGATGTATAAACTAGTAAATGTATAATCAGTGAGCTTGACAACCATTTGTCGCTTTAAGAGAGCAGTGTGAAAAATGTGCCGATAACATCCCATAAAATAAACTTGTTTCATTTCTATGACACTCTGGAGGATAGAGGAAGTTATATAGAGGAAAAACATTCATAATCTTGCAATAGAGATTTTGTAACCCTGTTTTTGTTTCCTTTTTATGGTTTTGTCAGTTGCATTATGTAGTAATGTGTCTTTATGTTTGTTTGATTAGTTACCCAGCCATGTTTCATCAGGACCAGCGCCAAAGCCGTCTGCACCTCCACCGACTGCCCCTAAGCCTACGCTTTCCTTTCTACCACCTCCTGAGCTTCAGGATCGTCCACCCCCTGCCCCCTGGGCTGAGGAGCTACGTGCCCGTGTGCGACCGGCCACTAAGAGCACAGCATCTGTCCCCGCTCCTGCACCGGCCAAAAACCCAGCAGTTGCGCCAAAAAGCAACTTTCCTACCAGTCAGCCGAATTCAAATTTCGGTCCTAAAACTGGGAGTCCTGCACTTTCTGGAGGCGCAAGAGTGTTTAATAACTCCGTTAAATCTCCTGCTCAGAGTTCTTTCCCACCACCTCCTGCAGCCCCTCCTGCTGCTCCTCCCGCAGCTGCTCCTTCAAATTTTGGTCCTAAAACGGGGAGTCCTGCACTTTCTGGAGGCGCAAGAGTGTTTAATAACACTGTTAAATCTCCTGCTCAGAATTCTTTCCCACCACCTCCTGCAGCCCCTCCTGCCGCTCCTCCCACAGCTCCCCCTGCTCGGGTTTCTCCTCCAGCTCCTGCTTCCGCACCTCCTGCCCGGTTTTCTTCTCCAGCTCCTGCTTCCACCCCTCCTGCCCGGGTTTCTCCTCCAGCGAGTGTTCCCGCCCCGCAACATTCTTATAATCACTCTGCAACATCTCCCATTGGTAGTCAACAAAGCGTTCCTCCACCTCCTCCTGCTGCACCTGAGCCTAAGATGTCACCTGTCGTCTTATTCAACAGACCCACAGGAAACACTGCTTCACCCAAGGTGGGTGTGCTTTGTCTCATGCATTAATAAAAATACACAGAATATTTATAACCAAAAAAACGGGAGTCTATTCCAATCATACAGAATGCGTTAGTTGTAGTTCTAATGTACCTTTCAATATCCTTTCTGAAAAACACTTTTTGCTTTTTGATAGGTATCTGGATCAGGTTCAGGTCCACGTGGAGCTCCTCTGACTATGAGGGAAGTGGAAGAGCTGGAAAATATGACTAAAGAGTTCATTAAAGACATGGACAAACATCCACCTGTGATCACCTCTCCTGCTACAGGTACACACACACACTTCAAACTGTTGACTTATTGTTGAATTCAATTGTTGCTAATGATATGTCATTTATCTATAAGAAAATATCATTGAATGGTTCCCACGATATAGCTACTGTCAGGTTTTGTCCGATTTTTTTAACCATAAGTACATTTTGTTTAGAAACTATAGTATACAACATACGGGCGCACACACACACACACACACTCTTATCAGCTCTCCTCCTATAGGTACACACACACACGCTGAGCTTTATCCTCTCCACCTTGGTAACAAATCCACACCCTTATGACTTACCTTTTCATGTGCTTTCAGACTTTATTTTTTCATGTTCACATGGATGTCTTGCTTAACCACATTTTAGCCTCACAGACATCCATATGGTTCTCATTTAAACACAGTAGACAAGCCGTAATAAATATTGAGTGTGTGAGGGTGCCAGACTTCTCCCACTCTGTGTCTGACGCGCTTCCTTTATCTGTCTGTGTGGAGGTGTTTGATTTGATATCCTCTCTATCTTTGCGTATTACTGTGTTATCTGTCTAAACATTAACAGTTCACCTCTCTTGTCTTAAGTTCACTGCATGAGTGAGCGTAATGATCTCACTCTGTTTGATATTTAAAGCATTGTATTCTTCGATTAATTTAATTATTTGAGTATTTGTATTGCGCCCTGAACTCTCTGTAAGTCACTTTTGATAAAAGCCTCAAAGTAGTCAAAGTAGTTATTTGTTCATGTAGACCAGCGATTCCCAACATTTTTCATTTCAGGACCCACCCAGACCTATTTTTTATCTAAATAAGGGGAGAAAATACACAGCCATCCTCTTAAAATAGTCGTTTTTATTTCTCTACATAGAATAAATTAAATTTAAGCTGAAATACCAAATTATCTTATGGTAAAATATAAAAAAACATTGTCATTAAACAGCCAAGTGACTTTCCACGACCCACCTCATGCCACCGTTCGACCCGCAGGTGGGTCCCGACCCATAGTTTGAAAATCCCTGATTTAGACAACCCACTTTTACTTATGTAATTGATGGCAACAGGTAACAGGAAATTTCTTGATCTTGAACAAAAGGTTCAAGATAGGAATTTTTAAATACAGAGGACCGCCAAAGCAATAAGCCACAGGAAGCAGTGGGTTGCATTGCATTTTATAACAGCTAAGGGCGTTGACGACGCGAAGCAGAGTAACCCCCTGCTTTGTGGGGCTTATTGTTTTTATAAAATATGCGTAGCAAGGTTTCATAAAATGAAGTAAGTAAAGTTATGTTTAGGCTATGTAATGCAGTCAGCAGTTATAAATCGGGGTATTTTATAATGGCTCAAAACTGACCGCTTTATATAATGGAAATAAGCCTCTGGGTTCTTTGGGTTATGTTTAAAATGTGTATGAATTAATATTTTGGGCTTGTTTGTTTTAAATTTTATGTCAAATAACTAAATCAATCAATCACTAGTATAAGGGTGAGCAGTAACTGTTGAGTCGAAACTTCATCAGAGCCCCAAGATACAATAAATTGCAGTTACAACATGTGAAACTAAATTCACTTTTTCATAACTGATCTGAAATGCTTGTGTGTGGCACATTACAGCATGCATTGCTTTGTAAATCTGTCACAGTGTTTTGCAGATTTTTGGCAGAAGTTAGGGAATCCAGCGATGGATCTCAATTTACTTAGGAAAAGGGAGTTTACATAGTATTAAAGGAGCTGTATGTAATAATTTAACTGTATTAAATCATAACAATAGCTTAAAGGGGTCATATGACACGGCTAAAACGAATATTATCATTTTATTAGACGTAACGCAATGTGTATACATGATTTATGGTTAAAAAACGCTGTATTTTCCACATACTGTGCATGTTTGCCACTCTGAAACACAGAAATTTTTAACGAATCCCATCATTCGGAAAAGCGAGGAGTGCTATAATTGGCCTCTTAACTTGTGCGTAATGAATGGTTGAATACTGCAAGCATGTGACGGAAATGTAACATCTCTTACCATATTTGGAACATCAGGTTCCAAAGAAACTGTACTGATAGGTACGCCCACCTTCCTTGCGTATATATATGGGCGGTCTTAGTCAAATCATACCACGAACTGATGTAGATTTTTGGGGGTGTGGTTACACAAGGCATTTCAGGCAGGTCTGGGAGAGCATTCGCTTTTAGATAGAATGCATCTTTTGTTCCGACACTTTAATTGTTGCAATTGTACGTGTCTAATACATGCCTGGGCAACTTATAACACACCAAAGACACAGACAAAAACACATATTCAAGGCGTAAGAAAACATGCTAAGTTCATTTATCGGTTTGTCCAAAAAACAATTCTACGGCCAGGTTTTCCATTCTGAAATGTGCATTCCGTCCCTGACGATTTACCCACTATTGTATTTCGACAGCTCTGTTTCCAGTTGCCAACAATAACAACATACTGCAGCAAACAAACGATCTGGTTCCGAGCAGATTCCACCCATTCCGTTACCTTGTGTTGCAAACTAAGAAAATATTACTATATTATTTTACATCTCACGAGGAGTAATATACAATTTTGTTACGGTTATTTAAACGAGACATCAATATGTCCTGTAAATACGACCTCCAGAGGATGCAACCTCAGAAGCATCTGATTGAGTTATATTTGCAAACAACAAAACTACTGCAAACGTATAAATGATCGGATAATCTTACAGTGTAAGAGTTGATGCTTTCCATTTCACTCATGTAAGTGTCTGGCAACTCCTGTGAGGTCAAGTCTCAGGAGGGGTGACATACGGCTCCTTTAAAGGCACACCAGAATTTTGTTTTGTTTTTTACAGAGGTGTGTGGCAAATGTGGAGAGACTTTGTCCAGATCTCAGCCTGCAGTGAGAGCGATGGATAAACTCTTCCATGCGCATTGTTTCTGCTGCATAACCTGTCAACGTGCCCTGCAGGGTATGCAGTTCTATGACCGTGACAGCACACCTCAGTGCGAGGACTGCTACATGGTGAGAACAACACATAACATGTCACAATGATCTTCACTGGTTTGACATTGAAATAAATAGCCTGTTTGTACAGACAAATATCGCCTTTTATAGACATTGGCTTTTGTTTTGGATATTTTTCTTATCTTTTACTGATTCTCTGAGTATGCGAATGTTTGTTTGCAGAACTCTTTGTCTGTATGTTCGCGCTGTGGGGAGCGGATCACAGATCGAGTCCTGAAGGCAGTGGGCCAGTGTTTTCATGCCAAATGCTTTAGATGCACTACCTGCAGCTGCACACTAGAGGGCGCTCCATTCATCACCGACGATAACAATAACCCCTACTGTGTCAATGATTACCATCGGTGAGCCACATGCACCAGTAAAACATTCTATTATACTTATAACTGTAATGATTCATTAATATTACGGAGTAATATCAATATTAAAATAATGAGGAATTGTGATATTAAAGTGATAGTTCAGGTGAAAGTTTAAATTCTCATTTACTCATGTTCTAGTCATGACTTTCTTGCTTATGCAGAACACAAAAGAAGATATTTTAGAAGAAAGTTGGTAACCGAACAGCACCGACACCTATTCACTTCTATATTATAGACAAATAACAATGCAACTGAATTGGTGCGGATAACCAACATTATTCAAAATATCTTAGTTTGTGTTTTGCAAAAGTTAGAAAGTCGTAAAGGTTTGAAATGACAAGAGTGTGAGTAAATGATGACGGAATTTTCATTTTTGGTTGAACTATCACACTAGATCTTTGATTATTCCATTAAAAAAGACTGTGATGGTAGTAAATAATACGTTTTGGAAAAATTATGAATGCCAAAAATACACAAATTATATGTAAACAATAATTTGACTAATGCAAATTATCAATGAAAAAAAGATTTATTAGTCCAATATAAAAGTAAATTATTTCACGGATCCCATGTTTAAGAGCATACAATATTTCAAATGATGAAATTTTTTTATAAATTAAAATGTTTTTAATTAAAAAATGTGGAATCGAATCATTCAATTTCCATTTTCTCTCTTCTTTCTTAGTCGTTTCTCTCCACTTTGTGTAAGCTGCAATGATCCGATTGTTCCTGATGCTGGGAGTGAAGAGACAATCAGAGTTGTTGCTTTAGAAAAGAACTTCCACCTGAAGTGCTACCGATGTGAGGTGAGAAGATTTCTGCTTGTTATATTCACTTATTTACATGCTTTAGAAGTATAAAATTTCTTGAACAAATATGTATTTTAATATAAGACTTTTTCATTGCAGGATTGTACCCGCCCCCTTTCCATAGAGGCAGATGAGAATGGCTGTTACCCATTGGATGGCAGAATTCTGTGCATGAAGTGCCACACCCTACGTGCCAGGCAGGCCAAACAGTGATTGCTGGACACACAAAACCAAATTCAAACACATAATTTGCTAAGCTGTGATAATGTATTTGCGACATGGCTTTGTTAGTGTTTCTACACACCTCTTTTTCGGATTAATAATTTTCACACTTTTTTTACATTATGTTTGTCCATCATAAATGTAACTTGTTTTTGACAAAGATCTGCTGCTGTTTGCTGAATGGCCTTTATTCCAAATTAAAAACGGTAGTGCCTCTTATTGGCTGTTAAGCATACAACACAATTTAACCCCTTTGCATGTTGTTTTAATATGCAAGGTTAAAGATTTTAGGGTGAATTTAGTTTTTGTTTTGGACCAAATTCTGAATTTATACTGTAGTGGCTGACTCGGCGCAGAGGTGATGTACTGCACGGCTGTTTTTTAGCCATGTGACTCCCAGCATGCCTTTTACAAATCTCAAAAAATCCATAAATTGTACCACAGCTGACTTCTGAGAAACGACAAAGTCTGTATATCCACAGCAATACATGCACTTTTTTTCCCAAACCAATTTTTTAAGTGATGAAAAGTGCATGATTTCAGGAGTCAGGACAAAGGATGGGGGAACACAATTTGTATTTGTTATGCATGATTCATTTAGGGAACTGTTTGCCTGTAAATGAACAAATATTTTAAAAAGCACATTCTTTTGGACCTGAACAAAACGTGATGATACAGATAAGTATTGCCTTGATCATAGACAGTATCAGAGAGGCGTTTGCTGTTATTAAACAAAACATTCTGCCAGAGGTATTAAGTAAAGCACAATTAAATAAAGGTTAGACGACTATTTCCAAATAAATAGCATGTTAGTCGATAGGTCTGTTGTTATGTCACATACAGACATTCTGTAATATGTCTATTTCAAGACATTGTAGCCACATCTTATTAAAAAAAGTTTGATTAGGGAAAAAATAGTATTTTTTGCACAAAAGGCTTCAGGTTATCCTTAAACAAGAGCTCGCGGGATATATACAACAGAGCATTTTCCACGTAGCTGCAGAGATCCTTTTTATAAATGAATGCAACTGTGTTATTGGTAGCACATGTCTCACATGTTTTGGAACGGCTTTTTTTTCATAAATGTTTTAAACATTACACACTTTCATATTCTCACATTCTTTTAGTTCATGTTTTTTTTCTTTAGTAGCTTTAAATATGAGATGGATCTCATTTCTGTCAGACTAATACTATTTTGGCTTTCGCTTTTGATAATATGTTGTGAAATACAGTATGTAGCGCATTATTCATAGCATACAAACGTTCATATCAGCTTTCACTGAACAGCTCTATGTGGATATTTTTGGGGAATTATCCCTGTCCTGTCAAAAAAATATCTAGTATTTAATGCAATCATCTAAACAACAATGGCTGCCATCATTAAAAAACAATAACATGACCAAATCGAACACATTATGAATGATTTGTTATGTTATTGCAGTATTTTTAGGGATGACTCGTTTTCAAGCTGGTATTGTCTCAATAGTGCTTATTTCAGTAAGATGGGACCATTTGGACCATTTCTGATTTAGCTTTTTTATGTATATCCTTTATATCAGTGCTGAACATATAAATTCCTCTGTTATATGTGAATGTGTGTATGTTTACGGTCAAATGTATGCCAACATGTTATTTTTGCTATTGTCTGTTTTCCTTCCACATTTGTGCTGTATTCTGAACTAATAAAAATAAAATCCTGCCGGACTTAAAGTTTAAGTTAATATATTTTATTCTGAAGTCGGTTAGGATTTTTTTATGTATGTTGGAACAAGGGTGTCACACTCACAATATACTAGTAACTATCGTCAATAACCGTGAAATAAAAAACATGATTATTGATATTGTGTTCATTCTACACGCATTATAATATTGTAAATAATTCAGCTCCCCTCTAAAGTTATGCTTTACAACTTATTACAAACTCTCTTTCTCTCTCGTTCCTGTATTTCCTTTTTAGATTTGTTGCCCAAAAAGGAAAAAATGCAAGATTTTATAGTCTTATAGACTAATTGCATTATTTGTTCATTTAAAAAAACATTTAAATAGATAATATAATAGTAAACTCACTGTGATTTCGTTGGATTACGAGAGACATGAAATGAGATCTGATATTATTACAGTCCTAGTTGTGACATTGTTATGCCTTCAAAAAGGTAAATGGGTTAACAATTCAATTCGACTTGATAGCTTTGAACAAGATATAATAAATGCATTTAATTTGATACAAATTTGTTTTGTATAATACGTTTAGTTTATTATGTATGTTAGTTTGCAAAATTATGATAACATGATTGACATTTTAAAATGAAGACTTCAAATCTCTGGAACAGTTTGCTTTAAATGGGAATAAATATGACGACATAAAATTAATACGAATGTTCAATGTTGAGGGTTTTTGGAACTCTGTGTGTATGTGTTTACGTCTTGTGTCATGTGACAGCTCCACAACATGTTCTTTCCCACGCAATGTGTGACGTTCTGCTTTGTGGTTTTGGTCTTCTCACACCCCACAACTCTTATCAGTCCACACCAGTCTCATACACAACTGATAGTCAAGAGTGCCGACGTGTGTGTGTGTAAAAATGTCCTACAGAAAGTGTATGTGTGAAAATTAACCATGGCACCACGTGTACGTATTTAAGTTTACATGCCGCTTGCAGAATCTACATAACTATAATGATAAAAAAGTGGTTTCATAAAGACGCCATTTTGTTTTTATTAAGTACTGCCACGAATAAGCTATTTCACATAGGCTAACACACATTTAAATATATCTCACCTTACAATACAGAATAACCACTCAATTTACAAAAATATCCCACTTCAAAAGTCACCATAGCCTACACTTGTTACTTATGTTTTCTGATGGTTGACTCTTCATTGTCGCAAGCTATTAAACTGTTAATTTTTTAAATGCATGATTCTTGAGCAAAACATACCTGCACCCTATGAATGTAAGTGCACGCAGGTGGGAGGAAGCGTCCAGAATGGCCCAGATTACATATGTGTTAAAGAAAGCCAAGTCATGCGAGTTTTATCAGTCAGTCAAAGAGTGAACCGAATGTGTGATGAGGTCAGATAGACACCGCATGACTTGTGGCTGACGAAAGACGAGATAGAAAGAGAGACGCTCTGACGATAAACACAAGCTTCGCTAAAAGATCAATATGTGGGAAGCAGTCAAACCAAACGGTGGTTAAAGAAAAGTAGATGAACAAGATGATTGAAAGACAAATTTTTCAACAGGTGAGACTTTTTTAGGCTTTCTTTATTTTTATTGTTTGGAAATCAAGATGCATGGGAGAATTGGGATTGGGATCAGAAAGTGCCACCTGTCAGATTCAAACACCGGTCTCCTGAATAAGCTCCTGGATTATGCTACTTCTGCGATTGAGATTGCTTTTCATGTTATTTTTGATTTATGGTTTTTGATGGGTGGGTGGTGTGATGCGCAGACTTCAGTAAAATTGACCCAGTTTTTTTTATGGAGCTTAATGTGTTTTGTGTGAGAAAAGCGGAACTGCACAACTCATTAAATCATTGGTCTTTTACAGTCATCATATTATTTGTGCAATATTTGTTTCTCACACATTTGTAACATGCTCACATTGCTGCACTTTATATTATTTCTAGTTTATTTCAGGACATCCTGTCTTGCATATGTTAGGTGTGATGAGTGTGAATGTAGTGCTTAGAAAATGACTGATTTGTTCTTCATATTATGGCGCTCTGTGCCATTTCACGATTAGCTAAATCCGGCATAACTCACAGACTTTGTGACGGATTGCATTGGCAGTCAAACATTCAGCCACAATGTGGTCATCTGGACAACATAAACACTTTTGTTTTTTCAAATGAAACTCCAAGACTTCCATCCAAGAAGCAAACTAGGCCCGGTGTCTACAGAATTATTCCCAGACAGTGACAGATACAGATGCTGGCCTCTGGTTACCATAGCAACCCATAGCGAATATTAACGATGAGACTATAGTATAAAGCAATGGACTGAAGGGAGTTTCTTTGGAATCGAAAATGAACCCTTTCTATACAAATCTTTATTCACTTCAAAGGAACTGTATCCAATTTTGCCCAATAGTTTTGTGCTGCTTGGTGTTATGTTATTCCATACTTGAATGTTATAAAATGAGTAGAATTGCTCAGTTAAATCATATCACATGCAGACCATGTTCGGTATCTATTTAGAGTTGTATTTTTACTTTCCTAAATGTTGATGTTCCAAGAGTTTGGATCAAGTCAATGGTAGCCAGTGTTGTTCGGTTACCAACATTCTTCAAAGTATCTTCTTTTGTGTTCTGCAGAAAAAAGAAAGTCAAGTCTAGAAAAGTCAAGTCTACTCGACAAAAGGACGAGTAAATTGTATTATTGCTCCTTTACGACATATTGCTTATCGCTCCCTTTACTCTTTGTAAATCGCTTTGGATAAAAAGCTAAATGACTAAATGTAAATGTTAATGAAAAAAAAACATTTTGGGGTGAATTATTCTTATAAACACAGTTAATCCTTTTCTTTCAAGTCTGTTAAAATTTACAGACTGGTGATTCCATTAAACTGTTCATATTCAAAAATCTTAATGAATCAATTCTTCATTCTTTCTTGTATCTTTCTCTGCTATTGCAATATTTGAATGTTTGGTAGATGTAACATTAAAATGAACAATCCACAAATTAACAAGTGTTTATCTATATCCCCTCAGGAAATGGTCATGATTCCAGAAGAACGGCCTCAATCCGATGAATCGATTCCAGTGGTCTGCAACAAGAACAGCAAGCTTATATTGGCTCTCTTTATGTTTTCTCTCTTCGTAATTACGATAGGGTTGGCATTCTACGCTCACCAACAGAAGATGGGAGATCCCTGGATTTTACTTTTGAAATCGGGTACAAATGATGATAATATTCCTGTATATAGTGCCAATGTCATAGACACTGTTTGTAATTTGAACGCATGTTTTATTACAGCTGCTCCACCTTGTCTTTCTCCTGCTTGTCTGAAAGCATCTGAACATTTTTCTGTTACCATGGATCCCTTTTCTCGCCCCTGTGATTACTTTCTTTCCACCTGCGGATCTTCATCCCACAGAGGGAGGCAGAGAGGTAAGGGGATTGACATTGAGGACAATGGAGAACAAGACAAGAAAAGAAATTTGGGGAGTGAAGAATGGGCGAAGATGAGAGGAAAGACAGATGTACATGATGGACTGCTGGACAAGTTTCCAGACAGACAAACAGCTTTGCTAAAAGCCATCAAAGAAATACTAGGTTTGTAAAATTAGAATATAATTTCTTCATCCATAACCAGTATTGACATACTTATAAACATGTTTCTTCCCCCCCCCCCGTTCTTTGCACCTAATACTTGCCGACAATCAACATTTAAAAAAAGTACTTATAAAACACAACTATTTCGACATTTTTGTGTTAGTGAAGGTATAATCTGAAACATTGTGTCATTCACCTCATCATTTTTGACATTGGTTCTTCATGCTCCCCATGTGGGCAGAGTCTCCTGATGAGGGTGTTGCCTCGAGTACAGCGGTACAGAAGGCAAAGAAATTTTTCAAGGCCTGTATGGAATCAGAATCTGCAGAGAAAACGGGTTCAGAGCCGTTCCTCACTCTACTCAAGCAGGTACACGTATGACAAATTTTTTAAAAAGTCTACTTTTCACTGTGATTTATTGTTTTTATAATGTCGTCTGGCCTGTGCTCTCTCTCTCTCTCTCTCTCTCTCTGTCTATGTAGATGGGTGGATGGGCAGTATCAGGTGAATGGATAAAGAGAGATTTTAACAGCACTCTGGCCCTGCTTATGAGCCAGTACTCCACATTTCCATTCTTCAGCGTGTATGTGGGGCCAAACGCTGGTGACGGTCAAACTAATTCCAATCAAACTTACATACAGGTGAGCACTGCCTAATAATAGAATGTTATCAGTTTGTAGCACTAAGGGACCGTATGAAAAGGACTCGACGAACACAAAAAAGGTGATTTTAAAACCATTTCAAATTAAAAACGTTTTTTTACTCCTCTGTTCTCAAGATAAGTCATCAGTATTTTGGTTCATGTTGGAGAAAGAGACATTTATTGCTTTTTTATTGCTCATGAGATTCGATGGAGTCCAGTTGGTTTTCACATAAGTGTCAACTTAGTCTCAGATGTTTCCCTTAAAAGTGCTAAAGAGGAATAAAAATAGAAACAAGTGAGACGTTTGTTCAAATAGACAATGAGTATGGAGGTGAAAAATGAGAAGTGTTTGAGTTCATATTGAGATCTTCAATAACTCGGTTAATGACATGCTTTGAGATCTCTTCTGTAAGACTTCTGTTCTTTTTCTCAGGGGAAACATCTGAGACACAGATGAGATTAACACAAAAGTTAACCTCATTGATGTTAGAGAAACAATTGAGATATTAAAGGACCAACTTGTATTTTTTGGAGGATCTTTTGACAGAAATGCAATAAAATATACATAACTGTCTTCAGAGTCTGAAGCGTTAGAATGAGCTATTTCTATACCGTACACTTACAAATTCCACCAACAAATGTTGTTTCTACAGTAGCCCTTTTATAAATACGTTATCTCCTTAGGCAAAGAAGTGAAAATGTGATAAGATTCGCAAACCTACCGCTAGATGCCGCTAAAACCTCCACATTGCTCTTTTAAGAGATCTCTGTGATTTTCATTTTAACTTTTTTTTACAACTCATGAGAAATACCTCAAATGAATGCAAATGGACTAAAAGTACACAAAATCTCGATTTGGAATTCGGAGTCTTTAAAGAAGAGCTTTGCTTATTTTTGAAATTGTTTGTATATTGTCTGTGTGGTGGTAAGAAGTATGTTCATGTTTTCATAGATTGATGAGCCACATTTTCAATTCCCCATTGACTGGAATAGTGAGACAAATAAATCCAAAGCCAGCTCTCAGGTAGGTGTGTTTATGTTTGGTTCTGCAAACGTCTCTCTTTAGCATTATAGCACCAGATCATTATATGAGCGTCAGGCTACACTTTTCAAATAAAAGTGCAAAAAGGGCTCTTAGCTGCTATGTCATATAGAAGAACATTTTTTGGTTACTTTAAGAATCTTTCATTTCTGATGAATTTCTTTTGATAGTTGAAAATGTTTTCTTTATTAAGATAAAGGTTTCTTTGGTAACATGTCTTTTATTGTTTCTGTTTTTGCCTCAGTATTTGCGGCCATTCCTTTCATCCTGCAGTCAGTATTTGGTTCTTTTGGGCGTTCCTTCCAATAGAACCATACAGCATTGTGGTCTTTTCATGGCTCTATCTACAACTCTTGCTGTGGCCACATCTCCTCTTCCTTACCGCCTCAGTCAGCGGTTACTTTATCACACAATTACTATTCAAGAACTACAGGTCTGTGCTTGTGTTTATAAAGCAGCTGTTGTACTATATGCTCTTTATTAAAAAATGCACTGAATTAAATTAACAGTTCAGTGCAAACTTTAAATTCTGACATTATTTTCTCAAACCAGTAGATGTTTAGCAGTCTAAAGAACGCTGTAGGGGTTTGGAACAACATGTGTACATTAAAAAACTTAATTAATTCTAAAAGAAATTAAATAAATGGAACTGTCTGCTCATTGGTTGCTATCTGTCCCTAATAGATCCTGGCTCCAGCCATTGATTGGCTAGCTTGCCTAAAAGCATCATTTCAGCCTCTTCCTATCAGCCAATCAGATGTTGTTTTAGTACACAATCTCCCATACCTTATCAACATGTCACAGACAATAAGCCAATGGAAAAGTCAGCATGATATTATGGGAACGTAAGTCATAACAGACACATTTCTTAAAAGATAAAGACTGGAATAACAGCTTGGCAGTGTGCTTATGTGTTTGTGTTTTTCCATGTGTGAATCCATGTAAAAATGTGCAGTGGTCCTCTTCATACATACATGATGTTTAGCCTGTTGCAAACACTCATACCTGCGCTGGACTCAAAATTTAGGCAAACAATGAAAAACTTTTCCATTGCAACTGGAGATGCACAGGAGGTGCGTCAGCAAGGAATGAATTACCTATTTGAATATATAAAAAGTAGATGCTGACTACATTTTTGATTTTATTCTGTTTTACTGTCTGCCATTGTAGGATGTACCACGCTGGTGGAAGTGTGTCCGGCAGACAGAGCAAGGTTTTGAATCACTACTGAGTCATCTGATAAGAGAAAGACATGCACAGAAAGAGGTACATTCATTAATAAAGCAAAAACTGATTTTTGATGAATACACATAAAGGTTATCAAGTATTGGCATATGCAACATTAAGTTCATTGATCTATTGAAATAGTTTTTCTTTCTGCCAGGCTGAAGAATTGATACATGATATTTACTCATCCCTCAAGATGAAACTGGCAGATCTGACCTGGAGGGACGAGAAATCGGCTGGTTTAATTTTTGATAAGGTGAAATGTGAATCAAACACCAAATGTGTAAATTAATCTGTGTATGTGTATGTGTTTGCATAATTTTGTGTCTTTTTCAGATAAAATCTCTTACTCCAAGACTCTCCACAGAAACAAATGCCCCCAATCATGCAGAACTTAACCAACTCTATGCAGAGGTACATTCTGATTTGTTAATGAAAGGATGAATCAATGAACACTTAATGGGGTGAATTAATTGCAATTATGAATATTTTCCTGATGCTCAGTGGGTCAGGGTTTAACTGTTTTCTCTGCTTGTCCGTATTCAGGTGCTTGTGAGTGAGGAGGATTATTTCTCCAACTACCTTCAGGTCCTGTTGCTGGAACAGAAGAGCAGAAGCAGGCTACTCTCACATGCCACACGAGCTGAAGGGTTTGTGCTCTCATGTTCTTTTATAAAATGTTGGGTTGGGGCACTAAAATTATATAAAAAAAAAAATCTAAACTAAACTAAAAATGAAATAAGCATAAGTTAAACCTACTGAATGGAACAATATATAAAATGAATAGATAAATAAATAAAATAAAAAAGCACGTAATAAAATTGCTAAAAATGATTTAATTAACTTGAAAACTACAAATATAAAAATAATATCTAATTCAAAATATAAATAACACTAAAATAACTATTTTGTTACAATGTAAAACATTTTTTAGATTTTGTAAGTATTTTATATTTACATTTAATACAAAAATAGACACATACTGTAGTTTGTTTCTAAATAAGTAATTTACAGAACATATTATATTTTACTATATATTTATTTTAGTCATTAGTTTTTATTTTAAATAATTCCACAGGATACTTAAAGAGCAATTACTGGTACTTGTGAACTCATGTCTTCATATATTGTATCGTACTTTTAGTGCGTTATCATTGATCTCTGACCTCTGTCTTTCCTCTAGTTTGTCTATCACTCCATCCCTCTCTGGCAATGACATCATCGTCCCCGTTGGAATGTTTGTGTCACCTTTCTTCCATTTCTCCCATCCCAGGTATTTTAAACCTAGGCGCCAGTTATTTTAATGTACAAGCATTTTCACACGAAGTGTATAAAAGTAATTTGCGAGCAATTCCATTTATACTTGATGTGGTTGTAGCTTGGGATTATTTTAAATCTAGCTTTTTGGGAATTTGTCAAAAACATTGCCCTTTTCGTAGATTTTGGGTGAATGGAAAAAATAATCTGTGGTTCAATGAATCAATCTCAAACATCAATAGGCAAAGAAATAAGGCCTGGTCCACTGCAAAGAAATGTGGACGATTGGTTTTATTATAGATTATTGATCAACATATGTACAAAATAGATTTTTTTTTATTTTGGAACAAAATGTTTATAATATAAAAAATATTATGCACTCTTGTTAACAAATGTTTAACTTGCTAATTTAATTTTCCACCCTTATATTTTTCAGGGCATTGAATTATGGGACATTGGGATTTCTGGTGGCTAAAGATTTTTTCCACCTTCTGTTACCTGATAGTAAGTCAGTGTGGCTCTAATGACGTCTTACGAGTTTTAATCTGTGTATTTTTGTAAACAAGTGTTTTTGTCTCTAACCTTTGAATTTCTTACCACAAGTTCACACACAGGCTAAGAATCCCGAGTTGGAGAGCGCTTGTTTGTGGTCTTATTATTTGAGTGTGACCGAGGGTCCGGGTCGGGTTGATGCTTTCTCTCTTTCCCTCTCTAAACAACAGGAGGTGTGGGTACAGTACTCCGCTCTGGAAGTGGCACTAAATGTAAGTAAACTTGCTGCAGAACAACAATTATTTTTTATTCAGGAATGATCTGTTCATGTCTATATATTTATGCTGTTATTTGTTCCTCTTTAAGGCTTATAAAATGAGTTTCA
This sequence comes from Triplophysa tibetana, assembly GCA_008369825.1. Classification (NCBI taxonomy): domain Eukaryota; kingdom Metazoa; phylum Chordata; class Actinopteri; order Cypriniformes; family Nemacheilidae; genus Triplophysa; species Triplophysa tibetana. The sequence goes on from CM017916.1 coordinate 13,416,066, forward strand.
AAAGGTGTCCAGCAGATTCATCTCTGTCTAGCCTCTCATACATTCACCTGTTCCTCTCATCCTTTACAAAGGTACCAAGAACATGTCAAATGGAAACCCATAAATATTCAAGCATGAGCAATAAACAAACAATAAGCATGTGTACTAAGCAGCTGTTTTATTCAAATGTCACAGGTAAGCTGTGATGCAGACTCCTACCATGAGTTCATGCCCTTTGAACCTTCTTTCCTGGTGTCAGTCCTGTGTGCAAACTCACTATTCTGCCCAAAACCGCTGACCTGCCTCAATAAATATCAGAGTTATCCTCCTGAGATGTGTCTGAGTCGGAAAACAAACTGAATCTGGCAGGAACACATTGCATGTGAGTCTAAATCGATAAGCTTGACAATTGAACCATTGGAGCTGCTCACTGTTTCCTGAATGAAGTTGAAGAGACTAAAAACGGATAAAGTCATTCCAGATTCAAAAGCTTTTGCCAGGAATGTTTAAACCACTTTGTTAATGTAATAAGTTGTGCATGTGATAAAACTGTTAAAAGCTGCTTGGTGGATATGATCTCATTTTTATATTTAACATTTTTGTATATTATGAACCAAAGTAACACGGGATTTACCTGTGTTTACTCTGGTTAAACTATGATAACTTTTCAATTCAAGTTTATTTATATAGCGCTTTTCACAATTTGTATTGTTTCAAAGCAGATTTACAGGGCAAACAGGAAAAACATAAAAGGTAAAACACAGCACAGTGCATTGTATTTATACAACGAGTAAGATCATACTAATAAATAATATATAATTTCTAAATAAATAAATAAATGCAGTCTCCCGGTGAGCAGGCCAACACTGCCCTGCTGTGGCGAGGAACCCAAACTCCAATGATTGATTAATGGAGAAAAAAACCTCGGAGAAACCAGGCTCAACCGGGAGGGCCAGATCCCCTCTGACGTGTCATAGCTGCACTCAAACTGCTGACATGTGATTTAAGTTTAGCATTTAATACCAAATATTGTAACTTCAGCATTAATGAGACAAATAGTCCGTCTTTGCTCTTTGTTGGGGGTGTATTGGTCTGAGCTGGGATGGTCCGATGGTCATATTTCTCTTGGCTGGTGGTGGAATTGCCTTAGATGGAGCTGGGATGCTCAGTCAGTCTGCAGCTGTAGCTGGCGTTATCTCAAATTGGGGATCGGCATCTGTCGGTCGTCTGGACATGGTGGAACTTCTTCCTACCTCGGGATGGGCATCCCGAGGCAGAGGCGGAAAGAGAATAAAGAGAATAATTAGCGTAGCTGCTGTTCATTAACTATGCATTAAGTGAAAGCTTGGCTGAAAAGATGTATGTTTAATCTAGATTTAAATTGGGAGAGTGTGTCTGACCCTCGTATAGTATAAGGAAGGCTATTCCAGAGTTTAGGTGCTACGTATGAGAAAGCTCGACCCCCTTTGGTGGATTTAGTTATTCTAGGTGTTGTCAAAAGTCTTAAGTTTTGAGATCTTAGAGAGCGTGATGCTTTGTAACGTGATAAAAGCTCGGTTAAGTAAGTAGGGGCTAAACCGTTTAAGGCTTTGTAAGTAATTAAAAGAATTTTAAAATCAATACGATTCTTAATGGGTAGCCAGTGAAGCGATGATAAAACTGGGGTTATGTGATCGTATTTTCTTGACCTAGTAAGAACTCTGGCAGCTGCATTCTGAACTAACTGTAGTTTGTTTATCGATGATGCAGGACAACCACTAAGTAGAGAATTACAGTAGTCAAGTCGTGAGGTCACAAATGCATGAATAAGCTTTTCTGCGTCAGCAAAACATAAAATATTTCGTAACTTGCAAACATTTCTAAGGTGTTTCTAATGTGATTTTTAAATGACAGGTTGCCGTCTAATATAACGCCTAGGTCTTTAACTGTATTTGTTGGAGTAACAGTGCAGCCTTCAATTTGCAGGCTGTAATCGGAGATATTCTGTATACGTGTTTTTGGTGCTATAAGTAATATTTCCGTTTTGTTAGAGTTTAAAAGAAGGAAATTACTAGTCATCCAATGTTTTATGTCCTCGATGCACTCTGGCAGTTTGGATAGTTTGAAGGAATCATCTGGTCTTGATGAGATATATAGCTGAGTATCATCTGCGTAACAGTGGAAGCTAATTTCATGTTTTCTAATAATGTTGCCGAGGGGCAGCATGTATATGGAGAAAAGCAAGGGTCCTAAAACCGATCCCTGAGGTAATCCATAATTTACTTGCGTGAGATATGACGATTTCCCTTTTAAATGGACACATTGATATCTGTCTGTTAAGTAAGATCTGAACCATTGTAGTGCCTGTCCCTGAACACCAATATAATTGTGTAAACGATCTAGTAGTATTTTATGGTCTACTATGGTATAACTTTTGAAGAACTATGGTATGTTTGATTTACCATAAGGTCGGAGAACAGCACACCTGAATATAGGATTTTATTTGTTGTTTATTGACAATGAAAGTAAATACAGTTTGAAGTTGATATGACTGTGAATGTATTTAATAAATAAATGATCACACGAAAAAAAGCATTTTTATTCCATTATAACAATTCAAAAATATTTTTGATTTAAAAACATTTAGCAAGAAAGCAAAAGGAAATCAAACCTTAACATTTAAAAATGTATACAAAATAGTTAATGGTAAGTTGAGTAGTAGGTAATGTACAGTAACTACTAGTTACAGAAAATCTAGTTTTAGAAGATAACAAACATCATCAGGACAGGATACAGCTATAAAAGTGATAAAGCGTATTATCAAAAATATAATACTTAAGGGGGACTCTTAATTTCATTGTAAAGCGAGGACGTCATCTGTGACGCACAATTACTGCGTTGCAGTTCTGGGTCAACATGGCAGCGCGCGCTGGTACTAAGTGTATACAGTAACTACTAGTTACAGAAAATCTAGTTTTAGAAGAAAAAAAAACATCATCAGGATACAGCTATAAGAGTGATGAAGCGTATTATCAAATATATAATACTTAAGGGGGACTCTTAATTTCATTGTAAAGCGAGGACGTCATTGGTGACGCACAATTGCTGCGCTGCAGTTCTGGGTCAACATGGCTGCGCACGCTGGTACTAAGCGTGGTCTGGAGCATTTAGACGAATATGAACCAAAACCAGTTAAACACCAACGAAGTTTACACGATCGAATGACTGAAAAGCGGCTTGTTGTTATTTTAGAAGGAGCGACGCTTGAAACTGTAAAGGTAAAAGGCAAGGAATAGTAAACACACAAACTTTGTATATACGTTAAGCCAAACAGTCCTTAGAATACGAATACATTTATTTGTCTCATAAAACTGTTTTGTTTTCAACTTGAGCATATTTCTATGCAGGTTGGAAAAACATTCGAGTTGCTGAATTGTGATCAGCATAAGGGTATGATAATAAAGAATGGTAGAGACCCCGGCAAGATTCGCCCTGATATCACACATCAGGTAAAGCGTTTACCAATCATCTGTGATAGACTTGTGCATAGGTGTAGATTGTAAGCTTTTTTGTTTTAGTTTATAATTACATGTAAAATACATGCAGACACACAAATTGGTGCTCTTTGTCCAAGTCTTGAATGGTTTTAAATCTCTAGCTTCTTGTGTTTGCTTGCTTTCTTCAGTCCTTGTTGATGCTTCTGGACAGTCCTTTGAATAGAGCAGGACTGCTACAGGTGTACATTCACACAGAGAAGAATGTTTTGATCGAAATCAACCCACAGACAAGAATTCCTCGCACATTTCCACGGTTCTGTGGACTAATGGGTAAATTCGGACTCGCTCTATTAAGAATGTATTGGTTGTTCATTCCTGTTTCACGTGTTGAACCATGGGTAGGTGCATAAACATAGCCACTAAATTAAGATTGTGGCTGCGTCCGAAATCGCATACTGTGACGGTACCTACTGAATTTGAATAAGTACCGCTAAAACAGTAGGTTCTATATAGTATGAGTAGTAGGAATATATTTCAGACATACTGCATCCGCCATGTCTTATGGTCATGTGACCGGTATACTCTTTGACTTAACAACATCATACAAGTGACAGTTGAAAAACATGATTTTGCCACGAGAAATTAATTTACTGGCACTGCACAACGGAAGTCCGTCTTGAAGTTTTCTGCTATATTTATTTGATTCACTTTTGAAATTTGACCGTTGCTCAGCTCCTGTGGAATCATGGAATAGATAATTGTCCATCCGATCCACAGTTAAGAATCTTGGCGGAAGTAGACCATCAAGGTATTTCTACTGTCTACTGCCTACTGTTTTTGCCTATTGAGATTTCGGACATACTATTCATGACTCGTACTCTTTTTCGCCTACTACATAGTATGGAAGTAGGCGATTTCAGACGCAGCCTGTGTCTTAATAACTAGTCTTGATGAACTAGCAATTAGTTGGCACTAGTCAGTTTTACTTTTCAGATTTCAATTAGATCAATCTAGTTATGACCAAGCTTAAAAAAACAGATGTCTAATATTTAAAACTAGTTTATGCAGCTTATTCAACCTGCCCCAAGTGCAAGTTATTTTGTCTATTTTAAGGGGCGTCTCTACTTTTTAATAGAATTCCATGTAGGAAATTCTTACAGTGCAGAGTCTTGAGAGTCTGTAAGAATAGAAGTAACATCATTTTTACCCTTATTATATGCGTTCTCTTTTGTAAGTCACTTTGGATAAAATTGTCTGCCTAATGTATATAAATGTATTATTTTCATACTTGCAGTCCAGCTCCTGCACAAGCTGAGTGTGAGAGCAGCAGATGGTCCACAGCGTTTGTTAAGACTGATTAAAAATCCAGTATCGGACCACCTGCCACCTGGATGTCCCAGATATGCTTCCTCATTCAAAGCAGGAGATGCTGTGTGTCCCAGAACTATTGTCCCAAAGGACGGACCAGCTGCTGTTGTCATTGGAGCATTTGCACATGGAACAGTGAGTGTCCCATCTTCTGGAGACTTAGACCTTATTATACTTCTATAAGTTTAACCATAGAATTGAAAACATTTTTTTTTTCACAGGTGAATGTTGACTACACAGAAAAGACAGTGTCAATAAGTAACTATCCATTGTCTGCGGCACTGACATGTGCCAAAATGTGTTCCGCGTTTGAGGAGGTCTGGGGAGTGTTATGAAGAAACAAAACAGTCATTTTTCTGTCAAGGCTTTGGACTGAAGGTGTGCTTGCATATGCAGTTTGATCATCTGTATAAAAAATATTTTCAGATTTCTCAACAGAATAACATTTCTTATGTGTTACCATTTTCATTTGTACTGAATCGAACGGCTATACCCTTAACCGGGTAGAATGTTATATTTACTTTTGTATTTTTTACAAATAGGTTTGTACATTTAAAGTTATAAGGTTTCCTGTCTGGTGTATACAAACTCTTTCTTGTGCCAATAAACTTACATCAACTTCAAAATAGCGAGCAAATGTAATATTTTTCCAGATCATTCAAGAAGCTTAAAAAAAAGAAATCTGAAAATGTGCACACATGAATTGATATTTTAAACAAAAGCATCGAATTGCTTCAGAAGACCAGTGTTAAGACCACGGAGACGTGTCAAGCAATTTTATGATCGCTGGATGCACATTTGGAGCTTTAAAATTGCCTCCCATTCTTCCACTTGGAAGAAAAATGATACGTGATATAATATCTGACTGCATTACTCTTCAATTAGAAAGTCCTGTTCAATCAGGATGCCTTGAGGGCGAGTAAAACATGGGGAAATTTGGTTTTGCCTCTGACATTTCCCTTTAAAATGTGTTTATATTCTATGTAACGTGTGTTCAATATTATAAGGTGTTTGTTAAGAAACTGGTTATTTTAGTGCTAGCACGAGGGCTATCTAATCTAAAGTTACTAGCAATTTTCAAGACTTCTTGAAAACAATTTCTATTGTGGCACAATGCAGAAGGGAAAATAGACCAGTTATACTTATATGCACATCCTTTGCATTTTGAAATATGATAAAATGGTCTATAATTTAAGCCGTTGACATGTTCAGATGCGTTCACACAGTTGCCGCTCCAATCGTCATCACACCATCATGACCCAGTGACGGCACATTTCTCAAGGAGAAAAATCGTACACATGTTACAACAATGTTACAGAAAACACTCGTGGAGTGCTTCCAACGCTGACCTGAGCTGTTGCTTAATTTTTTACGTAAGTATTTTGAAAGTGATTTTGCCACAAAATGTAGACTTGTATGACAAATAAATTAAGATTTTTATTGCCAATGCTATTACAACATTTATCTTTTAAATGTCTACATTAACTTAGTCCGTTTATCTGTTTGCATATGTGTGTTGAGTGTTTCGAAAGCGCTACAAAAATATGTTTTACAAAGTCCTGTCTGTGTATTGTTGGTTTGAAGTTATGCCCCCTTAAAGATTTACCATGCCCCCTCAGTCATTTTATCCTTCAGCCGGGCCTGGGTTGGGAATCGAAAATCAATTCCAATTCTGGAATTGGAATCCGAAAAGTTATTGTTGTATATTCTATTAAAGGATGAAATAAACTCCAAGACTTTTGCTCAGATTTTCAGTCTGGACTTGTTGCAGAAAGTCTGTGCCAGACTGCAGATTTGATCAGTTAGTGAGTTTCTATCTGAAGCTTTCAAAAAGTCTGCAAGTGTATGATGTATATAGTTTTAAGTCTTGGAGTATTTTCCAGCCATTATAGAAATATCCATATTGTAATACCATGTTTTATACGTGGTTTATATTTTATAAACAGCTATTTTTTTTTTTATTGAACAAATATAACATCAAAAACGTAGTCACAATTAAGAGCAGAAATAAACAATAATAATTCAAAAGACAAAAAGCCAGTAAAAGGAAGTAAGATAAAAGCAAATACAAATCAAAATAAATAGACATATAAAAATAAATACAACTAAAATTGAGCCAGGGGTAACAAAAACTTAAAATAAATTCAAGAGAGAGAGAAAAGCCTTGAGACCCTTTTGGTTTTCATTATAAAAAAGCTGAAATATTATACTTTGTGCACATTGTAACAGACTTTAATGCTTTGGCATTGTTAGAAGAAGAGATATTACCCAAATAACAATTAAGGTCTTTGCAAAAAATTATAAAAAGAGGTTTGACAGACAAAAACTTACACTTGTGTACAAAAAACTTGGCTAGAAAAATAAATAGATTTATAAGAAAATACTTGTCTTTTAGATTTTTGTCAGAATTATAAAATCCAAATAAGACATCCTTAAACATCAAGGAAAAGTTGACTAAAAAAGAAGCACGTACAAACAGACAAAATTTCTCCCAAAAAGTAGCTACATGAATACAGTCCCAAAAAAGATGAGGTACAGACTCGTCTTCCACTCCACAAAAGGAGCAAAGGGGATCCAACTCAGGAAACATTTTTTTGATAAAGACATTGACTGGGTAAAATCGATGCAACAACTTGAATGATACCTCTTTAACCTTATTTAGTGATTAAATATTTATTGGATAGAGACCACACTTTCTTCCAAGGAATATCATTAAACAATTACTCCAATATGATATTATAGAAGGGACGGTTATAATATCACTCTGAAAAAGTTGTCTAATCTTTCTATTCCTAGAAGAGGGACAGGATAAAAAACAGATCTTCCCTACTGCAGTCTCGCATGGATGCATCCAGGAGGTAGAAGAGAGTAAAGAATCAGCTGAGTTTTTTAAAAGTGCAATAGCTCCATTAGGGATGGCATCCATCACTCTGGCAAAGTCTCGTGGGGTGACAGGAATACCATATTTCGTTAAGAATTCAGAATAAGAAAACGATTGACCATTTGAATTTACAAGTTGAGAAACCAAAATAATATTATTATTAAACCAATCTGAAAGAAAAAGTGTTTTATTTTTATATCGGATATCATGGTTATTCCAAATAAAATACCTGTGGGGACTAAAATTATGTTTATAAATCAAATGCCAGGCCAGAAGCACCTGCCTGTGGAAATCTGACAATTTAATGGGCAATTTAGAGATATTATAATTGCACACTAATAGAAAGGGGAGACTGCCAACTTTAGAAAAAATAAACTTTGGGATAGCATTCCATATAGAATCAGAATCATTCAAGAACTGCCTCAACCAATTGATCTTAAACGTATTGTTCAGAGAAGCAAAATCAAGAAAGTTAAAACCGCCCCGTTCAAAGCTATTTATGACAACAGATTTTTTTATATAATGTCTCTTGTGTTTCCATAAAAAATCAAAAAGCATTCTATCAACCTCTACACAAATTGTCTTGTTCACATGTAAAGAAAGAGCAGGGTAGATCAATCTAGAAACACCCTCCGCTTTGGCGAGGAGAGCTCTTCCTCGTACAGACAAGTCTCTTTGGAGCCAGGAATTTAACTTTTTCTAAGCTTTAGTAATTACTGGATCAATGTTTAACTTTCCTCTCGCATTGACATCTTTACAAATCGTAATATCCAAATAATTCACTTGAGTCTTAACAGAAATATTATGCAGGAATGGAGCAGAACAAGACTTTAAGGTAAGGAGTTCACATTTATCTAAATTCAAAGATAGGCCAGAAGCTTTTGAGAACACTTTAATAAGATCAAGAGCAATGGGGATCTGTAAGTCGTTTTTTAAAAAAAGTGTGGTATCATCAGCTAATTGAGTTATAATAATGTGTTTATCTGCTATATTAATCCCTTGCAATTGACTATTCAACAGGGAAGTAGTAAGGAGTTGAGCAGCCATCAAGAACAGATAAGGTGATACCGGGCAACCCTGGCGCACCCCTCTTAACACATTAAATCTTGGAGAAGTACCAGCTTTCAGATTAATTGAGCAGTTTCCATTTTTGTATAACGTTCGGACAGTTTTGCAAAAGAAATCACCAAAACCAAATTTATATAGGGATTGTAAAATAAATTCATGTTCAAGGGAATCAAAGGCTTTATAAAAATCTAAAAAAAGAATAAAACTTTAATCTCTAATTAGTTCATCATAGTCCAACAAATCTAAGACAATGCGTATATTGTTAGCAATATGCCTTTTTGGGATGAAGCCTGACCGAGTTTCATCGATTATTGAGCCCAGAACCCGTTAAGTCTTTTGGCCAGTAACAAAGCTAATATTTTATAATCACAGTTTAATAAACAGATTGGACGCCAATTATCAATCAAAAGAATGTCTTTCTTAGGTTTAGGTATTAAAGTAAGTAATCCCCGAGATAAGGTAGGCGGAAGTGTCTCAGATGCAATATTTATAAACAGCTATAACACAACGTCGTAACTTCTGGTGACGAAAGCGGCACTTTTACTTTTGATCCAATAGGATGCTGTTTCCTCGGTGCAGGAGCTTTCGTCAACGCCATTTGCTGGAAAAACAAGCCTCTGGTTCACGCGCAGCCGCGGGATAACGGAAGCTAGACATCAACGTTAATAGCGCTCTCAATATGAATATTTATTTTAAACAAACGCATCGAAGTGGGACGTGCCTGTCCCAAACCCTACATTCAGCAATACCTGGTATCATGTAATGTGGCTTTTTTCATATTTTAACTAAAGTAAAAAGTGATATATTGCAAACAATACTGTATTTAATTTTTCAAAGATTCTTTTGTGTGAACAACATAATTATATTTACATAATGCAGAATGTCCAAAATCAAAAGTGTTCACAGTGTTTGACTTCTCGTTAAGAGCCTCCGTCCTCCTTTTCTTCTTCTGCAGATGGAAGTACAGTGCTAACATTGACTGTTGTGTCAATCGTCTCTTCCGCCTCACTCTCGTCCATCTCAGCCGGAGTTTCATCACCACTCATATCTGGATCCCCGCAGTCTTTAGTCTCGTCAAGCAGCGATTTCTCCGTCTCCGACCGATCCAGGTAGTGACACATTGCACTTTGTCGACCGTACGACTGTTCATCATTGAGAGCAAGCACCTCTATGCGGTTAGACACCGGTTCGTCCTCTTTCCTCTCCGACAGAAACGTCCTCTGCAGCACCAGTTTCTTCATCGTGTGACATTTATATTTAAGTACCGGTTTCGAGCCCGCACGGCCCCCATCCTCTTCTTCAAAAACCACACAGGTTCCCATGGCGTCCTCGTATTCTCCGGCGAAAAGATAGCGTCCCACCTGCATCATGGGCTGCTCGCTGTCGATGTCCACGATCTTACACGTGTCCTGACGACTGGACAGAAGATCAGAGCTGATTATTCCTGACAGCTCCGCCACGACTAACTGCTCCTCTTCCTCCCATTCGTCCTCCATGACAACAGTCGACGAAGAAGCTTTTGTTTTTGTTTATCTTTTCAAGTGAAGTCTCATGCTGTCGCTCTCCGACAACTTCAGAAGTACCGAATTGCTGCGTAAAATATGTGCGACGGAAGTCGCGTCAAACGCAGCTTCCGGAAAACCAACGTGCGCAAAAAAGTCACATGTGTGCTCGTGTAGGCAGCACGAGAGGTACACGTGTGTTGTAATACATTTAGCAAATAAGTTAGTCGTTACATTTCTAGTGTTGTTCTAGAAAGCATCAGGATAAACGGACGGACGGACGTTTTTTTTGGTAGAAAGTAAGTGTATTTACGATTTACAGTTTTGGTTTAACGTCGTAACGTTAACCGGTTAACGTTGCAGTTAAATATTTTGGTAGCTTCCAACGCGGTGCCTTGTGTGTAAAATCTACACACACATGTTTTCTCTTGTATCTAATAAACACGTAGAGTTGAAATAAAACTGGTTTTATTTCAGTCTTTTTAATACTAATACTAATGCTATGATTAATACCATGTTAGGCACAAGCCGATCTGACGATTAACTGATTTAGCTTTTTATGTCAGTAAACCTTCTCACAAGTTATAACAGACGTATTTTAATGACCCTGTGCAATATGTTTTAATGCAAGGAAAGCTCCGGTTGAATACCTTAGGTTAGTATGTTGTGTGGTGGCAAGGTATGAAAACCACATGGCACATGCCAGTCCTCCAACACTGTACATGTTTCTGAGTTTTTCGCTTTATAACTGTGACTGAAATGTTCATGTTGTCCATATAAATTGATTACTTGATGTTGTGATAGAATACCCTTGTAGGAGTCAAGTATGGGCAGGAAGTTGGATCCCACCAATAAGGTGAAAAGAGGACCTGGACGCAAATCCAGGAAACAAAAAGGAGCAGAGACTGAGCTGGCCAATTTCTTGGTTGAGGGTAAAATACATCATATTGTGCTTTATTTCCTCCTATTTCATATTGTAGTATAATGGGTGTAACAAATGTGTCTTTTTTTTAGAAGATGAACCAAAAAAATTGTCAAGCAGAGGAAAGAAACGGTAAGTAGACAAAACAACAGGGTTGATCGTATTTTTTCATGTCTTTGTTGATTACTTGAAAATAAATATTTTTTTACAGAGCTATAAAGAGAGCTCAAGTGAAGGAACAGAAAAAAGAGCAAAAGGCAATTAAAGCCCAAAAGCCCAAAAAAGGTATTAAAAGGTTAAAAATAGACAACAATAGGACCACATTGTTTATGAATCCTTGAATATGGAAATCAATCTGTGTTTATTGCAGGATTCTCAGATGAGAATAGTCAGTGGCTGAAACCTGCGCAGAGAAAACGAAAGATTGAAGAACCTGCTGAAGATGAGGAGAGTGACAGCCAGTGGGAAGAGGACAGCGAGGAGGAGGGTGTCCCTTTAAAAAAGCAAATAAAGGGGGAGGATCTTGATGATGATGATGATGATGATGATGAAGATATGGTTGATGATTACGGTGCAGATGAAGGGGATGAGGAGGACAAACAAGACAGTGATGGAGATGAGGTGCCTTTTACACTTTTAATGAAACAAACAGGCAAACTCCTTAATTTAATCTTCCAACAAGCATACTGCCATACTAGTCTTACTGTTGTAGTCTAGTTTTACTAGTCTGCCATTATATTGCAAATTTTATGCAGATATAATATGTGTGGGGTGAATAGTACACGACAATGCATGCTGCATGAACCATTGTATTCTGCAAACCCTCAAGTTTTATTCTCAGTATCATCATTATTAAGTGTTTGCATTTGGCAAACAAACTGACAAGTGCATTTTTGTGTGTGTGTTACATATGGGTTGATCCAAGTCCTTTTTATTGTGCTGTAAAATGACCTGACATGAACACATTTTTAAAACTGAAAATCCTGTAATAATAATAATAAATAATATAATGAATAACCATCATATTATTTCTCATTAATTATTACAAAAATTGAGCAGGTTAAAAAAATTATACTGTGTGCCATAGATTGAGCATTTGTCATTGTTATCCCATCCTTACCCTTTTCATCAGCTTCTTCCAATTGAGAAAGCAGCAAGAAAACAGAAAAAACGTCAACTCAATCAACAAGAGAGTATTGAAGATGATGATGATGATGATGATGATGAGGAGATGAGTACTGAAGAAGCTGAAAAGATAAAGCAGCAGAAGGGGAAGGAAGACGATACTGTGCAGGCAATGTTTGATGAGAATGATGAAAAATTCATACTTCCATCTGCTGCAGATAGACAGAATGAGGGTGAGTCCAACTTTATCACATTACAATGGTAAACTACTGATTTCTAAAACTTTAGTTTTAATATCAGCATTGTATTTTTTGTAGGTCTTTTACCTATGGACCTGAAGACCATCTATCAGAGGATCAAAGATAATGTGGATGTTTTGACTCACTTCACTGAGAAGCGAGAGAAGGACAAGGACAGATCAGAGTATCTTTCACTCCTGCGGTCTGACCTCTGCATCTATTACAGCTACAATCAGTTCCTCATTAGCAAACTCATGGACCTGTTCCCACTTTCTGAGGTGTGTCTGTTCATACATCTGTGTAGACGTATCTAGCGCTAAACACATTTTATTTTAATGCTTAAACGTACTATACAGAAGTATGTTGCCGAGCTATTGCTTCCGGTTTTAGTACCGCCCATCTGCTTCCTCAAGGTGTGCGGCTATGCTAACAGGATAAATGAACTGTCTGTCAATACTAAAGAGCTGGATGGCCACACCTCCTTCACCTCTATATGAATTGGCAGTATATGCTTATTAGAAGGCAGTGGTGTGATTGGCAAAACCTTAAAATATAGTTTAATTGGTGGGGGTTTTTTTTATTCAGCTGATCGAGTTTCTAGAAGCCAATGAAATACAGAGGCCAGTCACCATCAGAACCAACACGTTAAAGACCAGGCGGAGAGACTTGGCTCAGGTTAGAATATGTTTTTATTTTTCCCAAACATTGTGACATTTTGAACCAGACAGTGGTCTCATTTACATACCGTTTGGCTTTACATCAGCATTCGTATGAAATACACACACAATTGCACAAAAGAGTTTTATTAAAATGCAGTAACATTGATGTGTTGAGTTTCAGTGAAAATCCATGCGAGCCACACGTTAAAACAAGGTGTGATCTGAGATGCAAATGTGAATGGATCACCTAAACCGATGTAAACTGGGCCAAAGTGATATTCATGCAGATGTCAAACAAGGCAGTTCTGCAGTAGGACTGTCTTTTCGGTAATCTAATGGCTTGTTTTCTGATTCAGGCTCTGATTAACAGAGGTGTAAACTTGGATCCGATAGGGAAATGGTCTAAAGTGGGACTGGTCATCTATGACTCCTCTGTTCCCATTGGTCAGTGCCAAAATTACCTAATCATTATCAATATAAGATTTTTTTATACATTAATATATGACTATGTACATTTTCTGTAATGCAGGAGCGACTCCAGAATATTTGTCAGGGCAGTACATGCTGCAGGGAGCATCTTCATTTCTGCCTGTTATGGCGCTGTCTCCCCAGGAGGGGGAGCTAGTGTTAGACATGAGCTCTGCTCCAGGAGGCAAAACCACATATATGGGTGAGCAAATGTTTCACTGTAGCAATCATACCAACTGCCGTGCTCCTATATTGGGGTTAATAACATTGAAAATGTGATGATGGCTTTTCTTTTCATGGATAGTTTTCAGTTAAAATGAGTGATTTGTGTATTTCAGCTCAGTTAATGAAGAACACAGGCACGATCGTGGCTAATGATGCGAACGCAGACCGATTGAAGAGTGTTGTGGGAAACATTCATCGCCTTGGTGTCACTAATGCTATCATCTGCAACTATGACGGCAGACAGTTTCCTAAGGTGTGTGTCCTTATCACTGCACGACAGCCTTGCGTTTCTATGCAGAACACTTATGTGACAGTTCTAATGTCTCCCTCAAGGGGGTTGCACTCCGAATGAGAAACCAAGAGTGACGCAATGTCTTTTAAACTAAAATATGTTGTTTTCTATGAGTGTATGGATGACTTTAGCCTGTGGCATTCAGATTACTCTTTAAATGTGCCACAGCGAGGTCTACATAGATCTAAAAGAACTTATATTATAGTTTGGCCAGATTTGATGTTAATGTACACACCAACTTCACCATTGACTTCAGGATACATTGATCTGTTGGGAAAGGACAGAAAAAATCTTTCAGAAAAGCCTTTATACCGGATCGATAAATGATTTCCAAAAAAAAATCCTAAAGCCATGTTTTTATAATTCAGTACATCTGCCAAAGTGATAAATTGTCTTCATTTGTGGACATCAGATAATGAATTTACTAACTTGTCATTTAGATAATTCGGTGAAAGACTGTGATCTTTCGACTGCTTTTATTGTACAAGTGATTTGAAGTGTCTTGTTTTAAATGGCAGGTAATGGGAGGTTTTGACAGAGTGCTGCTGGATGCCCCTTGCTCTGGTACAGGAGTCATCTCCAAAGATCCAGCTGTGAAGACCGGCAAGGTAATTCTGTTCTAAAAGTATCCCGTTTTTTTTTCTTGACGTGGCCGTGACTGCATCTGCCTCATTATTCTGCAGGGTTTTGCATGAGATGGACCTTCCCCCGTGCTGAATTTTAAAATCTCTCTCTTTCTCTGCCTCTCAGGATGACACTGATATTCACCGCTTGGCTCACCTGCAAAAGGAGCTCCTCCTGGCAGCCATTGACTCTGTCAACGCTGACTCACCTACTGGTGGATACCTCATCTACTGCACTTGCTCTGTTATGGTAATAAAAACTGCTCTTATGTTCTCTTTCTACATAAATGTGTACAAGGGGAAAGAGACTTTTGAGCCCCTTTTAAAAATAGTAGATTACTCAATTATAAAAGTTATTATCGGTGACTGTTATTTTCTTACATTGTTACAAAATTGCATGAATTTTTGTAGTAGAACATGGAACAAAGGGGAATCTCTATTTTCTTGCCATTCACATTTTGCACACGCATATTCGTTAAATGTGGACGGGGGCTAAAATAGGGAATGACGCGATGCTCCAGCTTCTAGGTGTGTGGCAACCACATCGAGATGAAGATATTTAAACTTGTCAGAATGCCGCAGGAAGCAGTCCCGCTGGCGTTTTCCACATGGTTTTAGGCACAAAATGTGAATCGCCCCTTAGGGGTGTAAAGTAGATGCAACTTGTGCAAGTCTTTTGAAGTTAAACCCATGAATAATTATGAATTATTATTCAAGGATTTATTAGATGCTTAATTGTAAACAATGGAATGATACATCGGCTCATTTGCTAAAAAAATTAACATTGTCCGTGTGGTTTTAGGCACAAAATTTGAATCGCTCCTGGTGTAGTGTGTGTATTACGGAAATTTGATTTCTCCACAGGTGGAGGAGAACGAGTGGGTGGTGGATTATGCTCTGAAGAAGAGAAATGTAAAGCTGGTACCCACAGGACTGGACTTTGGCAAAGAGGGATTCACCAGGTAATGAAGCCTTATTTGAGATGTGGCTATGATCATTTAGGCTGAAATTCCAGAAAAATACTGAGAAATTGTGTAGTGTAAGAGGAAAATAACCAATTCTTCTCTCCACAGATTCAGAGCGAGACGGTTTCATCCCTCCCTCAAACTATCATGCCGATTCTACCCTCACTCTCACAACATGGATGGATTTTTTATAGCCAAGTTCAAAAAGTTCTCCAACATCATCCCCACTGCGCCAAAAGAAACCGGTGAGTTCCATATTCTTTCACTAGATAATTCAAGTTGGTTTTGGATTTCAGATATGATGTTTCTTATTTTTTTTCTTTCAGAGAATGAAGAAGAATCTACAGCAATGGGGACTGGAGCTCAATCAGAGAAGATTCCGAAAACTGAACAGATTCAATCTAAAGAGCAGGCGCCAACTTCAACTCCTGCGAAGAGCCCCAAGGGCATGAAGAAGAAATTAGGACAGAATAAAGATGAGGCACCCATTATTAAGAGAAAGCCAGGGGGAAAGCCTGACAGTAAAAAAACAGAGGGCCCTAAAAAGGCCAAAATTGCCAAGTTGGATGGAGAAGCTTTAAAGAAGAGTCCGAAGTTCAACAAAAAGCAGAAGACCAATGGTGAGGTTAAGAAAGAGGTAGCTGGGGAGAAGAAAGTGGGAAGTCCGTTTGAGAAGAAGAAAAACAGAAGAAACAAAAAGAACTTGGGGACTAAGAACAGATTGGGTAAAAACAAATTTAAGGATTCAAAAAAGACGCTTGGGCAGGAGGAAAGTGGACAATGAAATTCACTAATTTCATAATGAAATGTGTCGGCTGTCAATCATTTGACATCACCTATCAAGATCTGAGTGGACAGCTGCTGATGAGGACTCAAAGATCATTATTTCCAAACCTTAACAAATGTTCATGATCTTGTGTATAGACTTTTGTCTACCTTACGTCTTGGATATTAACTTTATCCTTGTTGTTATACATTTTATAAAACTATATTTCATTGTTCATTTTATGTCCTTTGTTTTGAAAAAAGTAACTAAGATATTGCAAAGGAATGTGGGCGTATGTCAAAAATCTGTTCCTCTGTACGTTCTCTTGCACAGATTAAAAAAACATTCAAAAAAGAGGCATTGTGCCATTCTGATAAAGTGAATCCTGAGACCTTTAAACGCTGTAGCCTTCCCTGAGCACAGCGGGACTAACCTGACCTGACTTTTTCTGTCAGGCTTTTATCTCGTCACCTCAGAAATCAGATCAAAAACCGTTGAGGCAGAAGTGAAAGGTTTCTTCAGTTTGAGTGCATCATGACTACTAGTCCAAAACACCTATTGACTTCACGTCGCTTATCTGCCACCACGGAGCATTTATCAGTTCTGAAAACTTTTCTCCGGGTTGAATCGGCTAAAACGCTCGCTGTGTGAACTTAAGCGTGCAATCGCCTCTTCCCACCCTTTTGGCCCCGTGCCGTGTATCCATGGGAACGTACTTATCGTACTGTGTGTTCCAAACCCCTGCGCCCGTACACTCCGAGCTCTCGTAAAATACTTCTGTCTACACAAAAGATGGACGAAAACGCCATAATTATCGCCGCTTTGTTCCTCCGCAAAGCTTTTATACATAGCGCGCGTGTAGGCAAAGCGTTTACTTTAATCACGTTGCGGTGAATGGTAAACGAAACCATTCATTGGGCATGTGGGTGGAGCGTTTTAGACCGGCCCAGTTTGACATCAGTCTGATTAAACGCTATTGTAGACAAGTAATTATGATGATCACATTTACGTGTATGATTGTCCAGTCCATCTTTAATATGAACCGCATCCCACATTCTCTGGAAGTTTTGCTTTATTACAGCGTTGCTTTTAGCAGATATAGTTTGTCACTTATTTTTCATGCAAACTTTGCAAGCTAGATCAAATCGTGATGCTTTTTAAGACGAACATATTTTTTTATAAATTTCATAAGATGATAAAGGTTTTACCAAATGTTTTACCATACTGATATGTCGGAAGTCCATCGTGTTAAAATTTTAAAGCTTTCTTTGTGTGTGTTTTTAAAGAACAGTTATTTGAGGTTAATTTAATTGTCACAACAATACCAGTCCATATCCCTTATAAATACAGTGACTTTTTATTTTCTATAAACGGCCGTCCATTTTCATTTGTTGATCGTTGCATCTGGTTTGCACTGTTTAATTCACAGAAATCCTACAAAGTGGTCTCTCGAAAACATGCATTATTTTTTGTCACATCCATAACACATGAGTTTTCCCTCTAAAAATAGAAAACTCGTGCATAGACTTATATTTTTCTGATGTCTGCTCTATCCACAGAGGTTTAGTCAAATATAGACCGATGATTCAATACATTGTTAATATACTGTACATTTCATGGGGAATTATATATATATATTTCTGAAAATGTCACATTAATAATACTGGAATTGCCCATATGCACATAACGGATTCACCATTGTTTGTGATGCAGGCATGAGTGAATGAAGCATCAAATCCTGCAGGAGTGAGTTTTTAAGCAATATTGCTTTTGTTCATCGACTTAGGGTTCTCAATGTTTTTTATTTCTTCTAACTAATCTGAAAGAATGTCTTAAGTCTAATCTATGGACCAGTGCGACAGGGACTTTGTGTAATAAGCAACCACATAAGAACGTCCTCAGATGTGTATATGCCACATTGTCGATACATGCTGTTTTGGAATGGTCCACCTTTCCATTGCTGTCTTCTCTTATAGTGAAAAAGAGTTTTCCAAGTCATCAGCACAGCCTCCAGTCACAAAAACTGCAGAGATCTAAATTTATGAAAAAACCTGATCTGATACCTCACAGAGGGCTACATATCACAGTGGTCACATTCTTTTCTAACTTGAATTTCTTGGTTTACACAACAGCATGTAACGTATTATACACACCATGCTTGCAAATGCAGTCAACTTTCTCTTGTCTTGAGTGTACATTGTAGAGGCTAATCGAAAACAGCTTCTGATCAGGCATCTATGTATACATCTCTATGGCAACACCCTCATCAGCATCGCAGCATGTTGATTTTTTATCAGTTTCTAGTGGCACAGTTTTTTTTCAGAAGTTACAGACAGATTTTAAATTATCAGCATTCCAGTTGATGTAAGGATGCAGTTCTTGTCATCTGATCTGCCCCTTTAATAAATACTTTTATTGTTTTTACATTGCCTCAGTTTCTCCACAGTGCATGTTTATGTTGGTATTTTGTCGTGACTGCACAGTTAATCCTCTTGGAGCCGGGAAATGTGCCAGTCTTCACCGTGTCCTCCAGCTTCCTTTATCAGAACTGACGCGAGAAACATGTAGGCCTTCCCTGAATGTATCTGAGAGACGTCAGCTGCCAGGCTCAATTGAGTCCTAGAGCTCAGCTTTTTCCATTAAAGAGACAGTTAAACATGAAATTCTGCCCTCATTTTCTTTCTGTCATGTCTTTTGAAACCAATGACGTCTGTGGTACACAGGAGGAGTTATTTGGGAATATCCAAGCTGCTCTTACATACAAGAACTTTCTGAGCTCTGTAACCTTTATGTTAAGTTGATCGCTGTACTGGGGGTCTGCTGTCCTCTCACCCACATGCTCGCCTACACTGGTGATCCTGCCCACTCGCATTTCTCGCAGCACATACATTACTGTCCCTGCCTGTTGATCTACCGAAAACACGCGCATATACCACCTTCTCTTTGTCTCGCTCCGACGGGACACGCCAGCCTTACCCTTCTTTTTCATTTCTGTCTCATCCCTCTCTTTTCGCCCACCCATCCTCCTACACACCCTCTCTGTCTCTCCCTCTCATTCTAGCGCTTTCTCTCGTTCTTGCTGTCTATTGAGTGACACAGAGAGCTGTAGAGGCCAATTACTCTTCTGCTGCTTCAGTGAGTGGGTTATATAAAATAAGAGCACCATGCGGAAGGCAAGCATCTCAAAGTCTGTTTGCATTCATATTCCGCAGTTTGGAAAATCTAGACTGTCTGCATAAGTTTGTGCCACACTTTTCAGTATGAATTGTTTTGTGAATTTATCATAATGAAATGTGGCTGTGTTGAGGGATGTGAAAGTCAAAAGTTTTGAGTCAGTGCCACAAAGTTATTGCTCATGTCACATGCAAACATAATGCAATATAATTCTTGTATATACAGTAAAATTATGAAACCATAAATTAAAAGTTATAATTTTTTGGTCATTTTATAGGGGTCAGTAATATAGTAGCATATCACAAAAACTAAATATACTTTTGATGCAACAATCTAAAGAAACTTAAGCCAATATATACTGTATATATATATACAAAGCTATATAAAAAGTAATCTGATAATTGTGTATTGTATGAATTTATTAAAACTGTATTAAAATTGTCATTTGACCGATATCTGTAATCGAAGCGAATAAATATTGTAATGTAAATAAAGTAATAAGATCTTGTGAATGGCTCTGTCGCTAGGTTTCTGGTGAATTGGTTGCTAACGGCAGCAGCTGGCGGGATAAACCTGCGATCCTGCACTGTGTGAGAAACTCAGACAGGGTACACAACCGTAAAAACACTGCCTTCCTCCTGATCAAACACAAGAGCCTCGCTCTGCAGTGTAATGCTTTTTAAAGCCAGGGATACCTCAGGGCTGTGTGTGCGGGGTTAACATGTTCACAGCATTTTATTATTGTGTTACATCACTGTGATATGTCTATATTGTATCATGTGAATACAGTAGTTGCTCTCAAACTGTGTTTTTCCAAATTACAAGCTGAATCTCTTCAACTACATTTAAACTACTCTTGAAAATAAAGTTTTAAAAGTACAGTGATTTTTCAATTTCCTGAAAAATAGCACATTTGGATATCCAAGGTTTCAGAAGGACAACAACAATGTTTTGCAAGAATAAATGCTTTAAAGCAAACATGAACAGACATTTGAATAAGTTAATAATTTAAAAACACTGTTTTAAAAAATCCCTAAAATGAATCAGACTTCGGTTGCAAAAGACAGTTTACAATAGCATGTCTGTTGAACATCTCAAATCTATCAGCTCCAAAGCCATTTGTGCAATACATTGTGACTGTAAAGAGAACAAATAGCATTACAAATCAAGAACGAAGCGTGTAGATTGTTACTTGCTATAAAGGCTTGTGATACATACAGTGTTTCAGTGAAAACCTGTACTTGTGAATATGTGTGTGTCTGCTCTCATATCATGTTCTTAAGGCCAGGCGGGCAGTAAGCAGATGGCACTGGCAGTCTGTGATAGGACTCACAGAGAAAAAGAAAAAAAGGAAAGGAAGGGCATTTCCCACAGTGATCAACAGAAGGTTTCATTCTCAATGTGTGCAATTTCATTCTTTCCATGCAAAATGAAGTGGCTTTAAAAATGAGCTTTATACTCCTGTGATTTGAATGATGGACATTGACAATGACTCTGAGACAACGGCATTCGTTTCCATTTGCTGTATATGCAGGAAAAGCGAGAAATGTCTCTTTCTCTATTCAAACAGACATTGAAAGCTCTATATATCTACTTGAGTTAAGTCCACTAAAGAAGAGCTGGCATCCTCTTAACAGACACAATATTCCTCCAGCTTGTGGTGCTTTTGGCAGCCAAGGTCACAGCTTGCAAACCAAAGGATTTGAGGATGGATGGATGAAAAGAAAAGAAAGGATGAGATCATTTTAAGAGGGTTGATGGAGACAACACCTGGTTGTGGTGCCCTGATTTTGTGTCACGATTTTTTGCTATGTGTGTCCATATGATGTCACATTACAGGCAAAAGGTGGCATCCCTCTGCCTGATCCCCTCGACAACGTCAAGCACCCCCTTGATATCTCTGACATCATCCGAGAGACATCAAGATAAAAAGGTGCATTTGTATGTGCGTGAGAGAGAAAGAGAGATAGAGAAAAATGGGAGGGAAATAGATGTGTATGCGTGAGGCATGAGTTGAGGAAGGTGGGGGACAAAGCATATATAGACACTCATTCTTATGCATGAGATACTATTAACATACTCACCCAGCTCTTGCAAACACACATTGACATACAAACAGCACCCACATAACATCAAATTCCTGCACTCACAGAGAGATAGGAAAGAGAATGATAAAGATGCCCATACCAGGTGACAAAAACTGAGACGAGACAGAAAGACTCAAAGGGATGGAACAGGAATAAAACACGTAGTCAGGCTTTAGAAGATCAAACTATATTTGGTGAGTAAAACTATTTATTATTGACACATACATATTTTTTGTTTATGTATTCTAGGTTAAGGAGTGTAATGCAAAATGAGGTAATGGATCTTATATATTCATTGATCATTAATTACTGTATATATATTTTGCAAGTTATCACAACTTTTAAAACAACATTACTTTATATATTCAAAATATATACATTTTAAAATGTTATTCTAACTAGAAATTAAGTAAAACTACCTGCCAAGAATAATATTAACCTGCCCAGGTAATAATAAAAAAAATCTAAGGATAGAAATACTGTAGGAAATCATTTTAATTTATGTTTTTAATTATTTAAATGATTTTTAAGATTTTACTTGACTGAGAATTTGATTTTTGCATCAGAATTAAGCATACTCTCAACCAAAATTTTCTGTAGTAAAATGCCACAATGCAAAAAGAAAACAGTTTTATTTATTTTTCTACTTAGTCTTATGTTTATGTTACATGAAAAAGTGCTAAACTAAATATTGAAATATTTTGGTGTCATAATATACAAATTAATCAATTATTCTAATGAGAATAAGAGTCGCAACTGGAAATAATGACAAGAAGCTTAAAGGTTAAACCTTCAAACGTGGAAAAAAGCAGTTTTTGGAAAATAATGTCAACCCTGCAAAAAATAGGTCATATATTCTTCATGCAAAATATAATTGCTTGTTTTATTTGGTGCACTGTCAGACTGTTTCTCATATCGTTAGTGGGGTGCTACCCTTTTTTTTATCATGACAGGTACACTATACAAAACATAAAGTGTTATACCTTTTTGGTACATTATTGTACCCTGGGGACTTATTGTATACCTTAAAATGTTTTGTTAAACTGTATATTTGAAAGTAGGACCTTATGGGACAGTTTTGCATTTTTTTCTGAAAAAGTGACACCTGAATATGGTTTAAATGGAGTCAACCATCCACGGTTTATGTACTGTAAGACAATAAGGATGTTTTCAACCTGATTCTGGGTTAAATCAATACTTAAAGTTACATTGTGCAACTAACTTCTTTTTCTGTTTTGTGTTTTTCTTTGTGTTCACTGTTTGTGTCTATATTTTCTACAGTATTTTTGTCTTTTGTCAATTTGCGTCTGTGTTTGGGTGTGTTCATCTAAACCTGTTCTAACTATCCATTCCAGCATTAGTGGCGTATCTGGGACAAATATCACTTGCACCATGTTGTGCTCTTCTGTATTTGTGGTGCTTGTAGCCCTTTTCATCCACCCAGTGCCTGGTCACACTCGAGCTCTGCACACCCCAGACAAAGCCATGCAGGTGAGCTTCCTCGTGTTAGTACATTGTAGATTGTTGTCTGTTAATACAAAATTTTCTGACATCAGAATGCTCTTTCAAAGGTCATCAATCAGTTCCTTGAGCACTACAATGACCTAATGACCTTTGATGATCTTGAGAATCTCGCAAGTGACCAGTCAGAAGAACCCATACAGACCTTCAATTCTGGTTTAAACGTTGCAGAATACCCTAAATGGATTGACATACCCGTGCAGACAGAGAATGCCTGGATCCGCCTTTTAAAGGGGGCTTTGACCAATCAGAAGCGAGCTCCACCAGATCGGTTACGGAGGGGTTGGAACCGAGGCTGTTTTGGACTGAAATTGGACCGGATTGGCTCGATGAGTGGTCTCGGGTGCAAAAAATGAAGTGAGGGATAAACCAAGATGATGTGATAACGGTTCTCCTACTTAAGGTAGAGATCATGACCACACTCTGTCCTAGTCTGGGAGGCCGAGAAAAGAAGAGAACTAGGTGGACAAATTCATTAATGTATTTAAATATACTTTTCCTACATCGGATTTGAAGTGATCTGTTGTTTTGCTGTATTTGCATATTTATTTCTCAAGGAGGATAGCAAGAATTGAGTGTTTTACTTGTTCCTTAAACGTAGATGAATTATTATGATCTGGCATTTGAGTTACTAGTGGGCACAGAAATCAAGGTGATACAATTTCTGTGTTGAAAAGTTTAAAGATTATGCATGGTACATAAACATAGTAAAGCTTACATTATCTCTGTACAATTTGCATGAATAAAGAAAAATCTAAATCAAATCCCTTTATTGTGACTCAACCATATACACAAGTTCAACAGTAGTTGAAAATTAGATTTTCACAGTCAAAATTGGCTCTCATTAAACAAACAAGGAGACTGACACACATCCCTCTGTGATAAAGAGTAAGCAATGTGTGAGTTGATGCGGTGGTTGAGGAGAGACCCCCCTCATATGATTGTTAAGCGCTTTGGGTGTACAGCCATACACAATAAAGCGCCTAAATGAATGCCTCATTCATTCATTCACGTATACACTTAAGAGAATGATTTGTCAGTAATCTAATATTTGTTAAATCTTAAGAATGTTTCTTTACTTAATTATATCAAATAACAGGATATTTTCAGTATAGAATACAAATCTCTCTTATTTTTATCGTCTGACACTGAGAAGCTATTTGTAGTCGTACAACTGTTAGTGAATGTGTCGAATCACTTTGCATTCAATTTTTTCTCCCATTACTTGTCACTAAATGTTGTCACTAAAATATTTTCTGTAGGAGCATTTTAGCTTGAATTTTTTTTATCTTTCCTATTAACTGGGACACAATAGTAGCTTGACAAAAACTTTTATTAGCAAAAATGATTAGCATTTTATGCTCTCATTCATAGTCTAAACTTTCAAACGAATAACTCTATGTTTGGGGGCGGGGTTAGGGGTGGGGCTTCAATGTTTATTTTCCAGTAATCGTTCATTTTGTACGTTTCACACCATATCAATTCATGCGAATTTTCCACCTCGTAAAATGGTAAAGAATTATCATGCATAAACGTTTAATACACATATTACACATAAAGTAATTGAAATAATTTATATTTTCTATACATTTTCATTTACTACAAATTAGGGATGCACCGTTAATGGTATCAGTATCAGGCCGATACTAAACTCATGTATTCGCACTCATACTCGTAAAAATGCACCCATACCATAGACCGACACCTCATGTGACATGACTGACAAAACTGATTGAAATTTGATGTGAAATTTGCTTTGAACGTTTTTGAAAAGCGCATATTTTTTTTCATAATGTGTTTAATGTGTAGTTGTTCGTAATTTTAAAGTTATTATATTTTTATTATTATCCCTGTGTTGTGAAAAGGCACAGGTACAACCTTAGGTAAATGCATCGGTATCGGTAAGTACCAGAATAAATATCGGTCTTTAAAAACTGGATTCGGTGAATCCCTAATACATGCAATTATAATATTTGCTCGTTTTATAGGGATTCTATGCTAAATGTAATGTTAGTTTTTAAAATAGGCTAAACTTAGATAAACTTTAATACTTAATTGTTTTACTTGCAAAATCTAAATGTCTTTGCACATTTTCAATTTAAACAGTAAGTGTGAGAGAGACACATTGGAATGCTTTTTTGGTAACATGATTTTTACGAGATTTTTACAAAATAAGCGGGAGGGACATTTTTCATTCATTAGACACAATGTGATGACACACAAATCTGAAATTTGGCGAGCTATGAATATTTTTTGACTATTTTCCTGGAAAATAACTTTGCAAATGTTAAATTTGTACAGTTTATAGTTCCATATTTTGTTTACAGTTGTTTTACCTGTATTTAAAACCTTTTCACTGCATTCCTGTAACGGGATGTAGTATGTCGCACGACAAGGACTATATTCCTCAAGAAGTATTTAATGAATCCTCAAGAAGTATATAATGAACCAACAGAAAGTATTTAATGATCTACAGTAACACAATACGAAACCAAGTTAAAATGGACAATGAACACAGGCAAACACAAGGCAATGGAGAACACAATCAGGGAGAACGGAAACAGGTGTGGGACAATTAACGACAAGGGAAACTAATGAGGGAAAACAGGCGAAACAGGAACACAGAAAGCAAAACCAAACAGATTAAAACTGTGACAATTCCGTTGTGATTTAACACGGAAATGTCGGTCAAATAAACGGATAAAGCACTGGCATAACATTACCAGTACATTTTCCGTTATTTTTTTACAGTGTAGAGTGTTGTTTGAAAAGCATCAATGTAATAACCTGTTTTGGAACGAAGCAAACAAAATATAATACTACTAAAATTTTATTTTAACAGCAGATGCATTTCTTTAATTCGACCACAAGATGGCACTATCTCATGAGACACTGGTAAAGTTAAACCTTTACCCATCAGGAGGACTCTGAACTCTACAGCTTGTAACACAACTAGATGATTAATGATAGCAGTTAATGTGTAACACATCCACATCCATACACATGAGAAAACAGATTTGAATCAAATGCGAGCTGGCTGTGAATCATCCAGCTCAAGAATCCATATTATCTGTGGTGAATTTGTTCATGTGACATGACAGTATGTGCCTGCCTGCATTTCGTTTTAAAGCTTGTCTGATTCTGGCTTAATCATGTGAGTCAGTTGTCACAGTGAGAAGTGGCTTTGTGCAGGTCACTCCAAAGAGCACAAGATAGCTACAGTGGAAAGGGTGTAGGGTCAGTCGTAGAGTGTTTGCGTATTTTTAGCCCGACCCTGGACACCATCCAGCACATTCTCTCTGCCGGTGGGGGAGAAGAAGATAGCAGAGATATACATACACTGCAGAGTTGGTTGCTGAGCGCTTTTAGTTTGTTTCTATGAGAAGAATAATTTAAAAGAGATTGTCATGGCATGAAAGTAAACACACATTATGATAAGCTCGGACGTTTATTTGATTTATTCGTGAAGCTATGCCAGTTCATTTCAATATCCTGTGACGAATGTAGTTTGACCTTCTCTTCATCTCTGTGACCTCAAAACTATCAAAGGAAGCCAAGAGGGTTTACAGGAGCGGTCGTGACAGTCCACACGGTACTCTCAGATGGTCTACTCAAATGTGATATGTGTCAAATTTGTGACATTAAAATATTTATGTACTCCTAAAATTCTTCTAATATGCAGACAAAATTGTAGCATTATCACATTACAGTAGTAATATTGCATTGTCATGATTCTAATATTGGTGCTGATGTGACAGGTTTTTTTTTGTCAAATTCCATCAAAATGATTAAAAGTAAATCCTTTAGCTTTAACATCAGTTTGGAGACAAGACGACAGCGTTTCACATTCATAAAAGTTGCAGATCATACCTTGAAACAAACATGCGGATTTACTAATGGAACATTCCTCTCGCACATCTAATTCCTTAAAACATTATTCTATTCTCACATTGTGGCTGTGCAAAGATGAAGCCTCTACTTTCCCGGATCATGTCGGGGTTAATTGCTACAATACCCCTATGATTAATTGCAACAAAGAGACAAAGAGACATTTAAATGAGGCTAGATCTGACATATAACAGAAAGTTCACAACATGAATAATGAAATGTACCTTGTAATTAAATTCTATATAATTTATGAACTATAATCAATCTCTATCCAGTCTCTCCTAAAAGGTTTGTACTTGTTCTAAACCGAAAAGTACTTGTCAATGTTTTTTTTTTCAAGTGTGTGTTTCGCAACAACATGCACTATGAATCTAGCAAACTTTCTTTCTAATTTGCATGTGCTGGGAAGAGATGCTATAGGTCCATGCGATCGTAGGAATAAAGCAATGGAGAGATGAAGGGAGTCACAGGGAAGGGTCATGGTCTTTCCTGTAAATGTCACACACTCCTGATGAGGGTGATATGATCCCTTGCTCCATCTCTCTCACTCAGGACCAGTCTCTAAAGAAGGTCAGGGTGGGCAAACACACTCACACTAATTTCTCTCTTTTTGGAGCGTCTTAATCTGTGATTTACATTAGCAAATATATTTTCCCCCATATTGGCTCACTTTGCATTAATTACAGGTTTGGCGTGCCCATCACAACTTGCAGTGATGCACAATGTTGCAAACTCAAGAACTTCCTGGTCTTTGTTAGGATAGAACCTGCAACCTTTGTCTTGGCGCTTAGACCATTAAACCTGAAGCAAACCGCACAGGCTCGTCTTCTCCAGGACAACAACTTGTCTATGTCATGCCAACAGGAGTATTTTTTAAAAAGCCTATAAATTTGCACAAGATATTTCTGATAGGTTCAGACATAATGCAGACCACTTTTCATGTAGGTTATTAAATATGACGTGCTAGGATTTTGTTCATATCTATTGGCTTCATGCAATTATGATTATTTAAAAAATGCAACATTTAACTTAATACGACCTTGACATTCGGAAGGGGGCGGGGCTACCAGGTTCTAAAGTACAAGGGGGCGTGGCCAACTATATCGCACCAGATATAAATTAACCCAGTTGCCTTGTTATACCTACTCACACACGAAGTTTCAGGAGGTACAGAGGCTTCTCACAAACGGTAAATATAACTTATTATACACTTCGGATACAGAGTTCAATGCCAGGTTTTCATTTTTAAAATAATAGGCCTACCATTTCTTTGGTTACAAAGATAAAATATTTATTAACGTAACATCAGACGTGAACCTTTTAAAAGTTACACGGAGTGGTAATTTTGTTGCACGACGGCTTAAATGTATATCTGTTTAAGTTCACACGTGCTCCTCAGCT
This sequence comes from Triplophysa tibetana, assembly GCA_008369825.1. NCBI lineage: Eukaryota > Metazoa > Chordata > Actinopteri > Cypriniformes > Nemacheilidae > Triplophysa > Triplophysa tibetana. The sequence goes on from CM017916.1 coordinate 13,444,695, forward strand.
CTTGATATCTACTACATTGCACGTAGGCAACCTGTTGCACTTTGGGATCAAAGTACACATTCACAAAATGTTTGTTATTTTTTTCTGCAGAGAACAAGACCAAATCAGGCATCATGGTTAAAGTTGGCATCAACGGGTAAGTTTAAATTTAAGCTTCATTGTTGGATTGAATCGTATCATAGGACACGAATGTGTTTGTATATCTAAAAGATAAATATAGAAAAGGTGGTCTTGGTATTCTAGGGTGCTGATTATTAGAAGAACTTTATCGGTCATATGTGGCGTTTTTTATTGAATGATTAGAGGGGGCGTCGCACTGTTGGTCTTGTGCCAATATGGTGTGTGCGTTGTGACGTAATCGCGGCGTCAAGGCATGTTTTATCTTCGTTTACTTGACCACTCTTCCGACTTTTAATCCAGGGACAGAGTTTAAACTATAAGGAGAGTTCATCCAAAAATGTTACTCGCCCTCAAACTTGTATTTTTGTTTCGGGATCACGAGAATTTTAAGCTCGTGAAGGTCTTCGAAACTAGTTTTGGCCCCCATTGACTTGTATAGACAAAAGCATTTGTTCCCAACCGTAATCCTTTAAGTGTAAATCATTCACTGTCATTTTATACACTGGGTCCAAAGGACTTGCATCACAAATGAACATGCAAATGGCGAACTGATCTCTGATCCTGTATCTGTCCCTACCATAGGCGACCCAAAATCAACTTTGACCTTTTTGAAAGATTTTGCTGTCATGCATTGGGAAATGTGGTCTTTGGGTAGCCAACAGGGCGCATTCATGTAACCTACCACTGTAGTCGCACGTAGGCCCACATATTTCACAACACATCTGTGGTTGTGCAAGGTGGGTCATGCAAACTTTTAGATCAGCTGAGGTAACGATGAAGGTTGTAAAAGAAAAGGGGATTGATGGCGCACCGTTGGAACTGTGCTGCTATTTGTTTCCATGGGTTTACATTATGAATTAATTATGACTACGTTGTCTCTTTTTGTTGACAGAGTTGTGTAGGAATGCTTTTATCATTTGTCACTGGGGTTGTCAGGACTCCATTTCAATAAGTTTCTTTAACAATGTTCTTTTATCTTCCTTGCTTTGTAATGAATCTGCAGATTTAAAGGCTTCCTGCCGGCCAAACGGTCAACCCCTTTTACCAAGAGCTAGAAACCTTCTGGACTTTATGCCTTTACCCTGTTTCTCAACTTGTAATGTCATGCAAATGTTTTGGAGTGGTTGTTCAACCCTATCAGTGTGTCTTATCAGTGCAAAGCCATATGTACTGTGATCCCTGTTTGTCTGTTTTCTATGATCAATGCCTGTAGGAGGGGATTTTGCCAGGCATCTCAATGGAGTCAATCCTCTGTAACCGCACTGCTGTTATATGCACCAAAATAGCTCACAATGACAGCTGGAGTCCCCACAAATTCTTTCTGAGCATTTGGATGACAGCGGGCATGCCTTTTAAAGCTCTGAAATAGTTGTTCATTTGACATTTCTCTAAATGTACTTGTGAACTCTGCAAGACTGTACGACTAGGATTTGTTGCCAGTTGTATGCAAGAAAACATCTAGATTAGTTTAGATTAAAAAATCTGATTTGGAATGGCGGTGGTGCTACATGCTGGTCATCTTTTGACTCCTGTGGTTGCATTAAGGGACCAATCACAGGCTATCGGAAGAACTGGAAGTGAATTTATACTTTTTTTAGAAATGGGGCACATGTGCCATCTAGTGGATGAAGCAGAAAATTACTGGTGAAGCAACTTGCAAGAGCTCATTTATATAAATGCCGCTGCCATTAAGAATAACTGTCAAAAGGCTAAAGATGGAAATGATAAACACTTCCTCTGTATTTGTAGATTCGGCCGCATTGGGCGTCTGGTGACACGCGCTGGTTTCCAGTCCAAGAAAGTAGAGATTGTGGCCATCAACGACCCTTTCATTGACCTAGATTACATGGTGAGTCTTGGTTCCTATTTTAAGTTTTTTTTTCTGAGTGCTAGGAAAGATTATTTCCTGAACTTGAAGTTTTAATACCATTTAAAAAGAGATTGATTCTCCTTTCTCTCTATCCAGGTCTACATGTTCAAGTATGACTCCACCCATGGACCGTACAAGGGTGAAGTTAAGGCTGAAGGTGGCAAGCTGGTCATTGACGGTCATGCCATCACAGTCTTTAGCGAGTGAGTGTTACAAGCTGGGAAATAATTTCACTTCTGAAACAAATTTCTGATTAACATCTGTTGTCCATGCAGGAGGGACCCAACCAACATCAAATGGGGTGATGCAGGTGCTCAGTATGTGGTGGAGTCCACTGGAGTATTCACCACCATTGAGAAGGCTTCTGTACGTCACTTATCACATCAGCTGTCAGCTGATTAGTCTTGCATGCTTTTCTAAACATTTGTCTTGTGCTCTTTCTGTAAGGCTCACCTTAAGGGTGGTGCCAAGCGAGTCATCATCTCTGCCCCCAGCGCTGATGCCCCCATGTTTGTGATGGGTGTCAATCATGAGAAATATGACAGTTCTCTTAAAGTAGTCAGGTATGGTCATGCACTTAGTTATTACCTCTTTATATATTGAGTCTTTTAAATGCCGTTTTGCACAGCAACCAAACAATTGTGTGCTGGTCCTGTAATGATGGTTAGTCTCCAGTAGGGGGCATGCTAAAGCAAGAGTCATAAAATTCAAACAAACAGCTTCTCATGGACATGAATACTTCCCTTTTAAATGAGTAACTCAACTTTCTCGCACCATTCTCTTTTATTCTCTAGCAATGCCTCATGCACTACCAACTGTCTGGCTCCCTTGGCCAAGGTCATTAATGACAACTTTGTCATCGTCGAAGGTCTTATGGTAAGATTAAGCTGGCGGTTCAATCCCACCAAAAGCCTTTTGACCCAAAAGTCTCTTTGTGACCTGCCGTAATGCTAAAATGTATCCTTACTCCGGTCACAACGAATGCAAATAAATGAGATGCGACTTAAGCTTTGGTTTCATAACCCACCCCCAGATGTGCACTTCCTCTCTTTCAGAGCACTGTGCATGCGATCACAGCTACCCAGAAGACTGTTGATGGACCCTCAGGGAAACTCTGGAGAGACGGCCGTGGTGCCAGTCAGAACATCATTCCAGCCTCAACTGGAGCTGCTAAAGCTGTGGGCAAAGTCATTCCTGAGCTCAATGGGTCAGTAGCGTTGCCCACCTGCCTCATTGGTTCGATTTTGGTCATTTCCCACAAATGAGTTTCAGAAACATCCACGAGTTATGCATGGTCGTTTGAAAGGTCAGGGTTTACTTGCGGATATTTTGGTCATTTGGGAAGTGCTGTGATCTTTACTTTGGGGAACTGTAATTGTGTTTGCTTTCATTCTTACTTCCTTATTTTTTGAAATCCAAACAAGCCCTAATGTCCGTTCCTGCTTATTACAGCAAGCTTACTGGTATGGCCTTCCGTGTCCCTACTCCCAATGTGTCTGTGGTGGATCTGACCGTCCGCCTTGAGAAACCAGTGAGTTTTTCACGTCTGTACAGTGGATTAGTTTAAAATTAACTTTGCATATAGCAAATCTCTCAATATGCATCTGATGTCATGCTAAAAATGTGCTTCATTGTACTACAGGCCAAGTATGAGGACATCAAGAAGGTGGTTAAGGCTGCATCTGAAGGCCCCATGAAAGGCATTCTTGGATACACAGAGGATCAGGTATGTACTGATGTAACGGAGCAAATTTCAAGTCCTGTTTTTTAGGAATTAAAAACAAAGTATGGTCTGTAGGTGGTGTCTACTGACTTCAATGGGGATTGTCGCTCATCCATCTTTGATGCTGGTGCGGGTATTGCCCTCAATGATCACTTTGTCAAACTGGTCACATGGTAAGAAACTATCCTGAAACTTTTTTTTGTAGTTTTGTACAGATTTGAAACTGAGTTTGTATTTCCTCATAGGTATGACAATGAGTTCGGTTACAGCAACCGTGTCTGTGACCTGATGGCACACATGGCCACCAAGGAGTAGATGTGACCTGCTTGCCGTTTTGATGCGCGACACGCCGTTCTCCCATCTGATTGGATGTTTGCTCCGCATGCCTAGAGGGGAAAATGCTTAATTTGAAGACCAATGTTATTTTTATATGGAAACGCTTTGTTCTGTTACTGTGTGAGGTTTAAAAAGGATGTTGACTTCAAAGGCATTTCTGTCTGCTTGCGACCTGTGACTGAATAAAGTCCTCTGTCTGTGAGACATGAAAAAATTGTATGGGTGTTTACTTCCACTACATGCTTTTAGCCCTAACCAAGCGCAAGTTGCGTTTGGGCAATTCCATGCTAACGTTAAGATAGAAAATCAAGTTTTCAACGAAGGTTTTCAGCATACTAATACGTCAAATGGGTTTCAATTCCAATGTGAGGTCTGTAAATTTTAAAGCACAGCTTTCTTTTAGTCGGGGTTATAACTGACCATTTCATAAAAATGGGCACAAAGGAAAAATACTTTTTTTACATTTATGAAGAGTCAACCCTTCTCCATTTGAGTATTGCATCTGGGATTTTAATTCCAAGAAATCCTCAAGTATGATGTATCCATAATTTCAATTTCTCTTAACACTGGAAACTTTGTCTAAACCCTATCATCAGGGCTTTAGTGAAACTTAAACCGATGGTTTTGTATAGTGGCAATATGTTCCGTTTAGATTTCAAGATTTGACTGTCACATGTTTAATTCAGGAATTGCCCATTTGTTGGAATGTACAGAATTGTAGCTGTGCCGGCTGATTTCTATGATTTGGTCATGTTTATTTAACCGAGCCAAATCCTATCCATATCATTTATAAGATATTTGAATGTTTATTATAAGCTTATATCCAGGGGTTTGTTTAGGGTCGCGTGTATGCGTTCTCTTTTCAATAAACTGTCCATTAGTTAATCTGGTTGAGTGTTTCCATCAACAAAACACCATGGTGTTGACGGGCTGGTGTCTTTGTAAGCCTTTATGAAATGTCCATCAATTTTATTGATGTGGGAATCTGCAGTGTGGTGGACATGCAACCCATTTCAACATCTCTATAATGCATTGCATTGGTTGATGCTTTGGGGCATTAAAATATATGGGATACATTTGCGTTGCTTCATGCTTATTTATACAGTTGCATTAGACAAGAAACGGGGTTTGAGGGTCTAGAGTATCTGTATATCTTGCACATACGTGTTAGAATACATTTTTTGTGTTTTAAGCTCTCCCATTCTCTTGATAGGAATGAGGATAGTGGATTAAGAGACTGGCTGCAATATTTCAGATGGTTGTTGGATTTATGCACATTTACAATATGCATTTCAGGCTTTCCTTGACAAACACATATGCTGATTGTCACATTGGCCTATTAGTCTTGTACCCGTAGGAACACATGCTGTCCTTTAACTTAAACATCATCGGTCAGGTCATCTGTGGAAGTTAGAGGTGTAAACAGACAGCGATGAAGAGCGAGAGAGAGAGAGTAATGGCATTGGATGTAGAGGAGGTCAAAGGGTAGGACTCGTGGGAGGGTACCAATCGTTTGGTGCGTTTCTGAATACTGATGGTCCATTGCCGGACTGACCAAAGCAAAATTGATTCACTCCTCCAGTATACAGAGAGTAAAGGGAACAAAAGCAGCTTAAAATTGAAAGCAAGCGCTTTACTTTGAGATTAACCGACAGACTGACGAAGGGAGATAGATAAACAAAGAAGAGGTGCACTGACAGAGAGAAAGGTGAGTAAAAACTTTTATCTAATGCTTTCATCAACTGCTTCACCTGAAACCTGAGAAAAAAAGAGGTGACACAGAACACAGCAAGTGAAACTACACCTCTCACATTTCAATACCATTTGTGTTAGAAAATAAATCGTTCGTTATGTATTACTTTATCTTCTCTTTTTTTCTGTTGTCGTTTTATTTCTTTATTCATTTCTTGATTGTTGTCATATTATATATAGAAACAGACTGTTTGTTAAGACATCCTTGAATATGAGCAAAATACATGAATATACCTTTATCATTTATTAAACATTTGTCCCAAAGATGTCAACAGCATTTTTTGCTCTTAAAATTGACATTTTCTCTTTCTTTTTAGCAATTAATGTCTCAACGTGTGAATAGCTCATGGACGGGGTCTGTCTCATCCTCCGTCCCTCATGCTTTCCGCTCTCATCTTACTTCATCTGCTGACCTCAGCATAGCTATCGTCCTCATCATCACAGGCCAGTCACATATGTTATTCTGACAGCCATACATAATTCTTTATACTTTTATATTTATTGATATGCTTAAATCTTTGCAGACTTCTACTGGTAGTTAAGCACACACATTTTTAAACATTACCTATAGATGTTTGTAAAAGACCAGTGCATTGTTGTCGAGTGTGCTTTTTTCTTTCAAAATGTAACCTTTTGTTATATATTTTGTTTAATAATACTCATTTATATATTTTGCTGTGTTTTTTAATTCAGCAAAATAAAAGGTTACTTTTAAAATTACATTAAATCATATTATTACAATTGTGTTGACTGCAACCAAAATTTGCTAACCAATGGTTTACAAAGGACACAACAGTGTGTGCGAAGCCTGTGATAAAATGTGAGATCTCTGCAGAAAAGAAAGAAAAAAATCTATTGACTGTAAGGTGGCTACAGTCAAACTGTACATAAATATATATAATTTGTCCATCATGAAACTGTTTTCAAATCTCAGAAGCTCTTTGCACTAATTTGATCGTTCATAATTTATAGTTACCTAAATACACAGTTAAAAAATGTTGAAAACGGTTTTATTTTATTATTATGTTATTTTGTAATATCAATCATGCTTCACTGACACTCTTTACATCCTAAATGATACTTTATAGTTAATGCACTTTTTGTTTTGGTCAAAAATATAATTAGCCTATAATTTATTATGGGTTTTCTTAATATAGGATTGGACATCTTGGACAAGGGTAATACATTAAAATATTTAAAATAAAGGCACGTAGCAAAGCCAAATGATTAACGCATTAAGAAAGATTTTCATGTAATCCTTCTTAAAACAAAAAGGCATACTCTTCAATAACCTATTGATTTGTCTGTTTATATGGAGAAAAATAATGCTAATCAATATTTCAGGCTTTTTGTGTTAGTTGACCACCCACTGCAGATTCGCATTTACTGATTACCTCATATATTTAACTATGACCAAAATCTCTCTATTCCTCAGGTGTGGTGTCAGTGGTTGGGAATGGGCTGGTGTTGTTAGTTTACGGCCAGAGGAGAAAAAAGCTCAGAACCCATGAGCTGATGACAGTCAATCTAGCTTTGTGTGATTTTGGCTACAGCCTGTTAGGAGCGCCCTGTATTATTACCTCAAGGTACCGCCAATGAACTGCGTTTTAGACATTTAGTTTTGTTCTTTGCTTTGCCAATACAATATGCATACATTATAAGTCTAGAAAAGCACTCAGTATATTTATCTGTTACATCACAAATATATTACTCGCTCTTATGATTATTCCTCCTTATTTAAGGAGCTTGTAAAATCAGTCAAGGTTTTGTGTTGGTTAGAAAAGGAGCTTTTCAGTCCATATAAACGCCACTGATAATGCTATTACATAATATCCAAGCAAGGAATAATATTGAGCTGATTTGACGTAGGTGAAACTTTAACAGCAAAAGAAGAAGAGTCAATAGATCTGAGCTGAGCATATATTTGATATGCAGAGTTCTAGATATTTTTGGATATGCTGCACTCAGGATTGTGTTACCGCTGTTTCTCTCTCTTTCCTCCTGTAGTCTGTCTCATGCATGGATTTTTGGAGAAGCAGGATGTCTGTGGTATGGGTTTCAGGGATTTGTTTTTGGGATTGGATCCCTCATTACCACCAGCCTTATTTCCCTCGACCGCTGTTTTAAGATCTGTAGCTTGCAATATGGTATACCTATTCTATACCTCATTTTCCTGTCTCCAGTAGATGTTTATGTTTATTTAAAATAAAAATTCTAATATCACGTATTCACATGTATATATCTCTTTCTTCTGTGGAACACAAATAAGATATTTTTAGAAATGTCTAGGTTTTGTGTCCATACAATGGAAGTCAATGGTGTCCAGTATTGTTTGGTTACCGACATTCTTTGAAATATCTTCTTTGTGTTCTGCAGAAGGAAGAAAGTAATGAGTCAACAATAAAAAACATATATCTTTGCCTGAACTATCCCTATAACTTTCGTTTACGTATTCTCAGGTCAGTGGCTTGAGAAAAGACACGCCTCTCTATCAATTTCTTTAGTGTGGCTCTATACAGTATTCTGGGCTTCTCTACCTGTCTTTGGCTTTGGTAGTTATGGTCCTGAACCATTTGGAATCAGCTGCACTATAAACTGGTAAGAAGTCTTCAGCAGTTAACAATACTTTATATTCACATAGGAATTTGTGGTGTGCTTGTGGCATGTTTTTGAATTCGCAAAAAACCTGTTCATAGTACTCACTTGTAAGCCAAGTAATTTGGCAACTGGATTATGCTACAAGTACAGATCATACGTGCTGATTGTATTTATGTATGAACAGGTGGAGGATGAAGTCATCTCTGAATGACAGAGTCTATATTTTTCTGATCCTTACACTCTGCTTTGGAGTTCCCACCCTCACCATCATCACCTCATATGCTGCCATCATCATAAAAGTAGGAGAACATTTTCAAAAAAAATTGAGATTCTCATTCATGCTGATACAAAAAATATTCCCTGGTTGAAGTATCTTGAAGGAAATTCAAGTGTAGAGACAGTGTGTCATGATTTCAGGTGTATCGGTCCGGTCGCATATTGGCCTCAATTTCTTCATCCAATGTCACTAACTGCAACAAAGATATTCGGCTGACAAAGGTACCAGATCCAACTGAATTACCCATCGTACCTTTAAAGACAACAGATTTTTTAAACACGTTAATTCTTAAGTTTTTAAATACTACAAAATCCTATTAATGCCTCACATTCCGTTTCCGTTAGCTTCTTGCATCATACAGTTTCTGAACCATTCTTGTTGCAGATAGCAGCAGTGGTGTGTTCCTCATTTCTCATCGCCTGGACTCCCTATGCGATTATTTCTCTTTATTCCGCTCTGACTGCCAAAGAAGAGCATCCTGGAGAAGACGGGGGAACAGCCATCTCAGCTGGAATGTCAGAAACGGGGTACGGTCATGTTCGAAAGCTTTCTGACGTCTTTGGTTTTCCTTTCCTCGTAAACTGGACCTCGCCAGAACACTTTGGAGATGCTATTGGTACCTGGAGGAATGCGACTCCCGGTCAATCTCAGTCTTTATTAGGACATGGACCCAAATCAACGTTGGGTTCTGTACATGGAGGAATGGATAAACCACATTATGTTTCCAGCCTGAGTCCTGAGGTCACTCTGATACCTACCATTTTTGCAAAGTCACACTGCATGATAAACCCCTTCATCTACCAGATCATGAACCGAGATTTCAGAGAGGACGTTTATGATCTCCTGTGCTGGAGAGTGAAAGATGGAGAGAGGAGGAGGGCTAGGAGCACAGATGGAAGTGTTTCGGAGGGTGAAAAAATTTGATTATACTATCTGTTTAAAACGTTCTGACTTTACCTTGAAGTATATTTGTACAAATTTCATTTTGTCTCGTTTTACACCCATATTTATCGCCCCTTTCTATCGATTTATTTGTCTTCTTCTCACATGCAGGGCATCGTGGGAGCATCAGTCTTTCTTACATTTACAGCTGGAAAAGGAGAAGCACATCTACCAGTCAGGCAACCGGGGAGCGTGTGAAGAAAGAATCTTCACGAAAGAGTAAGGGGAAGAGAGGGTCTTTTAAGGGGAATGCCCCAGATGGGTGGGGATCCTTGGAAACTGTGACCTTAGACACACACTCCAATCTGGAAAGAGAGAAGTGAAAGGAATGTAGTTACATGTAAGGAGTGATGACAGTTCATGCCAAACACCATGTAGTTCATTATGGAGTTGGTTAACTCATTTCCATTTCCAGCATTTGGCATATGCTTTTATCCAAAACGAAAACAAGTAAATCTCTTTTTTAGCATAATGTTTTTCAAGGAATCAAAATTGTGTTATTTGTTATTGTTTTCTCCCACATGACGTTCAACATTTTTAAAGGCCTCCCGACACGAGAGCACTTTGACGCATGCACATTTGCTTTGTACGGTTGGACAACAAAGTACAAGTCTTCCTCAATATCGAAAAGTATCTTTTTGCGAAGATCAGCTTATGTACATCGTGCCACTGCTTGTAAATGAGCGGATGGACCAATTTAACAATGTTTTTAGTTTCTGGACCTTGACATCAACTTTAACCATGATGTCTATGAGGAGGCCTGGAAATCTCTCGGATGTCACCTAAAATATCTTTAATTGCGTTCCGAAGACGTCAGAAGGTCTTAAAGCATGTTGAACGTCATGTGGGTGAGTAAATAATAACACAAATTAGATTTTGAGATTAACTTTTCCTTTAAATTGTGAAGTTAAGTGGCCTCCTCCAAATCCAATTTCACCCACAATGTAATAGATTTTCAATAATTTCTTCTTTATGTTATCTTGGATGTATATCTTTATATAGATCGGGCTCCAGTTCGGATTTTCCTATTTATCTGTACTGTTTATTTAGCCAATGTACCTAATGTATATTTATTTATTATCTTCTATTGTGTTTCCATTAACAAACACTTTCTAAGTAAATGTGAAATGCTAATAAAGTATAAATTATACACCTAAAAAGTCTCTAACACTTTTGTCATTGTAAATCAAAATCCTCCTGAATCCCACCAAAGTATTTTGTTGCAGGCGGGTGACGTCAGCATTGCTCTGTTTTTATCACGCATGACGTAATACCCGTGTTTGCCGTAAGTACATCTCTAGGACAAACGCGCATGAAGAAAAAAACACAGGGAGTTGTGTTACACCCTTAACCCATGCAAGTTCAAGTGTATTATATGTTTTGTTGCCAACAAAATCTACCAGAAATATTTCATTTCTTGAATAACGAATTAAATCAGATGAAGCCTAACACACGTTACCCTACTGCAGTTATTACGGTAGCGTGCGCACTGAATCTCTGCAGAGACTAGCGCAAGTGTAACGTTATTTGCGAATGTAGACGGAGCGGTCTCAAGTCGTGCGTTTGGACTTATTTTAAATGGCATTTCGTTTATATTTATCATTAGAGTCAATTTTATTTCATATAAAAAGAGTTTGCATGCTTCTGTAACGCATTCGACTATATCGTTTGTCTGCATTTTGCACTTTGGTCATTTGCTGCAGTGAGACTCTATTATCTCCATCTACGTCCATTCAACCTTACTCAGCAATCACTAATACTCTTAACTTGTTACACAAGGAGTTGAATGTGGATATTGTCGTGTCGTTTGGTTGCAAACCACAATTAGCCTTTAAAACCAAGCCGTTAACTGTTTGTAGAGTCAGGCACAGTTCGTGTTCATGCCCGATCTGCAGCGCTTCAGTTTTCCGTACCGTAGTATGAATTCACCTCTCCATCATCAGCATCAGCATCAACTGCATACACCAGAAGGACCTGGACATCCCGATTCCCCGTCCGGTTTGCTCCCCGAGGCTGCCGACGAATCTTCTTTTTTCCTTGGAGATCATACCGGATTCGGATTCGGCCCAGTCGGCGTCTCCCAAAGCGCACTTGACCTTACAGGATCTCACACTGGGTTACCTTACCTGCATTTCAATCCATCCCTACACTGGTCCCAACCTCCTCCTCCTACTGCCATGGCACTGAGAAACGACCTGGGTTCCAACATAAGCGTGCTGAAGACCCTCAATCTGCGGTTCCGATGCTTTCTGGCTAAAGTGCATGAACTAGAAAGACGCAATAAGATTTTGGAGCTACAACTTCAGCAGGCTTTGGACAGCAATAAATCGGTTGGATGCGTAGAGGACGGAAGGACCAAAGACGTCGGTGTCCAAACTGGGTTTGTTGGCCCTATTCCTGTCCGGCCCGGGTCATTATCCCTCCAAAACACTAACAACTCTGCCAAACGTCCCACTACTTTGTTCATGCCTTCTATCACAACGGTTCTCAAACTGGATCCCAATAAAGTTGACGAAGAGAGCGTCGGTCCTGATCCAAAATCAAAAAGAAACCCAACTATCAAAGTTAGTGTCTGCACACCCACCACCGAATCCGCCGCGGCAAATACCAACAACTCCAATAACTCCCCACATGTAAGCAAAGTGGGCGCATGGACCTCTACCAACCCGCCGCCGCGGTTCCTCCCGGGCACTATCTGGTCCTACAACCACACCCGTAAACTGGGAAGCGGGTCAGAGACTCGGGTCACAAGTCCTGGGGTGTCGTGGGTTCACCCGGATGGAGTCGGTGTCCAGATAGACACTATAACCCCGGAGATCAGGGCACTTTACAATGTCCTGGCTAAAATCAAAAGGGAGAGGGACGAGTACAAGCGAAGGTAAATATGGAGATGTTGTTTATTTTTGTCTGATTGAAATGTTGGTTTAGAATGGGTTACTAAGCCCCAATGATCTGCTGCAAAGGCCCAGACATGGCATTTTTAGAGAGGGAACATAGCTTTGAAGAATACACACTATTTAAATGTATGAGTTACATGTTGAGATTCAATAGCTAATTTTTTCTACTTTTGATCAAATGATTTTTCTATGCTAAATGACTAAATGCATCACGTTAAATGTATGATGTAGCTTTATAATACTTTGTTTGTGCACCAGGTAGTTTTTTTCATAAAAAACATATCACATTATTTTGTTGGCTCTCTGGATCGTAATGCTGCATTTTTTGCGTTCTCCAATCCACTTTCGATCATCAAGGTGCTGAAGGGAAATCCTACTCTTCCTTATCATCAACAGTGCATTACTCATCGAGAAACACTGCTTATGCACAACTGAATTGCATGTTGAGCACTCAGCATTATCTGGAATATCTCTTATTGAAGCAATAACCAGCAACGTTGCAGCTGAAAATGGTTACTGTTTAGTGTTTAAGACACGCGGGTGTCCAAGATAAAAAAGATCCTGTTACCGGAATTAGCGAAACAAAAGCGAATTAGCTTTGACTTACAACTTCTGTTTGATTAAATGGAGCACATGTGTGTACTGTAAATGTGAATATGTGTTGAGACGTGAAAAGATGATATCTCCAATACTTTTTACAAGGCCTAAAAGAGCAAATCTGATATTGTAGAATGGAGTTTACCTTGTTAGCTCCTACATTATTATTATTATTATTATAAATTAGCGTGAAGGTCATATTCACTACATGATAGGTTAACATCAATGGAAGACCAAATCACTTTTTAAAAGGGCATTTTACTTTCTTACACACCTCTGCATTATACATTCAAACCAAAAATTATTTCTCACATGATCACAGTTTATTAGCTGTAGTCTAAAAAAAGGTAATAAGGCAAGAAATGTATGTAATGGATTAGGTTGCAGGTCCATTATTAGATAATACAAATTTGGGCTAAATACCAAGCACTACCTAATTTTATTCCGTCTGTTGTGTAAAAAGGTTGCATTATCAATTAAAGAACGAAAAAGGCGGTAGATCAATGTGTCTTAATCATTTGGCCCCAAAGTTTATCAATATAACTGGTAGTCCACTGTATTTTGGATATAATATGTCACAGTATACTTTATTTTACCACCTTCGCTTAAATAAATAAACCACAGTGTCCTGCACCCACTTGGAAAATATTATATCTGGTGTCTGAATAATGTCTGGTTTGATTGTGTCATGTCCCATGTATGCCCATGCCCATGTATGCCCATTTTTATTATTAGGTGGAGGGCATGTGATGCATGTTATTCAAGCAAAGGTATTTCAGCTATGAAGAAAAGCCCCCAATGGTCAGTGTTCAGACCTGCAGCACCCAGAGAACCACATTCCAGCAGCAACCAGTCACATATAGCATCTCTCTCTCTATCTCTTTCTTTCTTTCTCTCTCTCTCTCTCTCTCTCTCTCTCTCTCTCTCTCTCTCTCTCTCTCTATCTATCTATCTTATCTTATCTTTTTTCCTTTCTGTCTATACTACCTACCTACCTATCTATCTATACTACCTACCTATCTATAGGCTCATGTGAGTCTCTCTCCTTCTCAATCCCTCCATTACAGTCACAACTTCAAGCAGCAGGGTTCAATGTTGTATCTGCATTGCAGTACATGCACAAGGACTCTGCGGCGAATCATCCGCTCTCTCTCTTACTCTCTTTCACTCCCCTTTCTCACCCTTTCTCTTCTTCACACTTTTAATATCTGTCAGTCCTCTCAGTAACTCTTTGTTTGCACCTTTGGTTGGCAGTAATGCAGTAACCTTGCTCTCCAGTGAAGATGTTTAATAAATGCTGCAGCAATGCTCTGAATGTCAAACAGTAAGAACGGTGCTGTTCCACCTCATTGCAGTATACTACTTCACTGGACCATATTACTGTTGAACAGGCAGACAGTAAATTAACCTTGACTGACGGATCATTTAAAAGGACTGAAAGGAGGCAGGCTTTGCACTTATGGTCAGCTAGCATACTCAAAAACAACAACCGTTGTGTCCCTGAAGTGCATGTGTAGACGTTTTTCATTTAAATCCAATTTCTTCTTTCTTCTTGCGGGTTTCATGCACCTCTGTTGTGAACATCTGTTTACTGTATTTTTCATACAGGAAAATAATATAAAAATAAAAGAATTTCCTCTTTTTCTTTCACCTTTTCCGCACACGCACGCACTCACACACACATTTATGTCAGGTTTTAGTTTGTCTCCTCCTGCTAAAAAAGGAAATTCCATCAAGAAGTGAAACCTTATCTGTTGATATCTTGGATAATAAAGGGGTCATATGGCGCGAATACATGTTTTCTGTGCCTTTCGTGTGTTACAAGCTGCAAAATATAAGTGCCGGAACAAAAGATGTATTCTATCTAAAAGCGAATGCTTACCCAGATCCCTGCCTGAAAAGCCACGTGTAACCATTCCTACACAAATCTATGTCAGTTCGTGGTATGATTTGACTTGGACCGTAATATGGTAAGAGGCGTTACATTTCCGTCACACGCTTGAGTATTCGAACCAATCACTACGCACTGGTGAACTGGCCAATCATAGCACACCTCGCTTTTCAGAGCGAAAAAGGTTTGTAAAAAATCCCAGACAGGCGGGGCAAAGATGAGATACAAACATGCACGCTATGTTGAAAATACAGCATGTCATATGACACCTTTAAGAAGCTGAGAATTGAAAAGTGGCTATATGTTCTGTTTTGTTTTGCGTTTCATATCAATAAGTATCTTTAGCATTAGCACTGATCAAACACTTTAAACAACCTTTTTTGGGCACACTTTATTTATGTACACATAAACTGTTGGTTCTGAATTTATCTTCTGTTTTTTTTTTCAGATGGGAGGAGGAATACACTATGAGGATGGACATGGAGCAGAAAGTCGGTGATCTACAGGAGGTCAGGGGCACTTAATACCAAGCCAAACTCTCCTTTTTAACGATTTGCTCTTTATAGATTTGTGAACACCACACTTGGCTTTGATGCAGTGTTATTGGCCCTACCTCTTGTTGTAATGGTGTAGTTTTAATTCCAATGAAATAATACTAAACAGTCTCTGCAAGTGTAAAGAGAACAGGGAAAATCACGAGTTGTGTGTTTAAAGCATTAGATTATATAGGTCAGCAGGCTTGAAGCTTGTAGACGTTTGTAGACCAAGTATGAGTAACAGTTTGGTGGTTCAGAACAAGAACCTTTTCATGTCTTTCTTCATAATGGCAAATAATAGTTTTATTTGTTTTAATAAGACTGTTTGTCTATGCCTTTATGTGTGTATGCAGGATCTACAGGAGAATGAAGTTTGTCAGGATGAGTTGACCCTCAAAGTGCAACAGCTGAAATCTGAACTTGTGCTCTTTAAAGGACTCATGAGCAATGTGAGTGTAAAATGCGAAACACTCAAAGACAATTGGTTCTACTGCTCCAAACACAGATGCAATGCGGCATCTTAAAAGGACAGGTCACCCCAAAATAAACCCTGGACTTGCTAAGACGTAAATAACTGCCCAGAAGGGCTGCAAACATGGCTGCCGAGTGGCACGACTTCAGTCAATGGTGACTTTGGTCCAGCAAGCTTATTAATATTTTGTGTATTTCAGTTAGACTGTGCTTCATTTTTAACTGATAGTCACAATATTTTTCTTTGAGACACACTCACAATGCTGTAAAATTCCCGCTTTCACACTCAAACTGCATCTGTGTTTATACGAATCTGATTAATGTTTCGCAGAATTCATTGTTTGAAAATGAGAACGTAAATGTTGCTTACATCAAATACTTTTCCCTGAAATTAGTTAAAAATAGTTCAAAAGCAAGAGTCAAAATTGCTTGTTTAGCTCACACGCATTAGCCATATGTCCAAGATGACACATCACACTTTGTCTCATGTGTCAGAATGGAAGTGCCGCTGTGGTTTCAGTTTCATATTAGCACTAAAACTGTCATTAGTGTTATTGTCCTCGCCACTAAAACAGAGCATTTTATAAGAATTGAGTTCTGTCATTAACAGTAAGCAGCTAACGGTAATCTAATAACTTTGGCTCTCAATGACAAATATACCCACACAAATCTGCACACTTACAGAACCTGTCTGAGCTGGACAGTAAGATCCAAGAGAAGGCCATGAAGGTGGACATGGATATCTGCAGACGCATTGACATCACTGCTCGCCTATGCGATGTCGCCCAACAAAGAAACTCTGAAGATCCTATCAAGATCTTTAAGGTATATGCTTACTGAATCACTCACATCATCTGAGGATTTCTAGCTTTAGTATCTCTTTCAATTCTGTCTGTCGATCTTTAAATTTGTTTCATATCAGTTGTTTTTCCTAGACATCAGCAAAATTAATCAGGATGTCAGAAATTTCTCCTATAAAAAAGACCCAGAAATCTAACAAATGTCTCCATTAGAGTTTCAGAAGAGATCACATCAATGTTCAAAACTAAGCTCAGATTTACGAAGTCTGCAATCAAACGTCAGTATTATTAAAGATTTCAACATGAAGTCAAACATTTCTCATTATATTTACCAAGAGCCGCTGAGAGAGAGAGTCGCACAGCGGAAATTAAACATTTTCGCGTGTCACGTGATTCATGGAGCCTTTTATTCATTAAAGGACTTAGGTCTTTAAAGTCCCAATGAATTTAAAAATGACGATGACTGTTTTTTCATGAAATATTGCACCGTTTATTTTAAATAGTTTATCAATGTGGGTCATTGTCTTTTTAAAATTCATGTGGCCTAATAATCTTTATCCATCTTAAATGACGTGTGTTAGACGGTTTGGGCGGAGCATCTGTTAACAACTCCCCTTCAACTGTCAGTCTGCTGCCAGTTCCATTTCAAAGTTCAACGGCTATATTTATACATCAAAAAAAATCACAGAGAAAGATGAAAGCTATTCCCACTATTATTCTCATTAGAAATTCCATTTCACATGGAAATGTGTCAAAATATGCAAGAATAAATGATCACAACGTCCGGTTCACAGGGACTTTAAATGTGGTAAAAGTTTGTCACAATTGATCAGTTTAACTAGTAACTTCCAGGAACTATTGAGAGCCTATGTGAACCGCAATTGCTGTGAAAAAAACTGTTCCATTGGAGTCAATGGAGTTGACACAACTCCCTCTCTCAGTGGCTCTTTATTTACCCAAATCCAGATGATTTTATCTAAACATTACATTCAATTTACACCTCTTAATGGATCTTAATGTCTCATTTGTTTCCCTTTTATTTTTTCTGAGCAATTTTAAGAGAAACTTCTATGACTAAGTTGATACTTAAAGGACACATAACCGAGAACCCCATCAGATTTCCTGAGTTATGAAAGAGAGCAATAACATTTAGCTCTGGGTATCGCCTTAATGCAAAGAACATTTAGGTAAATTTTGCTTTTAACACAGCCTTCCTTATTTGTAGGTATGTCATTTATTATGTACTTTAATATTACACCTTCATAAATTATGTGTTAAATAATATCCCAGCATCCCCTTTGCCTCCTTCTCTCATACAGCTGCAGTGGTTTTCTGCTGATGCTGGTCTGCATTGCATTGTGGGTAGAACAGGGGACAATGCAGCAAATTCATTTCTTTGTATTTTTAGTCTATTAATATGTTTGGTCAAAAAAACTAATTTAGGTTAGATAAGAGCAAATATTCCAAAATCCTGCAATATTTATGCCCGCCCCTCTCTCTCTCTCTAAGGTTCCTAGCCCTCAAAACACCATCACCTCTCGTGCCCGTAAACAAGCTTCTCAGCCTGCCACTGGCAGCGAGACAGATGAGCCGGTCAGCACTTCTGAGAGTGATGGAGGTGGTGTGAGAGAAGATGAAGTGTGCCCTCGTTCAACCTTTCAGATCAATGAGGAGATGCAGAGAATGTTAACTCAACTGTGAGCGCATTAACATGCAGGGCCACATGTCATACTTTTATCTCCGTTTATACTTTGGAACTGATGTAATAATTGGATTGTTATGCGTGTTTTTGTCAGGCGTGAGTGTGAGTTTGAGGATGACTGTGACTCCCTGGCCTGGGAAGAGACTGAGGAGACGCTCCTCCTGTGGGAGGATTTCCCAGGATGCACTTTTGCAACAGACACAAGTCAGGGTGAAGTAAGTGCAATGCATTATGGGCCATAAGGAAAAGTGTTGTCTTTATTCATTTCAGTTGATATACTGTGGTTGATATTTGTGGTTGATAAACTGCAGCGCTTTACTTCCTAAATTAGTAAATGTTTTTTGTATGTTTTTTTCTTATTTTTTGAATACATGTAGATTTAATCTTGATTAAAATGATTCTGACTGCCTCTTAAACATTTAAAGTAAGGTATGTGCTCTGTTTATCTTCAAGTGTAAAATGAACGGTACTTAACTTCTGAAAGCTTTCCTCTCTTTTCTTTTAAATGATCTTTCAATGTTTTTTTCCCTTACCTCTTTATCTTTATTCTTCGGACACTTCTCTTGTTGTTGATGTTTCCCATATTTACATGTCAACAGACGCATGGCTCATATTAAGGTCTGGGTACTGAGTGTAGTTCGCTGTGGGGCAGTTCAATACTAAGCGTCACTGACATTAGCTAATGCGGTGTTGGCTGGGAGTGCGTGGTGTGTCATCGAAAGCTCAAAGGATTCAAAGTGTTTAACTTTTTCCATCGGCGGGATCATTAATCCAGTATTTTATTTTCCCTCTGGTGAAATCTCCTCTGTTGTTGAGTGCTTACGCTTCGGCCCTGAGATAATGGGTATGTGATCTTTCTCTCTCTCTCTCTCTCTCTCTCTCTCTCTCTCTCTCTCACACTCAGGAAGAGAGTTTGGAGAAGGTGATAAAAGACACAGAGTGTCTGTTCAACTCCAGGGAGAAAGAATATCAGGACACTATAGGCCAGATAGAGGTGAGAACATGAGTTTACCTTGCAACATTTAAAAAAAACTGTTTGCATCAAAAAAATTCAATTGTCTCAGTTCATGTTTCATAAATATAGTAGTTGTAGCGAGTTTTTTAACATCGTTTGTAAAATTTACAAATATCTCAAAAATCTCTGTTCCAGTTATTGACTAATGCCATACTATTGATGAAAATACTGAACTGAGGCATTATACATATTTACTCTGTTATCATATAATATGGAAAAATAGAATGTTTATTTTTATTTATTACATTTTCTAGAAATTTCTTGAAAGCATAAAAGGCATTATTTCCTAAATCTCACTAATTCCTATCAGCTCGGATATGATGCAATCTGTTTTTCTGCAGTTGGAGTTGGCCACAGCAAAATCCGACATGAACCGTCACTTGCATGAATACATGGAGATATGCAGTATGAAGAGGGGGTTGGACGTACAAATGGAGACCTGCAGAAGACTCATCACCCAGAGCGGAGACAAGTATGTCTGTCACAATATTGCATCATATTTCACTAGTTCTCTCACTGTTTCAATTTTCTACTACTTTTTTCTTTGCAGTAAATCCAGTTCACCTGTTCCTGGAGCAGGTGCAGATGTAAACGGAGACACAGAGAGGGATAAATCCGAGGATGGAGGAAGATAATAATGATGAAATGGATCTGCAGGAGTCATTAGTAAAATGAAAAGAGCCCCTTTTGTCCTCACGGCACCCATCATCCAAAGTTAACCGATATTAACCTTCTCATGTTTTTGTAATGTATCTGGTCACTGCCTCTAGTGGTGATGAATGAAATTACTGTACATTTTACATTTACGGCTTTTGTCAGACGCTTTTATCCAAAGCGACTTACATTGCATTATCCTATACATTTTTGTTTCTAAGTATGTGCAATTCCCTGAGATCGAACCCACGACCTTGGCGTTGTCAGTGCCATGCTCTTACCACTGAGCTACAGGAAAGCATCATGTGTGCTCACTGCTCAACACAGAAAAAAGAACACATGTACACTCTGTGATATTTTCCCTTGTGGTTGCGCAGCAGAGCACCACTGCAGTTTTTACACCTACATACGTACCCTGTGTCATTGTGCCTGTGTCCTTTTGCTGATTGTCTTTCTAATCTGACTTCATCGTTTGTCTGCTAACGGGTATCATTCATGTTTTCCGTCTCGTCCTCTAAAGGTCTGAGTCACCGTATTGTCAGCAGCGAACACAGTACATTTGATTTCGGATGTCGAATGGGTTCTCATAAAGTTTCCGTTTCCTAGAGACTCAGAGCAGTTAAGGGGACATTTGCTAATCTATGGTTGCAGCATGTGCCATTACGTGCCGCTGTGTGCTGTGGGTCGGTAGGTGTTGTACTTCCTGTCTGACCCTCTGTAAATACTAGGCTGTAAATGCAGGTGAGAGGCAGCGGTTTTCCTGCAACTCGAACCCCAAATTCATAAGAAATTTGTGATATTTGACGTGCTGAGAGTATTGTGCTGATGCCTGGCTGCTTGGGAGTCTGAGCTCATGTGTGACTTCCTCTCATGCGAGTGGAAAACATGAGTGATCAGTGAGATCATAGAGGTGAAGTTTGAGGATGTTATGGCTCGATGTTTAAGATAAGCGTTAACCATGTCAACCGCTTTGTTATTTCCTTTTTACACTGCCCCCAGTTTACTTTGTCTTGGATGTAATTTATGTTGAGCTTTTGTATCATGAGCCGGATTCAGAAGGAAATTGGCAATGCAACGCTATGGTTGCCATTCAATTGTATTGTGAATTACAGTAGCGATACGCTTTACATTTGCCTTTTTTAGGTCATGCATTCTCTGGGAATCGAAACCCTGACCTTGGTGTTGCTAGCGCTATTCTTTGGAATAACAACACCGTGTTTCTTTACTACAATAGGTTCACAGGTTTCTTTTTCATCAGCATTTACATTAATTTCGGCATTTCTAACTCATCATCTCAGTTTGAGTTTGGTTTTGGTAGGTTTTTTTTAAGTGTGCGTTGACTTGCAGCTACAAACCTTGGCGTCGTCACAGACTTTCTTTAAGTAGTGATCAGTCTTTTTTTACCGTCTCCAGAAATATTTATGTGTAAAAATTTACAAAAAATGTATACCTCTGACAATACCAGTACAGAGTCATAGGGTACACTTTCTCAGTGTTTTGACGTTTCAGTTCCCCAATCCCCACTCTAACTTGTATTGCCATTTTAAGATGATGATGATGGATTTGATCTACTGTAGAATGATTTTTTGAGAAATTCAAAGGATTTAGAATAACCAGTGTCTAATCGGCTATTTCTAATAAAACGCCCACATGTTTTAAAAGAAACTGGCAAACCGACATCATGTTGGCTTTGATGGTCATGCACATCTTTAGTCAAATAGGGAGTCTGAGCGTGAGCCACTGCATGACTTCAGGGACAAAAGCTTAATTCTGTTGAAGGAGTCTGACAGAAACGTTTCGAGTGCCAAATGTGAAATTAAGCCTTTAGGAAAGATTCTTCACACAATAAAAATGAAAAACCTCATGCTTTTAAAAACATGTTGCTGTACATCCAGCTACATACGCTCAAGAAAAACAAAGCAGAGAGTGAAAGCTTTAATATATGTATGTGTATTTACAGTACATATCACTTTATAAAATGAAACCGAACCGAGCTTGATTTTGTGTTATGAACCATCATCAGGTTGTTTTTCTCTTTATCACATTTTATTATTTGCATACTGACTGCATTGTATGTCTGCTTTAGGTTTTTCCCTTTAACCACACTGAAATTCTGCAGGGTTGGCTTAATTTAATGTTTTTATCATAAAGGTATTTCCCAAGTGTTTAAAATCTAAGAATAGATGTGTCAATAGAGATAACTAAAGTCGTTCTAATGGTTAGTCTACAAAAGCAGTTAAAGTCCCCGTGAAATTTAAAATGACAAATCTTATTTTTTCATGAAATACTGCAGCGTATTCTTTTTAAAATTCATATACCCTCATGAGCTTTAGTTAAAATCTGAAAATGCCCTTCCGCCCTGAAATGACCCATCTCAAATGACGTAAATTAGACGGCTTGGCC
This sequence comes from Triplophysa tibetana, assembly GCA_008369825.1. Taxonomy (NCBI): domain Eukaryota; kingdom Metazoa; phylum Chordata; class Actinopteri; order Cypriniformes; family Nemacheilidae; genus Triplophysa; species Triplophysa tibetana. Next base: position 13,467,279 of record CM017916.1, read on the forward strand.
GGAGCATCTGTTAACTCCTCCCCTTTTACTGTCAGTCTGCTGCCAGTTTCATGTCCAAATCAATGCAACAGCTGTTTTTAAACAGCCAATCAATTCGCAGTGAAAAACTCTAGCCACACCCACAATTTTTCTCCTTTGAAATTCCTTTTCAATCTGAAATGTGTCGGAAGTAAAAAACGATTGCAACTTCCGGTTCACGGGGACTTTAAAGGAAAAATCTAAGATGACGTTTTTTGAGAACTGAAAAGTGCTGAATAGTATATTGAATTTGTTTTGTGAAATTGCTTTCTAAAGAGTTTTCTCTCAAGGTCTCTAATAAGAAGAAATGTAAACTACTGAGCAATTGTTTAAAATCTTTAATTTGTTTTCCAGCGCTGAGCTGAACCGTGTGTAAGACTAATGTATGCATGTGTACATGTATGTAGCGCACTACAGGTTTCTACGAAAGTTAATTTCCACAGTGATTTACTTCTTGTTTGTTGCTATAACTAGCTTTAAATCTTATTTTCTTAAAAGTACGATTTGCATTTTGACCACAAATCTGATATTATAGAATGGACAATAATATTCAGTCAGGGAAATTACTCATTGGAACTGACTTTATTTTCCTTTGTTAAATGTCTTTGACAACCTGCAGATTTGCAGTGGCTACAAACAACGAGTAAATTCCACACAATACCTTCACTAGAATACTAACTGAACTTGGAAAAATTGAACGCGTGCTTAGAAAGAACGTTTATTCGCAATAACAGTATGAATGCTCTGATGCTGTATCCCAGAGAGAGAGAATATTGTATGCTCAAACGCTGGCTATGCAAGTCCTGTACCCTGACAAGATAAACACTACATGTAACGGTCTCACTTTCTGACTCGTGGAGCTTAATAGATTCTGGAAGAAAGCCTTAATGTTGGCAGAGACATAACATCCCCGGGTCATTCTGTAACATTTCACAGGAATGAATCTTAACTTCTTCTTACTTTGGAATTGTTATAAAGGAAATGTTTTGTGTCAATGGAGCTTAATACCTCTGGAGGGTTCTCTTTAAACGTACACATGTGCCTTTGTGGTCGTGGGTCTTGTCATGTATGTAAATAACATCATGACATAATTTGAGCATTGATAAGTAATGTCTACAAGTATTTTTCGAGGAATTGTCTTGGCCAACTATGTCATTTTTTTAGTAACAAATTGTGATTGGCAAGCATTACTTCCTCGGGTAACCTCCTGAGAAAGCTTCTTCTTGCAAGTGTATATTTAGAGCCGGTAAACTAACTGTTTATTATTTTTATTGTTTTATTTTTATCTTTTTATGTTTATTAATCATGACCTCTTGTTAAGGGGCTCAAGCATAAATTGTCATTGTAAGACCCCAAACTCTTACACCCGTGGTCTAAGCCGTTTCGTAAGTCCGGCTCTTTTTATGCGCTTCTATATTTAAACACATTCAAAATAACACATTACCAAGGAGGAAGAAAGACACAGAAAGTTGCAACGGCGCATGTGGTCTGTGTTCCATTAAAAGAGTAGCAGGACTATATGTATATATATAAATATGTATGTAACCAAAAGCAGAACAGGAATTGCTCGCTTTAATGCAAGTGTACAGACAGACTGGAGCTTCAAAAACATTTCAAAATAAAGGTTACTGCTGAACAAACGCTGTGGAGTTTTTGTGTCATTGCGATTGATTCATGTTTTCTTGTTGATTCGATAGCTCATTTTTTCCTCTGTTTTTCTGTATCTGTTTTACTATCAGTCTATTACGCACTTTAAGGCTCTCGATAAGGGAATACTGAAAAATGGCATAAAAAAAAACATTTTTGATCAAACCCATTGTAGATCAAACATTTATGTGCATGTGGTGTTCTTTAGTTGAAATACTTCAATGTAACCTTTTGTCTTTTAACTGCTTACGCTGGTTTTACGTCTGATAGGACACGCATTGCATTCAAAACTTTTTGTGGAAAAACAAAATAATTCCTAGAATTTATTTTATTTTATGTAGCTACTTGCAAGAGTGTGCCAATTTTTATGAGGCATCGTACAACTAATCCTATTATAAATAGACTCACATTCTGAATGTATCTTTAGAGAATTATTCAAATCAGTAATGAAACATAAATAAAAGTGCTTGGTGTCTGTGTGAAGCTTTTTTTGTCTATTGTGCTCTCTCTCTCTCTCTGTCTCTCTCTCTCTCTCTCTGTCTCTCTCTGTCTCTCTCTCTCTTTCCAAAACAGTAAGCAGGTGAAGGGCAGTGTGTGAAAGAGGGAGGAGAATGACAGGAAGAGAAAGCAGGTGAGGAAACGATGAGCTGACGAGCAGAACACAACACAAACTGACAGAAGAAATAGAAACTGAGTTTGGTAAGCGTTTGAAGAAATTGCGGATTCTCCTTATTGTGAGGTACGGTCTATTTTTTTCGAAAACATTTCAAATGTGGGCTGTGTTTGTTAGAGTTGAGATTGTTTAATTTTATTTTATAATTTACTTTATTTTGCTTTGCGTTTTTATTTTACTTAGTGCATTATTAAATATATTTTTTTACAGATGCTGATTGAAATTTATAGGAAATAAGAAAAAAACCTACAAAAGGTTTTATTGATTTGCATTCTTTTAATTGGAGACACAAACACGTTTTTAAGCAGGTTGAGCTGTTGCGCGATGCACATAAGGCTTTATTTACATAATGGATATGTGTAGGTTTGTAGATGGATGTGTATCCTGCTAAACCACATTTCACGAACAGATTCGGCACAGGGCGTTGACTTTCCGTTTGTATTCTTACATTAATTTTTATTGTTCACAGATGTTTGTGACTGTGTTACTTATTGCCTCAGGGATACTGACAGGTCATCTGATGTATGGCCTCCCTAAGGTGATTTGCTTTAACATTTTGCATCTGTTAGGATACTGTGTTGTAAAATCCCCTTGCATTCTCTTGAGATGCAAAATCAGCTCAATCTGAGGAAGAATCCTAATCACATGTCGATCTTTGTTGATTTAGTTGAAAAGCGAAACATATATTTGGCCTTTTTAGTTGTATGTATTACATTATGTGTGTGTTCTTGTGTTCCCATGGCAAACTAACTCAAACACTGTGTTTCTTGGTTCCGAGCAGCAGAGTAAATCGAGACACCCCAGATCCTGTCCAAATATGTGCCCACCAGGTGAGACAGCCTATTGGGGCACTTATTCTCATTCGTGTCATACTTAGCTTCACTTTCTCTGAATTGTACCCTGTTTGTGGTGTACGTGAGCCTGTTCCTGGCAAACAAGTATTACACGTACAGGTCTAAACAGGAAATTTGTAAAGAAATTGATTGGTTTTTATTACGTCTTTTAAATCATTCTTCATCCGTTACCTCTCCTTCTCTGCATCTCGTGATGGGAAACAGTACATTTTGACACAGAAGCTTAAACCACTTCCTTCATTAGAATGCCACTGCATGTCTTCTGTGTAACGTCCTGTTTTCATGCTTCTACTCATCTTTTCTTTTGCAAGACCTCAGTCAGCAAGTATGTGCATGCGCGTGTGTGTGTGCTCGAGCACCCACATCCGCCGTTAAGTTCTGACACTCGATTTTTAGTATGTGCCCTTTTGTTATTAGACCTTTAAAGGGATAGTTCACACAAATATAAACATTCTATCAGCATTTACTCGTTGTAACACAAATGGAGCTGTTTAGCAGAATATCCAAGCTTTGGTTATCCAATCTATGTAAATAATTGTTTTTAAATTGTATTAAATGGCTTAAACATTTTCCTCAATTTCTTTTTCAATTAAGATACACATTTGAAACTACATGAAACATTTTCATTTTTGGTCGAACTGTCGCTTTGCATTATGGTTCTTTATTTGTTTAATCTCCAATGGGTTTTTGTGTTGCCTGGTAATGTACATTGTAACAAATTTTCTCTTCTCCTTCACTTGACTTTCCTCTCTATTTTCACTTTCTTCCATCTTGTCTGTTCTCCACGCTTCCTATTTTCCCTCTATGTCTTTCCGTCTGTCCATCCCAGGACAATACCAGGTCCAACCCTGTAGCTGCACTCCATGTCGCCCTGGTTTCTACACCAGTCAGGAGAACACAGAAGACAGCTGTCACCGCTGCTTCCAGACCTGCAGTCCTGGTGCGAATTTTCATCACACCCATCACATTACATAGATGCGATGACCTGAGAATAGAAACAGGAAGTATTGCAAAAAAGTGCTTCGTTTTAAAATGACATTTATGTGCGTGTGCATGTTAGAGCTCAATATGGAGGTGGTGGAGGAGTGCAAGACCACATCAGATTTGAAGTGTCGCTGCAAGGATGGTTTTACTTGTACAGAGCATGACGAGTACACTGGCCACTGCAAACAGTGTGATCCAATCACATCACCCACCCCAAGCCAGGTCTATACAAGCCGGGTCTATACAAGCCGGGTCTATACAAGCTGGGTCTATACAAGCTGGGTCTATACATCCACTGCCACCACTTTATTCCCTCGCACACAAAAGCCCACAAACTTGACGGGTAAGTGCTGCTGTTTGCCTTCTACTTGTCTTGATGTGTGCACGTTGCAGTATTCCTAACAGCATTTGGGACCCCATCCCAACCTAATTTGTTTGATTCAGGTTTGGTTTATAGATCAGGGGTCTCATTAATAAAACTTTGTGTACATTTCATCCATTAAGTGTGTGCACGCACAAAGGAAGATTTTGCCAGAACCTGCACATAATTCACATTATAAATCCGGGTTAGGTGGGCTTACATGTGTCTCCTTCCTGTGTCCTCCTATAACCATATATGGAGCTTACAACGCCTAGTTTAACAATGCATGATGTCATCTGCATATTATTTATATATGCATTTTTCCATTAACGTGACGGTACAAGACATGTGGTAGATAATAGCCAATTGACCGCTCTACTACCGGATTGCGCAGTGTCCATAATAATATCAAAGTGCGCATTGTTGGTCATTGTTCTTGCTAGAAATGTTTTATATACATTAAATATTTTTTGAACAAAAATCCTGCAATTATTTGGCTGGCTGGATGACACGTGGGCGTGCTTTTCCGGGAGAATCGTCCAATAAGGGACTAAGAATCCTTGTTACGAAACGGGAATCCATGTTTGAAAAAAACTTTACTTAGCCTGTACGAACCCTGGCGGAGTGAATCAACCACAGAAATACTAGGTGATAGTTTCAACTTGTTTTTTGACAAGTTGACCATGTTAAGCTTGAGAAGCTAGCACTTTTAACATTGTAAAGAAGTCAGAATGCATGAAATAGCATGTTACATCCGCTTAAATCGATCACAACCTTTGCGTGGAAAGCGGCTTATTCACGTTTTACAGCCCCGTTTTTTGCGCACATGTTTATAAATGAGACCCCAGGCAAGAAAGGTCAGGAGGAGGCAGGGCCTAGGGCCTCCTGTATGTCAGAGCCCTTCGTTTCTGGGCCCTAGCTGCTATTCTTAAAGACACATTTAAACATTTAGGGGGTGTAACCCTCCAAAGACTTGCCCTAAAGTGATAATTCACCCAAAAATTTGAATTCTATCATTTTTTACTCACCCTCAAGTGGTATAGCATGTATACATTACTTTGTTCTGTTGAACATAAAAGACAATATTTTGAAGAATGGGAAAATCGAAAGATTCTGGGGACTATTTACTTTTTATATGTTGTTCAACCATTCTTCCAAATATCTTCCATTCTATTCAAATGTTTGGTACTACTTGAGGGAGAATAAATGATAACAGAATTCCAATTTCCGGATGAACTATCCCTTGCACCTTATTATTGTATTTGTGCTGCTTCCATCGTTTCTAATCAATTTCGTTTCTCTCACAGGTGAAAATGGAGTATTGGTTTGGATTATTTTTGGATTCATGTTAACAATGCTATTCATCATCATTGTAACAGTCCTCTTCCGAATCTGCAGAAAGAAAGAGAAAGAATGTTTTAAGCAATGTAAGTTACACACTGAACGCTTCAGATGTTCAACAAGTTCAACAGATGAATTGAATGCTGATTGGTCAGCCATTGTCTTATCTCTCACTGTTTCTTCCTCAGTTGTCCGGCGATGCTCTTTGGGCAATCTAGAGGTAAGTTTACAAGTAAGAGCAATTAATTTCTTATATACTTGGTTAGAATTATCATATAAACCGACCATCCCTATATCATATGAAGGTGGATAGTGAGACCACCCTTTCTACAAAAAGCCAGCAAAATGAGCAACAGTATACCCAGGAGATGCCATCACATGAAAGTACACCCACTAATAAGAAAACAGACTGCTCTTTTCATCAACCAACTGTCTCGGACCAGGCGGTGCCTCCATCTGGCAATTTAGGTACTATGAAAGTTTTCTTTATGTTCTTTTGGGGGTTATTAAAAATAAATAACAATTATTACCAATGTTCCACTGGCTCCGCCTGTATGCAGTATATAGGGGATAACATACAGGCAGCCAGTTGTTATAGAAGATTATTACAAGGCGATTTGAAATACTTGATACTGAATGGCCAATCACTACATTCCAAGGTCATAATATTCCCAGATAACTACCATTCACAACTAATAACAGATGGTAACTCGGGCGCCTTAATTCATTTTGAGAGGCACAGTTTAATATAACACAAAAAGTGAATATAAGTATGTCTCTTTATAGCTTGTAATAACCCTGTAATAAGCAGGATAATGTACAACAGTCGTCAGAAACCCCTTCAGCGTAATACAATTGATCACACTGTCTAGGTTTATTCTTGTGATAACAACCGGCTGTACATCATCCCTTACATAAAGCCCAAAGTACTGTTTATTATGACACTTATTACATGGGTTGCCACATGAGATAGTTACTGGACAAGAAATATTAAAGTATTGTATAACCTAATTTGTTACCATTACAAAGCATTCACAAGGAAGATTTTTTCTGTTGGCTTCAGACACGACTAAAGGTCAAGCAAGACGAACATGAAATGTGGTTTTATTATGTCTAATATTATCATCAGCAGGAGAAAAAAATAAGCGGCCACTTCAATATTATATTCAGTTTTTCTGAATTTATTTATAGGTATGTGTTAAAGTAAATTTGTGATTTTTTTTGCAGAAAATCGAAGCGGGACAATATAACAATGTTTGCAGATCTTGTAAATCTTGAATAAGTTCATATTCATGTTTAAACAATACCAATGTGTTTAGATGCAATAATTAGTTAAAGAAATAAATGTATGATGGAATAAGCCAGATTTCTTCCAGAAACTTTCATGTGTCTTTGCATACTCTCAGTGTTTCACATTGCTGTTGGGTGACTTTTCTGAGGTTTAAATCAAACACACACTGGACTGGAATTGACTCGATACATGCTGCTTAAAGGCAAAACTGGAGTGAATTTCCGCAATTATTTTTAATAGATTATATGAAACAGGCATACATCTTGCTTGCAAGTAATTTTTAAAGGGTCATATGGCGTGAATAGGTGTTTTTCTCTGTCTTCGGTGTGTTATAAGTTGCCCAACCATGTATAAGACACGTTAAATTGCTAAAATTAAAGTGTCGGATCAAAAGATGCATTCTAACTAAAAGCAAATGCTCATCCAGACCTGCCTGAAACGCCTCCTGTAACCACACCTAGTCCATGTTTGGACTAAGGCCGCCCAAATGTATACGCAAGTATGGTGGGCGTACCTCAGTACAATTGCTTTGGAACCTGATGTACCAAATATTGTAAAAGGCGTCACATTTCCATCACACGATTGCATTATTCGACCAATCACTACGCACTGGTTAACTGGCCAATCATAGCTTTGTAAAATACACATACCTTGGAATGTCTTAACTGGCTAATCAGAATCAAGTATTCTGAACGTTGTGTACTAAAGATTAACATCAACATGCATGCAATATAATTTAAGGTAAAGTCTTCAGATAATATTAAATCAAATCAACTTCTCTCTTTGTGATAGGCCCTCTCCACATCTATGGTCCCCAGACAGTTTTTGTGAGTTTGCTTAATCAGTTCGGATGGGACGGAGGAGAGAAAAAGCCAAATGAACTGCAACAAGAACCTTTACATAACAGCAACGTGCCCCACCCTCAATCTCCACCCATACATCTATCTCAAGAGGAAAAAAACCAAGAGCAAGATTTTATCTTCTTTCCATCTCAAGAACAAGGGAAGGAGTGCCACATATCTAAAGAAGAGGTGCTGTGAAGTATCGTGGAAATGTCTGTATCTTCCATACTGTTCGACTGCTGTGTGGTTTGTTGTAATTGATGCTGCACGAGTACCCAGTATTAAAACTCTAACCCTGCCAGGGGATTTGGTCTAGAGAGCATGAAGAAGACCTGGATGTCTGTAGAATAGTATGGATCAGGCTTGACAGTTCATGCTGTAAATGTCACCCATACCCTCATGCTTAGAGTAAAGATTTCAAACCATCACATCAGCTGGCATGACTGCATGAGGAATTGATATCAAAAGCTCTCGGTCAGTGCTGGTCTCTCTCATCATGGAGGAGCGATGACCCCCGGGCGAAGCTTTATCTCAGGACCTCTTGGTGGACATATCAAGTAAAGGAGCTGGCCTAAGACGCTCAGAAGGCCAAAGATCTCACAGATATTTATTTTGAAGTTTCTGTCGTTAAGGTTATTGTTACTGCAGCGTGCTTCTTTATGTCTGGAATGACTAACTTCATGGTGCCTTAGTTGTGTAATGACATTTACAGTTCTTAAATAAAAATGTTTAATTTATTTTACCTGAAAAACTAGTATCTTGTTAGCTACATAAATACCAGCAGTGTTTTGTTTCGTTGTCTCTCGGTGTTCAGTCTCTGGTTGATTATGTCAGCCTTCTTCCTCTTTGGTTTTAATGTGGCACTTTGGATTGTGCCACCAAAAAGTCCTGACATTTTAAAGCTGGTCTGGAAATGTCAACGTTGGTTCGTCGTTCAAACCGAAGCAACCCGAAAAATGAGCGCAGTAACACACAAAGCGTGTGTTATGTTCATACGTTTTATTTTCACTGAAATACAATGTCTTATACCTGATATTGATTGTAAAGTGCAATAGCATCAATAAAACTATTTTTATACACGTTTTCTTTGAGTCCTTATGTAAATCATACGAGAGAATGAAATTCAGTTACATTTTCTGCAATTGAGTAGTTGACATGAAATATCTGAGAAACTGCCACCCATTTTTGCTAATTATTTCATAATAATAATACATGTGGCTTCTCAGCCCATATTCATTTACACACTACATCACAAAATTCCCCTCACATCACAGGGCTGTTTACAGTAAACTCCTAAAGACAACTTTACAAAAAGATTTAATAACTTGAAAGAAATATCGACCAGTCAGGATATACTGTGCACTTCTCCTTAAACTTTCATATGTTTAACATAAAGTCGATGTTGATAGAACAGTTCATGGACACACCAACTATTCATAAATATAAACAAAAGCACAGACAATATAATTTACGTCATTATTTGCAAAGAATTGTATATTCAGTGTCTTTGTGTGCAGTGGGAAGTGTGTATCTCCTGCTGTCTCTGTGTTTCTCAGGATGGTCTCCAAAGACAGACGGTCATTCTCACAAAACCTTCAGGCCGCAATCTGACTATACACTCTTGAAGGTATGGCGCCATCAGGTTTGTGTCAGTATAAATACTCGAGCGACACACGCATCCGTGGTCGTCTGCTTCTGTCCTTCTCAGACATCCTCCAGTGTCTTTTCACACACTTCCTGCACTGGCATTGGTACCTCCTCCTCTTCTGTGCACTCACTGCATTTAGAGTCTCTCTTTTCGGAGGAACAGAGAGCTGATGACCAATAAGGGGAACAACATTAAATGTTACATTACTGCTATGAAGTAAATTCCCATGTTTATATTACATGCTATATGTTTTATACCTTTATTATTCATTTTAAAGAATAATCCTAAACGCATACTTCCCCCAAAAATGAAATTTCTTTCATCATTTATTCATTTTCATTTTAAACCGGTACAACTTTCTTTCTTCTGCAGAACACAAAAGAAGATATTTTGAAGAATGTTGTTAACCAAACAACACCGGTCCCCATCGACTTCCATTGTATGGACACAATACCACTGAGACATTTCTCAAAATATCTTCTTTTGTCTTCCGGTCACATACGGGTTTAAAACGACATGATGGTGAATAAATGACAGGATTTTTTCTCTCTATTAGAAAAACAGTTGGTTTGTGAAATGCATTGACTGTTGTGACACTGACCGGCTGATGCTGACATGATCCGTTTACATGGCCATCCATGTCTGCTGATGAGAAGGAAACAGGTGAGCAGAGCGCACAGACACACACACGCAAAACACAGACTCACCGAGATCCACATATTGTCTGGATGAGGATGATAGAAAGGGAGCAAACGGAAGGAGAGAGAAAGAAAGAGAAACGGTATACTGGTCAATAGCGGACACACTGTGTGCGTGTGTGAGACTGTTTGGCTTTACACTATATGAGAATAATTTATCAGTGGTTATTCTAACAGAGCTCCAGGTTGTGTCAGGACTATAATGCTCACCTGTGGGGACTGGTGGTTTAGTAGGAACTGGGGTCCGGACCTTCACACATGTTTCACAATTTTTGTCACTGCATCTGAAGCCGTCTTCACACATGCAAGCGGCATCACTTGTCAGCGTGCAGTTTCTCTCAACCTTCATATCTGCATATCACAAGAGTCAAAAGGTGTTAGGTAGAACCATATGTGTGTATGTGATATAGTCATTTCAGCCAAGTTTCAAAATAAAACCAACTCATACACAAGTTCTTTTGTGCTGACTAAAAATTTGAATTTGTTTTAATTTTTTCCTCTCAAGACTTCTCCACCTATACTCTAGACTAGCAAAGGTTCAATTCTGGACATAGAATCCTCTAACAAAAAACAAGTGTGCTATTAGTAAGCTGCTTTTAAACTAGAGTGTACGGTCTACTTTATGTACTGTAATTGCACTTAAAGGAACAGTTCACCCCAAAATTCATTCCTTAACTCGCCCTCAAGTTGTTTCAAATCTGTATAAGGGCATACAAACATTTAGCCCGGTTGCTCTCAACTGTCCCCGAATGCTAACATTAGTTTATCAGAGGTGTCAAACGCGCCCGGGCGTGGTCTGATTAGGACAGTGTGAGTACATCCTATGTTTCTTAGTTCTGATGAACACAGAGAAAGATATTTGGAAGAATGCTCGTAACCAAACAGTTCTTGGCCACCATTGACTACCATAGTAAGAAAATTGTCTTTATAAAATTCTTTGTTTTGGAAAGAAAACAGTTCTGAGGCACTTTTGACTACCATTGTCATTTTTCCTACAAGGGTAGTCAAGGTGGCCTCGAACTGTTTGGTTGCAAGCATTCTTCCAAATATCTTTCTCTGTTTCGTCAAAACAAATAAATGTATACAGATTTGGAACAAGTTGAGAGTGAGTAAATGATGACAAAAGGTTTATTTCTGGCTAAACTGTCCCTTTAAGCATACTTATCTTCACTGATCCTCTTTTACTGACAGAAAAGTATAATATTTTGGAATTACTTGTAATCAATCTTTGATCAAGTAAGTTTAATGAAGTATTCTAAGTGCACGTGGCTTGTAGTTAAAAATTTCCACATTTTACATACTGTGTTATAAACTTACATGTTAAGCTTTATATAGTAACAATATAATATATAACATAAAATATATATATAAAAAGTTAACTATAAGTATGATATAAAACGTGTCGTGCAGCATAAACTACTAAATTAGTAGTTTACTGAGAGTATACTTACGCATTACTTATAGCTAATATGCCAACAATATTTTGTTGTCCATACAGTTTACTACTGTTATAAACTTTGTGGGACAATTTAGATCCAAGTAGTGTTGAGACACTTACAAGTACTAAAATACCACTAGGACGTCTATATCAGTACACTTACTACCCAAAGTATACTTAAAAATATATTTGAACTTTGCTAAAAGTGGCCATGCAACGGTGTTACATGCATTCTGTCTTCGTTACAATGTTATCGTTTTAAACTGATATATGGAGCCGTCCCAGCGGTTCATCCTAGTCCTCCCCCCGCACAAGCCGTAGGTTTCGGAAACAATCTTAAAGCTGTACCTATCTTTTAGAAATGTGATCAAACTTAATACTCTTCAAAGATGATAAGTACGCAATACTACTCTATAGGTACTCAAGATTAATATAAGATTGGTAGAAACACTGTGTGTTATACCCGCTTTAAGTACACTTAAAATGATAATTTAGCCAAAAATGTATATTCTGTCATCATTTACTCAACCTCTTGTCATTTCATACCCGTATGGCTTTCTCTCTTCCTCAGAACCGGAAAGAAGATATTTTGAAGAATGTTGATAACTGGTACCCATTCACTTCCATTGGCCATTGCTGTACGGTTACCAACTTTTTTCAAAATATCTTCTTTTGTGTTCTGTGGCAGAAAGCAAAGTTTCAAACCTCAATAAACATAAACACACCTGAAAAAGATCCAAAAGTTTACTTAAAAATTACAAGCTGGTGTGTTTGAATAGAGTTGAAACCAAACTCTGAAGGACACAGTTTCTCCAGGACTAGAGATAAAATAAACCATTAAGAACCAATAAAATCTCAGAAGGCAGTTCATTTCCTTTACGGTTGTAACAGCACACTAGGAGGCTTTTTTCCATGTGCATCTTGTGCACCTTCTCACTGCACGAGAAACAAAACTTTCTCAGACCCCCATCCACCTCCAGACTAGAAACCCACCAAGAGCTGATAAAGGGGAGGCCCCTGTCTCGTTTTACGGTCATGTTTGTCAATTCTAGTTTATGACTTCATACTGATGAAGTGATTCATGTGACAATTAAAAATGTCAAAATGTATAACAGGTGTATGACAGGTACAGACCAATATAAACATACCATAAATGATAGTACGAAAAAGAGAAGGGGAGTGTACGTACGTTCTTTGTAACACCCTTTGCAGCTTTTGCACTGCTTGTAGCTATTATTGTAGTCTTCATTGTAGTAGCCATTGCTGCAGGGGTTACACTTAGTTTCGGACTGTCCACTGCATCTATGTGCCATAAACTCCCCTGTGTAAAAACACACATACACAGGTATGTAAAAAGGAACTCAGAGTTTGGCAAAATCACATTGAGGATGCTGGTAAAAAAGGTAAAATGATGATGTGGCATTTAACGTGAGCTGCTATATGAGTTTGGCATGCTGAGTTCAAAGAACAAGTAGTCATCATACGAGAAACTGAATGTGTCATTTTATTACGCTGATCAGATGTCATCCAACCATACAAGAACCGAACCCTCAAACACTCCACAAACAGTCCTCATTGCTGTAATCATTCGTTAATGAGTGATATTCCTGCCATAGTATACATTCTCAGTTTTAGCAATGATTTGTGTAGACGTCATATTCATCTTGTCACACATCTTACCTGACGAAATTCAACTTAGTTAATAAGGCTACTAAATCTTAACTGATGAGTTCGCCTTTGACATTAATTCAATTAAATTCAGTTTTGACTGTGCCATTCTCATTTTTGTTCAAATTCTATATAACTCACAGTGAAGAGGCAGTTGATTTAAATTACCTGCTAGGCATTTCTTGCAGCAACGCTTTCCTTCCTCGTATTCGAATTTTTTATCACAGTTCAGTGATTGGTCGAGAGAAAGGACATTTGATAAGAGCAGGAATATGCTAAGCAGGGTAAGCATCTGATTGAAAGAGAAAAACATGTGAGGGTAAGTATAAAATGACACCTGTAATAACACCTGCAATGACTGTTTGTACGAATGTCTCTCTCCCTCTCTCTTGAATATTGTATATTAATAATAACTTAGCATCACGTAGATATGTGTTCACTAGAAAAAGGACAATTCTGTGATCATTTACTCATCCTCTTGTCATTTCAAATCTGTTTGACTTTCTTTCTTTTGCATAACACTAACGAAGACATTTTGGAGAATGTTGTTAACTGGGCCCCATTCACCTGCATTGGTTTTGTGTCCGTACAATACAAGTGAACGGGGGCCAGTTATCAATTTTCTTTAAAAATATCTTCTTTTGTGTTTTGCGGAAGAAAGAAAATCATACAGGTTCGAAATGACAACAGGCTGAGTAAATTATGACAGATAATCACCCAATATTTTGGGTGAACTTTCACATTAATGATGTATGTGTATATGCTAGATATAGAAGGACTAGAAAATGTCTTTAAAGAGTAACATGTTAATGTAAAACAATTTTGAATGAACTACATTAACATTTATACTTGGAAAGCAAATGAAGTGTTAAATTGTACACATCTACATAAACCTTGACTTCCTTCTAACAACATTTTGAATCTAATAAGATCATAGAGCAGTACAGCACATGGTACATTTCAACCAAGTTGAAGATTTTTAACCATACCCAATAACCACACAACCTCCCAAGTACAGAAAAAGTCTTACCGTGAATATGTGTATAAGACTGGAGAGAAGTGACAAGAGGTGTGAGTGAGTCGAGCCCCTCTGAATCTTTGAATGTGAGGGGACAAGACTTGTTACTGATAATGATTTTTAATTCTCAAGTCTCGTCACGATGACTCATTTTTAAACTGACATTTGGGTGCTATGCTGAAGGACCACCTAGATCTCAACAGCACCGCCGTCTATGTACACCTCTCATGTACCTCTTTTTCCCCTACACTGAACTTTCCATGAAACCTTTTTAGTCTTTTTATAACATTTAACTAGTTCCAAAACAAACTCTCTCTACTCGCCGACACTCATTGCGACAAGTGCAAGTGCGTATATAGTCTGTGGATAAAAGGGTCTCTCTTTCTGAGTAATGGCATGAGTAAAAAACGACTAGCACTTTGAACAGCTCCTCATTCTGAGATAAGAGATTAGTAATGAGGTCAATGGTATAACGTCTCATCGCGGTGAATCCATTTCATCTTTAATTCAGATTTATGAAAGAAAATAATCATCACAAAGCAGTCTATTGTAAATGTTTTTTTAGGCCAGGAATTGACTTTTGTCTTTTCTCTTTTAGTAACCAAGTATGTTTATCTGACTATGTTATGTTCAGTCTCTTATTCTGTTTAGAACATCCATATTATTGACATTACTGTATATACTCAATAATGTTTTTTTATGTATCTGCTCTACACAACTTTACAGCTATACTTGTGATTTCAACACATCGCGTTGAATTCTGTGGAACTGACATTTTTAAAGTAAAGAGTCATGTTCACAGTTGATAGATTACACATGACACCGCAAAACACGTGCATACACTCACAAACACATTTCGTTTTTTTACAGTAAAAGGAGGGCTTACCACAACATCACTACAACCAAGTGTACTATAGGAAGCTCAGCTTACTCAAACAACGATAACATCATCTGCTGATGGGCCTGAACCGTACACATTTCTGCTCTTCAAGTAAAAGAGTTCTTCCCCTTATGAATGCACACTGTGTGAGTGCAAAGGTTGGTTAAGAACAAAAGTGCAATATTATCTCACAGTCTATTAAACTAAATGCTGGGGCAGTTGGCGGGTGTTAGTGCCAACCACAGAAAATGACAATCTCTGTCAGAAAATTTCTGACAATAGAGCGGTGATAGGTGTCATCCCTTGGCAATAGGGTCATAATATGACACAATGGGTTTGAGGCCTCTAATTCTTGTGTGCATGCTTTCGGATAGTAAATATGTAGATGTGATGAGTTAATGGCGATGAGTGGATTAGACCTGCGTGTTCGTTTAAAAAAAAGCTCTTAGTTTAGTAGGTTGAACAATTTTGAGACCTTGAATTCTTTGGCCTGGTCATCCAGATTCAGAGCATGTATTGATTAAGCATACGATTTTGTCTAAAGCAACTTGAGGGACCAGTTAAGGACAAATGAGGGACCAATTCATATTTTGCCATTGAAGGATGCTATTGTGAGAAATGTCAAAAAAGTTGTTTGGGTACCACGGTTCTTCAAAATATCTGCAGAAGTTCTGCAGAAGACAGAAAGTCACACAGGTTTGAAATGACACGATGGCTTTCGTTTTTAGGTCAGCTATCCCTTTAAGAGCAAAGCAAGACAAAAGATTACAAGAAGAGTGTTAAAGAAGAAGTGAAAGCCTTATTGTTTGGACATAGAGACGTGTCCGGTATATTGAGAAGAAGATGGGAGAAGGAACTGCGCACATTTCACAAATCAAGATGCGATGAGAACATCGTGGTCGATATGGCATACTGGACCAGTTAGGGGTGATGCCGAAGTATTATGTGAGCCGGTAGCGAAAAGGTGCAAAATCTCAATTTCAGCTAAATGAGATTGCTTTAGTTAGAAGAAAGGCTCTGGCTAGAACAGGGTCCTTATAACCGGAAACTTTGGCAGTGAACAGTTTTTAAATGTTTTCAAATGTTAAGAGTACAAATTTGAGTCAGCAGCATTAGTCATAAAATCATTTTGACGTAAAAAAAATCTCACAACATGTTTGTTTTTTTAACATTCGAGTATTTATGATATATTTATGTTAGGTTGTTTGTTGCTTCCACCTTAATAGCTCTAATAAAAAACAACCCCACACGTCTGCTTGTGAAAAACTATACAGACAATTCTGTAGATTTCAGTTGAAATAGATAATCATCGACTCCACAAATGCCTGTGACGTGTTTATTAATGTTTTCGTATCATTTTGTTATGCTGTCTTTTATCAGAGCAGTACATTTCATTTTGCCATGTTCACGTCCATTCCCCAAATTTCCCCATGCAAATGTTACCCTCTGCAGTGTTTCCAAAGTAATGGCTATTATACAGACTTGCAGAAGTAGGCTTTTTTCTGCTGCCTGGTAATATAGTCAGTGTGCCAATTTTAAACAACCAATTTAACATAATAATTTAGCATTGTTGTTTTTATTTTTGTTACCTCACCATCTTACGACCCGTGGTGGGTATTCTTAATCTCCATGGTTACACTGCAGGTCACAGGACAAGTGGAGCAGGATGTGGTTTTGAGGTGAGGAAGTTATTGCTTTTCGTCAGTACTCAGCTGAAACAAACCATAGCTAAACGTCTGTTAGCTTTCAACTTAGCATTGAACACTGAGTTAATTTAGCTCTCAGGGAAAATTAAAACAGTCAACAATAGAATTGCAACAATTAGAGAAAGATTATGGAGTCCTATCCAAAACAACAACAACAGAAACATGTACATTGAAAAAAACTGTATGCAATTTATTTGTAGGTGATGAATGACTGTGGATGGTCATGCACTAAGACCTCCAATAATAATCTACTTAGTTCACCCCAAAAAAAAAAAAATTATGTCATCATGTATTTGTCCACATGTGTTTCAAAACTCTTTCTGCAGTGAAACACAAGAAGGGAAACTTTGAGAAAGATCTCGTTGGTTTTGTGTCCATACAGTGGAAGTCAATGGGGGCCAACAATGACATGAGGGTGAGTAGGCTATATAATAAAATAAATTAACTTTTCATTTAATATTAATTATATAATAAAAAAATTATGTAGGTTTGCTCATGATATTCATGAACTTATGTAAAGTGCAACTGCCTGCACAATTACAAAACATGCCTAATATGCTGTTGGTCCTGTGTGTGCTGCCCTGACAGTTCGAGCCCAGGCATGGACTCTAAAAGACCCATGAAGCTATCCTGTGGTACAAAGGAGGTTAGCAGCAGATTACTAACCTTAATATGTGGCTTTATGCTGCCTTCACCTGCTCTCGGAAATGTGATAATTCCAATTTCTGGTGTCATGATTCCGAGCTGGTTGTGTTCAGGTTTTTTGTTTTCAGAAAGGATGGAGGACGCCAGATTCATGCTTGCGTATGTCTTGGGAAACTGTTAAATTGCAACAGTTTTCAACCGTACATCCTACTGTTTAGTTTTACTAGTCAGCTTGCCGACTACGCAGCAAATACAGAACGTTTCCTTGGTTCCCTTTTGGTTATTCTTTTGGGAACCAAAAAATAACGTTCCAAGAAGGTTGTAAAATTCGTCAAAACTGGTAAATGTCATTGACAAGTGCATACAGAAATTAAGCTCATCAACACATGTTATACTCATTGGTGGAAAGAGCACTGAAAAATCATACTTAAGTAAAAGTACCCTTACTTCCCAAAAAGTGTAATGTGATCAGAGTAAAAGTACTTGTCCTAAAGATTGCTTAAATTGCGAGTAAAAAGTAGCCCTTCTAAAAGTACTCAAGAGTAGTGAGTGTTATGCTGTGAGTTATTACATTTAAACCCGCAGATTCAAAATGTAGATTATAAATGTTGATTAAAAATTTTGTTTTGCAGTGTGTTTCTCTATTACGGACGTTTCTCAGTAATTAATTATTTGACATTCATGGACTACAATTTTAAATCACCATTCGAGAACACATTAGATTAATTCATGCATCTATACTAAACTGACAAAAAGCAGGTTTACATGAAGCACTAATAGAATACATGCTATTTGTTTGTGTATTTGAAACATTCTGCAGTGTGTTTGGTAATTGTTGAAGGCCATTTCGCGATTTCAGTCTTCATGTAGTAACAAACCAGCAACAACCACCCCCTCCCTGTTTTTAAAGGAACAATACTGCGTTTTTAGGAGGATCTATTGACAGAAATTAAATGTAATATACAAAACTGTTACATACGGAACCGTTAAGTTTCAAATACCTTCGAATACGCTGTTTATATCTCATTCCACATTCAGCGCGGCCCAACATACATTGAGATAAGTATCTCCAGTATCTGGACGAGTACAATATTAAAGCGGTTCCACATAAACAATGACGACTAAAACTGCTCTGTCACACAACTAATATTAGAACAAAAACAACAAAATATATTGGTTCTAACAAACAGAAAAAACGATTTTAATCACATCTTATCCGAATCAATACAACCTCCTCGAGGGTGATTTTAAGACAATCTTTCTATCCAACTACTCTCTGCTGGTAAGTATCTCCATAGATATCTTTGAGTATCTCTGCTAAAAGGCTTTGTACCACGGATCCTAACGCGTCTGCTGAAAAGTCTTTATAATATTAAAATGCATGACTTTTACCCTTCTTTTTATACTTAAAATCCACAGACCTTTTATTTTATGTTATTAAATAAGACATCACTCTTTTTACAGTCTTTCTTATGCCCGCATGATCTCATTCAACATGAGTACAAGATAGTTACAAGGAAGAGTACAAGATAGTTTTGTACTATGGTGGCCACCGTAGTGTTTGGACTGAGCGATTTGTTGCAAATCTATAATACAACGCTCCATGATTTATCTAAATTGGCGGCCGGTCTCTTGAATCTGTAGGTTGGTCTCGTTTGATAAGGCTGCATCCTTGTGTCCTCCAGAGGTGTATCATCCTATAAAGGGTGCGGTATACAGAGGATTCTAAACTTGGAATTAAACGATACGTCATTCGTAGGAGATACTGGCAGAAAGGAGATACTCGTCAATCATTGTATTACTTGCATCTTCCTGTTTATTCATCATTGTGAACAAGAGTAGCTACGATAAATATACGGTAAACAAAAAGTATGTGCTCCCGCATTCTCCCCCATCTTTCCTTCCAAAAACTTTTTTTAATTTTTATTAATAGAAATCTTTGAAAATTACCATATTATACAGATGCAACAATGGACCATACAAATAGGAAAAGGAGGACAGAAAACAAAAACAAAAAACTTGTATTTCTCCTCTTTCCTTTGAAAAAATTCTTAATACAAAAAGAGAAAAGACAAAAAGAGTATACATAAAAACACTATATGATAAACGGTGAGAAATCAAATTGAAAAAACTTCTCCATACATTTGAACAACTTGTCATTTTTTTATTTATAAGTAAAAGCGATTTTTTTAAATCTCCAATTCTATCAAAAATAAATTGCCGCGAAGGCCAGATTTTAAAAAGTATATAATATAATATAATGTTTGCCATGTAAAATTTAGAAGTTCACCACATAATCAAACATTTTACAATCATTAGTGTATGAACAGATCATATCTTTAAAAGATAACATGTAAACAATTTTTATGGGCAAATAAAAATGAGCTAACATTAGACCAAAATTTAAGAGTTACATGATAGTTATAAAATAAGTTAGTCAAATTTTCCTCCTGCATATTACAAAAAGAACATTTATAATCAAGATCTATAAATTTAAATAAAATATATTGCAAGGGTACATTTTGTGTAAAATTTAAAAGTGAACTTTAACTTTGTTAATGATACAGAATTTATATGGAACCAGCCAAGCCAGTTTCCATTCAATATCTATGGATCTGAGCATTCCAAAATGGTTTTCCTCTAGGATAGATTTTACATATGGATTGAAAAATTAATCTTATTTTTGTACTTTTACCTGAAGGGGAAAAATAATTGTAACGTAACGTAAGTTTCTGGTTCCCAGAAAGATTTTTTTATTTTTGGTTATCTGTGGGGAAATAAAACGTTCAACCCCTAACGTTATGTAACTTCTGGCTACAAGCAGTGTTCGAATTGTGTTATGAATTGCACAGAAGAACCCAAACGCAGGCAGCAGTACGGGAAACAAAGAGAACTTTTAATGAATAAACAAAAACCCACGATGGGGGTAAACGGGACACGATAACAAATTAACAAACAAAAGATTTCCCACGAAGGGGCAAAAACTGAACTAAAGCAAGAACACAAGGTCCACAACAGAACAAGGTAGTCCACAAGAAAATATCACAGCAAGAGGAACACGAAGCACAACACGAAACTCACGGGAGTACATGCAAAGGACCAGCACAAGACAATGAAACATGAGAGGTATATATAGGGGAAACAGACAAAGGATAATTAATAGGGACCAGGTGATAGGGGTTAACAATCAAGGAAAGCTAATTAACACAAACTAGGAAACAGGAGGTTGGGAACGATGACGCAGACTAGAGAGAGAGAGAGTATGGCGGCAAATAAGTGCCAAAATCGTCTCTCTCCCACATGAAACAAAGGATTCTGTATGATTCCACCTCTAAACCAAGAAATACCTGACAAGGAGAGGTGAAACCATGACAAATTGTGTCAAAGCTCTTGTCCCCTAACCAGCCCTTAAAAAATTGCTATCGATCTTACCATTATTTTTCTATTTTCATTGTGCGTTTTTTATTCACAAAAACACATTTCTTAAGATTTAGGCTGTTTGATGACTGCCTTTGTGAAGTTTGGCTTTTGCAAATTCTCTTAAATTAATTGATAACGGTAAGATACAGTTTTTTTCATAATTTATGATAACATTTATCTTACCAATTCTGATTTCCCTATCCTTTATTTATTTACTTTCTCGTACTTTGATTTTTCTTCTTTATATTACTATAATGGAGTGCTGTTCCTTTTTTTAATATTAATACAACAATTCATTGTAACGAGTGAGGAAGAGGACACGTCAAAGTCAATAGTGGCTGTATGTACAGCCACTATTCAGATCCCTGCGTTCAGCAAACCAGCGGCGTCTTGTATTGCCTTCTCTTAAGGACAGTAAATCACTTTCCCGCTCATTCCAGTTCTCAATTCCTTCCTGGTGGAACATTCTTCCTAACTCTGTCCAGTCAACCACATCTCTCACAACATTCAAAAAACTACTCAAAACCCAACTCTTCTGTGAATATCTGACAGACAATTAAAATTAAAATATATATATATATATATATCTCAATAGCCCTTTCTCTCAACAGGTAGTGTTCTAGCTTTTGTTGAAACTAGTAACTTTGTATTGGCACCTAATGTATTATGGCTCCTGTATGACATATCGCTTGTTGCTCCCTAACTCTAAGTCGCTTTGGATAAAAGCGTCTGCTAAATGACTAAATGTAAATGTTTAGTGCTGCCAATCGAGCCAGTCAGAAGTATATGAGCGTTTTAAACATACTTGGTCTACATTATCAAGAAATTAATCATATGTAAATAATCCATACGAACCAATGCAGAGTAAGAAAAACAAATTGCTTTGGGCGAAAGTGGAAGGGTAGCCTTCTCGTCAAATTTGGAGATTTGCAGAACGTACCGCAAAATAATCCCTGGGAATGCGAAAGTTTACTGAAAGAAGAAAAATATTCTTGGGGAAACGCAAAAGTTTTTCAATTGAACGCGGTGTTTTTGGGGAGAGCAAAATATTTAAAATATTTTTGGCTCCCTTTCCTATTTTTTATTGGGACGGGTGGGGGACCCGTCCCATTAGTTGCTTGGTAACGCGTTGCATCGGTTTTGACAATGTGAGATAGCATCGTACATAAAGACCTGCATATCAAAATTATAGTAACTGTTGAGTTTAAGAAAAAACGCTTTCAGTTTCTTAATAAGAGGATCCGTACACGCCATTGTCCCAGCGCGACTTCTCTGTACATGTCTTCATCGAACATTTTGTGGCGGGCTTGAGCAAGCATGAATTTTTCCACATAAAAATGTCATTTAATTTACGTTTTATGAAATTTGGACAAATAACGGACAACAGTGTTTTGTTTTGGCGTGATAATTTGGACAAAAATAATTAGGGGTTTTTAGTAGTCCCAGTCTAGATTTAATGGAAAACTAGTGGACCCCCAAATTTATTATTATAGACCAGCCATCCTCATTTGGCGGACCGGATATATTTCAGTCAATACTTAAGATTTTGTTGTTTTATATTTTCACAGAATATTCTTTTTGTAGGATGAATTTGAGTAGAAAACAGTAAATAGACTTATGCTGGGTTTTCACTAGCAGGTTCACATTTTGTAATGAACAACGTTCTAATTGGGAAATTTAAAGATAGAAGTATTTCTGAATGTAACCGAAAGGAAAATTTAGTAAGTTAATTAGTTTTCTGGTTATTATGAGAGTATTTTAATTGTTAAATTACATTTGTTGTCAGAAGCTTTTTCATTTACCAATATTAATTATCAGACTTGGTAAGTGGATGTAAAAATATAAAACAAAAAGGTATGATAAAATATATATTCTATATAAATATATCCATGTGGGATAAATTGATTAAAAAAATTCGTCTATACGAAAAAAATAAAGACTGGACCATTTAGCTGAAAGCTCTTGGTGGGTCTCCCGCTTTAGTTGAATACCCCTGTTTTAAACCTTATGGAGGTCCGGGAACGCCCCAGTCCCCCGGCTATAAGTAGACAAATATATATATATAAATCCACTTTAACAAAATGGACAAACCGCACAGCAAATTATTGCATAATTCTTAACGCAAGTGATGAACCCCCAAAAAAGAAAGGCACAAATAGCCCCCCCCCCCCTCGGTTGAGGCCTCAATATAGCATCAAATAAATCACACGAAATATACCCGGCAACAAACACTGATACTACATTTATTTTTGTCACGCAGTCAAACATATCGTATAGTTGAACTGGGCAGAATGGCCTTAAAAGCACTGTAAATCAACGGTTCGAACCCGCGACATCCACACAGTCAGCCATATCCTCAGGGAGGTGAAGCAGCAATACAAAACCGGTATATGAAACCGGCATAGGAAACAATAGTTAGCTGAGGCCGCACCTATAAAATACAAATATTATTAAAAAAAAACGAATGGTGCAGCAGTTTCAAACAATTTCCCCCTTCCAAAGGAAAGATAACCCACGATAGAATTTCTAACCTCGCAGATTATGGTAAACGTATGCATCTGCGCTCATCACTTCGCGCACACACATCACTGGCAAAACTGGCAACTAACCAGGGGAAAACAATAGGAAATAAACCCAAAGACCGTTTCTGCCCACACAACATGCGCACGGGAGAAGAATCAAAACGCCACCCTTAGCTGCTTTTATAAAGCCACTACACCTCGGTAATTATACCGCACAGGTGTGCAGCGCGCCAGTTGGCGTACTATCGCCCCATTTGAAATATACGCCTGAAAACAAATAAAAATACAAAAACGAATATTAAAATCATTAGGGGCTGTGCCCACCGAGGCGCATTCACGCGGCTGAAAACGGCAGGAGCTCGGCTGAAAACGCCCGCTGCAGTTCAAATTTGAGCATTTATCAACTCTGGTTGCTCGGTCGAACGCCGGCGCCGATCGTGGGGAAAACGCGTAGCACCAGCGCTGAGCGGAAAAACATCAACTGATGACTCTTTTAAAAGCGCGGCGTTACCGTTGAAAACGGTAGGAGTAGGAGTAAACGCCTCGGTAGACACACGTCATAACCTGTCACATTCAGTTTTTGATTCTAAGAACGTTCCACTAACGTTAGTTTTTAGTTCCAAGAACGTTGTTTTCAAACACTCGTTTTTGGTTATACAGGAAAGTTTTCTTTACACAAATAGAACGTTCGGCTCTGGTTCCCATAACGTTCTCGGAACCAAAAACTAACGTTAGGGAAACGTTCTGGGAATCAAAAAATGTTAGCTTGGAATTCTGGAATATAAGTTAAATGCAAGCTATTTTCGAAGTGTATAGAACATGCAGTATGCTTCAATCGGTTATTCATATATGTAAATAAATATGTACAATTTAACGACTAGACAAGACAATGAAGCTGTGGCGGAAAAAAATTAAAAATCACATCTGTCAGTGCAGATATCTTTCTCCCATCCGCCATGTTGATTG
Organism: Triplophysa tibetana; assembly: GCA_008369825.1. Taxonomy (NCBI): domain Eukaryota; kingdom Metazoa; phylum Chordata; class Actinopteri; order Cypriniformes; family Nemacheilidae; genus Triplophysa; species Triplophysa tibetana. The sequence continues at coordinate 13,491,899 of CM017916.1, forward strand.
TGTAAAGCCCGCCCATCTCGTGTGAAACGCAAAATCATAGGGCGTTCATGTGCAAATATTACCACGAAAACTCTTATTTCTGTTAATTCCGAGAGCACGTGAAGGCAGCTGCGTTCAAGCTACCTCGGAAGTGGGATCCCACCACAAATGCAAAAGAAACGTCTGGATTTACTAACATTAAACGTCTTTAATAACATTGAAACATCAGTTTCACTACTGATGTAGCAGTAAAACATTACAAGTACATTTGTTAACATTAAAAGAGCACCGTTCCAAAACTTAATAATTGATTTTCCGAGATAACGTTAAGGCAGAATTATAACAAGATCACTGATATGGCTTCGCCTGACTTATCATGTTTTGTCTCATCGGTGTGCATGTCCTTATTCTAAAAAGTAAGCACTTGTTTTTGTCTATTGAACCTGTCGCATTGTTTTAACCCATAATGTCATTTAATGTTTGTAACCACAGTTTGAAGCTGAAGTTTGCTACTTTCGGTTTCTTCCTCTGTCGCATTCCTGGCTGTGGCATGAGGAGGAGCAGTCTGTTGTGACGCATAACATTTCCAGTAAAAGACTGCGCTCTTGTTCGAAGACATGGACGAAAGAACGAGGTCGCAAAATTCACATTTTTAAAACATATACAAAGTTTTTAACCAAACTGGGAATGAGAAACCGCGATTACAGAGGATGTTTAATCGCCTTGTGAAGGTAAGGTCAGGCGCTCTTCTTGTTTGTAAAGTCTCCGCACGGATATAGATCAATATCTTAAAGTGGCATTTCACTGTGGGCGTTGAGGTTAAAGGCTTGTGAAGGTTGGAAAATTTTAAAACGTCACATTATTTTACAGTATTCCGTGGTGTAGCTGTATTGGGGCGTTCCTAGCAGTAATACAAATAATGATTAAAAACAAATATTTGAGATGTTTTCTAATAGTGTTCGAGTTGTCATTTTGAAAAGTGGAAACTTACTGTATCATCATTAGCCTTTCTTAAAAGACAATGAGATGGCCCGAGTGTTGATCAAAACAATTGGGTGTTATTTACTTGATAATACGGTGTTCAGAGGGACAGAAATGAATCATAATAATACTCTCGTAAATGTCTCTCATCACACTAACCTGTGCCCGTCAGTGTGTTTGATGACGTGAGAAGCAGTGCCCCCTAGAGTTCGTGATGACTCAGCACAACACAACACACCGGAGGAAACATCACCTCAGCATCTGTTTATTGCTGGTAACGTAACATTTTTAAAGCATTCTCGTTGGAATAAATAATTGTATTCAAAATTATATTTTTTAAAATGATCATATGGCGAAATCATTAGAATGTTATATTTCTATGTTTCTAATAATCCATTGTTTGGTTAACCATTCAAAGCACCCCCACAAAACATTGAAAATAGTTTAATGGACTCATTTACTCACACAGTTTTATAAAAGGACGACATATTTTTTCCTTATCAACTTTAAAACAATAATTTTGTGTTCACGTCATTTAATTTGTGTCTTTTCCCGAATCTTATATTTATTTGTTAATAAAGTTCAAGTTTGATCTTTTGCGGTGCTTAACATTCCAAACAGTAGTTAGCCATATTCTCGGATAGCAAAGACAATTGATTTCATGTTAATTCAATTTGGAAAATGTAAAATTTTATGCCTGTTTAACATAAATCACTTATCTTCTCTGTTTGGGTTGTTGTCAAATGACATCACATTCATAGCCCATATATTTAATTAAGCCATTGATGTCCAGTTATATGTTTTGTTGTGTCCGATCAAATATTTGAGTCAGGTAGAAATAGTAAAAAACGAATATGAAGTTAATATAATTTTATTTTGGAATACAATATTCCATGTTTTGTCCTCTGTTGAATATTGCACCTTTTAGCTCATTTTACAAATTAAATAAGGACTATGGTATATGTTATAAACTCAAATGTTCCCTTAATGTTGCCCACAGGTTTTATTCTGCCAATCATATGTAGTTGGGAAAGGACAGTGCTCTGAAAAGGAATACTGGAATGACCAAGGATTCTGCTGTGATAAATGCCATGCAGGTAAAGCTCAATTATTCCACGTGTCTACTGACATGTTATTTAGGGCCACTGATTGAAAGATGACACAGTGTGGTTTTAAAATACCTATGGATAGAGTGTTTCATAACTGGTGTTTGGTTCAGCTCTCACAGACTGCTCTTTCATTTCCTTTCTGCACTTTTTCTCTAGGGTTTAAGCTTAAACAGGAATGCTCTGGAGAGGGGAAAAGGACTGTCTGTGAGGAATGTAAAGCTGGGACATACTCAGAAAATGCAAACTATTTCAAGAACTGCTTCAGTTGCAAAGGCTGCAATAAACGTAAACCTTTTTATTTTCTTATGATCTTGTCACTTTTGTTTTTTCTTGATATTATTTCAATTTCCAATTCTGTTATGCTGTGGGGTTGTAATATTCTACTATTATATTCATAGCCCTATTAACTATGCATGTCAAGTCTTCTGTAACATGTACATGTTCTGTAAATAAAAGTAAAATATAATATTATAATGAAAAGAAAATATTATAAACCTTCATACACCAAATTTTTTACTTTGTTCTGTTGTTTATTTTGATCTGTCTGTTACTGACTCATAGGCAATATGGTGACAGCTTCAAACTGTACGAAAACAAGTAACAGCAAGTGTAAATGTAAGGATGGATACTACATGAAGACGTTATCCAGTTCGACATCAGAATGCAGACTCTGTAAGAAATGTGGACCTGGGCAATGGGAAATTGGAAATTGTAAGTTGAAGTTATTTAATCTCAATCAAATAATGAATTGGCATTGAAGAATTCCTTACATATTTTGGCTTTTGTCAGGTACTGGGGATGACTATAACCATTGTAAGTGCAAAGACAAACATTATAGTGTGAAACCCAACTCCTGTGAACCATGTGTTAGGTAAGTCACAATACTCTTTTTACTCAGACAACATGATATTTTACTTACTCAAAGGATAAAGGAAAAGCTTACTTTAAATCGGTCATTTTTACCCACATGTCAATTGATAAAAGCTACTTTACACAAAGCAGTTTGTCTTATGTAGTGAAAGAGATCACATGAAATACTTTTCCTGGATACAGGAACAGTTACAAAATGTAAAAAAATTGCTGAATGTACTAACAGAAGTCGGGTTTTGAGGTAGCCCTAGTACTGCACATTTTGTATTTGTGTGTATGATAAATGTATGTATTTGTATAATAAAAAAGTGTTCTTCATGTCCTGCAGCTGTCAGGAGGGCTGTGGATTTTTGTGTACTACAACAGGTGAGTGCTGATCATTTGTCAAAATTGGGTTGCACATGTTTGTGTCTGCCACCATAGGCTGATAAATTTACATACAGCAAATTAAACTCTAAAATCATAACATTGATATGTTATTCAATACTTTTAATTACACTTTAATTATTAAAAAGAGTTTGTAGTTTAATTACGGGGAAACAGGAGGTGAAGCGAAAATCTGTGACGGCATCTATGAAGAAGAGAGAAAGAGTTTAACTGTGCGTTCACACCGCCAGCGACAATGCGAGGGGAGGTCAATTATTTAAATGGAGAGCCAGCGACACAAGCAACAGTGACCGTTGGTGACAGGAAGTGAGCGTTTGCTCAACTATATGCAAATGATGAGCGATTTTCGGGAGAGCGTACCAATAGGAATAAAGCAGCGGAGCTCACGTCATTCGTCTCTCATCAGTTACTGCAGAGTTTGTTTATAAATGTTACTAGAGCAACCAAAGCTGGCAATGCCTTCTAACGACCTCTTAGTAAGAAACTAGAGACACAGTTGTGAACGGTGTGAACGCACAGTTGTCTGTTTTTAATATTTGATGGCTTTCCTCTTGCTGTGGGTTCCAGTCAGGCAACACAGCAAATCTATGGCTTTAAACAATCTGATTTTACCATACACTGTTAATAAATATTCAGACTGAAATCTCATGAGTAACCCGGGAACTCCCATTTAACATTCAATGTGTCATCACAATATCTGTTTGAATTTGTCCTGCCATGACTAAGCTAAGTGTCTGACAAAGAGCAATGTGTGCTCCAGACAACACAAAGGTCATATGTAAGGTAAACATTTTCACAGTTGTTTTCTTTTCACTACATTGAAGTTCCAGACACAATTCCTCAAATAGTGGTTCCAGTTTGCTCATGCATCATGGCTCTATCAGTGGTAGTGTTTATGATATACGAGGGCATACGACTCTGGAGGAAAAGGAAGCGAGCTTCGTCGGCCCAGTCATCGCCACATGATCCTGTGTCAACAACAGAAGTTGAGGTAAACCGGTGAATTGGTTTATGACGAGAGTTTACAGACAGCACACCATCATTTTTCTCATTAGGAGTGATCGACGTTTGACGATAAGCAATAATCTGTGTTCTTTTTATGCAGTGGATGATTCATGTTTGATGATAAACTCAGATTGCATTAGATCTAGAGAGCTAGGGACCCCCCCAGAATGACACAGGGGAGCCAAATTAGAAATACTTGTGTAATATTTTTTGTTGATAGTTCATTTAAAAATGAACAATTAATTTGTTGTTGCTAGGTATACTGAATTAGTATTACTATATATAGAGGGTTTCATCAGACGCATGTGACTTGCCCGAAGTTAACTTCCGGTCTGTGTTTCGTTATAATATAACATTTATTTTATATTGAATTTATAGTAATAATTTATTGTACATTAATCGTATTAAGTTCAATTAAAACTACCCAAAAGGTCTTTGTGAAGGCCTACCGGAAGTTAAGTTTGGTTCACATAATGTTTATTCATGCTGTTAGCTCTGAAACCATCTTTAGCATACTATATAAAACTAGAGACCGATTTCATAAACAAGGCTTAAGGTTAGTCCCAGACTAAAATAAATGTTTAAGCTGTCTTAAGTGAAAATAGCTTGCCTTGACATAAATATTTTTTTGTGAGTGTTATATAGTAATTGTTGTATTTTATGAATGTTCTCCCCAGCCAATGGTTGTGACAGATTCACCAGATTCAATTCTAATCACAAACCTGCCGTGTGAAACAGAACGAGCCGTTGAACTTCCAGACTGTGTCCCAAGAGAGATCAAAGGTATGTGTGGGTGTATGTATTTTAATTCCTGTTGAAGTCTGGGTAGTGTGTGTTCAAAACCAGGCATTTCCTAGCCAGTCATAACAAATCCGTTCTCAGTGTTTTACCTTTTGTTTAGTAAAACGGTATATTTGGGTTATTCATATTTGTTGTCTCTGCCTCTTTCTTGCAGTTGCTGAGTTCATCTACTTTGTGTTGGACGAGATACCTGTTGCACGATTTAAAGAGCTCCTGAGGAGACTTGGTATCTCGGATCAGGACATCGACTGGGCAGAACGAGATAACCGGCCATTCAAAGACGCACAGTATCAAATGCTGAAGGTTTGGAGTGACAGAGGCAGTGGAGGAGGAAACAACGTTTTGCCTTATAACCTCATCCAGTTTTTTATAGATACTCTGAGAAACATGTTTTTAGCCGGCTGCGCAGACATCATCGAGAACAGGTTTCTTTCAAAGGACAGAAACATTTCAAACTGAGGGCGTTGGAAAAGAATGAAGATAAAGGCATTAATAGAGAACTTCAGCTCCATTTTCAAAGTGAAAGTGTAACTGTACACAACAGCATTTCCAGTCGTCTATGAAATTTCACACTAACTTTTTCTAGGCATTTTCTATGAATTTATAAAAATCTGTTTTTTGGTTATTGTCTAGGTGATGAGTGCTGTAATAGATTATATCTAAATGAGGTAGTTGGGCTTGGTTTATTTGTATCGGCAAATTTGCTGCTTATGTAATGTACATGCTTAAAATTCTGTTGTAGTTATACTTTCAGGAGAATTGGGCGAAAGTTTTCTATAAAAACACGTATTTTTGCACAAAGAACAAGATTTTGTACATATTAAAACGCATTCCTTTTTTAAGTGAAATATTCACGCAATAATGTAACGTTCATGCTATCTGCACCGTTTAAACAGCCTGTAGTCGCACTCATACATCGCTGTATGTATTTTGTCGTTCCACAGTCCTTCACGTGGAGTGTTTTACTGTATGGTGCTTCAGCAAAAATGATCGAAAAGAGCATTAATGTTCCAATATATATGTGAATATGGTATGATAGATCTTGCATATCATCAGAAGAGGTGAGCTTTATGTTTGCGCAGGGAACACGTTTCCCAAAACCTACATACATTTATATACAAAATTTTGTTGGGTTTTATAGTCATTTCCATTTGGAGCCACGAGGCATACTGTGTCTTTTTATATAAAAGTATTTTGGGTATTTTTGTATGCAAATGAAATAAAAGATTTCAGTCAGCATTATGAAGTCCCTTGCGTTTGTTTGCATGTCTACAAATGAACTGCTTATACATTTAAACGTGTTATTTGTTAGTTACTTTGATTTCAGTTATTCTCATTTCAGACTTCCTTCATTGTTGGAATAGCCTCCCTGAAGACAAGTGGAATTACACGCTTTAAATAAAAAGAGCAGGATTGTGTTAACAGCCCCTTATCAGGCAAGCACCACCCATTTGATGAAGGTGTAAAATATATGTTTCGGTGTACATGACCGTTATGATCTCATGCAATGTTGATTTTCTGCATTCCTACTTCACTGGATTAATTTTATATTTCTGTCTAATATTTCCCGGCACCTCTGATTTTTTTCTCACCACTTTTTCACATCTGTTGGATGTGTTTTGATTTTTCACAGACAAACTGCAACAAACTCATGTTGTGGTTGCACACTGAACAAATGTTTTCTATCCACGTGTTGCATCATTGCGTTATTTTCTTAGAATCTCACTTATCGTGGAACTGTCACAGTAAAAAGTGTTGCTTAAAATAATCGTATCAGCTCATTCAAAAACTGGAGGTTAGATTTAGGAACAACTAGGCAACCACTTAAAGGAACAGTCCACCTGAAAAGGAAAATGATCATTTACTAACCCTTATGTTGTCCTAAACCAGTATGACTTTCTTTCATCTGCAGAACACACAAGATATTTTGAAGAATGTTTGTTACCTAACAACATTCGCCCTCATTGACTACTATTGTACGGACACAAGACCACCGAGACATTTCTCAAACTATCTTTTGTGTTCTACAGAAGAAAGAAAGTCATACACAGATTCTGAATCACATGAGGGTGAATAAATGATATCAATGTTTGGTTGACCTATCCCTTTAAAATCATGGTGAGAACAGGTTAAAATCTGGTTCTCATCTACCCTTTTGATTTCATGCTTGGAGATAAAAGCAACCATGCAACTGTTCTGTGTGTGGATACAGCATTTGTGTTTGTCTATTTGAAGCTTAACCACAAACCTTTCGGAATTATGTTGTTATGTACCTGTGATCAAACGACTGGTTGGCTGTCAATCACATCACAAACAACTAATGCACCAATCAGGTTCTCCTCTGGAGTCGCAACTAGGCCGGAGAACCGAGGGGCAGATGCATGAAGAATCCTGTCTCGCTTGCTCAACCTGTTATAAAGGAAGAAAGTGAGAGAGAAAGACAATGTCAAGGCGAGTTGAGACAGACTGACGGAGTTAACCAGAAGAGAGAGAGAGAGGGAAAAAGACCGTAAACATGCCTGCCTGAGTGACATGGACACAATCAAATCCAGGTACCTACTGGGGATCCCTAAGTGTCAATGTATGTGTGTGTGAGAGAGAGAGAGAGAGAGAGAGAATAGGGCAAGGGTAAGGGATGTAAACAGGTATCACATTTGACTTCTGAAAGTAAACAAAACTCATAACATAATTTTAATTGTACAATTTGTGTGGTAGAATTATAAGTGTTCAATTACTTGTGTCTTATCTCTACATTATGTCTGTTTGGGTTCTTGAGTGTTTTTTTTTGTATGTGTATCAGTGTTTTTATATATCATGTTTATAATATTTTGTTAACGTTCACAAATGTGTAGGTTTCGGTCTGTTATATATAAGACTTCATATGTTAATAATAGAAATTAAAGTTATGTTCCTATTTATTAGACCAGTACATTTATATGTGTGTGTGTGTGTGTGTGTGTGTGTGTGTGTGTACACCCTCTATTCATCCTGATTGTGAGTTGTGATGACACAGTCTGAATAGAATGGGTGTTTTGCCACAGACATGCCTCAAAACATGTGTGCCGGTCTTATGAATCATACGCTTACTGTATTTCTCGCTCATGTGTATTTTGTCTTGTAAATGTGAATCATACGTCCCAGAAACACATGAATTGTAATGCTGTTCATGTAGGCAACTGCATCTGTGTACTGTAACCCACCTTCATTTAAGGTGTATTCGCTTGTTTAAAAACTGTATAAATCGGTCAAAAATTATTAGAATAAGCCCTAGCTAGTTATAACAATCAGTCTGATAGCAAAGATGATTGATTTAATGTCGAATCAACGTTAAATTGTTAAATTACGACTTTACTATCTGCTGCAGGAAGTAAAATATTTTCACGTTGGTACTAGCTTTGATATACTTTAACTCTAATGGGTTATGCAAGAAAGTATGACGCATGATCAAATATGACTCACTCAATACTGCCACCTGACCTCATTATGCTACACTCGTTTTTCTTGAAAGTGTTATGATATTAATGCTCATGTTGTCGGTTGATTTGTTTCTTTCAGTCATCCATCAAAGGGACCTGAACCGCGGGACTCAATGGCCCCGGAGGAAACTGCCCCTGTCAGCGCTGATAGACAGCGGGAGGAAGACACGCCGAATAGAATTGTTGCAGTAACATCAGCCAGCCACAGGATGGCGCAAGAGAAACACAAATATAACACCATAAGCAATGTAAGTCGCTTGCATCTGCCAAAATGTACACTATGGTTACTGTCCCAAATGGTCGATTTCCCTTAAGAATTAAAAAACTGTTTAAAATTAAAAAACATGGTTTTACTTCAGTGGAAAACACACAAACATGGTTACTGTAGTTAAAACATGGTTACCACAAAATTACCATGGTTTTCAAAAACCATAGTTAAAACGTGATCGCTATAGAAAAAACATGATTTTGCTAATAGTAATCAATGCACAAAAAACATGTTTACTACACTTTATTACAAAAAACAACTACATTTTTGTAAGGGTTGTGGTTAACATGGTTCACTTAAAAACAAAAACAATGGATAAGAATAAAATATTGCAGTGAACAACAGGAAGCAGAGGCTGAGGGCTCGGAGGCGGACTCGCCCATCACCCAGGCTGAAGTCACCGACGTAGTCAAGAAACTCCTCGGTGGCAGGGGATGGGGGGTGGATGAGATCCGCCCTGAGTACCTCATGTCTCTTGATGTTGTGGGGCTGTCTTGGCTGACACGCCTCTGCAGCATCGCGTGGTGGTCGGGGACAGTGCCCTTGGACTGGCAGACCGGGGTGGTGGTCCCTCTTTTTAAGAAGGGGGACCGGAGGGTGTGCTCCAACTATCGGGGATCACACTTCTCAGCCTCCCGGGGAAAGTCTATGCCAGGGTACTGGAGAGGAGAATCCGGCCGATGGTAGAACCTCGGATTCAGGAGGAACAGTGTGGTTTCCGTCCCGATCTTGGAACACTGGACCAGCTCTATACCCTCTCCAGGGTGCTGGAGGGTTCATGGGAGTTTGCCCAACCAATCCACATGTGTTTTGTGGATTTGGAGAAGGCATTTGACTGTGTCCCTCGCAGCATCTTGTGGAGGGTGCTCCGGGAGTATGGGATTCGGGACCCTCTGCTAAGGGCTATCCGGTCCCTTTAAGATTGGAGCAGGAGCTTGGTTCGCATTGCCGGCAGTAAGTCAGACTTGTTTCCGGTGCATGTTGGACTCCGGCAGGACTCTGCCCTTTGTCGCCGGTTCTGTTCATAATTTTTATGGACAGAATTTCTAGGCGCAGCCAGGGGCCGGAGGCCGTCGGGTTTGGGGACCACACAATTTCATCTCTGCTCTTTGCGGATGATGTCGTCATGCTGGCCCCATCAGACCAGGACCTTCAGCATGCACTGGGACGGTTTGCAGCCGAGTGTGAAGCGGCTGGGATGAGAATCAGCACGGCCAAATCTGGTTCTCTGTCGGAAAAGGGAGGCTTGCTCACTTCAGGTAGGTGGAGAGTTCCTGCCTCAAGTAGAGGAGTAGCTGGGGTTCTTGTTCACGAGAGAGGGAAGGATGGAACGGAAGATTGACCGACGGATCGGTGCAGCTTCTGCAGTAATTCAGTCGCTGTACCGGTCTGTCGTGGTGAAGAAGGAGCTGAGCTGCAAGGCGAAGCTCTTGATTTACCGGTCAATCTACGTTCCTACTCTCACCTATGGTCATGAGCTGTGGGTCATGACCGAAAGGACAAGATCCCGGATACAGGCGGCCGAAATGAGCTTTCTCCGCAGGGTGGCTGGGCGATCCCCTAGAGATAGGGTGAGAAGCTCGGTCACTCGGGAGGAGCTCAGAGTAGATCCGCTGCTCCTCCACATCGAGAGGGGCCAGCTGAGGTGGCTCGGGCATCTTTTCCGGATGCCCCCTGGAAGCATTCCCTGGAAGGTGTTCCGGGCATGTCCCACCGGGGGAGACCCCGGGGAAGACCTAGGACACGCTTGAGGGACTATGTCTCCCGGCTGGCCTGGGAACGCCTCGGTGTCCCCCCGGAAGAGCTAGAGGAAGTGTAAATGGAGAGGGAAGTCTGAGCATCCCTGCTTAGACTGCGGCCCCCGCTACCCGGCCCCTGATAAGCGGAAGAAAATGGATGGATGGAACCTTCTTTTGAATTAATCAAAGTCCTCTGAAACGTGTAATGAAATGTGCATGGCTATCAATGACTTATAGAAAATATGCTAATGAAAAAACATGTGTTCTTATAGTGCAGGCCTAAATCATGTTGTGCTTTACACTCATGGGACGGATGACTCAACAAAAATGGTTAATATTTTTTCCTTATTTAAATTCAGCTTGGCAATCTAAAGAAAAGCAGAGGAATTGACTTTTCTACAGTGAGGGGAACATCGAGCAGTGCCAAGCCTAGAGGTGCAATAATGCAGGTGTTTTTCAGCCAGAATGTCACACAGGAGGTAAGTCACTAATTCTATTTGGTGGGGGCTGTCTGTATGTTTTTATAGCATTTACTCAATTCAACTGCTAAAACATTTGCATTATTTCAATATTTCTCTTTCAGGATCGGGCGGTTGGCGGTAAGGTGCAAGTGGACACACTGAAGCTGGTTCTTGACTATTTAACATTACCTTCTGACCTGGCGTGGACATGGGGAGAGGGAGGTACTGAAAGAAAGTTAAACCAGAGCTGGACCGACATAGTCAAATCACACGAGGTATATTGATGGATTAGGGCAGAGGTGGAAAAATTATTTATGTACGCAGTGCATCCAAGTTGGCTTAAAAACATTGACAAATACAGAGATATTAATTTCTGGAGTAGTAAAGAGAATATATTATCAAATACAAAATTATTGGAACATTCTACTGTGTATTTACTATTTATTTATAAATATGTTTTACAATATTATATTAGTACACTAACATTATTTTGTGTTTCTCTGAAGTCTATGTTAAAAACCCAGCGACACCAGCAGGAGGCGATATGGGAATTGATTTCTACTGAGCTCACCAACATTAACAAACTTAATATAGCTAAAGAGGTATGCCATAACATTTACTTTGTTTTTTTACATTTCTAATGTCTTTTGACAAGTATTTGTAAACATTAGTATAACATTATCTTGTAAAACATAAAAATACAAGAGTTGCAAAAGTTTCGACTAATGCACATGTTTATTTCTGCATAGCTCGTGCTGGGAGCCTTATCACACTGTCATAAATATGGATTCCTTCAAGAAGTATGTGCATTTTGTCTCATTTTCCCCCCTTATGGAAATTAACCATTTTTTTAACTATAATTACCATAGTTTTGTATTTGTAGTAAGATCATAGTAAACACAGACTAACCATGGTTGTTATAGTTACTGGTTACTACATTTTTAATATAACAAAACAATGATTACTTTTCCTGAAGAGTTTCTGTTGCGGTCGTCTAAAATGACCCTCTAGAGTTCCATAGTTAGCATTTCTAACTGGCAGACAGAGAGAGATGTGACTGGCAGCATTATTGTGGTTGAAAAGTGTGCCATTTACTGACTGAGATCACTCATTCTCTTTATCTACATAATCTAGAGCGTTCTATGTTCTTGCTAGTTATGTCACAACGGAAAAAGATATGTGCACATTTTGTGCGGACTAGATGGAAAATCATTTTGCTCGCAATAGACTGTGTGGGTAAAAATTACCTGTCAATTAATCTTTTCCATTTTTCTTTCTTTCTTCTTTCTTTCTTTCTTTCTTTTCTTCTTTCTTTCTTCTTTCTTTCTTTCTTTCTTTCTTCCTTCCTTTCTTTCTTCTTGCTTTCTTTCTTTCTTTCTTTCTTTCTTTCTTAGGTGACCCCCACCATGGTTTTTTACAATCTTCCATCTATCCTTGAAGCACATAGACTCTTTTGGCAGGAAGTGATGTATCCCATGTTACAGGAGGTCCGTCTCACTGGGCGACCTTTTGACCCCCTGAAACTTGAGGCAGGATGTTTGCAGGTAAAGTTCATCTTCTGTTGCTGCTTGTCATTCATACCTAGTCTTTCGATATTTCTATTTCTCACTTATGCTTTGTGTTTCACAGTTTCCTGAACGTTTTCCTGCGTACTTTGAATACTGTTGGGAAAAGGACAGAAATGTGGAGTTTACTCGCAGACTACTTGACACAAGTCCACATTTTCACACCTACATTTCGGTAGTGTATATCATAACTGTGTTAAAGATATCATTTTGAAGTACCCATCTTGCAGTCATCCTATTTTTGATATTTTACTTTTATACAACAGATACATAAACAATCAGTGCTAAAATTTTCTCCTCACCCTACCACAATTCACCAAGATAAGATAATAATATTATGTATATACATGGAGCTGCTGGATCAGATTTTGCAGTAAATGTCCGTTGTTTGTCAACACCGGTAAAGCGTGTGAAGTTATCAGCAATTTTATATTGTTTCAAATAGAGATGTTAAAAAAGAGAGGCAAAAGAGAGAGGCAAAAGTAATGATTGCAGCTTTGAGGTCAAGCAAGCTGAAGCATTTCATACGCGCAGCATACAATCTTCCTGCACAAACAAAACAAAAAAAGCTGAAGATATAAATAAACAACTCTTGAGCTAATTCAGGACTGGAAAATTGTAAATCATCAGCTTAATATAGCAACTAACTAATATAGATATAAGAAAAATGAAAGCGAGGTGTGAGTTTGTTTTCCACATGTCAAATGAACTATTACCACACTACGTTCCCCCAGCTATTGTTTTGTTCACAGGGGCCGGTATGCAAAGTAAGCTGAAAGGAAATGTCACGTCGTGTGTTTTTGCAGTAGTTTGACTGTAGTGGTATATTAGGGGGGTGAATAATTTCCTGAGGGGCGCATTATCAATAATGGGGGAGAGAAAACTGCGACTGGTACTTTTTCGTGCATGATACCAAAAATAATGTTTAAAGGTTGAGTTTGAAAGCATGATTCACACTGCCCATACAATCTGATATGGTGCATAAAGATACTGTAGCGCATGTCTATTCATTTACAATACAGATGATATCTTCATTTGTTCTGCAGTGGGTTGAGAATCATCCGCATTGTGGTCGCATGAGACTGGGTGACATGCAAGCCAAACCTCTCCAGAGAATCACCAAGTACCCTCTTCTGCTGAAAGCTATTCTGAAGAACACTGACGATCTACCCACCCGAAACGCACTTCAGAGGATGGTAAGACAAAATGGTGATGAAAATGTGAATGTTTCTCAAAAATATGTGATGTAATGGCCAAAACAATGTCCAAGAAATGGCCGTGTCAGATAATAAAAAAAAACATGGGAGGAAATGCCAAATCATTATGTTGGATGCGTTGAGATTGAATATTTTCCTTTTGCGTTAAAGGGATAGTTTGCCCAAAAATGAAAATACTTTCATCATTTGATTACCCTCAAATTGCTCCAGACCTGTATACATCTTATTGGTTCGCTGAACACAAAGTATGACATTTGCAAGAATGCTTGTGACCAAACAGAGCAGTTTGGTTTACCACATTGTCAAAATAGATTTAGAACGACTATAGGTAAGCAAATGATGACAGAATTCTCATTATTAGGTGAACTATTATTTTAAGTTTATGATAAAATCTGGCCTATCTTTCTGACTGTGTGTCTCTCTCCTATTTCTTAGTTAAACAGTGTTGAGCATTTTCTGACATCAATTAACGACCATTTACAACTTAAAGATGATGAACTGGGCCTTTCTGCTGTTGCTCAAAAGATAGAGGGATACAAGATAGAAGGTCTGAGCGAAGAAATAGACAAGGTAAACCAAAGAAAAACAAGCCAAAGTCAGGCCATAAATTGCACTTTCGGTGAAAATAATAGATGTCATTATCAACAGCACATTCAAAAGTTCTGCTGCTTTGATTTGACAAGCCCCATCAAGGGGGTGGGGCCGAATATCATACGGAAGCAAATACTGGACGAAACTTTAAAGGTCGGAGGAAGGAAGGACAGTAAGGCAAGTGAAAAGACAACCCAGATGATTTTGTGAATTAAAGGTTTTTGCACGTGGGGTTTGAAACTGACAGAATTGCTTTTATTTGTTCATGTTAGGAGCTTGTGGTCCTGCTTTTCACTGATGTGTTGTTAATGACCAAAACGCAGAAGAAATCAGACAAGCTGAAGGTAGTGCGCCCCCCTCTGGCCCTGGAGAGAATACACTGCATTGAGCTCAGAGATGGCTGTGAGTGTGACCAGCCTGAAAATACTATCTTATTTTATATATTAAAAAAAACGAAACGTTGTTATAAGAAAAACATTTTGCACAAATAGCATGGAGTGTGAGCGTGATCCTTAATTTATGCTCATACTTTTTGATAAATATTTAAACGAGCAGCTGCTGGACAATAGTTTTAATAGTTTCTCAATAATACTTTTTGAGCTTTAAAATGCACGTTGTTTTTGTGTAATCAAATGTATATCGAAACAGGTCATGGGACATGGACATGATAAGCTGGTTCCTATCTGAGTGTTTTGAACCAGAAATTTTCCCCACCTAAGGTGTGGCTCTAAGATCTGCTCATTTAAGTTCAAGTTCATTGTCAAAGTGTCAGTACCGAACCATTGCGCTTGAATTACAATTATACATCCTAAAGGGCAAATTACCTATGAATTTTCATATGCACTTATGCACATGCCACTCCTTCTTTTATTGTTATATTTTATACAGTTTAATACAAAATGTAAAATTGTAAATGTGCTGTATCAATATCCCATATACAACATGAATTCTCTTGTCTTTTCTTCTGTTTGGTAGATTCATTTGTGCTGGTTGAGGTTGGTGATCTAGGATGTGCTGTCAGTGTGTACTGTCTGTCAACGCACAGTACAGACAGCTGCTTGACATGGGTGTCTGCTCTGCGAGAAGCTCAGGTACAGCAATCACTCAAAACAAACACACGATTACCCCATAAACCAGAACGACAGGAAGTCAGAGCCCCGCCCTGACGGGCTGTCATTTATTGGACCTACGGAATGCTTAACATTTTGCTTCAAGCACTTCCCACAAACGAAAGAGAGCTCAAGGCGATTACAATTTCTTTTTCAAACAAATGAGCTGATTAACCTTTAGAACATATTGATTGTTGAGATTGGGAGGTCACATAATTTTGGAATACCAAAAATTATTATTTAAACATTGGATGAACACTGGATTTAAATAGACAGAATAAATAAAAAGAAACAAGAAAGATTGGATAACAGAGTTGGAAATCATAATTTCACTCAGTTGGGGCAAGCTATTTTGATATCAAGTATTTGTTTACAGTTGAAGTATTAATAACCATAATTACTGATTACACAACACTAGGCATGGGCCAGTATGAGATGTTGACGGTATGATAAATGTTTTGCAAAAGCGTCACGGTTTAACCTAGAATTGGTTGAACCTCCTTATTGAAACGGGCCCCTGGACACAAATACATTTTATTTTTAACCAACATTCACAGAACATATATGTCAGGTACAAAAAAAAGCCTTAAAAACTTCATACTCTTTAAAAAAAATGAATTGTCATAGCCTATATATTAGGCCTAAACATCAAACATTGCATTGCATGACTAAATTATGTATTTTTTTGTAAACACAGCTCATACCTTAGAAACGGTTAGCACCTGATAGCATTATTAATTTGATTTAGTTATTTTAATTTAATTTATTTTTAAGCTATTGCAATAATATTATTACTATGAATTCCTTTTGCCATGATATTTGTGTAGTGAAAATGTAATATCGTGACACCCTTTGTTTATGATTATATAAACCAACATATATTTTCTTTTAAGTACTGAATTACAGAAAAACATAAAAAATTAAAAAAAGTATTTATATGGGTACGCCTTAAAAACAAATTTACCTGGCTGTCTTTAAATTTTGAGTTAAATCAACTAAAAAATAAAACACAACGAGTTCGCATTAAATTCGTTAATTTAACTCATATTTTGAAATTTAGTTAGCTTCAAATTTAAGGGCAGACAGGCAACTTCTTGTTTTAAGTTGAAGCAACAAAAAAAACATAAAATATTATTTTAAAGTGGTTGATGGCAAATAAACCATAAAAGTGTCCTATGGTGTGACGAAAAATAAACAAACTAACAATGAAGGCAAATCTTTCTTATGCAATTTTATATTATAATTACAAATAATATAAAATAATCCATTATATACTGTATATATAGTATGTACTATTATTTAAAAAAAAATGAAAACTGGAGAAACAGGAAAAGATGTACAAATAACAGAAAAGACCTCAAAGAAAAAAAGTTCATATATTTACTTTTAAGCAGTACAATAATAATATTTTTATTTAGGAAAAGTAAAAAAATCGATTTTTATCACAGTTTTTACGTGTCAGTCTTTAATATTGCTGTTGGATGACTTTGTCACTCCTGAGGTTTGATTTTGTGGAAATTCCACAGACACTGGAATATAATGTTCAAAATACATCTAGAAATGATGATGAAATTTGGAATGGTCTCTTAATTTTTTCTGCGGTTGTATATTATACTTGGGTTGTGCATAACGATCGAGTAAATGTTATTCTGTTGATTTTTAGACAACATTGGACACCTTGAGGAAGAATGAAGCAAACAAAACACAAAAGAACACAGAAGACACAGAGTTGAGTGGATCTTTCACTCAAAACAAACTCATCAATAAAGTCAAAGAGGAGGATTCTAACAGCCAATCAGAATCAGACGGTGATTTTCCATCGTTGAAGCGAATTGACAGCATCTCTTTAAATGGGACACAAACAATAAATAATGTGGAGCAAAGTAATGGTCAACAATTGATGGAGAATAAAAGCTCTACACCGATTGGTCAACAGAATGGCCGGACCCAATCAGCTCACGAAGGGTGGTTTATGGAAAAGAAGGAAAGCGGACTGATTAAATCAGATGAAGGTGAGCCCTTATTAAGGAATTTTTCAGAAAGACGAGCTACATGGAAACATGTGCCACAGGCGTCTTTAAACCCAAAAGACAGTACAAATCAGGATTTGACATATAAAACCCAACATGGAAAGCCAGTAGAGCCAGACTTATATGATGGATCTCAAGACCAGTTAGTCAGAAATGAGACTTTGTCTAGCAACTCTGGTAAGGATTTTCTCTCGGAATCAGGGAATTTCATCAGAAAGTTGGGGTCTCCTCGATTACGTAGACAGCGTCCAAATAATCCACAACCCTCTGTCCCACTCGACAGCGGAAAAGAACCCGAACCTAATACAACCCCTGATACCAGCCTGAAAAGAGCAGCTACCTCTTCCATCAAACCCCAAGAGACCCACAGAGTGCTTAAGCTGGGATCTTTAAAGAACAACAATGGAGAATTCTGGTGTGATACAGAGAAAATGTCATCACCAGATCCACAGACCATCTGGGGACCTGTGAAGAGACCGGATGTTGACCTTGAAACTAAACCCAAACTGAAGACACAGAGGAGCGTCTCCATCACAGAGATCAGCTTCTCCTACGCATCTTCTGTGTCAACACAAAAAAAAGCCCAAGACTCCCAGGTTTCCTCTTCCCCTCTCCTGGACCTTCTGCAGAGAGCAAAGCAGCGGGAACAGGAACATAGACTGGGAAAAGAAGGAAAAACAAGGAATTTTTCTCTTCCCTCCATCCCTCCCTCCTCGCCATCACCCTCAGCCAGTGAAGGAGTCAGAGAGGCAGAGGGTACCAGTACCACTTCTGCACAGAGACGGACCCAAAATGAAAAGAACGGGAGGTGAGTCTACGTGCAATGAATGCAAATAAATGACGAAAATGAACGTACACACATCATTGACACCGAAAGTCATAAGCTACTTTAATTATGTTTTGTGGAAAAAAGTAATTTAGATAAGAGTAAAATGTGTGTTTAGCTTCATCATTTACTCACCCTCTTGTCATTTCAAACTGGAAGACATTCTTCTGCAGAACACAAAAGAAGATATTTTGAAGAATGTTGTTAACTGGCATTTACTTGGATTGGTTTTGCGTGCATGCAGTAGAAGTTAATGGGTGCAGTGCTGTTCAGTTACCAGCATTCTTCAAAATATCTTATTTTGTGTTCTAAGAAGAACATCATACATGTTTGAAATGACAAGAGGGTGAGTAAATGATGTCACAAATGATGTTTCATTTTGGGTGAACTAGCAATTTAACATTAACTCATTTTATTGAACAGAATCTAATTGTAAAGTCAATGGAAAGTCCTCGTAACATAATCTAATTGTTTCCCTAAAGATTTAGTAAAAACATTGTCATATATATGGTATATTTTCTTGAGCCTGTATATATTTTTATATGTATTTTAACATCTTAGCTCCAAAATAACCCTAACTGTCCAGCGGAAAATCTATGATTTTCATTTTAAGTAGATTTGTTCCATTAGTGAGTTATGACTGTAAAATGAGAAGCGGCACCGAGCCAGGAAACTTGACAGTTTCATGTACGTTATTGCTTTACTCTGCCCACATGAAATTCATCTGCATGACATCGTGCCAAATTCTCTCTAATAAATATTCTTGCAGCTTTAAATGAACAATTATCAAATTACTGAAACAGGAAGTGCACAAAACAATTGTTATTAAACAGGATTTTGCATTATTGTAAAGTTCTTCAG